>CM035843.1:290023818-291435459 GCA_020510985.1 Pholidichthys leucotaenia
AGTATTGAGGGAAACGGGTAAAAAGGTATGTGGTGTAGTCTTTGGACAGAGGAAGGAAGACAAGGAGACCTGGTGGTGGAATGAGGAGGTACAGAAAAGTATTCAAAGGAAGAGGTTAGCAAAAAAAGTGGGATAGTCAGGGAGATGAAGAAAGTAGACAGGAGTATTTGGAATCTAGGTGCATGGCAAAGAGAGAGGTGGCAAAGGAAAAGGCATATAGTGAGTTGTATGAGAGGCTGAACACCAAGGAAGGGGAAAATGACTTTTATTGATTAGCTAGACAGAGAGATTGAGCTGGAAAGGATGTACAGCAGGTTAGACTGATTAAGGACAGAAATGGCAATGTACTAACAAGTAATGGGAGTGTGTTGGGAAGGTGGAAGGAGTACTTTGAAGAGATGATGAATAAAGAAAATGAGAGAGAGGAGGATGGATGAAGGAAAGATGGTGAACAAGGAAGTCCTGAGGATTAGCAAGGTGGAAGTGAGGGCAGCTTTGAAGAGGATGAAGGATGGAAAGGCTGTTGATCCAGATGACATACAGGTACATCTCAAAAAATTAGAATATCATGAAAAAGTTCAATATTTTTTGTCACTCATTTCAGAAAATGAAACCCATATATTATTTAGATTATTACACAGAGAGTGAAATATATCAAGTGTTTATTTTAATTTTGATGATTATGGCTTACAGCCCATGAAAATCCCAAATTCAGTTTCTCAAAAAATTAGAATATCAGCTTGTCCATAAAGCTTGTCAGCAGAGGGAAGCATGAAGTTCTCTAAAATTTTCTGGTACACGACTGCGCTGACTTTGGTCTTGATAAAACACAGTGGACAAACACCAGCAGATGACCTCTGTTCAGATAAAGGTAAATGTTGCATTTCATTTGTAAATCAAAGTCCCAGAGTCTTGAGAAAGAGTGGAGAGGCACAGAATCTAAGATGTTTGAGGTTTAGTGTGAAGTTTCCACAATCAGTGATGATTTGAGGAACCATGTCATCTGCTGGTGTTGGTCCACTGTGTTTTATCAAGACCAAAGTAGGCACAGTCGTCTACCAGGAAATTTTAGAGCACTTCATGCTTCCCTCTGCTGATGAGCTTTATGGAGAAGCTGATTTTATTTTCCAGCAGGTCTTGGCACCTGTCCCCACTGCCAAAAGTCTCAAAACCTGGTTTAATGATCATGGCATCACTGTGTTTGATTGGCCAGCAAACTCTCCTGACCTAAACCCCATAGAGAATCTATGGAGTATTGTCAAGAGGAAGATGAGAGACACCAGACCCAACAATGAAGACGAGCTGAAGGTCACTATCAAAGCAACCTGGACCTTCATAACACCTCAGCAGTGCCACAGGCTGATCACCTCCATGCCACGCTACATTGATACAGTAATTAATCCAAAAGGAGCCCCGACCAAGTATTGAGTGTGTATATGGACATGCTTTTCAGTCGGCCAGCATTTCTATTTAAAAACTATTTTTTAAAATTAATTTTATGTAATATTCTAATTTTTTGAGAAACTGAATTTGGGGTTTTCACGGGCTGTAAGCCATAATCATCAAAATTAAAATAAATAAACACTTGAAATATATCACTTCCTGTGTAATGAGTCTATATAATATATCGGTTTCACTTTCTGAAATGAGTGACAAAAAATATTGAACTTTTTCATGATATTCTAATTTTTTGAGATGTACCTGTACAGCGGGAAAAATAAGTATTGAACACGTCAACATTTTTCCCATTAAACATATGTGATCTGCCACAAGTAAACCAGCAACAAGTCGGCCTGACGTGATTCCTAAAAAACACAGAAATATATTTTTTTTGGAAAAATTTGTGATTTTCATTTTTTTTTTTTCAAAATATGCTTGTTGAAATTATAGAGAAGCTGCTCCATGCTTCAAATAACAGTGTGGGAAATTTTAAAACTGTAAACTTTGTATATGAAATAGAGTAGTTTCAGAGGGAAACTTTGAACCTGATTTTCTCAGAGTAGTTTGAGAGGAGCTAACATTCAAATGGCCACATCTTCTTCAAATCGTTTTGGATTTCCATGTGTTAGACATCATTGGAAAACTTAGATTCCACACTTTTAGACTCTGTAAATAACTCAAAATACCCTTTGGAAGACTTGTTCCTGTTTTTTTCCGTGGCTGGTCACATATTTCTGATGGAGCCCTTGACCTGAGATTTTTACCAGATATCAGTAACAACCCAAGTAATCCATACATACAAAGAAATCAAGGCAACTGTGTTTACAAAACAAGTTATATTTAATCAGATGGAATGACAGTGAATAAGTATTGAACACGCTTGGTGAAATTCATTTAATATTTAGTAGAAAAGCCTTTGTTGAAAATAACAGCTTCCAGACGCCTCCTGTATGGAGAAACTAGGTGCAGCCATTGCCATCTTGAAGGTTCTGTGGGTGTCTTCTATGAACTCTGATCTTGAGTTTGTTCCATAAAGTTTCTATTGGATTCAGGTCAAATGACTGACTGGGCAATTCTAGCAGCTTTTTTTTCCTTTTCTGAAGCCAGTTGACAGTTTCCTTGGCTGTGTGTTTGGGATCATTGTCTTGCTGAAATGCCCACCCTTGTTTCATCTTCAGCATCTTGGCAGATGGCAACAGGTTCTTATCAAGGATGTCTCTGTACATTTGTCCATTCTTCTTTCCTTCAATTATATGACGTCTGCCTGTACCATGTGCTGAAAAACACCCCCACACCATGATGCTCCCACTTCCAAACTTCACTGATGGTATGGTATTTTTGGGCTGATGTGCAGTGCCAGTTCTCCTCCAAACATGCTGTATGTTGTGGCATCCAAAAAGTTCAATTTTGGTCTCATCTAACCAGACTATATTCTCCCAGTATTTTACTGGCTTGCCCAAATGTTGTGCAGCAAACTTTAAACATGCTTCAACATGCTTTTTCTTCAGCAATGAGTCTTGTGAGGTGAGCGAACACAGCCCATGTCGGTTGAGTGCTGTAGCATCATCTTACTTGGCTCATCAATAAGAATTCTTCTGCTTAAAGACATTGTTTCACCCAGGAAAAGGACAGTCAAAAACTGCTCTTTTACCCCAGGCCACAACTGAACTCACATTCCTTTGTTAAAACCAGTCTAAGGAATTCACCCTAATGCATTTCCTGTTTTGATTTTTATGGCCCCCATAAACATGGAGACATGGAACAGAACCCTGGAATATGTCATATGGTCAATACAAAGATCCACAGCTCAATATTGCCCCCTTCTGGCAACTCTGGGACATGCAGATCTAACCAGTGCAGCTTTTCATCATCATCATTATCATCATCATAGCAGTCTGTCGTGGGCCTCGCTTTTCATCACATCTGTGTTAACTCAATTCTAAACCTCTTCTTTTCCAGGACCATGAAAAGCAAATGGACTCGATGTTTATTCTGGACAATCAGTAATAGGTTTGAAATATACAGTGATCCCTCGCTACTTCGCGCTTCACCTTTCGCGCCCTCAGTGCATCGCGGATTTTTCAAAAATATTCATCAAAAATTCAAAATTGAGAAATAATGGGCGGGTGCTAGCAGAAGGCAGGGAGACTACATTAGACCATCAGGTGTCAACACAGAGAGCCGCACAACTCTCTGTTCGCTGTTGTCGTGTTGGCTCGGCTCGGAAATCTCGCAAGCTGATTGGCCGAGACGTTTCACCCCGCAAGCTGATTGGCCGAGACGTTTCACCCACCTCCTCTCCCTGCCGAGCACCCATGAAGGGAAGGAAGACCGCATTCATTGCTTTTTATCGCTCGTGTTACTTAGTCTCGCCGCGTGGAACTTTTTGCTGTTCTCTTGTGCCATTTTGTGCGAAATAGTCTTCCCGTCGAGGCACTACGCCGCCTCCTGCAGCTTCAGCTCTATCGGAAGCTGCCCTCGATGATCCTGCGCCTCCAGCACCTCACGATGAGGCGTCACCTGAGGAGCAGTAAAGCTCTCATTAACCTGTGCAGTAAATCATTTTCATCTTGAGTTACGTATCTTGTTATAAGAATAAAAGAGTTCTAAAAACATATTTATGTACACTTTGTTTACATCTACGTATGTATGTACACGTACACACACACACGTATCATATGAGAGAGAGAGAGAGAGAATGAACGTACGTATTATTTATGGATGACGTCATTAGGGGTGACGCTACTTCGCGGTTTTTCACTTTTCGCGGTCGGTTCTGGAACCCATTAACCGCGATAAGTGAGGGATCACTGTATTAATCCGTGATTTTATATATATATATGCATGTTAAAAATGTTTAAATGAATGTTTATTCCTGCATGTTAATTTATAAGCACTGGGTATAAGTTGCATGATCACTAAGACTAGGTTAGAGAATATACATAAGTGTATAGAGGAATATTCCAGTATTAAAATGTGTATTAGAGTTGCAAAGCGTCTCTCAAATCATGTGACTGCCAGCAGCCAATCTCTGCATGACAACAGCTCTCTCAAAGTTCCAGACAAAAGACTTTGTTTATTGGACTAAAATTCATAAAGCCCGCCCACGAAGGAAGCCTATTGGCTGGGGGCTCCTGTCAATCACGGAGGCCCGCAAAAATTCTCCACAGATAAAAGGGAACCGTATCCTCTTTTTCGCCAGATTTACTTTCTTTTCACCAGATCTCTCTTTCGGCTTTTCACTGTCTTCAAGTCTCTACACAGCAGAAAACCACTGGAGAACAAAGGGACTTCTCCCACGTGTTGCTTTTTGATGATCACAGAGCAGATGACTCGTAAGTTTGTGTTTTGTAACTATGTATTTTAATGTTTTTCTTTTCTCTTACTGGGAATTGATTCTTTTTTCCTTTGAGCTCATTCTAATCAGGAGTTAAACTCCAATGCTAGATGCTTATTCCTATCACTTTTTCCTGTTAAACTTTCTGTAAAGCCACCGTTTTTTTAAATTTTAATTTAAGTTTTAATCTTGACTTTCTTTTTGTTTTATTTTATATTGACCAACTTACACACTAGAAACTATTTTCATCTCCACCAGTCCGAAAGATCTGTTAATTTTGCTATTGGATCAGATATTATTATTATTCTTGAATTCCTCATGAGAAGCCGCAGATCCTGGACGCAGCTCGCCACGACCATGCACAGCTGAAGAAATCGCCACCCACGAGGAGGAGATGCCCTGGGCTAGATCACAGCCCGGGTGATCAACACATCAAAATCTCATCTTGTGGCAACCGAATATTTGCTGGACAAATATTCTGGGTTTTGGCACCTTTCCCCATCGAAAGCTTCACGAGGACAACGAAAGAATGCAACTTCAAATCTTCAACAAGAAAGCACGTGAGCTGCACTTTCTTTATCCATCTGCTGAATCAAACTTCTGAGATTTGAGGATAATTCAATATTTGATCAAATGCAAAATTAAGGAGCCATTAGCATAACTCGTCTTTTCATTAAAATTCCATTTTTATTTTCTTAGAGTAATCCAGAACCTTTCATATAATTAGTAAAACTTTCCCCATAAATTTGAGTTGTCTCCATAATCTGTTAACTCAAACTGATCTGAATTCATTTCACAGTTAACCCTGGTTCTGCAAATGTTGACATTGTTAATCTATCATTTACAAGTTAATTTCATGGTTAATGAAATCACTGCAATGTCTGTTAATCATCATTTTGTTTAATAAATATGTGAAAATGAGATAAGTTGTTGAGAATTTATTTCATTCTGAGTCTGGTTCAAGTCCCCAGTATCGAATTCACTAACATTTTGAGACTGATTATTAATTAATTTATTGAGTGATTAAACAGGTATAAAGTGAAATTAAAGATTAAATTGCAGAAGCTGGTGCTCCACGAGTGTTATTAACTTTTCCGGTGTATATGAACCGAGAATTCATCTCCGGTTCCAATACATTAATATAAATTAAATAATTTTTTATACCTGATCATAATTATTAATTCATATACTGTTACAGTGCATTACTTGTTTTCTTTGAAACAGCAGTACCTGCTAACTCCAGGTCTTTCTGGAGCTCTCCACAAGTGGTCTTTGGCTCTTGGATAACTCTTCTGATAATTCTTTTGAGTCCTATGTCAGAAATCTTGTGAGGAGCTCCTGGTCGTGGCCGGTTTATGGTAAAATAATGTTCTTTCTACTTCTGAATGATGACTCCAACAGTGCTCACTGGAACATTCAGTAGTTTAGAAATGTGCCTGTAACCAATGCCATCATTATGTTTTGCAACAAAAACGTTGTGAAGGTCTAGCAAGAGTTCTTTGCTCCTAGCAATCATGAGTTCTTTGTGGTGTGACAATCTGATATTCACAGACCTTTTTGAAGGCTATCAGTCAGGACTTAACCAATTGAAATTAATTTGCACTGATGGGGGATGGGATGGCTTCCTAAATTCTGATAGATTTCAGTTGGTTTCTTGGCTTTCTAAGTGCTTTTGGACCGCTTTTTCTTTGTGTGTTCAATACTTATTCCTGGTGTCATTCCACTTTATAAAATATAACTTATTTTGTGAACACAGTTGCCTTGATTTCTTTGTATGTATGGATTACTTGGGTTGTTACTGATATCTGGTGAAAATCTCAGGTCAGTGACTCTGTCAGAAATATGTTTAATGAGAAAAATGTTGATGTATTCAATACTTTTTCCCTGCTGTACCTGTGGAGGTATGGAGATGTTTAGGAGAGATGGCAGTGGACTTTTTTTTTTTACCAGATTGTTTAACACAATCTTGGAGAGTGAGAGGATGCCTGAGGGGTGGAGAAGAAGTGTTTTGGTACCAATTTTCAAGAACAAGGGTGATGTTCAGAGCTGTAGTAACTACAGAGGCATAAAGTTGATCAGCCATACTATGAAGATATGAGAAGGAATTGTTGAAGCCAGGTTAAGAGGAGAGGTAACAATCAGTGAGCAGCAGTATGGTTTCATGCCAAGAAAGAGTTCTACAGATGCAATGTTTGCTGTAAGAGTGTTGATGGAGAAGTATAGAGAAGGAGCTGCACTGTGTCTTTGTGGATCTAGAGAAAGCATATGATAGGGTGCCAAGAGAGAAAGTGTGGTACTGTATGAGAAAGTCAGGAGTGGCAGAGAAGTATGTGAGGATGGTGTCGGATGTATGAGGACAGTGAGATGGTGGTGAGGTGTGCTAAAGGAGTGACAGATGGATTCAAGGTGATGGTAGAGTTACATCAGATATTAGATCTGAGCCCTTTCTTGTTTGCCATAGTGATGGATAGGCTGACAGACAAGGTCAGGCAGCAGTCTCTGTGGACCATGATGTTTGCAGACAACATTGTGATCTGTAGTGAGAGTCGGGACCAAATGGAAGAGAACCTGGAGAAAAGAGGAATAAAATTCAGTGGAATCATGACAGAGTGCATGTGTGTGAATGAGAGGGAGGCAGGTGTAATAGGAACCGGATAGGAACCGGGTGATAACTTTCTGATCCGGCACACCTTTCACTCTATATATATCACGGACACACAGATCGCCCCAAAGGTCTCCCGAGTCGGTGGACGGAACCACTGTTTACAGCAGGAGACGATACAGCAGGGAAGAGCTAGCTAGCACTCAACCGCCACCCGGTGCTAATGGAGAAACTCGACATACTGGGGAACTGAAGCGAAAACGACGCGGGTGCCGGGCTGGAGTTTAGGCAGCGTGCAAGAAATATAAGACAGAATAATAAAGAGCGATGGCAAGAACCAAGCAGACCGCCCGTAAATCTACTGGAGGAAAAGCCCCCCAGGAAGTAGCTGGCCACCAAGGCTGCTCGAAAAAGCGCTCCGGCCACCG
The DNA here is from genome assembly GCA_020510985.1 of Pholidichthys leucotaenia. NCBI lineage: Eukaryota > Metazoa > Chordata > Actinopteri > Cichliformes > Pholidichthyidae > Pholidichthys > Pholidichthys leucotaenia. Next base: position 290,031,626 of record CM035843.1, read on the forward strand.
GCGGAGTGAAGAAGCCTCACCGTTACAGGCCCGGTACCGTGGCTCTGAGAGAGATCCGTCGCTACCAGAAATCCACGGAGCTGCTCATCCGTAAGCTGCCCTCCCAGCGCCTGGTGAGGGAGATCGCTCAGGACTTCAAGACCGACCTGCGCTTCCAGAGCTCCGCTGTCATGGCTCTGCAGGAGGCCAGAGAGGCCTACCTGGTGGGTCTCTTCGAGGACACCAACCTGTGCGCCATCCACGCCAAGAGGGTCACCATCATGCCCAAAGACATCGAGCTGGCCCGCCGCATCCGCGGAGAGAGAGCTTAGACTTTCTGCTGCACATCCACCAACCACAATGCTCGCATGTGTGTCTATGTATATATACTGTATATACAGTGGGGTAAAAAAGTATTTAGTCAGCCACCAATTGTGCAAGTTCTCCCACTTAAAAGATGAGAGAGATCTCCAATTTTCATCATAGGTATACCTCAACTATGAGAGACAAAATAAGAAAAAAAAATCCAGAAAATCACATTGAAGGATTTTTAATGAATTAATTGGTAAATTCCTCGGTAAAATAAGTATTTGGTCAATAACAAAAGTTCATCTCAGTACTTTGTTATATACCCTTTTTTGGCAATGACAGAGGTCAAACGCTTTCTGTAAGTTTTCACAAGGTTTTCACACACTGTTGCTGGTATTTTGGCCCATTCCTCCATGCAGATCTCCTCTAGAGCAGTGATGTTTTGGGGCTGTCACTGGGCAACACAGACTTTCAACTCCCTCCAAAGATTTTCTATGGGGTTGAGATCTGGAGACTGGCTAGGCCACTCCAGGACCTTGAAATGCTTCTTACGAAGCCACTCCTTCGTTGCCCGGGCGGTGTGTTTGGGATCATTGTCATGCTGAAAGACCCAGCCACGTTTCATCTTCAATGCCCTTGCTGGTGGAAAGAGGTTTTCACTCAAAATCTCACGATACATGGCCCCATTTATTCTTTCCTTTACACGGATCAGTCGTCCTGGTCTCTTTGCAGAAAAACAGCCCCAAAGTATGATGTTTCCACCCCCATGCTTCACAGTAGGTATGGTGTTCTTTCTCCTCCAAACACAACAAGTTGAGTTTTTACCAAAAAGTTCTATTTTGGTTTCATCTGACCATATGACATTCTCCCAATCCTCTTCTGGCTCATCCAAATGCTCTCTAGCAAACTTCAGACGGGCCTGGACATGTACTGTCTTAAGGAGGGGGACACGTCTGGCACTGCAGGATTTGAGTCCCTGGCGGCGTAGTGTGTTTCTGTTGTAGCCTTTGTTACTTTGGTCCCAGCTTTCTGCAGGTCATTCACTAGGTCCCCCTATGTGGTTCTGGGATTTTTGCTCACCATTCTTGTGATAATTTTGACCCCAAGGGGTGAGATCTTGCGTGGAGCCCCAGATTGAGGGAGATTATCAGTGGTCTTGTATGTCTTCCATTTTCTAATAATTGCTCCCACAGTTGATTTCTTCACACCAAGCTGCTTACCTATTGCAGATTCAGTCTTCCCAGCCTGGTGCAGATCTACAGTTTTGTTTCTGGTGTCCTTTGACAGCTCTTTGGTCTTAGCCATAGTGGAGTTTGGAGTCTGACTGTTTGAGGTTGTGGACAGGTGTCTTTTATACTGATAACGAGTTCAAACAGGTGCCATTAATACAGGTAACGAGTGGAGGACAGAGGAGCCTCTTAAAGAAGAAGTTACGGGTCTGTGAGAGCCAGAAATCTTGCTTGTTTGTAGGTGACCAAATACTTATTTTACTGAGGAATTTACCAATTAATTCATTAAAAATCCTTCAATGTGATTTTCTGGATTTTTTTTCCTCATTTTGTCTCTCATAGTTGAGGTATAACTATGATGAAAATTGGAGACCTCTCTCATCTTTTAAGTGGGAGAACTTGCACAATTGGTGGCTGACTAAATACTTTTTTGCCCCACTGTATATATATATTTATAGTAATATGTACATATGTATACTAGCTGCTCTTGTTTTTTCTTGCCTTCTGATTGTTGCTCTGAGTGTTGCTATCCCTGTGCTGTTGCAATCCTGGAAGTTCCCCATTGTGGGACTAATAAAGGCTTATCTTATCTTATCTTATCTTAGTGAAGGTGCAAGGAGTAGAGGTAGTGAAGGTAGATGAGTTTAAATACCTGGGGTCAACCATCCAAAGCAATGGAAAATGCACAAGAGAGGTGAAGAAGAGAGCGCAGGCAGGGTGGAGTGAGTGGATACGACTGTCAGGGGTGATTTGTGACAGAAGGATAGCTGCCAGAGTGAAAGGGAAGAATTACAAGATGGTAGTGAGTCCTGTTACGATGTATGGTTTGGAAATGATGGCACTGGCAAAATGACAGGAGGCGGAGCTGGAGGTGGCAGAGTTGAAGATGCTAAGATTTTCATTGGGAGTGACTAGGAGGGACAGAATTAGAAATGAGTATATCAGAGGGACAGCTCAGGTTGAGTGGTTTGGAGACAAAGTAAGAGAGGCAAGACTGAGATGGTTTGGACATGTACAGAGGAGGGATAGTGGATATATTGGACAAAGGATGTTGAAGATGGAGCTGCCAGACAGGAGGAAAAAAGACCACAAAGAAGATTCATGGATGTAGTGAAGGAGGACATGGAGAGGGTTGGTGTTACAGAGGAAGATGCAAGGGATAGAGTGAGATGGAGGCAGATGATCCGCTTTGGCGACCTCTAAAGGGAGCAGCTGAAAGAAGAAGAAGACTGATACTAATATAAAACATTCACTTCAGAGTGTGAGCATAGAAGACAGTATTAACATTGTCAGAAGTCTATTACTGATTCTTATATTGTCATTGCTTCTAACAGCTATGGGATTGTGCGGCCAAGTCACAATACTCAAGACAATAATAACAAATGCTCGCAACAAAGCAATTCCACCAGCCAAACTCAGCCTGCCTCTTTCTCTAAATAAAGATAAATTACAAAGGGTTCCAAATGTGCAGAACATCTTATTTAGCAAACAATGGTGGTAAAAACTTCCCAAATGTGCTTTTAAAGCCTCTTAGAGATTCAGGTTTTTAATGACAGTAATATCCATCTGTAGCAACATTGGTGCATGCCTTGTGTTCTTATAGTAATCTCATCCACGTGGACACAAAATCCAAGTTCTACCTGGAGTCCTTGGTGGTAGTGTGTGATGCCCACTTAAAACTGGGCCATTACTTTTACTGAAACAGCTAAATATTATCATATGTAAATAGTGATCTGTCAAACTTGGACTAAAATTAATCAAATATTGGATTTAAAGGTCCCATTAATTCCAAAATAGTGTCTTTGTGGGTTTTAATTTTCTAAATGCAAGGGTCCTATGCACACCATTAAAATATTAAAACTCTCACTTTACAAAAAAAATACACACTACCTTTATTTAGTGAACCTCTTAAAAATGCACTCCGGTGGATATAAATTCCCTATAAAACATATCTACTGTGATGATTCGCTCTGCCTGCCTGATACTCCCCAGCTGCGTGCACACCTGCTCTCATCAACAGTGCTATTTTAGCTGTGCTGCACACAGGTCTGCACGGAGTCGTCTTTCTCCCTGGCCTGATGAGACCGGCACACCACTTTGTCAGCTTTCAGAGTTCCTTCTCTTTGTTGTAGTCCTTCAGAGGTTTCTCCTCTCCATCGTTGTTCTGCTGAGCAGCCTGTTTTCCCTTGCTGTTCGTCTGTGAGTGCTCACTCCCCCACGACAAGTAAGCCATCTTCCTCTACACCACTATTCTACACTCTAATCCCCTGTGCACAGGCAGAGATCCGTGGGGGTGGACTTCTCCCTCCTGGCAGCGGACTGAGCCCTCACTACACCTTCTACAACACCTCCATCATCTCCACTTGCAATCGGGCCTGTAGATGCTGGCAAGGTAAAAGCGGTGGTAGAGTGGCCGACTCCCTCCTCCCGGAAGCAGCTACAACAGTTTCTGGGATTCGCCAATTTCTACCACCGCTTCATCAAGAACTACAGTATTACTGCCCTTCCTCTTACCCGCCTCACTTCCTCCAAGGTGCCCTTCCAGTGGACGAAGAAGGCTGAGGCAGCTTTTGTCAATCTAAAATCTCAATTCTCCTCTCCCCCGATCTTGGCGCAGGTGGACCCCACACGGCAATGCCTGGTTGAGGTGGACGCCTCGGACTCTGGCGTGGGAGCCGTTCTATCTCAACGCTCCCCGGTAGATGACAAGATTTGCCCCTGTGCATTCTTCTCCCGTTGCCTCTCCCCGGCGGAGCGGAACTACAACATCAGGGACAGGGAGCTCCTGGCGGTCAAGCTGGCGCTGGAGGAGTGGTGCCATTGGCTGGAGGGGGCCTTCCAGCCGTTTGTTGTCTGGATGGACCATAAAAACTTGGAATACCTCAGGACGGCCAAACATCTGAACGCGTGCCAGGCCCGTTGGTCCCTGTTTTTTGGCTGTTTCGACTTCACCATTACCTACCGTCCCGGGTCCAAAAACACCAAGCCCGACGCCTTGTCTAGGCAATTCGCCCCAGATGCCACCGAAGTATCGGAGCACCCCATCATTTCCCCTTCGTGTATCGTTGGCGCCTTCTCGTGGGGTATCAAGGAGAAGGTCCTGAGAGCGCAGGAGACAAAGGCGGACCCAGGCGGGGGACCAGCGGGGAGGCTGTTTGTTCCATCTGCCGTCTGGGGTGAGGTGATTAATTGGGCCCACTCCTCCAAGCTCTCGTGCCACCCAGGGATGGCACGCACGGTGGTGCTCCTGCAGAGGACCTTCTGGTGGCCTTTGCTCCGGAAGGATGTCGAAGAGTATATTCGCGCCTGTCCCCAGTGCGCCGCCGCCAAGATGTCCTCCTCTCCTCTGGCCGGCCTGCTTCACCCTCTCCCTATCCCTGGCAGGCCCTGGTCCCACGTGGCCTTGGACTTCATCACCGGTCTTCCACCCTCTATCGACCACACCGTCATCCTCACCATCGTGGACAGGTTCTCAAAGGCAGCCCATTTCTTACCCCTGCAGGGTCTGCCCACAGCAAAGGAGACAGCGGATCTGCTCGTCCTCCATGTGGTGAGGCTGCACAGCATCCCCCTGGTCATCGTGTCCGACTGGGGCCCCCAGTTTGTTTCCCAGGTGTGGAGGGCTTTCTGCAATGCCATCGGGGCTACAGTGAGCTTGTCATCGGGGTATCACCCGCAAAGCCATGGACAATGTGAGCGGGCCAATCAGGAGTTGGAGGCAGCGCTGTGGTGCATCACTCACCGCCAACCCAGCTTCCTGGAGCACCCACCTATCATGGATTGAGTATGCCCATAACACCACTGTGTCATCTGCCACAGGCATGTCCCCGTTTGAGGCCTCTCTGGGCTACAATCCCCCACTGTTTCCTGAGGAGGAGGGGAACATTGCCGTACCTTCCGTACGAGCCCACCTGAGACGCTGCCACCGGTTATGGAGAGCTACCTGGACCGTGCTGCGGCGCATGGTGGAGCACAACACGATCATCGCCAATCGTCGCAGGACACCGGCTCCACCTTACCGGGTTGGTCAATAGGTATGGGTCTCCACTAAAAACATCAACCTTAAGGCTGAGTCGAGGAAACTCTCTCAGCGGTTTATTGGACAATTTGCTATCACATATTGTAACAATATATTACATTGTTATTGCAACACATTGTCACATATTGTGTGCATATTGGAATTTACAATTTGCTGTCGCATATTGTAAATCCTGTTGCTGTGCGCCTAGCTCTCCCCCCCCCCCCCCCGCATCTGTTCCACCTTTCACGTTTCTCAGGTGAAGCCATTCTGTTCCAGTCCTCTGTGCCCTCCTCCCAAGACGCCACCTCCACCAGTTGTGATCGATGGTGACCGGGCGTGGAAGGTCAATGCCATCCTGGACATCCGTCGCCGGGGTCGTGGTCTATAGTACCTGGTGGACTGGTAGGGCTACGGCCCGAAGTGGAGGTCCTGGGTGTGTCCCTCCTTCCTGTTGGATCCTCAACTCATCAGGGACTTCCACCGGACACACCCGGGTAGGTTAGATCGGTCACCGAGAGGCGCCACGTAGGGGGGGAGTACTGTGATGACTCGCTCTGCCTGCCTGATTCTCCACAGCTGCGCGCACACCTGCTCTCTCTCATCAACAGTGCTATTTTAGCCGTGCTGCCCGCAGATCTGCACAGAGTCGTCTTTCTCCCTGGTCTGATGAGACCACCACACCACTTCGTCAGCTTTCAGAGTTCCTTCTCTTCGTTGTAGTCCTTCAGAGGTTTCTCCTCTCCATCGTCTTTCTCCTGAGGAGCCTGTTTTCCCTTGCTGTTTGTCTGGGAGTACTCACTCCCCCACGACAAGTAAGCCATCTTCCTCTACACCACTATTCTACAATCTAATCCCCTGTGCACAGGCAGAGATCCGTGGGGGTGGACTTTTCCCTCCTGGTGGCGGACCGAGTCCTCACTACACCTTCTACAACACCTCCATCATCTCCACTCGCAACCGGGCCTGTAGACGCTGTCTCTCTGGCCGGAGCCTTCACGGCCACGCCGGAGCTGCTCACCATCTCATCGACAGTAAGACCTAAACATAACTGTACATTCCCTCCTGAGTTCTGACACTAATCCTCCCTGTCTTTGCTCGTCCATAGGGTTGCCAGGCTGTACGGTGCTCTGCTCGCCCCGGCTGCTACATCTACACATACATGCACACACTCATTACACAATAAAGATAAATGAGTTTACTTTTGAGTCTGTATCTGCTTACTGGGTCCCGAAACATGTCATCTACATTGTCTAAAATGGTATGTTATGCCTTTTTTTCTACAAAAAAACTTTCATGTCAAAATCTTTTCATTTCTCCCACTCAAATGCCAGAATCAGTGATTACTAGGCCCAACCACATTCCACAAGGCTAATACTGTAGAGGCTAGCACTACATTATTGGGATAAATCCTGTGATTAAAAAAAGACTTACCAGTTGAAGGACATGCCCAGTTATATGCATGGTGACCCAGGATGATGACTGAAACTGCATTGGTCCTTAAAAGCAGTTTAATGGTAAAACCCATCTTAATTTGGGTCAAGTTTTCAAAGTAGTTTGTTAAAAAATGCTAATTAGCCTGGGGGATAACTTAAGTTAGGCCACAGTGTCCTGACTGGCTCAACACTACCCATATGCTAGCACCACAAATAGTTACATCACCAAAAATGTTCCATCTCAACTCGCCTTTTTGCAGGGGGCGGGACTTCAGTGAAACTTTACAGCAGAAAAACAGAGATTTGTGACATTTGAGCAATTTCGCTGTTGATATGTCTTGTAAGTCATAAAAATGTTACAGACATGTTAACAAGAAAAAAAAAATCAATTTTTAGCAGTGTCACTTGAAAGGTCCCTTTCACTGAAAAAATTTGGGGTTTTTTTTAGGTTTTAACCTTCTGAAATGCATCTATTGGTAGAAGATGGATGGATGGATGGTCACATGATTATTAAAAAATAACATCAAAATGCTCACTTCTCTTAGAAAAACCCCCCCACACACAGCCTTTTATATTGTTTCTGTGTCCGATTAGCCATTTTAAATCTTCTGGGTTTGTTCCTCTATGTCAAGAAAAGGTAAGTCCAACATTGATACTCACCTGCTGCTCTATTATTGGCCAGTAGCCGTCTGTCTGCAAATGTAGATGGTGGGGAGCCCAAGTTAACGGTGCTCTGGAGCTCGCTTACCAAGTGTGACATATATTGTTATTTTCTTTAACTTTAAGTTTAATGTTTATTCGAAAGGGACATTACATACTAATGAACATCAATACAAATGTAAATTTGCCAGATTTAGCAATACTGCTAATTTGCATCTGTAGTCCCCCGATGGGTCACAAAAACACACAAACAAACAATCATACACGAGAAGAACATCTGCAATAAAACTGTACAAAGTGGATATGCAAAAGTGCAAGAGTTAAGATGCTACAAAACAAAACATTCAATTGTCACACAAGTGAAGTGCTATGTATGCATACACACATATGCACCCAAGCACCTCACAACAACAACAAACAACAGCAATAAGCAAGAGGTGGAGCATATGTGTGACGCATGGGCACATACTGTATATATACATATATACAGTGGGGTAAAAAAGTATTTAGTCAGCCACCAATTGTGCAACTTCTCCCACTTAAAAGATGAGAGAGGTCTCCAATTTTCATCATAGGTATACCTCAACTATGAGAGACAAAATGAGAAAAAAAAAATCCAGAAAATCACATTGAAGGATTTTTAATGAATTAATTGGTAAATTCCTCGGTAAAATAAGTATTTGGTCAATAACAAAAGTTCATCTCAATACTTTGTTATATACCTTTTGTTGGCAATGACAGAGGTCAAACGTTTTCTGTAAGTCTTCACAAGGTTTTCACACACTGTTGCTGGTATTTTGGCCCATTCCTCCATGCAGATCTCCTCTAGAGCAGTGATGTTTTGGGGCTGTCGCTGGGCAACACAGACTTTCAACTCCTTCCAAAGATTTTCTATGGGGTTGAGATCTGGAGACTGGCCAGGCCACTCCAGGACCTTGAAATGCTTCTTACGAAGCCACTCCTTCGTTGCCCGGGTGGTGTGTTTGGGATCAATGTCATGCTGAAAGACCCAGCCACGTTTCATCTTCAATGCCCTTGCTGGTGGAAGGAGGTTTTCACTCAAAATCTCACGATACATGGCCCCATTCATTCTTTCCTTTACACGGATCAGTCGTCCTGGTCCTTTTGCAGAAAAACAGCCCCAAAGTATGATGTTTCCACCCCCATGCTTCACAGTAGGCATGGTGTTCTTTCTCCTCCAAACACGACAAGTTGAGTTTTTACCAAAAAGTTCTATTTTGGTTTCATCTGACCATATGACATTCTCCCAATCCTCTTCTGGATCATCCAAATGCTCTCTAGCAAACTTCAGACAGGCCTGGACATGTACTGGCTTAAGCAGGGGGACACGTCTGGCACTGCAGGATTTGAGTCCCTGGCGGCGTAGTGTGTTTCTGATGTAGCCTTTGTTACTTTGGTCCCAGCTCTCTGCAGGTTATTCACTAGGTCCCCCCATGTGGTTCTGGGATTTTTGCTCACCGTTCTCATGATAATTTTGACCCCACGGGGTGAGATCTTGCGTGGAGCCCCAGATTGAGGGAGATTATCAGTCGTCCATTTTCTAATAATTGCTCCCACAGTTGATTTCTTCACACCAAGCTGCTTACCTACTGCAGATTCAGTCTTCCCAGCCTGGTGCAGGTCTACAATTTTGTTTCTGGTGTCCTTTGGCAGCTCTTTGGTCTGGGCCATAGTGGAGTTTGGAGTCTGACTGTTTGAGGTTGTGGACAGGTGTCTTTTATACTGATAACAAGTTCAAACAGGTGCCATTAATACAGGTAACGAGTGGAGGACAGAGGAGCCTCTTAAAGAAGAAGTTACAGGTCTGTGAGAGCCAGAAACCTTGCTTGTTTGTAGGTGACCAAATACTTATTTTACTGAGGAATTTACCAATTAATTCATTAAAAATCCTTCAATGTGATTTTCTGGATTTTTTTTTCTCATTTTGTCTCTCATAGTTGAGGTATACCTATGATGAAAATTGGAGACCTCGCTCATCTTTTAAGTGGGAGAACTTGCACAATTGGTGGCTGACTAAATACTTTTTTGCCCCACTGTATATATATATGTATTTCTTGTAAATGTGACAGCAATGATATGTGGGTGCTTTCTTATCAAAGATTTTTATGGCTTTTTTGTATAAGGATTCAATGGGTTTGATTGTTACACCAGTGAGAGACCAGTTGGTAAAACAGTAATCGATGTGTGAGAAGATCATTGCATGCAGAAACATTTTGGCTGCATGTTAGCTGGCTCAGACTCGCTACCTAAACTAGGAGCTAGCCAGTTAAGACTAGCAATAGTAATGCAAGAGGGAGGATGGAGTGTAATTGGGAGATCTAGAGAAGCACTTGGCAATCAGAGTAAAAATAAGCCTTGGGTTCAAAGGGTTAAAGACCTGTGGGAACTGTTAAAATGTTGGAAAAGTGCAGTCAATGGAAAAGAAACAAGCAGACTGCACCTTCTGGGTGTTGTAATGTCACAAACCAGCAAGAACCAAATTCAGTTCTCTAAAGGGCAGATTTACTAAGGTAGTGCAAATTAGCAAGTGTGCAAATTAGTCAGAGCACCTAAGGGAGTGGCCAATTTTTGCCAGTGATCTTCAAACAACACACAAAATTATGAACACAGACACAGTCACTTCATTTCAATAATGACTACCCATCCACCAAGAGCACCACAAAACTGCGCACAAGCACACCTTCCTCAGGCACACCCGTCCCCAGGAAGCGGGACATCAACAAAGGCACAGCCAGTTCGGAGGAGCATAATATAGTTTTTTTTAAAGTTTTTTTAAGCTTTTGTTTAAGCACAAACCCAGCAAAATAGTTTATTTTTGTTTGTCATATACCAAAGTTTTGATTTTCATTTCACATGGCAGACTCCTTTGTTTAATATGTTTGAATTAAGTATTTGTATATAATTTTAAAAAGGACTACTCATAAATAAACCAGAGTGGTGACCGAGTTGGTAGAGCCTCTGCCCCACAACCGAGAGGCCAGGGGTTCAAATCCCAGCCGGTTCATACCAAAGACCAGGTAAAAATAATGCTTTCTGCCTTCTAGCTTAGTGCTCAGCATAACAGAATGGGGAAAGGAAAACTAACACACAGCACTACCATAGGACTGACCCCCCACTGTAGCTTTCACTACTTACAGTTGCTGTGTGGCCTAGGGTCATGAAACGGAGATAGGCGCTGCCCTACGCCTAGAATCAGCTTTTTCTGAAAGTGGAGAAGTATGAATTTTCCACTCGTTCAACTTCGTTCCTGGGGTTTATCATCGCCAAGGGCACGGTAAAGGCCAATCCGGCAAAAATTAAGGCGGTAGTAGTCCCCCCAGTCTAGGAAGGACCTCCAATGCCTCCTGGGCTTTACCAACTTCTACCGCCGATTTATCCGCGATTATAGTAAGGTGGTGCAACCGCTTACGCAGTTGACGTTGACCAAAAGCCTGTTCAAGTGGTCCGAGGCCGCTGAACGAGCTTTTGTGACCCTGAAAGGCCTGTTCACCAACGTGGACGTCCTGGCGCAGGTGGATCCCACAGCACAGTTCGTAATCGAGGTGGATGTGTCTGATTTGGGGGTGGGCGCTGTCGTCTCCCGGTGCTCCTCCTCCGACCAGAAGCTCCATTCGTGCATGTATTTCTCCCGGTGGCTCGCGCCAGCCGAGAGGAATTGCAATGTTGAGGACCGTGAACTGTTGGCCATTAAGCTGGCGTTGGAGGAGTGGAGACACTGGATGGAGGGAGCTAGCCAACCGGTCATTGTCTGGACTGACCATAAAAATTTAGAATGTCTTCAATCGGTGAGATGATTGAATTCTCGGAAGGCTTGGTGGGTCCTGTTCTTAAATAGGTTCAATCTTTCCATCTTGTACCGACCAGGGTCCCATAATTCCAAGGCTGACGCTCTCTCACGCCAGTTTTCTCCCGACTCCTCCTCCTCCACAGCTGCTGCATCTCCCCCGGAGACTGTTCTCCCCTCTTCCTGCTTTCTTGGGACACTTTCGTGGGAGATTGAGCAGAGGATCCAACAGGCACAGTCATCGGAATCCGTCCCGGAGGGAGGTCTGCCTGACCGGCTGTATGTCCCCTTGGCGCTACACGGAGAGGCAATTAAGTGGGGGCATACTAGCTATTTCGCCTGTCATCCCGGCTTCTCCAGGACAATTGAGCTGCTCAGAAGAGCATTTTGGTAGCCCACACTCGGGAGGGATGTATGGGAGTTCGTCAAAGCCTGTCACATCTGTGCCATGAGTAAATCGGACTCTTCTCCCCCAGCTACCTCCTCCATCCTCTCCCGGTGCCAAGTCGTCCATGGTCACACATTGCTTTGGACTTTGTGATGGACCTCCCTCCATCCCAAGGTAACACGGTGATCCTCACCATCGTCGACTGGTTCTCCAAGGCCATCCATCTGGTCCCTCTCCACAAGTTACCATCTGCCACAGAGACGGCCGACCTGGTGATGCAGCATGTCATCCGACTGCATGGGATACTAGTGGACATTATCTCGGACCGGGGGCCCCAATTTACATCCCAGGTGTGGAAGGTGTTTTGCTACTTTTTGGGTGCTGCTGCCAACCTGATGTCCGGATACATCCGCAGAGCAACGGTCAGGCTGAGCGTGCTAATCAGTCTCTGGAGGCCACCCTAAGGTGCGTAGCATCCTGGAACCCCTCTACTTGGAGCTCCAACCTGACCTGGGTGGAGTATTCCCACAACTCAGTGATCTCCTCCTCTACTGGGCTCACACCATTTGAGGCCTCAATGGGCTACACACCACCTCTGCTGCCCATGGTGGAGAGAGGCCTCGCTGTACCATCCGTGGAGGCCCACATGCGCCGGTGCCGCAGTCTGTGGAGGGCCACAAAAGATGCCCTCCTCCGCTCTGCAGAGCGCAACCAACCATATGCTAACCGCAGACGCGTGCCAGTGCCGAAGTGCACAGTGGGACAGAAGGTCTGGCTGTCCACTGATCAGATCCCACTCAAGATGGAGTCTCGGAAGCGCTCCCTCCGCTACCTGAGCCTGTTCACCATCAAGCGGCTGATCAATGACGTCACTGTTCGGTTGGACCTGTCGCCTTCAACGCAGATTCACCTGACGTTCCACGTCTCCTGGATTAAGACCCTCTCTGCCAGTCCTCTCTGCCCTCCTCTGGATCCCCCACCACTCCCCCGGGTCATTGACAGCCAGACTACTTACACAGTGGAGAGGATCCTGAACATCCGTCGACAGGGTCGTGGGTGTCAGTACCTTGTTCACTGGAAAGGGTACAGTCCGGAGAAGAGGTCCTAGATCCCGGGGTCCTACATCCCGGACAAATGAATGGTGCAGGCATTCCCTCTGACCCATCCTCGCAAGCCCAGTAGAATGCCTCCTGGCGTCCCTTGAGGAGAAGGCACTGTGATGATCAGCTGAGCGTGCTCCCCCTCCCCTCCTGTTCCTGTCTTCTCAGCTCTGGAGGACCAAGATTCATGATTCAAGATTCAAAGGCTTTATTATCATGTGCACAGTTAAGAAATGCAACATTTCCCGAGCAATGAAATTCTTACTCTGCTCTCCGAACGAATGCCAAGGTAATAGATATACATCAATACTAATAAGGTAATAACACATCTTATACTAATGAATACTAATAACACACATTAGGCAGTTAGGACACCTTAAACACACTTTGATACTAAGACTACTACTAATGAATACTAATAACACACATTAGGCAATTAGGACAGTTAAAACAGTTAAACAAGAGAAAACAAGAAGAATGAAAATTGAAAATTCACTGGATGACTATAATGGACAATGGTATATTAATATCAGAGATGATATGAACCTGAAATGGCATAAGCCTATGTACAGTGTGCAAATGAGAAATGTGCAAATAAGCAATGTGCAAATTACAAATTAGCACCCAGTGTGTGAATTTCTCTGTAATGATAATACCCAGTGGACTGGACAATGGTATATGGACATGAAACAGGGTGAGACTATGTACACCGTACAAGTGAGCAATGTGCAAATTTAGTAACCAGTGTGTGAATTCCTATTTGCAAGCTGTATTTGCAAATAGGGAATTTGTTTGGGAGTTTGTTATTTGTTCAGGAGTCTGATGGCAGTGGGAAAAAAGGAGTTTTTTAGTCTGGTTGTTTTGCATTTCACACTCCTATACCTCCGGCCTGAGGGTAGAAGTGTGAACATTCTGTGCTGGGGGTGGGTGGGGTCCTGGAAGATGGCAGCAGCTCTCCTTTGAACTCTGCGGTGGTTGATGCTCTGCAGAGAGGGGAGTGGAGTCCTGATGATCTTATCTGCTATCTTCACCACTCTCTACAGGCGTTTGCAGTCCAGGGCAGTAGTGCTGCCGTACCACGCAGTAATGCAGTTGGTCAAAATGCTCTCAGTGATGCAGCTGTAGAAATTGTTGAGGATCCTGGGGGACACGCCAAACTTCTTCAGCCTCCTCAGAAAGTACAGCCACTGTTGAGTTCTCTTAACCAGCTCTGTGGTGTTATGTGCCCATGTAAGGTCCTCGCTGATGTGGATGCCCATGTATTTAAAGCTGCTCACCCTCTCCACCTCAAGCTCCTGGATGAACAGCGGCCGATGGGGTCTCCTCCTCCCCTTCCTCATGTCCACTATCATGTCCTTTGTCTTGTCCGTGTTGAGGATGAGGTTGTTGTCCTCACACCATGACACCAGACTGGCCACCTCCCTTCTGAAGGATGCTTCATCACCACCAGTGATGCGTCCTATCACTGCTGTGTCATCTGCGAACTTTAAGATGATTTTGTCCTTGTGGGAGGCAACACAGTCATGAGTGAAGAGGCTGCAGAGGATGGTGCTGAGAACACAACCCTGTGGGACACCTGTGTTCGTGATGATGCCGGCTGAGGTCCTGTTACCCATTCTGACAGACTGGGCTGACAGACTGGCAGTACAGCTTTTCCCTGTACTGCCTCCTGGCTGTTGTTATAGCCCTCCCTCTCTACTGGAGAAAGAGCAGAGAAGCTCCTCTCGCACTCAGAGTAAGGGGACGGATTGGCTGTGGAACTAAAGAAGAGTATGCCAGCTTTGCTGGGCATGGATGATGGATCTTTTCTCTTCGCCCATCTCTTCCTAAGGAGACTGCCGGTTTCGGCACAGACAATTTTGGCCAACTCACCGCTGCTGGCTGCCAGGGACTACCGCTTCCTGGCTGAGGAAGTGGACCGCATTATCCTGGCGAGTAGGAGCTTCAGAGTCCAGGCGGTGAGACCAGGATCTTCGGCGGAGCCCACCGAGGTGGAGGAGCCGAAGGTTGTGGCTGGGACAGCCACTCGGGGACGCCGGAAAGGGACGGTGTGTTTTTACCATCAGCGCTTTGGCGCTGACGTGCAGGTTTGTCTCCCGCAGTGTTTACTTCAAGATGCCGAAGAAACGGGCCAGCCAGCAGTCGGTAGTAGCTACAACCGCTAGCAACAGGGAGAAGCTGCTTTTCATCGAGGACACACGTTCCAGGAGATGGTTTTTGGCGGACTCATCAGATGCACCTGCGTGATTACACACCCTCTGCGCCCTGATGACCCAGCATATTTAAGTGCCAGCGTGTGGGGAATCCATCGCTGGATTGTCAGGTTTGCTACCAGATAATCTAAGCCACACTGCACTATTTTCCTTGGTTGTTCTGTTTTCACTCCCCATGTCTTCCTCTCCTCTCAGGTTTGCTGCCCACCTTTGCGGTGTGTACTCCAGAGCTGATCGCGCTTGCCTTACCAAGAAGATGCCGGCCGTCCACCCAGGTCAACCGTCTTCCCCCTGTTTCCCTGGTCCCACACAGGAGTTCCCCGCCGGGCTCCTCTGCTCACTGCAGTAAGAGTATTCTCCTAATCTTTTCTCCTCTTTTGAAGAATCTGTTCCTAATCATCTCTTTCTGCTCTTTAACCATAGGCTGCGTGCGCTCCAGTGGCACCAGTTTATGTGCGTAATTTAAGTGTGCGTTTTTGTGTTGCTCTTTTCCTTAGTTATGCACTTTTATTTAGAGTTGTGTGTTGGTTTTGGTTTTTCGCAATAAACTGGTGAATTTTTATATCTGTGTCTGAGTGTTTGTTCTGGCAGCTCTGTGTTTGAGCCTCACTTGCCCTGAATCATGACACCAACTTTATTTCTAAAAGCACTTTAAAAACAATTACAACTGACAAAATGCTGTACATCAAGGATAAATAAAATATAAAACATAGGACATAAAACAATATGATACAGCTAAAAATTAATGATTAATGCATCAGTGATGAATACAAATGATATACAATACAGTGAATACAAATCACAATTTTTTCTGTAAAAAAGTTTCACTTATTAATAATAAAACACATTATAGCACCACAAATTAACAAGGAGGAACCAATAGTGGTTACACTGAAACTACTTCATCATTTGATTTTGTAAATGCAGTATATCAACTTCAAGGTTTCTTTTGAGTCTGTAATACGTTTACACATAAAATGATATACTGAAAGATTAGGGTTTACCAAAGTTTCTAGCATTTGCAACAAAATAAATTCTACTGAAGTAACCAGATCTCTGCAGACATGTGTGAATGTTAATGTTTAGCCAGACAGAGATCATTAGATGTCACTGTGAATGAACACCCGTAATAACCTTGTGTAAATGGACTACAAGTACCAATAAAATGGGAGAGCAATTTAAGCAAAAACTTCATGACTAATGCTAGCAGGATCCTTCAAGGTAACAAGTACATACTGTAAGTAAATTGTCAGAGTGACCCACAGACCAGGCATTTGTTCAATTGCTTTTTTCGACAATAAGGAAGTGTCGGAGTGCTGATTAACATGGAGCAGGCTGCATTTTTTCAGAGTACCCTGTGCTGGAAGGACACTCATTTACCAGATTGATGGGAAGCTTTATTGCCTGCCATGTCTCTTCCTAGACTCTCACATCCCCTCATCTCCTCCTTCCCTTTTATACCTATTTGTCCCTGTATCTCCTCCTCCCTTTTTTCTCTTTCCTTTTGTCACAAACAAACACACACTGTGCATTCACACACACGCCCGTCACAGTGGCCCCTGTCCATAGTCCTTTGACTGCTGTGTGGAAGACTCTTTCTTAGCCTCTTTAACACCTGAAACACCAAAAAAAGCATAAAACCCCCCATACAAAACTGCATCACATTTCAACAGCCACACTGCTGTTACCACCCAGGGCTCAAAATGATTATCAGTTAATCAAGGTGCAGTGAATAATTTCAATAAACTGTAAGTGGCACAGTTATCGACACAGATGACATTGCAGTTAACCTCTTCATATTTTTCTAAGAAGAAATGCGGGCTTCTATGTAAAGGGTTTTTTCAAAGATAGGCTTGAAAGTAAACTTATGCTTGCTAATGACTCAACTTATAGTATATATATAAATAAATTTAATGAGGAAAGAAATTGATTCAACTTGAGTGTTGCATGAATATAAAAAGAAGGATGCATTAATTACATCTTATTTACATGTAAAATTTAAATTGGACCTCTAAAATTTTGGCTAGTTTCCATAAATAACAGTCCACATCATGATGGGACTGTTGTTATTAAAATATCTTAATTTACTCTGAAACTGAAAAATTTAGAAAATGTGTACCAAACAGTAATACCAAACACTTGTGACATGTGAACAAATTCATACTCATTTCTAATCCTGTCCCTCCTGGTCACGCCCAATGAGAATCTTAGCATCTTCAACTTCAGCTCTGCCTCCTGTCCTTTTGTCAGTGCCACTGTCTCCAAACCATAAATCATAGCAGGTCTCCCTACCATCTTGCAAACCTTCCCTTTCACTCTAGCTGCTATCCTTCTGTCACAAATCCCCTCTGACACTCGTCTCCCCCACTCCACACTGCCTGCACTCTCTTCTTCACCTCCCTTGTGCTCTGTTCATTTCTTTGAATGGTTGAGCTCATTCACCTTCACAGCCTCTACCCCTTGCATTTTCACCACTACATCTGCCTCCGTCTTATTCACACACATGTATTCTATCTTGCTTCTACTTACTTTCATCCCTCTTCTCTCCAGTACATAGTGCCGCCTCTCGAGGTTCTCCTCCACCTGCTCCCTACTCTCACTACAGATCACAATGCTGTCTGCAAACATCATAGTTCACAGAGACTTCTGCCTGACCTTGTTTGTCAGCCTGTCCATCACTACTGCAAACAAGAAGGGGCTTAAAGCCATCCCGGATGTAATCCTACCCCCACCTTGAATCCATCTGACACTCTTACAGCACACTTCACCACCATCTCACTGTGCTCATATACAGTTGCAATTAAAATTATTCAACTCCCACTTAAATTAGGTTTATTGGCAAAATGTACAAACTAGCAGCTGTTTGAGATAAACAAATCAAACAAGAACAATTTAAATAGCTCAACACAACTAATATTACAAGTGGTTTCTCTGAATTCAACACAAAATGTCACTTTTAATAACTACTGCAGTTTTAAAATTATTCAACCCCTTCATGACAAGCATCTTTAGTGCTTAGTAGAGCACCTTTTGCTGTTATGAACCCGAAAGGTTCCAGTTTTGTTTCATCACTCCACAGAACAATATCCCAAAACCTCTTTGGTTTATTTAGTTTTGAGCAAATTGAAGCCAGCTTTTTGGGCCTATGAAAGACTGAAGCATACAATGAAAAAAATACCATGCCTCAAGTGAAGCATGGTGGTGACTCAGTGATGCTCTGGGGCTGCTTCGCTTCCTCTGGCACTGGAAACCTGCAGCATGTAAATGGTAAAAGGCATTCATTTATATAGCGCATTTAACTCATCTCTGGATGACCAAAGTGCTTTACAGATCCTGCTATCCATCCATTCACACACACATTCATACACTGATGACAGCAGAGCAGCTATACACAGGCACTGGCCTGACCCACCAGGAGGTTCAGGTTCAGTGTCTTGCTCAAGGACACTTCGACATGCAGATTGCAGACAGAGCGGGAATTGAACTCCTCACCCTTCGATCAGTAGTGTGGTGGGTAAGATGGATTCAGTCAAGCATTAGGAAATCCTGGGAGAAAATGTCATGCCATCTGTGAGGAGGCTGAAGCTTGGGCATCATTGGACATTCCAACAGGCCAATGATCCTAAGCATATGTCAAAGTCCACCAAGACTTGGTTTCAGAAGAAGGCCTGAAAGATACTAGAGTGACCATTACAGTTGACTGATTTGAATCCCATTAAAAATCTTTGGTGGGATTTGAAAACGGCAGTTGCAGCACACAAACCCAAGAATATTAGTGAACTGGAGGTCTTTGCCCATGAGGGATGGGCTAAGATTCCTCAGAATGCTGCCAGAAGCTGGTGTATGGTTATACATGTCAAATAAACTAATCTACTACTACTACATCAAATTTGCAGCAGGTCATACCAGCAAAAGTGTGCTCTACTAAGCACTAAAGATGCTTGTCATGAATGTTTTGTCATGAATAAATGTTTTTCATGAATAATTTTGAAACTGCAGTAATTAAAAGTGGCACTTTGTGTTGAATTTGGAAAAGCCACTTGCAATATTAGTTGTGTTGAGATACTATTTAAATCATTCTTGTTTGATTTGTTAATTGTAAACAGCTGCTAGGTTGTACATTTCGCCAATAAATCTAATTTGCAGTGGGGGTTGAATGATTTTGATTGCAACTGTATGTCCTGCATCACCCTCACAGACTTCTCTGCCATTCATGACTTTCTCATACAGTACCAAACTTCCTCTCTTGGCACCCTATCATAGGCTTTTTCTAAATCCACAAAGACACAGTGCAATT
Source organism: Pholidichthys leucotaenia (assembly GCA_020510985.1). Lineage (NCBI taxonomy): Eukaryota > Metazoa > Chordata > Actinopteri > Cichliformes > Pholidichthyidae > Pholidichthys > Pholidichthys leucotaenia. The sequence continues at coordinate 290,051,060 of CM035843.1, forward strand.
CCTTCTTATCTTCTCTGTACTTCTCCATCAGCACTAGCAAACATTGCAGTTGTAGTACTCTTTTTTGGCATGGAAGCTGCTTCTTGCCAACTGTCACCTCTCTTCTTCACCTAGCTTCAACAACTCTTTCCTTTATCTTCATAGCGTGCTTGGCCAACTTTATGAATCTGTAGTTACTACAGCTCTGCACATCACCCTTGTTCTTGAAAATTTGTACCAGTACACTTTTTTCAGCCATCTTCTCACTACCTAATCTGGTTAAAAAGACCACTGACATCTCTCCTAAATATCTCCATACTTCCACAGGTATGTCGTCTGGACTAACCACCTTTCCACTTTTCATCCTTCCTCATCCGGAAGTGAGGGCATTGTAGCTGCCCTCACTTCCGCCTCGCTAATTCTCTGCACTTCATGATTCACTATCTTTCCACCACCTGTCTTCCTCTCTCTTGTTTTTGTCATTCGTCAGCTCCTCAAATGACTCCCTCCATTTTCTCAATACACTCTTTTTAGTTGTTAGTACATTGCCATCTCTCTCCTTAATCAACCTACCCTGCTGCATATGCTTTTCAGCTTGATCTTTCTGTCTAGTCAATGAATACAAGTCATGTTGTCTTTTCTTGCTGTCCAACCTTTCATACAAATCACTATATACCTTTTCCTTTCCCTTTGCTACCTCTCTCTTGTCACACACCTGGACTCAGGGCCGACCTGAGTCTTCATGGGGCCCTAAGTGAAATTTAAATTTGGGGCCCCTCTTCAATAAAGTAGTATATTACATGACATTTCTGAGAGAATTTTGCACAGCAGCATTGCTTGCCACCCAGACATCTCAGTGTCTGTCTGGCATGTTTCAGCCTAATATTTGATTTAATTTTAAATGGTACCAACCTCAGTAGTCTGGTGTTGCTCTTGAAAACACTGCACTGGTATTGCTAATGACAGCTGCCAAACTGGCTGGAGACATCACAAACTAGAAAAGCACTCAGAGAGTGCATACCTGCGCCAAGGCTCCTTCCATCCCTCATGGATCATCTCCAAAATGTAATGGGTTCGTGTGTAGGCCATGAGCCAGTTCTGGTGAAAATTGCATCAAAGTCTATCTAATAGTTTTAGAGGACTCTTGCTAACACACTGTGAGAAGATAAGAGCCTTAGTGGAGGTATATGTTCTCGGCTCACCAAAATGTTATGGGTTCCTCTCTACTCCAAGGGGTACCTCTGGTGAAAATTTCATCCATATCTGTCCCGTACTTTTTGTGTGATCCTGCTAACAGACAGACAGACAGACAAACCACTCCAATTACATAACCTCCTTGGCGGAGGTAATAGAGGTGCAGCTCACTAAATTAGAATATCATCAAAAAGTTGATTTATTTCAGTAATTCAATTCATAAAATGAAACTCATGTTTTATATAGATTCATCACAGACAGAGTGATATATTTCAAGTGTTTATTTCTTTTAATTTTGATGGCTATGTCTTGCAGCTCATGAAAACCCAAAAATCAGTTTCTCAAAAAATTAGAATATTACCAAGATCAATTTTTAAAAAACTGATTTTTTTAATAGAAATGTTGGCTGACTAAAAATATTTCCATGCACACACTCAATACTTGGTCAGGGCTCCTTTTGCATGAATTAATACTGCATCACTGTGGCATGGTATGAAGGTGATCAGCCTGTGTTACTGCTGAGGTGTTATGAAGGCCCAGGTTGCTTTGATAGTGGCCTTCAGCTCATCTGCATTGTTGGGTCTGGTGTCTCTCATCTCCAGTGTTGGGAGTAATGCGTTACTGTAATGCCCCTACTTTTGCAGTAACGTGCTGTGTAATGAAATTACTGTTTAAAAATTCAGTAATGCATTACAGTTACTGAAATTTGATCAGATGTGTGACTTGCGTTACTCCTTTTATTAATATAGATAGCTATTTTAGCGCAAACAGACAATCATACAACTTGCAGTTGCTAGACACCATCCTCATCAGCTGCCAGCTGGGGATGAATACACAGTTTTGGTGGCTACTGGCGGGCCAACTGCCATCCCCAGCGCCACCAGCAGCCTCAGTCCGCTGGAGGTTGTCATGCCAAAGGCAAAGGCAAGCAAGTAAATAAGCAAATAAATATAAACTGACCCTACTGTAACTGACGCAGCCGTCACACAGTCTCCTCCGTGGGTCTGTTTCCTGTCCTGCCCCAGTTCACATCACAACCCAATGAAGAAATGCTGCGGCGGTGGTGACTTCTCATATCGAGCCCTGATCACCTGCTGTCCGAGCGGTGAGTAGCCCCTAACAGCCCCTACCTCTGTGGTTAAACATGAGTATTTTTGAGCAAGCAGCTCACATTTAATGTCCGCATTAAATGCATTTAAAGTTTTCTTACGCACAGAGAAAAAGTGACTATGATTTGTTGCAGTAAAGAACAACTTCTAAGCGGTGAACTTTCATTTATCAGTGCTTTCTATTTTATTTTCTCATTCATTTACATGCTGTTGTGATATGCAACTATTTCATCGAAGTAAATCCTCTAAATATGTGTTTTTAATGGGCTGGTCCAGGGGTGTCAAACATATGGCTCGTGTGCCAAAAATGGCCCACCAGGGGGTCCAAAATTTTCTCTGTGAATCCACAGCTTTATTTCTAGTAAATTTCTGACTTTCTACTGATTACAATAGTTTGTGTAAATATGAGACATTTTTTCTCTGTAAGATGAGACTTTTTTCTCATCAGTTTTCTTTTTCTTCTTTTTTCTGAGAACAAGGGGCCCTTGATCTTGCTGTGTGTGCAAGATGATTTAAGTATGCATTTAAAGGTAATGTGGAAGTTACTTTTCCAAGTAACTAGTTACTTTAATCATGCAGTAACTCAAAAGTAACTCAGTTACTTTTGAAAAGAAGTAACTAGTAACTGTAACTAGTTATTATTTTTTAGTAACTTGGCCAACACTGCTCATCTCTCTGCTGATGATACTTCATAGATTCTGTATGGGGTTTAGGTTAGGAGAGTTTGCTGGCCAGTAAAATATGATACTATGGTCATTAAACCAGGTATTTGTACTTTTGGCAGTGTGGGCAGGTGTCATGTCCTGCTGGAAAATGAAATCTGCATCTCCATAAAGCTTGCCAGCAGAGGGAAGCATGAAGTGCTCTAAAATTTCCTGTTAGATGGCTGCACTGACATTGGACTTGATTAAAAACAGTGGAAAAACACCAGCAGATGTATCACAAGCATGGTATCACCGTGCTTGATTAGCCAGCAAACTCTCCTGACCTAAATCCCATAAAGAATCTATGGTATATTGTCAAGAGGAAGATGAAATACACCAGACCCAATAATGCAGATGAGCTGAAGGCTGCTATCAAAGCAACCTGGGCTTCCATAACACCTCAGCAGTACCACAGGCTGATTGCCTCCATGTCACGCTGCATTGATGCAGTAATTCATGCAAAAGGAGCCCTGACCAAGTATTGAGTGTGTACAAAGACATACTTTTCAGTCGGCCAACATTTCTATTAAAAATCTGTTTTTTTTTAATTAATTTTATGTAATATTCCAATTTTTTGAGAAACTGAATTTGGTGTTTTCATGAGCTATAATCCATAACCAAAATTAAAAGAAATAAACACTTGAAATATATCACTCTGTGTGTAATGAATCTATATAACATATGAGTTTCACTTTTTGAATTGAATTATTGAAAAAAATCAAATTTTTGATGACATTCTAATTTATTGAGATGCACCTGTAAACCCACAATCAAACCCAAACTGAGTGTGCTGATCTGAGTAATTAAAGCAGAAAACTTAATACTGGAATATAATAACAACTATGGACTTGCTATTGTTCAATATCGATGTCACCAACATATTTTTTGTACTTGGGCCACCACTGTAATTTACAGCTAGCTTGCAAATGACGTATATCTCCAAGTCATGCTGACAACCTAAAGTTGCATTATATTATCAAATATACTTTTTTCATCCTCTTTTTGCTGATTCTCTGCTCTCTTCTTACTTTTTTCAGCCCCTGATGGGTGCATAGTGTACTTTTTTGGGACATAATGTATGCTCCTCCTCACATTAGTTCTGCACAGTGGTGTGCCATGAAACCTAGTGAATGTCATGGTTGTCACCAGCTGATCTCTGATGGAGAGAAAATAACAAATGCAGCACTAGCTCTGTATACCTAACATTATACATCGCCATTAGTGTGTGAATGTGTGTGTGAATGGGTGGATAGCAGGATCTGTAAAGCGCTTTAGTCATCTAGAGATGAGAAAAAGCGCTATATAAGTGAACGCCATTTACCATTTATGCAATAATGCACTTTTATATAAATCTTTGACTTAGCTAAGACAATTTGATCATTACACGCTTGGGAAATTAAAATTTGAAAAGTTAATATCAAATAATTACGCGTTCTGAGGATCCACTGGTTGTTGAGGGGTCCTAAACAGTCGCTTAATTCATTTATGCCTTGGGCCGGCCTTGCCTGGATTCTAATTACTATTGTCTACTTTCGTCATCACCCTGACAATCCTTTTTGTTTGCCAACCTCTTCCTTTGAATTACTTCCTGAACCTCCTCATTCCACAACCAATGCTCCTTGTCATCTTTACTCTGTCCAGAGGACACACTAAATACCTTCTTAGCAGTTTCCCTCACCACCTTAGTCGTGCTTTCCTGTTGATCTGATAATTCTTCCCTACCACCCAGAGAATGTCTCAACTCCTCCCTGAACTCTGTGTGACTGTCTTCCTTCTTCAACTTCCACCATTTATTCCTTGGCTCTGCCGTCGCTCAATTCCTGTTCTTCATTTCCAGAGTCATCGATTTCTAGCTTCAAACTCATGATTGTGCCTGACTTCTTCTTCACTATGGTGAAGCGTAAGCATGGTGTGTGTAGATGTAGGTGTGTATGTGTGATGGTCAGCATGGACAGACGGCCTCCTCTTTACCACTATGGAGCAGTGGGGCAGCAGGGAGGAGGCTGTCCACCTGGTGCACACGACAACATTTTTGTTTAGACCCAGAAAGAAACAGTTGCGTGCACACAACACGTCACAAAAACAACCCCATGTGCACGCAGATCCTCCAAAGGTAAGAAAACTGCTGTTGGAACTAACGGATGACAAGTAGAAGTTTTACTAAGGACTTTGGATCATAACTATAAATGCCAGATTCCATCTGCAAATAGAAAGACAGCGCAGACCTCCGCCAAGGCTCTTTCCATCCCTCATGGGTCATCTCCAAAATGTAATGAGTTTGTGTGTAGGCCTAGATCCACTTCTGGTGAAAACTACATCAAAGTCTGTCCATTAGTTTTGGAGTATTATTGCTAACACACTGTGAAAGATAAGAGCCTTGGCTGAGGTTGTCGCGAACCGAGCTGGTGTTATCCTGTTGGCTCGGTTCTGACCATTCTCTGTGGCTCAGGCATTGGGTTTATTATGTATTGTTATCTTTTGAGTTCTTGTTGTTTTTATGTCTGTGTTCTTTTTCTTTTCCAAGCCTGTAGCCGTCGCTCGTGGGCATTGTCTAACATTCGCTGGTCCGACCACGCACCCCCCTCTCCTTGACAGCCAGCTGATTCACCCCGGTAATTATCCTTCCCGCGCCTTGCCCAGGTGTGTCCAATTTGTGATGCCAGCAGTGTTTGTACTTAGGCGGAACTTGCCAGTCAAACACTGCTGGACCATTGTGCATTGCCATGCGGACGTTAATCGTTGCATGGTTGTACTGTTTGTTGAGGGAGAGCTACACTGTTGTCATTCCCCTCAGTGTAGCTATTGTTTGTGTGTGTTCGCCGGTACACTTGGACTACACGGACTGTTCCTGCACCGTGAGTACGAGCTGTTGCGTTTCCCTTTGCAGTCAGGCTGCTATGCTTAGGCACAGTTGCCCAGCTTTCCTCTCCTGTGTCAGTCGAGCGTCCTGGAGGACTCTAAGTGGCCTGAGTCGTCATATTGTTTTTGTGTGTTGTTCGCCTTGTGGCCACGGTGCACAGTGGTTAGCCCGCTGCACGCTATTCGTGTGAGCCCTTTTGTGCACAACTGTTGCATTTTTGTAAAGTCTTTGTTTTTGAACTGTTTGCCTTTTGTGCCAATAAATGTGTGTGTGGTGCAACCTGCGCCAAAATCCATTCCTCCTTCTCCTCCTCCGTGCACTGCATAAAAGCGCACGAGGAGGCTTATGACAGAGGTATGCATTCTCAGATCATCACCAAAATGTAATGGGTTCGTCTGTAGCCCAAGAACCACCTCTGGTGAAAATTTCATCCAAATCCATCCACTAGTTTTGGAGTATTGTTGTTAGCACTCTGTGAGAAGACAAGAGCCTTGGTGGAGGTATGCATTCTGGGATCATCACCAAAATGTTACAGGTTCCTCTGTAGCCCAAGGACCACCTCTGGTAAAAAATTTCATCCAAATCCATCCAGTAGTTTTGGAGTATTCTTGCTAACAGATTGTGAGATGTTAAGAGCCTTGGTGGAGGTATGCACTCTCAGATCATCACCAAAATTTAATGGGTTCATCCTTGGCCCAAGGGCTACCTCTGGCGAAAATTTCATCAAAATCCAGCCAGTAGTTTTTGCGTAATCCTGCTAACAGCAGACAGACAAACCACCCCAATTACATAACCTCCTTGCCGGGGGTAATAAATATTCATATTCATTTTTTTAAGCTGAAAGAATGAGAGAGTAATAAATAAATAAATAACTAGTGCACTGAGAAGACTTTTGTTGTGATTAGGCTCTATACAAATAAAGTTAAATTGAGTTAAATAGGCTAAATAAATAACCTATGTAATTAGAGGTAATAAAAAACCGACTTACTGACAGCTGGTTTGAATATTTGATAAGGAGTCTTCAGTCATAACTTTTACAAAAGCATTACAAGTAAGAAAAAATAGTGATATGATGAGATGTCGCCTGCAGCCACCTCATCGTTTGCGCAGCAGCGCAAAATTGGATTTGAAACATAGGCAGCTCCATGGTGATTTGTTCATCATTTAACAAAAGCAGGCATCCTGCTTGGTTATAATTTTGGTGATTATTTTTCTATATAAGGCTGCATCTATTGTGTAAAAAAGCAGTTTTACAAATACCGTTAAGATCTCTTTTTTAACCTGATCCTAAGTATAAACACATCAGGCTTAAAATTTAATAACGGAGCTTGAATTTCTGTGAGAAATACAGAAATACAAGCTCTGTATTTGTATTTCTTTGTGAGAAATAAATGCCCCTTGGTGTATGGATTGGCTGAAATCTGTTGTAAATTGGGGCTCTATCATGCCGTAGGTCTTTTTTTCTGTGTATACGGATGCACAAAGTCAGTGCCGTAAAAACCTCTCCACTCTGGAGACTGATTTCAAATCTCTACACTTTCACACCTCCAAATACCCAGAGTAGTATGCACGGACAGCTAAACTGTAGATGTACGTACTTCCATGGTTTGGGGTATAAACGTTGTTGTGTGCACTGTCATGATGCCGAGCTCATGCTTTCTGTTCATTCCTGAATATTTCCTGTATTTCCTCATTTCAGTGTTATTATTTTTATTGTGTTTGGGTTTGGGATGTATTATGTGTGTGGAGTTATTTCTGTTTATGCAGTTTGTGTTCTTAGTCTTGTATTTGCACTCTGTCATGTACATTAGGCGTCCCCAACCATTTAGTGTTCAGCATTGTTATTATCTGCCTGTTGACATGAGCCCTCACCTCTTCCTTCTGGCACCATTCGCCATTTCTGGTCTGGGCTCTTATTCTGACAGTGTGCTCTGTTAACTTCCAGTATTAGCTTAGTTTGCTGTCTTGCACAGCTGTCATCATTTGTTGGTCTAATTACTCCCCGCTCATGTGACCCACAGCTGTTATCATTTGTTATCAATTCCTCCCTGCCTGGCTTCTAGCCGTTGTAAGTGTTCGTGTGCTTGTTGTATTTTGTATTTTTGTGTTTATTAAACTCACCAGCAACTCACAGTTCAGCGCTTGGTGTCCTCAATCCGGCCCTGAAGGGGCCATTCATGACTGTAGGGTGCTGCCAATGGTGATCCAGTAGCTGTGACTCGTTTTTTCCCCCCTCCCATGTTTTTTGCTGCAGTCCGTTTTGTTTTGTTTTTTTGAGGTATGACAGCCCGCACGGAATGCCGCGGGAATTAAGACAAGTTTCTTTTCATTCCTCTTCATTTAAAAATGAATTATCTTGCCTTATTCCCAGTGGTGAGGCTCAGCAGCAGCTATCCATTTTAGATGAGCTCTCACTGCCTGCTGCTGCCCCTTTTCCCTCACCTGCTTCTCCTGTGCTTCCCTCTTTGTTCCCTGAGTGTCCGCCGGTCTCGGGGGGAAGTTGCTGGACAACAGAGGGACCTGCAGCCCTGGAAAACCCTGTTCCAGCTCCACAGCCACGTCCTGGATGGGAGGAGATCGCTACCTGTGCCCTGAAGCCTGAGCCGACAGGAGAGTGTCCCCTGGTTTCAGCAGCACAGGTTTCAGCGTCACGGGTGAGACAATCTCCAACGTCGGTCACCATCCCTGGTGATCCACCAGCTGCAACCACCATCATGCCAGGGTCGCTGCAGCAGGTTTGCCTGAGTCCTGGACAGCGGTGGAGTCCAAGTCAAGGCAAGTTCTCATTCCTGTCTCCTCATTATCTGTTTTCGAGAAATCTTGTCTTGCTCGTGGTGAGGAGAACCAGTTGCAAATGTCTTCTGCGCCGAAGTTCTCACTCGCCGGGCTCCACTGCTACCGGTGGTAGTAACCCGGTGTTTGTTCCTTCTTCCCCGTCCAAGGCGGCTGTGTCGGGAGAAGATGCCCAGACGGTGGGATTCGAGACGCCCCAGATGGAGATGCTGAGTCCTGGATGGCGGTGGAGCTCGAGCTAAGGCAAATTCTCTTCTTTGTCTTCTCATTAACTGTATTAGAGGAATCTTGTTTAGCTCTTGGTGAGGAGAACCAGTCGCATTCGCCGGCTATTCCTGAATTCTCCTTGCCGGGCTCCACTGCTGTCGTTGGTAGTAACTCAGTGTGTGTTTCTTCTCCCTTGCTCGAGTCCTCATCTGGGTTCTCTGATGGCCATCCACCGTTGCCTGAGGTCATCACGGGTCTTCCATCTTCGCCTGAGCTCACCATGGGTCCTCCATCTCAGTCCGAGACCACCATGGGTGCAATGCCTCAGTCTGAGGCCGTCGTCGGTGCTCCGCCTGAGTCCAAGGCCTCTGGGGGTGCTCCGCCTCCACCCGAGGCCGTCGTGAGTGCTCCACCTCCGTCTGAGGTCGTTGAGGGTTCTCCACTGTTGGCTGAAGACGTCGTGAGTTCCCTGTCTTCATTGGAGGTCCCTGCTGAGCAGCTGCTCCCCTTATCTGGTGCCCTCGCTGGTCAGCGACCCTGGCCAGCAACTCTCTTTGCCTGGCTTCTTCGCTGGTCTACCATCGTCTTCATTTAGTTCCCTCTCTGGTCAGCCGCTGCTTAGTCTGGGTTCCCCGTTGATCAGCCATTCTCCTCATTTGGTTTCTTCCCCTCAGTTCCTGCGGTCAGTAAGGGGCAAGGGTTCCAGTTGCCGCCTCCAGGTGGAGGTGTGTCATACCCTGTGGCCCGCTGGCTTAGGGATGTCAGGAGACCACCCGAAGGACTACGTCCTCTGCTTAGGTGGTTTAGGAACTCTGGGAGGCCACCCGATTTGTTCCACTGGGTGATCTGGGGTCTCTGGGACTTTTGTAGACCCACTGAACTGCCTTACTGTTTCTCCCAGTATGCCTGGAGTTCTGTATCACCTTTTCTGTTCTGTTTTGTGGGTCATGAGCTAGTGTGTTGTTTTAGTCCCCCCTAGCCCGGTTTCCCCCACCACCCTCCCGGGGTTGATTATTTATGCCTGTTGGGGGTGGGAGTGGGGGGTTGGTATATCTCTTTTCTCCTTTATTGATGTTATACTGGGTGTCTGGATTCCACCCCTTGAAGGGGGGGGGGCCCTGTCATGATGCAGAGCACGGTGAGCTCACTGTGCTCATGCTTTCTGTTCATTCCTGAATATTTCCTGTATTTCCTCATTTCAGTGTTATTATTTTATTGTGCTTGGATTTGGGACATATTATGCGTGTGGAGTTATTTCTGTTTACGCAGTTTGTGTTCTTGGCCTTGTATTTGCACTCTGTCATGTACATTAGGCGTCCCCAACCATTTAGTGTTCAGCATTGTTATTATCTGCCTGTTGACATGAGCCCTCACCTTTTCCTTCTGGCACCATTCGCCATTTCCGGTCTGGGCTCTTATTCTGACAGTGTGCTCTGTTGACTTCTGGTATTAGCTTAGTTTGCTGTCTTACACAGCTGTCACCATTTGTTGGACTAATTACTCTCTGCTCATGTGACCCACAGCTGTTATCATTTGTTATCAATTCCTCCCTGCCTGGCTTCTAGCCATTGTAAGTGTTCTTGTGCTTGTTGTCCATCCATCCATCCATCCATCCATCCATCTTCTACCGCTTTTCCGGAGGTCTGGGTCGCGGAGGCAGCAGTTCAAGTAGAGAAGCCCAGACTTCCCTCCCCCCAGCCACCTGCTCCAGCTCTTCAGAGAGGATACCAAGGCGTTCCCAGACCAGCTGGGAGACATAGTCTCTCCACCGAGTCCTGGGTCTGCCCCGGGGTCTCCTCCCAGTGGGACATGCCTGAAACACCTCAAGTGGGAGGCGTCCAGGAGGCATCCTAATCAGATGCCCATACCACCTCAACTGACTCCTTTCAATGTGGAGGAGCAGCAGTTCTACTCTGAGCCGCTCCCGGATGACTGAGCTCCTCACCCTATCTCTGAGGGTGAGCGCTTGTTGTATGTTGTAGTTTTGTGTTTATTAAACTCAGCAGCAACTCAAAGTTCAGTGCTTGGTGTCCTCAATCCGGCCCTGAAGGGGCCGTTCATGACAGTGCACGGCCCCTAGTATCTCTGTGTCCCTGCCGTGTCACTCAAAAGTGAATCTGCTGTGTGTGGTTGAACATGAAAAATGACCTCTGTTCATTTGTTCATTTAATAAATAAAGTCTAGCTACCACTGGTAAACACAGGCACAGTTTGCTTCAGCATCGGCAGCTCACATGAATGAGAAGTGTGTGTGTAAGCAGGCATGTCTGTTGACTGACAGGCCAGCTGAGCAATCATTTGCTCATTTTATTCATTTTTAAGGTGTTCTAATGGAAAAAAAGAACTTCTAGAGGACTATCCAGAGACATTTTATGAGGATATAAAAATGTGTATTTCAACAATTATACAGACGTTGCCTTTAAGGTAATAACTGCAGCTTTACACACTGTCACATCATAACAGCAGATTTCAACAAAAAGGTTTGATAATTGCATCCTTTACTGTTGGTCCACCACCAAACAAGAGACAGTCAGAGTCACAGTAAGGTTTACAAAGCCAAACTAAAGAGAGAAATTAAAAATAGCCAGTCAAATTTCTCAAATGCTATCTAAGATGAACAGAGGGAATTAAGAAACTCACGAAGGACATGATTGATTGCAGCAGCTGAGCAAACATAAATAAATAAAGGCAAAATATGAATGACTATAAATTTGCTCACCAATAGAGGTGCAAATGTACACTGAGAAAGACAACACATGAATACAGATGTTATCGTTGCAGTTGCTTCTTTGTTTTTTAGTCCAGCATGACTTTTACAGTCGGACAGATTTCTGGAGTGATCTCACATGGCAAATCAAATCAGCGATCAGCTGGAAAAAAGTGGCCTCATGCATAAATAAAGACCACCCACGGCACTTGTGCATATTACACACCTGATCTCACTGATACACCAGCATCCGCTGAAGGCCGTATGGATCCAGCTAAAGTCACCCTTCACACACACGTACAGTATATGCTAACCTATTCAAACAAGACGGCATGCAAGAAAGCAGACCATAAATTGCAGATGACATATGGATTTTATCCCCTGGAGAGGTGTGACAGGAAGATAAAGACTATGCTGCACAAACTTCGCAGTCAATGCCACTACATTCATTGACCCTCGTTGACCTAAGAGATGCCAAGGGCAGTGACTGATGAGTGTGTTTTAAAGTGATAAAAAACAACACTATAATACAGCACCCATATACTATGAGGCATTTCACTCCCCTCCCCTTTCTCTGTCTTTCTATCTGCAATACTACACAGTCTGACTCATCAGCTGCTCTCACAGAACAGAGCAGGCATATTCACAGTGTCAGGTGAAGACAATGCAGGGTTTGTTTTCTTTTTTTTGTTTGGTCTGTTTCATGTCAAAGAGGCATGAGGCAGCAGATGTGAGCAGCGTTTTTTAAACCTCTCTTTCTCTCCCCCCTCCAACCCTTAGTAATCAAATGAATCACCTTACACAGAGCTAGTTGTAAACTAGAGTTTCTTCTCAGCCAAAGAATCTTGGCAGATTTGTTTGCCAAAGGATGCTACTCCTGTAGAAGGGACCATTAATAATATTGTGATCATCATCGATTTCCCTCCAGGTAATCATCGTTTTTCACATTTTAGACATCCATGGGTTTAATGCTACATCACAAATGGGTTTTTGATTAATAGGAGTGGTGCTCGGTGGAGGCGGCAACACAGAGGCCCCTCTCATAAGATATGTGGTGCAAGTGCAAATATACAGTAGAGGGGCACTGTGACGTGGGGCGGACATGCAAATTCAGGCTGGACAGCAGGACAGAGAGGAAAACACATACTGTGTTGAAATAATTTTGAGAGTTGAATAATTTTTTCTTTCTTGCCTTCAGCAGGTCTGAGGCAGTTCTGGTTTCCTCATACGCCCCACCCCTCAAAAAAAAAAAGCTCCAAAAACAGCAACCATGTATTAGCCTCTCATCTGGGTAACTAAGACAAGCAAAAGAGCAGACTGTGCAAGCCACGAAGCACGGGTCACACTGCACCCGTGGGCCAGAGGGATAAAGACGGGGCAATGGGTTCTCACTCATAAAAACACATGGCGCCTCCTTAGATGTTTTCACCCTTAAGCTTTTTCATCTTATCTGGTCGCTTTACATTTCATCTATTTGCATATGGCGGCCCTATATCGTCCTTCACAGTGAGTGGAGCAGGGAGGAAATAGACAGAACTCATTGCTTCCGTTTAGCCTTGCTTTCCTTTCACGGTTGTAAACAGAATATCAGCCTTAATTTTATTTCTTCCAGTCCATTTTCCAACCACACAGAATGCAAACGGCATGGAAGCAAAGCCAGAGAGCTGCATGGCATGAGCACAAAGACAAAATTATTAAGCTACTATTCTCAGTGGTAATAATCTCTTACAAATTTCAACTGGGTCTTCTTCACTAGATTTGAGTAGCACTATTTGAACAACACACAAAAAATAAGCATATCAGCACATTTGCATTTGTAAAATATCAACCAGTTTTGCTCATATACTATATGTTTGTATGTGAGCGAAACAAAGAAACCTTTTGACTGTAAATGTATGGAGAAAATGGAAAGAGAAAGGGAAAAAGGAGGAAAGAAACTATTACCACTTTACAATAAGACCACCTTAATAAAAAATGCATAGTTTTAAGTATTGAATAGATTATAAATGTTTAACAAACCATAAGTAAGTAATTATAAATAACTTAGTCATAGGGGCGGCACGGTGGTGGAGTGGTTAGCACTGCAGCAGCACAGCAACTCACCCTTGGCCGGAGGATCCTGAGTTCGATCCCAGCCCCCGACCAACAGTGATCTGTGTGGACTTTGCATGTTCTCCCCGTGTCTGCGTGGGTTTACTCCGGAATTTCTCCGGTTTCCTCCCACATGCCAAAAACATGCAAGTTAGGTTAACTGGCATCAAAACTGGGGATTCTAAATTGTCCTTAGGTATGACTGTGAGAGTGAATGGTTGTCTGTCTCTCTGTGTTGGCCCTGCAATGGACTGGCGATCTGTCCAGGGTGTACCCTGCCTCTCGCCCAAAGATGCTGGGATAGGCTCCAGCCCCCCCACGACCCGAAAAAGGATTAAGCGGAAGAAGATGAATGAATGAATGAATGAATGAACTTAGGCATATTTCATACATTGTTTCAGGCTCACTCTTTTCCAAGATCAGAGACCTTTTGGCTACAAATACTTAAAGTGCTTAAATGCTGGTAACTTACTGACAAGCAATTTGATTGGACAAAAAGGATTTCAGGAGGTAAAAAATTAAGAGCACTAAGAGACCACTGCAAAATTATCACTTTATCTGGTTTTACTATTTAGGGCCCCTTTACAGAGCACAGAGATCGCTTGGGATTGTTTGGGAGATCCTTGTGTGTTTTGGACTGAATCAAAACTTTGAGGAGACCATGACAACTGTGAAGATCACTGAAGATCATTGATACTGTAGATCAAAAATTGGCCAGATCTCTCAATGATCTCCACACCTGTGCAAATGTGTATGTGTTGGAACCTACTGAAAACAACTCACCTGAATTCCAAGTTAAAGTATCATCATTTAGAGCATTTACTTACAGAAAATGGCAACTGGCCAAAACAACAAAAAAGTTTATGCTTATAGATGTGCTTTTACATCAAATAATGCAAAGAAAACAAGTTCATGTTGATTTTTAAACACTACAATACTTGTTTTAACTTAGGAAGAACTCAGAAATCACCATTTCTTCAATAACTCTTGATTTTTATTCACAGCTTTCATGCATCTTACCATGCTTAGACGATCACCTACTCAGTACCTGAGACTGAGGTGTCTTTGTGTTGGAATTCAGCAGATACTCAAATTGAATGGCTGCCATACATGTTTTATTTTCTTTCCCCCTCCACACACTTCCTTTCCCCATTCCCCATCCTGCCGGGTCCTTCATGGGTAAAATAATTTAAATAAAGTATTAAAAGTTATTACAGGAGGAGTTTACAACAATATACAGTACATAGATAGGTACAGTATAGAGCTCCTTTTGGCAAAGAAAATCTGTTTTGGCACAATAAGGGTAGCAGATATCTGTTCTGCTCACCTAGCTGCCTGACAGGACCGGGGGGGGGGGGGGGGGGGTTACATCAAAGAATGCAAAAAACAAAAAACAAGTTCATGTTGATTTGTAAACACTACAAATACTTAAGTTTTAACTTAGGAAGAACTCAGAAATCACAATTTCCTCAATAACTCTTGATTTTTATTCTCAGCTTTCATGTGTCTTACCATGCTTAGATGATCACCTACAGCCATGGACAAAATTGTTGGTACCCCTCTGTTAATGAAAGAAAAACCCACAATGGTCACAGAAATAACTTGAATCTGACAAAAGTGGTAATAAATAAAAATTCTATGAAAATTAACCAATGAAAATCAGACAATGCTTTTGAATTGTGGGTCAACAGAATTATTTTAAAAAACAAACTCATGAAACAGGCCTGGACAAAAATGATGGTACCCCTAGAAAAGATTGAAAATAATGTGACCATAGGGACATGTTCAACCAAGATGTGTCCTCTAATTAACATCACAGGTGTCTACAAACTTGTAATCAGTCGGCCTATTTAAAGGGTGACAAGTAGTCACTGTGTTGTTTGGTGACATGGTGTGTATCACACTAAACATGGACCAGAGGAAGCAAAGGAGAGAGTTGTCTCAGGAGATTAGAAAGAAAGTTATAGACAAGCATGTTAAAGGTAAAGGCTATAAGACCATCTCCAAGCAGCTTGATGTTCCTGTGACTACAGTTGCACATATTATTCAGAAATTTAAGATCCACGGGACTGTAGCCAACCTCCCTGGACGTGGCCGCAGGAGGAGACGGATAATACGAATGGTAACAAAAGAGCCCAGAACAACCTCTAAACACATTCATGGTGAACTCCAAGGTCAAGGTACATCAGTGTCAGATCGCACCATCCGTTGCTGTTTGAGCCAAAGTGGACTTCATGGGAGATGACCAAGGAGGACACCACTGTTGAAAACAAATTAAAAAAAAAGCCAGACTGCAATTTGCCAAACTGCATGTTGACAAGCCACAAAGCTTCTGGGAGAATGTCCTATGGACAGATGAGACAAAACTGCAACTTTTTGGCAAGGCACATCAGCTCTATGTTCACAGACGCAAAAATGAAGCATACCAAGAAAAGAACACTGTCCCTACTGTGACACATGGAGGAGGTTCTGTTATGTTCTTGGGACTGCTTTGCTGCATCTGGCATAGGGTGTCTTGAATCTGTACAGGGTACAATGAAATCTCAAGACTATCAAGGTATTCTAGAGAGAAATGTGCTGCCCAGTGTCAGACAGCTTGGTCTCAGTCGCAAGTCATGGGCCTTGCAACAGGATAATGACCCAAAACACACAGCTAAAAACACCCAAGAATGGCTAAGAGCAAAACACTGGACTATTCTAAAGTGGCCTTCTATGAGCCCTGATCTAAATCCTATTGAACATCTGTGGAAGGAGCTGAAACATGCTGTCTGGAGAAGGCACCCTTCAAACCTGAGACAACTGGAGCAGTTTGCTCATGAGGAGTGGGCCAGAATACCTGCTGAGAGGTGCAGAAGTCTTTCTGACAGTTACAGAAATCATTTGATTGCAGTGATTACCTCAAAAGGTTGTGCAACGAAATATTAAGTTAAGGGTACCATCATTTTTGTCCAGGCCTGTTTCATGAGTTTGTTTTTTAAAATAATTCTGTTGAACACAATTCAAAAGCATTGTCTGATTTTCATTGGTTAATTTTCATAGAATTTTTATTTATTACCACTTTTGTCAGATTCAAGTTATTGCTGTGACCATTGTGAGTTTTTCTTTCATTAACAGAGGGGTACCAACAATTTTGTCCACGTGTGTAATCAGTACCTCCTTAAGTAAACTGAGGTGTCCTTGTGTTGGAATTCAGCAGATACTCAAATTGAATGCGGTCTCTTATTTGTTTCCAGAAATCCATATCCCAATAACTGGCCCCAGATGCTTCACTTAATATGTGTCACCCCACTTCAATGGAGTTCCAATAATCTTTAACCCCTTGCACTCCGGTCAATTTCCCTAAAAACGCCAAAAAATAACGTGCCCAAAGTAAATCGAAAGCTGTTCTTCAACCCTTTGCAGCATCTTCATGGGGTTGGTCTCATTTAAAAGATAACACTTTGAATTTTTTGGCAAAACTGTCATAATCTCTCTAAGTGCTCCGGCCACTGAGTTACAGTCATCTAAACATACTGAACTTGAAGAAAATAAATTTGGCCTGGGTGTTTTTTTGGATACAAATGCTTGCAAATAACACACAGCTTCAGATCCGGGCTGGAAAATGCAACAGAAATGTAGAACCAAGTGTTATCCAGCTGAGGTCAAAACTTTGTAACAATACCACAAAAAATGAATATATTACACAGCTTTTTCCTCAGGTAGTTCCCAGGCGTTTTGGAACTGTGCCAAATTGTGTCAAATGGCACAGTTTGGAAAAACGTCTGTAACTTTTGAATGATTCAATATAGAAGCTTCATCTTGGCCTCTAATGAAAGGTGACATTCAGGGCTGTGTGTGTGTGTGTGGGGGGGGGGGGTTGTCCCCCCCCTCGCTACAGAGGACGGACATCGGCCATCGCTACATGATGGAATAGTCATGTGGCGACAGCGGCGCAGTCACCGCGGCTTTCACGGGGCGGCTTTCACGGGGCGGCTTTCACGGGGCGGCTTTCACGGGGCGGCGTTCACGGTCTGGACGCGGCGCACGACCCGTGTACCGCGGCGCACGAACTTCAGACTTCGTGCGCCGCACAGGTGTAATTTACCGATCGGTCAAAAGTTATTTTTGATTACAATTTTCAGGGATAAAGAATAATTTAGCTTATAACACCTTACCTCTTCACAGCAGCAGTGTCCTGGCGAACTTCTCTTCCTCATTGTCAGACGAACGCGACGCTGGTCCGCTCGTGGTTCTGGTCTCGCGACCCGGTCAAAACATAATTCCATGATTGCGGTTTTGGCGAATGATTTACGACCTTCGTCGTCAGCCTCCGTCGGTCTATGATGACCATGGAAGAGAATTCTAAACGTCTATTCTGCTCGAATAAAAAAAAAAAAAAAAAAGCACCGCCTGTGACTGAAGAGGCCGATGCGCGAATGGCTGTCCCTGTCACACAGGTAGCACTTGTGGGTGGTCTCCGTGCTGCTGGGTCTGTGACGGTTCTTCCTGCGGGTCCTTTTTTTATCTGCTGCAGCAGTCTGTCTTCACCCAGCCTTACACAAAACAGCTCGCGAACTTCTCTGCTTCAACTGGCTCGCTGCATTCACAGCTTTGGTAGGCGGGTCCTTCTTGCTAGGTTTTCAGTCATTGGTTCTTCAAGGTTTCAGAAACTCAATTCAAGGCTCTTATTAGTCGAATGAGAGGTCAGTCAGATGAACTAATCTGTTCGCGGCTGTGTCTGCAGTGGAAGAATGGAAATGCAGCTTTTATTTTCAGTGCGCGCTTGGACGCAGCTCCATCGTGCGTCCTAGAGTGCACGAGGGCGCACGAGAGCGCCCTCGTGCACTCTGGGATGCAGAGACTTGCCCGCCCGCGGTACAACGGAGTGCAAGAGGTTAATTACAGTAACTGTCACTTGTTTCTTATAATAAGTGAGGATTGTAGTGTGTTGTGTACCTTAATTTCTGCAGTGCGGCAGCATTTGAAAAAAGACAGATTGCCCAAGCTAGAAATTGTAATTGTGTTTTGGATTCATGCTAAGCGTTGGCTCTGTTAGCTGCGTTAGCTCACTTTTATAATTGGTTACCCCTGAGTTTAGATCAAAAATTCAAAGCAGAGGGATTTCACTAAAGTCTCACAGCATAATGCATGCTGCTGACTAAGTCATCTGAAGATGCTTATAAGAAAACAGCAAAGAGAATGTACGTAAAAGTGAAGATACCCACTGAGCACGAGCTAACTAGCTAGGTGGCAGGCTACTCAACTAAAGAGACCGGACCCATGGACTCTAGAAAAGTTTGTATGGAAATGATAACTGGTGGACAAAAGCAAATTTTGTTGAACTTGTGTGGAAAATGTCAATAAAGTTGGGTCATGATTTGTCCCATGAGTACTGTAGTAGCATGGTATTGACAAGATTGCTGTTTTGAAATCATAGTTTCTTCAGGATTAAAAACACTGTTGTTAATGTATGTTTGTCTGCTACTTTAAGCACATTTCCTCCATCAGTTTTGGCCATTTCAATTTGCTAGGAACAACCAACACTTGTATTAGACAATTGTGTGCTCTGTACGACTCAGCCTGTAAAGAATTGGGGAAGCGCAGAAGGTCAGGCCCCTGGACAGCTCCATGAACTCCCTGAGAAATCAGTTCAAGGAAAAACACTTTGGAGTTCATCATTAACGAGCACACATCTCTAACCTTTAGCAGAACCTAAACCTTAGCATGTGTGCAAGCTTTGTGTCACATCTTTTCCCAGCTCTACCTCATTTATGCCTTTGGGTAGAGGGTCAAAGGTTACAGTGCTTTGCCTCCTTATTACCTTCAGGACAACACTGAGATGTGGAAGTAGGAGCACTTCTCGTCAGACTCCTGGGGATAGAATTCTTGTAATTTAAGGTTTGGATTTTGCTTCATTATATATACATAGTAACACTAGCAAGCAGAATGGTGGCCTAGAGGTTGAGCATCTGCCCCACAACCAGGAGACCGGGGTTTAAGTCCCGGCCGGGTTATGCTAAAGACCATATAAAAATGGAACTTCCTGCTGTCCAGCTTGGTGCTCAGCCATAATGGAACGGAGGAGGGAAACGTTAGTTACCCAGCTATAGTGGGTGCACAAGCCAGTGTACTCCCTGTGCCGGTCCAAAGCCCGGAAAAAAATGGACAGGGTTGCGTCAGGAAAGGCATCCGGTGTAAAACTCAGCTTCGACCTATAAGGATAGGTTTGCTGCAGTGACTACACCAGAACATGGGAATAAAGCTAGAAGAAGAAAGTATACTGTACAGTACACTGGCACACTTTAACACAATAAATTAAGCCTTAACTAAAGTTCAAAAACAGCAGCATGATAACAGTCAGCAGTTACAGAAGTTTGTCCAAGCTGTAATTAAAGGAAGTACATCATGTCCACTTACCAGCCCATTCATTATTCAAATAGGCTGACTCATGAATAATAATGTGCTTATTGATTTTGTTTGATTAAACACTACATTCTTGCACAGCAGAGATACATCACGTTGACTCACACCAGAATATTAATGATTTCACTTTCATAGTTTAATGTAGCCACCACATTTAAATTTTACATTTATTCAGTGGGTTTAAAAAAAGAAAACAGCAAAAGAAGATTACACAGAGCAGAAATATCAACTGTAGCTGATCAGATTTAGATGAGATAAATTATGGAGAAAAACTGTTCTTCTGTAAAATGATTAAAAGTATATTAAAATGCTGGGTACCAGTTTACAGGAAGACCTCCCTAATATAAGAATTATAAATAGTTCATAGGATGCTAGGTTATTCATTAGGTTGTTTACACTTCATGAGATAATGTAAATCATTAATGAGCTATTATATGAGATAAATAGGAAATAGTGGTCTGTTTCTTATCAAATAGGGACCTATACTTATCTGTTCCCTTAAACCTCAGATAACAGCTTATTTAGATTAAACTGTTTCCTTATTGCCCCTCCATGGATCGCCACCTTATTGTGGTAGAGGTTTGGATGTCCTAATTATCCCAGGAGCTATGTTGACAGGGACAACTTGCCCCTGGTAGTCTCCCTGTCATGGATCCCAGGTGAGCGAGCACCCCCCCCCCCCACAAGTCATCTACTAATTGTTTGTGATCACCTGCAGCGGCACCTCATCTCCTCACCTGCTGCTTATCACCTCCCATACCACTACTTAAGCAGCAGACACAGTGGTTTTGGTGTCACAATGTCACAGCTATCTGTTGCCTCTCTGTGGTCTGCTGCTCAACAATCTTCAGTGTGTGCTCCTCAGTGCTGGCTCACCTTACAGCTCTTTGTTCCTCTCTTTGCCCCAGGGATTCCTCACATAAGCCTCTCTGCAAAATACAATCATTGTACTAACCTTAACCCCAGGATTCCTCTGGTTTCTCCTTCTGTGCTGGACCTCCCTCTCTGTTTCAGTCTCACCTAGATCCTTGCCTCCATTTTATTAGACTCTCAAGTAAGCAACCTTTGCACATTATTGGAAAATATACCTCAGCACAGGAAAAGCCCTGGACCTGAGCACCTCCATCACAACCAACCTCAGCAGACTCGTCTACTTTACCCACATCATTCATGCAGTCTCCATCTGCAAGTGACAGTCACTCCCTTCATACCAACCTGAATGTAAGACTCTCACTTATCTATAAAATCGAGACATCTCTGTCTGTTTTTGTGTCTGTCTGTGTGTGTTCCTCAGATATCTCTCAAACCGTTCGCCACACTGACCTAAGATTTTAAACATGCTTTGCTGAAGCTACGAGGGTGTGCATCCCCAAATATGGAGTCACTCAGTCGCTCATTGGAGAATACCACTGCATCACGGCCATGCTGATTCGACAATACGCGGCATCATGACAATGCTGATTGGATAACACAGTCAGTCACCACAACGCTTCGCAAACAAAGATTTTAGAAGCGCTTTGCTGCTGAGGTTACCAGGGTTTGCACTGACGAGTATGGAGCCACTCAGTCAAAATATATACCATAAAGTTGCGTAGGACTAATGCATATAATGGATATATTCACCATAGAGAACACGAGGTGCGGGGGGGGGGGGGCTTCCGGGACCCACTGCCGGGGACCCGTGGTGCCACAATGACATCACTGGCACACGGGTAAAGCAGCAGCCGAGACGTCCGTTAACCAGCCAACACTGGTGTCCCACCATGCGCTCCACGAACGTTTGGGGGGGGAGGCACGCTCAGCCTGCCTGGTCAGTGGCACACTAAAGTCCTGACTGCTGCTTCAACTGCATATTACATGCGGACACATGCTTTGACTAAATGACAAGATGAAAAAATGTCCAAATAACGAAATAAATAATTTTTATTTAAATATTTACAGACAAATTGTCATATCCAGGTGAGCGCACGTCCCCTCCGTCCTGTTTCCCAGGCTCCACAGGTGATTACTGCACCTGCGTGATTAGATGCACCTGCTATCTCCTCCTCACCAGCGCTTATAAGGAGCATCTAGTGGAAGCCTCAGCACTGGCTTGTTGGGGTAACTGCCTCATGTTCAACAAGTAAGCGTACTTCGTTTTGAGAAGTTTTCATAAAGTTAAAATCTTCTCTCTTCTCTTCACCTTCCAGGTTGCTGCCATCTGTAGCGGTGTGTCTACGGGGATTGCTGTGCGCTCACCTGCCTCATCATCCTCACTCCTGCTGCAGCTGTGTTTCTCCACCCGGTCAGACTGCCCAGTCATTCCCATTCATCTCCCACCAGCGTCATCCTGCTGGTTTGTCTATTCTCCCTGGCTATTTTCTGTTGGGCTCACTGCTCGGCTCACGTAAGTGACCAATTTGTGTTTTCCACTTCCCAGTCTCCCTTCTCCCACCCACAGCTCTGTCTCTCTCCGCAGGCCACGTTTTCCTCTGGCGAGTGACGTTTTCTGTAGCTGTGCTCCACTTTTTGAGATTCAATAAAAACTGTTTAAGTGTGCTTCTCAGTGTCGTGAGTGTGTTTTCTGGTGTTGCATTCTGCTCGTGGGCTGACGACTTAGTAAACATGACACAAATAGGCAACAATGATGCAAAACTTGCAGCCAGACGTGTGTGCGTGTGTGTGCGTGTGTGTGTGTGTGTAGTAGTAGTAGTAGATTAGTTTATTTGACAGGGACAGTGCAATAAACGTGAGTGACTGGTGATGGGATCGGCGGCATATGTGGATGCCCTGAATTTCTCTCTGGTGATCAATAAAGTATACAAGATACAAATACAAAATAATAATAATAATAATAATAATGTTTGGTGTTTTGTACTTATAATATTGCTAAAATATAAAAGGATGCACTACAGTGGGTCTCAAATATTTGTAAATGTGTCCTTAGTACTGCATGAGTTTATTGACGATAGACTATAAACTAAATGATAATAGTGACTGAACAACTCCCATTAGTCAAACTGCACCATACAACATTTATAAATACAACTCATAAAAGATCACACAAATAAATGATCTGACAAAAAAATAAACAAGTGGTTCTTAAACACTGGCTAATATTGGATGTCCCATTCATTTTCAATTATTCTGTAATTAATATTCACACAATCAAATAAATTTCAGTTCAGTTCCTTCCAGATTTGTCAAAGTCTAACATGTGGGATTGCCTACATAGAGGCTACACCTCTGTATTCCACTTTCACACACAGCCTACGTTTGGGCCTGTAAAGCCTGATTGGGCTACCCATTTCAGACAGGAATACTTGCTTTCTATAGGCATGCACTAGTTCTAATGAAAGCACCACAGGTGGTGATGCCTCAGTTCTTGTGGCATGGCAGCATGGGATACTTAAGTATTGTGTCAGGCCATCCATGTATGGTTTTGTAGTGGATGGTATTTGTTTACGCAGGTATAACGCTGACGTCACCATTACAACACACACGAGGAGTACCTCATCTCAGGGCTGTATGCTGGCATTTTTGTCAAGGAGCTCGTAAAAGAAAAAATATAGAAGAACAAAAACAAAATTAGGAGCACACCAAAAAATGCCGGAGTAACAGATTTTATGAATTTAACGCATGTACAGTATCTCACAGAAGTGAGTACACCCCTCACATTTTTGTAAATATTTTATTATATCTTTTCACGGGACAACACTGAAGATATGACACTTTGATACAATGTAAAGTAGTCAGTGTACAGCTTGTATAACAGTGTAAATTTGCTGTCCCCTCAAAATAACTCAACACACAGCCATTAATGTCTAAACTGCTGGCAACAAAAGTGAGTACTCCCCTAAGTGAAAATGTCCAAATTGTGCCCATTTAGCCATTTTCCCTCCCTGGTGTCATGTGACTCGTTAGTGTTACAAGGTCTCAGGTGTGAATGGGGAGCAGGTGTATTAAATTTGGTGTTATCGCTCTCACACTCTCTCATACTGGTCACTGGAAGTTCAACATGGCACCTCACGGCAAAGAACTCTCTGAGGATCTGAAAAAAGAATTAGAGATGGCCTAGGCTATAAGAAGATTGCCAACACCATGAAACTGAACTGCAGCATGGTGGCCAAGACCATACAGCTGTTTAACAGGACAGGTTCCACTCAGAACAGGTCTCGCCATGGTCAACTAAAGAAGTTGAGTGCACGTGCTCAGCGTCATATCCAGAGGTTGTCTTTTGAAAACAGACATATGAGTGCTGCCAGCATTGCTACAGAGGTTAAAGGGGTGGGGGGTCAGTCTGTCAGTGCTCAGACCATACGCCGCACACTGCATCAAATTGGCCTGCACGGCTGTCGTCCCAGAAGGAAGCCCCTTTGAAAGATGATGCACAAGAAAGCCCGCAAACAGTTTGCTGAAGACAAGCAGACTAAGGACATGGATTACTGGAACCCTGTCCTGTGGTCTGATGAGATCAACATAAACTTATTTGGTTCAGATGGTGTCAAGTGTGTGTGGCGGCAACCAGGTGAGGAGTACAAAGACAAGTGTGTCTTTCCTACAGTCAAGCATGGTGGTGGGAGTGTCATGGTTTGGGGCTGCATGAGTGCTGCCGGCACTGGGGAGCTACAGTTCATTGAGAGAACCATGAATGCCAACATGTACTGTGACACACTGAAGCAGAGCATGATCTCCTCCCTTCGGCAACTGGGTTGCAGGGCAGCATTCCAACATGATAACGACCCCAAACACACCTCCAAGATGAACGCTGCCTTGCTAAAGAAACTGAGGGTAAAGGTGATGGACTGGCCAAGTATGTCTCCAGACCTAAACCCTATTGAGCATCTGTGGGGTACCCTCAAATGAAAGGTGGAGAAGTGCAATGTCTCTAACATCTACCAGCTCCGTGATGTCATCATGGAGGAGTGCAAGAGGATTCCAGTGGCAACCTGTGAAGCTCTAGTGAACTCCATGCCCAAAAGAGTTAAGGCAGTGCTGGAAAATAATGGTGGCCACACAAAATATTGACACTTTGGGCACAGTTTGGACATTTTCACTAGGGGTGTACTCACATTTGTTGCCAGTGGTTTAGACATTAATGGCTGTGTGTTGAGTTAATTTAAGGGGACAGCAAATTTACACTGTTATACAAGCTGTACACTGACTACTTTACATTGTATCAAAGTGTCACATCTTCAGTGTTGTCCCATGAAAAGATATGATAAAAGAGTTACAAAAATGTGAGGGGTGTACTCACTTTTGTGAGATACTGTATATTTACACAACAACATGCAATAGCAGGTAAAAATGTCAAAATTTCTCAAACTTAAATCATAATTATCAATATTAAATCAGAACGGTTTGGAATGTTTCACACTTACATGGAATGAATATTAAGAGTTTCTTAAATTATCTTGCAAAAAAATTACTTTTTCAAAAAATTAATTTATTGAAATACAGTAGCAGTTTCTTCTTATTTAGCTTCCAGCCTGTTATCTTCACAGCTGCTCTGACTGCTGACCTTCAGGTCCATTACTGTGGACCTCAGAGAGAAACAACAAGAAAGAAAAATGCCATAAAAATCTGATTATTATTACAGATCTGATTGAACTATTTCAAAGTCAGCATAATAAAAAAAATTCTTATAGATGTCATGTTCCTCCTCAGCTTAACAGATTGCTTGGTTTTCTTTAACTACTACTGACTGCTGTCTACTGACATTAGTATCAAAAATTAAAAATCGGTTGAACTTAAGAGAAAATAATTTAATATGTTAAATCAATGTAACCAAGCAGCCGCCAGTATGGGGGAAAAAAATCACACATTGGAAAAACAATTAATGTCACGTAATGTAAGCTTTAAGAATCAAATGTTGTCGTTTTAGGGGTTATTAGTGTTTTAATATTGAAATCACTG
This sequence comes from Pholidichthys leucotaenia, assembly GCA_020510985.1. Classification (NCBI taxonomy): domain Eukaryota; kingdom Metazoa; phylum Chordata; class Actinopteri; order Cichliformes; family Pholidichthyidae; genus Pholidichthys; species Pholidichthys leucotaenia. Next base: position 290,077,000 of record CM035843.1, read on the forward strand.
CATAATTTAAGCACAAAATTTACTTTTAAAGAATTTTTCTCCTTCGCCCAGACATCCGCCGTGGTTCCCCATGTTTTTGAGCCAAGGCACATCTTGAGGAATGTGGGACTTATAGTTTTTACAGATGAGCTGAAAACTACTGGAAGAAAATACATTGTCCCAGCCACCTTATTCTTGGGGGTGCCACTGTAGGAACAATTATGGGTGGAGCTTCTGGTTTCGGTTGACCTAGTGTTAAATCAGTCAGTAAGAGTGGAGTAGCAGGGGCATTTAAAATAACATTTTTAATTTTTTCAAATTCATTTTAATGTATAGTCTACATACGTGTTTTCCACTCAAGTGGCAGCTAATTTCAGCTCTTCTAGTTTTTGTATATTTGAATGTTTTTGTGTAGTTCTGGTACTTGCTGGTGTTCATGGTTGTGCCAGACTGGATAAATGGAGGCTTCTCACCACACGGTGACAGACGACATGTGGCGTACATCTGCTCTAACGTAAATTTGATTATGTCCAACATATTTTAACAAAATGTGTAATGTTCATAACTCATATTCTGAATAACCAGGCTGGAGATGCAGTGAACGTAACTTTATTATATCAACCAACGAACTTACATGTGCTCCGTACAGGCCAAGGGGTCAACGACGAAAGAGGAAGAGCTCTTCCGTGTCTACTCTTTATACCCCTGGTGACGGCGGAACCGGAAAGGCGGGCTGTCACCCTCACTACACCCAGGGTACACAGTACACCATATTGGTACACATTTCATCCCCGCCCCCAATAGAAAAATGCCAAACACACCAATTAGGCCCTCCCAAATTTAAACCCGATACACGCACTAATAAAAATAACACTTACAGACGTGGACAAAATTGTTGGTACCCCTCTGTTAATGAAAGAAAAACCCACAATGGTCACAGAAATAACTTGAATCTGACAAAAGTGGTAATAAATAAAAATTCTATGAAAATTAACCAATGAAAATCAGACAATGCTTTTGAATTGTGGTTCAACAGAATTATTTTAAAAAACAAACTCATGAAACAGGCCTGGACAAAAATGATGGTACCCCTAGAAAAGATTGAAAATAATGTGACCATAGGGACATGTTCAACCAAGATGTGTCCTCTAATTAACATCACAGGTGTCTACAAACTTGTAATCAGTCAGTCGGCCTATTTAAAGGGTGACAAGCAGTCACTGTGCTGTTTGGTGACATGGTGTGTATCACACTAAACATGGACCAGAGGAAGCAAAGGAGAGAGTTGTCTCAGGAGATTAGAAAGAAAATTATAGACAAGCAAGTTAAAGGTAAAGGCTATAAGACCATCTCCAAGCAGCTTGATGTTCCTGTGACTACAGTTGCACATATTATTCAGAAATTTAAGATCCACGGGACTGTAGCCAACCTCCCTGGACGTGGCCACAAGAGGAGACGGATAATACGAATGGTAACAAAAGAGCCCAGAACAACCTCTAAACACATTCATGGTGAACTCCAAGGTCAAGGTACATCAGTGTCAGATCGCACCATCCGTCGCTGTTTGAGCCAAAGTGGACTTCATGGGAGATGACCAAGGAGGACACCACTGTTGAAAACAAATAAAAAAAAAAAGCCAGACTGCAATTTGCCAAACTGCATGTTGACAAGACACAAAGCTTCTGGGAGAATGTCCTATGGACAGACGAGTCAAAACTGCAACTTTTTGGCAAGGCACATCAGCTCTATGTTCACAGAAGCAAAAATGAAGCATACCAAGAAAAGAACACTGTCCCTACTGTGAAACATGGAGGAGGTTCTGTTATGTTCTGGGGCTGCTTTGCGGCATCTGGCACAGGGTGTCTTGAATCTGTACAGGGTACAATGAAATCTCAAGACTATCAAGGTATTCTAGAGAGAAATGTGCTGCCCAGTGTCAGACAGCTTGGTCTCAGTCGCAGGTCATGGGTCTTGCAACAGGATAATGACCCAAAACACACAGCTAAAAACACCCAAGAATTGCTAAGAGCAAAACATTGGACTATTCTAAAGTGGCCTTCTATGAGCCCTGATCTAAATCCTATTGAACATCTGTGGAAGGAGCTGAAACATGCTGACTGGAGAAGGCACCCTTCAAACCTGAGACAACTGGAGCAGTTTGCTCATGAGGAGTGGGCCAGAATACCTGCTGAGAGGTGCAGAAGTCTTTCTGACAGTTACAGAAATTATTTGATTGCAGTGCTTGCCTCAAAAGGTTGTGCAACAAAACATTAAGTTAAGGGTACCATTATTTTTGTCCAGGCCTGTTTCATGAGTTTGTTTTTTAAAATAATTCTGGTGAACCACAATTCAAAAGCATTGTCTGATTCATTGGTTAATTTTCATAGAATTTTTATTTATTACCACTTTTGTCAGATTCAAGTTATTTCTGTGACCATTGTGAGTTTTTCTTTCATTAACAGAGGGGTAGTACCAACAATTTTGTCCACGTGTGTGTGAGTCGCTTACAAGTAACGTGGGTGAACGAACGCATAACTTCCCTACAACTTATGCTCTGCATATGTGGGACGTTTCAGCCATAAGCTGGATACATTGGAAAATTTTCAGGATGCTGAAAATCTTCAGAGGAGCTCGGCATACAACGTCGTATACGAGCGCGTTAGACATCATTGCTGACTTGTACCTCGCCGTCAATTCCAACGAACCCATGACCGATAGCCTGCTTCCTCCATAGCTGAAGCATGGCATCGACAGATCACTCACACAGTAATGCGGGAACAGACTCCTTACTGTGGGCCAGTTCAACAGGGAAATCGCTGATCCTGTGTCTACCAACAACGGCACTTCCACACCGTCCAGTGAAACTTCGCAGTAAATCCACCCATCTGTGCTCAGGGAGACAGTATGAACAACCGTAGGAGTCGCTGCGGGGGAGTCCGCCTCACGTCTTCGGTCCCCTCGCTCAAAATTTTTGCAGGCTCTGGCGAAATGGTGTAGAACACCGCACTTGCCACAGCCTTTGCCCTTCGCTGGACACTCTATTGCCTTGTACCGGTGCCTAGTGGACCTGCAGCCATGACATCTTGGCGTACCCGGGGCGAAAATAATTTTCACAGCAGCAGTGTATTCCTCTTCATTCATGCTGTCTTCGTACAGCCAGCGCCTTTAAACATGGTTCGTTTTGCCCCAATGTGCTTCTCTCACCGAGGTCTTTTGATATCTTCTCTGCTGCTTCAAACTGTTGCGCTATCTCAATAGCCATGGCTGACATCAGGAGTCTTGATCATGCCGCAGAACAAAGAGTGTGCTCCGCCAGTTAATCACGATCCATCTCCTTCTCCAGGGCTCCAAACTGGAACTCCCCCGCCAGCTGACGCAGGTCTGCGACGTAGCACTGCACTGACTCTCCTGTCCGCTGGTGACGCTGCCAAAACTGAATTCTCCGGACTATGACGTTTTCCGAGGTGTGAAAGTAGCGTGCCATTAGCCCAACCATGTCTTCAAAAGGATCGGCCCCTCCTAATGTGCGGAGGATTCTCTGACCTTCCATACCAAGATTACGAACCAGTATAGCTCTCGCACGCAGATTCTTGAGCTCACCAAGGTTAAGGGCCACCAAATAGTTTGGGAAAGCTGCGTACCACCTAGCCCAGGGGACCGGCAGCTCGCCCGGAACCTCCAAAAATGGCTGAAAAGTGGAAACAGCTTGCTCCATACCTTTTTCCTCGTCACCAAATGTTATGTCCATAACTCATATGCTGAATAACCAGGCTGGAGGTACAGTGAACGTAACTTTATTATATCAACCAACAAACTTACAGGTGCTCTGTACAGGCCAAGGGGTCAACGACGAAAGAGGAAGAGCTCTTCCGCATCTGCTCTTTATACCCCTGGTGACGGCGGAACTGGAAAGGTGGGCCATCACCCCCACTACACCCAGGGTACACAGTACGCCATATTGGTACACCACAAAATGCAGCCGACTTTATTGTGGTGGAGACATTGATATATGTGACCCGTGCTGGCAAAATGAGTCGGAATGTGCATCACGTCATTACGAGCTACAGGCAGAGAAATCATAAATCATGACTCTTTCTTTGTTTGCTAGCGGCAAGTCCCAGGGAAATCCCCATGAGTGCCTGGTATCATTGGAAAGTTTAGAAAGCGTACTTTCTAAAAATACCTATGTTTTTGTGGAAGACATAACTCCCGAGCAAACGAATTCGAGTTTTCAACCTAGCTAAAATATAAACAAATCGTCTTTTTCTGGATCAGTTTTTGGTACTACCTACAAATTAAATATCATTTTGAAGGTCTTTCAATACAGAATATGGAAATACATCAGTTACATCAGTTTTGAAAATGTCCTCAAAGTGACTCATTTTGCCAGCATGGGTCATTTGTTTACACTGTTAGCGTCTTAGCAGTGGCGCTAACTAACAGAGCTACAGTCTGCCAGGCCACTTTTTAAGATCATCTTCTCATCTCTTGATAGTTGTGGGAAGTGGTATGATTATATTACTGTTTTGAGGTGCAAGAGGCCATGTTCCTGCATTTCTGATGCCAAAGTCATTGTTTTTTAACAAGGAAAAGTGTCCCGTTTCAGTGTCAACAAAATGTTCTAAACTAGTACCAGAAGTTGCTACTATAATTCATGCAAGGCATCATGGGGCCTAGGAATAAGGTGGATAGCTTCAAAAGTAAACAGCAAAACAAGTCTGAAAACAATTGATGTGAAGAATAAATGGTGTAGTTGCTGAAGTTTACAGTAACAACCACTATTTTAAAAGTTCAGCACCAGATCAACTGTTGACAGGAAGTGGTCCATGGGGATGTAAAAAAGTCGCACTGCCACTTCTACTGGCCCAGCATAGTTATTACAATAACATTTCCCCAGCTCCATTGTGTCATGAATTGCCCCTTGGGGCAGAGAGGAAGACCCATGCGCTGAACTGTGACATTGTGAGATTTATTGAAAACATAAAGTGCACAAAACAACTCAAAGACACAAAGAGATACACCTGGTAACAAAGCAAAAACAGAGCACGCCAAACTTACGTTTGGGAGTCATACACAGAAGCCAAGACTACAGTGAGGAATGCAAGGCACGGTGGTCTTAAATAAGGCATAACACAATATTTTTTTTTTTGTTACTTATTTGTACCCGTAGGTAGATTTGGTTTACAGTCTGGTGACAAGCCACCGGCTGCCGGTCGCTGCGTGCGCGAGCGCCCTAAACCTACATGTTTTTGGTATGCGGGAGGAAACCGGAGAAATCCCGGAGTAAACCCACGCAACACGGGGAGAACATGCAAACTCCACACAGCTCACTGTTGGTCGGGGGCTGGGATCGAACCCACGATCTCATGATCCCCGCGATCCCCCGGCCGAGGGTAAACTGTGCTGCCACAGTGCTAAACCACTGCGCCACCGTGCAGCCCTAATATGACACAGGTGTGGATACCAGAGTGGGCAGGAGAAAACAATGATTAATAATCTGAGTCAGCTGGGGGTAATGAGAGAGGAGCAACTGGAATTGACAGCTGACAGGGGCGATGCGCACACGGATCACAAACCCAGAAATGCCACTGACAGCTGTCAACCCAGAGAAAGAACACAACAGTAAAGATATAAAGAATAAAATATCAACAAATACAGGCTGACATGCAAATGCAAATTAATGCAAAATAAAACTGTAATAAAACTAAAGCATAAACAGGAAAACAGCAAACAGTACAAGAATTACAGAAACCCAAAAAGCACAAAATACAACAAATATAGAAATGTAGAGAAAAAGCCATGAGACTGAGCAAGGCGGAAGACTCCAGTGCTCAGCTCATGACAGAGCCCCCCTCTCAAGTGGTGGAATACCAGACACCCCAGGGTAACATCAAACGAAAAAGCCCCCCCCCCCCCAAATAGGAGCACAAAAATAACCCACCCCGGGTGGGTGGTGGGGGGAACAGGCTAGGAGAGAACAAAAACAAAACACCACTCAGGACCCACACCAGGCAACACCACAACCACCTAAGCCCCCTGGACCGAAGAGCTAGACAGTTCAGGTGGGCGGCCAAAGTCCCAGGCCTGGCAGATGGCATGATGGAAAGAGTCGGGTGGCCTACCAGAGAACGTAGGCCACCCAACCCTGCGACACAGTCTGTCGGGTGGTCTGTCAGAGTTTTTTAGCCACCTGAACAGAAAGGATGGTCCAGGAGGCGGCTGCCCAATGGGAAGAACTAATTGTGGGCACAAAAGAGGAGTCGGGGGAACCATGATGATGTCAGGTGGAGGAGAGGGAACCACGACAGCACCTGGCAGAGGAGGGGGAACCACGATGGCATCTGGCAGAGGAGGGGGAACCACGACGGCGTCTGGCAGATGAGGGGGAACCACGATGGCATCTGGCAGAGGAGGGGGAACCACAACGGTGTCTGGCAGATGAGGGGGAACCACGACAGTGTCTGGCAGAGAAGGGGGAACCATGACGGTGTCAGGCAGAGGAGGGGGAACCACGATGCCCTTGGACTGGCCTGTAGCACCCTCGGTGGTCCCGGACTGGGAGAGTGGAGCTGCCCCCATGGTGGCTCCAGGCTGGAGCAGAGCTGCACCCGCGGTGGCTTTGGGCTGGAGCGGAGCTGCACCTGCGGTGGCTCCGGGTTGGAGCGGAGCTGTACCCATGGTGGGCCCGGACTGGGCCAAAGTTGCACCCTCGGTGGACCCAGACTGAGCCAAAGTTGCACCCATGGTGGCCCCCAGACTGAAGCATAATGCCCACAGCAGGCCCACACTGGAGCGCAGCACCCAAGTTGGTTTCAGGTTGGGGCACAGCACCCACGACGGTCCCCAACTAGGACACAGCACCCATGGAGACCCGGACTGAGGAGGAGCTGCACCCACGGAGGTCCCGGGCTGGGACGGAGCACCAGCAAAGACCTCATCCGGAGGGGGAGTAGCACTCATGGAGGTCCCAGGCTGGGATGGCGCACCCGCGACAACCTCAGCCAGAGGGGAAGCAGCACCCACAGAGACCCCAGACTGGGACGGAGTGCCCGCGATGACCTCATCGACCTCCATCGATCCAGGCGATGGTTCGTCAGGCCCGGCCCTCTAGAGGTCCAACTCCAGCTCTGCTGCGGCGACCCCTGCAGCAGGCATGGTGGTCAATACAGCTCTGGGACCGCCCCCCCCCAGTGAGGTGACCCACGCCAGTGGTTCGTCGGGCATGGATTCAGGAGGTCAATTCCCTGCTGGCACTGGATCCAGCACAGCCGAAGCCCGGGGAAGCTCAATCGTTGGCAGAGGCGTCAGTTCAGTCTCAGCGCTCTCCCTCTGTCCAAACCATGGCAGCGGGGCTGGAACCAGGTCCTCCAGGACTGCAGGATCCTCCATAGCCCGGCGGTTCAGTCCTGGGACCGGCGGACACTCAAGAGGGAAAGGAGGAGACATGGAGAGAGCAGGTGAACAGTCTATGGCTGCAGCAGATGGTGAGGACTCAGAGGACTGCGGGGGCTGAGCCTCACCACCGGGAATCAGGCAAGATCATTTATATGTTGGTGATAGAGAATGAAAAAAACACTTGCCTGTGTTCCTGGGGAATGATGTTTTCTGCTGCAGTAGGTGTAGAATCTGCACTCTCCATGGCCTCAGCGGTTGTGGCCCCTCAATGGAACGTGGAGGAGCCGCCCCTGCAGATACTGCGGAGCTGCAGAGAGGGAGGAAGCTGACGATACAGCTGGAGAGGAAAAGCACAGACAGTGCACTGCTGCGGGAGTCTTCTGTCTCAGTGCAGGAAAAACTGCTGCCTGAGAGGTGGAGGCATTCCTCCAGCAAGATTTCCCTGGATAGCGGCGCTCTGGAGCAGGTGGAGCGGGAGCGGGTGCCGGAGACTGGTGAGACGCCGATACTACAGAGGCCCGGGAACACCTTCCCTTCGGCGTGGGCCCAGATTTTCTCTGGGAATTCCTCACCATCTCACTGTTCTCACATTGCAGCGCCGCCACCAGAGAAATCCTCTCCACCACTTCAGCATGCTCCTGAAGCTGAGGGCACCGGTGAGCAGCTGCCTCCACGAGGCCCAGGTACCATAATGCATCTTTCGGGGTCGGGCCGATGCGTGCTGTGGAGATTACCCCATCCATCTCCATCAGGGCTTTGCAAAACTCCCACCCCAGGCTCATCGGGTAGCATGCGCCCACCTGTACAGTCCGACATGATTCGCTCCAGAAAAACAGGTGAGTTAAACAAAAACAAGAAAATGAAAACCCACAACTCACAGCAGCTGGGTCTTTTACTGGCTGCGGTCAGCTATCATGAATTGCCCCTTGGGGCAGAGAGGAAGACCCATGCGCTAAACTGTGAGGTTGTGAGATTTACTGAAAACATAAAGTGCACAAAACAACTCAAAGACACAAAGAGATACACCCAGTAAGAAAGCAAAAACAGAGCATGTCAAACTTACGTTTGGGAGTTACACATAGAAGCCAAGACTGCAGCGAGAAATGCAAGACACAGCGGTCTTAAATAAGGCATAACACAATATGACACAGGTGTGGATACCAGAGCGGGCAGGAGAAAACAATGATTAACAATCTGGATCAGCTGGGAGTAATGAGAGAAGAGCGACTGGAATTGACAGCTGACAGAGGCAACACCCACACGGATCACAAACCCGGAAATGCCACTGACAGCTGTCAACCCAGAGAAAGAACACAACAGTAAAGATATAAAGAATAAAATATCAACAAATACAGGCTGAAATGCAAATGCAAATTAATACAAAATAAAAGTGTAACAAAACTAAAGCATAAACAGGAAAATAGCAAACAGTACAATAATTACAGAAACCCCAAAAGCACAACATACAACAAATATATAAATGTAGAGAAAAAGCCACGAGACTGAGCAAGGCGGAAACCTCCAGCGCTCAGCTCATGACACACTGGCCGTAAACATGAGCTATTTTTTGTTTATTTTAAAAACAAAGTGTTATCTCAAAATTCTATCAAATTAAAAGTGGAGAGAATATGGTGATACAATGATACAAACCTTTAGTTCCACTTGATTTTGATTAGGCGAGCTGAAGAGTTGGTAACAGACAGACAGACAGACAGACCTATAATCTTGTAACTGGTCTCTCAGATCATAACATGGTTCTTGCTGTCAGAAAACTCACTAAAAAGCGACTACAATATTTTGGAGGAGTCGATATTGACAAACCAAATTTTATTATTCCCAAATCAAAAAATGAGGAGTTTGAACATTACTTAGAGAATCAAAATTGGGAGCAGCTCATGTCAATAAACGAAGTAGATGATTGTTGTAACTTTATAACTGCAACAATTACTAAGTCCATAGAAAAATTTACAAAGCAAATTAAAAGTAGACAACAGAAGATTAACCTACCATGGTTAAATAATGAAATAAGAAAACTTATGAAGAGGCGAGACTCTGCATTGAAAACATCATTAACCTCTAAACTGCAAAATGATCACCTTGTGTACAAAAGTTTAAGAAATAAAGTGGTACAAGAGCTGCGAAAATCAAAAGTATCTTATTACAATAAACTGATAGATCATGCAAAGGGTAACAACAGTTCCCTATGGAGGCATTTAAATAACTAATAAAAAAAATGTTCAGAAGGGGGTAAAGGAACTTAGAATCAATGGCAAGACCATCAGTGACGAGGCTACATTGGCAAATGAATTTAATTCATATTTTGTGGGCTCTGTGGAAGACTTGACAAAAAACTTTGTGCCGCCAAATGTGCTCAACAACACGAATTCAATACTTCCAACAGATTCTTTTCACATCGATGAGGTAAATGAGGAGTTAATTGCTGGTATTGTTAAAACACTGTCAAACTCAAAAACTAATGATATCTACAACATGAGCACCTCCTTTCTCAAAACGCACAGCAAAATATTAATCAAACCACTGACTCATCTCATTAATCTCTCCATTAGGTCTAGTACATTTCCATCTGGCTGGAAAAAAGCTGTCGTCATACCAGTTCATAAATCAGGCAGTAAAGACGATATATGCAATTACCGCCCAATCTCTATCTTACCAGTCCTGTCTAAGGTTCTTGAAAAAGTTGTAGCTACACAGCTGATAGACTACTTACAAGACAGTCAACTCCTTCATCCACATCAATTCGGTTTTAGACCAGGATACTCAACAGAAACAGCAAATTGTTGCCTTATTGAAAACGTCAAACAGTCCTTGGACAGGGGTAATGTGGTAGGAGCTGTTTTTCTAGATCTCAAAAAGGCTTTCGATACTGTAAACCACAGTTTGCTTTTATCCAAAATGGTAACTTTTAACTTCTCCCCAGATACATTAGAATGGTTTGCATCTTATCTCCAGAATAGAGAACAGTGTGTAAAAGTTCACCAGGATAAATCCTCATTTTTAAACAACCGCATGGGTATCCCACAAGGGTCCATTCTTGGTCCATTACTTTTCAGCATTTTTATTAATGACTTGCCGTTACACTGCTCAGCTGCAACATGCCAACTTTATGCAGATGATGCAGTTATTTACACAGCTGCCAAGACTCCAGCACAGGCTGCAGATGTACTGTCTACAAGTATGGTTGATGTCCAAGAGTGGCTCCTCCAGAACCATCTATTGCTAAACCTTCAGAAAACAGTCTCAATGTGCTTTTCAATCAAAAAATGTAACCTGCAATGTTTTAAAGTTAATATACATGATCATGACATCAGTTTAGCTACAGAATTCAAATACCTTGGCATTGTACTAGATCCTCAACTCAAATTTAATCTTCATATAAAGAAAATTTCAAAAACAGTAAAAAAAAATCTGAACTGCTTTAAATTAATTAGATATTACATACCTTACGAAGCGGCTGTACTGTATATGCATTCTATGGTTTTTTCTCATATATCATACTGTTTGACAGTCTGGGCTCAAGCATCCCCTTCCACAATAAGACATATAGGTTCATTATATAATCAAACCCTAAAAATCTTGGACAAAAAGCCCATTAGGTGGCATCACTGTAATGTTTTAAAAAAATACAACCTATTGAGTTTTGAGCATTTCATTGACCTCTGTTTTCTGAAATTAACGTTCAAATGTCTCCATAAATCAGCACCCGAGCCACTTGCTGGTTTCATCCAAAGACAGGACAGCAGCAGAGCCACCAGGAGTTCTGTTAACAATAACTGTAAAATATTCCACCGCAGAACCACATTTGGACAAACAGCATTCTCTATAAAGGGCAGTCACATCTGGAACACAATGCCAAATGAAATTAAAATAATAACGGACTTTAAAACATTCACTAAAAAGGTTAAAAACTGGCTGAAAAATAAACAAGAATGTACTCATGTATGAATTGATTGTCTACAAGGTGAGAGTGAATGAAGGGAAGGAATGAATGTGTTTGTTTATAGTGAGTGACGAAGGGAGGGAGGCCTGAAATAGGCAAATGTGAGTCAGGTTGTTATATTTGTGTATTTATAATATTTATAATATTTATAATTGTGTATTTATAATATTTATAATATTTATAATTGTGTATTTATAATCTTTTTGCATTGATGTATGTGGTTATTGTGTATTTTCTTTATTTCTTTTCTTTTCTTTACTTGATTCTCTTTTCTAAAGCCCATCCAGGGACAAGAGTTGCAAATTAGCTAATAGCTATACACTCCATGTGCAACACATCAGATTGATTGTCATTGATTAATTGTCTATGTTTATTGCACTGTCCCTGTCAAATAAACTAATCTATCTATCTATCTAACAGACAGACAGATACGCACACAGACACATCAACACATTACCACATGCCCACATTGCTTTGCACCGAGGCATAAAAATATTAATCATAGTCCTGGGTGAAGGGCCAGACCAACAGTAGTGCAGAGGATCCCTATGAAAAAAGTTACAACAAGGACCCAGCGTACCCCAAGGAACCACATGGATCCACCTTCCAGTGGGCTCACCACCTGCAGGAGGGATCATTGGGAACATGGTGCTATGTGAACCAGGAAACAGTCTGGGCTACTCCACTCAAACTGCTGCCCCTGCAACCCGGATGCCCAGATAAGCAGTAGAAGATGGATGGATGGTTTTCTTATTCGATAGAAAGTTACTAGTATTAAGTTAGTAGTATCATACTGAGCACTGTAAGCATTTCTGACCAAAAGGTTTTTTGATCTTGCAAATAGTGAGTCAACTTATGACATATCTATTTTTACTTAACTATAATTGCTAATTCATTATTTATAAAGTATTTATAATATTTTGAATTATTTATAAATCCTTCCATAGTCTTATTGTAAAGTGGTATTAAATGCTATTTTGTAACAAGTTTCATGTTTCACTATTGCGTTCACACTTCATAGTGGAATCTATTATGGGTTGGTAGTCTAAAGTGTTACAGAAATTATTCTCACAAGCCCACATGCCTGCGTACAAGCATTGTACACATAAACAGGCACATATACTGTATATATATACTAGCACCGTTTTTAACTGTTATTGTGCATTTATTTTGGATTCATCATTTTGTTAATTGCCATTAGTAAGTAATTGCTGTGTTTTGTGCAAATTGTGGAGGCCTTCTTTTTTTTTAAAAAAAGAAAAAGGTTGTCTCAAATATGTAAAAAGCTGAACCTTTGCATCTATACTATTGCAAAACCAAACCGTACAAAAAAGGCAAAATAAAAAACTTTCTAACTCTGACAACTATTCATTGTCTGCATAAACTGAAGGGATTAAACACCAACCACATTAAACCCAGGAGACCTCTGTCATTGTGTGTGTATGAATAGGCCCTCCTGGTTTCTCCCAACCCTTCAATATTATTCTTCTTCCTCTTCCTCGCTAAGGCATTTTTTCTAGGAGATGGTTGAATCAATGATGTTCACGCCAGCAAAGGAATAGAAAGGGAAAATAAAGCAAACAGAAAAGAGAGGCAGGCCTAAAGAAAAGGAGTTTGTGTGAAAGATTTAAAAGGTGGGGATTGAAAATTCATAAAGGCAAAAGAAAGCTTAGCTCCAACCCCAAATCATTTGGCTATTTTTCTGACAGTCAGGACTTTGAATTGATTTCAGAACAGTGAGGGGAGAAAAGAAATCACCAAAACTCATCTGAACACATTATACAGAGCAACTAAGAATATTTGAATTAGAATGGCCCAGGAGACACAAGACCAATTCTTGTCTTCACATGAAAGAAGCTGAGGTGACAGATTCACATGTTTTCCCATCAGACAGAGAGCACTCACTGCATGCTATAACACTGGAGAAATATTTATAAGTCACATTGCAGTACTGAAAAAGGTTTATAACTGACAAGAAAATAAAATCTTGAAATCTGGTTATTTCAGCTCCATTTCAGAAACCTACAACTAAGTCTTTTAATATGGGACACGGCCGAGATTAAGTGGAAAAAATGCAACAAGTTCAGAAAACACTTCTGTGGAAAGATGAATCAAGCCAGTCTATGTACACTCTGCCAGACACATTAACCAGAATTTTTTAAAAATGTTTGCATTTAATACCAGCTAAATTCTCATAGATTTATTATGATTTTGTGACAATGTTCTCTAGAATAACAATATCATTCACAAGATTGTTGTACTTAAGTGGGAAATGCAGACTAACTCACATCATAAAGACAGACCTCTATCCACTTGAAAGTGGGTCAAGGTGGTCACACATGAATACAAATATATGGATGTGGAGCAGACACAGACCTGAGCAGTATAGAGGCTTGGTGCATGTGCACTCAAGATTTTTTTTTTGCCTGCATACTTGCTGCATGTAATTACAGGTGTGTGCAGGTGACTAAAAATGTACAGGAAAGTAAATGTAAGTGAGGTAAAGCTGAGCATATGCATTTTGTTTGCTATCATTTTTCTGAACAGAATGTGGCTCAATACACATTTAAAAATACTGCATAAAGTTGGAGGAGATCAAACTCTCACTAAATTTTATGTCTGAAGAAATATCTAAGATAGCAAAACAACAAACTTTGCTTATTGGCCTAATGGAACAAGTGCACAAATTAAAGGCTGAAATTATGGAAAAAGACAAGAAAATTAATTTCTTAGAAAGACGTGTGGATGAATTAGAACAATATACAAGAATGGATGATGTCATTGTGAGCGGTCTTAACACCAGACACCGCTCCTATGCACGTGTGACACAGCTGGAGTTGATAACCAGGATGGGCAGAATGAGACATTGGCAGAATCACACACTCTTGAGCAGCAGGTATTAAATTTTTCAACTCTAAAAACATTGATGTGGACAATAAGACTATTTCGGCTTGCCACATGTTACCTAGAAAAGATTGTAACGGAAAACCAGCGATCATCATCCAATTTGTCAACAGAACAGCAAAAACTGATCTTCTCTGACAAGCAAGAAAACTGAGAGGAACGGCTGTCTATGTAAACGAACATTTAACAAAAAAGAACTCTGAAATAGCTAGACAAGCCAGGGCTCTAAGAAAACAGGGGGAAATACAGTCGACATGGACGAAGAACTGTAAGGTGTGGATAAAACTGCTTGGCACTCCAGAAGAAGCTAAAGTAATAATGATTAGAGATATGGAGGAATTAGACTAATTTAAACTTTGGCTCTTATGCACGAATAACAGTGCAGTAAGATTATGAGTGGAAATTTTTGTTTTTTTTTCTCTTTTTTCCTTTTGGTGTACATTGTTCACACAACTTATGATCAGCACTTTAACCAATCATCCTTCCTCATTTAATAATGGAAGTGTATGAGGGCAAATTGAAGCTGAAACCTTTGTAAATACTGAACAGCAACCACAAGATATTTTAGGTGATATTGATCCAGATAATAACTACTTTAATCATATTAACAATAAGTGTACTTATTATGATGAACAACAATTAAATGGAATTATGAACTCGGATCAGACATTGACAATAATACATATTAATAGTAGGAGTTTCTATGCCAACTTTGATAGTATTAAGGAGTTTTTAAATCAATTTAAGACCCCATTTAGGATTATAGCAATAACTGAAACATGGATTAATGAAGAAAAAGATGTAAATTTTGAATTACATGGATATGAGATGTACACACAAAATAGGAAATGTAAAAATGGTGGTGGGGGTAGCACTGTATGTTGATAGAAAATTAAAAAGTAAAAAAAGTGGACAGCATGACATCAACAATGAATGAAATTATGGAATATTTAACAATTGAAATTACGATGGAAAATAGAAAAAACATTATAGTAAATTGTATGTATAGAGCACCGGGATCTGATATGGAAAAATTTAGAAATGGGATGGAAAAGACGTATACAAAAATAAGACAAAAAGATATCTTTATTTATGGTGACTGTTACGACCCGAGCGCTGGGTTCTGATCGCGCTCGGGCTAAGTTCAACTCGCTGCCGGCCTTGACAGCTGTGGGCTGTATTCTGGTCTCACCGGGCTCTTACTGTGAAGGTGCTCGGTGGGGCTTCCGCCTGTCAAGGCTGGTCAGCTGTGTGTCATTACTGCTCGTTAGTGTTCGCCTTCATAAAGCGGGCACTAGCGACAGTAATGTTGCAGGAGTATTGTCAACACTTTGTCAAGCCTTGTCAGAGCGTCGTTTTGACCTTCATGTCAGGTTTGTGTCTTTGCCATGTCACAGTTTGGCTCGTAGTGGCTGGGGTTAGCCCTGTGAGCCCATGTATTGATTTATGTGTGTTTTTGCCGAGAGCGGCTCACAGTCTTGTCCTGTCTCATCTTGTGTGTTAATAAACCATCATCGCAAAACTCACTGGTGGACTCTTGGCGTCTTATGGTGATCCGCGAGGGTCACCACATGACAGTAGACTCCTGCCAGGACGTCTGAACGGAGACGCCATACCGAGACGCCTTTCACCGTGAGTTTTTGCAGTAATTGGACAATTGTTCTTCCCTGTTTGGGTGTCAACGTCTGGAAGAATGCCGTCATCCAGGGGCCGTGGTCGGCGCCTGGGCAAAGAGCTAGCGAGCGTGCTGGAGTATGTCGACGGGATGCTCCTCACCGCTACCTTCAACGTCAACTCCCGCTATATGCGCTGGCACCTAGACTGCACTGAGGATCTCCTGGACAATCTTCCCCTCCATTATGACGATCACCTGGAGGTGATTATGAGGAGGGAAGAACTCGCTACGCAGCGCGAGATACTTTGTGGGCTGGAGGAGGAGGAGAGCAGGAAGCAGAGGAGGCGGCATCCTCGCTCCCCGCGTTGGAGTCCCGTTCCCGTCCCGGAGCTGGTCCAGGAGTGTGCGCCATCTGGGGGCCGACGACGATGTCAACGCAACGGCCCAGGTCACCCTCAGCAGAATCCCCGGCTGGACCTGCTGCCAGCGAAGTCCGTCAGCGAACCGCCGAGAGCGGTCCCACCTCGTCCATCCAGGGGGCCCTCTGTCACCATCCAGCAGGGAGAAGGAGGAACAACGTCCCCTACACCAGGAACCATCTCTGCCCTGGGAGAAAGGCAAGTGCATGATAATTTATTACATCTTGATTATAATCTGCCTTGTCTGACTCCTGGGGGCGGAGTTCGGGGTTCACAGCCCTCCGAGCTTCCTCCACCTGCTGTAGAGAATGTAACTAAACCTGCTGCCTCTGTGTCCCCCCTTGTCGAGCGGTCCGCGACGCCAGGCCAAATAGTCGGATGAAGAGGGGGCCTGCAGTGCTGGAAAGCCTGGATCCGGCCCTGCAGCCACATCGTGGACTGAAGAGAAAAGCGGACTGCGGCCCGGAGCCTGAGCCGACGAAGAAGCGTCGCCGGGTCTCCTCGCCAGAGCGGTCCGAGCCAGTGGGTCGAGGGTCCCCTGCCCTCACGCCATACGGGTCATCGGAGTGGACAGCAGCGTGGGAGGAACCTCAGGCTGCAAATGACATCCTGCCAGCTGCGGAGCCCGACGCAGCTGAGTTAGAGCCTGCTGACGAGAGTCGCCGCCCTGAACCTGGATCGTCGGAGTCCTGGGTGGCAACAGAACCCGAGTGCAGGCGAGTGCTCCCTCTTTTGCCTCTGTCCCCTGTGTTGGAGCATTTTTGCCTGCCTCTCGGGGAGGCGAGTGAGGAGCAGCCGTCTGCTGCGCCCAAGCTCGTCTCGCTGGGTTCTGTTGCTACCGGTGATTCTGATCCCGGTTTTCTTGTTTCTGAGCCTTGTTGCAGTGTTGCCGGCGTGGAACGAGTCGGAGTCACTGGGTTGGAGGTCCCAGGTTCGGGGGTGGAGATCGTCAGCGGAGCTGCACCGACCCAGTCGGGGTCCGTCGTGGAGGCTGCTGTGGCCCAATCGGGGTCCGACGTGGGTGCATCAGAGGCCCAATCGGGGTCCACCGCGGGTGCGGTTCTGGCCCAATCGGGGTCCAATGTGGGTGTACCGGAGGCCCAATCGGGGTCCGCCGCAGGTGCGGTTCTGGCCCAATCGGGGTCCGACGTGGGTGCGTCAGAGGTCCAATCGGGGTCCACTGCGGGTGCGGATCTGGCCCAATCGGGGTCCAATGTGGGTGCACCAGAGGCTCGATCGGGGTCCACTGCTGGTGCAGTTCCGGCCCAATCGGGGCCCGATGTGGGTGCAGCTGGGACCCAATTGGGGTCCAGCGGAGGTGCAGCGCCAGCGTGGTCCACGGACGGGGAAGAACTGCAGACCTTTCACCGCCGAACGGATTACAGGCTCATCCTGGTCATCTGTCCCCTCTGAGTCACCGCCCCTGTGCATCATCGCCGGGGGCCGTGGGGGCTCCTGTTCGCTCGCCCCGGCTCTCCCGAGTTTTGTCCTCGTCAGGGAGGCCGCCGCAGGCTGCTTTTCCCCGGGACTGGTGGCTGAGGGACACGGGTCAGCCGCCTGAGGAACTGTTTCGCCGGTTCGGCGTCTCGGGTCGGCCACCCGACGTGTTGTGTGTGTCTTCGGGTGACCTGGTTCGACCACCGGAGGAGCGGACGTGCTGGGCGTTCGACTCTGGTGAGCCGCCTGGTCATGTTCCGCCTCTTGTGACCACCCGCCGGCTGTTGGACGCGGGGAAACCACCTGAACTGTTCCTGTGGCGCTTGGTCTCCGCCGGTCAGCATAAACTGTCGGGGGGGGTGGGGGTAGTGGTTTTTCTGGATAATCCGTCAGTAATTGTTCTGTCTTTTTTTTTTTCTTGTCCTTGCTGTTCTGTGTATTTTGTGTTTTGGTTATGTCTTGCAGTTGCCCTAGTATGTGTTTTGTTCTACTGTTGCCTTGTTTTTTTTCTCCGTGTATTTTGTCTGATTTTTGAATATTTGGTTTTTTGTCATAGTCTTGTGTTTAATATTTCTGACCCAGTAGTTCTGGTTTTTTGTTTCCTCCATGTGCATTTTTTTGATTTTATTCTGAGTAGTTATTCTTGTCATTGTCCTGTATGTAGTTGTTCTTGTCGTTGTTTTGTTTCTGGGTTTGGTCTCTCTCCCTCCGCTCCTACCCCCAGTCACCCACCCTGGGGGGTGGGGGGGGGCAGGGTGGTCCTTGGGGCGTTCTGAGGCCACCCTCGGAGGGAGGGTACTGTTACGACCCGAGCGCTGGGTTCTGATCGCGCTCGGGCTAAGTTCAACTCGCTGCCGGCCTTGACAGCTGTGGGCTGTATTCTGGTCTCACCGGGCTCTTATTGTGAAGGTGCTCGGTGGGGCTTCCACCTGTCAAGGCTGGTCAGCTGTGTGTCATTACTGCTCGTTAGTGTTCGCCTTCATAAAGTGGGCACTAGCGACAGTAATGTTGCAGGAGTATTGTCAACACTTTGTCAAGCCTTGTCAGAGCGTCGTTTTGACCTTTATGTCAGGTTTGTGTCTTTGCCATGTCACAGTTTGGCTCGTAGTGGATGGGGTTAGCCCTGCCAGCCCATGTATTGATTTATGTGTGTTTTTGCCGAGAGCGGCTCACAGTCTTGTCCTGTCTCGTCTTGTGTGTTAATAAACCATCATCGCAAAACTCACTGGTGGACTCTTGGCGTCTTATGGTGATCCACGAGGATCACCGCATGACAGTGACTTTAATATAGATTTAATGAAAACAAAACAACATAAACCAACTGAAGATTTCTTAGAATGTATAGCTTAACTTTTTTCCAAAGATTGCAAAACCTATAAGAATAACGACACACTGCTACCTTGATAGACAACATTTTTACCAATGTTACTGTATATAATATGGTGAGTGGTATACTAATAAATGACATTAGTGACCATCTATCTGTATTTGTTTCTTTAGATATTAATTATGGGGTTAATGAGAGTAAGAATAATAATAAACCATGTAAAAAATTTTTATAAAAGAATACGAACAGAAGATACAGTCAGTGCTTTAAAAGATGACTTAATGTTACAGAATTGGAATGTTGTCTATAGAGAGAAAGAAGTGGACTTGGCATATGATAAATTCATTGATATATTTAAATCATAATATGATAAACTGTCCAATTAAAGAAATTAATAAAAAATATAAATACAAAAATTGCCCGTGGTTAACCAGGGGGCTACAAAATGATTGTAAAAAGAAAAATTATCTCTATAAAAATTTTATTAAATTAAGAACTAAAGAATCTGAAAAAAGATATAAATCATATAAAAATAAATTAACTGAAATAATATGAACTAGTAAAAAATTATACTATAGGAAACTGTTAAATGAAAATAAGATTGATATAAAAGGAGTCTGGGATATATTAAATAAATTAAGGAAAAACGGAACTAAGAAAACAATATATCCAGAGTATTTTACTGACAATTGTGGTGATAATTATGATAAGAACATAGTAGTAAATAGAATTAATAATTTTTTTGTAAATGTTGAACCAGAGTTGGCAGCAAAAATTCCAAACCAAGGAAGAGACACCATGAGTGAAACATTGATTGGAAATAACCCTCGATCAGTCTTTCTCTCAGCGGTGGATGAACTAGAGGTAAAATCTGTTACTGAAAAGTGTAAAAATAAATTATCTATTGATTGTGATGGTATTGATATGGCATCAGTAAAAAGAACTGTTGATGGCATATTAAAACCATTTACATACATTTGTAATCTATCATTTCAAACTGGCTCATTCCCACAGGAAATGAAAATAGCAGAAGTGATACCATTACTCAAGCAAGGAAATAAACACCATTACACAAACTACACACCAGTATCGCTCCTCCCACAATTTTCAAAGATTCTGGAAAAACTTTTCAACAACAGATTAGAAAACTTTTTAAATAAACATGATCTGCTTAATCAGAATCAATATGGATTTAGAGCAAAGAGTACACCATCATTAGCAATAATAGAAGCAACAGAGGAAATAATGCATGCATTAGATGAAGGAAAATAGGATCAAGGAAAATTGGTGTGTTTATAGATTTGCGAAAAGAATTTGATACAATAAATCATTCAGTACATCTTGATAAAATGCAGTTGTGTGGTACTAGGGGAGTGGCACTGAAATGGGTTACAAGTTATTTATCTGAGAGACAGGGCGGCGCGGTGGCGGAGTGGTTAGGTTAATTGGCATCAAACTGGGGATTCTAAATTGTCCTTAGGTGTGACTGTGAGAGTGAATGGTTGTCTGTCTCTCTGTGTTGGCCCTGCGATGGACTGGCGATCAGTCCAGGATGTACCCTGCCTCTTGCCCAAAAGATGCTGGGATAAGCTCCAGCCCCCCCCCCCCAAAAAGGATTAAGCAGAAGAAGATGAATGAATGAATGAAAAGATGAATGAATGAATGAATGAACAACAGTTTGTGAAGATGGGAGAATATCTGTCTAGATGTATGGGAATTGCCTGTGGGATCCCCCAGGGGTCAGTATTGAGCCCCAAATTATTTAACACACACACACACACACACACACACACACACACACACACACACACACACACACACACACACACACACATATATATAAATGATATATTCCAAGTTTCTAAATTATTAAAAATAATATTATTTACTGATGATACTAATACAGTTTATTCTGGAAATAATTATAAGGAACTAATCCATACTTTAAATAATGAATTAAATAAGCTTAAAAAAATGGATGGATAGTAATAAATTATCATTAAATATAGATAAAGAGACTGGTTCCGAAACCGGAGCTGTGTGTTGAGGTGAGGCCGACTACATCTAGCCGGTATCGCTCAACCTCATGCACCAGCTCAGGCTCCTTCCCCACCAGAGAGGTGACATTCCACGTCCCAAAAGCCAGTTTAGGAAGCCTGGGATCAGACCGCCAAGGTCTCTCTGCCTTTGACCGCCACCTGATCCATATAGCACCGGACCCCCATGGTCCCTCCTGCAGCTGGCGAACCCACTGACTGAAATGAGCTTCCTTCGTAGGATTGCTGGACTCACCCTTAGAGACAGGGTGAGGAGCTCAGTCATCCGGGAGAGGCTCAGAGTAGAACCGCTGCTCCTTCACATTGAAAGGAGCCAGATGAGGTGGTATGGGCATCTGATTAGGATGCCTCCTGGACGCCTCCCACTTGAAGTGTTTCTGGCACCCCCCACTTGGAGGAGAACCCGGGGTAGACCCAGGACTTGCTGGAGAGACTATGTCTCCCAGCTGGTCTGGGAACACCTTGGTATCCTCTCTGAAGAGCTGGAGAAGGTGGCTGGGGAGAGGGAAGGCTGGGCTTCTCTGCTTGAACTGCTGCCTCTGCGACCCAGACCTCCGGAAAAGTGGTAGAAGATGGATGGATGGATGGTTAAGGAGATCAAGTTTCTGGGTGTAATACTAGATGATAAAATTAGTTGGAAACCACACATCAGATACATACAAAACAAAGTGGTAAAAATACTGCAATTATAAATAAAACTAGAAAAGCACTCGGAGAGCGCAGACCTCCGCCAAGCGCCACAGTTCCCCCCCATACAGTGTTTGTGTGTACGTTTTGAGATTCCTTGACCATGAAAACATATGACTAGCAATTGGATTCACAATGATAGGATTAGTGGTTCAGTAGTTATTGACGAAAATGGCATTTTCCGTAATGGCGGTTTAGCGCCACAGTTCCCCCCATACAGTGTTTGTGTGTATGTTTTCAGATTCCTTGACCATGAAAACATATGACTAGCAATTGTATTCACAATGATAGGATTAGTGGTTCAGTGGTTATTGATGAAAATGGCATTTTCCGTAATGGCGGTTTTCTTCTGGACGGTGATCCAGATCATCCCCAAAATTTAATCAATTCTTCCTTGTACCATTTCCAACAACGCCTGAAAGTTTCATCGAAATCCGTCCAAAACTTTTTGAGTTATCTTGCTAACCAGCAGACAGAGACAAACCCCGGCAAAAACATAACCTCCTGGCAGAGGTAATTAAGCAAGCCCTAGATTACAAATCACTTCATATCTTGTATTGCTCACTAGTACTTCCATACTTGACCTATTGTATAGAGGTCTGGGGTAACAATTATAAAAGTACACTTAATTCATTGCTAATATTACAAAAAAGGGCAGTCCCTGTTATACACAAAATCGGTATCTTGAACACACTAATTTATTGTTTTTACATTCAAAGTTATTGAAATTACAAGATCTGGTTGATCATTATACAGCACAGTTAATGTTTAAAGTCGGTAAAAACTTTTTGCCACAAAATATACAAAATCTTTTTAGTCAGAGAGAAGGGAAACACAATTTACGGGGGAATACAAAATTTAAAATGCACCTAGTAAGATCTACTAGGAAAAGATTTTGTGTGTCTGTGTGTGGGGTAAAATTGTGGAATGGGTTGGGGGAGAAACACAGGCAATGTCCAAACATCCATATATTTAAATCAATATATAAAGAAATGATTTTTGAACAATATAAAAATAAAGGACAGTAATATTACAATGTGTCTTTAATGAAGAAAGGGACTGCCCTTTTTTGTAATATTAGCAATGAATTAAGTGTACTTTTATAATTGTTACCCCAGACATATAAAGAAATGATTTTTGAACACTATAAAAATAAAGGACAGTAATATTACAATGTGTCTTCAATGAAGAAAGGTTGTTATTGTTGAATATACTGTATATATGCTGAGTACTATTATCATCGATATCATTATTACTAGAATATAACAACGGTATTATAGTATGATTGTTGTCTAGGATGGAATTATTTAAAGTATTATATAAGCCAGGTGGTATTCTTCTTATTGTTGTTGTTGTTATTGTAACTACTATATGACTACCTATTATTATGGTTATTATTATATGGTTATTGTGCCTAGGTATTGTAAGCCATGTGGGGGTATATGGTGGTACATATGGTGATTATGATGATGATAATATTGTCTATAATTATATTAAACATACCAGAAGTATTTACTTATTATTATTACAATTATTATTAGATGTTGGCATTACTGTCATTATAAACTATCATTGTATTATTTTTATTGCATAATTTAATTATAAGATGCATTATATATTATGGTATTGTATAATGAATGTAATTTTGGGATGGATAATGACTAGAATGATATTATAATTTATTGGGTATGGAGAAGGGATGGGACTATATAAGCGCTGGCTTCTTCCCACTCCTTTTGAACAAGGACATTTTGTTGTTATGTTTATTATGTTTATTTTTTTGTTTTTGATTCCTTGTTTTTAATTTTTTTGTCTTGAAGTTCAAATCAATCAATCAGTCAATCAATCAATCAAAACTGAAGTCACATGGGAATCATGAACATGAGGTATACACAATTGTTCACAACTGTTCATACACAGGTCTGTGTGACTGGAGCTTAAGTTGGGGCCCACTGCACATGTGCTTGATTGTGTGTATGAGCTGTGTGACAAGCAGGATAGCTAGAAGGTGATAGTATGTTGTAACTGAAAGCTAAT
The DNA here is from genome assembly GCA_020510985.1 of Pholidichthys leucotaenia. Classification (NCBI taxonomy): domain Eukaryota; kingdom Metazoa; phylum Chordata; class Actinopteri; order Cichliformes; family Pholidichthyidae; genus Pholidichthys; species Pholidichthys leucotaenia. Next base: position 290,100,815 of record CM035843.1, read on the forward strand.
CACAAGTTTCGACTGGATTTTGCACGTTCCATTTATGAATCTTACTATCTACTTACCCAGCCACAGGAGGTGCACAAGCCACCGTACTCCTTGTGCTGGTCCCAAGCATGGGTAAATGGGGAGGGTTGTATCAGAAAGGCCACCCGGTGTAAAACCTTTGCCAAATCAAACATGTGGATCATGACAAATGAGACTTCCACATTGGATCGGTCGAGGCCCGGGTTAACAATGACCGCCACCGGTGCTATTAACTGACAGGGTGCCGGTGGAAATTGGGCTACTGTTGGTCAAAGATCAAAGAGGAGGAGAGGGGGAAGGAGTCTTAGGAGGGAGAGAGACAGAAAAGCAAAGGTAGAAGTGTGGAGGTGAGAATAGGGACTTTACATGTAGGGACTATGACTGGAAAAGGCAGAGCGTTGGCTGATATGATGGGGAGAAGAAAAGTAGATATATTGTGTGTTCAACAATCCAGATGGAAGGGAAGCAAGGCTAGGAGCACTGGAGGTGGATTTAAACTGTTCTGTCATGGTGGTGTAGATAGGAAGAGAAATGGAGTAGGAGTAATTTGAAAGAAGAGTATGTGAAGAATGTTCAGGAGGTAAAGAAGGAGTCAGACAGGATTATGAGTTTGAAGCTAGAAGTTGAAGGTGTGATGTTGAATACGCATGGTGATGGATGCCGCAAGTTGGATGCCAGGTAGAGGACTACTCAGCTCTACTCCCCTTGACTCTACTCGGTTTGTATGGTTTTCCATTAGTACCTGGTACCTGGTACCAGGTACTTTTTTGGGACCTACTACAGTGAGGTTCCAACCGTGCTGAGTTGAGCCGAAAATGTGACATCAGCAGATTGCAGACCACTGATTGGTCAAGGCATAACGTCAGTGGATTAGAGCGACGTCTTCACAAGATTCAAAACCGCCATTTGTAAATTCGGCCGTGAGCTTTTATTTTTTCTGTGATAATCAATGAAATAAATGGGTACACACAAATCAACACTGTCACAAAACACTCACCATCTTCCCCGTGAACCACCATCAGCTTGGAGACCTCCTCGTATTTCACTTCAGAATGCTCCGCCGGCACCGGGGCTGAAAAGTTCATATCATGGTCAAATTTGACCAAATGTGGTTATTTTTCAACAGTCTCCCCATCAGTGTGCACAGTTCTTCCATCGGTGTTGCAGCGCTTGGATCCTTGCACTGTAAAAATAAACTACATTTGGTCAAATTTGACAACTATGAACTTTTCAGCCTATGAACTTTTTAGCCCTGTTGGCCCTGTTGTGGCAGAGTGAGCCGAAATGAAAAAGTATACCAGGAGGTTTCCGAGCTGATGGCTGCTCACGGGGAAGATGGTGAGTGTCTGATGATTTTAAGCATCTTTTACGTTATTTATCATTGAAAACGTCACCATGTAAACAACATAATGGGATAACGGGCCGTCTTCCTGTAATGAACCCAACCCACCCACTTGAGGTAGTACTCAGGTGAAATGGGAAACCAATCAACCGTGTCGAGCCGAGTAGAGTTGAGTAGAGTTGAGGCGAGTTGGGCTGAGTAGGTACTTGTGGAAAAGGGGCTAAAGAGAAACTCTGGAGTAAGCTGGATGAAGTGGTAGAGAGTGTTCTCAGAGGGGAGAGAGTGGTGATTGGAGTGGACTTTAATGGACATGCAGGTGAAGGGAACAGAGGTGATGAAGAGGTTCTGGGTAGGTATGGAGAAATGTGGAAGGGCAGATGGTTGTGAATTTTGCTAAGAGAATGGAAATGGCTGTGGTGAACACATACTTCAAGAAGCGAGAAGAACATAGGGTGATTTAGAGGAGTGGCGGAAGGTGCACACAAGTGGACTACATCTTATGCAGAAGGAGAAATCTGAAAGATATAGGAGACTGCAAGGTGGTGGCAGAGGAGAATGTAGCTAGACAGCATCGGATGGTAGTCTGTAGGATGACTTTGGAAAGCAAGAAGAGGAAGAGAGTGAAGGCAGAGCCAAAGATTAAGTGGAGAAGTTCCAAAAGGAAGAAGGTTGCGCAGAGTTCATGAAGGAATTGATAAAGGCTCTAGGTGGTATGTTGGCGATGGACTGGACCCACCCCCTGTTACAGCTCGGGAATGATGCCGTCGAGTTTGTCAATTCCTTTGTGTATCTAGGGTCCACAGTGACCAACAATGGGGACATGAAACCAGAGATCAACCGCAGACGTGGCCTTGCTGCATCAGCCCTGCAAACACTATGGAAACCTCTCTGGCGCCATCATTCAATCTCCCGAAAGACAAAGCTCCGCATATACAATGCGTCAGTCCTCTACCATCCTACTCTATGGGTCAGAGACATGACCACTGAATAAGACCCTGGCCTCGAGAGTGGATGGTTTTGATAGTCGGGCTCTCAGAACCATTGAGAACATCAGGTGGCCCCAGTGCACATCGAATGACGCACTAAGAGCCCACACACATCAGCCTGCAGCATCCCACCTTATTACACAGCGGCATATCTGCTGGTTTGGCCATGTTCTCCGCCTCCCACCAGAACACCTGGCAAAAGCCATCCTCATGTTTGACCTCAGGGCCTCAGGGTGGAAAAGACCTCAGGGCAAGCCACGCTTCAATGTGGTGGAGAGAGACCTCCGACAGCTTGGCGTTGCTGTTGATGACACAGAGGAACTGGCCCAAAACCGGCAATGTTGGCATGCACTGGTTAACCTGACTGGCTCTACGCATGGTGATGGCCACCTAGCCCTCACCCCACAGGACTAGTAAGTCTGGGTGGCAGGGAAGAATTACCACATGACTGAGAAAGCACAACAAAAGTATTAAGGGAAATGGGTAGAAGGGTATGTGGTGTATCCAGTGGAAGGAAGACAAGGAGACTTGGTGGTGGAATGAGGAGGTACAGGAAAGTATTTAAAGCAAGAGATCAGCAAAGAAAAAGTGGGATAGTCAGGGAGATGAAGAGAGCAGACAGGAGTATTTGGAATCTAGGTGCATGGCAAAGACAGAGGCGGCAAAGGCAAAGGAAAAGGCATATAGTGAGTTGTAAGAGAGGCTGGACACTAAGGAAGGAGAAAAGGACTTGTATCGATTGGCTAGACAGAGAGATCGAGCTGGAAAGGATGTGCAGAAAGTTAGGTTGATTAAGGACAGAAATGGTAATGTACTAACAAGTGATGAGAGTGTGTTGAGAAGGTGGAAGGAGTACTTTGAAGAGCTGATGAATGAGGAAAGTGAGAGAGAGAGGAGAATGGATGAAGGAAAGATGGTGAACAAGGAAGTCCTGAAGATTAGCAAGGTGGAAGCGAGGGCAGTTTTGAAGAGAATGAAGAACGGAAAGGTGGTTGGTCCAGTATGTGTGGAGGTATGGAGATGTTTAGGAGAGATGGCAGTGGACTTTTTAACCAAATTGTTTAATACCATCTTGGAGAGTGAGAGAATGCCTCAGGAGTGGAGAGGAAGTGTTTTGGTACCAATTTTCAAGTACAAGGGTGATGCTCAGAGCTGTAGTAACTACAGAGGCATAAAGTTGATCAGCCACACTATGAAGATATGGGAATAGGACTGTCGAGGTAGAGGGATTTCCCATGTGGTGACGGTGGACAGCTCAATACCGTGGTATGCGGTATTATTGCAAATGTTTTTAGGACCCTGTGGATTCGTAATTTAAACAGGGTTTATAACTTAGGTGGCAAATGAGGGAAGCTGTGAGAATCTTGCTGCAGCTCACTCTCAACTTTATGCGCGTGTGTTACAACTGTGCGGAACTACGCTCTTCGTGCAGGCATGAACTGCTGATTCTGTTAAAGAAAAAACAATCATTTTCATAAAGCTGTGGTGGTAACTAAAGGTGCGTTCACACCAAACACGAACGGACAAATTTTTCACGCAGCACGATTACATTATAACTCAATGTAAACACGCGAACAGACATGACTTCCCCTTCTGAGTGAGATGCAGACAGGCGAAGTTGCCTTTATAACTTCTGCAGCTGTGTTGAAGCTGCTGTGGAAATTCCCAATATAACGTCATACTTAGGTTTACATTATTCGACCGGGGGCTCACCTGAAAATGTTGTCTCAAGTCTCTAAAACTTCACAGAAGATGGGTGTTTTCATTTCTAGCTTGCTAGGATGTCCGTGGCCGGAAACGGTGTGTAAATAACTCCAAAATTCCAATTCAGCTGAAGAGTTCCCGGTCTTCCTGTCTCCCAGTCAGTAAATTTCTTTTTCTAACTAGTTTACTCTGCAATGGTGATAATTTTACTCCGTCCGCTAGCTAGCTAGTTGTTAGCATAGCTAGCTAGCGGATGCGGCTGCGCGACGGGGTGTGTGGACTGGAGACTGCAGCGACATTCAGCTTATAAGCAGGACAGTCTCCGTAGAGGACCCTGCGTGGCTCTTGTCTCCTTGAATTTTTCCACTGTGATTTTTGCCGCTGTCCGAAAAATCTCGTTCAAACAAGCTGCTCTTGGAGCTCATACACGGAGCATACACAGTCAGGATCATACACACTCCGCTCAGAAGGAAATAACACGCTTTGTGCCCTTTCAGTGCTCACTGTTACAGCTGTATTTAACAAGGAGTCCAAACGCTTTCATAACTAACTGCCTGCCTTAGCAATTTATTTAATAATCAATAGGGGCACATAAATGAACAACGAGATATAGCCACACACACAAAAAAGTGAACACCACGGTTGTTGTGGTTGGTTGTTTTCCTTCGCAGTAGGCGTGCCCATACCACGGTATTACATAATTGCGGTTATCGCGACAGCCCTATATGGGAAAGAGTTGTTGAAGCCAGGTTAAGAGGAGAGGTGACAATCAGTGATCAGCAGTACAGTTTCATACCAAAAAAAGAGTACAACAGATACAGTGTTTTCTTTAAGAGTGTTGATGGAGAAGAATAGAGAAGGTCAGAAGGAGTTGCACTATGTCTTTGTAAATCTAAAGAAAGTATATGATAGGGTGCCAAGAGAGGAAGTGTGGTACTGTATGAGAAAGTCAAGAGTGGCAGAGAAGTATGTGATTGTGGTGCATGACATGTATGAGGACAGTGAGACAGTGGTGAGGTGTGCTGTAGGAGTGACACATGGATTCAAGGTGGGGGTGGGGTACATCAGGGATAAGTTCTGAGCCCCTTCTTGTTTGCCATTGTGATGGACAGGCTGACAGATGAGGTCAGGCAGGAGTTTCCAAGGACCGTGATGTTTGCAGACAACATTGTGATCTGTAGTGAGAGTAGGGAGCAGGCGAAAGAGAACCTGGAGAGGTAGAGGTATGCTCTGGAGAGAATAGACCAGTCTCATTCACATTCATGAGACAAAATACATGAATGTGAATGAGAGGAAGGCAAGTGTAATGGTGAAAATGCAAGGAGTTGAGGTAGTGAAGGTAGATGAGTTTAAATACCTGCGGTCAACCATCCAAAGCAATAAAAAATGCACAAGAGAGGTGAAGAAGAGACTGCAGACAGGGTGGAGTGGGTGGAGATGAGTGTCAGGGGTGATCTGTAACAGATGGATAGCCTCTAGAATGAAGGGAAGATTTACAAGACAGTAGTGAGATCTGCTATGATGTATGGTTTGGAGACGGTGGCACTGGCAAAAAGACAGGAGGTGGAGCTAGAGGTGGCAGAGCTGAAGATGCTAAGATTCTCATTGGGAGTGAATAGGAGGGATAGAATAAGAAATGAGCATATCAGAGGGACAGCTCAGGTTGAGCAGTTTGGAGACAAAGTAAGAGAGGCAACTCTGAGATGGTTTGGACATGTACAGAAGAGTGATAGTGGATATATTGGACAAAGGATGTTGAAGATGGAGCTGCCTGGCAGGAGGAAAAGAGGAAGACCACAGAGGAGACTCATGGATGGAATGAAGGAGGACATGGAGAGGGTTGGTGTTACAGAATAAGATGCAAGAGTGTTGCAGAATAAGATGCATCATCTGATGGAGGCAGATGATCTGCTGTGGTGACCCCTAAAGGGAGCAGCCAAAAAAAGACGACTATTACTATCTAGCACATCTACTGTTACACTGCTGGTTCGTATACATAATGTTTTTACACTGCATCATCAGGGCACAACTGCACTTGTGTCTGCTTGTGGTGTGAGCTGCGAGACTAGCTAGTTGGCTTGAAAAACTTGAAAACCTTGAAAAATGTGCTGCAGTGCAAAGCTAATCAATGCTTTTGGCTCAGCACATCACATATGTATTATATCTGTACAAATGTTGTCCTAACTTTATGTTGCTGTTTTCATCTGTATGAATAGTACAGTGGTGTGAAAAAGTGTTTGCCCCCTTCCTGATTTCTCATTTTCTTGTCTGTTTGTCACACTTAAATGTTTCAGATCATCAAACAAATTTAAATATTAGACAAAGATAACACAAGTAAACACAAAATGTGGTTTTTAAATGAAGGTGTTTATTATTACGGGTAAAAAAAAAAATCCAAACCTACATGGTCCTGTGTGGAAAAAGTTATTACCCCCCCCCCCCCATTAAAACATAAATTAATTGTGGTTTATCAAATCTTTGGAAAGCTGACTTCCGGTTATGGCGGCCACGTGAGAAGGACACGTATCACTCTGCTCTGCTCCTAGAGAAAAAAATTGGCAAATAACGCTCTCATTTGGGACAGAACGTATCCCAGCGTTTGGGCGAGGATATGTCGGTGAAGCCTAAGGCTGGAAAACCAGGTAGAGGAAAAAGCGAGCCGCCGAAACAGTCCAAATTAACGGACTTTCACGTCTGTGACGCAGCAGATAAAGCTCCATATATGGCGGAGGAAGCTAGCAGCGGTGCGGTATCTGCGGGCAATGGCACAGGTGCAGTGCTAGCTGCCATTAGCTCAATGAGAGCAGACTTTTCCTCTAAATTTGATGGGATTATGGCAGCGTTGGAAGGAATGAGAAAGGAATTGGGTGACTGTGTAGAACGAATGGCGCAGGTGGAGCTTCGTGTCTCTAGTGCTGAGGATAACGTCACCGCTCTTCAATTAAAGGTGCGCACTTTGGAAAAAAAAAAAAAAAATGTCTGGAAGATAATGTCCTGGATTTGGAGTCCCGGTCGAGACGGAACAACTTGAGGCTGGTGGGTCTACCGGAGGAATCCGAAGGTCGGGACCCATGTTCCTTTTTGGAAAAGTGGATTCCGGAGGCGCTGAGCAGCGCGGAGCTGCAATCAGCAGTCGTTCTGGAAAGCGCATACCGTATCGGCCCACGGAGAGATAAGGGACCACCGAGGACGCTTATTATGAAGTTCCTCAGCAACAGAGACAGGATGAAGATCTTCAACGCTGCGCGAGCTAAAGGAGAGATTAAACACCAGGATCAGCAGGTGCGGTTCTACCCAGATTTGGCCACAGGAATCCAACAATTGAGGAAGCAGTTTGATTCCGTACGTAAAGAGCTGCGCAACCTTGGGATTCGTCATGGTGTAATTTATCCTGCGAGACTGTTGACCACGTATGGGGGCAGAACACACATCTTCAAGACCCCAGAGGAGGCACAGGAGTTCATCAAGAAGATCCAAGAAGAGACTGGTGGGAGCTAAGCATGAACAAAATATAAGGTAGAATATTTAAGCATTTGCACAGGCATCTGACTGATTTGAAGCAAATAGCAAGTTTACAAAATATAGATTGTATTATATATTAAAAAAAAACAAAAAAAAAACTATGATGTACAAAGTTGCTAAAAATTTTGGAGTTAAGTTGGAAAACTACAGAAGAGAGTTAATGTTACGTCATTAAAAGCAGTAGAGTTAGGGTGATTGGGAGGATGAAGAAGGAGTGGCTTTGGCTGATCCTTGTGGGTGTGGAGCGGTCGATGGCTATATCGGGAGACGGAATTTTTCTTTTGATTTTGGGGGGATTACCACAAATGTGGGAAGGGGGAATTTGTTTGTGTGTAGTTTGTAGGATGAATGTTCAACCACTCATGTTTTTGCTTCTCTGTATGAGCATGTTTACACTGCAAGGTAATCCCAAACTCCCTATTGATCATAAACCAAAGCGTTAATCTTAATTTAACTTCATGGAATTGCAGAGGTCTACAAAATTTAAAAAAACTTAAACAAGTTATGAATAAAATAAAAGACATAGGTTCAAAAATTGTGTTTTTACAAGTAACTCATCTAATAGAGGAGGATGTAAAAAGAATTAGGAGTAGATGGCAAGGAAGTGTTTTCACCTCATCATTTTCATCCCGAGCCAGGGGAGTTATGACTCTCATACATAAATCAGTCCCATTTCAAGTGAAAAATGTAATTGGAGACAAATTTGGAAGATATTTAATCATTCAAGGATCTTTGCTATTAGAAAATATAAATTTGGTGAACTTATATGGTCCCAATATAGATGATCAAAAGTTCTTTGCTAATTTATTTCTTATCTTATCATCACTTACAGGGCAACATATAATAGCAGGGGATTTTAATTGTACATTGAATCCCCGTATAGATAGATCAACAGGACTGGACTGTACGCACAATGGATGTAGGATGACCATTAATCATTTTATGAAAGAATTGAGATTGTTAGATATATGGAGAGAAATGAAACCACAAGTTAAAGCCTACTCTTGTTATTCCAATACCTACAAGACATTCTCACGTATTGATTATTTTTTGATCTCCACAGAATTAAGGTCCAAGATTCAAAACTGCTTTTATGATAACATCGTGACCTCTGATCATGCACCCTGCTGTCTAATATATGTAGATAAGAAATTGACAAAGGAATCAGGTAGATGGCAATTTCAGCATAAATGGCTTCAGGATGAGGAATTTGTTAAGTACATAGAAAAACAGATAGATGAGTTCTTTGACATCAATACTACACAAACATCAGCATGTGTAAAGTGGGAGGCTTTCAAAGCTTTTATCAGGGGACATATTATTAGTTATACAGGTTCAAAATCTAAGAAGACTCGAGAGGAGAGAGTCCAATTGGAACATAAAATAAAAATTCTTCAAGAAAAAGTATATGCAGGAAGTGATCTAAGGTTGGAGAACGAATTACTGATTTTGAGAGCTGAATATCAGCGAATAGAGCTGCCTCGAGTCTTCTAAGATTGAAACAATCTTTTTATGAACAAGGTGAAAAATCAGGAAAATTATTGGCATGGCAGATTAAACAATTAGAATTTAAAACACCAATTACCAGTATTGTAAGTAACGGACAGGTAGTTATAGATCCTTTAGAAATTAATAGAGCCTTTAGAGATTACTATGAAAAATTATATGATACCAAAAATGAATCTGACTTAACAAAACTAAATGGGTTTTTGAACGAACTATCTATACCGTGTATTCCAAATGAAAACAGGGAGATACTGGAGTTTAAAATTAGTTAAGAAGAAGTTGGGCTAGCCGTTGATAATATGAAATCAGGAAAAAGTGCAGGACCAGATGGTCTTCCAGTTGACCTTTATAAAAAATTTAAGAATAAATTAATAAAACCTTTTTTGGAAATGGTTTTAGAAGCATTTCAAAATAGTAATTTACCATCATACATGAATAATGCCTTAATTATACTGTTGCCAAAACCAGGTAAACCCTCTAATAAATGTGAAAATATGAGACCAATAAGCCTATTAAATGCCGACCTTAAGATAATCTGTAAAATTTTAGCAAGACGAATACAAGAAATTTTACCAAATATTATTAATCGAGATCAGAATGGCTTTATAAAGGGAAGACAAGGCTTCCATAATGTAAGAAGACTATTTAATATTATTTATTCTAATAAAGAAGCACCGGATACAGCTCTCCTATCACTGGACGCCGAAAAGGCCTTTGATAGAGTCGAATGGCCCTTTCTTTTTGAAGTCTTACAAAGGTTTGGACTTGGAAATAATTTCATAAAATGGGTTCAGATAATATACAATAATGCTACAGCAGAAATCCTAACAAATAGCAATATTTCAAAATCAATAAAAATCAATAGAAGATGTCGACAAGGCTGTCCACTTTCACCTTTACTGTTTACTATGGCAATTGAACCTTTAGCGATGGCGATACGTTTACATTCACAAATATATGGAATTAAAGTTGGACCAACAGAACATAAAATCTCCCTGTATGCCGATGACATAATTTTGTTTATGTCAAATCTTAAAAAATCAATTCCGACCTTGTTGAATTTAATAAAGAATTTTGGGGAAATATCAGGATATAAAATAAATAAAACTAAATCTGCAATATTAATGCTAAATGAGACCCAGAGAAATCACTCAGCCCCTGAGGTAAATCAATTCAATGTTGTAAATCAGTTTAAATATTTAGGAATCCAAATTGTACCTAAGCTAGAATCAGTCGCCAGTGTCAACTATGAAGCCTTAATGACAGATATTAATGAGTTACTTCAGAGATGGATGTCATTACCAATGTCGATGATCGGGAGAATCAATATACTTAAAAGTAATATCTTACCTAAAATACTTTATTTATTTCAATACATTCCCTTACCACCACCTTTAGATTTATTCTCAAGAATTAAAAAAAAGTTAGTGGAATTTATATGGAACAACAGGAGGGCTAGATTACGTCTGTCTTTATTATATTTACCATTTGATCGTGGAGGTCTGAAATGTCCAAATTTTATGTTGTATTATTGGTCGGCACAACTGAGGTCTATGACATATTATTTTTCATCAAATGATCTCCCTCACTGGACTGAAATGGAATCATACAATTTACCTTTACTAACTACTAACTAACTAACTAACCTGCACTTATATAGCGCTTTTCTAGTCACAAAGACCACTCAAAGCGCTTTCACTAATACTAACCCTCTATTCTAAGGGCCTATAGGAAACAGATATCTAGGGACAATTTAGAACAGCCAATTAACCTAACATGCATGTCTTTGGATTGTGGGAGGAAACCGGAGCCCCCGGAGTAAACCCACGCAGCACAGGGAGAACATGCAAACTCCACACAGAAAGGTTCCAACCCCTGCCAGCCTGGGGATTTGAACCAGGAACCTTCTAGCTGTAAGGCAACAGTGCTAACCACTGCACCACCGTGCTGCCCCAACCTCTTTACCTCTTCCCATATTCATATACTCAGATTCGGCAAAAAAATTACAAAAACAAGTTAAAAATCCATTTGTAAAGCATATGATCAAAATATGATGTGAAACTAAAAACTATTTAAAAGAACCACACTTATTGTCACAATTTAGCCCAATATGGGGTAATCAATATTTTAAACCAGGGAGAGCGGATGCTGTATTTAAAGTATGGAATTTAAAAGGGATTCAAAAGATTCAAGATTTATATATGCCCTGTGCAGATAACATAATGTCTTTTGAGGAGCTGAGGATCAAAGTTAATCTTAACAGAACACATTTTTTTTTAAATATCTTCAACTTAGGAACTTGATTTGATCAAATCAAAATAAAGCTCTCACTCGACCTATTTACTCATCCTTGGAAAAAATGTTGATGAAAGATAGTAAAAGAAAGGGTATTATTTCAGAGTTTTATAACTCATTGACAATATCCTCAAGTGAAAACTCACAGAAAAGATTAAACTACTGGAAAGAAGACCTGCAAACTGAAATTTCAGAGGAACAATGGGAATTGGCTTGTACAGAAGCTCAAACCAAATCAATAAATGTACGTCTTAAATTGATACATTTTAAATGGTTAATGCGGATGTATGTTACACCGGAGGAGTTAAATAGATATAACAAAAACATACCAGATACGTGCACAAAATGCATGGAAAGTAAAGGAACCCTATTTCACTGTTTATGGGAATGTAGAATAATTAGAATGTTTTGGGAAGAGGTGAGGGTAACAATTGGAAAAAATAATTTCAAAACAAATCATATTGAATCCTAAACTATTTTTGTTGGCTCTGTACCCAGAAAAGCATAACTTTAATAAAAGTGAAAGAACATTCATAGACCTCAGTTTGCTTAATGCCAAAAAATGTATTGCACTACTGTGGAAAAAGACTCATAGACCAGAAGTGACTCAGTGGTTAAGACAGATGTTAACAAACCTTCCATTAGAAAGAATAACATACATACTGAAATCAAAGGAAATTGTGTTTGAGAATATATGGAGACCTTTTATTGACTATGTAAAAAATTTAAACATAACTCTTGAAGAGGAAGGTGAATGATGTGTGTGGACCTTGTAAATTCCAAACTGGTGAACATAATATGTATACTTATGTAATGGATTGTTTAGACTAAACAGAGGAGCATTGTTGAAGACTTGATTTTGTTGGTGGTTGTTGGTGTTTTTAGTGCATTTTTTTTTGTAGTACTTTAGTGTTAGTGTTTGATTTGTCTGCGTCATGTTTGTTAAAAAAAAAAAAGGTTCAATAAAGATATTGTGGAAAAAAAAAATCTTTGGAAAGCTGAGTTCAATTTCTCTAGCCACACCCAGGCCTGATTACTGCCACACCTGTTCTCAATCAAGAAATCATTTAAATGGGACCTGCTTGACAAAGTGAAGTACACCAAAAGATCCTCAAAAGCTAGACATCATCCTGTGATCCAAAAAAATTCAGAAACAAATGAGAAACAAAGTAATTGAGATCCACCAGTCTGGAAAAGGTTATAAAGCCATTTCTAAAGCTTTGGGACTCCAGCAAACCACAGTGAGAGCCATTATCCACAAATGGTGAAAACATGGAACAGCGGTGAACCTTCCCAGGAGTGGCCAGCAGACCAAAATTAAGATAAGATAAGATAAGATAAGATAAGATAAGATAAGCCTTTATTAGTCCCACAATGGGGAAATTCCAGGATTGCAACAGCACAGGGATAGCAACACTCAGAGCAACAATCAGAAGGCAAGAAAAAAAAAAAAAAAAAAAAAAAAACAAGCAAGCAAGAGCAGCTAATATACATATGTACGTATTACTATAAAATATATATATATACACACACACACACAGACACACAGTGCAGAGCATTGTAGCTGGATGGAATAAATATATGAATATATGAACACACAGTGCAGAGCATTGTAGCTAGATGGAATAAATATGTAAATATATAAACACCCACAGTACGGAGCATTGCAGCTAGGTGGAATAAATATGCAAGTATATAAACACACACAGTGCGGAGCAATGTAGCTAGATGGAATAATATGTAGATATATAAATATATAAACACACCCAGTGCTGAGCATTGTAGCTAGATGGAATAAATATGTAAATATATAAACACACACAGTGCAGAGCATTGTTGCTAGATGGAATGAAACAGCATAACCGTCTACTTAGTTATCCTACATGGTATGATTATGTGCCCATACATATTCTCACCCTCCATAGCGACCGGTAAGTTCCTAGTTGTATGCCGGAGGGGACCATTGTGTAAGTCTATTGCATCTTTTGCATTCAAAACACTATTAGTTTGTTACGTCTTTTTGCTATCTCTGCGAGCAGCCCTGCTTAGGTTGTACAGTCTGACAGCCGTTGGTAGGAAGGACCTACGAAACCTCTCGGTTGTGCACCTGGGATGATGTAGTCTGCTGCTAAATGAGCTCCTCAGTGCATTCAGTATGTCCTGCATAGGGTGGAACTCGGACTCCAGCAGAGATGACAGTTTAGCCACCGTCCTTCTCTCTCCTATCTCCTCCATCGGATCAAGGCGCTGCCCCAGGACAGAGCTAGCTTTCTTAATCAGTTTGTTCAGTCTCTTCCTATCGGCTGCAGTAATGCCACTGCCCCAGCAGACCACTCCAAAAGTGATGGCTGATGCCACCACCGTGTCATAGAATGACTTCAGCAGCGCCCCTTGTACACCAAAAGACCTGAGTCTCCTCAGCAGGAACAGCCTGTGCTGTCCCTTCTTGTAGAGTGCATCAGTATTGTGTGACCAGTCTAGTTTATTGTTCAGATGAATACCCAGGTACTTATAGGATGTCACCATCTCGATGTCTGTTCCCTGTATATTTACTGGTACTGTGAGGGGCTGCCCATGCCTGCGGCAGTCCACCACCAGCTCCTTAGTTTTCCTCGCGTTGATTAATTTAAAATTACCCCAAGATCGCAGCGACGACTCATCCAAGAGGTCACAGAAGACCTCACAACAACATCCACAGAACTGCAGGCCTCACTTGCCTCAGTTAAGGTCAGTGTTCATGACTCCACCATAAGAAAGAGACTGGGCAAAAATGGCTTGTATGGCAGAGTTCTAAGACGAAAACCACTGCTGAGCAAAAAGAACATAAAGGCTTGTCTCAGTTTTGCCAGAAAACATCTTGATGACCCCCAAGACTTTTGGGAAAATACTCTGTGGACTGATGAGACAAAAGTTGAACTTTTTGGAAGGTGTGTGCCCCATTACATCTGGCATAAAAGTAACACAGAATTTCAGAAAAGGAACATCATACCAACAGTAAAATATGGTGGTGGTAGTGTGATGGGCTGGGGCTGTTTTGCTGCTTCAGGACCTGGAAGACTTGCTGTGGTAAATGGAACCATGAATTCTGCTGTCTACCAAAAAATCTTAATGGAGAATGTCTGGCTATCTGTTCGTGACCTCAAGCTGCAGCAGGACAATGATCCAAAACACACCAGCAAGTCCGCCTCTGAATGGCTTAAGAAAAACAAAATGAAGACTTTGGAGTGGCCTAGTCAAAGTCTTGACCTGAATCCGATTGAGATGCTGTGGCATGACCTTAAAAAGGTGGTTGATGCTCGAAAACCCTACAATGTGGCTGAATTACAACAATTCTGCAAAGATCAGTGGGCCAAAATTCTTCCACAGCACTGTAAAAAACTCATTGCCAATTATTGCAAATGCTTGATTTCAGTTGTTGCTGTTAAGGGTGGCCCAACCAGTTATTAGGTTTAGGGGGCAATCATTTTCACACAGGGCCATGTAGGTTTGGATTTTTTTCCCCCTTAAAGGTGAACTGAAACCACCTTTTTGCGCAAAAAGTAGAATAGCGGATTAATTCCTTATTACCTATTGTATTTTTCAACACATAAAAGAAATTTTTAGGCCATGCGATGGCCAAGCTATAAGCCGATAAACTTTTGCCTCTGGCTGGCAGTGCCAAACAAACCGGAAGTAGTGCAGACGACGTTGCGTGACGTCACGAGTGTGATCCCTAACCAAAACAACAATGGCAGATGATAGCAGTTCCAGCAGTCAAGAACACTAGAGTTTTCAGAGTGAAGAGGCATTCAGGATCGGTGACGAGACAGAGGAGGATGCAGGAGTGTCAAGTGAACAGGAAGAGAGCGAGGGAGGCATCGAACCATACAGATTCGAGCCAGAATTTTCGGGGGATTCCGGCACCGACTCAGAGTCAGACCGCAGCAGTGATGGGGAGGAGAGTCGCTTATTGAATACAGAATGGTGAGTCTTTACTTCTCTACTTTGGCATGTTTGGGGTGTCAGGATAAGGAAAATTAACAATAAAAAAGAAAGAAAAAAACCCATCAGCATTTTTCCAACTTATTATTTATACATAGGGCTAGGACTGTACAATAGCCTGGCCATGTACACACTTGGCATTGAATAGACACATCCGTGGCGTAGGGTTAACACTTGTATTCAGGGCAGGTTCCATGACCATGGGCTATGTATTACAATACTTCTACAGACTATAGTGGCAATACACATGAACAGAACTGGCCTCTGCATTTGACTGTGCTATTTATAAATAATATCTACAGTGATCCCTCACTTCTCGCGTTTAATGGGGACCAGAACCGACCGCGAAAAGTGAAAAACCGCGAAGTAGCGTCACCCCCCCCCCCAAGGGCGTCACAAGCACTATTTTGCACAAAAAGGCACAAGAGAACAGCGAAAAGTGCCACTAAGCAACACGAGCGATAAAGAACAATGAATGCGGTGACATGTTTCGGGACCCAGGAGACAGACACTGACACGGGCAGATAGTGACAATAATCTTTATTAAAGTGAGAGAGTGTGTAGTGCAAGTGTGAGTGCGTGGATAGAGTTCTGGTCACTGGAGCTGAGCGCCCTGGACGGAGACCCGGCAACCCTGGAACATACAAGCACAAACAATTACTTTTGTCCCACGCAAGTGACAAGCTACTAGTAGCGAGGCTTACTTGGTTGTAGCACAGGTTACGTCCTGCTGAGATCCAGCGGCCGTGCAACGTGGAGGTGAAGGTGTCCGTGAACGTGCTGGGGCTTCCACCCGTGGCTGTGACAAAGACAGTTCTTCCCGAGATACCGGCTGTGATCCCACAGACCGGGACGATGACAATCCAGATGATGACGAGGTGAGTGATTCCACAGAACGTGGTGACGATGAAACAACTGATGCTGATGACAGTAACTCCACTGATAACGGTGGCCAATACTCCTGCAACTGATACAGTAATAGTTCTGGAATTTGAGGAGCAAGACGTACCGGTAGACGTGGTGGTAGCGAACTGCTACGTGAGCGTGTTGGCGTTACCCCGTCAGCTGGGGCCGCAGGTCCGCCGCCAAGGGGGTCCACCTGTGCACAGGGGTTAAGGTTAGGAGTAGAGTAACAGATGGTTCTCTTACGTGTCTGACTCTGAAGAGAAGTCCTAGATGAGGTAAGAGAAGTTCTTGACAAAGCCAGAGAAGTTCCTGACGAGGTGAGAGAGAATCCTGACGAGGCCAGAGAGCGAAGTTCAGGTTCCTTCTCCGACGAGGAGGACAGACGACTCCGTGCCGGGCTGTCAGCAACGCTGGCTTTTAACAGCTGTTGATTAACACCTGTTGGTCTGTGCGCAGCTGGAGTTAATGATGCCAATGACGGCCCAGAGGCCGCCATGACATGCGGTCTTCCTTCGCTGGGTATGGGCGCTCGGCGGGGAGAGAAGCTGGGTAAAACGTCTCGGCCAATCAGCTTGCGAGATTCCCGAGCGGTGAAGAGGTGGGCGGAGAGGAGTGGAGCGGTGGTCAGAGAGGTGGATTTTGAGTTGTGCGGGTTCTCCGTGTTGATACCTGATGTTCTAATGTAGTCTCCCTGCCTTCTGCTAGCGCCTGGGCAACTTTCGTGCCATTTTTTCTCAATTTTGAATTTTTGATGAATATTTTTGAAAAATCCGCGATGCACTGAAGGCGCGAAAGGTGAAACGCAAAGTAGCGAGGGATCACTGTATATCTAGAAACGCATCGCTTCCCGGTCGCTTTTCCTCCCCCTTTCTTTTCTTTCGTCGCCATGACAGCTTTCCTTGGCCACTGAACAGATCTTCCCAGGTGTTGGAAGTGTTTTGTAGTCAACTATCACGACAAAATGCACCAAAAACAACCAGTGTCGACGTGCTCGCAATGGTAAACATGAGGACTGGGTCACATTCATGACGTCACGCGGAACTCCGGCTGCACTTCCGGATAATCCGCGGATTCGTAGGATTTTTCAAGGCGGGAAATTCAAAATCGCGATTTTCTCCAAGATTCCGGGATTGGTGGAGGGGGTGCCAATGATAAATTATCTTTATAATTGTATGTACTATCACCCAGTGCCGTTCAATGCCGTTCACTTCAGTTCACCTTTAATAATAAACT
This sequence comes from Pholidichthys leucotaenia, assembly GCA_020510985.1. Lineage (NCBI taxonomy): Eukaryota > Metazoa > Chordata > Actinopteri > Cichliformes > Pholidichthyidae > Pholidichthys > Pholidichthys leucotaenia. The sequence goes on from CM035843.1 coordinate 290,118,308, forward strand.
CCTTCATTTAAAAGCTGCATTTTGTGTTTACTTGTGTTATCTTTGTCTAATATTTAAATTTGTTTGATGATCTGAAACATTTAAGTGTGACACACATACAAAAAAAAAAGAGAAATCAGGAAGGGGGCAAACACTTTTTCACACCACTCTTTGTCTCTTCTCTCTTTTCTTCTTCTCTCCCCTCACTCCCCAAACAGTTGTGGCAGATGACTGCCCCTCCCTACAACTTATTTTGCTGAAGGTTTCTTCTTAAGGGAGATTTTCCTTCCCACTGTTGCCTAGCGCTTGCTCCTAGGTGATCGCTGATGTTGGCATTTTCTCTGAATTAATTATGATTCGTGTCTTATGTATCAAGCACCTTGAAACGACTTCTTGTTGTGATTAAGTGCCATAGAAGTAAAGCCGAATTGAATTTATCTAAGCTTAAAAAATAAATACTGTACACTACATAAAAGGATCAAAACAGAATTCAGGTAATTTCTTTCCAAATGTTTAATCTAGATTTAAGGTTCATGGTTCCTTGATCGTCACTAACATTGCACTCAGTGAAATACTCAGTCACTAAAAACAATAAATCACTTAAAACAGAGTAAGGCATTGAAAATAGTATTCATACCTCACTGGCACACATCCCATACATCAGTCATCCGAAATAACCTACATCTTGTCATGCTTCAATTTCAGTTAGTACAACCTCATACTTTGTAAACAAATTTGGCATAGATGTAAATTCTGTCATGAGCAGAGGGCTGGAGATTCCCAGACTCTGCCTCATGGCATTTTCTGCCTGTTCACTTACATGTTGCATTTATGCCCTTTTCTGCTTGTGTTTATGTTATAATTTTATTTTTTGTATTGATCTATAATGGCACCTTGACTTGTTATTGTTATTCTCTATATTCCAGTTTAGTCTTTTTTTTTACTGTTGACAGCTGCCAGGGACGTGGAGCCTGGCATGGGCGTGCCCTGTCAGCTGTCAGTGTGGTTTGCCTGCCTCTCATGGCCTCAGCTGATCCCAGTCAATTACCCTCGCTCTCTCCTGCCCATTCAGGTACTCACACCTGTTGTCCATTGTGTTTTTGGTTCTGTCTGCTATTTTAGGGGCTGCGCAATGTTGTTCAGCGCAGCACCCTACTATCAGCTATCACTTCCTTCTCGCTATTCCACGTAAGTCATTTGTTGTTGTGCTACGTGTTTATTATCTCTTCTCCAGGTTGGTTGGCGATGCTCTCATCATAGCTGGGCTATCTCTGCTCACCTGTAATTAAGATTGTCTCCAGGCTTAGCTGGCACTTTCCCCACCATAGCCTCAGTTATTCTGATTGACCTGTGTTTTCTTTTCCCCTGTGGGACACATATGTGGGTTTCATATGCTTCACATGTATATTACTGTATGCTTATTGTATGCTTCACGTCTCAGAGGAACAAAAGGACTGAACCTCCTAGGAGATAACAGGAGGATGTGAAATGTGGCCTTTTGTATGCAAAGAGATGACCTTGAGGGATTTCCTGACCACCAGTGACTTTAGGTGGAGGTGAGAAGACCTGGAAGAAGACGCATTGTGACTTGGGATTAAAAGACAATGTGATTGTGTGCTTTGATGTCCTGGGGTATAAAAGGGACAGATGTTGGGGGATTCTTTCTCTTTTCTGTTTTTGATGATGATGGAGAATGGAATAAACCTGACTCGTGAGATAAACTCTGCCTCGTCATTTCCACATTCTCCACACTGGTGACCCTAAGACGTATCATGAGGGGAAGAAATTCTCCCGAGCCAGACTCGTCAGGAGCCAGCCAAACGAATGCAGCCACAGTTCAGCTACCAGACTTCTGGCAGAACAATCCGCGCTCCTGGTTTAACGCAGTCGAGGCGCAGTTCAACCTCCGGAGGATTTCGGTAGACAACACAAAGTTCTACCATGTGGTTGCAAAGCTGGACAACCACACTGCCCAGCGGGTGGGGAGCCTGATCAACCAGCCGCCGAACAGCGACAAGTACAGCGCGTTGAAGGCTGCACTTATCCGTTACTTCACCCCCTCAGTGGAGGAGCGAGCAGAGGGGCTCCTGGCGCTGACTGAATTTGAAAGCGACAGGCCTGCGGACCTGATGGAGAAGCTGTTGAGGTTGAAAGACTCTGACGATGATCCCTTCATCTTCACCCACCTTTTCCTCAGGACCCTACCGTCAGCGGTGAGAGTGACCCTGGCCAGTTCACTACTGTTGGCCCGACGGGACTACCGCGAGCTGGGCCAGGAGACGCAGCAACTCATCAACGCCAATAGACGGCGCGCAGCCACGGCCGCGGCAGCAGAGCTCAGCGCAATGTCCGGAGATGGCAGGGAGCCAGAGGCTGCAGTACCAGACTCACTGACGACGGCGGCGGCAGGGGCCAGGAAACACGGAGCAGACAACGTCCTTTGTTTCTACCATCGCCGCTTCGCAGAGAGGGCACGCAAATGTATACCACCGTGCCATTTCAAGCGCTCGGGAAACGCCAAGACCGGGGGTCGGTAGCAGCTGCGGCCCTCGGAGAGGAGAACAAGCTGCTCTACTTGAGGGATGCGCGCTCGGGGAGGCATTTCCTCGTGGACACAGGCTCCCAGCTGAGTTTCATCACACCTTCCTCCGCTGACCGGCTGGCGCCTTCCAGTGGTCCCCAGGTGTCAGCAGCGAACGGCTCGGCGATTAAGACCTTCGGTGAGAGGACGTTGCTTCTGTCCCTACACGGCCGTACATTCGAGTGGACTTTCGTCATAGCTGCAGTCAATTTCAACATGTTAGGGACTGATTTTTTGTGCTCACAGGGTTTGTTGGTTGATCTTTCTAACAGATGCCTGGTTAATGCACTCTCTTTTTATTCTATTCCCTGTACAGCTCGAGTGGCCCCGCCAACAGCACAAGCCAACGTCACAGCTGCAAGAGGTAAGTTCCACACACTCCTCCCTCAGTTCCCAGCACTCACAGTCCCAGCATTTTCGGCGACCGTGGCTAAACACGGGGTGGAACATTTTATTACTACCACCGGACCGCCCGTTTTTGCAAAAGCTCGGGGCTTGGATTCAGCTAAACTGACCATAGCGCGCGAGGAGTTCACCAACCTGGAAAAGTTGGGCATCATCAGGAGTTCGAAAAGCCCATGGGCTTCACCGCTTCACATGGTCCCAAAAGCTGATGGCTCGTGGCGACCTTGTGGTGATTTCCACAGGTTGAACAACGCTACAGCGCACGACCGCTACCCGATCCCGCACATCCAAGATTTTTCAGTTCATTTGGTGGGGGCGCGCGTTTTTCTAAGATAGACTTGGTACGCGGTTACCACTAGGTCCCAGTGCGTGCTGAGGACATACCCAAAACAGCGGTAATAACTCCGTTCGGGCTATTCGAGTTTTTGCGCATGCCATTTGGGCTTAAAGGCGCGGTGCAGACGTTCCAACGCATGATGGACGCGGTGTTGCGCGATCTCCCCTTCGTGTTGTCTACCTGGACGACATATTGGTAGCCAGCGCGTCCGAAGACCAACACGAAAACCACCTCACGGCAGTTTTCCGGAGGTTGGCAGAGCACGGGTTAATAATCAACCCAGCGAAGTGTCAGTTCGGGGTGACGCAGATTGATTTTTTGGGGCATCGCGTCTCTCCAGAAGGAGCGGTTCCTCTGCCTGACAAAGTGCGCGCAGTAACAAATTTTCCCCAGCCACAAACGGTCAAAGCGTTACAGGAGTTTTTGGGAATGGTGAATTTTTATAACCGTTTCCTCCCCCGTGCAGCGCAGCTCATGCAACCATTGTATGCTGCACTAAAAAAACAAAAACCCACAAATAAAATCGAATGGTCTCCAGAGCGAAAGCGCGCATTCTCTGAAGTCAAAACAGCCCTGGCAAACGCTGCGTTGTTAGCACATCCGGTCCCAACGGCCCGCATGGCGCTCACTACTGACGCGTCAGATGTGGCCATAGGGGCGGTCGTGGAACAGTATGTAGCCGGAACCTGGCAACCGCTCGCCTTTTTCAGCAGGACCTTGCGCGATAGTGAACGAAAATACAGCGCATTCGACAGGGAGTTGTTAGCTCTCCACTTGGCCATTCACCACTTCCAGTTCTGGCTGGAGGGACGCCATTTCACCGTGTTCGTTGACCACAAGCCGCTGACTTTCGCGATGGCCAAGATTTCAGATCCTTGGTCGGGCTGGCAGCAGAGACAGCTGGCCGCAATCTCGGAGTTTACTACCGATATCCAGCATGTGGCGGGTAAACTTAATGTAGTGGCAGACTGCCTCTCGCACGCCGTGGCGGCTCCAGCCCACGTAGGGGTAGATTTTGCAGCCATGGCCGCGGATCGGGTTAGCGACGCAGAAGTGCGCGCGGCCCCAGTCCGCGTAGGGATAGATTATGCAGCCATGGCCGCGGATCAGGTTAGTGACGCGGACGTGCGCGCGCTCCAGTCTGGACCAACAGGGTTAAGGCTGGAGAACAGGGTGCTGCAAGACGGTATGCCCCCCCTAATCTGCGATGTCTCCACTGGGCGACCGCGTCCTGTGGTACCGGCCGTGTGGCGCCGCTGCGTTTTTGACTCGATCCATTCTCTGGCGCACCCGGGAGTGCGCGCGTCGGTCAAAATGGTGGGAGAGAAATTTGTATGGCCGAGCCTGCGCAAACAAGTTAGAGAGTGGGCGGCAGCCTGCATGGCTTGTCAATGAGCCAAGGTACACAGACACACGAGAGCTCCCTTGGAGCCGTTTCACATTCCAGCTAAGAGGTTTGATCATGTTCACGTGGACCTCGTAGGCCCCCTCCCGCCCTCACAGGGGCGCACACATCTTCTGACAAAGGCTGACCGCACCACACGCTGGCCGGAAGTGGTCCCACTGTCGTCAACCACAGCCGAGGAGGTGGCGCGCGCGTTTTTAACGGCATGGGTAGCGCGTTTTGGAGTCCCATCGGACATTACGTCCAACAGAGGCCCTCAATTTGTTTCCGAACTTTGGTCAGCGATGGCCTGCAGCCTGGGGGCAACGATCCACCGCACGACCGCGTACAATCCGCAGGCTAATGGGTTATGCGAACGTTTTCACAGGTCATTGAAGGTGGCCCTCAGAGCGTCGCTTACAGATGCAAATTGGGTGGACAGGCTACCATGGGTTTTATTGGGGTTGCGTTCTGCACCTAAAGAGGATTTAGAAGCCTCCCCAGCTGAGCTAGTTTTCGCACAGCCACTTCGGCTGCCCGGGGAATTTCTCCCAGATAATCCGGCGCCAGAGTGCTCCCCAGCTCAGCGGTTACAGGGTAGCACGGACCCGAGCACGCTACCTGGCCCCGTTCACCACAGTTTTCCGTGCGTTTTTGTGCCTAAGGCTTTAAAAAATGCAGAGTTTGTTTTTGTCAGACATGATGCCCATCGCCCACCGTTACGACCACCTTATGATGGACCATTTAGAGTGCTGGAAACAGGGGATAAGCATTTTTTGCTAGATTCGGGGGGCAGAAAAGAAATGATTGGCATGAACAGGCTCAAACCTGCTTTTGTGGTGGCTGACGAAGGTGTGCAGTTGGCTAAGGCTCCTCGGCGCGGCAGACCCCCTAGAGAGCATTCCCCAGAACACCCACAGAGATTGACTAACAGTTCTCATCCTCAGACAGCAGCTCCCCAGCAGGAGGGCGCCGCGGAGGTGGTAAAGCCTGCTTACAGCAAATACGGGAGAAGACTGAGGCCCAAGCAGCATGTGGACTGATGTGTAGTGATTTTATTATGACATGCAAACTGTTATTACGTTGTTCCATCTTAGACGTTTGGGGGGGGGGGTCATGTGGGACACATATGTGGGTTTCATATGCTTCACATGTATATTACTGTATGCTTATTGTATGCTTCACGTCTCAGAGGAACAAAAGGACTGAACCTCCTAGGAGATAACAGGAGGATGTGAAATGAGGCCTTTTGTATGCAAAGAGATGACCTTGAGGGATTTCCTGACCACCAGTGACTTTAGGTGGAGGTGAGAAGACTTGGAAGAAGACGCATTGTGACTTGGGATTAAAAGACAATGTGATTGTGTGCTTTGATGTCCTGGGGTATAAAAGGGACAGATGTTGGGGGATTCTTTCTCTTTTCTGTTTTTGATGATGTTGGAGAATGGAATAAACCTGACTCGTCAGATAAACTCTGCCTCGTCATTTCCACATTCTCCACACCCCACTAGTTTTTGTTATCCAGTTGTTTTCTGGTAAATAAATCTGCTAACTCACAGCCTGCGTTTGGTGCCTTTATCCGCATTGGGAGGTGTATATGACAAATTCCACATAGAAAATCAAACAAAAATATGGAAGCAACTGAGATTGCAACAGCATTTACTATTATGTTATACAGTAATTGTAAAATCAATTTTTGGCAACAACATCTGCCAAGACAAAGCCTGGACCGCAGGCTGGGAAACAGTACTTTGGAGAGATGTTACGCATTCTACTGCTATATGAGGAAATATTCCTTATTCAGACTCATTGTAGTAATTCTTCCACATTTCCATTTTTCCATTTTATGTTTGACTTTACTATCACCATCACAGTAGAAATCAGGAAGGCAGTCAAAAAATAGCTTCTGTGGACTTGGCTGCTTCCATGGGTCAATCAAGATTCAACCACCAGCGTTGTCACATACTGTAATTAATACAGCTAACTCAGGAATGCAATCATCCCACTGTCATGTAGAAGACACCAAAAATATGTGAATGAAAGTGGAAGTGACCTTTTTGGAGGAGGAGAAAGAGCTTTTCCCAGGGACAGGATAGGTGGTAAAATACTTATAGCCCAAAAATGCTGAGGTAGTTTAACGATAGACTAGATAAGCATAATGGGAAAAAGAAAGCGATGAAGACTTGTCACTGTGACAGGGAATGCATAGAGCAGAATTATGACAAAACATACACTACTGTATAGTATATGGAGAAAAGATATTGGGCTACCTACAGTATACATTACTTTTATGACATCCCATTCTAAATACATAGGCATTAATATAGAGTTATAGTCATTTGGGAAGTCTTTCTACAAGGTTTTGAGGTGTGCCTATGGGAATTTTTGTCCATTCTTCCAGAAGAGCATTTGTGAGGTCAAACACTGACTAATGTTGGAACAGAGGGCCTGGCTCAGAGTCTCCATTCTAGTTCATCCCAAAGGTGTTGGATGGGATTGAGGTCAGGGTTCTGTGTTAGCCAGTCAAGCCCCAGACTCATCCAACCATGTCTTTATGGAGCAGCACAGTCATGCTGATACAGAAACGGGCCGTTCCTAAACTCTTCCCACAAAGTTAAAACCACGGAATTGTCCAAAATACTTTGGTAAGACAAAGCATTAAAATTCCCCTCAAATGGCACACTTGAATTCAATGAGTAAGATTTTTAGATCAATACTTTTGTCCAGACAGTGTCGTTTCAATTGTTTCATTGCTTCAAGAATGACTTTTTGTTTTAAGTTGGATTACACCATTCCATATTATTTATACTATTAATAACTTACTTGCTGGAGATATGCTGTAAATAAGGTGAGGTTGTCATAATTTAATCCTAGCTGAACTGAATATATTTTATTGTGCAATATTTTAATTACAACCCATTATTTATCTCAGGTCACAAACTTTCAGCAAGGAAAAGAAAAGAGGTCCTCGTCACTCCCTGCACTTTCTAGCACAATGACATCTTCAGTTTCACATGAATTATTCATAGCTGATAAGGAATTATGTAAAAGAAGCAGCACATAAATCTCTGTGGTTGGGAATAGTTAATCAGATTATCTTTAGGGAAGGTGATAATGCCACACAGTGTTCAGTTGAGATGGTTTTCAAAGTTACTTTTTAGTTTTTTTCCACTCAAAGTGTGTGTGCAGCCAGGAGCTTAATTTGTGATTGTTGCCTAAAACTGTACACCACTGCTCATGCTGAACATGGATTATGTTAAAAAAAAAAAAAAACTACATTGGAAGATGAAAATGCACACGTGAATAAGCCCTCTTGAGTGTGAAGGAAACAGGAAAAATTTAAATATGTATTTAAAAATTCTCCATACTGGCTTTAAAATAAACTCCTAGAAACTCACCTGTTCCTGAATAATGATGCTGTTATGCCTTAAATGGTCTCAGGAGATCCATGGCAGCCACATCCCTCCCTGTTGCTCTGTGAGGGCCATTCTCTCACAAGTTCTGTTGTTACAGGGACCCCAAACTGTCAACTTGTGTTTCCAGAAAAGAAAATGCAAGACTAGAAAAGAAAATATACTACACACACACACACACACACAAGAACATATATACATATATTATGGCAAGCCGTTCAGGAAAAAATATATATATATACTGTGGGCACATATGTGGTTTCCATATGCTTCACATGCTTGTTACTGTATGCTTATTGTTTACTGCACGTCTCAGAGGAACAAAAGGTCTGAACCTCCTAGGGGTTGTAGGAGGATGTGAAGTCTGGCCTTTTGTATGCAGGGAGACGGTCATGAAGGATTTCCTGACCACCAGGACTGCAAGAGGAGACCACCAGGACTTCAGGTGGAGACAGGAGACCTGAAGGGGGGCGCGTTGTGATTTGGGATGTAAAGACAATGCGACTGTTGACTTTGATGTCCTGGGGTATAAAGGGGCAGCTGTGGGGGCATGTCTCTCTCTTCTGTTTTTGGATGTTGGAGAATGTGTTGTGAATAAAACTGATTTTGAGTAATAAACTCAGCCTCGTCTTTCCACACATCTCCACAATACAGTATATTACAAAGAAAAGCTTGGAATATATTGAATGAACTTCCGAATATATTGAATGAAAACGGGAACATATTGAATGAACTTTGGAATATACTGAATGAACTTCCGAATATATTGAATGAAACTGGGAATATATTGAATGAACTTCCGAATATATTGAATGAAAATGGGAATATATTGAATGAACTTCCAAATATATTGGATGAAAATGGGAATATATTGAATGAACTTCCAAATATATTGAATGAAAATGGGAATATATTGACTGAACTTCCGAATATATTGAATGAACTTCCAAATATATTGAATGAAACTTGGAATATATTGAATGAAACTGGGAATATATTGAATGAAACTGGGAACATATTGAATGAACTTCTGAATATATTGAATGAAAATGGGAATATATTGAATGAACTGCTGAATATATTGAATGAACTACATTTCCCATCAGCCTTTGGGGCTCAGTTTCATTCAATATATTCTGAAGTGTTTTGTATATATATATCAGAGTATCATTCAATATATTCCCAGTTTCATTCAATATATTCGGAAGTTCATTCAATATATTCCAAGCTTTTCTTTGTAATATATATATATTTCTTCCTGAACGGCTTGCCATTATACAGTATATACTGTGGGCGGTTCGGTTAACCCCCACAACAGATTAAGGACAGTCAGCTCTCTTCTCTTGGTTTTTCCCGCTGCACTACTGAGATGTAATGTGCCATGCATGTATTGTGATGTAATGTGCCATTCATGTATCATGATGTAATGTGCCATTCATGTATTGTGATGTAATGTGCCATTCATGTATAGTGTTCATGCGTCCTGTCCTTACTGTGACCTAGAGGCTGAGCTCAATATGTAGATGTGCCTTGTAACCTCTTTGTCCTGCACCTGGAGCAGAGGCTAGCAAATCTGCCTATTGTTATGTAGGTCTCTTAAATGCAAATGTCTCATGCCTGTTCTGCAGTCCCTTTGATCGTACCAACTGCTGTGAATCCGCTTTGATGTATTGTCTGAGTTGGGTATAAATACTGCACAGGTTCTGTAACTCGCTCTCTCAATTCCACTTCCTCAACTGCTACTGCTGGACACAGACTTTGTGTCCTCCTTCTCTGAGAGCCGCTGGGGCTCGCTCCCGGCGCGCATGCACGGCGCCGGGAGTGGAGCTCGTGGCGGCGGTATGATTTAATAAACTCTACTTAAAACCTTCACAACGCTGCCTATTTTTTCATGCCGCTGCACTGGTGACCCCGAAGACACACACACTTTGTGCGACGCAACCTTCTGGTCTGGACATCCACGCTGAACCGGCCGAGGGACACAAGAAGTCTCCTCCCTCTCGCCGCTCCAACGCACCATGACCTGAAGGCAGAAAAGAACACGCTGCCAGTGAACACTTCACTGGCGACCCCGAACATGCACACGTTTTGTGCAAAGCAACCTTCTGATCTGGACAGCTGCACTGGTGACCCGTTCTTCATGATGAGATCTGCACGTCTGAGATCTCCTCATCCACACTGGACCGGCCGCGCTCGCAGCTCCTCCACACGAGAGCGCAGGCACCTCGTCCCCTCTCCACGACGGCGTCCTCCATGGCCGGCAAAGAACGCAACACGTGGACCTGAACGCATCACGGACGAGCGGTGCCAAAGATCGTCTATTCCCTCCCACCGCTCCAACGCATCTGCACGAGCCTGAGGGACAAAAGATCGTCTATTTCCTCCCACCGCTCCAACGCACCATGGCCAAGCTGCAGCCACAGCTCAAACCTGGATTTTATCAGCGCCGTCTGCGCCAATCTCCACCAAGATTCTGCACACTGACTCGCCTCTCCAGCTGGCCCACCCACACACGAGCCCCGGCGCACGCACCGGGGAGTTACGAGGACGGCGCACCACGCAGAGACATAACGGCTACAGAGACCGCCATCGTCCTCCGCCGCTGCACATGCCCGAGAAAAACGGCCGATCGCCACCCTCGAAACCTTCAGGGCTGCCCGCACACCTGAAGCACGCTCGCAGCTCGCCCACAGGATTCATTAATGGTCTCAGCCACGGCACATAAGGGAATTCAGCCGTCAGCTTTTCCCGAGGACTTTAGGGCTGGGCCTGCACCTAAAGCCAACAAGCCAAGTCCCTCTGCTTCTTTTTTTTTTTTCTTACAGCTGCTCCTGTTTTTCTTCATGGCCACGAGAGGAGTCAGAGACTAATTTTTCTTCTTGTGGACCTCTGCACGTTCAACGGGACAGCCCTTCGACATCGCGGACCCACAAGCAATTTTTGCGCGGCTCGGACGATTTCACCGTCCCCCTGCCGGCACTTACTACCCCCCTCCTCCCTCCCCCTCCGCCTGCAGTGAGCTTCTCCCACAGCTTGCTCCCATAGAGGGATTATCGAGGTCTCGGCCCCCTGCCGTGCCCTCTGGGGGGGGAGCGTGTGGGCGGTTCGGTTAACCCCCACAACAGATTAAGGACAGTCAGCTCTCTTCTCTTGGTTTTTCCTGCTGCACTACTGAGATGTAATGTGCCATGCATGTATTGTGATGTAATGTGCCATTCATGTATCGTGATGTAATGTGCCATTCATGTATTGTGATGTAATGTGCTATTCATGTATAGTGTTCATGTGTCCTGTCCTTACTGTGACCTTGAGGCTGAGCTCAATATGTAGATGTGCCTTGTAACCTCTTTGTCCTGCACCTGGAGCAGAGGCTAGCAAATCTGCCTATTGTTATGTAGGTCTCTTAAATGCAAATGTCTCATGCCTGTTCTGCAGTCCCTTTGATCGTACCAACTGCTGTAAATCCACTTTGATGTATTGTCTGAGTTGAGTATAAATACTGCACAGGTTCTGTAACTCGCTCTCTCAATTCCACTTCCTCAACTGCTACTGCTGGACACAGACTTTGTGTCCTCCTTCTCTGAGAGCCGCTGGGGCTCGCTCCCGGCGCGCATGCACGGCGCCGGGAGTGGAGCTCGTGACGGCGGTATGATTTAATAAACTCTACTTAAAACCTTCACAACGCTGCCTATTTTTTCATGCCGCTGCAATACTGTATATATGGTAAATTTTTGGTCTTCTAACAGTATTGAGCTGCTGTCAATTACAATTTCACCTTGTGGACATGTTCTTTTTTTATGCTCTCTGAAGAGTAGTGAGACACAAATGCATGTTTGTTTGTTATACTTTATTCACCCCTTTGGAAAATTCAGAGGCATCCACCTGGATGAGGCTGCCATGGTGCCGCACCAGTCCCTTCACCATTAATACCTAGGGCCACTTTAGAACCTCCAATTAACCTAACTTGCATATCTTTGATCAGTTTATCAGTCTGTACAAGAGTACAAAAGGTTTCCATGGCATTACATATGCCATGGAAGTGAAGTGAAGACAGTAAGAAGAGGAGAAGATAAGGGCGTTACAGATAGGCCGTGCTGGCTTTTGAACCCATGACCTTCTTACTGTGAGGCGATATAGCTAACCACTACACACCATGCTGATGTAAGCACATCTGAACATGCAATTCATTATTGCAAACATGATCAGTAAATTATTCAACAGGAAGGATTGTGAGCATGGGGAAAGAAGACAAAATGGAAACAAAAATGAAACTAGAGAGTGCAGACCCCTGCCAAGCAGTGTTAATTTCATTGACACATAACTTTTGTTGTAGTCCTTGTTAGCATGAAGCTAAAATTCTGGCTAAATATACTGACACTTTTTGTCAACAAGTGTATTAAAGAGCTGTGATCTGCAAATGTTCCAGAGACAAGATCTAATCAGAATGATTTGAAATAAAAGTGACTTTTTAAACATAAATAAATTTTAAAAAATGCTGGCTATTTCTGGATTGTGCTCTGTTGTCACTCACCATGCATTTCTCCCCAGGCTGCAGTGTGAAGAACAGGTGACAACCCGTGGTGGAGACCATCCCCGGCTTCTCCTATACTTGTCCCACAGCAGAGCCCAATTCTTTTCACGGTGGGTTCATTATGTGGCAGATCTCTGGAGGAAAATTGCGATGGAGAAAAAGGAAGCTTCATGGGGCAGCAAACAGAGAGACAGACAGCCAGAAGCAGACCTCTGCTCCCACTCACAGTCGTACCCAGTTGTATAAATGTGAATGTTCTTACAACAGAACAAGGCCCCACCCATGGGACCCGGCCGGGCTCAGCCCGACGGAGTTACATGGGTCCGCCCTCCAGTGGGCTCACCACCTGCAGGAGGGCTCATGGAGGTCCGGTGCTATGTGGATTATGTGGCGGCCAAAAGCGGAGACCTTGGTGGACTGATCCCAAGCTTTCTAAACTGGCTTTTGGTACGTGGAATGTCACCTCTCTGGTGGGGAAGAAGCCTGAGCTGGTGTACGAGGTTGAGAGATACCGGCTAGATATAGTCGGCCTCACCTCAACACACAGCTCCAGTTCTGGAACCAGTGTCCTGGAGAGGGGCTGGAGCTTGGCCTTTTCTGGAGTTGCCCCGGGCGAATAGGCGACGAGCAGGGGTGGGTATTCTTGTTTCCCCCCACCTTGTTGCCTCTATATTGGAGTTTTCCCCGGTGGACGAAAGGGTTGCTTCCCTGCGCCTTTGGGTTGGGAAACGGGTCCTGACCATCATTTGTGCCTATGCACCAAATGATGTTTCAGAATACCCACCCTTTTTGGAGTCTGTGACTGGGGTGCTGGAGGGTGCTCCTCTTGGAGACTCCATTGTCCTACTGGGGAACTTCAATGCGCATGTGGGCAACGAGAGTGAAACCTGGAGGGAGGTGATTGGGAGGATCAGCCTGCCCGATCTGAACCCAAGTGATGTTCAGTTATTGGACTTCTGTGCTAACCACAGTCTGTCCATAACGAACACCATGTTCAAGCACAAGGGTGTCCATATGTGCACCTGGCACCAGGACACCCTAGATCGCAGGTCGATGATCGATTTTGTTACCGTGTCATCAGACCTGCGACCATATGTCTTGGACACCCGGGTAAAGAGAGGTGCAGAGCTGTCAACTGATCATCACCTGGTGGTGAGTTGGATCCGATGGCAGGGGAGGAAGCCAATCAGACCTGGTAGACCCAAATGTATAGTGAGGGTGTGCTGGGAACATCTGGCTGAGGCCCCTGTCCGGGAGGTCTTCAACTCCCACCTCCGGAAGAACTTCAACCACATTCCGAGGGAGTCTGGAGACATGGAGTCTGAATGGGCCATGTTCTTCACCTCTGTTGTTGAAGCGGCGGCCCAGAGCTGCGGCCGCAAGGTGGTCGGTGCATCTCGTGGTGGCAACCCCCGAACCAAGTGGTGGACACCAGTGGTGAGGGGGGCCATTAAGCTGAAGAAGGAGTCCTATCAAGCTTGGTTGGCTTGTGGGACTCCAGAAGCAGCTGAGGTGTACCGGCAGGCCAAGTGGAGTGCAGCTCGGGTGGTTGCTGAAGCAAAAACCCGGGTATGGGAGGAGTTCGGTGAGGCCATGGAACAAGACTTTCGGTCAGCCTCGAAGAGATTCTGGCAAACTGTCCGGCGGCTCAGGAGGGGAAAGCAGCTCCCCGTCCACACTGTGTATGGTGCAGATGGGACACTGTTGACTTCGACTGGGGATATCTCGGGGCAGAGGAAGGAATACTTCGAGGATCTCCTCAATCCCACTGATACGCCTTCCACAGAGGAAGCAGGGTTTGGGGACGAGGGGGATGACTCGCCTATCACAGGGGCTGAGGTCGCCAAGGTGGTTAAAAATCTCCCTGGCGGCCGGGCCCCGGGGGTGGACGAGATTTGCCCTGAGTACCTCAAGGCCCTGGATGTTGTTGGGCTGTCACGGTTGACATGCCTCTGCAACATTGCGTGGAGGTCGGGGGCAGTGCCTTTGGCATGGCAAACCGGGGTGGTGGTTCCTCTCTTCAAAAAAGGGTGTGCTCCAACTTTAGAGGGATCACACTCCTCAGCCTCCCTGGGAAGGTCTATGCCAAGGTACTGGAGAGGAGAGTCCGGCCGTTGGTCGAACCTTGGATTCAGGAGGAGCAATGTGGTTTTCGTCCTGGCCGTGGCACATCAGACCAGCTCTTTACCCTCTCGAGAATTCTTGAGGGTTCATGGGAGTTTGCCCAACCAGTTTACATGTGTTTTGTGGACTTGGAGAAGGCATTTGACAGCGTCCCTCGTGATTTTTTGTGGGGGGTGCTTCGGGAGTATGGGGTAGCGGGGTTGTTGTTACGAGCTATCCGGTCTCTGTACAACCGTTGTGAGAGTTTGGTTCGTATTGCCAACACTCGGTCGGATTCATTCCCAGTGAGAGTTGGACTCCGCCAGGACTGCCCTTTGTCACCAATCCTGTTCATAATTTTTATGGACAGGATTTCTAGGCGCAGCCAGGGAATGGAGGGTGTCATGCTTGGTGACCACAGGATCTCATCTCTGTTGTTTGCAGATGATGTTGTCCTGTTGGCTTCATCCAGCAATGACCTACAGCTCTTGCTGGGATGGTTTTCCGCTGAGTGTGAAGCGGCTGGGATGAGAATCAGCACCTCCAAATCCAAGTCCATGGTCCTCAGCCGGAAAAAGGTGGATTGTCCCCTCTGGGTTGGGGACAGGCTCCTGCCCCACGTGGAGGAGTTTAAGTATCTTGGGGTCTTATTCATGAGTGAGGGGAGAATGGAGCGAGAGATTGACAGACAGATTAGAGCAGCATCTGCAGTGATGCGGACATTGTACCGGTCTGTTGTGGTGAAGAGGGAGCTGAGTTCTAAGGCAAAGCTGTCGATTTACCAGTCAATCTACGTTCCTACTCTCACCTATGGTCACGAGTTTTGGGTAATGACCAAAAGAATGAGATCATGGATACAAGCGGCTGAAATGAGCTTTCTCCGTAGGATTGCTGGACTCACCCTCAGAGATAGGGTGAGGAGCTCAGTCATCCGGGAGAGGTTCAGAGTAGAACCACTGCTCCTCCACATTGAAAGGAGTCAGTTGAGATGGTATGGGCATCTGATTAGGATGCCTCCTGGACGCCTCCCACTTGAGGTGTTTCAGGCATGTCCCACTGGGAGGAGACCCAGGGGCAGACCCAGGACTCGGTGGAGAGACTATGTCTCCCAGCTGGTCTGGGAACGCCTTGGTATCCTCTCTGAAGAGCTGGAGCAGGTGGAGGGGGAGAGGGAAGTCTGGGCTTCTCTGCTTGAACTGCTGCCTCCGCGACCCGGACCTCCGGAAAAGCGGTAGAAGATGGATGGAGAACAAAAGTGACCTCACTTTGATTAGTTATACACTGCTGTAAAGAAAAAAAATGAAGCTTCTTCTGAGGTGAACTAAACCCCAAATACGTAGGCTATTTTTATGGCGTAGTCCAGGAGTGTCAAACACACAGCCAGCGGGCCAAAACTGGCCCATGTATGGTGTGGTGAGCTGATCTGTTCAGGTGGTTAGAATTGATTAAGATTGATGACTGATGTAGAAATGTATGCAAATGTAAAATAATTTCTAGATCTTGACAAGTTGTTTTTATCATAAAGTGAAATACAATATTTTTGAGTTCCAGATACTAGTGTGTTAATGTTTTGTGCCTTTGTAGATCCACGGTGATGTGTAAGTTGTAATGCACATATTATAGGGGTAGGTGAAGGGGTAGGGGTACCAATGAGAATTGGGATGGACCCTAAAAATTCATTACCCTTTATATTATATAAGAATTTAGTTTCATGAAATGGTCAGTCAGAAAGCAACCTATACCGGCTCGGACGTCAACCGGGTTAACAAGGTTAGGAGTTCCTGGCAGCGGAAGGCAAAGGACAGAGCTGCGTGGAGGAATCTGATCAGACCTAAATGAAACATTCATTGTCACCCCTGACAGACTGCTATGATGATGATGAATAATTTAAGTCCTGGATTGTGATCTACATTGCCACTAAAAGTCAATAACTTCAAAGTTGCTGCAAGCTGCACCTCTGGGAAATTTTTTATGTAAATCTATTCATTACTTTTGCATAATCCTGCCAACATACTAAGACTGTCCTCCAACCGAAAACAACCATATGTCATTTTTAAAAGCAGATATTGAGGTTTGAAAAAGCACACTAACACACTAGTGAAAAACAAACTTTTCCAAATAAAAGCACATCCATAGTGAAAATACTGAGTGACTAGTAACTCTAAAGTACCACTAGTTACAAGATGGTGATCAAAAACATTGATGTCAAGCCATGATTACAGGGTACCTTAGTATAAGCATTAAAACCCCTTAACGCCTGAATTTATTTCCAATTATGAAAAAAAAAAATTCACTTGTGTTTTTGCTTTCAAGTAGATGCTAAATTAAGTTGAGAAAGTTAATTTGACTATAGCACATAAAATAGATATAATTTTAGGTATGATGCAAATTAGCGACAACAGGCATCTATGGTAAAAAAAATGGTAAAAAAAGCACCTGTTCCCATCTCAAGTATGAAGAGTCTTTTATTTATGCAACAAAGTTATTTTCAGTATTTTCAACTCTCATGACTGCCAAACTATAACCCTAACCCTAACCCTAGCAATCAGGAAATGGATGGTGCTCCGTCTCTGACCGTTCCTACGAGAAACTAATGCTTGCAAAAGGTTCCTAGGTATGTGTTGGAAGTGCTCCAACCGGAAGTGGAGGAATACAGACGGTATTTTGGTTGCATTTGGAGCGGAAGCGGTTTGATGCAAATTCGCGACAACAGGCGTCAAGGGGTTAAATGGGAGGAAAGCCATAGGGTAAAAAAGTCAAGGTGGAACTTCTAGTGTTGAAGTCGAGACCAGACTGAAACCAGAGTGTAGAAAAATCAAGACTTAAGGGGTCAAGAACAACTCAAGACCAAGACCAAGTTGGGACCAAAACCTTAGGTTTTAAATGCAATACAAGACCTTGAAGTCCACACCTGCTTGGAACCTGATGACTGCCACTTGTGGTGATATTTAGTCTTTAGAATTGTTCATAATTCTATCCACTTTGACTAAACCCTCAGTTCCAGCTAAAGAAAAACAACCCCAAAACATGATGCTGTCATGACCGTGCTTCACCTTAGGTATGGTATTCATTTGTTGATGCACAGTGTTATTTTTGCACCAAATATTCCTTTTGGAATTGTGGTCAAAAAGTTCAATTATAACACCTTTTCCTCCATGCTTTTGTGAGACTGGTGGGGTTTGTTTTTGTAAGAAAAGACTTCATGACATAAGAAGAATTATTGCTACATGTACTGCTCAACCAGTATCTGACAGACATTCCTGCAGCTCTCTCAGTATTTCTGTAGGCCTCTTGGGAGCCTTTCTAACCAGTTTTTGTCTTGTCCTTTCATCAATTCTGAATGGACACCCAGTTCTTTGTAATATCACGGTTGTCCCTTATTTTATCCACTTCTTAATGACTGTCTTCACTTCCCGTCCATGGTATATGTAATGCCATGGAAACTTTTTGTATTCTTGTCCAGACTGATAAACTAACCAATAATGAGACTGTATTGATGCTTTGTACGCTCTCTGCAAACCATGGCTTTTGGTGTAGGATGCAACTGAGTACATGTCAGGAAAATCCTAGTAGCACAGGTGAATATTATTTGGAGTTACTCGCACAGAGTAACTTTAATTGAGTCACTTTAATTGATGTCAGGTGTGTACCAAAAGGACTGAAGGCTGTAATTTAATCAAAAAGCGCTTCAAATGATTAGCTTAAAGATATGCAGGCTATGAAACCTGGTAATTGTCTTTTTACCTCCACCAAGGAGGTTATGTGATCATCGGCGTTGGTTTGTCTGTCTGTTTGTTTGTTTGTTTGTTAGCAAGATAACTCAAAAAGTTATGAAAGGATTTTCATGAAATTTTCACAGATTGTCAGAAATGGGGTATCCTACAGATGATTAGATTTTGGTGGTGATCTGGATCACCGTCCACAAGAAAACCGCCATTACGCAAAATGCCATTTTCGTGAATAACTACTAAACCACTAATCCTATCATTGTCAATCCAATTGCTTGTCATATCTTTTCATGGCCAAGGAATCTGAAAACGTACACACAAACACTGTATGGGGGGAACTGTGGCGCTTGGCGGAGGTCTGCGCTCTCCGAGTGCTTTTCTAGTTATATATAGTTTCCCATTACCAGAGTTGTTCCCCTATCTGTTTATGCTTTAATTGAACTGTACAGGCTGTAGGTCACATTAAACATGGAAAAAGTTTGGAACTGATTTATCGTGGCTTCATTTTTACATCCCAAAACCCTTGTATTTTGACAGGGGTGTGCACACTTTTTATATCCACTTTACTTGAAAATCAAAAAAATGAACTAATTGACATGTTTGGCTGACCCAGAAGCAGACTCGGAATCAAAATAAACACAATTATCTTTTATTGTGCAGTGTATGTACAGTGTATGGGGCAGCGCGGTGGTGGAGTGGTTAGCACTGCAGCAGCACAGCAACTCACCCTTGGCCAGGGGATCTTGGGTTCGATCCCAGCCCCTCACCAACAGTGATCTGTGTGGAGTTTGCATGTTCTCCCCGTGGCTGCGTGGACATACTCCGGGATTTCTCCGGTTTCCTCTCACATGCCAAAAACATGCAAGTTAGGTTAATTGGCATCAAAACTGGGGATTCTAAAATTGTCCTTAGGTATGACTGTGAGAGTGAAAGGTTGTCTGTCTAACTGTATTGGCCCTGCAATGGACTGGCGATCTGTCCAGGGTGTACCCTGCCTCTCGCCCAAAGATGCTGAGATAGGCTCCAGCCCCCCCGCGACCCAAAAAGGATTAAGCGGAAGAAGATGAATGAATGAATGAATGAATGTACAGTGTGTGTGTGTGTGTGTGTGTGTGTGTGTGTGTGTGTGTGTGTGTGTGTGTGTGAAGGAGTGAACAGCTGGGCGAGCAGAGCATAATTCAGACTGGCAACCCTAGGAGAGAGAACAGACAGGTGGATGAGTACACTGAGGTTTGGAGGATTTAACCGGTGAATGTTCAGGCTTACGGGTTGGATGATGGGCTGGAGCGCTGAAGAGCTTACAAGGTTCCGAGCCAGCTGCTCCGTGTTCAAGCTGCCGCCGGTGATGAGGTGAGGAGGTGCAGGTGAGTAACAGAGCGAGTGCAGAGTGCGGGTTAGAGCCCAGGTCCGCCGCCAGGAGGAGGAGGTCCGCTGCCAGGAGGCTTCCACCTGTGCACAGGGGAGAAAAAGGAGTAGCAAAGATGGGAAGGAATCTCGAAGGCTTACTTGTTGGTGGGGAGCACAGACTCCCAGGAGACTCGATGAGCTGGATGAAGCTGAGGAGGCGAAACTCCAGAGCAGGACGAGAAGAATGGACGAGGAGGTCTTGCCAGACCATTGGAGCGTAGACGTCTCCGTGCAGACCGGAGGGCAGCGCGGCTTAAGAAGGCTGCCTAATGAGAGGAACAGGTGTGCGCGCAGCTGTGGAGGCAATTAGGGCAGCAGGCACACAAAGCGGATCACCACAGTACCCCCCCCCCCCCCACAGGACACCTCTCAGCGGCCGATCCAACCTACCTGGGTGAGTCCGGTGGAAGTCCCTGATGAGCTGTGGATCCATCACGAAGGAGGGACGCACCCAGGACCTCCATTCTGGGCTGTAACCCTCCCAGTCCACCAGGGACTGGAGGCCATGACCCCTGCGTCGGACGTCCAGGATGGAGTTGACTTTCCACGCGGGGTCACCATCGATCATCACCAGTGGGAGTGGCATCTTGGGAGGGAGGCACAGAGGGCTGGAGACAAACGGCTTGACCTGAGAGATGTGGAAGGTGGGACAGATGCAGGGGGGGGGGGGGGAGCCAGGCGCACAGCAACAGGATTAATAATGTGGGTGATGGAAAAATGACCAATAAAGCACTGCAATAACTTCCTGGATTCAGACTTAAGGTTGATGTTTTTTGTAGACAACCATACCTGCTGCCCGACCCGGTAGAGTGGAGCTGTGGTCCTGCGGCGGTTGGCAATGTCAGTGTTGTGGTCTGCAGTGCGCCGAAGCGCAGCCCGGGCAGCCTTCCACAGCCGACGACAGCGCTTCATGTGGGCTTGCACGGAGGGCACCGCGATGTCTTCCTCCTCCTCTGGAAATAGTGGGAGATTGTATCCAAGGGAGATCGAACCGAGAAAGACCTGTGGCAGAGGAGACCATGGTATTATGCACATACTCTACCCAAGGCAGGTGGGAGCTCCAGGATGCTGGGTTGGAGGCAGTGACGCACCGTAGTACTGCCTCTAATTCCTGGTTGGCGCGCTCACACTGGCCATTACTCTGGGGGTGGTACCCCAAGGACAGACTTACTGTGGCCCCGATAGCCTTACAGAAGGCTCGCCACACCTGCGAGACAAACTAGAGCCCACGATCAGACACGATGTCCACCGGGATACCGTGGAGCCACACCAAATGGAGGACGAGCAGGTCCGCTGTCTCCTTGGCTGTAAGGAGACCCTGTAAAGGGACGAAGTGGGCTGCCTTGGAAAATCTGTCTACGATCGTGAGGATGGTGGTGTTGTCAGCAGAGGGAGGAAGACCGGTCACGAAATCCAGAGCAATATGGGACCACGGTCTGGCAGGGATGGGCAGAGGATGAAGCAGGCCCGCCGGAGGAGAGGAGGACATCTTACAGGTGGAGCACTTGGGGCAGGCTCGAACGTATTCCCCAACGTCCCTCCGTAGTGACGGCCACCAGAAGTTTCTCTGCAGTAGAGCCACCGTCCGCGCCATCTCAGGGTGGCACAGAAGCTTGGAGGAGGGTGCCCAGTTAATGACCTCGCCCCGGACCGCAGAGGGTACATATATCCTCCCCGCTGGCCCCCTGCCCGGGTCGGCCTAGGTCTCCTGTGCTCTTCTCACCTTCTCCTTAATGCCCCACGAGAGGGCGCCCATGATACATGAGGGAGGAACCACGGGATGTGATGGCACCTCCGCAGCTTCAGAGGAGAATTGCCTGGACAGGGCGTCTGGTTTGATGTTCTTAGACCCCGGGCGGTAGGTGATGGTAAAGTTGAACCTGCCAAAAAACAGGGACCAGTGGGCTTGCCGGGCGTTGAGTCGTTTGTCCGTCCTGAGGTACTCCAGATTCTTATGGTCGGTCCAAACGACAAACGGCTGGGAGGCCCCCTCGAGCCAGTGACGCCACTCCTCCAAGACTAATTTGACAGCCAGCAGCTCCCTGTCCTCGATGTCATAGTTCCTCTCCGCAGGGGATAAACGGCGGGAGAAGAACGCGCGGGGCGGATCTTGTTGTCCACGGGGGAACGTTGAGACAACACCGCCCCCACTCTGGAGTCCAAAGTGTCCACCTCCACCAGACACTGCAACACGGGGTCCGCCTGGGCCAAGATAGGAGGAGAGGAGAACAATGATTTTAATTCAATAAAGGCTGCCTCCGCTTCCCCCAATCCACCGGAAGGGCACCTTGGTGGAGGTGAGGCGAGTGAGGGGTAGGGCAATGATGCTATAGCTTTTGATGAAGCGGCGGTAGAAGTTGGCAAAACCCAGAAACTGCTGTAATTGCTTACGGGATGATGGAACCGGCCATTCTACCACTGCCTTTACCTTGGCCGGGTCTGCGATGATCTCGTTACGAGAGATGACGAATCCCAGGAACGTGGTAGATGGGGCGTGGAACTCGCATTTCTCGGCCTTGACAAACAGTTTGTTTTCCAGCAGGCGCTGCAGAACCCTCCTGACATGTACCCGGTGTTCATCAAGGGACTGGGAAAAGATGAGGATGTCATCCAAATAAACAAACACAAAAGAGCCCAAGAAATCCCTCAATACATTGTTGATCAGGCGTTGGAACACTGCGGGGGCAATCGTCAGACCAAAAGGCATGACCAGATATTCAAAGTGGCCACTAGGAGTGCGTAATCCCGTCTTCCACTCATCCCCCTTCTTGATCCTCACCAGGTGGTAGGCGTTATGGAGATCTAGTTTCGTGAACACGGAGGCCCCCTGGAGGGAATCAAAGGCAGTGTTAATTAGGGGAAGAGTGTACTTATCCTTGATGGTGATGTTGTTCAGTTCCCTGAAATCGATACAAGGCCTCAAAGAGCCATCCTTTTTCCCCACAAAAAAAAATCCCACCCCCACTGCTGAGGATGATGGCCGGATAATGCCCGATATTTTACCATTGCCTCCCGCTCCGGAGCCGAGAGGCTGTAAAGCCAGCTGAAAGGCAAGGGAGCCCCCGGCAGGAGGTTAATGGCACAATCGTATGGGCGGTGGGGGGGAAGTGACAGCGCTTGAGCCTTGCTAAAGACGGCGTCCAAATCATAGTATTCGGAGGGAACCAAGAAAAGGTCAGGCGGGGGTACGTCAGGGAAACAGAGGGGAACGGAGGAACAGCAAGCAGCAGACTGTAAACAGGCACTCAGGCAAAAGGAGCTCCATGAAACGATAGCTCCCGACCGCCAATCAATGGTTGGGTTGTGCAGCCGAAGCCAAGGGTAACCCAGAATCACCGGGGAGGCCAAAACGGGAAGCACAAAAAACCTAATTTGCTCCAGGTGATTGCCTGATATCAAAACAGAAACAGGGGCAGTTTGTCTGGTGACAATGGCGAGCGGAGCCTTAGACAGAGCGATCAGCTTCAATGGAGTCTTCAGCTGGAGGCAAGGAAGCTCCAGCCGGGTTGCCAGGTTCTCAGAAATAAAGCTCTGCTCAGCCCCGGAGTCGATGAGTGCGTGGGTAGAAATTTCATTGTGATTATGTATGAAACGGATGGGGAGCAGACACTTAGTAAGGGAATTTTCCCGAAGTGAGTCCGTGAGTCCCCCTACTGTGACCCACGGACCCCCTCTTTTGGCCGAACGGGACAGGAGGCCACCTCAAGCTCCCGACGGTGCTGTTTCTCAGCCGGGGGCAGCTTAAGGGCCTTTTCAACTAGCACGCTTTAGCGCGACACGGGACGGCTCAGCACGCTTTGTACGCTTTTCCACAAGCCCCAACACGGTTTAACAGCCGCGATTCTCAGCCCCGCTCCAGGGCAGGGTACAGCAGTGCTGAGCTGTGCCATGTTGTGACGTTAACAGACTGGTCGCCGCTGATTGGTCAGGTCGTAACCGGCGCTGATTGGTCAGGTTGTAACCGCCCCTCTCCTCCTCCTCTTCTACCGAATCTTCACGACCTTCTCAATAAAGTTTTAAAAAAAAAAAAAAAAAGAATCTTCACGACCGCCATTACTCAGCACGCAACCACTGTTGGCGGTTTCTTTTCAGTGTATTGCTGTGCTATTTTCATTTATTCTCTATCAAAAATGGCTTCACGTAATAAGGGTGTTCCATGGGCCAATAAGGAGGTGCAGTGTCTGCTCACTGCATTGTCAGACGAACGTATCCAGCGCAAGTTAGACGGAGCCGCCCGGAATGAAAAAATATACCGGGAGGTCTCGACATCGGAGTCCTTTAATGGTGAGTTTTAATTTTTTTTTATTGTGCGTTTTTTCGCAAATATATTCGGTAAGACGCTCAGTTTATTTATGCAATAAAAAAGCTGTTCATTTGTGGATGATGATCGCTGCTTTATTGCAGCACACTGCGGACTAAAGCTTTTATTTTAATTATTCATGTGAACAATACGCTGAAATAAGCTTATGTAATCTTGTTAAAAACTATTGTCTTTTCTGTATATCTTGCACTTTCGTGCTGTATTTTATTGTGTGCATTTTCCTTGTAGAATCATCCCACGCGTCCGCCGTGCCAGCCCGTCCGGATTAATTCAACCGAGCCTTCCTGAACCAGAGCAGGCAGAGACGGCTTCATTCAACCGAGCCTTGCTGACCCAGTTTGGGAAGCTGGTGTAGAGGCACTCAGTGGTCGGCGTGTATAAAATGTCGATTAACCTTCATGTTGTGTTGCAAAGTTTTTTTTTTTATTTTAATATTTTGTATATAATAAAATGGAATTGTTTTGGAAAGTGTGGTTTGTCTGTTATAACACTGAATTATAAAACAGTATAATTACATAGAAATTCCATTGCCTAGTCTGATGAAAATGATGCTGATCATCCTGTCAGGGGTCAACCATTGTAAAGGTAATGTAATTTTTAACTAGACCAAAAAACAAATGTTTTTGTAAGCTTTCTGTTCTTTTTATTGAAATATCATAAAAAATTAGCACCAAGTCAAAGTAGGTACAAGTATATGTAAATTGAATGTTCTATCGGCATTCCAAATTCAGAGAATTACAATGCTTTAGAAGGAGTGTAGCATCATCTAAACGGAAAATAATAATACTGTTGTTCCAAACGTTGACCTGAAGGTGAAAAACATGAATTTTTTTTATTCAGTACATCCAAAATGCCCTAGGATGTAAAAAATAATACAATTTGGTGTTGGCCAGTGTGCCACTGTCTCATTATTTAATACGAATAAAAACAAGTTTCAGCTCATTATTTCTAGGTCATTTGGCAGTTAATTCAAAACAAAAGTGACTTGTGTTGTTGCAGCTTAATTATGAGATAAAATTAATTGTGAGATAAAACCACAGAGCGAGCAAGGCAATAATCCTTGGATCCTCCATTTTTTTGTCTTGTGTAAATAAGGACTCAGTCGGGTATGTAACGTCACGGGAGTGTGGCCCCGCCTCGCTGGGAATCTGCCACCGCCCCGCTTCTAAAACCTCCTAACACAAACCATCACAGCACAAGCACAACACCGTGCTAATGGAGACAGAAGCATTCCGAGCCGTACTGAAGTGAATCGAGCCGTACCGAGGTGTGCTGGGCTAGTGGAAAACAGGCTTTAGACTGGCCCATTACCATAGGTTCCTCAGTGTCTAAGGGATCAGGGGGGAGGGCTAACAGAGGGGGCTGCGGGGAGCGGCGAAACTGTGAGCCCGGACGACCGGAAGGTCGATGCTCGCTGGCTCGCTCCCTCAGCCGGTTATCAATACTGATGGCTAGGGAAATTAGCTCATTTAGTTTATTGGGCTTATCTATGCGGGCTAACTCGTCCCGCAGGCTAGGGCTAAGGCTGCGAATGAATATGCTACAAAGGGAGGCATCCTCTCAGCCCACCTCCGCTGCCACCACCCGCAAGTCTACTGAAAAGTCGGCCACAGACTTATTCCCCTGCTTAAGATTGAGTAACCGGGTGGTGAGCACACTATCTCGGTCAGAGTGGTCAAACACATCATTAAACTCACTGACGAACTGGTCGTAGGTCAAGCTAGAATAGTCTGGCCGAGCCATCACCGCGTAAGCCCAAGCTAGGGCCCGCCCCTCCAGAAGATTGACGACATACCCAATGCGGCTATGACTAGTGGGGAAATCCCCTGGCACATGCTGGAACACTATCCCACACTGCAACAAAAAAACCTGTGCCTCTCCTAGCTTACCGCTGAATTGTGTGGGGGTGGGAACTGGAGTCAGCCGAGACTGCGGGGAGGGGAGAGGGGTGAAACTGGCTGGCCTGGCCACTCCTTCAGGAGCAGGTGGAAAGGGCTGAGAGGGTGTGAGGCGATCCAGGCGAGTGTTGATCTGCATCAGCTGTGTGAGTATGACCTGTTGCTGGTGGGATAACTGGTCTACCCGAGCCTCGATGATGTTAAGTTTTTGTGCGAGAGCACCGTCTGCTGGGTCATTCTGATGGAGACGTACTCACATGTTTGGTTGACCCAGAAGCAGACTCAGACTTGAAACAAACACAGTTAAGATAAGATAAGATAAGATAAGATAAGCCTTTATTAGTCCCACAACGGGGAAATTCCAGGATTGCAACAGCACAGGGATAGCAACACTCAGAGCAACAATCAGAAGGCAAGAAAAAAAAACAAAACAAAAAAAAAAACAAGCAAGCAAGAGCAGCTAATATACATATGTACATATTACTATAAAATATATATATACACACACACACACACACACACACAGACACACAGTGCAGAGCATTGTAGCTGGATGGAATAAATATATGAATATATGAACACACAGTGCAGAGCATTGTAGCTAGATGGAATAAATATGTAAATATATAAACACCCACAGTACGGAGCATTGCAGCTAGGTGGAATAAATATGCAAGTATATAAACACACACAGTGCGGAGCAATGTAGCTAGATGGAATAATATGTAGATACAGTGGTACCTCTACTTACGAATTTAATTCGTTCCGGAAGAATTCTCGTAACGTGAAAAATTCGTAAGTAGAGGCGCATTTTACATGTAAATGCCGTAATCCGTTCCAAGCCCCCAAAATTCGGGCATAAATTTTTTATAAATCGTAAAAACGCATCAAAACATGTAACAAATACATGTTACAATTAGATTACTGCACAATAAACATAAAATGAGAGTTTAAAATGAGAGAAAGAATAATAAAAGAGAAAGAATAATAAAAATTATGTTCATTTACCTTTTAACTGCGATCGTCGGCGTCGGCGTCAGCGTCACCTTTTGCCTTCTTTGGTTCATGTTCTGTCTCATCAGTGGTTTTTGCCTGACGTTTTGTGATGAAACGATCCAAGGACGTTTGCTTTTATCGGCTTGTAAGGGCTTCCTTTTGTTTTAATACCGTGCTGATCGTTGATGTTGTTTTTTTTTTTCCCCAAAACTTTATTAAGAACAAGGTGAAAGTACAGAGTTATAACGTAGATGGTGATAAACATGGCAGTTAACAATTTTTTTTCTCTAAATTGTGTAGTTCAGTCAACAGTCTTACAAGAGGTAAGAAGGATAAAATAAAGTAGTAAGAATAGTAAATAATAATAAGATAAAGCGAGATCAACCAAACGCACCCATTCGTGGCCAATGGGATACCAGGAAGATGCTAGGCGATAGCCAATGGCAGAGCAGCTACAGGTATGTTTACGTTCGGTAAAATACGGGAGCTGCGAGGAGCGCGTACTTTTTTTGCCTTTCGTATCCTGAAATTTTGTTCGTAACTAGAGGCAATATTTTCCCGTTGAGGCGGCTCGTAACCTGAAAAATTCGTATGTAGAGACGTTCGTAAGTAGAGGTACCACTGTATATAAAAACACAGTGCGGAGCATTGTAGCTAGATGGAATAAATATATAGATATATAAATATAAACACACCCAGTGCTGAGCATTGTAGCTAGATGGAATAAATATGTAAATATATAAACACACACAGTGCAGAGCATTGTTGCTAGGTGGGATGAAACAGCATAACCGTCTATTTAGTTATCTTACATGGTATGATTATGTGCCCATACATATTCTCACCCTCCATAGCGACCGGTATGTTCCTAGTTGTATGCCGGAGAGGACCATAGTGTAAGTCTATTGCATCTTTTGCATTCAAAAAAACTATTAGTTTGTTACGTCTTTTTGCTATCTCTGCGAGCAGCCCTGCTTAGGTTGTACAGTCTGACAGCCGTTGGTAGGAAGGACCTACGAAACCTCTCGGTTGTGCACCTGGGATGATGTAGTCTGCTGCTAAATGTGCTCCTCAGTGCATCCAGTATGTCCTGCATAGGGTGGAACTCGGACTCCAGCAGAGATGACAGTTTAGCCACCGTCCTTCTCTCTCCTATCTCCTCCATCGGATCAAGGCGCTGCCCCAGGACAGAGCTAGCTTTCTTAATCAGTTTGTTCAGTCTCTTCCTATCGGCTGCAGTAATGCCACTGCCCCAGCAGACCACTCCAAAAGTGATGGCTGATGCCACCACCGTGTCATAGAATGACTTCAGCAGCGCCCCTTGTACACCAAAAGACCTGAGTCTCCTCAGCAGGAACAGCCTGCGCTGTCCCTTCTTGTAGAGTGCGTCAGTATTGTGTGACCAGTCTAGTTTATTGTTCAGATGAATACCCAGGTACTTATAGGATGTCACCATCTCGATGTCTGTTCCCTGTATATTTACTGATGCTGTGAGGGGCTGCCCATGCCTGCGGCAGTCCACCACCAGCTCCTTAGTTTTCCTCGCGTTGATCTGGAGGCAGTTCCGATGGCACCAGTCCACAAAGTCCTGGATAAGCCCTCTGTACTCAGCTTCATCTCCGTTGGAGATGAGACCAACGATCGCAGAGTCATCAGAGAACTTCTGTAGATGGCAATGTGTTGTGTTGTGTGAGAAGTCCGCAGTATAAAGAGTGAACAGGAAGGGAGCCAGCACCGTTCCCTGGGGGGCCCCCGTGCTACTGATGATCGTGTCGGAAACACAGTCCCGGGTTCTCACAAACTGGATCCATGATGACAGGTGCTGGTCCACCCCTGCGCGCAGCAGCTTGTCCTTCAGGATCATCGGTTGGATGGTGTTGAAAGCACTGGAGAAGTCAAAGAACATGATCCTCACCATATTCCCGGGCTTCTCCAGGTGGGACACAGAACGGTGAAGGAGGAAGATCACCGCATCCTCCACCCCAATGCCATGCTGGTAGGCGAACTGGAGTGGATCCATCGCTGGTTCCACCAGGGGGCGGAGATGAGCAAGGAGCAGTCTCTCCAGGGTCTTCATCAAGTGGGACGTCAAGGCCACCTGTCTGTAGCTGTTCAGGTCTTTGGGGTGGGAAGTTTTTGGTACAGGTACCACACAAGATGTTTTCCACAGCTGTGGTACCCTCCCCAGTTTCAGGCTCATGTTGAAGATATACGTCACAATCCCACACAGCTGGTCTGCACAGGACTTGAGGAGCTTTGCGCTGATGCCGTCCGGTCCCGACGCCTTCCTCGCCTTGATCTTCCTCAGCTCCGTCCTCACCTGGGTCTTGGTCAGGGTCAGGATGGGGGGCTGTGTGTTGGGAGTGGGGGGGGGGTGTCGGTGGAGTGGGGAGTGGGCAGCAGGACTTGATTTCTTAGAGGCAGCAGTGGTTGTTGTGCAGACAGGGGGGAGGGCGGTTGGTCAAATCTATTGAAAAACAGATTCAGGTTGTTCGCCCACTCCCTGCCCCCCGTGGCCTGGGGGGAGGTATTCTGGAGCCCCGAGATGGTTTTGAGGTTTCTCCAGACCCCGCTGATGTCGCTCTGTAGCAGCTTGTCCTCCATCTTCTTCCTGAAGCTGTCCTTGCCTTCTCTGATCTTTCTCCTCAGCTCCCTCTGTACGGACTTCAGCATCTCCCTGTTCCCCGACCTGAAGATCCTCTTCTTCTCTCTCAGAAGTGTTTTTATCTCAGGGTTGATCCAGGGTTTGTTGTTTGAGTGACGCCGTATGGTCTTGGTGGGAACGGATTTGTCCACACAGAAGCTGAGGTAGCCCGTGAAGGTGTGAATGAGGCCATCGATGTCCTCACCATGTGGATCGCAGAGCTGCTTCCAGGCAGTGGCTTCAAAACAGTCCTTTAGAGTGTCCATTGTCTCCTCAGACCATAACTCCACAGTATGCATGGCCGGAGGTTGTCTGTGCACTAGGGGTTTGTACACCGGTCGGAGATGAACCAAGTTGTGATCCGATCTCCCAAGTGGGGGGAGTTGTGATGAGGTGTACGCCTCCTTAGTGTTTGCGTAGAACAAATCCAGTGTTTTATTGTCTCTAGTGTGGCATGTGACATACTGGGTGAAAGTGGGCAGAATGGGAGACAGTGAAACGTGGTTGAAATCGCCTGAGATGAGGAGAAGAGCATCTGGGTGTTCTGTCTGCAGCCTGCTGGTTACTGAATGGATGACGTCACGCGCTGTCCCAGCGTTCGCCGTCGGATTTGCATAAACAACAATGCAGATCACGTGTGAGTGTTCTCTCGGGAGATATGTAGGCCTCATGCTAACAGCTAGCAACTCAATGTCTTTGCTGCAGTGTCGTTGTTTAACAGCGATATGTCCCGATCTACACCAGTTGTTGTTAACATACATTATCACTCCACCGCCCCTAGTTTTGCCACTCTCTGGTGTTCGGTCAGCTCGTATCATGTGAAAACCCTCCAGCTCAATGTTAGCATCTGCTGCTAGTTCAGTTAGCCACGTCTCAGTAAACAAAAGGAGAGAGCACTCCCGGTAAGTGCTATCATAACGGGAGATAGCCGCTAGCTCATCTAACTTTCCCAGTATCGATCGTACATTTCCCATGACAACAGATGGAAGGGAGGGTCTGTACCTTATATTTTTTGTCCTCCGCCTTACTCCAGCCCGGCAGCCGCGACGCTTTCGCCTCAATTCTCTCGGTATGTCGAGTTTTTCCAGTGGGACCGGGTGACGGTTAAATGCTAGCAGCTCTTCCCTGTTGTATCGTATCCTGCTATAAACAGTGGCTCCATCCACCGGCTCAGGAGACATTTGGGACGATCTGTGTGTCCGTGATATAAGTGGGGTGAAAAAAAAAAGTGATCAAAAGAGAGAGGAAGGGAAAAAAAACTTGGAATCGAGCCGCTGTTGCAAAAGGCAGCCTACTGGTGTGGCGCCGAGAGTTATATTTTATTGTACAGTGTGTGTGTGTGTGTGTGTGTGTGTGTGTGTGTGTGTGTGTGTGTGTGTGAAGGAGTGAACAGCTGGGCGAGCAGAGCACAGTTCAGACTGGCAACCCTAGGAGAGACAACAGACAGGTGGATGAGTACACTGAGGTTTGGAGGATTTAACCGGTGAATGTTCAGGCTTACGGTTTGGATGATGGGCTGGAGCGCTGAAGAGCTTCCAAGGTCCCGAGTCAGCTACTCCGTGTTCAAGCTGCTGCCGGTGATGAGGTGAGGAGGTGCAGGTGAGTAACAGAACGAGTGCAGAGTGTGGGTTAGAGCCCAGGTCCGCCGCCAGGAGGAGGAGGTCCGCTGCCAGGAGGCTTCCACCTGTGCACTGGGGAGAAAAAGGAGTAGCGAAGAAGGGAAGGAATCCCAAAGGCTTACTTGTCGGTGGGGCGCACAGACTCCCAGGAGACTCGATGAGCTGGATGAAGCTGAGGAGGCGAAACTCCAGAGCAGGATGAGGAGAAAGGACAAGGAGGTCTTGCCAGACCATTGGGAGCGTAGACGTCTCCGTGCAGACCGGAGGGCAGCGCGGCTTAAGACGGCTGCCTAATGAGAGAAACAGGTGTGCGCGCAGCTGTGGAGGCAATTAGGGCAGCAGGAACGCAGAGCGGATCACTACACTAATAGATAGCCCCTTGCGTAGAATCAAAAGTTTTGATGAGTCTGAAGCCCGTCATCACAAATACAACTCAATATTTAATTTAATCAGATGCAAAAATCAAAACTACCCATTTCAAATATTTAGATCCTAGTCCAAAAGGTGAGACTTTGCACATAAAGACGCTGGCTGCACAATGACCTCAACCCTCATATCTGCTATGGGAAATATTGCTCTGCAGAAATGGGGTAGATTACGCTGACCTGGTGTGACACAGGTTACTGGAGCAAAATGAGTGTCAAAATGTGACAAATGTTGCTGAGCCCTCAGTTCCCAAGCCTCTTTTGTCCATTCCCACCTCCATACTAAAGAGGCACTCTGTCACAAGAGGCAGTGCAGAGGTGTAGGACATGGCTGCTTTAACATTTCTGTCTGAAATAGCTAAAAGATGTACAAAATAAAAACGGCCTCATCTTTTATCTTTGCTGGAAAATTATTATATGCATCTAAATACATTATGAGTGTGTTTATGCAGTGCTGTGTTCATTAACAAAATACTGATGTAACGACTGATGAAACTCGCTAGAAACTAAATGTTTGGCAATGCCTGGCGATGAGATGTGAGGAGCGTTATCAGTGCGAATGGAGGTCAGCTGTTACACACTGGCCTTGATGTATGAGGTCATTGAGGGCACAGGCCTGTCAGGTGACAGGCAAATATGGCTCCTCACTCAACTGGTGTTAAGTACTGTGCCAAAGCCTTCCCGAGGACAATTTGTCTCAATCAATTCTGTGTGGCAGGCTAAAGATATCCATTTTTATATCAAATAAGAGAGACTAAATGCCTTCAATGGCAGGACTATACTGGACTGTTGACATACAGTTATGTTTTGTTCACTAAAAGCAGAGACTGTGAACCATCTCTGGCTGGTTATAAATTATTCACAGGACAGGCTTTTTATGTATTTACTCAAAATAATAACAGTCCAATATATTCCCTTACCTTTCATTGCATGACCTCCAAGCACTTTCATTTTCCTCTAAGTGCAAAGACTCACCACATGAGTCATCTTGGCCTGCTGAAAATGAAACTCGACAAATTTTCTTTTCTTTTTTACTCCCCAATAGGGAAATACACAGTACATGGTTTCCTGAGAAGAACTACGAGGGCCACAGTGTTCCCTCGTCCCATCATCCCTCAGTGGCTGATAATTCTTGACAAAGGATCCATGACAGGCAGTGAACAGTGGGTTAGAGTATTGTGTTGTCTGGATCATCTGCATCTACCTTGTGTGTCCGTCATCTGTTTCCTGGCGGATAATTAGAGCCGTGAGTGTGGACTGACATGTCCTGCAGTGAGAGATAAATGCCACATAAGCAGAAGTCCTTCTGTTTCCAAATGTCCCTGCTATGATCTTGGATACTCGTGCACATTTACTCAGAGAGCTCTGTTGTACAACCCCAATTCCAGTAAAGTTCATGTAAAACGTAATAAAAACAAAATACAAGGATTTAAAAATCCTTTTCAACCTATATTCAATTAAATACACCACAAGAACAAGACATTTAATGTTCAAACTGACAAACTTTGTTTTGTTGCCAATATTCACTCATTGTGAACTTGATGTCTGCAACACATTCCAAAAAAGCTGGGACAGGGTCATGTTTACCTGTGAGTAAACATTTAGGAACTGATAACACTAATTGTTGAAGCTTTGTAGGTGGAAGTCCTTGCCCTTCTTGATTGATGTAAGACTTCAGTTGTTCAACAGTCTGGGGTCTCCATTAATGCTTCATAATGCGCTTGATAATGCGCCACACATTACCTGCATTCTCTTACTATGAAGCCACGCTGTTGTAACACATGTAACACGGCTTGGCACTGTCTTGCTGAAATAAGCAGGGATGTCCCTGAAAAAGACATTGCTTGGATGGCAGCATACAGTATGTTGCTACAAAACCTGTATGCACCCTTCATCATTAATGGTGCCTTTATGGATGTACAAGTTACCCATGCCACAGGCATTAACACACCCCCATATAATCACAGCTGCTGGCTTTTGAACTTTGTGCAGATAACAGTCTAGATGGTCCTTTTCCTCTTTAGCCTGGAGGACATGATGTCCACAATTTCCAAAAATAATTTGAAATGTGGACTCATCATATCACAGCACACTTTTCTACTTTGCGTCAGTCCATCTCAGATAAGCTCGGGCCCATAGGGACTGGTGACATTTCTGGGTGTTGTTGATAGTATATGGCTTTTGCGTTGCGTGGTAGAGTTTTAACTTGAACTTGTAGATGTAGCAATGAACTGTGTTAACTGACGATGGTTTTCCAAAGTGTTCCTGAGCAATTGTACATTATGAAATGTTGTTCTTACACTGCTGGACTATTTGTGCAGTTGTTCACAAAGTGTTGAACCTCACCCCATCCTTGCTTGTGATCAACTGAGCCTTTTGGAGATACTCCTTTTATACCCAATCATGACACTCACCTGTTTCCAATTAACCCGTTCACCTGTGGAATATTCCAAAAAAGTGTTTTTTGAGCATTCCTCAACTTCCCCAGTATTTTGTTGCCCCTGTCCCGCCTTTTTCGGAACATGTTGCAGGTATCAAATTCACAGTGAGTGAATATTTGCATCAAAACAATAAAGTTTATCAATTTGAAAATTAAATATCTTGTATTTGTAGTGTATTCAATTGAATATAGGCTGAAACAGATTTTTAAATCATTGTATTTTATTAATATTTACATTTTACACAATGTCCCAACTTCACCTGAATTGGGATTGTAGTACATCTTCCTTGCATGTATGAGAAAAATCTAACCAGAAACAGTACAGAGTATTACAATAGGACTGGGCAATATATGAATGAATGAATGAATGAATTTATTTCGGATAGTACATTACAGGTTAAAAGAAACTGTATAATATAACAACAAGGTCAAATTAGACAAAGACTCCTTCTACTATACAATTCCACGTGAGTTATCCGAAATGGGTGATGGCTGAAGCCGCAGCTTATATTGCCCACCCATATTCCATCCAAGAATTCAAAGGAGAAAAAAGAGAAAACAAGACAAGAGCGATTACAATTTAAAACAAGGCTAAGACAAAATATGACTGAGAGAAAAAGAAAACTGAGCTAGTCTAAGTTAAGCGGTTACTATTCAAAAACAAATCTAAGACATAGTGTCACAGAGAAAAAAGAAAAACTAAGCTATAACACAACACAGGCTGGAAATGTCAATCCTTATGTGAGTTTACATGTCGTCTTGTAAATATGTTTGGAGTATTTCTTCCTTTAGTTTTTGTTTAAATTGTCCAAGCTTTGTACATGATTTTAATTCAGGTCCAAAATCGTTCCATAATCTGACACCTTGCACTGAAATACAGTGTTGCTTGGTAGTTGTTCTCACTGTAGGCTTTTGAAATATACATGTTCCTCTGAAGTGATATCGTTTCTCCCTTGTTTGGAACAACTTTTGGATATTTGCGGGCAGTGATAGATTCTTCACTTTGAACATTATTATTGCGGTTTTAAAGTCGATCAGATCTTTCAACTTGAGAGTTTTTTGTTTAAGAAAAAGTGGGTTTGTTGGTTCCCTGTAAGCTGCTTTGTTGATTATTCTAATAGCTCTCTTTTGAAGCATAAAGAGTGGATATATGTTTGTTTTATATGTATTTCCCCATACTTCATTACAATATGTCATGTATGGGAGTATTAATGAATGATACAAGGTGTATAGTGTGGGTTGATTCAGCAAATTTTTCACTCTGTGTAATATTGCAATTGATTTGGATACTTTACCTTTTATATAATTAATATGTGGCTTCCAACACAGTTTGTTATCAATTATTACTCCAAGGAATTTAGTTTCGGATACCCTTTCAATCTCTACACCATTTACACTGAGTTTGGGTACTGGGTAGTTGTGATGGTTGTTAAAGACTATAAATTTTGTCTTGCTTAAATTGAGCGTTAATTTGTTTGAATCAAACCACAGTTTCAGCTTTCCTAATTCCTTTCCGAGTGTATCCAGAAGTTGTTCCAAGTTGTTTCCACTGCATAGCAGGTTAGTGTCATCAGCAAACAATATTAAGTCCATTTTTTCTGAAACTTTACATATATCATTTATATACATATTGAATAATAATGGTCCCAAAACTGAACCCTGTGGGACTCCACAGGTGACCTTCAGTAGCTCTGAGTTTTTGTTGTTAACACATACAAACTGATATCTATTCTTTAAGTAACTTCTTAACCAGGACAGTGCTACCCCTCTGATACCACAATTTTGTAGTTTCTTTAATAATAGATTGTGATCTACTGTATCAAATGCTTTTTTAAGATCCAGGAATACTCCAACTGAATACTCTTTATTTTCAATGGCTGTTGATATTTTTTCTGTAAATTCCATTAAGGCATATGCTGTTGTCCTTTTGTGTCTGAACCCATA
Organism: Pholidichthys leucotaenia; assembly: GCA_020510985.1. NCBI lineage: Eukaryota > Metazoa > Chordata > Actinopteri > Cichliformes > Pholidichthyidae > Pholidichthys > Pholidichthys leucotaenia. The sequence continues at coordinate 290,154,463 of CM035843.1, forward strand.
TTGCTGCTCACACAATAAATCATTCTTCAGTATGTAGTAGTAGTAGATTAGTTTATTTGACAGGGACAGTGCAATAAACATAGACAATTAATCAAAGACAATCAATCTGATGTGTTGCACATAGAGTGTATAGCTATTAGCTAATTTGCAACTCTTGTCCCTGGATGGGCTTTAGAAAAAAGAATCAAGATAAAAAATATACACAATAACCACATACATCAATGCAGAAAAATTATAAATACACAATTATAAATATTATAAATATTATAAATACACAAATATAACAGCCTGACTCACATTTAACATAAATATTATAAATATTATAAATACACAAATATAACAGCCTGACTCACATTTAACACATATAACATAACTCACATTTGCCTATTTCAGGCCTTCCTCCCTCCGTCACTCACTATAAACAAACACATTTATTCCTTCCCTTCATTCACTCTCACTTTGCAGACAATTAATTCATACATGAGTACATTCTTGTTTATTTTTCAGCCAGTTTTTAACATTTTTAGTGAATGTTTTAAAGTCCGTTATTATTTTAATTTCATTTGGCATTGTGTTCCAGATGTGACTGCCCTTTATAGAGAAAGCTGTTTGTCCAAATGTGGTTCTGCGGTGGAATATTTTACAGTTATTGTTAACAGAACTCCTGGTGGCTCTGCTGCTGTCCTGTCTTTGGACAAAACCAGCAAGTGGCTCGGGTGCTGATTTATGAAAACATTTGAACGTTAATTTCAGAAGACAGAGGTCAATGAAGCTCTCAAAACTCAATAGGTTGTATTTTTTTAAAACATTACAGTGATGCCACCTAATGGGCTTTTTGTCCAAGATTTTTAGGGTTTGATTATATAATGAACCTATATGTCTTATTGTGGAAGGGGCTGCTTGAGCCCAGACTGTCAAACAGTATGATATATGAGAAAAAACCATAGAATGCATATACAGTGCAGCTGCTTCGTAAGGTATGTAATATCTAATTAATTTAAAGCAGTTCAGATTTTTTTTTACTGTTTTTGAAATTTTCTTTATATGAAGATTAAATTTGAGTTGAGGATCTAGTACAATGCCAAGGTATTTGAATTCTGTAACTAAACTGATGTCATGATCATGTATATTAACTTTAAAATGTTGCAGGTTACATTTTTTGATTGAAAAGCACATTGAGACTGTTTTCTGAAGGTTCAGCAATAGATGGTTCTTGAGGAGCCACTCTTGGACATCAACCATACTTGTAGACAGTACATCTGCAGCCTGTGCTGGAGTCTTGGCAGCTGTGTAAATAACTGCATCGTCTGCATAAAGTTGGCATGTTGCAGCTGAGCAGTGTAACGGCAGGTCATTAATAAAAATGCTGAAAAGTAAAGGACCAAGAATGGACCCTTGTGGGATACCCATGCGGTTGTTTAAAAATGAGGATTTATCCTGGTGAACTTTTACACACTGTTCTCTATTCTGGAGATAAGATGCAAACCATTCTAATGTATTTGGGGAGAAGTTAAAAGATACCATTTTGGATAAAAGCAAACTGTGGTTTACAGTATCGAAAGCCTTTTTGAGATCTAGAAAAACAGCTCCTACCACATTACCCCTGTCCAAGGACTGTTTGACGTTTTCAATAAGGCAACAATTTGCTGTTTCTGTTGAGTATCCTGGTCTAAAACCAAATTGATGTGGATGAAGAAGTTGATTGTCTTGTAAGTAGTCTATCAGCTGTGTAGCTACAACTTTTTCAAGAACCTTAGATAGGACTGGTAAGATAGAGATTGGGCGGTAATTGCATATATCGTCTTTACTGCCTGATTTATGAACTGGTATGACGACAGCTTTTTTCCAGCCAGATGGAAATGTACTAGACCTAATGGAGAGATTAATGAGATGAGTCAGTGGTTTGATTAATATTTTGCTGTGCATTTTGAGAAAGGAGGTGCTCATATTGTAGATATCATTAGTTTTTGAGTTTGACAGTGTTTTAACAATACCAGCAATTAACTTCTCATTTACCTCATCGATGTGAAAAGTATCTGTTGGAAGTATGGAATTTGTGTTGTTGAGCACATTTGGCAGCACAAAAATTTTTGTTAAGTCTTCCACAGAGCCCACAAAGTGTGAATTAAATTCATTTGCCAAAGTAGCCTTGTCACTGACGGTCTTGCCATTGATTCTAAGTTCCTTTACCCCCTTCTGATCGTTTTTTTTATTAGTTAAGTTATTTAAATGCCTCCATAGGGAACTGTTGTTACCCTTTGCATGATCTATCAGTTTATTGTAATAAGATATTTTTGATTTTCGCAGCTCATGTACCACTTTATTTCTTAAACTTTTGTACACAAGGTGATCATTTTGTAGTTTGGAGGTTAGTGATGTTTTCAGTGCATAGTCTCGCCTCTTCATAAGTTTTCTTATTTCATTATTTAACCATGGTAGGCTAATCTTCTGTTGTCTACTTTTAATTTGCTTTGAAAATTTTTCTATAGACTTTGTGATTGTTGCAGTTATAAAATTACAACAATCATCTACTTCACATGTTGACATGAGCTGCTCCCAATTTTGATTCTCTAAGTAATGTTCAAACTCCTCATTTTTTGATTTGGGGATAATAAAATTTGATTTGTCAATATCGACTCCCCCAAAATACTGTAGTCGCTTTTTAGTAAGTTTCCTGACAGCAAGAACCATGTTATGATCTGAGAGACCAGTTACAAGATTATAGGTTCTGGTTATTCGTTCTGGTTTATTAGTAAATACCATGTCAATAAGTGTTCTGGATTGTTTGGTTATCCTGGTGGGTCCTTTGATGATTTGCTGGTAATTAAATTTAGTCATGAGGCTTTTCAGTTTTTGTTTGTCTTTTTTATCAGACCAGTTGATATTAAAGTCACCATGAATTATTGTTTCTCTGTTCTTCTCAAGTTGTTTAACCAGATCACTTAATTCATTATAAAAGGAAGAATTGTGTGATGGTGGGTTGTACAATACTGCAATGTTGAAATTCATTACCGGAGAGAGACATACATTAACAGCTAAACATTCAAGTGAAGTATTCAAATCAACCAGTTGACATTTATATTTGTCTTTGATGTAAATTAAAACACCTCCTCCCCTCCCTACCTGCCTGTCTTTTCTAAAACACTGGTAGCCCACAATATCGATCATATTAGTGTCTATGTTCCTGTGTAGCCAGCTTTCTGAGAGACAAAGGTAGTCCAGATTTGAGTCCAACAGCAACACCGAAATCTCATCTCTTTTGGGGATTATGCTCCGTATGTTTAAATGACCGCCGAGGATCCCCTTTGGTTTAGCCTTGGTGTCCCAAAGAACTCGTGCATGATTAACAGTTTGGAAAAATAAATGTTGTTTTTGCTTTTGTACAGCTCGGTTTTGTGCTAACCCAGTGGTCTGCTGTTTAATAGTGGCAGGTCCAGGGTTAAGGTGAATATCTCCTGCCAGAAGTAGCAGAACTAACAGAACTTTAATTGTATATCCTCTGCCATATTGTGATTTTTGCTTAACAGCCATGTTTGCCTTAATTTGGAAGTTTTTGCTCAGGCCTTTTAAAGACCACATAGAGTGTAGGGTGAGATGTCCAAGCCCAAATCCATACAGATAAAACTTTTTAACTTCACCTTTGGTTGAGTTTGTCGGAAAATCCTTCTTGTTGCAGGTCCAGACACACAAAGACAAAACGAAGAGGAAGTAGAGAAGTAGAGAAGGCTTATTAGTGGTGCCCATCAGCCCACTTTTTAATCCGGTGGCCGCCATCTTCAGTCTTTCTTGGAAAGAAGGAAAAAGAAAATCTGTGGATAGTAAAATAAATTCTGCTTATATCGCCAGAATCTGATCCGATCGTCCTCGAATCCAGCTGGGCCTCAGCTAGCCAACTAGCCCCTTCCGTTGCTGGTCTCGTTGCTCATAGTCGCCGTAACTGGTCTCCCGTCCCGCTCCTCCAACCGAGTCTCGTCACACACCGCCGCTGCCACCGAGCTCCGCTGAGGTCACGGTAAGTCCTCCGCTAGGCACCGCCACCTACCGTTGTCTGCCTGGGTGAAATCTCTGCTGAGCCCCGTCAACAAATAGCCGCTTGCCTGGTAGTATCTCCGCTGGGCCTCGCAGCTGGGCTTCGATTCAGGCTGGTGTAAGGTGGAATGACTGGCGCCAGCATTAAGCTAACTAGCGTTAGCTTAGCAATCGCTTCGGGTAGTCTCGTCGCACACCGCCGCTGCAGTCACGGTAAGTCCTTCGCTGGGCACCGCCGCCTACCGCCGTCTGCCTGGGTGAAATCTCTGCTGAGCCCCGTCAAACAAATAGCCGCCTGCCTGGTAGTATCTCCGCTGGGCCTCGCAGCTGGGCTTTGATTCAGGCTGGTGTTAGGTGGAATGGCTGGCGCCAGCATTAAGCTAACTAGCGTTAGCTTAGCAATCGCTTCAGGTAGGGCACATCAGTGAATCACAAGGAAGCGCTGGAATCGCTGGTCAGTTTACTCACAGTGGCCGGATAAAAGCGATCAAAGGGGTAATCCACCGGAGGTATATCCGATCGCTGTAGGTTAGATTTTTAGAGACTGGCGCCAGCATTAAGCTAACTAGCGTTAGCTTAGCAATCGCTTCAGGTAGCATTAAGCTAACTAGTGTTAGCTTAGCAATCGCTTCAGGAAGGCGCAGGAAGTCGCTGGAGAAAGGCGATTAAAGGGCAATCCAACGGAGGTGGCAATTCAGCCCGTGCGTGTTCGCCACGAGCGCCGATCGCTGCAGGCCAGCCACTTTTAATGGCAAAATCAGTGACTTTGTCTCAGCACTGAAAAAGTGTGACCATCCCGGTCGCCATCTTGAGGCGACCGGGATGAAGTTGTCAATTCTCTCATAGAATATTTTTTCAAGTATCTTGGAAAATTGCGGTAATAGTGAAATTGGTCTGTAGTTGGAGAGTTCCCCTCTGTCGCCTGTCTTGTAAATCGGAATTACTTTAGCTATTTTCATTGCATTGGGAAATATACCTGATTGGAGAGACAGGTTACAGATATACGTCAGTGGTTTCACTATGCATTCGATAACAGTTTTGACTAGTAGCATATCAATACCATCGCAGTCAGTAGATGTTTTACTTTTGAACGATTTAACAATTTCAATGACCTCTCTTTCGTCTGTGTTCTTTATGAAGATGGTGTCTTTTACAGCAGTGTTATTGCATATTGAATCACCTGTTGGCACCGTAGTGGGTATTTCTCGGGCCAGTTTAGGTCCAATGTTAACAAAAAAATTATTAAATTCATCTGCAGGTGAAGCTATATTCACATTCGGAGTCGATTTATTATTTTTTGGAGTGTTAGTTGGGTAGCTGGTATTTCTGCTTTTATTTCCAAGGATACTGTTGATTATTGTCCATGTATTTTTAATATTGTCTTTGTTTTTTTCCAGTTCTTTACTGTAATAGTCTCTTTTACTACATCTTATTATATATGTTAACTTATTTTTGTATGTTTTATACCGCTGCTCTGCTTCTTTTGTCCTTTTCTTTATGAAAGCTTTATATAATGAATTTTTCTTTTTACACGCCTTTTGTAGTCCTTTGGTTAGCCATGGTTTGTCAGTAAATTTGTGTTTAAGCTTTTTTTTAACTAATGGGCAGTTTTTTTCATAAAGAGTGGTTACAATGTTTGTAAATGTGTCATAGGCTTCATTTACATCTGATACATAGACTTCTGTCCAGTCTTGCTTCAGCAAGTCCTCTTTAAAAGAACTGATTGCGTTTGGTGATTTGTGTCTGAACGATTTTGAGATTTTTTCTGGGTTGGGCCCCGTGTGGCCATGGATAAGTGCAAAGATTGGCAAGTGGTCGCTTATATCATTTATCAATAATCCACTTTCTATTTTCTTGTCGAGAACATTGACAAACAGGTTGTCAATAAGTGTAGCAGAGTGAGCTGTGATTCTACTGGGATGTGTTATTGTGGGATATAGACTCATGCTGTACATAGAGTTCATGAACTCTGTAACTACATTTTGTTGATGTGGATTAAGTAGATCAATATTGAAATCTCCACAAATTGCTACCATTTTCTTACTAGTAATATTATTGTACAGCTCGACTAATTTATCTCTGAATGTCTCAATGCAAGTTCCTGGCGTTCTGTATATGCAGCTTATGATTAGATTTTTTGTTTTGTCTAGGTCAATCTCAACAGTAACACATTCCAGAATCCCTGGTAGTGCTGAGGACATTTCATTTACAAGCTTACATCTATATAGGTCATCAATATACAGTGCAACACCACCACCCTTTTTTTGAGATCTGTTAATGTTAAACATCTGATATCCCTCTATTGCCATCAGGGGAGCCTGGTCTGCATTAAGCCAGGTTTCAGAGACTGCTATAGCTGTGAATTTTCTGTTTAGCTGTTTTAAATAGTCCTGAATCTGTGAGAAGTTTTTGTTAAGACTTCTGCTATTGAAGTGTATTATTGACAGTTTACCATCTAATTGCACTTGACTTTTGAATTGCTTTTCAGTGTAATATTCACAGTGGTTATGAATATTATTGAAAAAGTGGTTATCAGGATCAATATCATTCTCCATCTCTTGTGGTTTATGTTCAGCATAGTGGCATATTTTTAGAGTTTGAGTTTCCTCACTCTGTGTTTCATAGTCAGTGTTCATTTGTATTTATCTAAGTCAGTAGCATCTCTGATCATTATACTTTTTGCTTGCTCAGGTGTTCCATTTAGTTTAATCCAAATTCTACAATTTCTTGTCCAGGTTGACTGGTATTGAGTATTGATATTGAGTTCTGAGGATATATCAATATATTTTGCAATTGAGACACAAGATGGGCAATGTCATATATTGAGCTACACAGTCTGTGCAGAGACTGAAATCATTGATGGTTCTGCACAAAAACAAACAAACAAAAAAAGCATGTAACTCATATCTGGTGTGAGCAAACTTTCAAAATGAGAGCAATGGGTCACCAAATCACTGATTGCTTTGTTTTCTCAGACACATCAAAAACAAAAATAAGTAGCAAAGTATATTTGTGGCAGCTGTTAATAGACCTGGATGGACCACCAAAGTTCTGCCTATATGTGGGAAAATATTTTTTTACCTCTGTGGTTAACCTCCTAACATTCCAGTTTCCCGCCCGTGGGACATTTTACATTAGCTGGAAATTGGGTGGAATGGTTAAACTTCATCCCTTTTCAAAGGCTAAAGAGTCACTTAGTTCCATTTGTTGTTTGCACTGCGATAGTGCAAACATATTTTGTTAAGCAAGAGAAACAATTTAATCACAATTTGATCAGTTATACCCCCTTTATGGAAATTGTTGGGAGACCGTTGAGAGATCAAAAACTGACCTGATCTCCCAGCGATCTTCATCTGTGTAAATGTTTGGGAGATCAGTGCAAGATTTTCATGGTGATCTATAGAGATTTTTGAAAGATCCTTGAGAGATTATTGAGAGACCAGGACAGATTACTGAGGGATCACTGAGAATTTGTTTGGCCACTAGAGGTTTCTAGTGTTCTTCTACCCCATTTACACAGGGGTGGAGATTGTTGAAAGATCACTGTTAAATGAAAAAAAAAAAAGGAACAGATCTCTCACCAATCCTCCAATGATCTCTCAGTGATCTCCAAGATCTCACAATGATCTCTCAATGATCTTCAAGTGATCACTATGATCTCCACAGTTGAGAGATTGTTTTGGACAGGGTCAAAACAATCTCTCAACTGTTAGTTGGCTGAAGCTCGCTATCTGAGCTAGGAGCTAGCCAGCTAAGACTAGTAATAGTAATGTAAGAGGGATGGCGGAGTTACACTGCATTCAGAAAGTATTCACAGCGTTTCACTTTTTCCACATTTTGTTATGTTACAGCCTTATTACAAAAGGGATTAAATTAATTTTTTTCCTCAAATTTCTACACACAACACCCCATAATGACAATGTGAAAAAAGTTTTTTTTTTTAATTTTTGCAAATTTATTAAAAATAAAAAACTAAGAAATCACATGTACATACACTACCGTTCAAAAGTTTGGGGTCACTTAGAAATTTCTTTATTTTTGAAAGAAAAGCACCGTTTTTTTCAATGAAGATAACTTTAAACTAATCAGAAATACACTCTATACATTGCTAATGTGGTAAATGACTATTCTAGCTGCAAATGTCTGGTTTTTAGTGCAATATCTACATAGGTGTATAGAGGCCCATTTCCAGCAACTATCACTCCAGTGTTCTGATGGTACGATGTGTTTGCTCATTGCATCAGAATTCTCCAGATTACCTCAACAAATTAACAGCTAGAATGCCAAAGGTCTGCAATGCTGTAATTGCTGCAAATGGAGGATTCTTTGACGAAAGCAAAGTTTGAAGGAAAAAACTGTTATTTCAAATACAAATCATTATTTCTAACCTTGTCAATGTCTTGACTATATTTTCTATTCATTTTACAACTCATGGTGGTAAATAAAAGTGTGACTTTTCATGGAAAACACAAAATTGTCTGGGTGACCCCAAACTTTTGAACGGTAGTGTAAGTATTCACAGCCTTTGCTCAATATTTTGCTGATGCACCTTTGGCAGCAATTACAGCTTCAAGTCTTTTTGGATATGATGCCACAAGCTTGGCACACCTATCTTTGGGCAGTTTCCCCCATTCCTCTTTGCAGCACCTGTCAAGCTCCATCAGGTTGGATGGAAAGCATCGGTGCACAGCCATTTTCAGATCTCTCCAGAGATGTTCAATTGAAGAGTTCTTTTGCAAAAACACAGAAGTCCAATTGGTTTAATATTGAGAAAAACAACATTTTCATCTGTTGGTTTATAGGTGTTAGTATTTCCAATTCAGCTTCTAAGACATGGTCACTTGAAATATGAGTATCTTAGACATAATAAAGCAAAAAATTATGTCAGGTCAGATTCTATCTGTTACTGGTAAACTGTAACCCAGTACAACCTGTCTCAGTCCTAGCTATGGGTAAATAGCCCCACTGCCTTGTGGGTGTCTTGGGAAAAGTCAAAGGCTAAGGGAGTAAACCCTGACAGAAAATCCGGAGTGGAGCCCTAAGGCAGTCGATTGGCATAATTGTCACCTTCCGGCAGCTCCTGCCTCCTGAAACGCCTCCAGCCGTCTTGACTCTGTCTTGCCACTGGATCCGGTGCCTCAGGACGAGAGAGTGAGGCTGATCCTGCGCAAGTCTCCCTCACTTTAATCAGAGTTCCGCGCAAGTCATGATATCACCACCTAGCCAACTTTAAGCCCTGTGGCGATGGGGGAGCGGCGAAGCAGCAGGTGAGGATACACTGGAAGCTGTAGTCGCAAACCTGCACACAGGCGGCTCAGGACAAGTGGTCGCTCTCCACTGAACCGAGACAGCAGTGAAGTTCGGCAGCCTCCTAAGCGACCGAGCAGCCGTTTTCAGGATCGCTCTGCTTGCCTCTTTAGCAAGAGGACGGGGCTAGAAAAGGTGCCCCAAACACAGCTGGTCTCACCTCACCCTGGTCAGCACACCGCGGCTGGCGGGGATCCCCAAATAGCGGTCGAAACACAAAGAGAAATAAAGCAAAGGTGCTCACCTTAGCATCATGGAACGTAAGGACTCTGCTCGACAATGCCAAAGTGAACAGACCAGAAAGATGAACTGCACTAGTGGCCAGAGAACTAGCTCGCTACAACATCGACATCGCTGATCTCAGCGAGACACGTTTTTCAGACAAAGGCCAGCTGACAGAAACCGGTGGTGGCTACACCTTCTTCTGGAGTGGGCACAGCAGTGAGGAGAGGCATGAGGCAGGTGTTGGGTTTCGCAATCAAATCCATTCACGTGCGGAAACTAGCAAGCATTCCCGAGGGTCTGAATGATCGCCTGATGAAAATGCACCTCCCACTTGGGAAGACGTCAAATACAACCATCATCAGCGCTTATGCTCCGACCATGACAAACCCCGAAGAGACCAAAGATAAGTTTTATAAGGAACTAGACTCCCTCATTGCTTCAGCAAAATCTAAGAAGCTCATCATCCTCGGTGACTTCAATGCTCGAGTAGGGGCCGACCACCACGCCTGGCAGAGAGTACTGGGAAAACACGGCATTGGAAAATCTAACAGCAACGGACATCTCCTGCTCAGAATGTGTGCCTCTCATGACCTAGCCATCACCAACACCATGTTTCGCCTACCTACACGGAACAAGACATGCTGGATGCACCCTCGCTCTAAGCATTGGCATCTCATTGACTATGTCATCATCAGGGCAAAGGACAGGCGGGACGTGAGAGTGACCAAAGCCATGTGTGGTGCCGACTGCTGGACTGACCATCGCTTGATCATCTCAAAGATGAACTTCCACATCCAGCCCAAAAGGAGACCACAAGGCCAGAAAGTGACAAAGAAGCTGAACGTCATGAAACTCAAAGACCCCAAGAAGGTACAAGAGTTTCAAGATCACATGCACAGCCGCCTGTCAGATCTCCAGCAAAACCAGCCGAGCATTGAGGACCAATGGGCATCTTTCAGGGACACTGCTCATTTGGCTGCCCTCAAATGCCTAGGCCCAGTAACCAGAAATCACCAGGACTGGTTCGACGAAAACAACACAGAAATTCAGCAGCTGTTAGATCAGAAACACCGACTGCTGCGGGCCCACCAGAATGACCCTACCTGCATGGCAAAGAAAGCAGCCTTCACCAACATCCGTAGTGCAATTCAAGCCAAACTATGCCACATGCAGGACTCCTGGCTCAGTGCCAAGGCCGACAAGATTCAATGCTTTGCTGACAGGCACGACACAAAGAGGTTCTATGATGCCCTGAAAGCTGTCTATGGACCTCAGTCCTCCGGATCATTCCCTCTTCTCAGTGCTGATGGTTCTACCCTGCTGACAGAAAAGTAGCTGGTCCTGGAGAGATGGGCAGAACACTTCTGTAGTGTGCTCAATCGGCCAGCACAGATCAACCACGAAGCCATTGCTCGCCTTCCCCAGGTGCCAATAAACTACGAGCTGGACATCCCACCTTTGGAAGATGAGGTCAGCAAAGCCATCAAACAGCTCTCCACTGGGAAAGCCCCAGGCTCTGATGCCATCCCTGCAGAAGTCTACAAGACAGGGGCAGCCCAACCACCCTTAGACAGCTCACCAGTCTGTACCAGTCCATGTGGAGCAAGGAACAGCTACCACAAGAGCTCAGAGATGCCACAATTGTCCACATCTACAAGCGGAAAGGAAATCGCCAGTCCCGTGACAATCACCGAGGAATATCCCTTCTGTCCATAGTAGGCAAGATCCTGGCCCGCGTCCTCCTCAACCGCTTGCTGGAACACCTGGAGCAGGGTCTCCTCCCTGAAGGTCAATGCGGCTTCCATGCAGGTCAAGGGACCACCGACATGATCTTTGCCGCCCGCCAGCTCCAAGACAAATGCATGGAACAGTACCACGACCTCTACACAACCTCTGTCAATCTGACCAAGGCCTTCGACACAGTCAGTCGTGAGGGACTCTGGATAATCATGAAAAAATTTGGCTGCCCCCGCAAGTTCATTGCAATTGTCTGCCAATTCCACGATGGAATGACAGCCAGAGTCCTGGATGATGGTGAACCATCCGAAGCCTTTCCAGTGACCAATGGAGTCAAGCAGGGTTGTGTTCTGGCCCTGACACTGTTCAGCATGATGTTCTTGGCAATGCTCTCAGATGCTTTCAGAGACTGTGAGCTTGGCATCGACATCAGGTATAGGTGTGATGGAAGACTTTTCAACCTTAGGCGTCTGCAAGCCATCACGAAGGTGAAGGAGACTGTCATCAAAGATTTCCTCTTCGGTGATGACTGTGCACTCAATGCTGGTGACGAGCAGGAAATGCAGTCGCAGATGGACAGATTTTCCTCAGCCTGTGACAACTTTGGCCTTACCATCAGCACCAAGAAAACCGAGGTGATGTTCCAGCCAGCCCCGGGAAACCAGTACCACAAGCCACAGATACAGGTAAATGGACAGACCCTCCAGGCGGTAGAGACCTTCACCTACCTGGGTAGCACCCTCTCCTGTAATGCCACCATTGACGCTGAGATCAACAACAGGATCTCCAAAGCAAGCAGTGCATTTGGGAGACTCAGCAAAAATGTCTGGGAGAGGAGAGGGATCAGCCTCACAACAAAGCTGAAGGTCTACCGTGCAGTCGTCCTAACCACACTACTCTATGGCTGCGAAACGTGGACTGCATACAGAAGGCACAAGCGACAGATCAACCACTTCCATCTCAGGTGTCTTTGCAACCTCCTCCACATCCGCTGGCAAGACAAAGTTCCAGACACGGAGGTGCTGAAGCAGGCAGACATCCCCAGCGCCATTACCACCATGCGCAAGGCTCAGCTGAGATGGGCAGGCCACGTCTCCCGTACGTCAGATGACCGCATCCCAAAACAGCTCTTCTATGGAGAACTCGCCCAAGGGAAACGCAGAGTCGGAGGACAAAAGAAGCGCTTCAAGGACAACCTGAAGATTAACCTTAAAGACTACTTGTAGGAGAGGATTCGTTGCCCGGATTGGCCTCACCAGCCACCTCCGGACTCATCGCAGCAGCTCATCGTCAAATTGATGTCATTGGTCATCTTCGAGCACGAAGGACGAACATCAAAGCAAAAAATCGAACATCAACTCATAGTTACTTTTTGGCAATTTATTAGTACTTTTTTTTTCTCGCAAAAACAGATAAGTCCACAAGCCATTCTTTTACAAAAACAGACATGTCCCGAAAAAAATGCTAGTTTGCCTGGAACATACTTGAGTGTGTATAAGCATCAATGTAGTATGATTCACACACTGATTTAGGCATATCCACTCAGTAAAATTGTATAATATAGCTATAATAAAGCTATAATTCAAGATTCAAGATTCAAAGATTTTATTGTCAATACTACTATACGTACAGGACATACAGGAGAATTGAAATGGCGTTTCTCTCTCTCTTCATTAGTGTCCACAGTATAAAAAGAAAAGGAATAAGGCTGGAAAAAAGAAAACAACAACAACAGCAGTCTAACATATAATATGTACGGTAATGCAACCCGTGGTGCAAATGGCGACAAGAAAGACCCAGACCTCCCATAGTACAAAATTGAGAGAAACGATTAACGATGGTAAAACCCAGCAATCCTATATACAGACAACTAGAGATGTAATACCTGTAGTTGCAGTTCAATGTGGTAGTGTAGGTACAGATAGTAACAGATAGGACTGCATGTGATCAGTATTGCAGTGACAGACAGACGGCAGCAGATATGGCATTTGTGCAAATGGTTGCAGTTAATGTTAATGTGCAGAGACATACAGCAGCAAAGTAGCAAGAATTCTAATAATAGAAGATAATAGTAGCAAGAATTCTGAATATTGTTCGCTGTTCTGACCTCGTTTGTGCCCTACTGATGAACGCATCACTGCTTCATCTGCTTCATCAAAATTATCCATATTTGACATAAAATGCAACAAAATTGTTTAAAAAAACTGGCTGGGAAGTCACTTATAGCAAGCAGGGAAATCAGTCAGAGCAAGCAGACTGGGAAGGCAGCCAAGATGAGTCACGTGACCCAAATACCAAGCGCCGATTTGCCCTGTGGAGTTATCTGCCTTTGTAAAAAAAAAAAAACGCTCCAGGCGTTTATCAGCTTTTGAAAAAAAAAACATGAATTTGTAGTGTCTATAACATAGGACATATCGGATTTTGAGAAAAAAACAATTTGAACTTCTGTAAGTAGGTAATGTTAACAGTTGTTTGGTGTAAAGAGGGAAAATTTAATGGATGTGGCATTTATCAGTTTTTGCAAACAAACTCTTCAATTGGATTCAAGTCTGGGTTCTGGCTGGGCCACTCAAGGACATTCACAGAGTTGTCTCTGTACATCACTGCATTCATCTTTCCCTCTATCCCGACTAGTCTCCCAGTTCCTGCCACTGAAAAACATCCCCACAGCATGATTCTGCTACCAACATTGGTGTGGTTATGAACAGTGCCTCGTTTCCTCCAAACATGACGACTGGTATTTATGCTAAAGAATTCAATCTTTGTCTCATCACACCAGAGAATTTTGTTTCTCATGGTCTGAGCGTCCTTCAGGTGCCTTTTGGCAAACTCTAGGTGGGCTGCCATGTGCCCTTTACTAGGGAGTGGCTTTCATCTGGCCACTCTACCATACAGGCCTGATTGGTGGATTGCTGCAGAGATGGTTGTCCTTCTGGAAGGTTTTCCTCTCTTCACACAGCAATGCCGGAGCTCTGACAGAGTGACCATCGGATTCTTGGTCACCTCCCTGAATAAGGCCCTTCTCCCCCGATCGTTCAGTTTAAATGGCCATAATAAAATTTCATCCATCAGAGATAAAATCAATCAGATTCTTCCCACAGTTGACTTAAATACTGTAACTACTACAACTCCTTCTATTGATGTCTGTCTTGATGAGTTTACTCCAATCGACCTTTGTGAGTTAGACAAAATAGTTTCCTCATCCAAACCTTCAACTTGTCTTTTAGACCCTATTCCTACCAGGTTATTTAAAGAAGTCTTCCCACTTATTGGGAGCTTTATTCTTCATATAATCAATTCTTCATTGACTTTAGGCCATGTACCGCAGGCTTTTAAAACGGCTGTAATTAAACCCTTACTCAAAAAGCCAACGCTAGATCCAGGAGCTTTAACTAACTATAGACCAATCTCTAATCTCCCTTTCATTTCAAAAATCTTAGAAAGAGTTGTTGCTACGCAATTATTTGACCACCTGCAGGGAAATGGTTTACTTGAAGAGTTTCAATCTGGGTTTAGAATCCATCATAGTACTGAAACAGCCTTAGCGAAGGTCACTAACGACCTCCTCATTGCATCTGATAATGGACTAGTTTCTGTACTTGTCCTTTTAGATCTTAGTGCAGCTTTTGATACTATTGATCATAATATTCTACTTGATAGATTAGAACACTATGTTGGACTTAATGGAACTTCGTTGCAGTGGTTTAGATCTTATTTATCTGATAGGTTCCAGTTTGTTCATGTAAATGATGAGTTTTCTTTCAGCTCAAAGCTTAGTCATGGAGTTCCACAGGGATCTGTGCTAGGCCCTACTCTTTTTAGTTTATATATGCTTCCGTTAGGCAACATTATTAGAAAGCACTGTATACATTTTCATTGTTATGCAGATGACACACAATTATACCTGTCAATGAAGCCAGATGATACTAATCAATTAGCCAAGTTAGAAGCCTGTCTTAAGGAAATCAAAGCTTGGATGACTTGTAATTTCCTGCTATTAAATTCAGATAAGACTGAAGTCATTCTTGTTGGTCCAAAAAACCTTAGAAATTCCTTTCCAAATCAAACTTTCAGTTTGGATGCAGTTACTCTTTCTCTTAATAGCTCTGTGAGGAACCTTGGAGTTATTTTTGATCAGGATTTGTCCTTCAATTCACATATTAAATTTGTTTCTAAGACTGCCTTCTATCTTTTGCGTAATATTGCCAAGATTAGGAGCATCTTGTCTCAGAGTGATGCTGAGAAGCTGATCCACGCTTTTGTTAGCTCGAGATTAGATTATTGTAATTCTTTATTATCAGGCTGTCCTAAAACATCTTTAAAAAGTCTTCAGCTGATCCAAAATGCTGCAGCAAGAGTTTTAACAGGTACTAGAAAGAGAGATCATATCTCTCCGGTTCTGGCCTCCCTTCATTGGCTTCCCATAGAGTTTAGAATTAAGTTTAAAATCCTTCTTCTTACTTACAAAGCTCTAAACAATCAGGCTCCTTTTTATTTAAAAGATCTGATACTACCGTATCATCCTAACAGAGCACTACGCTCCCAAAATGCAGGATTACTTGTAATACCTAGAATCTCCAAAAGTACAATGGGTGGCAGAGCCTTCAGTTATCAAGCTCCTCTCCTGTGGAATCAGCTGCCAATCTGGATTCGGGAGTCAGAGTCGATCTCTGTTTTTAAGAATAGGGCTAAAACCTACCTTTTTGATATAGCCTACAATTAGGGAGGGATCATGTGTTTCTGAACCCTCCCTTAGTTATGCTGCTAATAGGTTTAGTCAGCCGGGGGACCTCCAGTAATGCACTGGGCCTCACTCCTTTCCTCACTCTCTATGAATTTTTTTTTTTTTTTTTTTTTTTTTTTGCTGGTCATTAACATTTGTTTGTTCTCTCCCATAGATTGAGTCCCCATCGTGCTGTTTGCTCTCTACATGTCTGTTCTTTTCTTCTTCTCTATCCCCTCACCCCCCAGCCAGTCGCAGCAGATGACTGCCCCTCCCTGAGCCTGGTTCTGCTGGAGGTTTCTTCCTGTTAAAAGGGAGTTTTTCCTCTCCACCGTCGCCAAGTGCTTGCTCACAGGGGATCGCCTGATTGCTGGGGTCTTTCTGCAACTGTGGGGGTCCCCCCTACAGTTGATAGTGCTATGAGATGACTGTTGTTGTGAAATGGCGCTATATAAATAAAGTTGAATTGAATTGAATTGAATCCAGCTCTAGGAAGAGTCCCACTGGTTCTGAACTTCTTCCATTTATGGATGATGGAGGCCACTGTGCTTATTTGGGACCTTCAAAGCAGCAGAAATTTTTTTGTACCCTTCTCCAGATTTGTACCTCGAGACAACTTTGTCTCGGAGGTCTACAGACAATTCCTTTGACTTCATGCTTGGTTTGTGCTCTGATATACACTGTCAACCGTGGGACCTTATATAGACAGGTGTGTGTGCCTTTCTAAATGATGTCCAATCAATTGAATTTACCAGAGATGGACTCCAATGAAGCTGTAGAAACATCTCAAGGATGATCAGTGGAAACAGGATGCACCTGAGCTCAATTTTGAGCTTCATGGCAAAGGCTTACTTATGTACATGTCATTTCTTAGTTTTTTTATTTTTAATAAATTTGCAAAAATCTTAAAAAAAAACCCCAACTTTTTAACGTTGTCATTATGGGGTATTGTGTGTGGAATTTTGAGGGGGAAAAAAGAATTTAATCCCTGTTGGAATAAGGCTGTAGCATAACAAAACGTGGAAAAAGTGAAGCGCTGTGAATACTTTCCGGATGCACTGTAACTGTGGTTCTTGGGCATTTAAAGAGACATGCACTGAAACGAGCCATTCTGAGGAATCCTGCAAAAGATGATTTACAATGATGTTGCAATAACTAAATAATTAAACAAAATTTGACCAAAATATGTCTCTCTCTCTCTCACACACACACGTCATTAAGACCTGTGGGAGCTGTTAAAATGTGCGCAGTCAATGACCCCTTTAAAAACGTTCCAATACCAGTGTGAATGTATAAGCTCAGCTCCGGGTCAGCTTACCAATACGTAATTTGCCAATAAACTTTGTTCATGGTGGCATATGGGTCAATAATACTGCCCCCCCCTCCCCCACTGTACCATGTAGTAAATTCCATCGTTGTAATTTGTAGGGTAAAATGCACTAGAGTTTAATGGCTTTAACAAACAGCAGCTATAACTGCTATTCTAATTGGGGGCAGAAATATCAATTATGTGGTCCAACAGATGATAAGCTGCATTTCGATTGGTTGCTGTGACATCAAAGAGCAGGTGTTCCCCTTTAGCTAACTACCCTCACAGCACACATCTGAAAACAATGTCTACCTGAGGGCTGCTACAAATGCACATTCACTCTTCACACAGATGGCTGTATACATATATGTGCTGTCCTAGATGCTGCTGTGGCTGCAAAAAATGCTTCCTCACGTTCTGCCCCTCTTTTATCTCATTGTTTTTCCCTTACCCTCCTCTCACTGTGTGCACAACACAAAATGGGGGGGGGGGGGTGCTGAGTGTAAAAAGGGATGATGCAGTAAACACAGCTGCTCTGTTTATCTAAATTAAAAGTGGCCTTGTGTATCATTTAAATTATTCATGACGGTTAACTGGGTGCAGCTTGAACTGCAGGGCAACCAATCACCTCTGAGTTTGAGTTACAGTGTAATAGATGTGTGAACTGTTAAAGCCAAAGAGCAAGTCAAATATCTGTGTGCATCTATGTACATATTGCCAGAGATGGGTAGTGACAAGATATAGTTGAAACCAGAAGTTTGCATATTCTGTATAATAAGACACATAAGTTTATTTTTTCCTCTCTGTCCGACATTAAATCAGACTAAACTTTCCTTTTTTTAGGTCAGTTACAGTTACCAACATTATTTCTATTTGCTAAATAATTTTTGTATTTGCAAAGTATTTTTTTTAGATACTTTCTTATTACTTTCTTCAAAGTCAGAAGTTTACATGCATTTCCTTAGTATTTAGTAGCATTTTCTATGCTGCTGTCTGTTGGGGTAGCAGTATCAGAGCCAGCGACACCAACAGACTTGACAAGATTATCAAGAGGGCTGGCTCTGTAATTGGTCTCAGGCTGGAGACTTTTGAGAATGTGGTGGAGAGGAGGACACTGAACAAACTGTTATCCATCATGGACAACCCTGATCACTCCTTCCACCACACACTGGACAGACAGCGGGGCACTTTCTCCAGCAGACGGCTACAGTTTTGCTGCCGAATGGTTAGGTACAGGAAATGTTTTCTGCCACATGCCATTTCTCTGTACAATAACTCACTCTAATGCTTGAAATTTGGTCATAATACAGCTGTCACACTGCACCTTACAGTCTAATTGGTACCTCACATTTCACTCTGCGCCTGACAGTCCAGCACTGTACAGCTAGTACGATCCATGTGTCTATACAGGTCATCATCTATTCATCTGCGATGTATATAAAGTTATCTAGGCAGTTTTGCTTTCCTTGAATAATTCCTTTTTCTGTTATGCTGTTTGTGCTTCTGTCGTTGTGGTCGTCTACTGTGTCATGCTGCTGTTACACTGTAATTTCCTAGTTTGATATCTATCTGTCCCCCCCCCCCCCCCTCTCTCTCTCTCTCTCTCTCTCTCTCTCTATCATTGCCTTTAAACAGTATGACTTGGGTCAAATATTTTGGGTATCATTCCACAAGCTTCTCATAATAGTTTGATGGAATTTTGGCCCATTCGTCCTGACAGAACTGGTGTAACTGAGTCAGATTTGGAGGCCGCCTTGCTCGCACACATCTTTTCAGCTCTGCAAACAAATTTTCTACGGGATTGAGATCAGGGCTTTGTGATGGCCAATCCAAAACACTGACTTTGTTTTCCTTAAGCCACTTTGCAGCTAATCTGATGGGCTGCTTAGGGTCATTGTCCATTTGGAAGACCCATTTGTGCCCGAGCTTTAGATGGATGGATGGATAGATAGATAGATAGATAGATAGATAGATAGATAGATCGATACTTTATTTTGAACAAAAAAGCAAAAAAACCCCAAAACAAATGACAAGTGCAATAAAAGTGACAGTATACAGTGCTCGAAAGGGAGAAGGAAGAAGTTAACACTTATTTACTCCAACTCCTCTTTTCCCTAAATACAACCCATGTGAAATATATACCTATTACCTCAATTAAGACCCCAAGTAGACCATTAACTATATTTTGTACCTATCAACATTGACACCCATCCATCCCAACATACATACGGTCCATACATCTATACTCAGCCCCAAACAACACAGATATACACAGGTATGCACAGTACTGTCCCACCTACCACACCATTGTGTCCCAGAGTGAGCATAGTGAATCGCACATATTAATACTACCCCTCTAACATACGTATATCCTTTCAGCAAATAACGTTTATACCTTAAACGTATTTTTGAATTGATTTCTGTTTGTACATAGTTTTAGTTCCAGCTCCCGACTGTTCCACAAATCCACCCCACAGACAGATATGCACATACTTTTCTTAGTTGTTCGTACCTTAGGTTTTATAAAGTTTAAGTCTCCTCTCAAATTATAATCATTGTTTCTTTTTTTGAATATTTTTTGTATATTAGTTGGGAGTTAATTATTAATTGCCCTCTTCATTACTTGTGCTGTCTTATATTTAACTAAATCCATGAACTTTATGGCATGTGACTTTAAAAACAACGAGTTGGTATGGTCTCTATATCCTACATTATTTATTATCCTTATAGCTTTTTTTTGTAATGTGCATATTGGCTGTAGGTTGGTCTTGCAGGTGTTTCCCCAGACTTCTACACAGTAGTTAAGATATGGTAGAAACAGTAAATTGTACAGTAAGAACAATGATTTATAGTTCAAAATGTGTCTAGTCTTCCCCAGTATCCCTATACATTTTGCCAACTTGGCCCGGATGTGACTGATGTAAGGTTTCCAGCAGATTTTATTGTCTAGCATCACCCCCAGAAACTTATTTTCCTGTACTGTTTCAATTCTGTTATCATCTATCGTTATCATTATTTCATGATTTTATAATTTCCAAACAACATAATCTTTGTTTGTTTTTTTCAGATTTAGAAATAATTTATTTTTGCTAAACCACTGCATTAACCTTTTCATTTAAGTTGTGACCACCTCTAAAACCTGCTGCAAATTCTCACCAGTGCAAATGATATTTGTGTCATCTGCAAACAAAATAAATTTCAGAATTTTTGATACTTGGCATATGTCAATTATATAAAAGATAAAGAGTTTGGGTCCCAAAACTGATCCCTGGGGCACACCACAAGAGATGTTCAAGAAGGGTGATTTGTGCTCACCAATTTGTACAAATTGTTGTATGTTACTTAAATAACTTTCCACCCAACTTAGTCCGACCTCTCTTATCCCATACCTTTCCAATTTCCTCAGTAAAATTCTGTGGTCAATGATGTCAAAAGCTTTCTTTAAATCTATAAATACTCCTACAGCAAACTTTTTATCTATACAACTAGTAATTTCTTCTATGAGTTTGATCAGTGCCAAAGATGTAGATTTGTCTGCTCTAAAACCACACTGACTGTCTGTAAGAAGGTTGTGTTTTTCATTGAAATCATCCAGTCTCTTAGTGAAGATTTTTTCAAGTATTTTGGAGAATTGTGAGAGTAAAGAGACCGGCTTGTAATTTGTGAAATGATGACTGTCTCCTGCTTTGTATAGTGGTATTACTTTTGCTATTTTCATTTTGTTTGGAAATTTACCAGTTTGAAATGACAGGTTACAGATGTGGGTGAGTGGTTTAACAATTCCTTCAATTACTTTTTTCACTATTGTCATGTCAATTTCATTCCAGTCAGTTGATTTTTTGTTCTTAAATTTACTCACAGTCTCGATAATTTCCTTTTCAGTTACTGCACCCAAAAAGATTGGGTTTGGATTTCTATCTTCTATTTCATTTACAGAACCACTATCGTTTGTTTCTGGGGTCACTATTGTTTTTGCTAATTCTGGACCAACGTTTACAAAAAATTTTGCTTTAAGTTCCTGGTTGATGTCTTGAGATGCTGCTTCAATATTTTCACATAATGTTCTTTCCTCATGATGCCATCTATTTTGTAAAATGCACCAGTCCCTCCTGTAGCAAAACACCTCCACGACACAATGCTGCCACCCCCATGCTTCACAGTTTGGATGGTGTTCTCAGATGTACAAGCTTTCCCCTTTTTCTTCCAAATGCAATCATGGTCATTATGGTCAAACAGTTCAATTTTAGTTTCATAAGACCACAGTACGTGTCTATAAAAATTTAAGTCTTTGTCTCTGTGTGCATTTGCAAACTGTAATCTGGCTTTTTATATTGCTTTTGGAGTAATGGTTTCTTCCTCGCGGAGTGGCCTTTCAGTCCATGTCAGTACAGGACTTGTATCACTGTGGATAATGACACTCTCTTACCAGCTTCAGGAAACATCTTCACAAGGTCTTTTGCTATTGTTCTGGGGTTGAAACGCACATTTTGCATTAAAACACATTCATCTCGGACGCAGAACATGTCTCCTTCCTGAGCAGTATGATGGCTGTTTATACTTGTGTGTAACTGTTTGACCAGATGAATGTGACACCTTCAGGCTCCCCTCGCCCCACTAGAAGCACCCGCTGGTGTGCCCCGCCAGCCTCCTCACCCCTCTCCGGAGCGAGCCGGGAAGAATGCTCCGAAGCAACTGAGCACTCCTTGGCTCCTCCCTCTTATCCCAAAGGAGCGGTCTCTGGTTACCCAATCTCCGCGGATCATTTCGCTGAGGGCCAGCGAGCAGTTCGCCTCGAAACAGCTCAAAGCGAGGTGAGCTCCGAAGGAAGGAGGCCAAGGAGCGCCTCAAAGGCAGACTGAGGTGAACTGCTCACTGATCCCTAGCGAGGCGATCCGCAGTGAGTGGGTAAACTATGGAATGCCCGCACATTCAAAAAGACATGCAAATTTGCGCGTCTATGCCGGGCTGGGCAGCAACTTTTCCGTGGGTTCACCTACGACGGTACTTCTTCAAGTTGGAACGTCTTCTCGGAGCCTTGTACAATATCCTCATCTTCTTCTAGCTACTGGTGGGCGGGACTATGGGTGAAGCTAATTAGAATATTCATAGATCCGTGCATACTTAAGTAGGTCATAGACATAAAAACTCTTTCCAAGCCATTCTAAGGCAATGAAAGTTTTTTGTTTTTCAGAGTCCAGCTGGGCTGCAATAAATATATTGTGGGGGGCCCATGCTGTGGTATTCATCTCAGACTGACAGGCATGGAGATGCAGTAGTTTCCTCTGATGGAAGAACATGGAGATCAAAGGGCTGGGGGACAAAAGGAATTGTCATGGGGGAGTGAATTGTAATGCAAGACCTCAGGTAGCAGAGATGTGTGAGTGTTGTGATATAAAAGAGAGTCCCTTCTACATGAGGTTAATGTTTCTGATTCTGGAAGATGTGAGAGAGTGCAATAAAGTTCATCTGCTCGGAAAGCTTGGTCTGGTTATTGCCTTTCTCCACAATATAACTTATATTGACCCGACGTGTCTCTCCAGAAATGTAACTACACATCGTGACAACATTTTGAATGGGATGACCTTCCATACAATTGGTCCCTTTTCTAGACAGCATCCTATATGTGACAATGTCATTATTACATAATGTGTGTCAGCTTGACTTAAAAAACTGATGTTTCCAAATGTTGGAAATTCGTTGTTTTTGTGTAGCATTCAGGGAGATTTATTGCTCCAGCTTTCCTACATTCTCAAGTATTAATTTTTTCATTCATTTTTTTATTGCACAAAGTAAAATCCATCACAGGATGATAACAGCATGAAGACATAATTTACATTTATTTACTTCATTTGCTTAATGCATCACTTTATTCTTCAGTCATGATACAGTGTTTTACTCTTGTATGTCCTTTCATTTTCAGTTTCATTTTAGCGAAATTAATTTCTTTTCTGAAATTTCCTACTTCTTTATTGCAAATTTGCTGCTTTTGTCTCCAAAATTTGACTTTCCCATTTACATTTGTGTCAGTCATAAATGCGCAACATTTTTTCCTCAAATTTGACTTTTTCTTGTAAATTTGCAATTTTTATTATAGAGTTGAAACTTTTTGATAAACTTGTTTTTTCCCTCCAATTAGCTGTTTTTTCTTGAAAATTAAATTTTTTTGTCAAACTTACAAATTTGTTCCTCTTCCTCATAAATCTGCTACTTTTTCATGTAAATATGCAATGTTCATATGGATGCTGGTTAAATTTTTGTTCTATGTAATGGTTTATTCTTTTCTGATAAGGACTGTATTTTATTACCTCCGCCAAGGAAGTTATGTTTTTGCAGGCATTTGTTTGTTTGTCTGTTATCAACTTTAAAGTTTATCTACCTATCTATCTATTACTCAAAAAGTTATAAAGGGATTTTGATGACATTTTCAGGAAAGGTGTGTCATGGCATGTAGAACAGATGATTAGGTTTTGGTGATGATCTGAGACTGCATACCTCCACCAAGGGCTTTGTGTGTATTTGTGCAGCAGGATTACACAAAAACTACTGAATGGATTTGGACAAAATTTTCACCAGAGGTGGTCCTTGGGCTAGAGAGGAAGCCATTACATTTTGGTGATGATCCGAGAATGCATACCTCCGCCAAGGCTCTTAGCTTCTCACAGAGTCTTAACAACAATACTCCAAAACTACTGGATGGATTTGGATGGATTTTTCATCAGAAGTGGCTCAAGGCCTAGCCACAAACCCATTACATTTTGGAGGTGATTCATGAGGGATGGAAGGAGCCTTGGCAGAGGTATGCACTCTCTGAGTGCTTTTCTAGTTTTTTAAGGGTTTTGTTGGAATAGAAGATTTTTTTCTTTTTTTGGTCTATTTTAAGGTTTTGGTGATGGAAGGATGTTTTAAAAATGAATTTTTTCTGGGTGTTATTACAGACATTTTTAATCCACAATAATTCACACTTTCTACCAGTTTGATGTTAATATTGTTTAAACACATTACTTTTAATAGGAGACAGTTGTGTCCTTCACATTTCCGGCACTTACAAAGCAAGTGGGATAAAGAACAGTCCGAATTGAAAAGAGTATTGAGGAAGTTAGCAGACATGGAACATTTGTATGACTCGTCCTAACCCTAATAAATATACTGTTAAATTAGATGACGACAGCGGGTTTACAGTGGTGTGAAAAAGTGTTTAATAACTGGTTGGGCCACCCTTAGCAGCAACAACTGCAATCAAACGTTTGTGATAACTGGCAATGAGTCTTTTACAGCGCTGTGGAGGAATTTTGGCCCACTCATCTTTGCAGAATTGTTGTAATTCAGCCACATTGGAGGATTTTCGAGCATGAACCGCCTTTTTAAGGTCATGCCACAGCATCTCAATCAGATTCAGGACAGGACTTTGATTAGGCCACTCCAAAGTCTTTATTTTGTTTTTCTTAAGCCATTCAGAGGTGGACTTGCTGGTTTGTTTTCGATCATTGTCTTGCTGTAGAGCCCAAGTGTACTTCAGCTTGAGGTCACGAACAGATGGCTGGACATTCTCCTTCAGGATTTTTTGGTAGAGAGCAGAATTCATGGTTCCATTTATCACAGCAAGTCTTCCGGGTCCTGAAGCAGCATAACCACCCCAGACCGTCACACTATCACCACCATATTTTACTGTTGGTATATTCCTTTTCTGAAATGCTGTGTTACTTTTACGCCGGATGTAATGGGAAACACTGTCACCCTGTTTCTCCTCATCCCTGCTTCTCATTGAGCAGCGTCTCAGCAGGCTCCCAGCTGGCAGCATTACGGGACGGCTTGGGCCAATTAATCCTCATCAGCTGGGCGCTGCCAATGAGAATAAATAGGAGCAGCCTCGATCACTCGGGACTGCGACATAAGCACTGCTAGGCTGAAGCCCCTTCGTCTGGTGTCAGTCTCTACTCCTCTTACAGCATTCCTGTGATTGTTACCCGCTGTGAGTACGTATGCTTTGTTACCCCTACGTCCGGTACGAGCTCCCTGCTCCTGCGCTGTGCAACTCGTGAGTGTACCTCTGTACGAGTATCTGTGCTTTCCTCATCCCTCACCCCTTACCTTTAATAAAACATCACGACTCACTGGCTCGCCCTTGGCTCTTATTGCGTGGCTCCCTAGAGCCCCGCTTGACAGTATGTCGCAGCCGGACGAGTTGCCGGCGGCCGTGAGTCGCTGTGGAATTGTACCTTTCTGTCCGGGTGTCAGCGCTGCTAGCATGCCATTTCCCAGGAGTCACTCCCGACGCCAGGGCGACGAGCTGAGGTCCATCTCGGGGGCTGTCGACAGGACGCTCTTCACCCTGCACGACGCCTCCAACTCGAGACGCTGGCATCCGGGCCGTGCTGAGGATCTCCTGGACTGTTACCCTCATTCTTTGTTCCATCTCGAGGACAGTGCCAGGATAGACGCCACAGGTACACAGCGAGAGAAGCTCCGCGGGTTGGATGGAAATCCCGGCAGGAAGCCAAAGTGGATGACGTTGCCCCCCGCTTCGGGATCCCGTTCCTGCTGCTATTCCAGCCCGGGAGTTCGCGCCAACCAGAGGGCTTCCCCTGACCTGCACCACGTCACTCGGGATTCCCTCCAAGGAGCCGCAGCTGACAGCAGTTACGTCTGGGGCCGAGCGGCTGTCGCGAGCTCCACTGTGCATCCTGTCACCATCTTCGGGCATGTGGCGGCGGCAGTGAGATTGGTGGAGAGGACTCCAGGGCTACGAAGCTTTCCCGTGCTCGACGCCTTCCTCGCCTCGATCTCCGATCAGGAGCAGCGATTCCTGGGTTCCCCCCTCGCTTCGTCCCCTGGGAATAGCCGTCATCACATCGCCGAGTCACCTCTGCACGAACCCCGTCCGGATCCAGTTCTGGGCTGCCGCCAGGACCTTTCCCCCCACACAGCTGTCACCTCCTCGTCTCGTCAGTGTGGAGATTTCACAGCCTCGTTCCCTGAGCCTCGTTCCCCCGCTGTCACTCCAGGACATTCGGGCTGGCTCATCCCGGCTGTTTCCCCCTCCTCCTCGACGCGCTTCCTGACTGCTGTGTGTGCCTGGAATCTCGGCCTGGTGAGCTCTCTGCTGGAGACTACGCGAGCGATCCTCAGACGGTTTCCCAGGGGGTCCTCCGTTATCGCCGGGCGGGGACAGGAAGAAGCAGTGTCCACCACAGCAGGCGATATCCAACCTCCAGGAGACAGGCAAGTCATAGTTTATTCTCATCGGCTTAATGATTTGCTCTGTCACATTCCTGGAGGAGGAGTTCAGGGTTCGCAGCTCCCTGAACTCCCCCCACCTGCTGTAACCTGTGTTCCTAATCCTGCATCCTCTGTGTCTCTCTCTGGCGAGCGATCCCCGGCTCCGGGTCAACGTGGTGGGATAAGGAGAGGGCCTGCGGTTCCACAGCTACATTGCAGACGGAGGAGGAGGACTGACTGCTGCGTGGAGTCTGCGCCAACAACTAAGCGTCCCCGGGTCTCCACGGAGGAGCGGTTCGGACCAGCGGGACGAGATTCTTCTGGCTTCACGCCGTGTGGATTGTCGGCGGGGTTACCGGAGCTGGAGGAACCTCAAGCTGCACTGACCATCGTGCTGGCTGCGGGGCCCGACGCAGCTGAATGGGAGCCTGACAACGACCTCCTGACGACGGATCCTGGATCTTCGCAGTCCTGGACGGCGTCAGAACCCGAGATCAGGCGAGTGCTCTCCTTTCTTTTCTCCCTTTATATCTTTGAGCGCTTTAGCCTGTCTCTAGGGGAGATGAACCGGGTGCAGCCGCCCGCTGCGTCCGAGCTCATCTCGCCGGGTTCTGGCGCTGCCGGTGATCCTGATCCCGGTTCTGTTTTCTCTCCTGAGCCTTCTTCCAGGGTCACCAGCGAGGAGTTGCCGTTCCTCGTGGTGCTGGAGGGTCCAGGTTTAACGTTGGAGGTCGGTTCTGGTGCGGTGTCCAACGTGGGTTCGCCCGAGACCCAATCGGGGTCCGACGTGGGTGCTGTTCCAGCGGTGTCCGACGTGGGTTCGCCCCAGGCCCAATCGGGGTCCAACGTGGGTGCTGCCCCAGTGCTGTCCAGGTCCGATGAGGAGGTGGCCGTTGGCCTGACGCTCGTCGCCCTCGTCATCGGCTCTCCCCTGAGCCTCCTCCACCGGGACCCGCTTTGACCCTTCGTCCGTCTCAACGGTCCTGGTGGTTGAGTGATGTGGGTCGACAGCCCGACCCGCAAGACTTTCGGTTCGGTGATCTGGTCCAACCCCCCGATGATCTGTGTTTGCTTCTGGGTGACCTGGCTCGGCTACCAGTGGACTGGGTTCCTGGGATCTGGGTCCGGAGTTCGCCGTCCGAACATTTCCCTTTCCCCGGTTCGCCAACTGGACAATGGGCGGGGAGACCTCCGGAGCCACCTCGGCCATTTTGGACTCTGCCTGCCATATTCCTCGGGTGTCGCTTTTCTTTTGTTATTATTAAGGTCACTCGGGTGTAATATTGTGTCCTTTTGGTGAATGTATATTCATAGTGCTGTGTATTGTTTTCCATTGTCCGTACTCAGCATTTTCCTTTTTGTGCCTTGTTCGTAGCTTTGTCTGTGCGTTATAGAGTTATGTGTTTTGTTTCCCATCAAACCATACTCTGTAATTGTCCGTTTGTCCCAGTCACCTCCACTCCTCTAGGTGACTGTGTGTATATATATATATATATATATATATATATATATATATATATATATATATATATACAGTATATACGGTGCTGTGTATTGTGTTTTTTTTTTCTCTCCCCCCCTTCATTATCCGTACTCAGTATTTTTTATCACTCTTGTCCTGTTCTTAGTTTTGTCTGTGCATTATGGAGTAGTGTTTGTTCTGTTATCCGTTCTTGTCATTCTTTTGGTGGGTTGTTATCTGTTCCCGTGTTCTGTATTCTCCCCATCTGTGCCCTGGTTTTTTTTTTTCTTGTGCGATGTAGAGTACCGTATTTGGGGTTTTTTTTCTCTGCCCTGTTACTCTACATTGGTCCATTGGTGTTGTCCTTCCCTTTGCTTCTTCCCCTCCGGTCCTGCCTCCCTTCCACCCACCCTAGGTGGGGGGGAGGGGGCTGGGATGTTCCTGGTCGTTCAGGAGCCCGACCTTGAGGGGGAGGCTCTGTCACCATGGGATGAGACGCCGTCTCGGCGCTCAGCCCATGTTTCTCCTCATCCCTGCTTCTCATTGAGCAGCGTCTCAGCAGGCTCCCAGCTGGCAGCATTACGGGACGGCTTGGGCCAATTAATCCTCATCAGCTGGGCGCTGCCAATGAGAATAAATAGGAGCAGCCTCGATCACTCGGGACTGCGACATAAGCACTGCTAGGCTGAAGCCCCTTCGTCTGGTGTCAGTCTCTACTCCTCTTACAGCATTCCTGTGATTGTTACCCGCTGTGAGTATGTATGCCTTGTTACCCCTACGTCCGGTACGAGCTCCCTGCTCCTGCGCTGTGCAACTCGTGAGTGTACCTCTGTACGAATATCTGTGCTTTCCTCATCCCTCACCCCTTATCTTTAATAAAACATCACGACTCACTGGCTCGCCCTTGGCTCTTATTGCGTGGCTCCCTAGAGCCCCGCTTGACAGTATGTCGCAGCCGGACGAGTTGCCGGCGGCCGTGAGTCGCTGTGGAATTGTACCTTTCTGTCCGGGTGTCAGCGCTGCTAGCATGCCGTTTCCCAGGAGTCACTCCCGATGCCAGGGCGACGAGCTGAGGTCCATCTCGGGGGCTGTCGACAGGACGCTCTTCACCCTGCACGACGCCTCCAACTCGAGACGCTGGCATCCGGGCCGTGCTGAGGATCTCCTGGACTGTTACCCTCATTCTTTGTTCCATCTCGAGGACAGTGCCAGGATAGACGCCACAGGTACACAGCGAGAGAAGCTCCGCGGGTTGGATGGAAATCCCGGCAGGAAGCCGAAGTGGATGACGTTGCCCCCCGCTTTGGGATCCCGTTCCTGCTGCTATTCCAGCCCGGGAGTTCGCGCCAACCAGAGGACTTCCCCTGACCTGCACCACGTCACTCGGGATTCCCTCCAAGGAGCCGCAGCTGACAGCAGTTACGTCTGGGGCCGAGCGGCTGTCGCGAGCTCCACTGTGCATCCTGTCACCATCTTCGGGCATGTGGCGGCGGCAGTGAGATTGGTGGAGAGGACTCCAGGGCTACGAAGCTTTCCCGTGCTCGACGCCTTCCTCGCCTCGATCTCCGATCAGGAGCGGCGATTCCTGGGTTCCCCCCTCGCTTCGTCCCCTGGGAATAGCCGTCATCACATCGCCGAGTCACCTCTGCACGAACCCCGTCTGGATCCAGTTCTGGGCTGCCGCCAGGACCTTTCCCCCCACGCAGCTGTCACCTCCTCGTCTCATCAGTGTGGAGATTTCACAGCCTCGTTCCCTGAGCCTCGTTCCCCCGCTGTCACTCCAGGACATTCGGGCTGGCTCATCCCGGCTGTTTCCCCCTCCTCCTCGACGCGCTTCCTGACTGCTGTGTGTGCCTGGAATCTCGGCCTGGTGAGCTCTCTGCTGGAGACTACGCGAGCGATCCTCAGACGGTTTCCCAGGGGGTCCTCCGTTATCGCCGGGCGGGGACAGGAAGAAGCAGTGTCCACCACAGCAGGCGATATCCAACCTCCAGGAGACAGGCAAGTCATAGTTTATTCTCATCGGCTTAATGATTTGCTCTGTCACATTCCTGGAGGAGGAGTTCAGGGTTCGCAGCTCCCTGAACTCCCCCCACCTGCTGTAACCTGTGTTCCTAATCCTGCATCCTCTGTGTCTCTCTCTGGCGAGCGATCCCCGGCTCCGGGTCAACGTGGTGGGATAAGGAGAGGGCCTGCGGTTCCACAGCTACGTTGCAGACGGAGGAGGAGGACTGACTGCTGCGTGGAGTCTGCGCCAACGACTAAGCGTCCCCGGGTCTCCACGGAGGAGCGGTTCGGTCCAGCGGGACGAGATTCTTCTGGCTTCACGCCGTGTGGATTGTCGGCGGGGTTACCGGAGCTGGAGGAACCTCAAGCTGCACTGACCATCGTGCTGGCTGCGGGGCCCGACGCAGCTGAATGGGAGCCTGACAACGACCTCCTGACGACGGATCCTGGATCTTCGCAGTCCTGGACGGCGTCAGAACCCGAGATCAGGCGAGTGCGCTCCTTTCTTTTCTCCCTTTATATCTTTGAGCACTTTAGCCTGTCTCTAGGGGAGATGAACCGGGTGCAGCCGCCCGCTGCGTCCGAGCTCGTCTCGCCGGGTTCTGGCGCTGCCGGTGATCCTGATCCCGGTTCTGTTTTCTCTCCTGAGCCTTCTTCCAGGGTCACCAGTGAGGAGTTGCCATTCCTCGTGGTGCTGGAGGGTCCAGGTTCAACGTTGGAGGTCGGTTCTGGTGCGGTGTCCAACGTGGGTTCGCCCGAGACCCAATCGGGGTCCGACGTGGGTGCTGTTCCAGCGGTGTCCGACGTGGGTTCGCCCCAGGCCCAATCGGGGTCCGATGTGGGTGCTGCCCCAGTGTTGTCCAGGTCCGGTGAGGAGGTGGCCGTTTCCCTGCGGCCTGACGCTCGTCGCCCTCGTCATCGGCTCTCCCCTGAGCCTCCTCCACCAGGACCCGCTTTGACCCTTCGTCCGTCTCAACGGTCCTGGTGGTTGAGTGATGCGGGTCGACGGCCCGACCCGCAAGACTTTCGGTTCGGTGATCTGGTCCAACCCCCCGATGATCTGTGTTTGCTTCTGGGTGGCCTGGCTCGGCTACCGGCGGACTGGGTTCCTGGGATCTGGGTCCGGAGTTCGCCAACTGGACAATGGGCAGGGAGACCTCCGGAGCCACCTCGGCCATTTTGGACTCTGCCTGCCATATTCCTCGGGTGTCGCTTTTCTTTTGTTATTATTAAGGTCACTCGGGTGTAATATTTTGTCCTTTTGGTGAATGTATATTCATAGTGCTGTGTATTGTTTTCCATTGTCCGTACTCAGCATTTTCCTTTTTGTGCCTTGTTCATAGCTTTGTCTGTGCGTTATAGAGTTATGTGTTTTGTTTCCCATCAAACCATACTCTGTAATTGTCCGTTTGTCCCAGTCACCTTCACTCCTCTAGGTGACTGTGTGTGTGTGTATATATATATATATATATATATATATATATATATATATATATATATATATACTGTATATATATACGGTGCTGTGTATTGTGTTTTTTTTTCTCTCCCCCCCTTCATTATCCGTACTCAGTGTTTTTTATCACTCTTGTCCTGTTCTTAGTTTTGTCTGTGCATTATGGAGTAGTGTTTGTTCTGTTATCCGTTTTTGTCATTCTTTTGGTGGGTTGTTATCTGTTCCCGTGTTCTGTATTCTCCCCATCTGTGCCCTGGTTTTTTTTTTTCTTGTGCGATGTAGAGTACCGTATTTGGTTTTTTTTTTCTCTGCCCTGTTACTCTACATTGGTCCATTGGTGTTGTCCTTCCCTTTGCTTCTTCCCCTCCGGTCCTGCCTCCCTTCCACCCACCCTAGGTGGTGGTGGGGGGGGGGCTGGGATGTTCCTGGTCGTTCAGGAGCCCGACCTTGAGGGGGAGGCTCTGTCACCATGGGATGAGACGCCGTCTCGGCGCTCAGCCCATGTTTCTCCTCATCCCTGCTTCTCATTGAGCAGCGTCTCAGCAGGCTCCCAGCTGGCAGCATTACGGGACGGCTGGGGCCAATTAATCCTCATTAGCTGGGTGCTGCCAATGAGAATAAATAGGAGCAGCCTCGATCACTCGGGACTGCGACATAAGCACTGCTAGGCTGAAGCCCCTTCGTCTGGTGTCAGTCTCTACTCCTCTTACAGCATTCCTGTGATTATTACCCGGTGTGAGTATGTATGCCTTGTTACCCCTACGTCCGGTACGAGCTCCCTGCTCCTGCGCTGTGCAACTCGTGAGTGTACCTCTGTACGAGTATCTGTGCTTTCCTCATCCCTCACCCCTTACCTTTAATAAAACATCCCGACTCACTGGCTCGCCCTTGGCTCTTATTGCCTGGCTCCCTAGAGCCCCGCGTGACACACACACCTTCCAAAAAGTTCAACTTTTGTCTCATCAGTCCAGGATCATCAAGATGTTTTCTGGCAAAACTGAGACGAGACTTTATGTTCTTTTTGCTCAGCAGTGGTTTTCCTCTTAGAACTCTGCCATGCAGGCCATTTTTACCCAGTCTCTTTCTTATGGTGGAGTCATGAATACTGACCTTAACTGAGGCAAGTGAGGCCTGCAGTTGTTTGGATGTTGTTGTGGGGCCTTTTGTGACTTCTTGGATGAGTCGTCGCTGCGCTCTTGGGGTAATTTTGGTTGGCCGTCCACTCCTGGAAAGGTTCACCACTGTTGCATGTTTTTGCCATTTGTGGATAATGGCTCTCTCTGTTTGCTGGAGTCCCAACGCTTTAGAAATGGCTAGAAAATTGAACTCAGCTCTCCAAAGATGTGATAAACCACAGTTAATTTATGTTTTAACGGGGGGAGATTACTTTTTCACACAGGGCCATGTAGGTTTGAACTTTTTTTACCCTTAATAATAAACACCTTCAATTAAAAAATGCATTTTGTGTTTACTTGTGTTATGTTTGTCTAATATTTAAATTTGTTTGATGATCTGAAACATTTAAGTGTCATAAACACCTTCCAAGGTAGGGAAAAAGGCACCAAATGCCGGCTGTGAGTTTCAAATTTATTGACAGAACAAAACTAAATAACAAAAAACTTGTGGTGAAAAAGAAACACAGGTCAGCAAGGATAACTAAGGCTAAGGCGAGAGCATCGCCGGCTAAACCTGGAGACTAATCTCAAAGAACAGGCAAGCAAAGATAGCCCAGCTAAGGCGAGGCTATCGCCGACTAACCTGGATGATAAATAGCAAACACATAGCACAACAACAAATGACTGACGTGTAGGAGCAAGAAGAAAGTGGTAGTTTGAAGTAGGGTGCCGCACTGGAAAAAACGCACAGCCCCTTAAATAGTGACCAGAACCATTAACATAAACAGCAGGTGTCGGTACCTGAACGGGCAGGAGAAAGGGATGATACGTGATTGGGATCAGCTGAGGAAGTGAGAGGGAGGCAAACCCACATTGACAGCTGATAGGGCACGCCCATGTGAAGCTTCACGCCCCTGACAGCTGTCAACAGTAAAAAGGACTAAACTGGGATATAAAGAATAAAAATAACATGTCAAGGTATAATTATAAATAAGTACAGAAAATAAAATAATAACATTAACACAAACAGAAAAATGGCAAGTAGAACAATAATACAAAAAGGGCATAAGTGCAACAGATAAGTAAACAGGCAGAAAATGCCATGAGACTGAGTCTGGGGGAATCTCCAGCACTCGGGTCATGACGTTAAGTGTGACAAACATACAAAAAAAGTGAGAAATCAGGAAGGGGCAATTTTTCACACCACTGTACATACCGATTGCATTAGAAGTTGCTCTCTGCTCTTGACACAATTTGAACAGAAGTTACTGGACACAACAGAAAGCCATTTTGGCCGTTCATGTCAGGGCTAACATGAACGGCCAGGGCGCGCTCGATTCTATCACCAGTGTACACTTCAATATGGGTTATATGAGCGGATTAAAGAAATAAATGTGAATATAGTTAAATGTAAATATAGTTTTGGTGTCCCAGCACCCAGCTGTATCCTGTACTTTTGTCTCCCTGTCAGTCCACACTGCATGTATTGTGGAGAGAGATCCGCGGATCCTAAACTCCGCCGACTGTGTCAGATGCACTTGATTTAAAAAATTCACCTTTGACCTCTTTAATGGTCAAGCGGTCAGTGAAAAGTCAAAGAAGAGCCGCACACCGAAAAGCTGCCATTAGTTATTTATTCATCAGTAACGTTTCAGGCCACCTGCCCTTCCTCAGACTTCTATCAACATACAAAAGGATGGTCACCATCTTAAATATCCATAATCCCGGTCTAATTAATCACATGATTAAATAACATGAAAATTCACAGAATGAAGAAATAACATAAAAAAATTCACAGACTGACAAAAGCATCAAACATTCACAGATAGAAAAATAATTATCTAAAAGAGGATATAAAGAGACCTTCAAAACAATATCTAGATAATAAAAATATCCCTTACAGAAAACAACTCATGATAACGTTGTAATATCAATAGTCCATTAAAAGGCTGTGTGATGTGTCTAGTGCGTTATAGAAGCGTACACTTCTGTCCCACCGCTAGCTAGCCTGCTGTTTACAGCAAGTGAAAAGGGAGCCGAGTGCGTAAGTCTCCTCTGCTAGTACATAACCTCTCCACAGCAAGCCCCATGCATACCTCCTCGTGGTAATGGATGGAAACTGGATACCGTGAGGCCCCAGGATAAAATGCAGGGACTCAAAGGAGGTTTGGCCCCCAGACTTGCGGTGCTCACGGCCCACCGGCGTGTGGACATGCCCTGATACCCATGAACCAGATCCCCAACTATGGGTTAAATAGTATACGGACTACATAGTCCGTTAGGAAAGTCCCCAACGGTGAGTAGTCTACTACTTCAGCGATTGAGGGCAGTGCCTGGTGGGCAGGTGCTAGAGAGGCAGGCCTTGTTAAACAAAGCACTCGGCAGCCCGTTGCAGCCAACTTCATGAAAATCGCATGTTTCGGCCTGCCGAACCGCGTTGGACATGCTGATGGCCAAGAGCGTGTGCGTGGCCCTCACGAAGCCACGACCACCCTAAACAAATTCACAAGCGATTGGCCTTCGTCTTCAACTCGGACGATCCCTTCAAGCCCAATAGCAATGGAACGGCGAGTAACGGGGGCAGGTTTGGTATGACTGGAAGCCTCTAGCTCGCAACCACACACTGGCGGCGGATCCAAGATGATCGTCTTCCAATGAACTCTGCAGTGACACTGGATTTTGGTAGCTGGATCCGCGACTGGGCTGGCCTATTTAGGACTCCTGCAGCCCACCCCATTTGGGGAGGCCCCTAGAAAAGGTGGGGTAAACATCGGACACTGCAGACTTATCTGGTTAGCATGCTGTGGCTGGCAGATTACCCATCACAGCGGTCGACCTACATATCAAAACCATAAAAACTCAAACTCAACCGCTCTCGACCACCGCCTGGATTCTCAACCACCGATTGGATCTCTCATTACAAAACCCTTCATCCTGGGTGCTTGGAACATTCGCACACTGCAGGGCACGAGGAGCAGCGTCCAGAACGTCGTACAGCTCTGGTATGTAAAGAACTTGCACACTTTAACATCGACATAGCAGCTCTAAGTGAGACTAGACTTGCTGAGGAAGGCAACATCAAGGAAACTGGCTCAAACGACACCATTTTCTGGAAGGGAAAGGATACAGAAGATCCATGTATCCATGGTGTAGGCTTTGCCATCCGATCCCAGCTTGTGGACCAACACAACCTTGTCCCAACTGCAATCAATGAGCGAATAATGACCATCCGAATCCCGCTCACCCAAAAACGTTTCCTCACTCTGATCTCAGTGTATGCGTCTACACTTACATCTGAAGATGAAAGCAAGACCTCCTTCTATGAACAGCTCACACATACCATTCTGACAGTCCCAGAATCTGACAAGCTTGTTATTTTGGGTGACTTCAATGCCAGAGTTGGCAGTGGCCACCAGCTGTGGAAAGGCATCATAG
Organism: Pholidichthys leucotaenia; assembly: GCA_020510985.1. NCBI lineage: Eukaryota > Metazoa > Chordata > Actinopteri > Cichliformes > Pholidichthyidae > Pholidichthys > Pholidichthys leucotaenia. The sequence goes on from CM035843.1 coordinate 290,190,484, forward strand.
GCCACCATGGTATGGGAAAATGCAATGCAAATGGGGAACTTTTACTGGGTCTTTGTGCCGAACACAATCTTATTGTAACAAACACCCTTTTCCAACTACCCCATCTCCAGAAGACGACCTGGAAACACCCTCGCTCCAAAAAGTGGCACACCCTCGACTATGTCCTCACAAAAACAAGAGACTGAAATGATGTCCGCATCACGCGATCCATGCCTGGAGCAGATGACTGCTGGACAGATCGCCGCCTCCTGATCTCCCGACTCAATATTACGATCCGGCAACCACCAAAGCACAGTTTGGCAAACGTTCCTCACCATCGCTTTGACTGTGACAAGCTCCACGATCCCCGAATGTTGCAGTCCTTTAGAGAGGCCATTGGTAGAAACATGAATGAACTGAGCCTTCCAGACAATGCCTCAGTTGAAGACCAATAGGCCACTCTCCGTGATGTATTGACTGCTGCCGCCAAAGAAACGACGAATGATGAAACAATCACTGACCTCATAGAGGCTAAACGCCATGCACGTCTTGCGTTTGAAAATGATCCGTCTGCAAAGAATCAACAGAAACACCAGCAAGCAAAAGCGGAATGCCAGAGAGGGATTCGTAAAGCCCAAAACACTTGGTGGCAGCAAAAAGCAGAAGATTTGCAAAAATATGCCGACCAACGGGATATGCGCTGTTTTTATGCTGCAACGAAGGAGATCTTTGGCCCCACCAGATCATCTGTGGGCAGCCTAAAAGATGCAAATGGCTCCACCATTATCACAGACACTAAGGAGATCCTTGACTGTTGGAAGTCCCACTTTGAGAGTCTGTTAAATAGTCACTTTTGCACCCCTAGTGATCTCCTCTGCAAGACCCCGCAACACCCCACTCGCGAGTGGATGTATACCACCTTCACTACACGAGCTAAATAAAGCTATAAAGCATATGAAGACAAGCAAAGCACTAGGACCAGATAACATCCTGCTGGAGTTCTATCTTCATGAGGTCCCGAGGTGAAAAACTATTTAATGCAGCTTCTACTTAAAATATGGGAAACCAAGACGTTACCAAGTGACTTTAAAAATGCAAATATAGTCACCATTTTCAAGAAGGGAGATAGAGAGAACTGCAGTAACTACCACTAGTTACTGCTACTACCGCAGCATCTCACTACTGAGCATTGCAAGCAAGATCTTTGCTCGTATCCTTCTCAACCGTCTTCTTGTAGTAGCCGAGGATGTACTTCCTGAGTCCCATTGTGGCTTTAGACCCTCTTGTGGTACGGTAGATATGATATTCTGTGCTCGACAACTCCAGGAAAAGAGCCAAGAACAACAACAACCACTCATGTTCATCTTCTGGGACCTCAAGAAGGCATTTGATCGAGTTCCTCGCCCTGCTATGTGGGCTGTTCTTGCTCGTTTTGGATGTCCAGATGATTTCATCGCTCTCATTCGCGCTCTCCACAATGGCATGGTTGGTAGGGTTTGCCACCAAAATACCCTCTCAGACCCTTTTCCCATCACTAGTGGTCTCAAGCAAGGATGTGTCCTTGCTCCAACCTGCTTTTTGTTGTATATGGCTGCAATGCTAAATGAAATACCACCAACAACCCCTGGTATCAATCTGTGATACCGCTTGGATGGGGGGCTTTTTAATCTTGCTCGCTTTCGCGCGGAATCCAAAACCTCGGTCACCAGTGTTCATGAACTGCAGTTTGCAGACGATAATGCCACACCAGCTCAGACTGTTGATGACCTCCAGAGGATAGCTACCATTTATAATGACTCTTATGAGCATTTTGGAATGGAAGTTAACACTGACAAAACCAAAATCCTCAACCAACCAGCACCTGGTCAAACTTCCTCAAGGACCAACCTTAAGATTAACGGAAATCCTGTCGATGAAGTGGAGCATTTCTCTTACCTTGGTAGCATCCTCTCAAAAATACCAACTTGTGCAAAGGACATCGAAAACCGCATAAAAGCTGCACACTCCACATATGGACGCGATATCAAGCGCCTTGAGAACTTCCAACAGAGAAAGCTCAGACAAATACTTGGCATTCGTTGGGAGGATCCACTTTCAAACAATGAGATTCTCAAGCGTGCTCTGCTGCCTAGTGTGGAAGCTACCATCTTGCAGCACCGCCTTCGATGGACAGGACATGTCGTATGGATGGACCCCACCAGACTACCACGAATCATGCTCCAGGGGGAGCTTGAGACAGGAAAAAGACCACATGGTAGGCCAAAACTGCACTACAAGGACCAGCTAAAATGTTCCCTGAAGCAAGCTAACATAGACAAAAGATCTTGGGAACAACTAGCCACCAACAGAGCAGCCTAGAGAAGAAGAACTTGGGAAGGCACAGACTCATTTGAGAGGCTCAGAAAACAACAGGATGATGATAAACACAAATGAAGACAAGAAAAACAAAATCAACCATGTCCCCCACCCACAATAAAATGTGACTTCTGCCCATGACAGTTCTATCATAGGCTGGGCCTTCAGAGCCACATCCGCCATCAACATCGATCACAGATGGCAACGTCCTGAAAACTAAGACGAAACCAATGCTCAGACATGAGCTGGAGCTGCCGATCAAATATACCAGATGTATATCAATAATAAATAGACATCAAACAATAATACACACTATAAAAAATAAGGAATATTTTAAGTATTACAAATCTTTAAAACTACCATCCAAAAAGATCCAAATGATTACCAAAGCAACAATGCCACTGAAATGTTACAAGTAACATCTCCATAATACAAGGACCTTGGTTTCACTGAGGACTAAGTACTGTAGCATTGCCATACAAGAGATGAGCCTGGGGTCAAGTTTCTTCTCAGTTAGTAGGGGGACAAAGTTTGCTACATACATACACCACGGAATCTCTTATATATATATATATACAGCCATGTGAAAAAATTAGGACACCCATTAAATATTCAGTTCTTTATTAAGAAATGTTCATATATCTACTGTATGTCTAAGCTTGTTTTTGTTTTATTTTCATTTTTTAACATTTATTTTAGCCATTTTAAGTGGGAATGAATGTGGGGGCATCCTAAAAAGGATGGGGGGGGTGTCCTAATTTATTCCTCACTATTTGTTTAGAATTACATTTTACAGAAAATTTGAACAAAGTCTTTAATTCATTTTTAATTGTTTAGTTGTATTACATGAATCTTCTAGTATTTTTAACATTGATATTAAATATCCACATGTCCAAATGTTAAAAAACACAGGCTTATACAGGGTGTCCTAGTTTTTTCACATGACTGTAGATGATGATCTGGATTATATTAGAGGGGAAATTCTAACAAAAAAAGTTTAAAAAGTTGCAACTTTATCACAAAAAATTGAATAGTTGCAGATTTATTAGGGAAAACATACTAATTTATCAAGAAAAAAAAAATCACTAAATTGGGGGAAAAAGTCCCAAATTTATAAGAAAAAAGTAGCACATTTAAAAAATCATTTATGAGAAAGTCACAAATTTGGGAGAAAAACCTCATGAGTTGGTGAGAGTAAAGTTGTTTCTCACTACTCAAGTATATTTCTTTGTAACTACTCTCACTTATACTTGAGTAATTAATATAATGTAATTAACATAATAAGGTTCTGCTACATTTACTTTAGTACAATTTCTGGCTACTCTACCCACTTCCCGGTGTTACAGTCATTTCTTCATTGCCTTCCATAAATGTGAATAAGAGAAAACCTAAAGAGTTTTCTCTTTTTTAATTTAACTATACTGCTCTTTATGTAGACAAATCACCTATTGCTTTATGTCAAATGGTACAAATTGAAATCTTTGAAGTACTTTCTCTTGCTCATTAGCATAAGTAATTCATGACAGGGGCTGAAGTTCTTTACAAGGCAGAGATAACCTCCTGCAATGACAAGTCTTGAACTTCACCTCTCCAAGGGATATGGGAGGAGCAGAGGGAGTGATCTCTGCTGTCTGAATGGGGGGACCTGGTGTGCGCCGCTGTTTATCACCTCCCCACCCCAACTGAGGGTTTAAATCTCATCCTCTTTACAAGACTCAAGTCTTCACTTAGGTAATGAATAATGGATTCCAGCCAGGATGATATTCAATATTAGATGAACTGCATATCTTCATCTAGTGACAGTGCCAATGCTGCTATAAGGGACAATCCCTCCTTAGCAGCCTGAAACCAGGTACAGAGAAAAAAAACAAAACAAACTTATTACAATTCATCATGGGGACTTATGAGGTGTGTGTACACTGTTGTGTACATGCATGCTTGCATTAAAAAGCATAAAATTGAGTGTGTGCTATTTGTATGTGTGAGAACTGAGCATTTGCTTGACTTTGAAGCAGGCTTGTTAATCCTGCATTTTTTTTTTTTTTTTTAAGTGTGGAGAGGCTGATAGAAGCCACTATAGTCGCTACAGGATGCACCCGGCTGTTGTTTCTTCTGCCTGAATACACATGAGTAGCCATCCTGATCTTCCCCCGTGCTTTCTGTGCTAAAAAAGACCAAGACACTGAAAACCGACACGTATACTACATTTATGAGAACATGGACCCGTTGTCTGTCTGAAGGTTCAGTGATGCGTTGTCGAATATGGAGAAACACTGTGAAGAGCGGCCTTTTACCGTTGAGCAAGTAGTTTTACTTCTTATCTGTATTTGTCTCAGTTGGCTATTTATTTTAGCTAATTATAGGCTATTTATCCATCCATCCATCTTCTACCGCTTTTCCAGAGGTCCGGGTCGCGAAGGCAGCAGTTCAAGCAGAGAAGGCCAGACTTCCCCAGCCACCTGCTCTAGCTCTTCAGACAGGATACCAAGGCGTTCCCAGACCAGCTGGGAAACCAGCTGGTAGACCCCGGGGCAGACCCAGGACTCGCTATAGGCTATTTATATGTATACTAAAAATATGGTGGCACTTTAAAAAATAGCACTTGGCCATTACTTGACCAGCATGAAAATGTGCTGCCAGAAATTTTGAAGTTATTATCATTATTATTAACATTATTTTTTCACAAATAAGAAGGCAATCCAACAAATAAAATAAAATAAAATGAAAATACAAGCAAAACTATGCTTACAGCAGCTATGGTGACTATGACCTCATTCTCAACAGCCAGTCACCAGGTACTTTGTTGCTGGTGGCTGAAGTTGTCCCTGTGATGGACTTTTGGGACTCAGGTCATGGTCGCCATAGTTGTAGTCCTTTGAATCTTCCTACCAAGAACAGAGCTGTTGCAGGCAATGTGGGTCCACTCAGGCTAGGAGGGATGTGACATTCATCTGGTCAAAGGTTGATGTACCATCAAAATAATTTTGGAAATATCATTTTAAGGTGCAAATCACACATATGTGGCATTTTTTTTTAATAATTTAGAAATCAAAGAAAATAGGCATCCACAATATACTAGATGTCACAGAATAGAACCCATGGCAGTTACACAGCGCTGAGTGGCAAAAATGAGTGGCAGCATTAATTTCTATGCAGAAAAACACAAAAACCACACATGGTGTTCCATCACAGCAGTACACAGTGCCTGCTTGCATTGCAGAGAGGTCCTCTTATCATTCCATCTTGTGTGAGGTGTGTCAGAAAAGAAACAGGATTGGGTTCACAAAAAAATATTTCAAATGTAAACTACAAACTACACATTTTCCCCTTCAAAATAAGTCCCCTTGAGTCGAACACACGTTCCCATCCTTCTCCGCCATGTATCCATCAACTCCTGGAAGGATTCTCCCGGGATTCTCTGCAACTCCATCATCATGGCCCTCCTGATGGCTTCCATGTCTGGAAAACTTGACCCCTTGATGGCTCCTTTGAGCTTGGGGAAAAGGAGAAAAAAAATCACATGGAGCCAGGTCTGGTAAGTAGGGAGGTTGCTGGAGCAGAGTGATGTTTTTCTCACCCAGGAACTGCCAGATGTTCAGAGCATTGTGAGCTGGTGCATTGTCATGGTGAAGCAGCCATGAATTGTTTTGCCACAACTCTTGCCTTTTCTCACGCACTAAACAAAACAAATGCTGCAGGATGTCTTTGTAGACATGCTGGTTGATCACCTGGCCCTATGGCAAGAACTCAATCTGGACAATGCTCATCACATTGAACAGCACACTAAGTCCTGTTGCTTTTCTGACATACCTTGTATTAATTGATAAAAATAAATAAATGATTAAATTGCAGAAAGACCCCAGCAATCAGGCGATCCCCTGTGAGCAAGCACTTGGCGACGGTGGAGAGGAAAAACTCCCTTTTAACAGGAAGAAACCTCCAGCAGAACCAGGTTCAGGGAGGGGTAGTCATCTGCTGTGACTGGCTGGGGGGTGAGGGGATTGAGAAGATGAAAAGAACAGACATGTAGAGCGCAAACATGAAAGGAGTGAAGCCCAGCACATTATTGGAGGTCCCCCAGCTGTCTAAATCTATTAGCAGCATAACTAAGGGAGGGTTCAGAGACACATGATCCCTCCTAATTGTAGGCTATATCAAAAAGGAAGGTTTTAACCCTATTCTTAAAAACAGAGATCGAGTCTGACTCCCGAATCCAGATTGGCAACTGGTTCCACAGGAGAGGAGCTTGATAACTAAAGGCTCTGCCTCCCATTGTACTTTTAGAGATTCTAGGTATTACAAGTAATCCAGCATTTTGGGAGCGTAATGCTCTGTTAGGATGATAGGGTAGTATCAGATCTTTGAAATAAAAAGGGGCCTGATTGTTAAGAGCTTTGTAAGTGAGAAGAAGGATTTTAAACTTAATTCTGAACTCTATGGGAAGCCAATGAAGGGAGGCCAGAACCGGAGAGATATGATCTCTCTTTCTAGTACCTGTTAAAACTCTTGCTGCAGCATTTTGGATCAACTGAAGACTTTTTAAAGATATTTTAGGACAACTTGATAATAAAGAGTTACAATAATCTAATCTAGAGCTAACAGAATCAGAACCAGAATCAGAATCAGGTTTATTGCCATTGTTCATGTAGTACACAAACTAGGAATTTGTCTCGGTACAATGCTGCAACATTAAACATGATAAGATAAGAGAAATAAACTATACATGTAATAAAGTGTAGGATAAGATTAAGTGATACTGGTCAACAGTTAAAATATATATTAGCCAGCAGCAGATACTGTGGAGAACTATATAGTGCAGTCGGTAATGCAGGAAGAAAACAGTGATGATTGACATGAGTCTGGTTGAGCTGCTGTACATGGTGCACGAGAGTCACTTAGTGTTCAGCAGTCTAATGGCAGAGGGGAAGAAGCTGTTCATGTGACGGGAGGTTTTAGTCTGGATGGACCGAAGTCTTCTACCAGAGGGGAGGGGGGCAAACAGTACGTGACCAGGGTGTGAGGGATCGGCTATGATCCGGCCAGCACGCCTCCGGGTCCTGGAGATGTACAGATCCTGGAGAGATGGGAGCTTGCAGCCGATCACCTTCTCAGCAGTGCGCACGACGCGCTGCAGCCTTAGTCTGTCCCTGGCAGTGGCTCCTGCGTACCACACGGTTATGGAGGTGGTGAGGATGGACTCGATGATGGCTGTGTAGAACTGCACTAACATCTTGGTGGGTAGCTTGAGCTTCCTCAGCTGCCGCAGGAAGAACATCCTCTGCTGGGCTTTTTTGATGAGTGAGCTGATGGTCAGCTCCCATTTGAGGTCCCTGGTGATGGTAGTGCCTAGGAAGCGGAAGGAATCAGCAGTGGTGATGGGAGAGCCTGAGAGGGTGAGGGGGGGCAGAGGAGTAGTGACTTTCCTGAAGTCTACAATCATCTCCACTGTCTTCAGAGCGTTCAGCTGCAGGTTGTTATTGCTGCACCAGGACGCCAGCAGGGCCACCTCTCTCCTGTAGGCGGACTCGTCGCCGTTGGAGATGAGCCCGATGAGGGTGGTGTCGTCCGCAAACTTGATCAACTTGACAGACTGGTGGCTGGAGGTGCAGGAGTTGGTGTAAAGGGAGAAGAGTAGGGGGGAAAGTACACAGCCCTGGGGTGATCCGGTGCTGATGCTAGTATAGTCTGAGACAGTCTTTCCCAGCCGCACATGCTGCCTCCGGTCCGTCAGGAAGTCGATGATCCACCTGCAGAGGGAGTCAGGCACGTTGAGCAGGGACAGCTTGTCCCGGAGCAGAGCGGGGCGGATGGTGTTGAATGCGGAGCTGAAGTCCACAAACAGGATCCTGGCGTAGGTTCCCGGGGAGTCCAGGTGCTGCAGGATGGAGTGGAGGGCCAGGTTGACTGCATCGTCTACAGACCTGTTGGCTCGGTAGGCAAACTGCAGCGGGTCCAGGAGAGGGGTGGTGATGGACTTGAGGTGGGACAGGACCAGGCGCTCAAAGGACTTCATGACTACAGAGGTGAGCGCTACAGGTCTGTAGTCATTAAGTCCAGTGATCCGTGGCTTCTTGGGGACAGGGATGATGGTGGAGGATTTGAGGCAGGATGGCACGTGGCATAACTTAAGGGAGGTATTAAAAATGTCTGTGAATACAGGAGCCAGCTGTTTCGCACAGAGTCTCAGGGTGGAGGGAGACACGCTGTCTGGGCCGGGGGCCTTGCGCGGGTTCAGTCTGGAGAACTGTTTGAGCACATCCTGCTCACTGATGATAAGGGGAGGGGGGAGGAGGGGGGGGTGCCTTAAATGAAGTAGGGAATGTGGAGGCTGTGGAGCTGGAGGGAGGGGGGGAGTTGGAGGGAGGAACAAAAGCGTGGATCAGTTTCTCAGTATCACTCTGAGACAAGATGCTCCTAATCTTGGCAATATTACGCAAATGATAGAAGGCAGTCTTAGAAACAAATTTAATACGTGAATTGAAAAACAGATCTTGATCAAAAATAACTCCAAGGTTCCTCACAGAACTATTAAGAGAAAGAGTAACCACATCCAAACTAAGAGTTTGATTTGGAAAAGTATGTCTAAGGTTTTTTGGACCAACAAGAATGACTTCAGTCTTATCTGAATTTAATATCAGGAAATTACAAGTCATCCAAGCTTTGATTTCCTTAAGACAGGCTTCTAACTTGGCTAATTGATTACTATCATCTGGCTTCATTGACAGGTATAACTGTGTGTCATCTGTGTAACAATGAAAATGTATACAGTGCTTTCTAATAATGTTGCCTAACGGAAGCAAATATAAACTAAAAAGAGTAGGACCTAGCACAGATCCCTGTGGAAATCCATGACTGAGGTTTGAGTTGAAAGAAAACTCACTATTAACATGAACAAACTGGAACCTATCAGACAAATAAGATCTAAACCACTGCAGCGAAGTTCCATTAAGTCCAACATAGTGTTCTAATCTCTCAAGTAGAATATTATGGTCGATAGTATCAAAAGCTGCACTAAGGTCTAAAAGGACAAGTACAGAAACAAGTCTATTATCAGATGCTGTGTTGAACCAAGGGGTTAGAAATCTCTGATTGGACTTTTTCTTTTTTAAAGGGGCCACCATGTCTAGAGTCTGATGCAGAGAAGCTGTAACACTATCTACCATGCTATCAATCACGGAAGGAGCAAGCTCTCCATAGCTTATTTCCGTTGTGTTGACACATGGCATAGAGGAGACAATGTGCATAAATTTGGTAACAACATCATCTGAGAGGTATCTGCTGTAGTAATATTTTTCTTTAGGAATCAAATAGTCAGAAATAGTAAAATCAAAGGTTAACAGACAATGGTCTGACAGTACAGGGTTATGAGGAGACACTACCAGATTATCTATTTCTATGCCATATGTCAGAACAAGGTCCAACGTATGGTGGAGATAATGAGTAGAATTTCCTACTTTCTGAGAAAACCCCATCGAGTCTAATATTGAATTAAATGCCACATTAAGGCAGTCACTATCTACATCTACATGTATATTAAAATCCCCTACTATAATTATTATATCTGATTTCAGCACTAAATCAGCTAAGAATTCGGCAAATTCGGATAAAAACTCTGAGTAGGCTGAGGGAGGATGATAAACTATGGCAAAAAAAATTGGGTTTAACCTAAAATTGCTAACATGCCCAATACTGAGGACCAGACCCTCAAAGGAATTATAACATGTTTTTTGCTTTACATTAACTACTAATTTAGAATGGTAAATTGTCGCTACTCCTCCTCCAGGACCAGAACTTCCGGGATTTTGATAGTTTAAATAACCAGAGGGAGTTGATTCATTTAAACCAGCATAATCCTCTTGCCCTAACCAAGTCTCTATAAGGGATATTAAATCATCTGATGATCAATTAACAGATCATGGACTAACAGAGACTTGGGAGTTAGAGACCTAATATTTAACAAACCACATTTAGTTTTTAAATTATGAGGAGGAAGAGATGCCAAATCATTAAATTTAGAGACTTCATGTTTAATTTGAATTTTACAAACTTTTTGTTTAATCACTTTGGGATTTATATATTATATTTTTATTAACTTTGGAGGGAGCAGACAATGATTCTCTGATGGGGAAGACAGAGGCTAAGTTGAGGGGTGGCGGATGAAGAGGAGCTGCAGAGAGGCGTGTATTTATCAAGTTATGTTTTATTTGTATTGGGTTACAATGTTTTGGGTAACGGGAGACAGACACAATCTCTATGGGGTTATGAACTGAAGACTGATCTAAACACTGAGAATTATTTGGATTAATAGGATTAATATGAGAAGTGGAAGCAACAAAGGGCTGGTTGGCAGACCCAGGTACTTCGGGGTGAGTTAACACACCAGCTTTCAATCACTGTACTACAAAATGCTGAATGGAATAAAACAGATTGTCCCTTAGGACACATGCACCGAGTCTATGTGGATGGATGCCATCTGGCCTCATAAATGAAGGGCGGTTCCAAAACAGGTTGAAATTGTCTACAAAACCAATGTTAAAAGTAGGACAAGTTGACTTCCGGTTATGGCGGCCGCCTAGAAGGACACGTATCACTCTGCTCTGCTCCTGGAAATAAAGATTCGGCAAATAACTCTCTCATTTGGAACAGAACTTTTCCCAGCGTTTGGGTGAGGATATGCCGGTGAAGACTAAGGCTGGGAAATCAGGAGGGGGAAAAATTGAATCGCCGAAGCAGTCCAAATTAACGGACTTTAAAGTTTGTGGCGCAGTAGAAAAAGCTGCGGATATGGCGGATGAAACTAGCGGTGGTGCGGTAACTGCTGACGATGGCGGCACAGGTGCAGTGCTGGCTGCCATTAGCTCAATGAGAGCAGACTTTTCCGCTAAACTTGATGGGATTATGGCAGCGTTGGATGCAATGAGAAAGGAGTTGGGTGACTGCGTGGAGCGAGTGACGCAGGCGGAGCTTCGTGTTTCAAGTGCGGAGGATGAAATCAGCGGACTTCAAATAAAGGTGCGCACTTTGGAAAAAAAAATAAAGATCTGGAAAATAGCGTTCTGGACTTGGAATCCCGGTCCAGACGGAACAACCTGAGGCTGGTGGGTTTACTGGAGGGAGCCGAAGGTCGTGATTCATGCTCCTTTTTGGAGGGGTGGATCCCGGAGGCGCTGAACAACGCGGAGCTAAAATCATCAGTCGTCTTGGAAAGCTCCCACCGAATTGGCCCACCGAGAGGTAACAAGGCAGCACCGAGGACGTTAATTATGAAGTTTCTCAGCTACAGAGACAGGATGACGATCTCCAACGCGGTGCGGGCCAAAGGAGAAATTAAATACCAAGATCAGCAGGTGCGGTTCTACCCAGATTTGGCCTCAGGAATCCAACAATTAAGGAAGCAGTTTGACCCCATCCGCAAAGAACTGCGCAACCTTGAGATTCGTCATGCAAGACTTCTGGTCACATATGAGGGCAGAACACGCATCTTCAAGACCCCCGAGGAGGCGCAGGAGCTCATCAAGAAGATCCAGGAAGAGACTGTTGGGAGCTAAGCATGAACAGAATATAGGGTAGAATATTTGAGCATTTAACTGATTAGAAGCATATAACAAGATTACAAAATATAGATTGTATTACATATTAAAAAAAAAAAAAAAGTACAAAATTGCTAAAAAATTTTGGAGTTAAATTGGAAAATTACAGAAGAGAGTTAATGTTACGTTATTAAAAGCAGTAGAGTTAGGGTGATTGGGAGGATGAAGAAGGAGTGGCTTTGGCTGATCCTCGTGGGTGTGGAACGGTCGATGGCTATATCGGGAGACGGAATTTTTCTTTTGTTTTTGGGGGGATTGCCACAAATGTGGGAAGGGGAAATTTGTTTGTGTGTAGTTTGTAGGGTGAATGTTCAACCACTCATTTTTTTGCTTTTCTGTTTGAGCATGCTTACACTGCAAGGTAATCCCAAACTCCCTATTGATCATAAATCAAAGCGTTAATCTTAATTTAACTTCATGGAATTGCAGAGGTCTACAAAATTTAAAAAAACTTAAACAAGTTATGAATAAAATAAAAGACATGGGTTCAAAAATTGTGTTTTTACAAGAAACTCATCTAATAGAGGAAGATGTAAAAAGAATTAGGAGTAGATGGCAAGGAAATGTTTTCACCTCATCATTTTCATCCCGAGCCAGGGGAGTTATGACTCTCATACATAAATCAGTCCCATTTCAAGTGAAAAATGTAATTGGAGACAAATTTGGAAGATATGTAATCATTCAAGGATCTTTGCTATTAGAAAACATAAATTTGGTGAACTTATATGGTCCCAATATAGATGATCAAAAGTTCTTTGCTAATTTATTTCTTATCTTATCATCACTTACAGGGCAACATATAATAGCAGGGGATTTTAATTGTACATTGAATCCCGGTATAGATAGATCAACAGGACTGGACTGTACGCACAATGGATGTAGGATGACCATTAATCATTTTATGAAAGAATTGAAATTGATAGATATATGGAGAGAAATGAAACCACAAGTTAAAGCATACTCTTGTTATTCCAATACCTACAAGACATTCTCACGTATTGATTATTTTTTGATCTCCACAGAATTAAGGTCCAAGATTCAAAACTGTTTTTATGATAACATCGTGATCTCTGATCATGCACCCTGCTGTCTAATATATGTAGATAAGAAATTGACAAAGGAACCAGGTAGATGGCAATTTCAGCATAAATGGCTTCAGGATGAGGAATTTGTTTAATACATAGAAAAACAGATAGATGAGTTCTTTGACATCAATACTACACAAACATCAGCATGTGTAAAGTGGGAGGCTTTCAAAGCTTTTATTAGGGGACATATTATTAGTTATACAGGTTCAAAATCTAAGAAGACTCGAGAGGAGAGAGTCCAATTGGAACATAAAATAAAAATTCTTCAAGAAAGAGTATATGCAGGAAGAGATCCAAGGTTGGAGAACTAATTACTGATTTTGAGAGCTGAATATGACAAAAAATCAGCGAATAGAGCTGCCTCGAGTCTTCTAAGATTGAAACAATCTTTTTATGAACAAGGTGAAAAATCAGGAAAGTTATTGGCATGGCAGATTAAACAATTAGAATCTAAAACACCAATTACCAGTATTATAAGTAACGGACAGGTAGTTATAGATCCTTTAGAAATTAATAGAGCCTTTAGAGATTACTATGAAAAATTATATGATACCAAAAATGAATCTGACTTAACAAAACTACATGGGTTTTTGAACAAACTATTTATACCGTGTATTCCAAATGAAAATAGGGAGATACTGGAGTCTATAATTAGTCAAGAAGAAGTTGGACTAGCTATTGATAATATGAAATCAGGAAAAAGTGCAGGACCAGATGGTCTTCCAGTTGACCTTTATAAAAAATTTAAGAATAAATTAACAAAACCTTTTTTGGAAATGGGTTTAGAAGCATTTCAAAATAGTAATTTACCATCATATATGAATAATGCCTTAATTATACTGTTGCCAAAACCAGGTAAGCCCTCTAATAAATGTGAAAATATGAGACCAATAAGCCTATTAAATGCCGACCTTAAGATAATCTGTAAAATTTTAGCAAGACGAATACAAGAAATTTTACCAAATATTATTAATCGAGATCAGAATGGCTTTATAAAGGGAAGACAAGGCTTCCATAATGTAAGAAGACTATTTAATATTATTTATTCTAATAAAGAAGCATCGGATACAGCTCTCTTATCACTGGATGCCGAAAAAGCCTTTGATAGAGTTGAATGGCCCTTTCTTTTTGAAGTCTTACAAAGGTTTGGACTTGGAAATAATTTCATAAAATGGGTTCAGATAATATATAATAATGCTACTGCAGAAATCCTAACAAATAACAATATTTCAAAATCAATAAAAATCAATAGAGGATGTCGACAAGGCTGTCCACTTTCATCTTTACTGTTTACTATGGCAATTGAACCTTTAGCGATGGCGATACGTCTACAGTCACAAATATATGGAATTAAAGTTGGACCAACAGAACATAAAATCTCCCTGTATGCCGATGACATAATTTTGTTTATGTCGAATCTTAAAAAATCAATTCCGACCTTGTTGAATTTAATAAAGAATTTTGGGGAAATATCAGGATATAAAATAAATAAAACTAAATCTTCAATATTAATGCTAAATGAGACCCAGAGAAATTACCCAGCCCCTGAGGTAAATCAATTCAATGTTGTAAATCAGTTTAAATATTTAGGAATCCAAATTGTGCCTAAGCTAGAATCAATCGCCAGTGTCAATTATGAAGCCTTAATGACAGATATTGATGAGTTACTTCAGAGATGGATGTCACTACCAATGTCGAAGATCGGGAGAATTAATATACTTAAAAGTAATATCTTACCTAAAATACTTTATTTATTTCAATACATTCCCTTACCACCACCTTTAGATTTATTCTCAAGAATTAAAAAAAAGTTAGTGGAATTTATATGGAACAACAGGAGGGCTAGATTACGTCTGTCTTTATTATATTTACCATTTGATCGTGGAGGTCTGAAATGTCCAAATTTTATGCTGTATTATTGGTCGGCACAACTGAGGTCTATGACATATTATTTTTCATCAAATGATCTCCCTCACTGGACTGAAATGGAATCATACAATTTACCTTTACCTCTTCCCATATTCATATACTCAGATTCGGCAAAAAAATTACAAAAACAAGTTAAAAATCCATTTGTAAAGCATATGATCAAAATATGGTGTGAAGCTAAAAACTATTTAAAAGAACCACAGTTATTGTCACAATTTAGTCCAATATGGGGTAATCAATATTTTAAACCAGGGAGAGCGGACGCTGTATTTAAAGTATGGAATTTAAAAGGGATACAAAAGATTCAGGATTTATATTTGCCATGTGCAGAAAACATAATGTCTTTTGAAGAGCTGAGGATCAAATTTAATCTCAATAGAACACATTTTTTTAAATATCTTCAACTTAGAAACTTTATTCGATCAAATCAAAATAAAGCTCTCACTCGACCTATCTATTCATCCTTGGAAAAAATGTTGATGAAAGATAGTAAAAGAAAGGGTATTATTTCAGAGTTTTATAACTCATTGACACTATTTTCAAGTGAAAATTCACTGAAAAGATTAAACTACTGGAAAGAAGATCTGCAAACTGAAATTTCAGAGGAACAATGGGAATTGGCTTGTACAGAAGCTCAAACCAAATCAATAAATGTACGCCTTAAATTGATACATTTCAAATGGTTAATGCGGATGTATGTTACACCGGAGGAGTTAAATAGATATAACAAAAATATACCAGATACATGCACAAAGTGCATGGAAAGTAAAGGAACTCTATTTCATTGTGTATGGGAATGTAGATTAATAAGAATGTTTTGGGAAGAGGTGAGGGTAACAATTGAAAAAATAATCTCAAAACAAATCATATTGAATCCTAAACTGTTTTTGTTGGGTCTGTACCCAGAAAAGCATAATTTTAATAAAAGTGAAAGAACATTCATAGACCTCAGTTTGCTTAATGCCAAAAAATGTATTGCACTATTATGGAAAAAGACTCATAGACCAGATGTGACTCAGTGGTTAAGACAGATGTTAACAAACCTTCCATTAGAAAGAATAACATATATACTGAAATCAAAGGAAATTGTGTTTGAGAATATATGGAGACCTTTTATTGATTATGTAAAAAATTTAAACATAACTCTTGAAGAAGGTGAATGATGTGTGTGGACCTTGTAAATTCCTAACTGGTGAACATAATATGTATACTTATGTATTGGATTGTCTAGACTAAACAGAGGAGCATTGTTGAAGATTTGATTTTGTTGGTGGTTGTTGGTGTTTTTTAGTGCATTTTTTTTTTGTAGTACTTTAGTGTTAGTGTTTGATTGTTTGTATCATGTTTGTTAAAAAAAAAGGTTCAATAAAGATATTGTGGAAAAAAAAAGTAGGACATGTTGAACACAACCAGGTATTAAGGCTGAGAGTTCTGCTAAAATAATTGCAACCTCTTCTAAAAGGAGTAAGTGGCCCAGAAATAAACACACATCTGCCACAGTTCATAAGAGTGGAAGAAGGCTCCTGAAGTCTGTCTTTAAGATCTCTGACGCTTCATCTGGGATGTTGTTGCATCCAACATGCACAATGACAGTTTTAATGTGGGGGTATTCATTTAATATGTCAGGGGTAACAGCCTCAATGTCTGACACTTTAGCCCCAGGAAAAAATTTTGTAACACAGTACCTGTTTCTGACGTTCCTCATTATTGAATCACCAATTACCAGCGTTGTTTGGGGGGGCTTTGTTGGTGGTTTCTGAAATGGTGGATAATTTTGCCGTTGTTGCTGCAGTGGCGGCAGGGTGCCGATGCGGGGGCAATGCGGGGGGATGTGCTCTCTTTTTCTTGGAGCTGGTGTATAGTTTGACACACCTAAGGTAGTTTTGATCCGGGGCTTGCAGGTTTGGGCTGCTGCTGAAGGAGGAGGGGCAGCCAGGGGAGGAAGGTCAACGTCCAGGTGGGGGAAATCTTCCAGGGAAAGGATATCGAATCTATTTTCCAGCAAAAGGGGAAGGGTGGAGGTGCGGCCATGTCTGGTCAATCCCCGATGTTTGCTATTTGGCCCAACCATGGTCCAGAGCGTGCACTGAGGCTGTGAATAGCCACCTGGGGCTTTGGGTTTAGCTCCAAGCTGAAGCCAGTGTTTGCTGCTGGAGTCCTGGACAGCTGAGGTGACCGGAGCAGGGATGGAAGTGGATGGCAATGTGCTAATTTCACCCAGGTAAGTAGCCATCTCTGCTAGGTAAGAGTCCGTCGCTGGGGCCGATGCCCATCCAAAAATAATAGTGTCCAGGTGGTTTTCAGCCTCCTGAATCTTATAGAGGTTAGAGAGTCTCTATTCCAACTCAGAAACCTTCTTAGAGAGGGAAACACAGCTGACACAAGTTGGGGATGGAGCCATGGCTTTCCAGGCCAGAAGTGGCTACCTAGCTACCTAAAACAGGTTAGCCTAACCCGGTGAACAGCCCTGATCGGGGTCTGATTCACCTGTGTGCCAATACGGGCTGTTGTATTTACTAAGCTAACACTAAGTAAAAAGTTAATATCAGTAAAAGAGATAAAGAGATAAAAATTTAAAAAGGAGCTAATACAACAAACAAAAACAGACAAGATAACACTTTGACAGCGTCATGACAGGACGTTGTGACAGGACTTCCGCCTCACAGTGGACTTCCACCGCGTTATTGTTGTACCGTTATAATTATGTTATAAGTTTGGTGACGTCACCTGTAAGGACTCCTACCCTCTGCCCTGCATTGACGACATGGTGGATTACATCGCCTGCTCCAGCTGGTTCAGCATGTTCAACCTCTGCAGTAGCTATTGGCAGGTGGAGCTGTAACCAGAGGCCCTCTAGAAAACAGCCTTCTCCATTGGGCAGGGACTGTGGCAGTTCAAGCTGATGCCATTTAGACTTTGCAATGCCCCGGCCACCTTTGAACACCTGACGGAGCGAGTGCTGGCACACGTCCCCCAGAGCCGCTGCATCGTTTATGTCGACGACCTGCTGGTTCACACAGCTGATTTTGGTGGCGCCCTGTCCAATCTCCGTTAAGTGTCCTTCACTTCCGCCCTCCAAAGAGAGCAGACGCCTTTTTCTTCTCTCCTGCTCTGACTTATCTCCTTCCTCCCCTAACTAACTGGATCCCAGCTTGCTGTCGTCTGTCTGCGTGTCTTTACTGCTGATTATCAAAAGAAATTATGGAATTAATAAGCTGGGCTTTGAACGCAATTGACACTATTTTTTCAACGAGGAAAAGTGCCCCGGGGGAGGTTGTTTGCCCCGCAGGAACGGCTGCTGCGGGCTATTTGAGGGACACAAGTAATTGGAAACTCTTGTGCCTGTCTGATCTTTCCATCGAAGATGTAGAAGATTTGTACGTCTTCGTAGTAATGGTGATTGGGATCGTTCTGATTGGATCTGGGATTGTCCTGGTGTACCGTAAATTGATGAAGATGGACACAACCTATCAAAACGCTGGCCAGGCTAGGTTCAACCATCAAATTGAAAAAATGGAGAGGACTCTGATAGCGGTAAATGGAGAACTGTCTAGGAAGGTGGATTACATCATGATTACGCTGAGAGCCATCCATGAAGGATTCAACGTCCAGCAATGAAGGATTAAGTACTGAATCTGTAAGAGAATATAAAGTTTTTTCTCTCTGGGATCAGTACTATTCGACGAATCTGACTCCCCTCACACAAATCCTCCAGATTATCTGCAGTTTTTTGTTTTCAAAACATTGAGCTCACGGCCTTTCGGACAGCCAGCTGCATGGCCCAAGGACAATGCCAGCAGCTAGACAAAACATCTCCTGCCAAAGAGACCTTCTTGTTCTTAACTGATACAAACACCTACATTCAACATTACACCCACACTGATTCAAAAACTGATGATAAAGATGATTCACTCACTGCTCTCTCTGTCCTTGTGAACTTTTTTGTCTGCTAACTGTGCATTGAGGGCTTTTTTTCTTGTAATCATAATATTGATCATATATGACCACTATTCTGACAATCAATGGTTTTTTTGCTCCTTCCTACTGTATTATCCTTTCTTCCCTATGCATCCTGTACCCTTCTGTTGACAGGCGTGTTCACAGATGCTGCCGTGTCACCGGAAATGCAGGTCGTTTTCTGTGTCAAGTCAAATCCCTCGTATGTTATCAGTTATTATCTGTTAATGTACTTGGCAATAAATCTTTTCTGAGTTCTGAGTTCTGAGTTGGACGCTGTCCGCCGGGCTGGGCTGTGGCTCCACCTGTTTTGGCAAGAAACCACCATCCTGGACCACGTCACCAGTGCTGCGGGAGTCACCACTGACCCAGAGAAAGTGGCAGCGGTGAGAAACTGGCTGGTCCTGTGGGATGTAGGAGAGCTGTGGAGCTTCCTTGGACTGGCCTCCTATTATAGGAGGTTTGTGAAGGATTTCGCCACCATGGCCAGCCTGCTGCATCAGCTGACACAGACGGGGAACACGTTCGAGTAGAGTGAGGACTGTGCTGCTGCTTTTTCCTGGCTTTGCTCAGTGCTCATCGGAGCCCCCATGCTGTGGTACCCCAACCTGAATCGCCCCTTCATCATGGACATAGACGCTAGCAACTAGGGCATCAGGGCGGTGCTATCCCGGGAGGGAGAACACGGACAGCAGGCAGTTGCTTTTTTCAGCCGCACTCTAAGCAGAGCTGAAAGGAATTATTGCGTCACCCACCGAGAACTGCTGGCAGTCATCCAAGGGCTTCGCCATTTCCACCCATACATTTACGGGGGGAGGTTTCAGCTCACAACGGACCATGTTTCCCTGACCTGGCTACTGAACTTAAAAGAGCCAGATGGACAGTTAGTGAGAGGCACTGCAGGATTATGATTTTTTTAGATTGTGCATCGAGCAGGCCACCTCCGTGCCAACGCTGACACGCTGTCCCTGCGCCCCTGTGCTGTGGAGGCCTGTCGACACTGCCAGCAGGCAGAGGATCATGACCCAGCAGTTTCATGAGCTGCTGCTTTCCAGACCGCTGTGGCTGGGGGATAGCGCAGCGGCTCACAGCACATTCTCAGATCACCAGCCAGCTCACCCTGGCATTGATGTCACAGAGGCACTTGCGTGCAGCAGCTTCAGATTGAGCAGGATGGAGATTCTGGCATTTCTCTGGTCCAGCAGTGATTGGACATGGACCAATGGCCTGCCTGGGAGGCTGTATCTGCACTGGACCTAGAGACCAAGGCCCTACATTCCCAGTGGGCCAACCTCTGCTCTCGTGAGGGTGCAGTCTACCAGCGGTGGCAGTCTCCAGCTGGGCAGCATTACGTCTGGCAGCTGCTGGTCCCCCAACGGCTTTGCCCCAAGGTGCTCCAGTTGGTCCATGGGTCAGTGAGGGTGGACCACTTTGGGGTGATGAAGACTTCGCAGCGTCTTCGGGGTCGGTTCCGCTGGCTGGGGTGTCGTCAGGACATGGAGCTCCATATCCACCGTTGTGACACCTGCACTGCTCACAAAGGGCTGACTCAGCAATCCCACGGCCCCTTGCAGTAGTACCAGGTAGGGGCACCCATGAAGCGTGTGGGAGTGCACATTCTGGGCCCTTTTCCAACCACAGATTGGGGGAACCATTATGTTCTGGTCACAATGGATTACTTCACCAAGTGGTCAGAGGTGTATGCAGTCCCTGATCAGAGCGCTGCCACAACATCAAAGCTGGTGGATGAGATGTTTTGTTGGGTTGGCGCGCCGGAGTAGCTGCACAGCAACCAGGCATGGAACTTCAAGGAAGAGATCTTCGTGGAGGTCTGCAGGTGGTTGGGCATCTGGAAGACCCGGACCACCCCACTGCACCCACAAAGTGACGGCCTAGTCGAACATTTTAGCCAGACCCTGACCACCCAGCTCGCCTTCCTAGTGGACCAGCAACAGCGAGACTGGGATCTGCACCTGCTCCTGGTCCTGTGGGTGTACCGGACAGCAGTTCAAGAATCCACCCAGTGCATCCCTGCAGCGCTGATGTTTGGACGCAAGCTGCGCACCCCAGTGGACTTGGCGTTCGGCCCTCCCCCAGAGCCGGAGGTGGAGGGCAAACCGGTGTTGAATTATTTGTTTTGCTTGAGAGAACGCTTTCACACCATACATGAACTGGGTCGGGATGCCCTGGTAGCAGCGGGGAGTCGACAGAAGCAAACATATCACTCCTGCTGCCAGGGGAAGGACTTTGCATCCGGGTATCAAGTCTGGGTTTTCTGCCCAGAGCGGAAAAAAGGACTGTCACCAAAGCTGGCAAGTCACTGGTCAGAACCATGCATTGTCCTACAGATACTGTCAGATGTAGTGTACAGGGTGAGGCTGTAGAAGAGGAACTGAGTGGTGGTGCTTCTCCACGACCGCCTCACCCCGTACCAGCCAACTGCCCTGTGGGTGGCTGAACCACAGTCCCCATCCCGACCGGGGACCCTGGCCAAGGCTCGGATGGATGCTAACGGGCTTGTGCGTGCTAGCCGCCAACAATGATGGACACACCAACACCTGGACAGGTTCATATTGGACTTTTGAGATGGACTTATTGTTCTGGGGACAGAAATCAGTCCATGGAGGACAGTGTAACATTGGGGCTGTGATAAGGGGCGGGGGGAATTCTCCCGGCATGCTTTGCACCATGGGGTATTCAAAGACTGTTATTATTCTTGTGTTCTGAACGTTGTTGTACCATTAAAATTGTGTTATAAATCTGGTTGTGATAGTGTTGTTTTCCCTGTGTGTGAAAGAATATGTGTCTGTGTCACCCTGAGTGAGGTGAGTGTCTGTGTGAATGACCTCCCCACTGTTCTGTGTAATTTGGCAGTGAAGAAAAATGCCTGTTCGTTCCAAATCCTCTCTCATTATTGTGTGAACCCTTGAAACGTCACAGTATCAAGTCTAGCCAAAATGTACTCATGTAGAATTGAGAGAATTTATGCCTGTCTGATTACCTTTCGGTGTCACAATTAAATAAAGTGCAATTTATATATTTAAAATGAAATACCGATACCTCCCAAAGTCCTTGAGCCAAAAGAAACATGACATTCTTTTTAGGTGCTTATTTTTTTCTTATGAAAGAACCTTAGTGAGCAAGCTCACATACCCCACACATCTGCATATCAGGGGCCCTAATGAGAACTGTGATCAACATAGAATGGACTGGAAAAAAAATAAGTCCCCCTCCACAAAAATGGAACCCCTCATTCCAGTCAAAGCTTCTGTATAAATTTGAAGTCAATCAAATCAGAAATGTAGACGCTAGAGTGGCGACAACATAAAAAGACCCCTACCCAAAATACATTGAACCCTTCATTAGACTTGTCTTAAAACTGAATATATACAAGGCATTGAGGAGTTAAAGCATTTGTATAAAATTGAAATCAATCCAATCAGAAATGCAAAAGCTATAGTGACCACAACATGTTGTCAAACAAATGAACGGATGGACGGGTCAAAAACTCAGCCAGCCACCAAACAGAAATTGCACAGGTTTTACACAGTTTTTGTTTTGAAACTTAAATAATGTAAAATAATTTGTCTGTGCTGCCAAAGGTCAAAGGAAGACCTAATGTTGTAATGTTTTTGTATGTGATACATTGTGTTAAGTTTGAGTGGGGGTGTTGAGATTTGGTATTTTACATCCTTTTCAATATGCTGTTGCTGTCATGGTGATATGCATCAGAGAACGTGACATCATCACGTCCCCAGGTTCCCAGGGACTATTCCCCCTTTCTCAGTCTGTGCATGTGCAGCCCCGCTCTGTGTGTATGAGAAACTGCTGCTGATCAGAGGTGTCTGTGTTCAGCCATGCTCTATGGTTCAATAAATGTCCATGAAGAGTAGAAGAGAGTCTGAGCTTCGATGTGGGTTTTAAACCCACACTTAATATACAATTCTAGTTGTCCAATCAGATTTTCTTACACCTCAGACTTGATCTAGAAGTTACTTTTTTATTTTGTCTCTATATCTAAGAAGCATTTGACGGAAATTGGAAAGAGAGATTGGAGACAGCTGCACTATAGATGTACATGAGTATAGAGTGTTTGGAGTGGGATCTATATTGAAGTGAGGGTATCTGTATGTACAGAACATTTATTCTTTGGTTATTGCTTTTGTTTACAGGACTTCTGGATCAGTTCTTTAAGAATAAGCTCCCATCTATTTTTTATGTTTTGTTTTCACTTCACTCTTCTAGATAGTTTTTAAAAACAGAACCCCAAAAAAATAATACAATGTCAATTGTCCTCATCTCAACACAGTGGAGGACAACCACAGTTCTCCCCCCATGGCTTTGGGTTTCAAATCAACAACATCACACAATGTCCTCTGCGTAAGACAGAATGAGC
The DNA here is from genome assembly GCA_020510985.1 of Pholidichthys leucotaenia. Classification (NCBI taxonomy): domain Eukaryota; kingdom Metazoa; phylum Chordata; class Actinopteri; order Cichliformes; family Pholidichthyidae; genus Pholidichthys; species Pholidichthys leucotaenia. The sequence continues at coordinate 290,213,778 of CM035843.1, forward strand.
CATTTTTAAAAAGCATGCAATGTACATCAGGTGACTCTGAGCATCACCATTTCTATCATTCATTCTCTCAATTCTAGTAAAGTAAGATCACACAAACCGTACACTGTAGCCAGCTTGGCTCTACACTCAAGCTAAAGCTGTGCTGACAACTCCCCTTGGCAATATATCAAAGTGTATTATACACATGCGCTTCTCCACACAGACATGTCTATGCAGGTGTTGATACACACACATGCATGAACAATGAAAACATTGTGCGTCTCTTTTTAAGCATCAGTGTATTGTCCTTGAACGCTAGGGCTCACTTTTTGCTGCAATATAGTTGGGCAGACCTCCTTGCTGTCGTTCTGCTGTAGTGTGGCCCACTCGTTATTTTTTTGTGTCATGTGACAGCATCTCTGAATCATCTGGCCCTGGGTGCTGAACCAAAAAAAGGGGCAAAATCTCACAGCCACTGCTAAACCCAGGGAAAGCGAGTAATAACAATGTCCTTGTCCTTCCATGGATTACATAAGAAATTCCACCAGTGTCAATCATGCACTAACTGGCACTGCCCTCTAGAGCAGAGGTGCTCAATACATTGATCGCGATCGACTGGTAGATCACAAAGGCACTGCAGGTAGATCGCGTGACATTAAAAAAAAAGTTTTTAATTCTATCGCCTATCCTCCCATCTGTCCTCTTATTGGCATTTACCATTTGATTGATTTACAGGGCAGCCAATCAGGAGAAGTCCTGTTCGCTATGTGTCATAGGTCACCCTGCACGTGCGGTCAAACACGCTAGCTAGCTACTACTAAGCTCCAGCGAGCTGTGACCATGGTAGCGCTTCCAATTTCTATCAACTAAAGAAGGGATATTAAAAATGAGTGAGGAAGCTGAACCCAGTAAAAAGACAAAAACTTACCACTTCCATGTGGAATGGGAGGAAGATTTGTTTTTCACAATGTCATTTTCGAAGTGTATTTGTCTGATCTGTCAATCTATCGTTGCGTTTCCAAAGAAGGGAAATGTGGAGAGGCACTTTCGAACCGTTCATAAAAACTACGACACTGACTTCCCTCAAAAAGTCAGCTGAGAAAAAGAAAGGTGAAGGAACTGAAATCTCAGTTAATCGGACAGCAGTCATTTTTCACACAGCTGATTTCAAAGGCAAAGGCAACCACTGAAGCATCGTTCCGGGTGAGTCATTGTATTACTAAGCATAAGAAGTACTTTCAAGATGGAGAGATGACAAAAGAGGCCTTTGTTGGGGCAGCAGAGTCGTTGTTTCGGGATTTTAAGAACAAACCAGAAATATAATCTTCAATCAAAGCTCTTCAGCTATCAAGAAGTACAGTTACACAGCGCTGTGAAGTAATGTACTATGACTTGACACAGCAGCTTTGGAAGGACATCGCAGAATGTGAGTGTTTTTCACTGCAATTAGACGAGTCCACAGACATAAGTGACACAGCTCAGTTGTGCATTTGTATTCGGATGGTGTTTACCGATATGACTGCAAAAGAGGAGCTGTTAACAATACTGCCCATGAAAGAACACACGCGAGGAGAGGACATTTTTCACTCTTTCAAAAACTTTATTGAGAAAACCCAGCTCCCAGTGTGTAAATTGGTGTCAATCACCACGGATGGTGCAGCCACAATGGTGGGCCGCTCAAATGGATTTATTGCAAAGTGCAGGGAGGACGATGATTTCCCCAACTTCCTTAATTACCACTGCATAATCCACCAACAAGCATTATGTGCTAAAATGCTAAATATGAAAGAGATAATGGATGTGGCTACAAAAATTGCTTGCTCTATTCGAGCGAGATCTTTTCAAAGACGACCGTTCCGAGCACATCTGGAGGAGGCTGATTGCAACTACTCTGAGCCCTATGCTACACACTGACGTTAGGTGGCTTAGTAGGGGGAAATTCCTGCAGCGATTTAGAGAGTTCTGCCCAGATATAAAGGAGTTTCTCCTCATCAGTAAACATGCAGAATACAAGCAACTTGATGATGATCAGTGGCTGCTAGACTTGGCATTTTTAACCGATTTGACCAACATATTGAATGAGCTTAATTTAGAGCTGCAAGGAAAGGGGCAGATCCAGGAACAATAACATTAAGGTAAGGTACAGAACATTTTTTTCACAAATTTATTTGAGAATTATGCACAGAACTTGATGAACCTGAACTCAGACATCTCTATAGGAGGTGGTTGTGGTGGTTGTGTGTTGTGGAGCCAAGCAAAAGTCTGCACGTGCCATTTAAGTGTTGGTGGAGGTATGGTCTATGTGAACACTTTTTATAAATTATTTTTTTCTGTCCAAAATTCAAGTACTGTTCTGGTTGGACAGTTTATGGTGTGACTCTAAGTACAGATGTAAAGCTCAATTCATGGCGCAAACTCCTTATTTTATTCAATTCTGGGTGTTCAAATCAGTTTTCTGGAGTATTGCTGTCATACTATGTGGACATTTGGACCACATCAATGCACAATCCAACTCTCAAAATGCAGGTACTGTTTCCTGTCAGACAGTTTATGGCACGACTCACAACAGTAATGCATTTTCACAAATTCCTCCTTTATTTAATTTTGGGTGTTCCAATCAGTTTGCTGGAGTATCTCTGTTATATTGTGTAGACATATGGACCATATTAATTCATAATCTTGACCTGAACTCTGGAGAGAAGCGAAGAGGCCCACAGAGAAGAGAGGAGAGGCGGAAGCATGGCTAACGAGGAGGGTTAACAGCTATGCTAAAGTCTAACAGGTAAAATAACAACTGGTGTAATAATGCTAAAGTGGTTGATAATTGCACATTATTTCTGCATTTTTGGAGATTATTCTAGATAGCTGTCGTTTTTGACATGTAGAAAGCTTTAAATAAACCTGCATTTAGTAGAGAGCAAGCATATTTGTCCACTGCCGTGTTAATAAGTGTATGAAAAATTTGAAAAATGACAAGTTTAAGGTGCATTACTTAGAAAAAAAGGTTCATTTTTAATCACAATTAATCACGTAGACACAATTTTTTTCCTTGGGGGGGGGGGTTAATTGCAATTAAAAACTTATAATCGCCTCCTAGCATTTATTTGCATCTAGACCTATATGCATGTACTATATGTATATGCATCATAAAACAAAGAAAGTAACAAAGCTGTTCTTGATGCACCAAGTACAAAAGCTCAGGATAGAAAATGAAACAAATTCCTAACATGATTTAGATGTCCTGAGACCCTAACTTCATCTACTGCAAAGCAGAACTCTTCATTCCCATGGCTACTTGTCTGTCCCCTGAAGTGTTCAATATTGTGAAATCTGGCCATTCTCACAGTTCTGTGAAAAGACACTTTAGCAGATTAAATCAGTAAATTAAGTAAAAGTTAATAAGATAAGCTACATGGACAAGGATACATTAAAATATATTTATGATTGTCTGTATGTATCTTACTGGAGGCTTCTATTGTTATTGCAGTGAATTACAAACAAATACTTAAAAAAATCACAAACAACCAGGCATAAATCAATTTCCGAGCCACCTACTTTGTGTGTTTTCAATTATAGCAGCTACATAAAGAACATCTGAATGATGTAAGTAAAAGCAGACTCAATGAGCTGCTATTTGAAAGACAAAAAATGGGAGTGAGAGTGGCTGCATATGATATTGAAGGACATGACAGCAGACTGCAAAGGCTTAGTAGCATCAAGGCGCAGCACAGGCTGCATGCAGATCAGTTACATCATAAACAGAAATACTGTATAAGGCAATAATTTTAGTTGTTCAAAAAGGGCAGAGAACAGGAGAGAATGACAAACCAATGAGTCAGGCCCTGCAGGTGGTCACAGGAAATTTGGGAACACTGTAATTTATCAACAATACATTCAGCACAAATTCATTGAATGGAGGCCGACAGAAAGGAGGGATTCAACCCAAATGTGCGCAGTGAATGGCTCAGGAGGCAGCTTGCCACCAATGGAGCATATGAATTACCCCCATCTACTATATGCTGGAGGACATTTACGACTTTGAAAACAAGCCTTAATGAGTTCCTGCAGGTACGCCATTTGTGTCCGGGAGAAGCCTCTGCATATATTGAGAGTAGGAGAAATCCCTTTTTACTGTACAGCAGGTTTATGATTGAACCAAATGAGATAACTATACTTTGAGGAGGTATTGACATTATTAGAAGTTATAGATACATTCATAAATGTTGTCACCGTAAGACCTTTAAGACCTAGATAGAAATGGTTGGCAAAAGATTCTCCCTTATTCTATGTTGCTAGAGCATGAACACAATCGAAACTAGAAAAGCACTCAGAGAGTGCATACCTCTACCAAGGTTCCTTCCAGCCCTCATAGATTATCACCAAAATGTAATAGGTTCCTCTCTAGCCCAAGGACCACCTCTGGTAAAAGTTCATCCAAATCCATCCAGTAGTTTTGGAGTATTGTTGCTAACACACTGTGAGAAGATAAGAGCCTTGGTGGAGATATGCATCCTCGGATCATCACCAGAATATAATGGGACCCTCTCTAGCCCAAGGACCAACTCTGCTGAAAATTTCATCCAAATCCATCTAGTAGTTTTTGTGTAATCCTGCTGCACAAATACAAACAAGATCCTTGGTGGAGGTATGCATTCCCAGATCATCACCAAAATTTAATGGGCTCATCCTTGCCCCAAGGGCTACCTGTGGTGAAAATTTCATCAAAATCCGTCCAGTAGTTTTTGCATAATCCTGCTAAAAACAGACAGACAAACAGACAAACCACCCCAATTACATTACCTCCTTGACAGAGGTAATTAGGCTGTTAGACAATTAGACTAACTGTTCTACCAAATCTTGCACAAACAGACAGAATGCCAATAAGCTGATGTCATCATGGCTGCATGACAATGTTTTTACAAAGATCTGTGTCCATTTCCATTTCTCTAGGGACAGCAGAGCTGGAAGGGTTCAGCTTAATGCAAGGCATGACACAGCCCCCCAAAACCAAAGTGACAGAAATCCTAAGCTGTTGTAACATGAGTGTGTTGTGACATTTTCTATCATTCACCTATTCTCATCCTAATACTTGAACAAATGCTAATGAATTAGCCTCATTTTAGGCAACTCAATTAGCATTAACTTTACCAAATAAATTCCAAACACTAACCCAGGATTTACACTGACTCCGGATGCAGTATGTTACGGCTGCGATCCAGCCTCCACAGTAAATAGTTCCCATTCTCGTCAATTTTCTAATCCCCACCTGGTCCAGACCACCGTAGAATGAATCCGACTTGTCAAATTCGGTTCGCTAATGAAACGCAACAAGTCTGTTTTTGACAGATGCCGGATCAAATCTGCAAGGAAATCTTGTAGTATTCAATAGCTGTTTGATCATTAAAAATGATTTAAAGATCATCTGTTATTTTCTGAGGTCTACTCCACCATCATTGTATCAAAGAAGATAAAAACTTGATATAACATACAAACGTTTTATAGAGTTAAAATTAATGAGCTACTTACATTCGGGTCGCGGGGGGCTGGAGCCTATCCCAGCATCTTTGGGCGAGAGGCAGGGTACACCCTGGACAGATCGCCAGCGACCCGAAAAGGATTAAGCGGAAGAAGATGGATGGATGGAGCTACTTACATTTTATTTAGAGCCCAAAAATCTAGGTGGGGAGCCGCTGCTACATCACACTTCCTTGTTGTTATCACGTAATCGCAATCGGCTCATCTTGGTCACTCTCAGTCTTTCTCGAGATCTCGCGTTATTTTGTATAATTCTTGCGTGATCTTGTATTTCAAACTCTTTCTCATCCATGGCGCTGCAAAACACAAACGGATTTGATAGGGACAGACACAAGAGTCCATCCACACTGCATCTGCAACAGACTCCGGATGCAGTACGTTACAGCTGCAATCCAGCCTCTGCAGCAAATAGTTCCCATTCTCATCAATTTTCTAATCCCCACCTGGTCTGGACCACTGCTTAATGAATCCAACACGTCAGATTCGGTTCGCTAATGAAGTGCAATAAGTCTAATTTTGACAGATGATTGGATATAGTCCACAAGGAAATCCCATGGTATCTCGTGGTGTTTAATAGCCATTTGATCATTGAAAATGATTTAAGAATCGTCCGTTATTTTCTGAGGTCTACTCCTCCACCACTGCTTCAGAGAAGGTAAAAACTTGACATAACATACAAATGCTTCATAGAATCAAAATTAATGGGCTACTTACGTTTTATTTAGAGCCCAAAAATCCAGGTGGGGAGCCGCCACTACGTCATACTTCCTTGTTGTTATCACGTGATCGCAATCGGTTCATCTCGGTCACTCTCGGGTCTTTCTCGAGATCTCACGTTATTTTGTATAATTCTCATGTGATTTTGTATTTCAAACTCTGTTCTCACCCATGCTGCTGCAAAACACAAACAGATTTGGTAGGGACAGACGCAAGAGTCCATCCGCACTGCATCTGCAACGGACTGCATCCAGAGTCAGTGTAAATCCTGGGTTAGAATATGCAAGAATGTACATAGTCAGAGAAACTACACTAAAGGTCACAGTAAGGCAGCAGCCAGACAATAAAAAGTCACTGACACAAAATACTCAGATATGCGGCACTACCAGATTGAAGCACATGTGGCTGCAAAAGGCATGAAGTCAATTAGAAGTGTATAATAAAACCATAAATTTTTTTATATTTTTTTGATTTAAAAAATTGTATTTTTAATATTTTAATGACTCGTGGTCCCTTTCAGGGCATGATCAACTCCTACCTTCTGACTGTCAATCTAGCCAATGACAGGGCAGCTTCCCTCACCTCCACTCCCCCACTAGACTCAAAGGTTTCAACTTAAATACTTGCAGTTGCCAGTGGTACCCCTCAGCATCTTTGTTTGTTGTTGAGATTTAGTTTATATGGCATTTTGACTTTGACCTTGCAATCCCAAAACCATAATCAGAGGTCAGGGTGTCAGGGTGAACCTATAAAGTTTGGTGACCCTAGCTTTACGCATTCTATAGCAATAGGGCATAGGGGAAGCTCACGTGACCTTTCACCTTTTGACCCCAAACCCATAGTCAGAGGTCAAGGTCTCAGGGTGAACATGTGTACCAAGTTTGGTGACCCTAGCTTTAGTTGCTCTATAGTAATAGTGCAAAGGGAATGTTAACACTGACCTTTGATGTTTTGACCCCAAACTCATAGTCAGAGAGTAGGGTCTAAGCTGTCCACGACTTGTCTTAGACATGATGGTATTGATTTGAAAAGGCTACAGCATTCCTTTGTGTAGTTAGCGTGTTACAAATTTTAGGGAAAAATGACCTCTGACCTTGACCTGAAGGTCAGATGTCACCCAAATTCAAACTTGTCAGATTTTTCATTGATACAAGTGTGGTATCAATTTGAAAAGGTCACATAATTTCTTTCTCTAGTTATCGCATTCACAAAATTTGGGGAAAATTGACCGCTGACCTCGACCTAAAGGTCAGAGCTCATTTGAATTTAAATTCGTCAGAGATTTGTCATAAACACACCAACGGTATCAATTTAGAGCTACGCAATCCCAGCAACATTATAGTATAATTTTTTAAGCATTAAATCTTTAGTATTCTCTTTTTCTGGTCAAATTTGTCGCTTTTCACGTCCTTGTTTTGTTTATGGAGCACTCTGGTGGCTGGTTGTGATGTCGCGTATTCTCCAATCAGTACAGAGTCAATCCAAAACCCTGTTCATATTTCTAGAAACCAGAGCATGAGGAAATACAGCGGTGGCTAAACTTTTATTGATTAAAAATTACATATTTTGACTGAGCAACTCCATACTCTGGGGCACACACCCTTGTAACCTCAGCAAAGCACTTATAAAATCTGAGGTCAGTCTGACAAATGCTTTGGGAGATATCTGAGGAACACACACACACACACACACACACACACAGATATCTTGCATAGATAGATAGATAGATAGAGAGAGAGAGAGAGAGAGAGAGATAGATAGAGAGAGAGAGAGAGAGAGAGAGAGAGAGAGAGAGAGAGAGAGAGAGAGAGAGAGAGATAGATAGATAGATAGATAGATAGATAGATAGATAGATTATGTACTTTGTACTTTGTCCACCTCCCCCTGCAAACTGTCTGGCTCAATAATAACACAACTGGAGTGTAAATATCTGTGATTTGGGGGGAAAAACAAAACAAAATTTCCTTATAACTGTCAAGAGAAACTTTTACTTGCTGCCTTTACCATGTCATTCTGCCAATACTGGATTGACTCTTGGTCCCATTGACTATATGTGTCCTTGCACTAAAAGAAATCTCTGTCTAATCAGATGTCTGCCAAGTGACTTCTAGAGGACACCCAAGAGGCAACTCCACTAAACATCTTATTGATCTGACAATGGCATCAAACCTCGAGTCTGAAGCAACACTTCCAGACCACAGAACTACAGAGAACATTGTTCAGCAAAAGATGTGTTAAATACAAGATGAAACTCCTTGGGATGCATCCCTCTCATACATTCAGTAGTAACATTACTGACCAGTCTGGGCATTTACAGAGTAACATTTATGAAATTTTGGTCAGTATCACTGACAAGAGATGGGCATACACCATTAAGGCCTTAATAGTGCTCCATATAAATCTTACTTAGAATGAGAAGGTGGCCAAAGGAGAAAATATAAATGTAGACCCCTGAAGCACCTCTTAAAGGCTTTAAGTTTACTGCATATGGGTGAGGCAGTGTGCATGTGTGAGTGGGTAAGCTAGGTTTTGGAGTATCAGCTGCAGTTATGCACTTCTCATTACTCTGGTCATCCTGCTGTGAGCGCTCAATCACACACGGCCACCAAGCTGCTGCTGTCAGGCCAGCTGCACCAAAACACGCACGCACACACACACGCACGCACGCACGCACGCACACACACACACACACACACACACAGTGAAAGGTTGTTTTGTAATGTAGGTTATCACTGGGCCAAAAGCTACTGTTAAGGCAAAAATCATGTGCTGTAACTGCTATATTTTCATATAATACTGTAAGGGTGTTTTCACACCTGCAAGTCCGGACCGACGCTCACGTTTTTGTTGCATTACATACATTTGGTGACGCACTTGCATCTTGTTGTCATGATGATGTTTGTGTTGACAGTACAAACTGGTAGTTAGCAAACATGCTATTCACCCTCCAAGGAGATTTCTGGAGCTCTGAGGAAACTGGTAGCTGCACTTTAAGTTGAAACTGGGGAAAATGCTATCATATTAGTCAGTGAACTAGTTTAGTGAGGCTAGAATGTTATTCAGGTCTTCATTAAAAAAGATGTTTGCCCTTCTCATCAGCTGTGATGATTTTCAGGTGGCACTGCTTATTCTTTTTTTTTTTTTTCATAAGCTTTGTCACATCCTGTCCAAAAATATCAGGTAATTTTCTGAGTTTTTATTATTATTTTTTCAATAGACTATTTATACCACTAACAGACTATATTTAACACATTCTTTGATGCCAGTGCCTGAGTCAGCACTGCCTGGGCCAAGTGGCGGCTGGTGACTGGTGTCCTCTGCAACTGCTGAATACCAGTGCAGATCCAATTTAATTTAGCTACCTATATTTTCATCTGCACAATAAGAAACTCAAGGTGTTACTGAAGCTGTATAACTGTAATTGTATAATTGTAACATACATCTGTGTAAAAATAGAACAAAAGGTTTACTGTTTCTCTGTAGACAAGCTGTAAACATATAAAATCATTTGACATGGCTATGAAATACACTAGACCATAAACACCAGGTATGTATGGAACAGTCATGTATGTATGTATGTAACAGTCATCACACACAACACAGAAACATACACTGACTTTTACAATAATAATAACTATTTACATTCTACATAACACAAAATGCTAATTAATATATGATGTTAATGACTGAAAAGATATAGGCTGAAGCATAATGCTTATACATATTTGCCTATCCTAAAAAAATTCCTGTTTCAATTTATAGCTCTCAAAAAAGGATCTGACAATCATTTGTTTAAAAATCAACTATGAGTTATACATTCATAAATTTAAGTCAGCATCATTCCAACATCTAACCCCAACAACAGAAATGCATCTCCTTTTAATCCCCTCTTTAGCTTTGGGGACAATAAACTTAGAACCATCTCTTAAACCATATTTCCCCTCCCACACAGAAAAGGATGGATGGATGGATGGACAGACAGATGTACTTTATTGATCCCAAACTGGGAAATTACAGTGTAACAGGAGCATGATACAGTAGACGACCAAGACGACAGAAACACACACAGCATAATAGAAAAAGGAATTACCCAGGGAAAGCAAAACTGCCTAGATAACTTTATATACATCACATATGAATAGATGATGACCCATATAGATACATGGATCGTACTAGCTGTACAATGCAGGATTACCGGGCGCAGAGTGAAATGTGTGGTACCAATTAAGACTGTAACCTTTGCGCTGTATCCGGCAGTGACTTTGTTTTTGTTCTGTACATTACTTGCATTATTTTAAAATAAACCACATCACTAAATTTCAAAACATACAACTTCATGAACAAAGGATTTGTGTGATCAAAATAGATTATTTTTTGTAGCACAATTATTGAGTTAATAGCTGTTTTATGAGTTAATCTGCATAATTCTATACAGTATGACACAGTATATGGAAGTATAAGTGAACTATAAATAATATATGAGCATTTATAATTTCATATATCCTTGGAAATATATAGGATTGCTACTGACTTTGATATTTTGCTTTTAATATAATCAATATGTTTTCTCCATGTTAATTTATCATCTATCACTAACCTAAGGAACTTAGTCTCCAAAACTCTTTCAATTTTATCGTCACAAATCTTCAATTCAATATCCCCATCTATTTTTGTTCTATTTCGAAAAATCATAAATTTAGTTTTCTTTATATTAAGAGACAATCTATTAACATCAAACCAAAGTTTTAAAATCCCAAGTTCCTTCTCTATAGCAAACCAAGGTTCCTATAAATGTTTTCCAGAGCAAAACAAATTAGTGTCATCTGCAAAAACAATGAATTTTTATAGATCTGTAGCCTTACAAATATCATTAATATAAAGTAAAGATAATTTTAGACCGATCAGCGAACCCTGCGGTACCCCATAAGTGACCTTCTTAAATCCTGACACAGTCTCATTTATTTGCACACATTGCTTTCTATTTTCCAAATAACTTTTTAACAAAAAATGAGCAATGCTTCTTATTCCATATTTATCCAGTTTTCTCACAAATTTACTGTGATCAATTGTGTCAAAAGCCTGCTGTAGATCAATAAAAATACCAATAAAAATGTCATCATTTTCAGCTGCTTCTGTTATAGTCTCAACTTTTTCCATTACTGCATAAGTAGTGTTGGATATGAACAGGTTAATAATAGGCAGCACGGACGAGACGTTGGACGCACAGGTGATGTCAGCACACCGCGCCTACTTAATGGGGCTGTTGGCGGGAGTTGTCTTCTTTGGCGCTCCGCCTCCATGCCAGCTATAGCCTGCATCCCTGCACAGTTAGCTTACTTGCTCATATTACTGTAACACGTGTCACCATCATACTCGATAATAAAGTTCGGGTTCAGTACAACTCCTACCTCCACAGTCCTGTTTTCCAGACAGAACATTTGGCAACGAGGAGAAAACTTTATCTTCCAGAGGAAAACTAAACATTTTCCCGAAGATGGACGCGTATCAGCAAGAGTGCTTCTTATTCCCACCACCGTTCCTCGTGACCCCGGGTGAGCCACCCATCCCATGGCCATATTGGTTTGAGCTGCTTCAGTCGTATGTATCAGCTAGGGGCCTAGCTAACGCTAGCAAGTGTCGTCTATGTGCTGTGATATATTTTTGCCTTGGCCTCAAAGAACAGCGTGTGTTGAAGGCACTGGGCCCTGCGGAGACCTTCAGCAAATGTGCCGCCTTGATAACCAAACACTTCACTGCTCCACAGAACGTGATGGCCCAGAGGTTTGTGTTTTACCAGCGCCGACATGGACAAGTCGGTCCTACAGTACGTAGCCACCCTTCATTGTTTGGTTAGCACGTGCGAGTTCGGACACGCAGAGGACAGATTGATACAGTCACAGTTGAAGTGGTATGCCACGGATTCGGTGATACGGGGTATGCTGGAGGAGGGGCCAGATGACCAGACAGTGGCAGACACGGTGAAAGGGCTACAGGAGACACCGTTGGAGATGATGCACCTCCTATCGGAGACGGAGGTGATGGAATTAGCATCCCAGCTGGAAATGACGGCCCAGGTAGCACTGCGGCTAACGGGCCCCGGCCCGCACTCCCCACAGTCATCTCTGCTGGTGCAAATGGTTGTCCCGGTTGCTGAGCGTGTCAACCCCACGTCTGACATGGATGGCATCAACATTGTGGGCCCCAAGAACTGGTCAGGACTGCAGTGTGTAGTGAAGCTGGATGGCGTCAGTATATCAATGATGATGGCCACCGCTGCCTCAAGGTGCCTAATAAACAAGGCTACGGTTAGAAGACTTAATCCTTGGCGACCTGAAGCGGTGGAACTGCAGGACGATGGATGCTCCAAGACCAACAGAAACATTACCCTTGCAGTGCAATATGGCAACAGAACAATCCCAGCATTCCGGTTCCAGATAACACGCCAGGGCGATAACGTTATGGGGTGGCATCTGTTCCGTGAACTGGGCCTCTCCATCACAGACCCCATGCTGACCGATGTCGGTCCGGGTCCATTGCACTCAGATGTGGACGCAACCACCCCCTACCTCGCACCACATGCCGAACAGAACCCAGCAGAACCGGAGCAGCCACAAGAGCCCTAGTCTGCAGCCATGCGGGACCCAGAACCGGTCCCCACACACCCCGAGTGTTCGCAAGCTGCAGCCTCATCACAGGAGGGAGAGTATGATTTTGCGGACGTGGGTACAGCCGAAGACCAGAGCATGGAAAGAGAACACAGCACAGAGAGAGAGCACAAACTGGACTCACCTCCGATCCTCGTCCAGCATGAGCTTCAAGCAGCCGCCGTGGAGCCGCAGGAGAGGGAGTCCATGGAGTAAGTGGGCCCCGGTGAACGACGACAACCTGGGGTGCGTCCCGTTGCCTTCGACAGCAACACGTCACCGCAACCACAGCCAGCACCAGGAGAGAGACAGAGAGAGAGCAGAAGCTGAACTCATCTTGCATCCTCGCCAAGTATCAGCCTCAGGGAACCGCCACAGCACAGCAGGACAGAGAGTTCGTGGCCCAGCAGGACCCAGCAGAGCATTGCCAACCAAGGGCATGTCCTGCCGCTGGCGTGAATGGCACGCCGTCACAGCAGCAATCAGCATTGGAGACGAGAGAACAGCAGCACTGAGTGCAGCCGAACAGATCGCAGCATGCGCTATTTGATTGGGTTCAGGTCCAACGATCCGACCATCTGGACCCACAGACCGCGACATCATCACGGATGAGAATCGCTGCACAGAGACCAGCCACCGTCTGGATGGCCAATGGTTTGAGATGGTAAGCAGGCCATCTGTGAAGGGTAAGAGCAACTACCTCAGATCAAGATGGAGCGCTGGAGCCAACCCAACTGGTGTGGGACCCGGGCTGGGACGTTACTGACAAGCGAGCCATGACTCCAGCGAGATGGCATCCAGGTCAACTGCAGCCAGCACGTCCGGGGGCGCGCCCACCACAGGCTCGACTGAGGTCCCTCAAGGTGAACTGCTGAAAATGACTTTGCTTTGCATTGCTTAACAGCGCACAACTGCTGGAGTAGTGGCAGAATAATCCACACAGTTGTGTAGGGTTAACCGGCAGTCTACGCGGTGGCCCGGGTTCTGTTTCTCTGCTTGTTGTAAAAAAAAAAAAAAAAGGCTGTTGTGAATGTTAAAGTGCTTTGATTCGATAATGTTTTGGGTTTTTCCAAGGGGGAGGTAGATGTTAGATATGAATAGGTTAATAATAGGCAACACGGACGTGACATTGGTCGCAAGGGTGATGTCAGCACGCCGTGCCTACTTAAGGGGACTGCTGGCGGGAGTCATCCTCTTTGGCGCTCTGCCTCTGTGCCAGCTATAGCCTGCATCCCTGCACAGTTAGCTTACTAGCTCATATTACTGTAACATGTGTCGCAATCACACTCTGTAATAGAAGTTCGGGTTCAATACAGCTCCTGCCTCCGCAGTCCTGTTTTCCAGACATTGCAAGTAGTAGTTCTATTTTTTCTAAATCCATACTGTTGATCACTCAGTATTTTGTTTTTATCAGTGAATCCATGTGACTGTTTAACAAACAGTGTCTCACATTCACAATGATAATGTTAATAAAAACAATAAAATTATATTATTTTTGTACAGTTTTTTGTGTGTTTTCCCAATTTCTTTTGGTAGACTCAAATTCAATCTAACATGGCTGACAAATCTTTCTTTTAAAAACACTAGTGCATGCCCGTTGAACCAAGTATTCCTGACTGAAACAGGTATCCCAATTAGGCTTTCCAGGCCCAAATGTTGGCTGTTTGACAATGGAATACAAAGAGGTGTAGCCTATATGTCGGCAATCACACGTTAGACTTTGACAAATATAAAAGGGAGTAAATGGCACAAAGATTTATTTGATTGTGTGAATATTAATCACAGAATACCTAATTATTGAAAATGAATGGGTCATCCAATATTAGCGACCGTTTCACATCCATTTTTTATTTGTTTTTCAGATCACTTATTTGTGTGATCTTTTATCACTTATATTCAAGATAACAGTGTACCTTGCACTTTGGGGAATGGGAGTTGTTCAGTCATCATTATAATTATTTTAGTTTATATCACTGTTCAGTGATGGAGTTCAGTGTAATATTGAATTTCTTCTGTGTATCGTCAGTAAACTCATGCAGTACTATAACAGGAGATGTTTACAAATATTTGAAACCCATTGTAGTGCATCAGTTTATATTTTAGCAATATTTTGTTATTAAAAGGTTTTTTTTTAAAAACTGTAATCAACCAAATTAATTACAAAACACCCAACATTATAATACACAGCAGAAGGACCGGTTTGACTGCAACCATTGCATCAGTGTTGCCCATTTGTCAGTAAACATTTAACTAAAAATGATTTATTTTGTTATTTGGGCATTTTTGTGTCCCGTGTTTGGTTAAGTCATTCTGGCCATTCCGCTCCACAATCATGGTGTTATTATTATTACGTTTTTAATTTTTAGATACTCGCGCGGGAGGGGGGACTCGTGGTCCTGCAAAGTACAATGGTACTACATGGGTGAAGCAGCAGCTGAGACTCCTGTTTACCACTGACTGGGCAGGTTTGGCGTGCCTCCTCGCAAAGGACCACGGTCTGCCCAGTCGGGCCGCTGCTTCTCCCGGCACGTCCTGTGTTGGATACACCAGTGTTCTTTGTCAGACCCAGGTCCCCGCTGACGCTCCGCCCAGTCTGCTCATGCGCCTCCTGTTCTCCACATATGCCGAATTATCCTTTAGACCTAAGCAATCACAGTGACTTTAGGGTATAAATTTTTAAGCATTAAATCTTCAGTATTATCTTTTTATAATCAAATTTGTTGCTTTTGGCTTCCTTGTTTTGCTCACGGAGCACTGTGGTTACTGATGCCATGATGCTGCGTATTATCCAATCAGTACAGAGTCAATCCAAAACCTCGTCCACATTTCTAGAAGCCACAGCATGAGGAGACAGAGCGGTGACTAAACTTTTATTGATAAAAATTACATACTTTGACTGAACAACTCCATACTCGGAGATGCACACCCTTGTAACCTCAGCAAAACACTTATAAAATCTGAGGGCAGTCCGACGAACGCCTCAAGAGATATGTGAGGAACAGGAACACACACACACACACACACACACACACATATACACACACACACACACACACACACACAGAGCGATTTCGTGCATTAAAGTTCTAATAGAGGAATACAATAAACACAATCATTTTCAGAGGATTTGGCATTGTTGCCTAATATTAAGAACACACAGGCTAACTCTTGGCCTTCCATGAGCTTAAAGTGAGAGTTGACATTAAGGGAATTACAAAATGAAACCATGATGCACTGCTCTCATATTAATAGTCAAAGAAAAGGAAATGGCTGCATGCACAAATCTCAAAGTGGCACTGGCTTAAGGCAATAATCTGACAGCTATTGTTACTACGGTTATTCCACATTTGGGCTTCAGCCATGCTTGCAGGCTCCTGTATACGGCATGGAAAACAGGCCAATTTCTGCTTCCAGTGGCTGAATATTTTGATTTGATTTGATTTGATTTGATACTATTTATTTCAAACAGAACAAAAATAAAAAACAAGAATAAAACTAAAAAATTCAAATGCAGTCCGAAAAGGAACAGGAATGAAGCCAAAAGCTTATCTTGTCCTATCCAATCATTAACTAATTAATATACCTATATACCTGCATGCACATACATACATACATACATACATTGCCATAACAACAATAGAAACTTAATGATCAAGGATGTTATTGAACAAATCTCAACACCTATTTCAAAATTTTATTACTTATTAATAATAATAGAAATTCAAAAATGAAAATACAATGAGTAAACAAATTCCAACTGATTATATAATCTGAGTGACTCTCATAGACTTTCACCCAACCAACCCTAGTAATTAACAGGAACATCCTCTGTATTTATCTAATTTCTCATTTTTGTACTTTTTTTTTAAGCTCAAAATGTTTGGACATTGTTTTAACTCCATATTTAATCAATTCCATAATTTAACCCCACAGATCGAAACACAAAAGTTTCTCCTAGTTGTTCGTGCATCCACTGTCTTTAAACGTAACTCCCCCCTTAAATGATAACCCTTTTGTCTTTCAAAGAACATGTTTTGGATGTTTACTGGCTGGAAATTGTTCCTTACTTTGTACATTATTATTGCAGTTTTATATTCCACCACATCAAATAATTTCAAAATTTTAGACTGTAAAAATAAACAATTTGTGTGATCACGAAAACTGGCACCATGGATGATTCTTATTGCTCTTTTTTTGTAAAATAACAAGTGGCTGTAATGAACTTTTATATGCATTTCCCCAAACTTCCGAACAATAATTTAAATATGGTAAAACCAGTGAACAATACGAAGTATGGAGTGATTTCTTATCCAGTATGTGCTTTGTTCTGCTCAGGACCGAAATACTTCTAGACAGTTTAGCTTGTACATATTTAATGTGAGGTTTCCAACAAATCTTTTAATCTATAATCACACCTAGAAATTTATTGTGTTGAACTCTTTCAATATTGACGTTATCTGTATCTTTGCTTGAATATTTGCCTTTCCATTTCCAAATAACATGAACTTTGTTTTGCTCAAATTTAATGATGATTTATTTTTATTAAATCATTCTTTAATGTTACTGAATTTGGTAGTGATTATATTCAAAAGTTGCTGTAGATCCTCACCAGTACCCACAGCAGTTGTGTCATCTGCAAACATCACAGTTTTCAACAGTTCAGAAACATTACAAATATCGTTGATATATAAAATGAAAAGTTTAGGTCCCAATACTGACCCCTGGGGGACATCGCAATGTACAAACTCTCAGATTTATTTTGTCCCATCATCGTGAATTGTTGCCTGTTTTTAAAATAGTTTCTGACCCAATTCAATACTACTCCAGAGTCCATATTGTTCCAATTTATTAAGTAATATTTCATGATTTAATGTACTGTATCAAATGCTTTTTTTAAATCAGTAAATACTCCCACCACAAATTTCTTTCTGTCCATAGAATTAGTAATTTCTTCTATAATATCCATTAAAGCCAGTGATGTAGAGTGGTTGGTTCTAAATTCATACTGTCTGTGAGTAATTTGTATTTAGTTATGAACTCGTCTAATCTGCCATTAAAGTTTTTCCAATATTTTTGAGAATTGGAGCAGAAGAGAAACAGGCCTGTAGTTTGTGAAGTGCTGTTTGTTTCCAGTTTTGTATAGAGATATAACTTCAGCTATTTTCATTTTACCTGGAATTGTACCAGTTTGGAATGATAAGTTGCAAATGTGTTTCAGTGGTTTAGCAATTTCCTCAATAAACTTTTCAACAGCTACCATGTCAATGTCATCACAGTCAGATGAAACTTTATTTTTTAATTTATGTACAATCTCAATGATTTTTCTCTCTTCCACTGCTGTTGAAAACATTGAATTTGGATTTCTTTTGATTAATTTACTATTCCCCTTTTTAGTTATGAATGGATCAGGGATCCATCCATCTATCCGTCTCCTTCTGCTTAATCCTTTTCGGGTCGCGGGGGGGCTTTTTCTACTAATTTTGGTCCAATATTTACAAAGAATTCATTGACTATTTAATGCATCATTTATATTATTAATATTTATATCAATATCTATTTATTTATTTACTGCTTGGGCTAACCTATTCTTATCTTCTTCTTTTAAATTTGATTGGCGGTTGGCAACCAGCTTACAGGTGTATTACCACCACTGACTTGATTATCATCACTCTATATCTTTGTATAAGGAGTTCTTATAAGGAGTTCTGAACAACTCCTTATGTGTGAAAAAAACATCTGTCCTTGGACTGTGTCCTGGACTGGGGGCCTATCTTATTTATTATCGCTATGAGTGCTGCTATTCCTGTGCTGCTGCAATCCTGGAAGTCCCCCATTGTGGAACTAACAAAGGCTTATCTTATCTATATAATATTGAGGATAATTATCTTGTCTGTCTCCATTTGGAATTACTTTATTTCATATATTTCATATACCTTTAATATTGTTTTAATTATTATCTATTAAATAGTGCATACCTGTGCATGCCCGTAGAAACCAAGTATAAGCAAGTATTTCTGCATGCCCGTAGAAAGCAGGTGTAAGCAAGCAAGGTGTAAGCAAGAAGAAGAAGGAGAAGCCACACCTCTTCTTCCTCTTTTAGATTTGATTGGCGGTTGGCAACCAGCTTACAGGTGCATTACTGCCACTGACTTGATTATCATCACTCTATATCTTCTTCTTCTTCTTTTAGATTTGATTGGCGGTTGGCTCAGACATCACTCTATATATAATTCGACTGTAGTTCAGATCATCACTATATATACATCACTATATATAATTCAAGAAATCTCTGTGACCACTCTATATCTTGGCCATTATCACTTGTAGTCTACCACTCTCATAATCACTCTATATCAGCTACAGTCCCATCTTCTTCTTCTTCTTCTTCTTCTTCTTCTTTTAGATTTGATTGGCGGTTGGCAACCAGCTTACAGGTGCATTACCGCCACGTACTACACTCTATATCATCACTCCATCTGGTCAAGAGCTGCAGTCCCCCCACCATCACTGTTGTGTCCAATCAAACCCCAACTCCATCCCCAGACATCACTCCTCTTCCTCTCCGACTTGCTGAGGACACAGTCCAGGGGCGGATAATTTTTTCACGCATGGGGAGTTGTTCAGAACTTCTTATAACAGATCGAGTCAGGTGAACATGAAAGAAGAACAAGAAGATATAGAGTGATGATAAGTCAGTGGCGGTAATGCACCTGTGAGCTGGTTGCCAACCGCTAATCAAATCTAAAAGAAGAAGAAGCTGCACCTCAGACTCCCTTTTGATCAGCAAGTCTGCATGTGTGGGGAGTTGTTCAGAGCTCCTTATAAGAACTCCTTATACAAAGATATAGAGTGATGATAGAGTGATATAGCGGTAGAGTGAAGTACGAGAACTCTTTATAGAAAGATATAGAGTGATGATAATCAAGTCAGTGGCGGTAATGCACCTGTAAGCTGGGTGCCAACCGCCAATCAAATCTAAAAGAAGAAGAAGAAGATATAGAGTGATGATACAGAGTGAAATCATATAAAACTGTCCATTCAGACAAAGATTTCTTGAATTATTATATATAGTGATTAAGAGTAATATCAAGTCTAGTGGACACAATCCAGTGAGAACTGCGTGGACAGATCAAACAGAGACAGAACTACAGGCGCACAGAAAAAGTAGGACACTGACAAAGATTTCTTGAAGGAAAAATCTAGAAGAAGTGGATATACTGTAATTCAACTAGGAGGAATGGAGGTAGGAAGCGGGGAAGAGGAAGTTTGGAGCTCGGTGGAGTCTAAAAGAAGCAAACGTAGACGTAAAGAAAATCAATCAAGAGTGTTACCAAGTGCTGATGAATCAGAAGATGAATAATCCCAGAATAAACAGAAGGAGTGTAAAGTAATCATTAAACTTACTCAGGAAGGAGCATCATTTCGTGAGTGGAACCCAATTAAGCTCACAAATGCAATTAATAAGTTTACTTGGAGAAGTTTTAAATGCAAGAATTCTTCGTAGTGGTTCGTTACTAGTTACATGCAACGATAGTGTTCAACAAGGAAAAGCAATAAGAGTCAATAAGATGGAGGGGAAAAATGTGCAGTGTTCAGTATTGGAAGGAAATAAGGCAATGAGAGGAGTGATATCGGGCATTTCAATGGCTGTCTCAACTGATGAAATAATGAAAACTTAACTGGAGCAAAAGTGACAGAGGTACAAAGATTGAAGACTAATAGAAATGGCGAAAAATGTGATAGTCTGTCGGTAATGTTAAAATTTGATGAAACAAGACTGCCAAGTAAGGTGTATACTGGTTACATGAGCTATGAAGTCAGACTTTACGTTCCTCCTCCACTCAGATGTTTCAAATGTCAAAAGACTGGTCATTTAGCAGCGATATGCAAAGGTAGACAACGATATGCCAGATGCTCCAGTGAACATGAGTATGGCAAGTGTGAAAGAGGAGCCAAATTAAAGTGCTGTAACTGCGGTGGTGAACATAGCTCTGCATATCGAGGTTGTGAAGCCAGCAAAAGAGCAGCAGAAATTCATCAGATTGAAGTCTTCCAGGGATTAACATATGAAGAAGCTGCGAAAAAGGTGCCAGCTAAAAAAGTGGGAATGGACTCTTAACAGGGAAAGTGTGCAGACTTGCAGTGCATGCAGTAGAATTAAGGAAGATACTCTGGTTTTGAAGGAAAATAATTTTGTCTTATTTGTGGTAGATGTGATAAACTGCACTGTGCAGACTTCCAAGAAAACAGAAAAAATCAAAATCATTGTGAAAGCAGCACAAACATATCTTGGCATTAAGGGGCTGCATTGGGAAGCAGTTGAGGACTTGTTAAGTGGTGGATCTTTAAGTTCACAGACATCATGGACTGGTGGATCAACCGACAATCAAGTCTAAAAGAAGAAGAAAAATAATGAGATGAGACGCAGATACGGACTACAGATCCTGACCAAATGGGGTGAGGGTGTAGAGTGAGGTGTGTGGTGGTAATGCACCTGTGGGCTGGTTGCCAACCGCCAATCAAATCTAAAAGAAGAAGAAGAAGACGAAGACGAAGAAGAAATCAAAGCAGTCTTCACTAGGAAAGGATGGCATATGTTATAGGATGTTGTCACACATGGGGGAGAGTGCACTTCAAACAATATTAAACCTATTTAATAAAGTTTGGGAAACTGGGAAGATTCCAAGGGCATGGAAACAATTAGTTATAGTACCAGTCTTAAAGCCAGGGAAAGATTCATCAGATCCCAATAATTACAGGCCGATATCTCTAGCTCTTACCTATATAGAGTGATAACTTACTCTATAGTGATGGTTTAGAGTGAAGTACGTGGCGGTAATGCACCTGTAGGCTGGTTGCCAACCGCCTATCAAATCTAAAAGAAGAAGAAGAAGATTGCTCTTACTTCACAGTTAGGGAAAACAGTGAAACGAATGGTGACTGAAAGGCTGAATTACATTTTGGAAGGGAGGGAATGTCTTTCTCCTTTTCAAAGTCGGTTTTGAAAAGGGAGAAATACTATGGATTCCATTTTGCTCCTAGAATCTGAAATTAGGAAAGCCCAGGTAAATAGGGAAAATGTGATAGCTATCTTCTTTGATGTATGACATGCTGTGGAAGGAAGGGTTGCTGATTAAATTAAATCAATTTGGTATTGAAGGTAATCTATACAATTGGGTATTAGATTTCCTGTATGATAGAACAATTGAGGTAAGAGATGGTACAGAGTACTCCAAAATATATCAAGTTGAAAATGGTACCCCCCAGGGCAGCGTGTGTAGCCCTGTTTTGTTTAATATTATGATTAATGATATTTTTGACGGAATCGATAGTGGAATAGGGAAGGCCTTGTATGCAGATGATGGGGCCTTATGGATAAGGGGACGTAATCTTGTGTACATTCAGAGGAAAATGCAGGCAGCAATAGACCAGGATGAACAATGGGCAAACCGGTGGGCTTTTAAATTATCAGTCTCAAACACACAAATAATTTGCTTCTCTAAAAGTCACAAAGAACTTTCTTTAAATCTTTATTGCCAAAAGTTACAGCAAGTAAAGGTAGTTCAGTATTTAGGTGTGTTATCTGATGAAAAACTAACTTGGAAGCAGATATTGAAAAAATTTAAGGAAAATGTAAGAAAATAAATAATATTTTGAGATGTCTGGCAAGACGGGACTGGGGGGCCTCTAGGGCCTCTCTGTTGAGGGTGTATTGAGGACTAATGAGAGCTACACTAGACTATGGATGTGTTGCATTCATGTCGGCTGCCGATTGTCACCTGAACCAACTGGATATAGAGCAGACAAAGGCTCTTAGGATATGTTGTGGTGCATTTAAAACTTCTCCATTATCAGCGATCCAAGTAGAGACGGGAGAAATGCCCTTAAGATTAAGAAGAACCAAATTAATGCTGGCATACTGGATCAAGTTGAAGGGGCATAAGAGGTCACATCCTGCAAAAGCTATTCCTGATGATTGCTGGAAACACAATGAGTCCAACATTGGTAGCTTTGGATGGATAAGTGATGCCATTGCTGAGCAGGCACGATTAAAATACATAGATTTTAGCCCAACAGTCCTGTGGTCTGTTATTCCTCCATGGCTGTTTAAGATGCCACTGGTAGATTTTGAAATACAACAACTGAGGAGGCAACATAAGCAATCAGCAACAGATTATATAGTGCATAAATACTGTATATTGAACAGAACTTCAGAAACAGGCTGATAGCATTTACCGATGGTTCCAAGGATCCTATAACTGGTCGTAGTGGAGCTGCGGTATACATTCCTCAGTATAACATATCTATCAATAAAAGAACCAGTAATCACTTATCAGTATAGACAGTTGAGCTAGTTGCCATTATATTAGCTTTACAGTGGTTGGAGATAAATTATAGGAATAATGCAGTCATTGCTTCAGATAGTTGGGCAGCTCTCAAGAGTGTTCAGTCACTGCAGTTGCGTAGGCAGGACCTAATTGTAGAAATCTACTCCTTAATTTACAACCTCTACAGTAAAGGTCAGTCAATAAACTTGCTTTGGGTTCCAGCCACGCTGGAATAGAGGGTAGTGAGGATGTGGATTTATTAGCAAAACAATCATTAAAATCTGAAACAATAAATCTGGAAATCTCACTCAGTAAGGCAGAAGGCAAATCAATAATTAAAAATTATATAGTGGAAAAGTGGCAAGAATATTGGGACTCAGATACAGGAAGACATCTTTATGACATTCAAAAGCGGGTTGGCTGTGGAATGGGAGTTGGCAGAAACAGGAAAGAGGAGACACTTATCACCTGATTAAGAATAGGACATACTACTTTGAACCAGACACTACATAGTATAGGTAAACACCCAACTGGCAACTGTGCACATTGTGGTTCTCCGGAAACAGTTCAGCACATTTTGTTGGAATGTCAGGGATACCAGGAACAAAGGAAACATCTGATTGCAGTAATGAAAAGGGCTAATTTAAGTTTTGTTTTGGAAAACATGTTAGGAACTTCAGTCAAAGAAATATATGTAGGTCTATTTAGATATTTAAGTGCAACTGGATTAATTAAAAGAATTTAGTTTTTATTTTCCCTGCCATTCTCTTGTCCACACTCCAACGAGGTGGGTGGCGGTGGTGCACCTGTGAGCTGGTTGCCGGCCGGCAATCAGATCTAGAAGAAGAAGAAGAAGAAAAAAAAGAGTGATATAAAGTGAAGTATGTGGCAGTAATGCACCTGTAAGCTGGTTGCAACCACCAATCAAATGTAAAAGAAGAAGAAGAAGTTGGTGGCACACTCGGCCGCACCTCAGGCACAGTCCGAGGACGGATGATTGTTTTTGCGCATGGGGAGTTGCTCAGAGCTCCTTGTAAAAGGATATAGAGTGATGATAATCAAGTCAGTGGTGGTAATGCACCTGTAGGCTGGTTGCCAACTGCCAATCAAATCTAAAAGAAGAAGAAGAAGGCTCCTCTGATCCGACGTTGGTGGCAGTGGGACACTTTTAAGCAGGCTCTTCTGAAGGACGGATAATTTTTTCACACATAAGGAGTTGTTCAGAACTCTTTAGAAGAACTCCTTATACAAAGATATAGAGTGATGATAATCGAGTCAGTGGCAGTAATGCACCTGTAAGCTGGTTGCCAACCACCAATCAAATCTAAAATAATAAGAAGAAGACGTATCTAATACAGGACCTAAAGAAGTCATTGAGGATGCCTCTCTTTGGAAACATTCAGAGTTGGACTTGCACAAGATATATAGAGTGATGTCTGAAGATAGAGTAGGTGGCAGTAATGCACCTGTAAGCTGGTTGCAAACCGCCAATCAAATCTAAAAGAAGAAGAAGTATCCCTTTTTACTCATTCTCATAATATTAGTTAACTTATTTTTGTATCTATTTTCTACCTCCTTAGTTCTATGTTTTATGAATTCTCTCTCGGCGCTGGCTGGGCTGTATCTTTAACTGAATATAAGTCAAGCAGACCCCGGACCGAATCAGCCCCGAAGTCAGCCCTGGGATCTTTAAGGGTAGTATCTGACGAAGCAGGGAGGAGAGCCGAATGCTGGCGACAGCAAAAACTGCCTGTAACTGCAAAAATTACCGGCAAACCACTACGCAACCCCCCCATGAACCTCGACCGAACCCCTCAAACCACAATGCTCACCAGCATTCACTACTCCAGGAGAGTGGAGAATTTCTATAAAACGATTAAAAAGACTTCTCTCAGTTGCCAACAAATGTATGGTGTATTGTAAGAAATTCTCCGCTCAAGCCACCACAGATTCCAAGGCCGACCGGGCCCATGGCCGACACAACCTGTTACCCCTCAGCCATGAATGTTTGTCTTGAGGAATGAATGAAATAATGCATCACTGGTTAACAGGGGTGTGTGGTTTCAGTGGTCAATAGGAAATGACTGGCCCCTAGAGTACAATAAGCACAAAAACATATGTGAACTAGAAAAGCACTCGGAGAGCGCAGACCTCCGCCAAGCGCCACAGTTTCCCCCATACAGTCTTCAGATTCCTTGACCATGAAAACATATGACAAGCAGTGGTTCAGTAGTTATTCACGAAAATGGCATTTTCCGTAATGGCGGCCACAGTTCCCCCCATACAGTGTTTGAGTGTACGTTTTCAGATTCCTTGACCATGAAAACATATGACTAGCAATTGGATTGACAGTGATAGGATTAGTGGTTCAGTAGTTATTCACGAAAATGACATTTTCCGTAATGGCGGTTTAGCGCCACAGTTTCCCCCATACAGTGTTTGTGTGTATGTTTTCAGATTCCTTGACCATGAAAATATATGACAAGCAATTGGATTGACAATGATAGGATTAGTGGTTCAGTAGTTATTGATGAAAATGGCATTTAACGCCACAGTTCCCCCCATACAGTGTTTGTGTGTACGTTTTCAGATTCCTTGACCATGAAAACATATGACTAGCAATTGGATTGACAGTGATAGGATTAGTGGTTCAGTAGTTATTCACGAAAATGACATTTTCCGTAATGGCGGTTTAGCGCCACAGTTCCCCCCATACAGTGTTTGTGTGTATGTTTTCAGATTCCTTGACCATGAAAATATATGACAAGCAATTGGATTGACAATGATAGGATTAGTGGTTCAGTAGTTATTGATGAAAATGGCATTTAACGCCACAGTTCCCCCCATACAGTGTTTGTGTGTACGTTTTCAGATTCCTTGACCATGAAAACATATGACTAGCAATTGGATTCACGACAACTGGATTGACAATGATAGGATTAGTGGTTTAGTAGTTATTGACGAAAATGGCATTTTGCGTAATGGCGGTTTTCTTGTGGACGGTGATCCAGATCACCACCAAAATCTAATCATCTGTAGGATACCCCATTTCTGACAATCTGTGAAAATTTCATGAAAATCCGTCCATAACTTTTTGAGTTATCTTGCTAACAAACAGACAAACAGACAAACAAACAGACAAACAAACAGACAGACAAACCAACGCCGATGGTCACATAACCTCCCCCTTTGGCGGAGGTAATGAGTGGCTAAACTGCTAGCTTCAGCTAGCAGCCTTGGATCCTGGTTTCAGAAAGCAAAACTGCAATTAAGCTAAAGTAATGTCTAAGAAAGAAATATATTGTCAAGTGTTGTTAGATGAATAAGGATTCCAGTGGAGGTGAATAGAATTTATAGAAAATAGGGATCAAAACCAGCCGGATCCAGGAAGCCTGTCCATTACCTCTGCCCTGCTGAAGCGAACTATGTCCCAGTTACAGTGATCAACTCAGACCGCCTAACACGCTAGTGCTAGCAGTTCATAGTGGAATCAATAGAAGCTGTGCTTTGTTAGCTCAAGGACTAATACTGTTAGCTCCCCGTCTATCTACATGACAGACAGTTAGGCTGGCCAATAACATAGCAATGGCAAGGATGTCGCTGGGCAACGTTTACCTTTTCATGATGTAAAAGAGAATAACCAGAAAAGTCAAAATGGCTTCTTGGAGAAAAAAAATGAGATCAAGGTTGTATGCTTTTTAAAGAGAAGTGGCTGCTTTAATATTTTTTCGATAGTTGTGTGACCAATAGACAAATTTCAGATGGTTAGAACTTATAAACACAATTTTTCAGTCAATGACCACTTTAAAATAAATACAGTCCCTATACTGTGTCTACTGGATTCAGCTTGTGCTTCAGTTTAAGTCCTCCCTTTGACTAATACATTTTGCAGTTGTTACAGTATATGTGATTCAGTAGCGGGAGCCTCACTGCACTGAGTAGGTCTTTACATCATCATGACCAGTTCAAAACCTGATCAAAATCAGGCTTGTGAGTCAGTCAGTTTGATGGCCGGTTTGTCAGAGTTTAATGATTCAGACTTACTTCTGAGAAAAAACTTAACATTCATGCATATTCAGCAGGGTTTTTCTGTTGATGAGCAGATCCACTGAAACCAACGGAAGATGCATGAAGTGATAAGTAGCTGGATACAATATAAGGCATCTGTGGCTCCTGATAAGATAAAGAATTTACGTACATTATAAAGCTAGAAATAATTAGATAAGAGAAACAGTGGAACATAAATCACATTTTAACTGTCAGACTGGGTTGGCTGGAGTTCCACATATGGCCACAAACTCCTGAAGCTATAAATGTTGTTCACAAGGTGACTGTTGTTTTTTGAATTAATGAAAACTTTACAGCTATAGCACCAAAGATAAGTAGCCTCACCTTCCTTGACTGTGTTCCTGATGGTCAGGTGGGATCGTGTAGCAGGACAGAGTCAGCGTATGTCATGAGGTGGAAAAAATAATGTTCCCTATTTGCATACCAAACATCAAACACATAAATAATTCAGATCTTACAGCTTTTTTTCTTCTTTTTTTTTTTGTTCTAGGATACATCACTCAGAACAAAGAGGAATCAGCGTTTTGGATGCCACAGAGCCTCACAAGCCCTTTGATAGCGAAATGCAGAATGTAAATCCTGACTACATATTGGGCCGAGGGACAGGCCTTGATCCCGGAACAAAGTGAGCTCTATTAATGTAGGAAGTGTCTCCCAGTCAGAACCAGCCATGAGCAGTTCAGTTCTGATAAATTAATAGACATATGTATTTTTAAAGCTTTTAAAAGTGTAAAACAAAGATGTAAATGTTTAGCTTCAGCAGTGTTAGAAATGCAACCAGAGGGAGATTTGTCGTAATTAAAAACAACATTAACAACCTTGTAATTTCCAGTGTGTACAGATAGCTAACTAATTAAGCTTGCAAGCTTTTATGTTTACATCTACTTTGAATTGGCACAAGATAATTTAAAAATAAAGCCGTAAATATTCACTTTATGGTTGTGCTTTTTAGAAAACCTAAAAAAAAATTATAGTAATGTGATATTAAGTAAGAAATCTTTAATCCATCCTTCATCTTTTATTCTGGTATAAAGACTGATGTAGCGGCACCATAATGTTGCACACTGAACACCAATAGCTTCATGTCCATCAGTATCTTAGCAAGACTTTTACATATTTAGACAACAACATAAAATACTGCGTTACAGGGAATTATAATGTCAGCGTTGGGGTAGCTCATTCTAGGCTAACACCTGTGATAACCAGGACATGGACCCATCTGAGGAACAGAGAAAAAAAAAGATTTTGTAAAATAGCATCTT
The DNA here is from genome assembly GCA_020510985.1 of Pholidichthys leucotaenia. Taxonomy (NCBI): domain Eukaryota; kingdom Metazoa; phylum Chordata; class Actinopteri; order Cichliformes; family Pholidichthyidae; genus Pholidichthys; species Pholidichthys leucotaenia. The sequence continues at coordinate 290,242,311 of CM035843.1, forward strand.
GTGACCTTTGACCTTGTGCACAGCCTGTTTGGAGATGAATACAGGATAATTGCATGTGAGTTTGGTGAGCATCCAGGCAGCTGTCAAGGAAAACGTGCAACTGACGGATGGACAGTGGAATAACAGCACCATGGCATGAGCTCATTTCGCCTTTGCTACACTGTAAAACCTGATGAATTAGTTCAACTCAACATCATTTAAGCTTGTTAACTCAAACTATTCAAGGACATCTAATTTTTTTTCAGCTGAGTAAACTGAGTTATATAAAGAGTTAACTTAAATGTAGCTTCTTCACACTAAACTACCATTCAAGTTTTACTTAATCTGTTATTTATATTAAGGTTTATCACCACATTGTAGTTATGACAACTTGTATAACAACACTTTTGGCATATTCCTTTCCTCCATAGGGCAGTGTACACAAATGTGATGGACCACCAGTGACTGAGGAGCCCCACAAGCTACAATTGTAGCCTTAGTGTTACAGTATCAATTACCACTGTGGAACAAAAGGGACGTGGGTGGGGGGGACTGCAATGGCAGTTTGTATCACTGCCATAGCAGTTACACTCATAGTGCCAAACACCATGTGATCCAAAACTCAAACCTTCCAGCTACAAAAGCTTCAACATATGTACAACAGTAACACACACTAAACTGACAGTCTAACTCAGGAGATAATGTTTATTTTCCAACATTTAAGATTACTCATCAGCTCTTGCAGATGCATTTTTTTTGCAAAATTAATCAGTACTTATCTTCATTTGATGATTATGGATATAATTTTTAAAATGACAAAGTATAATATTCAAATTTTCAAAGAGGCACTAGTAGTATTTTCTGTGTTTTGAGATCTTTACTCTGAATTTCAGATCGACAAATCTAGCCTGTTTTCTTCTTAAAGTGTACCAGACTGATGCACTGCCATGAAGCATCTTCCTCTGTTTTACAAAAACAGCAGCCCCCAAACACAATCTTGTGTAGGGCCCCCCAAAATAGGAAATGGTCCTGTTCTTGATTAAGTGTTTGGTTTTCAAAACATTAGAATATAGTAACTTTTAAAAAAATTGATCACTTTAGAACTCATGGTGATCCCATCAAATGTTATTCCCCCACATAATAAAAAGGGAGGTTTTCCTTTCCATCTTCACAGGGGATCGCCTGATTGCTGTGGGTTTTTTTGCAGTTGTGGGGTTTTCCCCTACAGTTTGATAGCGCTATGAGATGATTGTTGTTGTGAAATAGCACTATATAAATAAAGCTGAATTGAAAAAAAAAAACATGAAAATTTACTTTATTTATGCCATTAGAAAAGTGGTTGATTAATTTTGTATGTTGACTAAACAAGGATCACAAGACTGCAACTCATAATATCAGTTTAAAGGAACAAAACTACCTGGATTGTTGGTTTATTGGAGCATGATGATGATTTCAAACCCAGAATAAAAAACAAATGTCAGCAGTGGTTTTTATAGCAATACTGACGTTAACTAGACAAAATGAGTAAATGCATCAAACCAGAATTTGTCATAATGGCCCCTCCGGGGCAGACAGAAGGACTCAAACGCTGGATGACCTTTTAACATAATTTATTATAAATAAACACAGCACGTGGGATGGAAACAGAAAATAAAGCCGTAATGGCAGACAAACTTACAAACAATGAAACTCAAGTTGTGGTGAGGAGTGATGGAATGACTAGTTTAGTTTAGTTTATTGGTTTATTTTTTATTTTATTTTTTTTTTTTTTTTTTTTTTTTTTTTTTTTTCTTGCCTTCTGATTGTTGCTCTGAGTGTTGCTATCCCTGTGCTGTTGCAATCCTGGAATTTCCCCGTTGTGGGACTAATAAAGGCTTATCTTATCTTATCTTATCTTATCTTTATTTGTCAGGGACCATGTACAGAAAAACATTAAACACAGGGTAAAGATGCTCTGTACCAGATTATAGCATTCTCACTAATTTCCATCTGTAGTCCCTGAGGCAGGCAGGAAGACATTAAAAGAAAAATAGCACATATACAGTGTGTGATGGTGGAGTTCATTATGAAGTACGGTGTAATGACGCCACCTTCCGGGTGCGCCACCACACCACCCTATAAATAGTGGTGTCCACCATTTTGGGCTTCCTCTTGCCCGGATAACCCCACACTGTGTAGCACCTGTTATATGGCAACCAGTATATTAATAAAGTACCGTTCCAGTGCAGCCTCTCGTCCATCTCCTTTTGTGCCAGATTTGTGGACAAAACATTTGGCGACTGAGGATTAACAAATGGTGGCATGCTTTACACCACTGCAGCCTTTTCTGGAGCTTCTCGGTGAGCCACCAGTGCCATGGCCCGACTGGTTGGGGGCCTTCAAAACCTACATCACGGCTCTGGATCTGGGAAAGCTGGATGGAGTAAGAAAGCGAGCACTGCTGGTCCACTTCCTAGGCGCAGAAGGTCAGAGAGTTCTTTGAATGCTTGGTCCAATGGACTGGTATGAGGAGGCTATTAAGATGCTAACTAGCTACTTTGCTAAGCCCAGAAACGTGGCCCAGCACGCTAAAACCCGCCGCCATTGACGAAAAGCTAAGCTAGATAACCCCACACCCTACAGCGATGGCATAAACGTCGCGGGCCCCAAAGGTTGGTCAAGACTGCAATGTGTTGTGAAGCAAGACGGTGTGAGTGTGCCCATGATGATAGCCACTGTCGCCACACAGTCCATAGTAAGTGAGGCTGTGGTTTGGAGGCTCACCCCCCGGTGCCCTGATGCGGTGGAATTATCGGATGACGGAAGCTCCGGTGCTGGCAGGAATGTCACATTTGCAGTGCAGTACAGTGAAAAAGTGATTCCAGTGTTCCGGTTCCAGGTGACACGCCGGGGTGGAAATGTTATGGGGTGGGATTTATTCAGTGAGCTGGGGTTTACTTTCACAATTGGCAGGCAAACAGTCAGCGGCCCAGGCCCAGTTCGCCCAGGTTTCACGGACGTGGGTGCGGCTGAAGAGCACAGTGTGGATGGTGAATGTAACGCAGAGTGGATATGGAACGGACGGTGAAGACGACACGGAGAATGGGCAGAGACCGGGCTCGCCTCCTTCCCTCGCACAGCCACAGCCAAAGCTGGAGGAGAAGGAGCCCGGGTTTGACGGGACCAGTTCCGATGAGGTATTTATGGACAGCACTGACATCGAGGCTTTTGCTCCGTGCTTTCAAGGGGAGAGCTGCCGGGGGGGGGGGGGGGACATGCAGGGGGCCACGACACACAGCGACAGCAGACAGACGAGGATGCAGTGCACAACGCGGCACAGCAGAGCACTTCAGACAGTTCAGTGGAAGAACCGGACAACTTCAGTGCTCAGGTCGAGTTTCAGCCCAAGACAGGTAAGGGGTTCGCTGTGACAATGGTGACTGCTAAACCGCCACAGGGTAACGAAGGGGGGCACAGAGCTGGCGAACATACAGTGGAACATCAAACCAAGTAAGGCACCACTACAAGTCATAGACTGGGTTCAGGTTTGTGCCGGCGGGGAACTGGGATGGCTACTGACCGGGCCGCAGCCAGCAAAGCAACGGGCACCGCCGAGGATTGTGGTGAAGCTGGGAACAGCATATGTTTGGCTGACGGATGATTCAGTATGGCACGTGAACAAACTGCGGTACGTCTGGGCAGCGGCTCCAGATGGAAGGGCTCCGTGGACGTCGGCTGCCGCAGTATGGGACCCAGGCCTCGGCATCAGGAAGACTGGCCTTGGGGTTCCGAAAGCTCCTGGGAGGAGGCCACCAAGAGCGCGTTTCAAAACTCAAGGGGGGGGGGGGGGGGAGCCATGGGCCTGCTTCAAAGCTCCCAGGAGGGGGCCACCAAGAGCCCGTTTCATAAATCCGGGGGGGGGGGGGGTGATGTCATGGGCCTGCTTCAGGGCTCCAGGGAGGAGGTCACTGTGGGGGCACCTCAAAGCCCTCTGACTGGACTGTTTTGGCACATGCTGGTTCCATTTTTGCCCACGTGACTATGCTGTGACGGTTTGTTTATAGTTCAAGGTGCTTTATTGTGTATTTAGTGCAGGAGCACGGCTGATTTTAGTTTAATAAAGGACTTTTAGTTTACCCAGTGGCAGAATAATCCACTGAGCCATGCAGGTCGTGTGGTAGTCCACCCACCGGCCCTATTTTAGGTTGTTTTGTGTGAATGTGTTAGGCCTTTTAGTACCTCAGTTTACGTTATTTAGAGTGTGTTTTGGGTTCCAAATTAGGGTGGGTTCGATTTGAGTGAGTGGTTTTGGACCTTGAAAAGGGGGGGGGGGGGTGATGATGGAGTTTACTGTAAAGTACGGTGTGATGACGCCACTTTCTGGGTGCGCCACCACACCGCCCTATAAATAGGGGCATCCACCATTTTGAGCTTCTTCTTGCCCAGACAACCCCACACTATGTAGCACCTGTTATATGGCAACCAGTATATTAATAAAGTACTGTTCCAGTGCAGCCTCTCATCCATCTCCCTTTGTGCCAGGTTTGTGGACATAATACAGTGGTGTGAAAAGTATATGCCCCTTCCTGATTTCTCATTTTTTTGTATGTCTGTCACACTTAAATGTTTCAGATCATCAAACAAATTGAAATATTAGACAAAGATAACACAAGTAAACACAAAATGCAGTTTTTAAATGAAGGTGTTTATTTTTAAGGGGGAAAAAATCCAAGCCTATATGGCCCTGTGTGAAAAAGTGATTGCCCCCAAAACCTAATAACTGGTTGGGCCACCCTTAGCAGCAACAACTGCAATCAAGTGTTTGTGATAACTGGCAATGAGTCTTTTACAGCACTGTGGAGGAATTTTGGCCCACTCATCTTTGCAGAATTGTTATAATTCAGCCACACTTGAGGGTTTTCGAGCATGACGTGCTTTTTAAGGTCATGCCACAGCATCTCAATCAGATTCAGGTCAGGACATTGACTAGGCCACTCCAAAGTCTTCATTTTGTTTTTCTTAAGCTATTCAGAGGTGGACTTGCTGGTGTGTTTTGGATCATTGTCCTGCTGCAGAACCCAAGTGCGCTTCAGCTTGAGGTCACGACATTCTCATTGAGGCTGGACGCTATCCTTCAGGATTTTTTGGTAGACAGCAGAATTCATGGTTCCATTTACCACAGCAAGTCTTCCAGGTCCTGAAGCAGCATAACAGCCCCAGACCATCACACTACCACCACCATATTTTTCTGTTGGTATGATGTTCCTTTTCTGAAATGCTGTGTTACTTTTATGCTGGTTCTAATGGGACACACACCTTCCAAAAAGTTCAACTTTTGTCTCGTCAGTCCACAGAGTATTTTCCCAAAAGTCTTGGGGAATCATCAAGATGTTTTCTGGCAAAACTGAGATGAGCCTTTATGTTCTTTTTGCTCACCAGTGGTTTTTCGTCTTGGAACTCTGCCATGCAGGACATTTTTCCCAGTCTCTTTCTTATGGTGGAGTCATAAACACTGACCTTAACTGAGGCAAATGAGGCCTGCAGTTCTGTGGATGTTGTTGTGGGGTCTTTTGTGACCTCTTGGATGAGTCGTCACTGTGTTCTTGGGGTAATTTTAGACAGCTGGCCACTCCTGGGAAGGTTCACCACCGTTCCATGTTTTCACCATTTGTGGATAATGGCTCTCACTGTGGTTCACTGGAGTCCCAAAGCTTTAGAAATGGCTTTATAACCTTTTCCAGACTGATAGATCCCGATTACTTTGTTTCTCATTTGTTCCTGAATTTCTTTGGATCGCAGCATGATGTCTAGCGTTTGAGGATCTTTTGGTCTACTTCACTTTGTCAGGCAAGTCCTATTTAAGTGATTTCTTGATTGAGAACAGGTGTGGCAGTAATCAGGCCTGGGTGTGGCTTAAGAAATTGAACTCAGCTTTCCAAAGATCTGATAAACGACAGTTAATTTATGTTTTAATGGGGATGGAGGGGGTCACTTTTTCACATAGGGCCATGTAGGTTTGGATTTTTTTTACCCTTAATAATAAACACCTTCCTTTAAAAACTGCATTTGGTGTTTGTGTTACCTTTGTCTAATATTTAAATTTGTTTGATGATCTGAAACATTTAAGTGTGACAAACATAAGAAAAAATGAGAAATCAGGAAGGGGGCAAAGACTTTTTCATACTACTATAGAAAGCAATTCAGGTCAGGTTTCAGAGACTGTTGACCCTGAAACAAGCAGGGAGTAAGTTTCAAAGGTAAAAAGATAAGCGAGACGGCACACATAAAAACAATTTAAGAGTACAATTTCAAAATCCCATTTAAGGGGGAGAGTCAATGCTGGCAGGCTTGATTACTTAAAATCCTTTGATCCATTGATGCACTGTAGCCCAACTGGAGCGCCGCCTGTCGTGTCGACATTCCGCCCCCAAAAGGCCCAAGGCATAGTTACGTTTGTCCCGTGACAGTTGTGGCATCATGGAGATTTCACAACACAGTGCTATGCATTTTCATTCATCTTTATATAGAGAAGAAGACCACTCCTTAAAATCACACATTTTTGACTTTTGAGTACCCAAAACAAACAATGAGCTCAAAAAGATTATAGAGCCACAGCCCAAAGGCAGTGAGTTGTGACAGTGAGTACAGCCACTGAAAATGAGTTCTAGATACATTTTGAGTTATACAAACACTATTACTCAAGCTCAGATAGGATGGACCCAAAAATATTTATACCAAAATTTTGTTGCATTTTCATTGGCATTGAGTATACATGAGCAACTTTAGCCTCCTACAATAACTGCAAGTGGGTCAGGGGAAATTTTTAATGAGCCATCCTCATATGTTTGACAATTTCTTGCTGCCTAAATTAGCTGTCTTTTGCTGTTCAGTTATGTTGAACACCAAATCTACCTTGCTAGGATTGTTAAGTCATGCTGAACATGTTAATATCAATTCAATTTGACACTTTCCAAAATCATGCTTATTGATACCCAGCTTTTAGCAACAAGATTAGATGATTTGGGAGAGAGTTTGGATGGAACTACCATTTATATGTTCAGTTGCTAATATTGACAAGACATATCTGACCTTTGCCCTTGGAGTAAAAATGGCAACATAATTTGAATAGATAATATGACCAGAAATGAATGAATTTCTCACTACCTGAATCACAGCAACCATTAGTTTACAGTAGATGACATTTTCTCCGTCAACCTGTTCAGCGGAGCTTATTCTGTCGGTGAGGCTTAGGCTTGTGACAAATGAGCCTGTTCTGCCCCGTTTACCCCCAGGAGCTGCTACACCACTAATTCCAAACCCAGGATTTCAGAACAGTAAATGCATTTTCCATCATGTGTTCTTCAAGTTTCTGGAACGTTATTCATTTTTGTTTATTGAAAGCTACATTAATTAAATCTTTCATTGGATTACAAGGAAGGTAAGACTGAATGTGTCTCTGAATAGAAGGAGAATTAAGGATAGAAAATGACTAAAAGGAGTTGAAAAACAAAAGTAGATGTAAAGAAATGAGTGGGAGTACCATGGACAAAGTGTACAAAATGAACGAGAGAATATAAGTGATGAAGAGAGGATGCTGTTTGACAGACCTGTCACAGCTTGATGAATGAGACTGTGTTCTAGCGGTACCAAATGCATTATAAAAGTCGGAGACAACATGTCAATATGTCTTACTGTGAGCACATGAGAAACTAAATTGGAGGGTGTTGGTGACTCAAGCCATGCCTGGAAAAAATTCTCATGCCAGTGTGTTGCATAGAGCAGGTGTTAGGGGGCTAAGAAACCATGACAACTGATATGCGATGTCTTAAAGTTAAATTTAGTGAGGAACAGTGAACCACTCACAGCAGGACCCCGCTGCAATCACAGCACAACAAAGCCAAACATTGTCAACCAATTTATGTAATATTAGTCTGCATCAATGAACCACTAAGTACGGCTCTAATAATAAATTTTATCTGTGGTTTCTCATGTTTTTTTTTTTAAAGCACGGTGATATCGGGATAGACAAGCCGATGCTCTGAAAGCTAAAAACAGAACATTACATAATGCAGGTGACTTGCAAACTGCAGCTTGCAAGTCAAGCAGTTCAGTTTTATCTTATTGTCACAGTGACTGAAGGAAGAACGGGAACGATGACAGAGCAGCAGACAGTGAGGGGGAAGTTTATCTTCTGTCCTAGAGGTGGGACAAATGGTAAATGGCTCTAAGTGGACACAGAGGGGATGTATAAGCATCCCTAAGAACCGGTCTTCTCCACATTAAACAATTATGGCTTCCATTCATTCATCCATTCATGGCCTGTATAAACACCATATGCTTTATTGCTTCAAGCACTGAAACAAGGAAAAGAAACAATTGTAAAATCCTTCATGCTGGTCCCAGTGTTGTTCCTAGTCAAAGCCCAGCAACTTGTTTGCATGTGTATTTTATTTCTCTGTTTTAACAGTAAATTGTGCCAAACATTTCAATTATAATTTAACTGAAAGATATTCAAGATACAGTATATATTCTTGCTTGACTGGCTGACTTTAATCCCTCCCTTCTTTTGCATTCTTACCAAGAGTACCAGGGACCATTTTTGTAGTGGAGAGGTGAGCATGCTCGGTCTAGTGTTCAGATCCAGATCATGCAATTGCGTAACCTCTCTCCACCAAACCAATGGGGGCTGATTTGTGCAGTTGGCTGATTGATCTCACCTGCTGCTGATTATGGTCTCTGGTATTTAAGGTCTCAGTACAGATCAGCTTGCTGCGTGATAGTTACATGTTAAACCTCCTTAGAGAACGCTATGATCAAGCCCCATCTTGTTTTGCCCATGACCCCTGCTCAGCTGCCTTGCTCACCCATAGATTGAGTCCCTGTCGTGCTGTTTGCTCTCTACATGTCTGTTCTTTTCTTCTTCTCTATCCCCTCACCCCCCCAGCTAATCTCAGCAGATGACTGCCCCTCCCTGAGCTTGGTTCTGCTGGAGGTTTCTTCCTGCTAAAACCCTACAGTTTGACAGTGCTATGAGATGACTGTTGTTGTGAAATGGTGCTACATAAATAAAGTTGAATTGAATTGAATTGAATTGAATTATGCTTCTTTGTCCTTAGAAACACCTCCTGGTCTGCCACACCGCCTTTTTTATTTACCTGTCCTGTCCAGTAGCTTGGCAAACAAAACAGATACATTCATATTCAGTATTCACTGCACTTAAGAGTGATATTTAAAGCTGTTTGATTTAATTTTGATGATTATGGTCGTAGATTTTATTTATCAAATTACAAATTGGGATATTCTAACTAACCCAGATGCACTAATATTGAAGAATGAGGGCTAATATTAACGAAGATGAAAAAGAGATAGCGACTCCTGTAATTGAGTCATTTACTGCATTCAACAACACGTTAGCCATGACTTAAACAGCTCAGCCCTCAGCAACCAGAGAGCTTATTGCCCAACAGGTAAGCTAACATAAACAGCACGTACTAACAGTATTGTCATTTTTCTAAAGCTTGAAACAGTTGGCCATTGAAAATAAGCAGCACTAACTTTCTTTACTCGCTAAAACTTACCAAGCAGACGTTAATGTTGCGGCTCCCGGCTGCCGTCATTTCAGATGCTCATGCATCACTGTAGTGCTGCCATAATAGGAAAGGTCTGCCTTGCAAAGTCTGCATTTTACTTGTTTCATTTTTTTCTGTGAAATGTTCCCATGCTACAGAAAGGTTGAGTCTGCCTTTTTTTTAGCTCCGCTTTCTACTTATCTATCCTTCCATTTCGCCATGCTGTGCTCCTCTTCTTCTTCACTGGAAATCGTTCACACATGCCGGACAAGAGAGGCGCTACTGCCCACAGCAGTTCTGGTTGTGCATTGCAGTTACAACTGAACATTTCCACGGCATGCATATAAACTTTATAATTAAACGATTTGTCGACAATAAAAATCTTTGTCGACAAATTTTTATTGTCAACGTTATCGACATTGACTAATCGTAGATTTTATTTGTCAATACTACCATACGTACAGGATATACAGGAGAACTGAAATGCTACTTCTCTCTCTTCAGTGGTGTGCGCAATAAAAGGAAAAGGAATAAGGCTGGAAAATCAACAACAGCAGTCTATGTGCAGTAATGCTACCCATACTGCAAATAACGATAAAAGATAAAGCCCAGACATCCTATATACAGAAAAAGGTAGAGCTGTAATACTTGTAGTTGCAAGTTCGATGCGGTAGTGTAGATGCAAACAGTGACAGATTGGACTGCACAAGCTCAATATTGCAATACAGACAGCAACAGGTAGGCATTTGTGCAAATGGTTGCAGTAAGGTGCAGAGACATATGGCAGCAGATGTATTACTGTTGGTGGGCCAGTCTTTCTGTGCAACCAGCTGAGGTAGTTATTGTGCAGGTGAGTGTGTTACGGTCCGGGGGGGGGGGGGGGGCAGAGTTCAGGGTCCTGATAGCCTGGTGAACAAAGATGTTTAGCAGTCTTGTGAAGCGGGAGGCTCCGGAACCTTTTTCCCTGAAGGCAGGGGGCTGAAGAGGAAGTGTGATGGGTGGGAGGTGTCGCCTGCAATGCTGATGGCTCTGTGGTTGAGGTAGATGTCTGGGGGGGGGGGGGGGGGGCAGAGGGGCACCAATGATCTTGCTGGCTGCTTTCACTGTGTGTTGTAATGTCTTCCGGCAGGAATGCAATCCATTATTATTATTATTATTATTATTATTATTAAGATAAGATAAGATAAGATAAGATAAGCCTTTATTAGTCCCACAATGGGGAAATTCCAGGATTGCAACAGCATAGGGATAGCAACACTCAGAGCAACAATCAGAAGGCAAGAAAAAACAACATCTAGTAAACATATGTCCATATTACTATAATGTATATATATAGACACACAGTGCAGAGCATTATGGCTGGTGAATGTGCAGCAGAAAGTCTAAGCTCTCTCTCCGCGGATGCAGCAGGCCAGCTGGAAGTCTTTGGGCATGATGGTGACCCCCTTAGCGAAGAAGAGACCCACCAGGTGGGCCTCGCTGGTCTCCTGCAGAGCCATGACGGCAAAGCTCAGGAAACGCAGGACGGTCTTGAAGTCCTGAGCGATCTCCCTCACCAGGCGCTGGATGGGCAGCTTACGGATGAGCAGCTCCGTGGATTTCTGGTAGCGACGGATCTCTCTCAGAGCCACGGGCCTGTAACGGCGAGGCCTCTTCACTCTGCCGGTGGCCAGAGCGCCTCTCCGAGCAGCCCTGGTGGCTAGCTGTCTCCTGGGGGGCTTCTTCCTCCAGTAGATTTTACGGGCGGTCTGCTTGGTTCTTGCCATCGCTCTTTATTATTCTGTCTTATATTTCTTTCACGCCGCCTAAACTCCAGCCCGGCACCCGCGTCGTTTTCGCTACAGCTCCCGGTATGTCGAGTTTCCCATTAGCACCGGGCGGCGGCCAAGTGCTAGCTAGCACTAGCTCCTCCCCGCTGTAACGTCTCCCGCTGCAAACCGTGGCTCCGTCCGCCGACCCGGGAGACCCCCGGGGCGATCCGTGCGTCCGTGATATATATACAGAGTGAAAGGTGTAGAAAGAAGAAGGAAGATAAAAAAAAAGGCTGTTGCAACAGGCAGCCGACTCGTGTGGCGCCGCCGGTCCGGCGGAACCGGGTAAAAAAATATTTGATATTATTATTATTATTATCAGTATTTCCCCACTGTGGGACCAATAAAGGATTATAAATAATAAATAAATTATCACTATAAATTCAAGAAATCGCTGTGTCTGTGTGTGTGTCTGTGTGTCTGTCACGTTTATAGGACATCACAGGATGGCCTATGATGTCTGCCTAATATCCTATGATGCATCATAGGCCATCCTATGATCTCAAGACATCATAGGACTCGCGACACCATCATAAAGATACTCGTGATGCCATCATAAAGATATGATGTCTATATGACGGCACACAGACAGATAGGCATCATAGGACTGTCTATATGACAGCACATAGACAGATAGGCATTATAAGACTCGCGATGCCATCATAAAGATATGATGTCTATATGACGGCACATAGACAGAACACATCATAGGACGGCCTATGATGTCTGCATGATGTCTGCATAATGTCCTATGACGCATGATGTCCTACAATGACCCTAAAAGATATGAAATCTATATGATGTCATATAGACATAGCACATCATACAATGCCCTAGGATGTCTGCATGATGTCCTATGATGATCCAATGATATCAGGCAACATAGGACTCGCAATGCCGTCATATAGACAAATGTGTCTGTATGATGTCATATAGACCATCACTCACGATGCCTTGACTGATGTGTCTTTATGATGTCATATGGCTCAAAATTGGCAAGGTAAATAAGTCACAGGGATAGTCTTTACAGCTCGTTCGTGTTTTCTGCACAACAGATTTTTGCAGCCATGGCCAATTCTACATTGCCGCGAGCAGAGTTGACAGATCAAGCAGTCTTCATATTCTTGCTCAAGATGAAGAAACTAAGCAAAAGCGTCGCTTTCTCAGCAATGTTATTTTTAAAGAGGTGCTGACAGTAAAAATGTGTAACCTTGAAGAATGCCAGTCTACACTACAAATGTGTAAAATGCCAAGCAAAGCGCTGATTTTCTCCGGGTGCTCCGGTTTCTTGGTTTCTATGGGCATGCACGGGCCTTCCTGAACAGGGTTGAAAGCCACTTTTTGCTCAGATCTATTTTCATGATCTTGCCCAAGAACTGGAATTACGACGCACCTATCCCTCAACCAGTGGTCTGAACAAAGAAGAAGAAGACCCACCAGATGGAGAGCAATAGAATGAGAACTGCTGCACGTCAGAAAAGATGCCGTGAACATGAAACACCTCAGGTTCCAGCAGTACACCGCAGCCATGACTGTGAACAACACAGCCGTCTGACACAGGAGGAGACCCTTCAGCAACGGGCATGCAGAAATACTTGCTTATACTTGGCTTCTACGGGCATGGACAGGTATGCACAGGAATGTACTAGTTATTATTAAAAGACAGAAACAACAGCAAAAACAACATGACTACATTATACTGTATGACTACATAATAATAATAATAATAATAACAATAGTAACAAGACTGTCATAACTGCATTGACCATACATATTGGGGCTGGGCAATTCCACCTTAAATCAACACTAGGGTTTATTGAATCTTTCAAATCTGTTTTCTTTTTTTTTCCTCCTCTCATCTCCATTACAGTTTACTGACAAGGTTCATAATTATTAAGCAATATTACACAACAGTGCGGTATCATACCATTTTTTTTGCAGTTATCAACTACAAATTCACATTGTTTGATGCAGCAAAGTTCAGCCTCCACCTCCTCCACTGCCACCTCCTGTTCTCGTCTTCCTGTACCTGCATCCTTTGTCCTGCCCTTCCTTAATTCTGACTGGCTGCTTAAAAAGGTCTAACATTGACAAGCACAGCTGTACAGTAGTCTGACAAGTTGCCACTAAAACCATTACCTTCGTCCTCCCTTGGTGGAAGTAGTAACTACTTTGCCTCAATCTCTGTCCCCTTGTGGTTGTGTTTTGCAGTTGGGTTCCTGTTTAGTGCTATTATGACAATTTTATTCTGTAAAAACTCCTTTCCCACTGGAAGGAGACCCTGGGGCAGACCCAGGACACGCTGGACAGACTACAAGTCCTAACTGGCCTGGGAACATCTTGGTATCCTCTTTGAATTGCTGCAGTAGGTGGCCATGGAGAGGGAAGTCTGGGCTTTTCTGCTTGAGCTGCTGCCTCCACGACCCGGACCCCCGGAAAAGTAGTAGAAAATGGATGGATGGATGGATGGAAAAACTCCTTTCAGGCACTTTTTTAGTCCCTGTTCCACATCAGAATCCCTCTGAAAATACTAGAATCTTCATGTGATATTGTGTCTGTAAATGGACAATATGCAATCGACCACTGGAAGTATCTGGGTCACACGCACAATAAAAGAAAAGAAAAATGGAAGGAAACATTGATAAGTAGATCCACGGCTGCAATAATGTTCTCCTCCATTTTGCTAATAGTAGCTGCCATTTGCTTATTGCATCACTTCAGCATGCTGTTGTCCTTTCATGATTAAGTCATCACACAGCTATTTGTCTTGTGGGAAAGTGACAAAAAAGATCTTCAAAGGACATTGTTCCTGCAAGAGTTCCCTTGCTGATAGACCCTCTAGAAAAGTTCCAGTATTTTGCAGTGAGAACATAAAGTTCCATCAATACATTTTCTTGACCTCTTAGCTTAATTGGATTCTTTGTAGCAAATCTGATTTATTACTCTTTAATTAGCAACATTTCAAACTTTTATCTTAAAAGTAATTTTAGACTTTTTTTCTAATAAAAATAAACCCTAACCAGGCTTGTTGACTGTTGCTGTAAATTAATACTTATGATACTCAATTGTGATACTGGTACAACAAAGAAAAGAAAGAGCAGAAAAGTCAAGCTGTTTTTAAAATCCTCATCATTTGATATATGAATGGCTCTAAAGGACACCTTGGTGTTGTAATACATGTTCCAGTTAAACATAATTGTTTTTGCAATCAAATATTATGATGCTAGTGTTGATTCTTTTCTTGTTTTTATCAGCCTACGTGCTTTTTCACACTTTATCCTGGTCCAGAAACTGAGCCTGATTCACAAGCATCTGTTTTGCTTCAAGAAGTAGAGCTCATAAAGGACTTTTTTAAAATGTCATTTATGCCCTTGGACTGTACTTTACATCAACACCTGTGATGTTTCTAGGAACGGCACTAGAGCTGCAGCCAGAACTGTCAGGGTAAACAAATAATAAGCTTGGCTGTCAACCACGTAAATCCAAGACTAGCTGACTGAATCACTTCCAACTAAAAATCAAAACTGCAACAAAAATAGGACAATAGACACTGCAGCTACATTTATCGGTGTGTTATAGGCACTTTAGATTCTTAGTCTTTTCCAACAAGCTTCAACACCAGAATCTGAACAGATTTACGAGTATATACACTGGGGAAAATAGCTATTGAACACATCAATATTTTTCTCATTAAATATATTTCTGATGGAGCCATTGACCTGAGATTTTCACCAGATATCAGTAACAACCCAAGTAATCCATACATACAAAGAAATCAAGGCAACTCTGTTCACAAAACAAGTTAGATTAATAAAGTGGAATGACACTGGGAATAAGTATTGAATACATGAAGAAAAAGAGGTGCAAAAAGGCATAGAAAGCCAAGAAACGAGCTGAAATCCGTCTCAATTTAAGACACCGTCTCATCCCCCATCAGTACAAATTAATTTCAGCTGGTTAAGTCCTGACTGATAGCCTTTTAAAAGGTCTGTGAATATCAGATTGTCACACCACAAAGAACTCATGAAGTACTCATGGGTAGAAGCAAAGAGCTCTCTCTAGACCTTTGCAACCTTATTGTTGCAAAACGAAAAATGATGGCATTGGTTACAGGCACATTTCTAAACTGCTGAATGTTCCAGTGAGCACTGTTGGAGCCATCATTTGGAAGTGGAAAGAACATTATTTTACCATAAACAGGCCACGACCAGGAGCTCCTCGCAAGATTTCTGACAGAGGAGACAAAAGAATTATCAGAAGAGTTATCCGAGAGCCAAAGACCACTTGTGGAGAGCTCCAGAAAGACTTGGAGTTAGCAGGCACTGCTGTTTCAAAGAAAACCATAAGTAATGCACCCAACCGACATGGGTTCTATTCCCGCTCACCTCAGAAGACTCCATTGCTGAAGAAAAAACATGCTGAAGATTGTTTAAAGTTTTCTGCACAACATTTGCGCAAGTCAGTAAAATACTGGGAGAATATAGTCTGGTCAGGTGAGGCCAAAATTGAACTTTTTGGATTCCACAGCACATAGCATGTTTGGAGAAGAAATGGCACTGCACATCCCATCATGGTGTGGGGGTGTTTCAGCACATTGTACAGGCAGACTTCATATAATTGAAGGAAAGATGATGGACAAATGTACAGAGACATCCTTGAATAAGAACCTGTTGCCATCTGCCAAGATGCTGAAGATGAAACAAGGGTGGACATTTCAGCAAGCCAATGATCCCAAACACACAGAGACTCCAGAGAAGGAAAATAAAGCTGCTAGAATGGCCCAGTCAGTCACCTGACCTGAATCCCATTTAAAATCTATGGAACAAACTGAAGATCAGAGTTCAGAGAAGACACCAACGGAACCTTCAAGATTTGAAGACAGTTTGTGTGGAAGAATGGGCTAAAATCACTCCTGAGCAATGCCTGTACCTAGTTTCTCTATACAGGAGACATCTGGAAGCTGTTATTACCAACAAAGGCTTTTCTACTAAATATTAAATGAATTTCACAAGTGTGTTCAATACTTATTCCCTGTGTCATTTTACTTTATTAAATATAACTTATTTTGTGATTACAGTTGCCTTGATTTCTTTGGATTACTTGGATTGTTACTGATATCTGGTGAAAATCTCAGGTTAATGGCTCAATCAGAAATATGTTTAATGAGAAAAAAGTTGACGTGTTCAATACTTATTTTCCCCACTGTATATGAATTTCACAGAATTATAAGGACACTGAACAATGAGATTTTAGCCCATAGTGTGCCTAAACCAATGCTTAAAGCAACACTTCCAAGTGATTTTTTTAATCAAGCTCAATGCATATTTTTGGAAAAAAAATAATGAAAATATCAATGTGAAAGACAGATTTTTCTTCCTTCCCCTATATTTGAGTCTGCTCCAAAATCTAACAGCCTCTTCCATGGCCCATGCTCCATCTTTCCACAAAATTTCAGTGAAATCAAGTCAGTTTTGTTGTGATCTTCATAACAGCAATGAAAACATAACCTCCTTGGTGGAGATAATGACATTCACTGACCCGGAGGGCAGAGCAACATCAATTCAGCTATTATGTTATCACCCCCTCCACCACACACGGGACAGACAACGGAGCACATTCTCCAGCAGACTGCTACAGCTTCGCTGTTGAACGGTTAGGTACAGGAAATGTTTCCTGCCACATGCCATTTCAATGTACAATAACTCCTTCTGATGTTGAATTCTGGTCATAACTATGCTGCCATACTGCACCTTACAGTCTAATTGGTACCTCACATCTCACTCTGCTCCCGATAGTCCTGCATTGCACAGCGGGTATGATTCATCTATCTATAGGGGTCACCATCTATTCATCTATGATGTAGATAGGCTTTTTTTAGTAGTTTCACTTTCCATGGGTAATGCCTTTGTCTGTTATGCTGTGTGTGTTTCTGTTGTTTGATTGTCTACTGTCATGCTGCTGTTACACTGCAATTTCCCAGTTTGGGATCAATAAAGTACATCTATCTATCTATCCATCTATCTATCTATCTATCTATCTATCTATCTATCTATCTATCTATCTATCTATCTATCTATCTATCTATCTATCTATCTATCTATCTATCTATCTATGTTGCATGAAGAGACAGAAAACACTGAGACAACCAAAACAAAAGCTAAATGTGCTGTTGTTTTTAGAAGCATCTTCACTTTTCTTTTTTAACATCCAAAACATTAGCATAGCATTCATTCTCCATTTACACCAGTGCACCTGGCATTTGATCCTTGCATTACAGTCAGTGCAATCCATGTGATGGAACAACAACCTTCTGCAGTTTCTATGTAGTCCCTCTGCTGTCTCCATCCTTATACAAGTGCCTGGTTTATTACCCATTCCTCTGAAACATGACTTCTGTGCTACTCCTCCGAACACAGGCATCTCCTTTGATTGAATCATGACATTCAGCTTTTAAAGCTTGCCCACATTTCAGTCATCCTTGGGAAGAGACAGAGCTGGCAGCCTCACATCGGCCATCCAGGGACAATGCGGCAGTCAGGCAGGCAGGCAGCTCTACTACAGTAGTGGCATGGCAGGTTCAGCTGAAGGAGAGGCACTGACACCCATACTAATGAGACTACGCAGCGCAGTGACCAAGCATATGCAGGAGGATCAGGCAGGAACAATCAAGCAGATTCCAGAGAACATATGGAAACCCCCTCCTCTCCCCACTGCTCCAAGAAGAAAGTTATTTGCCTTCTCTTCTCTCTCCATCTCAATCCTCTCAACCTTTGAAGCATTTTGACAAATCTATTGCACACTAAGCATTCATATCAGTTCACAGAGGATTGCTTGTTACTGCAGGAAGAGTAAATACTGCTGGTCAATTATTCTGAGATGATTCTGGGGGCCGTACAAAGACTCTATGCAGTATATTTATTCAGACTTTACAGCATTCAATAAATTACTCAAATAAATTTTCATTAAAGAAACTACAGCTGATGCAAAGATGAATTGCTACTGCATCTGCACCCCTTCATGTAAGGCACCAGCAGTTTTTGTTTAATGGTATATTCACTGCAGAGACACAAGGAACACAATGTTCTTATCTAAAGTAATATTTATGCATCTGTTTCAATCATGTTATATATTTTATTGGCTGACAGTTATGTTGATTATTTTCAATGTTACATAAGAAACAAAAGAGAAATTCTAATTACTTTTAGAAGAACACAGAATTATGGTGACTGAAGATGGTAGGCTCAAAGGGGAAAGTAACCTGACTGCTGTTATGAATGAAAGCACCATAGGCCTCAGTACTTGTGGCATTTTAAATGGCGTTCACTTATATAGTGCTCTTTCTCATCTCTAGATGACCAAAGCACTTTACAGACCCTGCTACCCACACATTCACACGTTCAACATGCAAACTGCAGATAGAGCGGGAATCAAACCCCTGACCCTCCGATCAGTGGTCGACCACACTACACCTGCGCCACAGCCTCTCCCATAGCACGAGATAGCTAAATATTGTGTCAGTCCATGCATACAAGCTTTTGAAATGTTTGCTATTTGTTTACAAGGGGAAGGGCACCATTTTTCCTCCACCATGTGCATGGGAGAAAACAACGATGACGTCACCATTACAACACACACGAGCTGCACCTCACTGGTCAACGCATCCCCCAGAAGACGGTCTGTTCAAGTCTGTTCATCCTCATCCAAGAAGGTCCCAGGACGTTAAACTTTCTCATATCTTCCAAATTAAACAGTGAAACATGTTTCTGAAAACAATCGAGACGAGAAATAAATGGTGTAGTTGCTGAATATATCTTTACTTTTCACTGACAACTGCTAATTAAAAGTTCAGCATGTGATTGACGGTTGACAGGAAGTTGTACGTGGTGCTGTAAAAAGGTCACACTGCCATCTACTGACTCGGCATAGTTATTACAACAGCAGTTTGTCACACCTTGGGTGTTGTTTTCTGTAACGTAATCATTGCTTATGTTGACAACAAAGCCTTATCTCGAAATTCTGGCAAATTTAAAGTCAAGAAAACATGGCGATACAAGCCTTTAGTTCCACTTGATTGTGGCTGGGCAAGCTGAAAACCTAGTAAAAGACAGGCAAATACACAGACACATTGATAGACTACCATATGCCTGTGTTGCTTGTGCAAAGAGGCATAATGACAAAAATCATGTAAACAGTTAATAAGAACAGAGATTTTTTTTTTTTTTACAAAATCTTTTGTTGCATCATGGCCTGTATGTATGAATGAGTTCCCTAAACCTGGATTTAAGACCAACAATATCTACTGGTGAAGTTAAAAACAGAAGTCAGATTGCAGAGAATATTAAGACACAGCAAAACACCTGCTCACTTGACCCATTACTCAAAGAAGAATGAAATTATGTTCTCGATAGTTTGCTTCAAATATCACTACTAATGGCTCCATATATGAAATAGCTTATAAATCAAGTTGCTATATTTTTGTGAATTACCCACTCATCACATCCTGTTGCAAAAGCTTAAAATGGCAGCAGCTAAAATGCTTAATTTAAGCCTTCAAAAAAGCTCTTGGTAAATTAATGGCTGACTATGTTCGTCATATATTTATCATTTCCTTATAACAATGCTACTAGCACTGTCAAACTATCAGATTTTCACTACACACACTCAAAAAAATTAATTGTGGAATATATTTGCATCATTTGATTTTATTTGCACAACTATATTTTTAACTTTGATGAATGCAGATTAGTAATATATCTCACATCAAAACTCTTAAATCCAAATGGATGGAAAATTGTGACATAATTAAAATTAAACAAGTTCTATATCCATCCATCCATCCATCCAACAAGTTCTATATACTACATAGTATTATCAATAGTCAGGCATTGTCTTGTCAGGTCAGGTCAGGCATTGTCTTGCTTGCTACCAGATAACCATGAAAACCGGTACTACCTGTCTCATGGGTTGGGCTGTCAGCGACTCAACCGGCATCCCTGCCCTTCCGAGGGCATGGAGGGTGAAACTGGGCATCCTGGCAGAACTAAAAACAATATCTGCCACAGGTCTGTGGTGGACCACTCCCAGTTACACGGGGTGAGACTGGACATCCTGGCAGATAAACACATCTGTCGCAAGGTCTGTGGTGCATCGTGACATGCACTACACAAAGAGCAGAGATAAACAAACCTATCATCTGGTCAGTCACTGCAACAGATACTGGAATCAGTTTGTCTTGGCTTGTCCTTGCCACTGATAATACCTTTATCTGCCAAGAATGTGCCGCTAGTCCAGCAAAAGCTAGTGGTACTCAAATACTTTGCAAGCAGCTTCATGAAATGGTCAGTCAGAAAGCAACTCATACCGGCTCGGACATCGCCCGGGCTAACAAGGTCCGTGCCGATCTGTTCACACTCCGATAGGAAGCGAAAAGTAAACTAGGAGCAGGAAGACAAAAGAAGAGGAAAACAGCAGCCTTGTGTATAGCAGAATGGAATGTACGCACTCTGTTGGACAAAACAACATCACAGCGCCCAGAAAGACAGACTACGTTTGTGGCCCTGGAAATGACCAGGTACAATGTAGACATAGCTGAACTTAGTGAAACAAGATTGCCTGGATATGACAGCTTGGAAGACCATGAGTACATCTCCTTTGGAGTGGGAAATCGACTCAAGAAAGGAGAGAAGCAGGAGTGGGCTTTGCAGTTAGAAAGGAGATAGCAGCAATGCTTGATGAAGAACCGGTGCCTATCAATGACAGGATAATGACTATGAGACTCCCACTACAGCACAAGATGTATGCCACACTCATCAGTGTATATGCCCCAACAATGATCAACACAGAGGAGGCAAAAGAAGAGTTCTACAGTGATTTACGTGAGACTATCAGGCATGTACTGGCTGATGACAGGCTGATACTTGTTGGAGATTTTAATACCAGAATTGGTTCGAACACTGAGAAATGGAAAGGAGTGCTAGGCAGTCATGGAGTAGGCAAGTGCAATGCTAATGGAGAACGTCTACTTGCACTATGTTCAGAGTACAACCTTGTGATAACCAACACTCTATTTAAGCACAAGGACACACACAAGAAGAAATGGATGCACCCAAGATCCAAGCACTGGCACTTGATAGACTACATCATAGTAAGGCAGAGAGACATAAGGGATGTATTGGACACCAGAGCAATGAGAGGTGCGGACTGTGGTACTGATCATGTTATGCTGAGATCTAGATTAAGGATTTGCAGATGAAAACAGCACTGCAGGACGGGTGCGAAGCCACCACGAAAGCTAAACACTGAAAGGAAAGCACTGAAAGGCCAAAAGAAGCAGGAAGAACTTAAACAGGAAATGGATGAAAACTTGAAAGACTGGGACAGCAACAACTCAGACACTGACATAGAAGAGAAACGGGCAACACTGAAGGATACGGTGTATTATTCTGCGAGTGATGTATTAGGCCACCCTGAGAGGAAACATCAAGATTGGTTTGATGAGCACGATGAACATCTGAAGAAACTACTAGCAGCGAGGAATACAGCTAGGCAGGAAAGCCTACAGTGTAACACAAGGTCGAAGAAGAAGAAATACTCAAAGGCTCAGAGTGAGCTACAGAAGTACACCAGAGAGATGAAGTCCAACTGGTGGGATGAAAAAGCAGAGGAACTTCAAACTGCAGCAGACAGGAAGGACATGAAAGCATTCTTCACAGGTTTGAGAGAAATCTACGGCCCTAAACCAAGAGGATTGATCCAACTAAAGGCTATGGATGGTGAAACGGTTTTGCAGGAAAAAGACAAGATCCTGGACAGATTTGCAGACCACTTTGACCAACTACTAAACAACCCTGGAGATCTCACTGAAGAGGTTAAGAAGCTCTAGTGCAGCAACCAGCTGCATAAAGTCTGGATGAACCACCAAATCTTGATGAACTAATGGCAGCTATCAGGATGACACAGGATGGTAAAGCTCCAGGAAGGGATGGAATTCCAGCAGAAGTGAGGAAATTTGGGGGTGTTCAGCTGACCAACTGCCTGCACAAGCTCATCCAAGAGATATGGGATGCCCAGAACGTACCTCAAGACTGGAAGGATGCAAGTATTGCGCCTTTGTTCAAGAAAGGTGACAGGAAAGATTGATGGAAATTACCGAGGTATAACACTGCTAGCCACTGTTGGTAAGATTCCCTCACGTGTACTACTGAACAGACTCAATGAACACATCTCGCAGAATGTACTACCGGAAACCCAGTGCGGTTTTAGAAGTGGAAGAAGCACAACGGACATGCTTTTCTGCTTGAAACAGGTTCAAGAAAAGTGCATCGAACAGAACATGCCACTTTATGTAGTCTTCATAGACTTCAGTAAAGCCGTCGATACTGTTTTGCGACAAGGACTTTGGCAGGTACTCAAGAAATATGGCTGTACAGAGAAGTCTGTCAGCCTGATCGAGGCACTCCATACAGGTATGCAAGCAAACGTGGCAATGAGTGGTTCAGTATCTAAAGACTTTTCAGTAAGCAACGGGGTGAAACAAGGGTGTGTGCTGGTACTATACTCTTCTCGCTATATCTGGCAGCCATGCTTGAGTTGGCCTTCAAAGACACTTCAGAAGGAGTATACATTCAAATAAGGAAAGAAGCAGACTTGTTCAGTGTGGCACAGTTTAAAGCTAAGAGTAAGACATCAATAAAGGTAGTAAGAGAAATGCTCTTTGCCAACGACAGTGCTCTAGTTGCACACAGTGCGGAAGATAAGCAATATTTAGTGGAGAAATTTGCAAGAGCAGCTAGCCAATTCAGCCTCAAAATCAACATCAAGAAGACAGAGTGCCTTTATCAACCACCAAAGTTCCAGTTATCAACATCACTACCAGAAGAAATCAGCATTGGTACAGAGCCACTAGTCAAGTGCAAGACTTTCAAGTATCTAGGGAGTACTGTTTCAGAGAACGCTAGGCTGGAGGATGAACTATCTCTCAGAATGGGAAGAGCAAGCGCTGTGTTTGGAAACTGGAGGGAGAGACTGTGGAACAATCGACATGTGTCTATCCGTGTGAAATGCAAAGTGTACAGAGCGACAGTACTGGCTACTCTATTGTACGGTGCTGAAACTTGGACTGTCTACAGAGTGCAGGTAAAGAAACTCCACGCGTACATGATGAGACACCTTTGAGCCATAATGAACATCTCATGGAAAGACAAGATAACCAACATAAAAGTGCTGAAATGAGCTGGTCTACCATCAATGGAGGACATGATAATACAGACGAACCTGAGATGGCTTGGACATGTTGAGAGGATGGACCACCAGCGTCTCCCTCGGCAGTTACTCTACTCACAGTTATGCGAGGGCAAATGCAATCAGGGCAGACCAAGGCTCATATTTAAAGACACTGTAAAAAGAAACTTGAAGAAGCTGGTTATAGACAGGAGTTCCTGGCAGCGGAAGGCTAAGGACAGAGCTGCGTGGAGGATTCTGAGCAGACCTAAATGAAAGAGTCATTGCTGCCCACGACAGACTGCTATGATGACAATCAATAGAAAATATGGAATTAACCTTTAACTTTATTTATTGCATGTTATGGTATACAATGCATGTATAGCTGTGCAAGAATGTACAAAAGAGAAATTACTCTTAATGAATTGGGAAAAGCCAGATAACTGGTACAGTAGCTAGTTAGCTGTGCCTTTCTCTTTTGTTTATTGGTGAGTGGCAACCAGCTTTAAGGCGCACTACCGCCACATTTTTTTTTTTTGGGTCAAGTCTCCTCGAGAACAAGTGTTCCTTTCTATAGCTTATACAGGACAGGGGTCGCCACTCCTCTCTGCCCACCTTTCCCTGTTCTATTATGCTGAGCACCAAGCTAGAGGGTGGAAAGTACCATTTTTACCTGGTCTTTGGTATGACCCGGCCGGGATTTGAACCCCAGCCTCCCGGTTGTGGGGCGGATGCTCTACCAACTAGTCCACCACTCTGGTTACTCCGGTTAGGCCACCACTCCGCCACATAAGAGGCATTGAATTACTTATACATGATATTTTAAAACAGTATCATGTTTTAAATCATTAGTTGCTGTAAATACTACTAAATACTTCATATATAATGCTAAGAAATGCTAGAAGTGTATGCACGTTTCTGAAGAAGAGTTCCTTATCAAGCACAATCAAAGGGGTCATTGACTGCACTTTTTCCACATTTTAACAGCCCACACATGTCTTTATGAAATGTCTAATATAATTTGGTCAAATTTTCTTTATTTCACTATTGAAGCATAATTGTGAATCCTTTTTCCAGCCTTTCTGAGAAAGGCAGGTTTCAGTGCATGTCTCTTTAAATCTTTAAGGCCACATTTAACTCCCCTCTCCCTCTTACATCACTATTGCTAATATTAGCTGTAACATAAATTTGCCTTGAGGAATGAATGAAATACTTCATTACTGGTGGGCAGGGGTGTGTGGTTTCAGTGGTTGATAGGATATGACCAGTCCCTGGAGTACAATAAGCACAGAAACATTTATGAATGAGCCAAGACTAGTGGCTAAACTGCTAGGTTCAGGTAGCCACCTCAGTGGTGCTAACAGTTTGATAGTGACAGTGAAAATCTAACAAAATAAGCCAGAATGACATGAGATATATTATCGATAGTGGATTAATGAACCAGGTGGAAACAGTAATGTCTATGAGGGTGACTGAACTCTAAGGAAAATAACAATATAAATGTAAGTTTCCTAGGACCATTGTTAGCTCGTAAGCGAATGCCTTTGGCTCGCTGTCCATCTACATGACAGACAGTTAAGCTGGCCAGTAGAGGGGATGCATTGGAACTGAATCCTTGGCAGTTACAGGACAGTTGCCATAGCAACACAACACTGAGTGGCAATCACATGTGACAGCTTTATTTTGTATGACGCAAAACATAAAAATCACACAAAATATTTAGTTACAGCGGTGCACAGAGTACCTTTTTTTTTTTACTTTAGATGTTAATAACACACAATTTACTTGACTGTATTGATGTGTGGGTAAAGACTAAGGAGCATATAGGAACATTTACCTATTTAGCTTAAATGAAGGTACTGTAAATTTTTACATTTTGTTATAACAGAGGGTGGGTGAAGCTGGTAGGTGGTGCTCAAAGGTGGAGACCTTGGCGGTCTGATCCCAGGCTTCCTAAACTGGCTTTTGGGATGTGGAATGTCACCTCTCTGGTGAGGAAGGAGCCTGAGCTTGTGCATGAGGTTGAAAAATACCGGCTAGATATAGTTGGCCTCACCTCAACACACACCTCCGGTTTCGGAGCCAGTCTCCTGGAGAGGGGCTGGAGCTTGGCCTACTCTGAAGTTGCCCTGGACGAGAGGCGACGAGTAGAGGTGGGTATTCTCGTATCCCCCCACCTTGGTGCCTCTATATTGGAGTTTTCCCCGGTGGACGAAAGGGTGGTTTCCCTGCGCCTTCGGGTTGGGAAACAGGTCCTGACCATCATTTGTGCCTATGCACCAAATGATGGTTCAGAGTACCCACCCTTTTTTGAGTCTCTGACTGGGGTACTGGAGAGTGCTCTTCTTGGAGACTCCATTGTCCTACTGGGGGACTTCAATGCGCACGTGGGCAACGACAGTGAAACCTGGAGGGGGGTGATTAGGAGGAACAGCCTGCCCAATCTGAGCCTGAGTGGTGTTCAGTTATTGGGCTTCTGTGCTAACCACAGTTTGTCCATAACAAACACCATGTTCAAGCATAAGGGTGTCCATATGTGCACCTGGCACCAGGACGCCCTAGGTCGCAGGTTGATGATCGATTTTGTTATCGTGTCGTCAGACCTGCGACTGTATGTCTTGGACACTCAGGTAAAGAGAGGTGCAGAGCTGTCAACTGATCACCACCTGGTGGTGAGTTGGATCCGATGGCAGGGGAGGAAGCCATTCAGACCTGGTAGACCCAAACGTATAGTGAGGGTGTGCTGGGAACGTCTGGCTGAGGCCCCTGTCCGGGAGGTCTTCAACTCCCACCTCTGGAAGAACTTCAACCACATTCAGAGGGAGTCTGGAGACATGGAGTCTGAATGGGCCATGTTCTCCACCTCCATTGTTGAAGCGGCTGCCCAGAGCTGCAGCCGCAAGGTCGTTGGGGCATCTCGTGGTGGCAAACCCCGAACCAAGTGGTGGACACCAGTGGTGAGGGGGGCCATTAAGCTGAAGAAGGAGTCCTATCAAGCTTAGTTGGCTTGTGGAACTCCCAAAGCAGCTGAGGTGTACTGGCTGGCCAAGCGGAGTACAGCTCGGGTGGTTGCTGAAGCAAAAACTCGGGTATGGGAGGAGTTCAGTGAAGCCATGGAGCAAGACTTTCAGTTGGCCTCGAAGAGATTCTGGCAAACTGTCCGGCGGCTCAGGAGGGGGAAGCAGCTCCCTTTCCACACTGTGTATGGTATGGATGTGGCACTGCTGACTTCAACTGGGGATATCATCAGGTGGTGGAAGGAATACTTTGAGGATCTCCTCAATCCCACTGACACTCCTTCCACAGAGGAAGCAGGGCTTGTGGACGAGGGGGACGACTCGCCTATCACAGGGGCTGAGGTCGCCAAGGTGGTTAAAAATCTCTTTGGTGGCCGGGCCCCAGGCGTGGACAAGATTCTCCCTGAGTACCTCGAGGCCCTGCATGTTGTAGGGCTGTCATGGTTGACACGTCTCTGCAACATTGTGTGGAGGTCCGGGACAGTGCCTTTGGCATGGCAAACCGGGGTGGTGGTTCTTCTCTTCAAAAAAGGGGACCGGAGGGTGTGCTCCAACTTTAGAGGGATCACACTCCTCAGCCTCCCTGGGAAGGTCTATGCCAAGGTACTGGAGAGGAGAGTCTGGCCGTTGGTCGAACCTCGGATTCAGGAGGAGCAATGTGGTTTTTGTCCTGGATGTGGCACATCGGACCAGCTCTTTACCCTCTTGAGAATCCTCGAGGGTTCGTGGGAGTTTGCCCAACCAGTTTACATGTGTTTTGTGAACTTGGAGAAGGCATTCGACTGCATCCCTTGTGGTTTTTTGTGGGGGGTGCTTCGGGAGTATGGGGTATCGGGCTTGTTGTGAGCTATTCAGCCTCTGTACGACCGTTGTGAGAGTCTGGTTCGTATTGCCAACACTTGGTCGGACTCATTCCCAGTGAGAGTTGGACTCCGCCAGGGCTGCCCTTTGTCACCAATCCTGTTCATAATTTTTTTGGACAGGATTTCTAGGTGCAGCCAGGGAACGGAGGGTATCATGCTTGGTGACCACAGGATCTCATCTCTGTTGTTTGCAGATAATGTTGTCCTGTTGGCTTCATCCAGCAATGACATACAGCTCTTACTGGGACACTTTGCTGCTGAATGTGAAGCGGCTGGGATGAGAATCAGCACCTCCAAGTCTGAATCCATGGTCCTCAGCCGGAAAAAGGTGGATTTTCCTCTCCGGGTTGAGGACAAGCTCCTGCCCCAAGCGGAGGAGTTTAAGTATCTTGGGGTTTCATTCATGAGTGAGGGGAGAATGGAACGAGAGATTGACAGATGGATCGGAGCAGCATCTGCAGTGATGCGGACGTTGTACCGGTCTGTTGTGGTGAAGAGGAAGCTGAGCTCTAAGGCAAAGCTGTTGATTTACCAGTCAATCTACGTTCCTACCCTCACCTATGGTCATGAGCTTTGGGTGATGACCGAAAGAACGAGATTGCGGATACAAGCGACTGAAATGAGCTTTCTTCATAGGATTGCTGGACTCACCCTCAGGGATAGGGTGAAGAGCTCAGTCATCCGGGAGAGGCTCAGAGTAGAACCGCTGCTCCTCCACATTGAAAGGAGCCAATTGAGGTGGTATGGGCATCTGATCAGGATGCCTCTTGGATGCTTCCCACTTGAGGTGTTTCGGGTATGTCCCTCTGGGAGGAGGCCCCGGGGCAGACCCAGGACTCACTGGAGAGACTATGTCTCCCAGCTGGTCTGGGAACGCCTTGGTATCCTCTCTGAAGAGCTGAAGCAGGTGGCTGGGGAGAGGGAAGTCTGGGCTTCTCTGCTTGAACTGCTGCCTCCACAACCTGGACCTCCAGAAATGCGGTAGAAGATGGATGGATGGATGGATGGATGGGTGAAGCTGGTTGATGTTCACCTGCTGCCACCCCAGCGCCATATGACTAGACAACAATCGCGCCCGTTCCATGTCGTCATATAAAATAAATTGCGGCAGAATAAAAGCAAAATTGAGGTGGGATAATCACAAGAGTTTCTGGATGTGGCAGAGAAAGCGCAAATGACCGACAGAAGGCAAAATAACAACCAGGATGGACGGAAATGGACGAAGCGAGAGCCACCTGGCCAGCGGTAAGTCTGACGAACTTCTTTGTTTGTTGACATTCTACTAATGTTCTGGTTCATATACTTTGAAGAGAAGATAACAAAAAACCCAAAACAAAACCAGTGACAAGAAAACAAAACCATCCTTTGTGTAAATATGTCCAAAAGTCCATTTTTGACTGAAAGTTATGTAATTTGTTATGGCTGTGATGCATTATGCAAATTAGATGCATAAATTTACTCCTATCTCAAACTTTGGATCATATTCTACATCCTTCTAATAGACAGTAAGCTATTATCTCTTACCTCTTTCAAGTTATAGCCTTGAAAATCTCTGACATCTGAACTGAATATTTTCTTGAAAAAAATCTTGACCACTAGGGGCTTATGGCACCATGGACCGCCTGTGGCAATCATTGGGTTAAAATGGCTTCTTCCAGAAATGAAATAAAGGCTGTGTGTTTTTTAAGAGAAATGAGTTTTGATTTTTTTTTTTTTTGATAATCATGTGACCAATAGATGCATTTCAGAGGGTTAAAGCCAACAAAAACATTTTTTCAGTCAATGACCCCTTTAAGCTGGTGGGTAAAAATACAGTTCTTTCATACTGATGTACAGCAATGGTAATATTTTTTGGTAATGCAATCTAGTGTTGTCGTCAAGACCACTAATCAAGACAAGACCAAGACGAAGCATTTGAGACCAAGTCAAGGTCAAGACTGATCAAGACCAAGGCCACATACAGGTGTATCTCAATAAAATAGAATGTCAACAAAAAGTTGATTTATTTAGGTAATTCAATTAGAAAAAAAAAATTTAACTTCTATATTATACAGTATATGTAGAGTCATTACACAGAGAGTGATATATTTCAAGTGTTTATTTATTTTAATTTTGATGATTATGGCTTACAGACCATGAAAACCCCAAATTTAGTTTCTCAAAAAATTAGAATATTACATAAAATTAATTTTAAAAAATAGTTTTTTAATAGAAATGTTGGCCGACTGAAAAGTATGTCCATGTATACACTCAGTACTTGGTCGGGGCTCCTTTTGGAACAAAAACACAGTAGAAAACAAAACACAGTAAACAGAAAACACAGTAGACCAACACCAGCAGATGACATGGCTCCTCAAATCATCTCTGACTGTGGAAACTTCACTCTAAACCTCAAGCAACTTTGAGTCTGTGCCTGTCCACTCTTTCTCCAGACTCTGGGACTTTAATTTCCAAATGAAATGCAAAATTTACTTTTAACTGAACAGAGATCATTTGCTGGTATTGGTCTACTGTGTTTTATCAAGACCAAAGTCAGTGCAGTCATCTACCAGGAAATTTTAGAGCACTTCATGCTTCCCTCTGCTGACAAGCTTTATGGAGAAGCTGATTTCATTTTCCAGCAGGACTTGGCACCCCCCAACACTACCAAAAGTATCAAAACCTGGTTTAATGACCATGGCATCACTGTGTTTGATTGGCCAGCAAACTCTCCTGACCTAAACCCCATAGAGAATCTGTGGAGATTGTCAAGAGGAAGATGAGAGACACCAGACCCAACAATGCAGATGAGCTGAAGGTCACTATCAAAGCAACCTGGACCTTCATAACACCTCAGCAGTGCCACAGGCTGATCACCTCCATGCCACGCCACATTGATATAGTAATTAATCCAAAAGGAGCCCTGACCAAGTACTGAGTGTGTACATGGACATGCTTCTCAGTCAACCAACATTTCTATTAAAAAACTATTTTTAAAATTAATTTTATATAATATTCTAATTTTTTGAGAAACTGAATTTGGGGTTTTCATGGGCTGTAAGCCATAATCATCAAAATTAAAACAAATAAACACTTGAAATATATCACTCTCTGTGTAATGACTCTATATAATATAGAAGTTTATTTTTTTTTCTAATTGAATTACCTAAATAAATCAACTTTTTGTTGACATGCTAATTTATTGAGATGCACCTGTATAGCATATGTTTTATATACGAGTTCCTTCTCTTAGTAAATATAAGGGCAATAAAGTCAAAATAACCATCTTTAATTGACTCAAACATCCTCAAAAGTCTGTAATTAACACAAACATAAAAATGTCCACGTTCTCAAAAATCCCATCATCAGAATGACGGTTAAACAAAAGTTTGCTTGCAACTCTCCCCTCTTTGTTTCCTCTCATCTTCTCCCACTTTGTAAAGGGGGATGGGGTTGTGACATAAAATTAAACCTCCAAATGACTTTTTTTTATTTATTACTTTTTTTTATAATATTTTGCAGATTTTATAAGCAGAACAAAAAACAGAACATGAGGTCTAGGGATGATTTTCACAATATAGCATAGTTACTAAGCAAATACAAAAGACTCAAATTTTATCCAGCATCACGGGCTAAATAACTGCACCATTTTCCCATCTCACTTCACCCAGTTCTTTTTGCAATCTCAGTGAGTATGTCATTTGTTCCAGGGAGTGTAAGGTTTTTACATTATTGATAAACAGATTGACTGGTGGGGGATTCTTCTGGAGCCAACACCTGGTGATAGTTTTTTTGGCTGCAGCCAATAGAACCTTCAACAAATGTATATCTGTACCAAAAACACCATCAGGAATAAAACCAAGGTAAAGGAGAGTAAAATCACAGTTAACAGTGGTTCCTAATATTTTTGAGATGATTAAAGAGATGTCTCTCCCAAAAAGCTGAATCACAGTACAGGTCCAAAATATGTATCCATATTCAGCTGATAATTTTCCACATTCTCTCCAGCAGGCTGACAAAGCTCTAGTCAGTTTGGAATTCTGTTTGGGGGTAATAAAAAAATGAATCAGGTTCTTCCAACAAAAGTCTCTCCAAATCCAAGAGCTGGTAGAAGATGATTGGGTCCTCCAGGCAGCAGTCCATACATCCGGTGATACAATCATGTTGAGTTCTGTCTCCCAGAATTGTTTTATATAAAGAGTACTGTCCTCACTCAAAGGTATAACACTATGATAGAGTCTAGTGATCAGTCTTTTGGTCTTACCAGAATTGTATACATCTATGAATACTTGAATGATTTGTGATTGCCTCTTTTTAGCAGAATCTCTGATTCGTTTATGGTAATAGTCTCTCATTTGCGAGTACCTATAGAAGTCTTGTTTTTCAAGACCATATTTTTTGCACAAAGTGAGAAAATCACACATTTCCTAATCTGTGATAATTTTACATATGGAAGTGATTCCTACACGTGACCATTCTTGAAATCTGCCATCCTGTGACCCCAGTGTAAAGTCTGCGTTATATGCTGGCCATCCAAGCAATTTAACGTCATCTTTTAATTGGTAGCTTTTGATTAGATTGCCCCAGATTTTTTATGAAAGTTTAATCCATTGGCTTGGTGCTTTGATCATCTCCCTATCAACGCATCCTAATAACATTTGTAGTGGTTTGTCAAACAAAGTTCAATACTTTTCCATTTAGTTTCATATGATGAGCTGCACCAACAAGCCAATGGACATAGCTGGGCAGCCTGGTAGTAGGCCTTTAAAGAAGGTAAGACCCTGCCCCCCTCTTTGTCAGGCAGTTGTAGAGAAGAAAATTTTACCCGAGGCTTTTTATTACTCCAAATAAATCGTGAGATATGTTTGTTCCAATCTCTAAACTGTTCGTTAGGTATTTCTATTGGTCATGCCAGAAATAGATACAATAACTTGGGAAGAGTGTTCATTTATTTAAATTGTTCTAATTTGACTGCCAAAGTCTAAAGGGAGCAGGTTCCACCTTGAAAAATCATCAATAATTGTTCTGTTAATATTCTTGTAATTAGCATCATAAAGTTTGTTTAAATCTTTCGTCACTTTGATTCCTAGGTATTTAATTTGGGATGAATACCAATTGAAATTGTATTTTGAAACGAATTCTTGTTTAAGGTTATAGTAAAATGTCATGACCTGAGTTTTATGCGTATTGAGAACATAGCCTGAGTAAGTCCCGTATGTTTCCAGGACCTCCATCAGGAGGGGCAAACTAGAATCTGGGTTTACTAATGTGACCAGGACATCATCAATGTACAAACCAATCTTGTACTCCTCACCCCCCACAGAAACACCCTTCAATCCTTTTTCTTGACATATAATCTGAGCTAGAGGTTCAATAAACAGATTAAAAATGTTTGGGCTCAGAGTCCAGAGTCTGCCAGACTTATTTGAATTCAACCCCGAGATAGCCTTCTCTATCTCCTCTTTTGTAATTGGTGAAGTGAGGTTGTCGTTATCAATCTTACCAATTGAAAGGAGATCTAGAGAGCCCAAGAAGTCATTGATCTTTTGTGTGTCGATATGAGTTGATTGGATATACAGGGATTGATAGTATTTTTCAAATGCCTTTTGGATACCCTCTAATGTATGAGTGGTTTCATGTGTAAATGAATCTTTAATTTTACGAATAGTATCTTCTGCTTGTAGCTTTCTTAATCTCCAAGCCAAGAGTTTGTCACTTTCAGACCCGCTTCGTAATATTGTTGCCTCGCGAATCTCATGTTCTTCTCCACTTCTTCACTCATTATCTTATCTATGTCTTGTTTGGCTTTTCTAATTTGTAGAATAAGAGAGTCCAAATGTCCAAATGACTTTATTGTTATTTAAGGGGAATAATTACTTGCAGTCACACTAATTATGTAGACAAATAAGTCCTGGTCTTCATTGGTCATGATTCAAAATCCTAAATCTATTTTTTCAGAGACTGAGACAAGGCCGAGTATAAATGACTCTGATTCCAAGACGAGAAAATGTGGTTTCAAGACCAAGACCACTCTCAAGTACTACAGCACTAATGTATTCTACGAATTAAGGCATCCAAACTGTTGTCTCTTAACCCATAAGAACCCATGGTCTCATAATTTTCCTTGAAAGAGAAAGGGGTCTAGGTTCTTATGGGTTAAATATCAGAAGAATAGTTTTAAACAAAGTATAAAATTTTAGCATCAGTACTCATGTAAGTAAAAAAAAGAACATGATTATCTGTGCTTCTCTATGACATGAAAATTAAAACTCAGTCTAGGATTAGATGGAGATGAGAAGTGAAGTGAAGAAAAAGAGCAAACAGCAACCTTTTGGGAGTCATTGCAATCCTCCAGAAAAAAAAATCATTAGCACACCCAACAGAGTAATGGAGTTAGATTGCCATGTGATGACAGACAGATGTTCTCCTTGCAGGTGGCACATCTGAAACTAATATTAGCTTGGTCATTAGTCTGCTGCTAAAGCTCAACTGTTCATTTCTGTGCTCATAAGTCATGGGAATACTAACATTCAAGAGAAATTCGGCGGCAGCTCTTTTATCCAGGTACTACAGCACACTCATGCTTCTAGACAGGATCCCTCTGGGAGAGCCTGGAACTGCAATATCTCTCCCAGTCATATACAGGACTTGCCCTCCAGCCTCCTATGATTCTCATGAATATCTCCCCATTACTTACCAGACTTCAGGAACAGCTGCCTCCCTCCTGCTGTGAATTATGCAATAGTGATGCTTACAGTGAAGGTGCACTGCCTGCGGAAACACAAACAAGGGCGTATGAGCTCAGTGGGGACCAGCGGAGGAAGTCTGCTCCTGTTGTTTTACAGTTAGCACGACAGGGATTTACAGCATAAAGCTCAGGGTGACCCGTTCATCAATTGTCGCTCCACACATGGGAATGACAATGAGACAGGAGGTCAAGTTATGTTCAAGGAATCTAAGTGATGCAGACAGCCTGCTGTGGTGACTATGGGGTTTAACATACACAGCAGTGTGAGAATTCTAGAAGTGGATTCTTTGGCTGTGTTGTTAATTTTGCCGCAGTGAAAGAGCAACACAAGTTTCTGTATTACATCATATATCATCAGTCTGAATCCACTAAAAAAAGCAGAGCTCTGTGGTCCATTATGCCACATTGATGAAGTGGATTGTTAAATCCTGATTTGTTTTCCTTTTGCTTTTATATGGAATAATATTTCTGTTGCCTCAGTAGCGGATGCATTGACCAAACGTTTTCCCTTTTTTTGGCAATGATGAAAAAATGAGGCTGTCCATCACTTTGACAGATTAGAACACTGAGAGTGATGTTCCATGACATTAAATAATTCACATGCAGCTTTTTCCTTTGTTGCAGGAGGAGTACAGGCTGCAGGAATTCCTCCCACTGAGAAGGGATCGGGAAGTCTCATATTCTGAGACATTTTCTAATTTCTGATCAATGAAAGCATGACAAGTTGCCCATCCAATGTGCAAAATCTAATGACAACTGTCCTTTCTGTTATGTTTTAGAACTGTAGGGTAGGCAGAGAGGATGGACCCAAATGCAGGCTATAGCCCCTTTTCCACTAGTATCTACTCAGCCCTACTCGCTTCGACTCTACTCGGTTTGTAGGGTTTTCCATTTTTTCGTACCTACTCCAGTTGGGTTCTAACCGTGCTGAGTCGAGCTGAAAATGTGACGTCAACAGACTGCAGGCCACTGATTGGTCAGGGCGTAACGTCATGAGAGCACCGTATTCTGCAGAATCTACAACCGCCATTTGCAAAACATTCATCAGTGAGTAAACACGGTAGAGATGGCTTCGCAGGTTTCATGGAAATCTACACCGTGGCCCAACGAAGAGGTGCAGACTTTTCTGTGCTTGGTGGCTGACGATAAAATCCAGAGAGAGTTAGATGGAGCGACCCGCAACAAAAAACTTGACCAGGACGTCTCCAAACAGATGGCAGCCCATGGATACAACCGGACAGTAAAACAATGTAGGGAGAAGCTGAAGAAAATGAAAAGTGATTACCGGGACATCAAGGATCACAATGGTCGAAGTGGGGTGAACAGAAAGGACTAGAAGTGGTTCAACCATGGACGCATTTACGGCCATCGGCTGGCCAGCAATGGGAGGGAGATTGGGGTCAGCCTGGCCACGGCCACATCATTGTTGCAAACCATGGATGGTGAGTGTTTTGTGATACTGTGCATCTTTTCACTTATTTATCCTATTGGTGGCAAGCTCAATTTTTTGATCCATAACAACACCGTTCTCTCCTAGCTAACAAGTGATAGCAAGGAGTGCCAACTCTGCTGATTCGCACTTGCTTTGTCTGAAGTATTCACTTGTGAGAGCAAAACGATGAAATATGCTAATCCTGGTTAAAAAGTTTTGTGTATGTGTTGCACTTTGGTGCTGTGCATTAAGTTGTGTGTATTTTCTTTATAGAATCTGTTTCCACATGCCAGGGGTCCGCCTCCCTCAGCATGAATCCCCCGGGCTCTCCTGCATCTGTTGCAGCACCAGCATCGGAGCCGACACCGATAATAGCCCCATCACTAGCTCCGTCAACGTCTGGCACGACACGTTCAAGTGCTGGTAAGGCACAATAAACAAAAGATTAAGACCGTTGTGTTTATGGATACAGGTCAAGTGGACCTCAGGATCCAAAATTTCAACATATACAAGTGCATTTTCAAACCAGTGATTTATAAAGTGATTCATATAATTTCCTAAAGCCTCATAATAGACCCACATACCTATTATGTGGATTTTCCAAAAACAGTGTTGGAACAGGGTTGTCGTGCTGTTTCTTTTCCACCATAAATCCCTGGATTGAAAATGTACTTGTACATGTACAGAGTGGATCCTGGGGTGCTCACTTGTCAGGGGTCCACAACCTGGTCCCATTTTTAGCTGTGGTGGAGGAAGTACTGATATAATTCTTGTTTTTGAAAAACTGATGTAGCACGTGAACTCACTTTCGAATGTACTTGCAGTCAATGTGCTTCATTGAAATGATTCAAATCAGCTGACTGTATTAACTCATTCAGATTTCTGAGGCCACAATAACAACAAATTATATTAAACATAACCCAGTGCCTGCAAAATCTGCTCTACTGAGGTGCAGCAACATGACAATTGTGCTTAAATACAACAACGAAGCATTTTTGTCACATCCCACCACTGGCTTTCACAAGTGTATTTCCCTAATATATGTTTTGAACTTGCTTTAACTAACCACCATCCATTTCTGTCTTTCGTCTAGGCAAGAGGAAAAGGAGCCACCCCACAACGGATCTTGCCACTGTGTTTGCCCAGATGCATGGTGACGAGGTGCGGCTCCATGAACGGCATCTTGAACAGCATCTTGAACAGCACCGTGAAGCACTTGCCCAGCACATGCAGACCATCAACCAGCTTGCCGATGACGCACGTGAAGCAAGGGAACAAGAAGTTGCTTTCCGAAGGGAGGAGGTGGCAGAAACCGCCGCCTTCAGTCAAGCTTTCCTGGCTGAACTGGGCAGGCTTGTGAACGCAATGAGTGGCTGGCATGTGTGACCCTGTCTCCCCACCCTCAGTGTTTCTTTTTAACTTGTGTACATACGAAACAAAACAGTCTGTAATTGTGCTGATACTTGTAATAAACCAGTGACTGTGTTTGCATCATAATTGTGTTTTGTCTGTTATGACACTGGTGGGAAAAGAGTCAATAATTACAAACACATCCTCTCTTCTGACCAAATTCAGCTGTAAATCAGGTTGTGTGTCTATAGTACATTACCAACTTTCTCCAAAGTTTTAGAAAAAAAGGGTTGCTAGACAATTTTATTGGTGTATATTATGGAGTCTAATTAACTTAAACATCCTATAAAAGTCTATAGATCAAGGTCAGGTTGTAGCTTGTGGGAGCAGTTTTGGACCACCAAAATCTTGTGATGCAGTGAATCATGACATTGTAATTAAAAAATATTTAGACACATTTTGGTAATCCAGCCGTGCTATGTTTCCATGTTTTCTGTGTGTAATGGTAAATAATGAAAGATTTTTCTTAACCAAAATTCTACTTTTCCACCCTGGAAAATTGGCAGGAATGCCAAGGGGTTAAGAAAAAGTAAACAAAACATTTAGTATTTCATAATAATGGGATAGGGTTAAATGGGATACAATATGTTTCAACACATGATTCATAACTCTGTTAACAGACTTGCATCAAACCAAAAGTGATTTATTTAACTGCTGGATTATTTGTAGACAGCTTCCCCTGTGTTTTAGCATTTAATCACTCTTACCTTCACAAATAACCCTTATAAACAACAGAGGAGACGTATCTGAAAAGGGTACAAAATTTTATTTTCAAAATACAGAAGTTGGACATGTGTAGGCACATGAATGGGAAGGCACTCACATTGTTTAGTCATTATTGCAACACAAGTACTGTATCAGAGCATCTCATACATCTCTGCCCTGCTCCTCTACACCCTATGCCACTGCCACCACCGGTTTACGTGCTGCAGCTGCTGGATCATCCCATGTAGTGTCAAAAGTCTCTCCATAATTTTCACACAGATTATGCAGAGCACAACAAGTCAGCACCATAGCTTTCACCAGCTGGATGTCACAGTCATTCCTTTTCAGAAGGCAGCACCATCTTCCCTTCAGCCTGCCGAAAGCATTCTCCTCAACCACCCGTACTCGATTGATGTTTTGGTTGAACATGTGCTGTTCTTCTGTCAGTTGTCCAGTGTCATGGAATGATTTCAAGAGCCAGTTTTGCAAGGGATAAGCTGAGTCTCCAAGGATGTAATAGCCCGCACTTACCGCACCAATGTTCCTGATGTAAGGTGGGAAGAGGTTTCCCCGGCCAGCTAACTCCCACAGTGTAAACAGTCTCAGAACCCTAGCATCATGCAAGCTCCCTGGAAGCCCAGCAAACACATTCCAGAGCAGCCCCTTTCCATCAACAACACCTTGAAGGATTATGGAGTGCCAGCCTTTATGACTGAAGTAGTCAGTGTGATATTGTTTTGGTGCTATGATGGGTACAGTGGGGCAAAAAAGTATTTAGTCAGTCACCAGTTGTGCAAGTTCTCCCACTTAAAAAAAGATGAGAGAGGTCTCCAATTTTCATCATAGGTATGCCTCAACTATGAGAGACAAAATGAGAAAGAAATAATCCAGAAAATCACATTGAAGGATTTTTAATGAATTAAATGGTAAATTCCTTGATAAAATAAGTATTTGGTCACCTACAAACAAGCAAGATTTCTGGCTCTCACAGACCTGTAACAACTTCTTTAAGAGGCTCCCCTGTCCTCCACTCGTTACCTGTATTAATGGCACCTGTTTGAACTCATTATCAGTATAAAAGACACCTGTCCACAACCTCAAACAGTCATACTCCAAACTCCACTATGGCCAAGACCAAAGAGCTGTCAAAGGACACCAGAAACAAAATTGTAGACCTGCACCAGGCTGGGAAGACTGAATCTGAAAATAGGTAAGCAGCTTGGTGTGAAGAAATCAACTATGGGAGCAAATATTAGAAAATGGAAGACATACAAGACCACTGATAATCTCCCTCAATCTGGGGATCCACGCAAGAGCCCACCCTGTAGGGTCAAAATGATCACGAGAACAGTGAGCAAAAATCCCAGAACCACACAGGGGGACCTAGTGAATGACCTGCAGAGAGCTGGGACCAAAGTAACAAAGGCTACCATTAGTAACACACTACGCCGCCAGGGACTCAAATCCTGCAGTGCCTGACGTGTCCCCCTGCTTAAGCCAGTACACGTCCAGGCCCGTCTGAAGTTTGCTAGAGAGCATTTGGATGATCCAGAAGAGGATTGGGAGAATGTCATATGGTCAGATGAAACCAAAATAGAACTTTTTGGTAAAAACTCAACTTGTCATGTTTGGAGGAGAAAGAACACCATACCTACTGTGAAGCATGGGGGTGGAAACATCATGCTTTGGGGCTGTTTTTCTGCAAAGGGACCAGGACGACTGATCCGTGTAAAAGAAAGAATGAATGGGGCCATGTATCGTGAGATTTTGAGTGAAAACCTCCTTCCATCAGCAAGGGCATTGAAGATGAAACGTGGCTGGGTCTTTCAGCATGACAATGATGCCAAACACACCGCCCGGGCAACGAAGGAGTGGCTTCGTAAGAAGCATTTCAAGGTCCTGGAGTGGCCTAGCCAGTCTTCAGATCTCAACCCCATAGAAAATCTTTGGAGGGAGTTGAAAGTCCGTGTTGCCCAGCGACAGCCCCAAAACATCACTGCTCTTGTTTTTTTTCTTGCCTTCTGATTGTTGCTCTGAGTGTTGCTATCCCTGTGCTGTTGCAATCCTGGAATTTCCCCGTTGTGGGACTAATAAAGGCTTATCTTATCTTATCTTATCTCTAGAGGAGATCTGCATAGAGGAATGGGCCAAAATACCAGCAACAGTGTGTGAAAACCTTGTGAAGACTTACAGAACACGTTTGACCTCTGTCATTGCCAACAAAGGGTATACAACAAAGTATTGAGATGAACTTTTGTTATTGACCAAATACTTATTTTACCGAGGAATTTATCAATTAATTCATTAAAAATCCTTCAATGTGATTTTCTGGATTTTTTTTTTTCTCATTTTGTCTCTCATAGTTGAGGTATACCTATGATGAAAATTGGAGACTTTTCTCATCTTTTAAGTGGGAGAACTTGCACAATTGGTGGCTGACTAAATACTTTTTTGCCCCACTGTATGTGGGAGCCATCAATAGCACCAACACAGTGTGATAGCCCCCACCTGTTCTCTCGGTTTGCAGCGATTATTTCGCAACAATGCAGCCATCTGAAACACACACACACAGCACACATATTTTAATACCTTTAATAGCAATAACCTGGCGCCATCACAACATAGTATGCAGGATTATAATGACTGTAGCAAGCATTGGCATTCGTTAGCTTACCCTCATCCTTGTCCTCATCCGTCTTCAAGTAGTTTGCATCCTCACATTTGCGGCTTCATATTCCACTATGGCATCCAAAACTCCCCTGTACTTTTCCACCGTGTTTTCTCTCAACGCAAGTAGCCTTCTCTGGCTCTCCTGTTTGGCCTTTACTGTGACAAAAAGCCACAGAGCAAGCAGTACGTAAATCCTCCCCTCGTAATCCTCCATTTTGTGTGTTGCTTGTGTGTTGCGCGCTTTACGTCATGGGAATGTTGTGTTGCCTTGCTGTAAAAAAGTCCCACCCACCTCAGGCGGTACTCTGCTGTAATGGAAACAAAAGCGTGCTGAGCTGTGTGTAGCTGAGTCGAAGTGAATAGGGCCAAACAGGTACTAGTGGAAAAGGGTCATAAATGCAGTCACAGTGATTTATTAACAAATAGGAAAATGAAAGCAGTACGAGGGCTGAAACACAAACTACTCTGAACTTAACACAAAAGTAATAAATTAGGATGAGGTACTAACTGGATGGAATGGTAGAATCACCAAGAGAATTAATCTACAACAGGTAAGTTCCCCTCAGGAAGTCAGGTAAACATAGTGTTGTTGCACTGAGCGGCAAGACAAGAATGAATTTATGAGAAACAGAAGATTACTATGCTTTCTCCTTTTCTCTTCACCTTATACACTACTGATTTTCAGTACAACACCGAGTCATGCCACCTGCAGAAATTCTGATGACTCAGTTGCTGTTGGGTGTATAAAAGGGGGAGAGGAGGAGGAGTACAGGGCACTGGTAGACAGATTTGTGGAGTGGACTGAGCAGAATCACCTGAGGCTGAACATCAGCAAGACCAGAGAGATGGTGATTGACTTCAGGAAGAAGAGGACACCTTCTCAGCCATTGCAGATTAGGGGGGAGGATGTGGAGGTAGTTGAGGACTACAAATACCTGGGTGTAACGATCAGCAATGGACTGGACTGGAAATCCAACACTGATGCTGCGTACAAGAAGGGGATGAGCAGACTTTACTTCCTGAGAAAGCTGAGATCCTTCAACCTGTGCAACAGGATGTTGGAGCTTTTCTACCAGGTCGTTGTTGCCAGCACCATCTTCTTTGCTGCTGTCTGTTGGGGTAGCAGTGTCAGAGCCAGCAACACCAACAGACTTGACAAGATTATCAAGAGGGCTAGCTCTGTAACTGGTCTCAGGCCAGAGACTTTTGAGACTGTGGTGGAGAGGAAGACACTAAACAAATTGCGATCCATCATGGACAATCGTGATCATCCCCTCCACCACACACTGGACAGACAGTGGAGCACTTTCTCCAGCAGACTGCTACAACTTTGCTGCCAAATGGTTAGGTACAGGAAATGTTTCCTGCCACAGGCCATTTCACTGTACAATAACTCACTCTGATGTTGTATTCTGGTCATATCTATGCTGCCATACTGCACCTTACAGTCGAACTGGTGCCTCACATGTCACCCTTCACCTGATAGTCCTGCATTGTACAGCGAGTATGATTCATATCAGAATCAGAATCAGAATAAGTTTATTGCCAAGCACATTTACAAGTAAATAACAGGTAAATATACGAGGAATTTGACTTGACACTGAAAACGTCATACATGACATTCTCAATGACGCGGCGAGCCGTGGAGGCGCCTGTCAGCAGGAGGGGAACAGTAGGCAGTGGGGGGAAGGGGGAGGGTGGACACAGTAGGAGAGAGAAAAAAGCATTGTTGATCAGAATAAAGTTCATATATGACCGATATTATGATTACAAGAAAAAAAACTCTCAATGCACAATTAGCAGACAATAGAATCCACACAATGACACAAAGAGAGCAGTGAGTGAATGTCTTCATCAGTCAGTATAAATGGATCAGTATGTGTGAGTTGGGTGCAATCAGTGGCAAATCAGTTAGGTGGACAACAATAGTCTCTTCCTCAGCAGATGTTATGACTACAGTCTGAAGCAAAGGCACGTGTCCTTGAGCACGGCAGATGGAATAGTTGAGCCAGACAGCTGTCCTTGAGAGTCAGATGCTGCCCGCCAATGTTATGAAAAAACAATTATACTGTTGATTATCAGGAGGACTGAATGCTGAGGGGTGCCGAAAAAAACAGGTCGAATAGCACTGACTTCAGAGAAAAAACTTTCTATTCTCTTACGGATTCAGTGCTCCAATTCCATCATGGCCAGGCATTGAAATCGATTCGTGGACAGCTCTCAGCGTGATCGTGATGTAATCCATTTTCCTGTACAGTTCTCCATTGGCCGCTGTCAGAGTCCTGCCCAGTTGGTCAATTTGATGAGTGAGCTTCGCCGGGTCCACTTTTTGATAAGCTCTGTCCATCTTCTTCAATTTGCGGTGCACCAGAACAATCTCAAAGCCAATCAGTAGAATTCCGATGACCATTGCTCCGAAAAGATATAAATCTTCAATATCTTCAATAGAAAGATCACACAGGCACAAGAGTTTCCAATTGCTTGTGTCCTTTAAATAATCCGCAGCAGCAGTTCCTGCAGGACAGATAGGCTCCCCCGGGCCCGATTTCCTCGTTGAAAAAACAGTGTCAATTGCGTTCAAAGCCCAGCTTATT
Source organism: Pholidichthys leucotaenia (assembly GCA_020510985.1). Taxonomy (NCBI): domain Eukaryota; kingdom Metazoa; phylum Chordata; class Actinopteri; order Cichliformes; family Pholidichthyidae; genus Pholidichthys; species Pholidichthys leucotaenia. The sequence continues at coordinate 290,285,286 of CM035843.1, forward strand.
AAATCCATAATTTCGTTAGATAATCAGCAGTAAAGACACGCAGACACAGACGATAGCAAGCTGGGATCCAGTTAGTTAGGGAGGGAGAGAGAGATAGGGAGCCGGAGCGGGGAAGAAAAGCGTCTGCTCTCTTTGGAGGGCGGAAGTGAATCCTGTATGACCCGTATGTACCTATACGGGTCACAATTTATTCATCTATGATGTATATAAGTTAGTTAGCAGTTTCACTTTCCATGGGTAATCCTTTTGTCTGTTATGCTGTGTGTGCTTCTGTCGTTTTGGTTATCTACTGTCATGCTGCTGTTACATTGTAATTTCCCAGTTTGGGATCAGTAAAGTACATCTATCTAGCTAGCTAGCTATTAGACATGCAAAACAGGTGGACAAACAGGTGTGAGAAATCTAACTAGAAGGTTACAAAAAGGTCACAAAAAGGTCAAGCAGAAAATCATAACATAGAATAAACAGGAAACAACCAACAGGAAGTGAAGCTACAAAACTAACTACGGCAGGAAGTGCTACAAAATAAATCACAAAATCCAAGGAAATTAAGGGAGAATAACTCAAGGAATATTTTACAGAATAAACTATCACTGGAAACTAAACTAGCCAAAAGCAACACAGGAAACTTTATCAGCAAAAGACTGGAATAAACAAGAATAGGTCATAATACTTATAACTCCAAAATAATGCAGAAACAACTCAGGGAGTACCAACAGTACACTTTCAGCAGTTCATAGGGCCGCATTACAAGAACACAGTCCATTAATCAGTTGTCAGAGGTGCAGGACTCGTTTACGGGCATTTCCAAGTTCGTTTTGCTAATTACAGCCATGGAAACCCAAATTTTCCACTGGGCACAAAGTCAAAAAAGACTATCCTAATGCTCTTAATTATTCAGAGGTGTGTTGGGAGAGTAATGTGAAATAAACCAGTTGCTGCCTTTGCTCTCATTCCCTTTAATAAACACTAGTGCATTCCCCGTAGAACACAAGTATTCCTGTCTGAAACAGGTATCCCAATTAGACTTTACAGGCCCAAATGCAGGCTGTGTTTGAAAGTGGAATACAAAGAGGTGTAGGCTATATGTCGGCAGTCGCACATGTTAGACTTTGACAAATACATATAAAAGGGACTAAATGGCGCAAAGATTTATTTGATTGTGTGAATATTAATTACAGAATATCTAAGAATTGAAAATGAATGGGACAGCCAATATTAGCAACTGTTTCAGATCCCTTGTTTATTTGTTTGTCAGATCACTTATTTGTGTGATCTTTTATCACTTATATTCATAAAAGTATATCTTGCACTTTGGGGAATGGGAGTTGTTCAGTCACCATTATAATTATTTTAGTTTATATTACAGTTCAGCGATGGAGTTAAGTGTAATAGTGAATTTCTTCTGTGTATCATCAATAAACTTAGACAGTACTATAACAGGACACGTTTACAAATATTTGAGGCCATTGTAGTGCATCAGTTTCTATTTACCTCCGCAAAGGAGGTAATGTTTTTACCGGGGTTTGTCTGTCTGTCTGTCTGTCTGTCTGTTACCAACATAACTCAAAAAGTTATGAACGGATTTTGATGAAATTTTCAGGAAAGGTGTGTAATGGCACGGGGAACAGATGATTAGATTTTGGTGATGATCTGAGAGTGCATACCTCCACCAAGGGCTTTGTTTGTATTTGTGCAGCAGGATTACACAAAAACTACTGCATGGATTTGGATGACAGTTTCACCAGAGGTGGCTCTTGGGCTAGACAGGAACCCATTATATTTTGGTGATGATCTGAGAATGCATACCTCAGCCAAGGCTCTTATCTTCTCACAGTGTGTTAGCAACAATACTCCAAAACTGATGGACAGACTCTGATACCATTCTCACCACAAGTGGCTATAGGCCTACACACAAACCCATTACATTTTGGAGGTGATCCATGACAAACGGAAGGAGCCTTGGCGGAGATATGCGCTCTATGAGTGCTTTTCTAGTTTAGCAATATTTTATTAAAGGTTTTTTTTTTTTTTTAAACTGTAATCAACCAAATTAACTACAAAACACCCAACATCAATAAAGTACATCTATCTATCTATTATTATACACAGCAGAAGTACCCGTTTGACTGCAACCGTTGCATCACAGTTGCCCATTTGTCAGTAAATATTTAACTAAAAATGATTTGTTTCGTTATTTGGGTGTTTTTGTATCCTTTGTTTGGTTGTTAAGTCATTCCGGCCATTCCGCTCCACAATCATGGCATTATTACCTCTGCCAAGGAGGTAATGTTTTTACTAGGGTCTGTCTGTCTGTCTGTTACCAACATAACTCAAAAAGTTATGAACAGATTTTGATGAAATTTTCAGGAAAGGTGTGTAATGGCACGGGGAACAGATGATTAGATTTTGGTGATGATCTGAGAGTGCATACCTCCACCAAGGGCTTTGTTTGTATTTGTGCAGCAGGATTACACAAAAACTACACGATGGATTTGGATGAAATTTTCACCAGAGGTGGTTCTTGGGCTAGAGAGGAACCCATTATATTTTGGTGATGATCTGAGAATGCATACCTCAGCCAAGGCTCTTATCTTCTCACAGTGGGTTAGCAACAATACTCAAAAAGTTATGAACGGATTTTGAAGAAATTTTCAGGAAAGGTGTGTAATGGCACGGGGAACAGATGATTAGATTTTGGTGATGATCTGAGCGTGCATACCTCCACCAAGGGCTTTGTTTGTATTTGTGCAGCAGGATTATACAAAAACTACTGGATGGATTTGGATGAAATTTTCACCAGAAGTGGTTCTTGGGCTAGACAGGAACCCATTATATTTTGGTGATGATCTGAGAATGCATACCTCAACCAAGGCTCTTATCTTCTCACAGTGTTTTAGCAACAATACTCCAAAACTGATGGACAGACTTTGATGCCATTCTCACCACAAGTGGCTATAGGCCTACACACAAACCCATTACATTTTGGAGGTGATCCATGACAAACGGAAGGAGCCTTGGCGGAGATATGCGCTCTATGAGTGTTTTTCTAGTTAAGTTTTTAAGTTTTAGATACTCGCACAGGATGGCGGACTCGCAGTAGTGCAAAGTACAGTGGTACCACATGGGTGAAGCAGAAGCAGGTACCCCCGTCTACTACTGACTGGGCAGGCTGAGTGTGCCTCCCCGCAAAGAACCGTGGTCCACTCGGTCGGGCTGCTGTTTCTCTTGGCATGTTCTGTGTTGATACACCAGTATTCTTTGTCAGACCCGATCCCCGCTGATGCTCCGCCCAGTCTGCTTGCGCACCTCATGTTGTCCACATATGGCGAATTGTCCTTTAGACCTACACAATAACGTCAACTTTATGGTATAATTTTTTTAAACATTAAATCTCCAGTATTATCTTTTTCTAGTCAGATTTGTTGTTTTTCACTTCCTTGTTTTGTCCAGGGAACACTGCGGTGACTGACAGGTCGCGATGCCGTGTATTATCCAATCAGCATGGTCATGATGCCATGTATTATCCAATCAGCATGACCGTGATGCCGCGTATTATCCAATCAGCATGGAGTCAATCCGAAACCCCACCCACACTTCTTGAAGCCAGGGCATGAAGAGATATAGAGCAGTGACAGAGCGGTGGCTAAACTTTAACTGATAAAAATTACACATTTTGACTGAGCGACTCCATACTCGGGAATGCACACCCTCACAACCTCAGCAAAACACGTATAAACTCTTAGGTCAGTCTGACGAACGGTTTAAGAGATACGCATGGAACAGACACAAAGATAGACACACACACACAGATACAGTATGTTACATTTATAGATAGATGGGCACAAGACCAAAAGCGTAATACTAATGTGAGTGTTTAAATGGGAGGACAAATCAATTTTGCGCTGAGGACAATGTGGGCTCATTCACAAAGTGAAAATGCATTTAAGAGCAAGGAGCTTTTTAACTCTATAACCTTGCTTGCGCACAGATGAGAGCTGTTGGCTACAATTCAGAGATTATGCTAGTCTTTCTCTTTGTCCATGATTTTGACAGTTTTAACATTTCCTTCAGTTATATTGTTGTTCAGCCGAACTTCTGTTTTTTTTTTTTTTCCACAATATCTTTATTGAACCTTTTTTTTTTTTTTTTTAACAAACATGATACAAACAATCAAACACTAACACTAAAGTACTACAAAAAAAAAATGCACTAAAAACACCAACAACCACCAACAAAATCAAGTCTTCAACAATGCTCCTCTGTTTAGTCTAGACAATCCAATACCTAAGTATACATATTATGTTCACCAGTTTGGAATTTACAAGGTCCACACACATCATTCACCTTCTTCTTCAAGAGTTATGTTTAAATTTTTTACATAATCAATAAAAGGTCTCCATATATTCTCAAACACAGTTTCCTTTGATTTTAGTATATATGTTATTCTTTCTAATGGAAGGTTTGTTAACATCTGTCTTAACCACTGAGTCACATCTGGTCTATGAGTCTTTTTCCATAATAGTGCAATACATTTTTTGGCATTAAGCAAACTGAGGTCTATGAATGTTCTTTCACTTTTATTAAAATTATGCTTTTCTGGGTACAGACCCAACAAAAACAGTTTAGGATTCAATATGATTTGTTTTGAGATTATTTTTTCAATTGTTACCCTCACCTCTTCCCAAAACATTCTTATTAATCTACATTCCCATAAACAATGAAATAGGGTTCCTTTACTTTCCATGCATTTTGTGCATGTATCTGGTATATTTTTGTTATATCTATTTAACTCCTCCGGTGTAACATACATCCGCATTAACCATTTGAAATGTATCAATTTAAGGCGTGCATTTATTGATTTGGTTTGAGCTTCTGTACAAGCCAATTCCCATTGTTCCTCTGAAATTTCAATTTGCAGATCTTCTTTCCAGTAGTTTAATCTTTTCAGTGAATTTTCACTTGAAGATAGTGTCAGTGAGTTATAAAACTCTGAAATAATACCCTTTCTTTTACTATCTTTCATCATCATTTTTTCCAAGGATGAATAAATAGGTCGAGTGAGAGCTTTATTTTGATTTGATCGAATAAAGTTTCTAAGTTGAAGATATTTAAAAAAATGTGTTCTATTGAGATTAAATTTGATCCTCAGCTCTTCAAAAGACATTATGTTGTCTGCACATGGCAAATATAAATCCTGAATCTTTTGTATCCCTTTTAAATTCCATACTTTAAATACAGCGTCCGCTCTCCCTGGTTTAAAATATTGATTACCCCATATTGGACTAAATTGTGACAATAACTGTGGTTCTTTTAAATAGTTTTTAGCTTCACACCATATTTTGATCATATGCTTTACAAATGGATTTTTAACTTGTTTTTGTAATTTTTTTGCCGAATCTGAGTATATGAATATGGGAAGAGGTAAAGGTAAATTGTATGATTCCATTTCAGTCCAGTGAGGGAGATCATTTGATGAAAAATAATATGTCATAGACCTCAGTTGTGCCGACCAATAATACAACATAAAATTTGGACATTTCAGACCTCCACGATCAAATGGTAAATATAATAAAGACAAACGTAATCTAGCCCTCCTGTTGTTCCATATAAATTCCACTAACTTTTTTTTTATTCTTGAGAATAGATCTAAAGGTGGTGATAAGGGAATGTATTGAAATAAATAAAGTATTTTAGGTAAAATATTACTTTTAAGTATATTGATTCTCCCGATCATCGACATTGGTAGTGACATCCATCTCTGAGTTAACTCATTGATATCTGACATTAAGGCTTCATAGTTGACACTGGCGACTGATTCTAGCTTAGGCATAATTTGGATTCCTAAATATTTAAACTGATTTACAACATTGAATTGATTTACCTCAGGGGCTGGGTAATTTCTCTGGGTCTCATTTAGCATTAATATTGAAGATTTAGTTTTATTTATTTTATATCCTGATATTTCCCCAAAATTCTTTATTAAATTCAACAAGGTTGGAATTGATTTTTTTAGATTCGACATAAACAAAATTATGTCATCGGCGTACAGGGAGATTTTATGTTCTGTTGGTCCAACTTTAATTCCATATATTTGTGAATGTAAACGTATCGCTATCGCTAAAGGTTCAATTGCCATAGTAAACAGTAAAGGTGAAAGTGGACAGCCTTGTCGACATCCTCTATTGATTTTTATTGGTTTTGAAATATTGTTATTTGTTAGGATTTCTGCTGTAGCATTATTGTATATTATTTGAACCCATTTTATGAAATTATTTCCAAGTCCAAACCTTTGTAGGACTTCAAAAAGAAAGGGCCATTCAACTCTATCAAAGGCCTTTTCGGCGTCCAATGATAGGAGAGCTGTATCCGGTGCTTCTTTATTAAAATAAATAATATTAAATAGTCTTCTTACATTATGGAAGCCTTGTCTACCCTTTATAAAGCCATTCTGATCTCGATTAATAATATTTGGTAAAATTTCTTGTATTCGTCTTGCTAAAATTTTACAGATTATCTTAAGGTCGGCGTTTAATAGGCTTATTGGTCTCATATTTTCACATTTATTAGAGGGCTTACCTGGTTTTGGCAGCAGTATAATTAAGGCATTATTTATGTATGATGGTAAATTATTATTTTGAAATGCTTCTAAAACCATTTCCAAAAAAGGTTTTATTAATTTATTCTTAAATTTTTTATAAAGGTCAACTGGAAGACCATCTGGTCCTGCACTTTTTCCTGATTTCATATTATCAATGGCTAGCCCAACTTCTTCTTGACTAATTTTAGACTCCAATATCTCCCTGTTTTCATTTGGAATACACGGTATAGATAGTTCGTTCAAAAACCCATTTAGTTTTGTTAAATCAGGTTCATTTTTGGTATCATATAATTTTTCATAGTAATCTCTAAAGGCTCTATTAATTTCTAAAGGATCTATAACTACCTGTCCATTACTTATAATACTGGTAATTGGTGTTTTAATTTCCAATTGTTTAATCTGCCATGCTAATAATTTTCCTGATTTTTTACCTTGTTCATAAAAAGATTGTTTCAATCTTAGAAGACTCGAGGCAGCTCTATTCGCTGATTTTTTGTCGTATTCAGCTCTCAAAATCAGTAATTCATTCTCCAACCTTGGGTCACTTCCTGCATACACTTTTTCCTGAAGATTTTTTATTTTATGTTCCAATTTAGCTCTCTCCTCTCGAGTCTTCTTAGATTTTGATCCTGTATAACTAATAATATGTCCCCTAATAAAAGCTTTGAAAGCCTCCCACTTTACACATGCTGATGTTTGTGTAGTATTGATGTCAAAGAACTCGTCTATCTGTTTTTCTATATACTTGACAAATTCCTCATCCTGAAGCCATTTATGCTGAAATTGCCATCTACCTGATTCCTTTGTCAATTTTTTATCTACATATATTAGACAACAGGGTGCATGATCAGAGATCACGATGTTATCATAAAAGCAGTTTTGAATCTTGGACCTTAATTCTGTGGAAATCAAAAAATAATCAATACGTGAGAATGTCTTGTAGGTACTGGAATAACAAGAATAGGCTTTAACTTGTGGTTTCATTTCTCTCCATATATCTAACAATCTCAATTCTTTCATAAAATGATTAATAGTCATCCTACATCCAATGTGCGTACAATCCAGTCCTGTTGATCTATCCACACCTGGATTCAATGTACAATTAAAATCCCCTGCTATTATATGTTGCCCTGTAAGTGATGATAAGATGAGAAATAAATTAGCAAAGAACTTCTGATCATCTATATTGGGACCATATAAGTTCACAAGATTTATATTTTCTAATAGCAAAGAGCCTTGAATGATTACATATCTTCCAAATTTGTCTCCAATTACATTTTTCACTTGAAAAGGAACTGATTTATGTATGAGAGTCATAACTCCCCTGGCTCGGGATGAAAATGAAGAGGTGAATACACTTCCCTGCCATCTGCTCCTAATTCTTTTAACATCCTCCTCTATCAGATGAGTTTCTTGTAAAAACACAATTCTTGAACCCATGTCCTTTATTTTATTCATAACTTGTTTAAGTTTTTTTAAATTTTGTAGACCTCTGCAATTCCATGAAGTTAAATTAAGATTAACACTTTGGTTTATGATCAATAGAGAGTTTGGGATTACCTTGCAGTGTAAACATGCTCATACAGAGAAGCAAAAACATGAGTGGTTGAACATTCATCCTACAAACTACACACAAACAAATTTCCCCTTCCCACACTTGTGGCAAACCCCCCAAAATCAAAAGAAAAATTCTGTCTCCCGATATAGCCATCGACCGTTCCACACCCACGGGGAACAGCCTAAGCCACTCCTTCTTCATCCTCCCAATCACCCTAACTCTACTGCTTTTAATGACGTAACATTAACTCTCCTCTGTAGTTTTCCAACTTAACTCCAAAATTTTTAACAACTTTGTACATCATAGTTTTTTTTTTTTTTTTTTTTTTTTTTAATATATAATACAATCTATATTTTGTAAACTTACTATTTACTTCAAGTCAGTCAGATGCCTGTGCAAATGCTTAATTATTCTACCTTATATTTTGTTCATGCTTAGCTCCCACCAGTCTCTTCTTCTTCTTTGATCTTCTTGATGAACTCCTGCGCCTCCTCTGGGGTCTTGAAGATGTGGGTTCTGCCCTCATACGTGGTCAGCAGTCTCGCAGGATAGATTACACCATGACGAATCCCAAGGTTGCGCAGCTCCTTACGTACGGGATCAAACTGCTTCCTCAATTGCTGGATTCCTGTAGCCAAATCTGGGTAGAACCGCACCTGCTGGTCCTGGTGTTTAATCTCTCCTTTAGCGCGTGCAGCGTTGAAGATCTTCATCCTGTCTCTGTTGCTAAGAAACTTCATAATTAAGGTCCTCGGCGGTCCCTTATCTCTCCGTGGGCCAATACGATGCGCTTTTTCCAGAACCACTGCTGATTGCAACTCCTCGCTGCCCAGCACCTCCGGAATCCACTTTTCCAGAAAGGAACATACGTCCCGACCTTCTGATTCCTCTGGAAGACCCACCAGCCTCAAATTATTCTGTCTCGACCGAGATTCCAAATCCAAAATATTATCTTCCAGAGATTTATTTTTTTTTTCCAAAGTGCGCACCTTTAATTGAAGACGGGTGACGTCATCTTCAGCACTAGCGAGACGGAGCTCCATCTGCGCCGTTCGTTCTACACAGTCACCCAATTCCTTTCTTATTCCTTCCAACGCTGTCATAATCCCATCAAATCTAGAGGAAAAGTCCGCTCTCATTGAACTCATGGCAGCCATCAGCGCATCTGCGCCATTCCCCGCAGAAATCGCAGCGTTGCCAGCCTCCTCCGCCATATATGGAGTTTTGTTTACTGCGTCACAGACCTGAAAGTCCGTTAATTTGGACTGTTTCGGCGGCTCGCTTTTTCCTTTTCCTGGTTTTCCAGCCTTAGGCTTCGCCGACATATCCTCGCCCAAATGCTGGGATACGTTCTGTCCCAAATGAGAGAGTTATTTGCCGATTTTTTTCTCCAGGAGCAGAGCAGAGCGAGACACGTCCGTCCTACGTGGCAGCCATAACCGGAAGTCCGAACTTCTGTTTTAAACTGAGAAAGAGTAAGCTGTTCATCTCAGCCTGAGCTCGATTAATCTGCTCTCTTGAATGCAAAATTGTTGTTTAGATTCAATACAACTGTCAGGATATTTTCAGTTTGACTTATTCTTTTAAAAGAATGACAGTGAGGTTAAAATTGTAAAAATTGTCATCATTAGATAATAATGAATATCATTTTGTGTGCACCTGTCAGCTTTTCTCTGGCCGTGGTGACAGTTGTTTTCCTGGTATAGGGCAGACTGGCCACACTGCGGTCCGGCAGTTAAATTGAAAAGAGGACTGAAAACCCACGTACTGTTTTTATTCCCCCTCTGTATAGTGAAAAACCCTGTTGTGTCTTCAAATAGTTTGTATTTAAGAAGAAGAAGCCAAATTTATTGTCATTCAATCCATACAGTTAATCACATACAGTAGAAGGAAATTACATTTCTCCTATCTACAATGTTAATCACATCTAGAATCAGAGGGGCCACTGCCATCCAAGGCAGCATCACAAACAACTTTTCCTTCCCCCATTCTATTATGCTAAGCACCAAGCTAGAAAGCGGGAAGCACCATTTTTCTTTATAGTCTTTTGGTATGACCTGGCCGGGGCTTGAACCCACGACCTCCTGACTGTGGGGCAGGTGTTCTACCACTACTCCACCACACCGGTGGTGTCCTAGTCCTATCCTCATTTAACAGAAAACATCAGCTGAGTGTGTGTTTTTTTCATTAATCGGGACACGCGAGCACAGACACAAGATATGATGATGTGATATGATGACTGACACGACAGATTAGTGGACAGAACACTTTGTTACAGAAGAGGTTTGTAGCTTAAAATCTTTACACTGAAAGTATGCCACCACCACCCCCCATGTGCCTCATCCACACCAGAACACACACACGCTCTCTGTTCATTCATTCATTCATTCCCCTAAAAAAAAAAATACATTAATGCCTAATGTACAGACTCAAATGGTAATTCTGCAATTAAAATAAGAATGTGGATGGAATGAAATACTATTAAGCTTATCATCATTATATTAGAATTAAAATGACAAGTAGATTACAACTGTCAAAACTCTCTTTATTAAAATAATAGAAAATCCCTGCGCATAACATTTCCTTTCAAAACACACTGCTGAATTAGCAATAACAATGTGCTTCTGACAAGAGACCTCCTTTTTTCTGATCAAAAGTACATTGTCATAAAATGCACCGATGCACATGAGACTGCACACTGCCACACGTCTTTGAAATGAGCCTACTCCTCCCAGCACAAAGCCAGTGCACTGTCTGCTGGTAATTAGATGATGTGACGCAAAGCATAAAAAGCAGAAAATGCACTTCAGAAACTAACAAAAACACTGGCATAAGGCGGGAAGTGTGGCACAAAAACACACTGATGACTAGTGGTAATAGGGCCCATAGTGTTTAATTATGCTCATGCAGGCATCCAGTTTGAATCAGTTGTGTCTGTATTTGCCTAAGTGCAATAGCTATAGTGTTTTAGTACTTTTAATTTCATTCACTATAGGGGAAAATATTAACAACTGATAGTGCTGACAGTAAAAGTGAAGTACAGCCAGTCTGTGTTTCATGCTTTTTTCTCCGTTCGACACTTCTTTACAAAAAATGTACAGTGGAAGCTCTGCACTGTATATAACATATTCATACAAACTGCTATAAAGCAGTGAATACATTATGGAGTGCTAATATTGCACAATCTTAAGTAACTATTTGTTATATTAAGCAATTATTCATGTGACTTGTGCTGCAAGCTCCACTTTGTGCAATGAGTGTGAATGCACACGAATGCGCAATAAATAATATATGGATGGCAAACTGAAGCACAGAAACAAGGGCAGCTGTCATATGTACTAATGCCCTTGTTAAGTTTAATAGTGTGGCGACATGGCCACATTGTCATGCAAATCTCTCGCAGCGCTAGTCTCAAAGATAAATTAGCGTGCGAGACATATCCCCTTATTTTAGTGGGATTTATTCCTCTGGAGCTAAGAAAGGATCATATAAAATACCAAATGATTTTAAACATCTCTAGCGTACAGGTTTCGGTGTAAGGTAGGAAATTACAGCTCAGTAAAGGCAGAAGTTCATACACCTTTTATCAGCCTAACAGACCAGGTGCAGTGAGCCTCAAAGCTTTGATGAAGTGAAAATATATAGCAGCTCACCTCGTGTCACATGGCAAACCATTCTATTTACCGTGAAGGTTACAGTGGGGGTGAGTGATCATGAGAGTGTTTGTGTTCGGCAGTCCGGAGAGATGTGTTGCATCTATCTGTGAAGAGGGAGACAGGCTTCAAATTGCCTCACCGCTGAGGATGACGTCGCACACTATCACACCTTCCAGCTATAGTCAAAGTTTGCGTGTGAGAGTGTGGGATGAGGGGATGCGGGTGTTTAATGCCAGAAGGATGTATGATGCTCTTGACTCTTTGCAGCCCCGACACTGAGGGGCTCAGAGTGCAAAGTATTTCAAAAATAGCAACCACTTTTTACGCTGTAAAATATTTGGAAAGTAACATTTACTTTGTCTGATTTTCTGGGCAGTGGGTCCAGAAATTTAAGAAACAACTGATGTTATGGACCTCTTAGACCCCCCCCCCCCCCGCTCCAGTCATTACCATCATGAGCCATCCCAACTACAATTTAAGTTAGCAACTTAATTGTAGTTTTGGAAAAAAATGCTACAATCCTTCTTCAAAGATATCACTTTAAGGGAGGTAAACGTCTCAAAGTACATGTTTATCTAGTGTGTATATTTTTACTACTATGCAAATGAAAACATATTTCTTTTAAAGACGCACTCCAGTGGCTCTAAAACCACCTCAAAAACCAATATGTATTCCCCAGAATAGTATATTGTGACTTTTTATACACAAAAAAACTTTCATTGCCTTAGAATGGCTTGGAAAGAGCTTCTACATCATCCACCTACTTAAGTATGCACAGATCTATGAATATTCTAATAGCTCCACCCATACTCTTGCCCACCAATAGCGGGAAGAAGTGGGCATTGGGCTCCGAGAAGGCGAACCAGCTTGAGGAAGTAAAAGTTGTAGGTGAACCTGTGGAAGGATCATTCTCGGTGGAGCGGAGTTGCTACCCAGCCCCGCATGGAAGCTGGTGGGCTCGCCTCGCTGGGGGCAGATGAGCAGTTCGCCTCAGTCCAGTGCACCCGCCAGCTGGCTCACCTCCTTCATAGCATTCTCCCTGGCCTCCTTCAAAGCGAGCCGGGGAGAGCGCTCCGAAGGAGGTGAGCCAACAGGCTGGCACACCGGATCGAGGCGAGCAGCTCGCCTCACCTGAAGCTGCTCCAAGGCAAACTGCTCGCCGGCCCCCAGCAAGACGATCCGCGGTGAGTGGGTATCCAGACACCGCTCCTTCGGGAGAAGAGGGAGAAGCCGAGGAGCATCAGCTCCTTCGGAGCACTCTCCCCGGCTTGCTCCGAAGGAGGCTGGGGAGAGAGCCTCCTTCAGCTGACTGGTGCATTGGCGCGTGCTCCCAGTGAGGCGAGGGGAGCCCTCCAGCCTCCACGTGGGGCTGGGCAGTGACTCTCCACTCCACCGAGAATGAGCCTTCCACAGGTTCACCTACAACGATACTCACCCCGGCTGTTGCGCCACATATACCAGGGCTGTCGTCCCTGGCATGCAGGGTAAAATGCAGGCTGCAAATCTGTGTCCTCTTCAGTATTTTAGCAGGGACACTAAGGTTTTTCCAAATAAAAGTAATCATTGCTGCCATATTTACATGTCTGTGGGTAAGACATGTAATTTAAAAAAAGAGGATTTCTTGCTCACACAGTCAAAAACTGAACACGTATGATCTGCTATCTTTCACAACTTGCAAAAGCTCCTGCTGTAACTCGGCTCCTCTCTCTTCCCCCAAGGCAGTGAACTCAGGTCTGTAGCCATGCCCAGTGCTTAGCCTGATTGGTTATAACATTAACCAATCAGGCTAAGCACGAATACTTACGTAGCTAGAAACGCTCTGTCCAAACTGGCCTTTTTTGGGGGGGACAGAGCTTAAGTGAAACTTTACAGCCAAAAAAAAGAACAGAGATATGAGACATTTGAGTGATTTTGCTCTTGATATGTCTTGTAAGTCACAAAAAACATGTTACAGACATGTTAATAACAGAAAAACCTTGATTTTTGCCAGAGTGTCACTTTAAAGAAAACTGAGGTCACCTGAATAATATTCATTAAACAGAAAACATTTTCTTGTTGCATCTATTAATAATGTAATTGATTCCAGTAACCCAGAAAACATACTGTTTATGGTTTAGCTCACTCTCTTTATACACACTGCATGAAATAGGCAGTTGTTTTGAGCAATATATAAATAAATAAGGTCAGCTGAATTTTAAATGTAGTATTTGTCTCAGGTGAGATTCCTGAAAATAAGCAGTTGCCAATAAACATAGATCATCCTTGTAACAAATACTACAACTAATACAGCCTACAGAGATCCTACTAGTGGCTATGATCACATCCCTAATGCTGCATTTGTATTGCTTTTAAAACCAGCATTTCAAATATAAGAGATAGGAGACCAAAGCTTAGATATATTTTCAGTTACTTTGAGACATTTAAACCACTTGCTTTTAAAAGGAACTCTGATTATATTGGCATGTTAGCTCTATTTGCTTTATTTTTATGTTACTAACATAACTATAATTTTTTTGAAAATAATTCCCAGTTTTATATATTTTTAAAAAACTTTATTACGATGTAAATCGCCATTATTGTTTACGTCGCAATGCATTCTGGGTAGTGACGTAGAATGGTTGCAGCTGTTTTTTCTGTCTTATACAAGCCAAGAAGCGAAGCTCCTAACTACTGCCATTTGTCAGTGAAAATGCCACATTGCGCGGCTTTTGGATGTAATTTCCAATCAAAGGGAAATAAAGAGAGCGGGGTAAGCCTCCATAGCTTTCCTAAAGAGGGAAAGTGGAGGAAAAAGTGGGGCGGCAGCGGCTCAGCAGGTCGTCTAATAACCCGATGGTTGGCGGTTCGCATCACGCTCTCCCCAGATATCCTGCCGTTGTGTCCCTGGGCAAGACACTTCACCTGCATTGCCTCCAGTGCCCATAACACTGGGTATGAATGTGTAAAAATGTTTAAATGCTCGGTGGAGGCCGGAGAGGCTGTTGGCGCGGATTGGCAGCCACATTTCCCTCACTATGAGTGTCTGGGGAGAGCGTGATGCGACCTGCTGAGCCGCTGCCGCCCCACTTTTTCCTCCACTTTCCCTCTTTAGGAAAGCTATGGAGGCTCACCCCGCTCTCTTTATTTCCCTTTGATTGGAAATTACATCCAGAAGCCGCACAAATCCATTCAGTAGTTTTGGAGTATTGTTGCTAACACTCTGTGAGAAGATAAGAGCCTTCGCGGAGGTATGCATTCTTGGATCATCACCAAAATATAATGGCTTCCTCTGTAGCCCAAGAACCACCACTGGTGAAAGTTTCATTCAAATCCATATAGTAGTTTTTGTGTAATCCTGCTGCACAAATACAAACAAAGCCCTTGGTGGAGGTATGCACTCTCAGATCATCACCAAAATCTAATCATCTGTTCCCCGTGCCATTACACACCTTTCCTGAAAATTTCATCAAAATTCGTTCATAATTTTTTGAGTAATGTTGCTAACAGACAGATAGACAGATGTTTATATATTCATATATTTATTCCATCTAGCTTCAACGCTCCACACTGGGTGTTTATATATTTATATATTTATTCCATCTAGCTTCAACGCTCCACACTGGGTGTCTATATATTTATGTTTATATGTACATATGTATACTCGCTGCTCTTGTTTTTTTCTTGCCTTCTGATTGTTGCTCTGAGTGTTGCTATCCCTGTGCTGTTGCAATCCTGGAATTTCCCCATTGTGGGACTAATAAAGGCTTATCTTATCTTATCTTATCTTATCTTATCTTATCTTATAAACCAACAAACCAACGCCTGCAAAAACATAACCTCCTTGGCAGAGGTAATGATCTAATCAATGGAACTCTTTATAGATCTCAAGATGCAAAGAACAGTCCTATACACTCTTTTCCAATCATCCAGAGACTTGAAAATAGCCTACAGCAAAACATTTCCTAAAACCAGAAAAGCACTCAGAGAACGCATACCTCTGCCAAGGCTCCTTCTGTCTCTCATAGATCACCTCCAATATGTGATGGGTTCATGTGTAGGCCACGAGCCAGTTCTGGTGAAAATTGCATTAAAGTCTATCCAGTAGTTTTGGAGGATTCTTGCAAACACACTGTGAGAAGTTAAGAGCCTTGGTGGAGGTATGCATTCTCGGATCATCACCAAAATGTTATGGTTTCCTCTCTAGGCCAAGGACCACCTCTGGTGAAAATTTCATCCAAATCCATCCAATAGTTTTTGTGTAATCCTGCTGCAGAAATACAAATGAGGTATGTACTCTCAGATATCACCAAAATTTAATGGGTTTATCCTTGGCCCAAGGTCTACTTCTGGTGAAAATTTCATCAAAATCCATCCAGTGTGGCAACCCACTACAATCTACATGGACATTCAATCCTCACACTCAGCAACAGGTCTGGAGGAAGCAAAGGACCAATCACATACGGACAAAGAACCCCTGGGGAGACAACCAGAGCAATGGACTATTGTTTATACATCCCGGATTAAGGAGAAGACGTCCGGGCGCCAGTGGTCATGCTAATCATATGTATTGACTGATATGTACTGTATATCAATATGCTAATGTGCCATGCATTCTCTCTGTTTGTATAACATATAAAAAAGCGCAACACGAGACAGACAGACAGCACAGCAGCACAGTAGCGCACAGCGCTACAAGTGCGTCTCATTTTGATGGAGGAAATAAAACGCTGCAACGTTCCAGCTCATACCTCGCCTGAACTTATTATTCCTCCACACTGGTGACCCGACGTGTCATGGTGCGCCCCTCGCCTGAATTTATCCCTCCACACTGGTGACCTGACAAGAGAGAATGACTGTCTGCTCCCTCTCACTGCGTGACCCACTACAATCTACATGGACATTCAATCCTCAGACTCAGCAACAGGTCCGGAGGAAGCAAAGGACCATTCACATATGGACAGAGAACCCCTGGGGGGATAACCAGAACAATGGACTATTGTTTATACATCCCCGGATTAAGGAGAAGACGTCTGGGCGCCAGTGGTCATGCTAATCATATGTATTGATTGATATGTATATCAATATGCTAATGTACCATGCATTCTCTCAGTTTGTATAACATAAAAAAGCGCAACACGAGACAGACAGACAGCACAGCAGCACAGTAGCGCACAGCGCTACAAGTGCGTCTCATTTTGATGGAGGAAATAAAACTCTGCAACCTTCCAGCTCATCGTACATAGCCTGAATTTATTCCTCCACACTGGTGATCCCGACGTGATGAGGACCCCAGAGGACCAGAGAACGCCTGCAACCTCTTCATCCTCACCGGAGCGCGCTCCTCGAAGAGGGCAGTGCTTGGACCAACACGCACCATGAACGGCGACACGAGTGAACCAAAGGAAGCAGCCTGAACGGGGAAGGACATCGGCGCCGACTGCGTTGATTTCCGCCAAGTTCCCCGAACCTGACTAACCTCACGACAGTGGACCTCCCGCGCACAGAAGCCCCGCACGCATACCGCAGGATTACGAGGACAGCGCAACTGCCAGTTATGTGGTCACTGCGCCAAGCGCGCGCCACACACGGGACAAAAGCGACTCCACAGACTGATACAGCGTCCTCCGCCGCTGCACATGCCCGAGAAACACGGCCGATCGCCACCCTTGGAACCTTCAGGGCTGCTTACGCACCTGAAGCAGACGTGCAGCCCGCACACAGGACTTTGTATGGGTTTCTCAGCCACGGCGCACAAGGGAAATTTAGCCGATTGCTGTCCCCGATGGCTTTAGGGCTGCTTCCGCAACTAAAAGCCAAACCGCCAAGTCCCTCACACAGCTGCAGTTGTTTCACAGCCGCTACGCATCCTCGGGGAATTTGGCCGCTCGCCTTCCCCATATCCTCGCTGGATCGAGCCGCGAGAGGAGTCAGAGACATAATTTTTTTTTTTTCACAGCCGCTGTGGATCACTGCCAGGTTTAATGGGAAAGTCCCTCACCATCGCGGATCCACATGCAATTTTTGCGCGGCCCAGACACCTTTGACGTCCCGCGCCGGCACTCACTTACTCCCCCCTCCCCCTCCTCCTCCACAGCGCTCTTCCCGCACCTCACTCCCTAAAGCCAGCCGATCACCGTCTGGTTCCATTATGCACGACTGCACACCGGCCCCGGCATCATGATCTCCGGCCGTTCAACGTGCTGGAACTCGGAGCGGAGCACACTGTCCTTTCCACCCCTACCCCGTCCCCCACATGGACTGACGTGCCCTCTGACAGTTCTACCGGAGCTGAAGCCAAACGACGGGGGCGAGGGGGGGTCACAGCCCCTTCTGAGTGTTCTGGGGGGAGCCCTGTGGTGACCCACCACAATCTACAGGGACATTCAATCCTCACACTCAGCAACAGGTCCGGAGGAAGCAAAGGACCATTCACATACAGACAGAGAACCCCTGGGGGGACAACCAGAACAATGGACTATTGTTTATACATCCCCAGATTAAGGAGAAGACGTCCGGGCGCCAGTGGTCATGCTAATCATATGCATTGACTGATATGTATATCAATATGCTAATGTACCATGCATTCTCTCTGTTTGTATAACATATAAAAAAGCGCAACACGAGACAGACAGACAGCACAGCAGCACAGTAGCGCACAGTGCTACAAGTGCGTCTCATTTTGATGGAGGAAATAAAACTCTGCAACCTTCCAGCTCGTCGTACATCACCTGAATTTATTCCTCCACGCCAATAGTTTTTGCATAATCCTGCTAACAGACAAACAAACAGACTGACGGACGGACAAACAGACAGAAAGACTGACAAACCACCCCAATTACATTACCTCCTTGGCAGAGGTAAAGACGCTGTCATTCATGAAGGATTAGTAAATCTGGGGTAAAAAATGTTTTTGGTCAAAAGGACTAAATGATGATACCCATGCAGCTTTCTGACTTTTCTGCTATCTCAAACAATGACGTAAAAAAAAATAAATAAAGATCCTGACACCTTACACTGGCAGGATTAAGCTAAGGCACAGTCATCGTGATTTCTGAGTCTCCAGCTTGAGTTTAGTTTAATCTGCAGTTCACCCAAACCTACACTATTCTGTCCTGAAATCCTTTGTGTAGATCAGTGTGTGTGCGTCAGTGAGTGTGCACACCTTATTGTGAACAGTAAATGCTACTTGCTGCTATGTCAGGTTTTCGCTCAGCTGTTTGATGCTGCACATTTGTAACGTGAAAGTTCGTGTGGAGCCTGACCATGCAGTTCACAATGTGCAAGGACTTTTTTTTTTTTCCACTTGTTTGTTGAACATCAATTTAATAGCTGCAGCAACTGCACAACTACATTAACATACTAAAACACTGGTGTCCTCTTGGAAAAGAAGAACACAATCTTTAGTATTAAAAGGCCATCAAGGGAGCATGAGATCACACAGGAATTACTACATTATTTTTAAATTCGCTCCAGTTAATGTGGGATGACTCTGGCAATCATAAAGGCGTGAAGAAGATTTTCAACCCAGATGTTGTGTTTTTAATACCATATGGCTACTTAAAAACACATAACTAAGGCCTAGCCCACACCAAAATATTTTTAAAAAACCTTAACAGATTTTGAAAATGTGAGAGACCCAATAGAGGGTGATAATAATGCTAATAATTAAGGATGGGAATTGATTAAAAAGATTTAACTAAAGTATTGCCCATTATCTATAATTAATTGTGATTAATCACTAAAACTACAATGAAGAAACAATGATAAAGAAATATTGTAAAGTAACTTTTAACAGCATTTTTTAAATTAAAATATACCCGTGACCCTCATATTCAACAAAAATAATGCTAGAGCAATATAAAACACTTGATAACCATGAATGTATATTCAATTAGAATATTTTATGATAATAATTTGTAATAATCTTTTTCACTTCATTATAAAGAGGGTTTCTCTGAAAAACTACCATTTTTAATATTGTTGTCACATTTCCTGTTTTATTTTAAAACGTCAAAGAGGAATTCAGTCCAATTCAAAACACTTTATTTGTCCCCAAGGGGCAATTAAAAGGCACAGAGCGCACCACACAGAACACAGACAGGACATGAGACACCAAAGACAAACAAACATAAAACAACAATGTAAATATGGTCCTCAGTGACCGATTACAGCTAAAGTGGAAGTCAGTGCTTCTACTTAAGGTAACTTTTCTAATTATCTCAACCCTTAAAAGACCAAACAAATGGAGCAATACTTAAATGATTTCCAAAGCTCCTGACCTTAATAGTGAGTTAGAAGTGTTTGTTCACTGTATACTGGAGTGTGTTTTTCTCTACTCTGACAGATACTCATCCTCTTTTCATACTTTTAAGTGAGCAGCCCCAATCAATGACACTATGTCAATATGTTGTGTGTGTGTGTGTGGGGAGGGGGGGTTAAATGGGGCTTTTATGCATGCAGAAAAGGTCGTCCTGAGTACTGGAGGATCCAGTATGGTGTAAATTTAAATGCTGAAAATCGAGACATACTCTGAAGCTGAGCCAGACACTGAGACAAACCAGTCCCCACTGCCGACATCTCCTCGGGAAGTGACCTGACAGCATAGATTTTTTAATGTGTTGATTGGCCCACATTAATTGATGGTTAGCATGTTAATATAATAATACACTCCTGATCAAAATCTTAAAGCCGCACTCCGGTGGCTCTAAAACCACCTCAAAAACAAATGTGTATTGCCCAAAATCGTCTATTGTGGCTTTTTATACACAAAACAAACTTTCATTGCCTTAAAATTGTTTGTGAAGAGCTTTTACATCTTCCACCTACTTAAGTATGCACAGATCTATTAATATTCTAATTAGCTCCACCCATATTCCCACCCACCAGTAGTGGGAAGAAGAAGACCTTGGGCTCTGAGAAGGAACCAACTTGAGGAAGTAAAAGTCATAGGTGAAACTGCGGAAGGATCATTCTTGATGGAGCAGAGAGTCCCACGTGGAGGCTGGAAGGCTCCCCATCGGTCTCTGGTTGCCTACTCGCCGAGGATCTCCCCGCCTTGCTGTCTCCCCCAGCGCGTTCTGCGGTCATGATTCCACAGTGGCGGGCAGGCGCAATGGACCACTGGCGCCCAGCGAGCTGCTCGGCGGACCCAGCCAGCTCGCTTCAGCACCGGACAGGGCATTGCGCCCACCAGCTCGCCTTCCTCACTCCCAAACGGGAGAGACTCGGAGTGAGCCGGGGAGACCCTCGGTGAACAAAACTACATATCTATCTACAATGTTAATCACATCTAGAATCAAAGGGGTCGCTGCCATGAAAGGCACCACCACAAACAACTTCTCCTATGCTGAGCACCAAGCTAGAAGACAGGAAGTATCATTTTTTCATATGGTCTTTGGTATGACCCGGCCGGGACTTGAACCCCCAACCTCCCAATTGTGGGGCGGATGCTCTATCAACTAGGCCACCGCTCCGGTGTTTACTCAAGTTACTCAAAGTGCCGGAGCCACTCTGACATTCTTCGGAGCAGACTGGTTCACTCTTAACACCCCTCACACCACAAGAGAATCTGAAAAGATAAGTACAACTACCAAGATGACCAAAATTTTTATGGGGTTAGACTGTATTTCTGAACAGCGACAGACCACAAGATAATCTGGCCAATTTTGGGCCTAATTCTTCCCTTCTGACAACCAAGGTTCCAGTTAACAACCAGATTCCCTGGAAGCCAGCTTTATCCTGATTGACTATCCCTCACAGGACAAAGTTTTTGGACCAGTTTTAAATTGGACACTTCCACCATTATAACCGCTCATGGAGAACGGGCTACGAGCTGATTTTACTTTTTTTAAGTCTATAATTGCCTTTCCTATCACTACTAAGCATCACAGTCAGTGCTCTCTGTCTTATAATGAATTTCCTCATCTAGTTCAATATTCATTTCAACAAAAAGAGCTAATTATTGCTTGAATGCGGCAGCCATTGGTCTTGGTCAGATGTATCAATTATCTCAATTGACACATGAACCGTGATTGCTAGTGCATGCAGAAAAGATGAGCCAGCCATGTCAGAGGGTGTGAATAATCTTCTGGTGTGGTGAATGAGAAGGAATGACAGCAACACGCGTGGTGACATGAGGGTCTGTGTCCATATGGTGCTCAGGGGCCAGGGCTGAGGCACAGGCTCACGCCCAGGGTCAGATCCTGAATTGAGTGAATGTAATTGGTGGCAGAAGGCAGATATCCCATGGAGTTAATCTTCAGAGGACTCAAAGCTGCTCTTTGACTCCATATCAAGCCCGCTGTCTGTGCATGCTGACCCGCCACATGTGAAAATCTCAACTCAAAGCAATCAGTTTTCAAAAGAGGGAAAAAACTGAATTATATGGGATAAATCTTGCTGCAGTACTCGATATTTCTCCAGATAATACAGCGGGCAAAAAAAATGTAATTCTTCCTTCCATTTTGTCTGGATGTTTGCGTTTGTTTAGCACAATGCTCACATGCTCGTCCAGCAACACATTACATTCAGTATGTGAAGGCCTCTCCCTCTTATCCCGCTGCTCTCTGTGAGATGTCAGTGAAGTGAGGCGTTTGGTTTGGACCGGCTGGAGGGAAGCAGGTTTCCAAAAGGCAAAATCTGTTTTAGGCACCAGTTTTCTTATGTTTACAAAGAAGTAATTAAAGCCAAGTTATGATTCAAGGGCAAGAAGGTATTACACTGAAACACTGCAAGCTCTGTCCATGCCTAAAAATATACATATATTTTTAAGTACACAAAACCACCCACGGACACAATCACTGGGAACTGCCCCTGGAATTCAAGTGAAGGTGGACAAAACTCACTTTGTAGTTACAAAACATCCCTGAGCTTCGGATATCCTCCTCTACGGTCCCTTTTCTTCCACACAGAAAAGCTTCTCAGTCATGGTTTGTGCTCATATTTGTTAGCTTTTACAGGAAGAAAAAAAAAAAACTTCACCAACTGCAATCAAAAGAAAATAGTTCTGAAAAACGTTGACAAGAACAAACAACGGCTGCTGGGATCTTTGCTTTGGACACATGGGACATAATTAATCACCAGGGGACACAGGCTCATTAATTGTCGTGTGCTGATTAATTGTTCCTGGTGCGGGACACTGAGCTTAACATGCAAATTTATGTCAGGGACGTACTGTAAAATGACACATGCAGGAAGATAACAAGACACTTGTCAGGTGCCTACCATACAACAGCTGTTTCTATTTTCAGCTCCTATGCAAGAAACGGAAAAATGCTACGACTCAAGTTTGATGGATGAGACGGATGCTTCAAGACAGCCGAACTGTGTGGAGGAAAAAGCATTCTTTGGCACGCGTTTATCACTTGATATGATTTGTCCTTGGAATATTTTTTTTTTTTTGCTGCATAAACAAACTGCTAAACTGGGGAGGAGAGGAGCAGAGACGGGAGGCAAAGGCAGGAGCTCGTTGAGCACGGTGACCCGATGGCAGGAAAGGTCACTGACTCAGCAGCAGAGAGGACCATCAATACAAGCGCACTTTAATCACCTCCAGCCACTTCATCAGCTCCTGCATGAGACAGACTGAGAGCAGCATTACCAAGGTCATAAAATCTCTTTGTGTTGAGGACACACAGAATGAGATCAGCCATTCTCCTCGGAGATGAAATTTTGCCATCTTTCCTCTCCACTCGAGCCGTCTTTCTCCACAGATTTGAGAGGGATGATGAGACAATGGTTGAACAGATGGAGCACTAAGACACATCACCAACGATAAGGAGGAAGTGTACACATGGCTGAGTTCAGAGCACCATTCTTCTGTCTGAACTGAAGTTACACTGGTGTCTTGTTGCTATGGTAAATATAGAGGAACAACGGCTTGTAGTGCTGCGTGTGAACTTTTCTCTCTCAGTCAAATTTGGTCTGACAGGCAGGAAACACAATGAGCCTCTTGAAAGAACATTTCAGTGTTCTCATCTTCAACCTGTCTTCATTTCTTTTTCCTCCTGTGAGCATGGGTTGCACTTAAGTCACATAATGAATTCCATCCTTCAGTTTCATCATTACTGTAGCGTGATAACAACATGTTTTGTTTCACTTGCAAGAAGTTTTATTCACAAACATTTTACCAAAGAGTGAAACTATGAAATTGTAAGAAAACAAAATGTGACAAATTTAGCAGTGCAAGTAGTGCTGTAGGTGCCAGGAGTACTTCATTATAGCACTGTTCTATTATGAAACAAGAGGAGAGGGAATGGTTCAACCTAAAGTTGTCCCAGAGATGTTACTAACTAAAAACAAGAGCGCAACACAACATGTGCTAAGGATGTCCCACTATAGGTGGATTACAATAGTAGTTTTCTTAAAGGAGACCACCACAGACAGTCTATTACTGACAGATGTCATAATTGTGATTACTTATTGGTTTGTAAGGTCCCAAAATTAGATCTCCAGCACTTCCAGCCCCTGGCAGTTTTGAAACAGATTTGATGTACAAAGGTTGGGAAGGCACTGGGGCACTGCAGGCTTTTCGACTCACTGTTTCAGTCATGAGGTAGGGGCCAATCTGAAATACCTATAGACTATAAAATAAAAACACATGACATGGAAATTCTCTAAAAGTGATGCCTGTCTATATGTACCACCCACTGGTGGCTGGCTGCAGTAAGACTTTACCCCCCCCAGTTATCTGCAGCATTCTGCTAAAAGGAAAATTACAAATATTCCTTGTATTCATCTTTCAAAAGGTGGATTTTGTCCTCCTGTGTGACTCTTATCATGATGATGTTCAAATTAAGGCTGGAAATATTAATGCATTAACTTTTTCAGTGCCCTCCCATCACTTCCTGTTCACGCTCCAGCCCAGTTGGCGGTGTTAAAGCACCTCAAAGCTGGCTTGCTGTGACCAGTGCAGCTTCCTGTGGCTACCTTAAGTTCTAATGATGGCAAAGGAAAAACAAGCACTTTTGGATGGAAAGATCTTTTTTGAAAAGATGGCTTTTTGGACAAAACAAAAGTGTTATTGTCTAAATTTCATTATCATTGAAGCAACTCATCTTTATTGTATCACCTAAGAGCAAAACACTGAGGTGCCGTGGCCAAAACATCCAGGTCTCTATGACAGACAGACTACCTTATTTCAGTGCAGTACTCAATGTGGGTCATTAAGCAAACAAACAGACAGTAGCACTTTATTTTGCCCTTTGTTTCAAATTCAGATATTTTAGCAGTATTTTTGTTGAATATGAGAGTCACAGATATATTTTATGAAAAAAAATGCAATTAAAAGTTGCTTAAAATACCTTTAAATTATAGACAATATGCACTTTATTAGTTAAAATCTTTTAATCGATGCAAAGCCCAAGTTCAAATGTTCACTTTTTGGGTCAGCTTGGTTTAAATTAGTCATGTGATGCTAAAAAAGTGGATGTGTGGTCATGATTAAGAGTAACTGCTATTAGTTTTGATTGCGGAAGCTGCCCTATGAGCTGCCTTATAGACTATAATGCGGCAGCCCAATCGATGTTGCTGCTCTGTTTCAAGGCCACTACTGTACAGATTCTGGCTATAAATGATGTCACCAGTGCAAGATGGCAGTTCCCTAAAACCCAAGAAGTAGAAATTCACTTTTCCACAATGGAAGTAAGTTCTGGGCTGACATGCCATCTACATTTATATACAATCTATGGAAATACCACACATTAGGGAATAGTGACCATAATGTACAAAATGATCATATATGGTAGATAATTGAGTAGGTCACCTAGGAATACCAATGTCAGCCATGAGTGCAAGTGCTGATCATTTCCTTATTCCTTCTAAGAGAACAATGGCACAAATTTAAAATCTGATACTGAGAAATACCTACAGTGTAATTCCTTTCATTTTGTCTCTGCTGTTTGACGTAATCAGGCTGGCCTGGTGGTGGCACTTCATTCAAAAGCAGTTCATTCCTGCGCAGCTCTATCACGACCATAAAAACAGCTCGAAATCACCCTGACCACCCAATCTTCCATCAGCCTAACTAGCATTATCCAGATTAGCTTTTAGCACACCTTTTAACTGAATTTTCCCTGGTAGAGAAGCAACAGAAGCAAGATACTCCGGTAAAGCAATCACTTGCTTCAGCTCTGCAGGATTACTTTTTTCCAAGTCAGTGCTGTTCTTCCACGAAAAGACAGTCTCACTAAAATACCAGCTGATTATAATTATTCTCACAAAGCATTACAACTTGTTTGTGGGGGACATATGATGCACTGTGTCAACATACCTTTTCTGCATGTTGACACAGTCTCCAGAGGTCTTAAATGAATGTCTGTGATGTGCATTGATCAAAATATCTCAGGGTTTAATTACTACAGCACCATTTTAAATCCAGGTGAAGCAGCCATCCTAAGAATGACCCATTTTATAACCAGAATGTTTGTTTAAATGCTCATGAGCCCCAGTTCATCCCACTCTCTCGTTTTTGTCAATGCTGAGATCTTTGGTTAATGCTAATATTGAGGCTAATGTTAGCTGACTAGCTCATAGCTCTGGTGTAGCACACAGCCTGAGCTAACTAACGTAAAATTGACTGAATCTGAGGGCATCAAAGCCCAAATAAAGCATTACAGGGGACAGGGATGTGTGGTGTGAGAAGTCCAGAGTAGGTCTGTGCAATATGACGATATATATCAGTGACACAATAAAATAAAAAACAACTACTGTTTCATATAAAATTGCATTGTTTACAGTGGTGTGAAGAAGTGCTTGCCCCCTTCCTGATTTCTCATTTTTTTTGTATGTCACACTTAAATGTTTCAGATCATCAAACAAATTTAAATAATAGACAAAGATAATACAAGTAAACACAAAATGCAGTTTTTAAATGAAGGTGTTTATTATTAAGGGTAAAAAAAATCCAAACCTACATGGCCCTGTGTGAAAAAGTGCCCCCCCCCCCCCGTTAAAACATAAATTAACTGTGGTTTATCACATCTTTGGAAAGCTGAGTTCAATTTCTCGAGCCACACCCAGACCTAATTACTGCCACACCTGTTCTCAATCAAGAAATCACTTAAATAGGACTTGCCTGACAAAGTGAAGTAGACCAAAAGATCCTCAAAAGCTAGACATCATGCTGTGATCTAAAGAAATTCAGGAACAAATGAGAAACAAAGTAATTGAGATCCATCAGTCTGGAAAAGGTTATAAAGCCATTTCTAAAGCTTTGGGACTCCAGTGAACCACAGTGAGAGCCATTATCCACAAATGTTGAAAACATGAAACAGTGATGAACCTTCCCAGGAGTGGTCGCTGCATAGTAACAACTCATCCAAGAGGTCACAAAAGACCCCACAACAACATCCAAAGAACTGCAGGCCTAACTTGCCTCAGTTAAGGTCAGTGTTCA
Source organism: Pholidichthys leucotaenia (assembly GCA_020510985.1). NCBI lineage: Eukaryota > Metazoa > Chordata > Actinopteri > Cichliformes > Pholidichthyidae > Pholidichthys > Pholidichthys leucotaenia. Next base: position 290,312,474 of record CM035843.1, read on the forward strand.
TGACTCCACCACAAGAAAGAGACTGGGCAAAAATGGCCTGCATGGTAGAGTTTCAAAACAAAAACCCCTGGTGAGCAAAAAGAACATAAAGGCTCGTCACAGTTTTGCCAGAAAACATCTTGATGACCCCCAAGACTTTTGGGAAAATACTCTGTGAACTGAAGAGACAAAAGCTGAACTTTTTGGAAGGTGTGTGTCCCATTACATCCAGCGTAAAAGTAACATTTCACAAAAGGAACATCATACCAACAGTAAAATATGGTGGTGGTAGTGTGATGGTCTGGGGCTGTTGTGCTGCTTCAGGACCTTGAAGACTTACTGTGGTAAATGGAACCATGAATTCTGCTGTCTACCAAAAAATCCGGAAGGAGAATGTCTGGCCATTGGTTCGTGACCTTAAGCTGAAGCACACTTGGGTTCTGGAGCAGGACAGCGATCCAAAACACACCAGCAAGTCCACCTCTGCATGGCTTAAGAAAAACAAAATGGAGACTTTGGAGTAGTCTAGTCAAAGTCCTGACCTGAATCAGACTGAGATACTGTGGCATGACCTTAAAAAAGGCGGTTCATGCTCGAAAACCCTCTGATGGGGCTGAATGACAACAATTCTGCAAAGATGAGTCGGCCAAAATTCCCCCACAGTGCTGTAAAAGACTCATTGTCAGTTATCGCAAATGCCCGATTGCAGTTGTTGCTGCTAAGGGTGGCCCAACCAGTTATTAGGTTTAGGGGGCAATCACTTTTTCACACAGAGCCATGTAAGTTTGGATTCCCCCCCCCCCTTAATAATAAACACCTTCATTTAAAAACTGCATTTTGTGTTTACTTGTGTTATCTTTGTCTAATATTTAAATTTGTTTGATGATCCAAAATATTTAATTGTGACAAACACACACACAAAAAAAAGAGAAATCAGGAAGGGGCAAACACTTTTTCACACCACTGTATATCGAGATTTAAAAAACACATAACCTGTTTCTACTTGTCGACAAGTGGTGACACCATGTAGTTGACACCTTACTTTGTCTAATTGTCACCCTACTTGTCACCACACACCACCACACACACACACCCGCAGTGTGCCAGGTGTGTGCAATAGCAGGTTCCGTGGTTTGCACAGCAGCTAACTGCAAGCTAATGTTTTGGTCATATAGTCGCTACTTCTGTTTGCCAGGATGTGGGACTTTTTCCCCACCATTCTGCATCAGACAGGATAGTCCTCTAACCTTGTTTTAATTAGAGGTAAGTAACGTTGACACCGTCTCTCTCTAATTATAAAACAGCAAATGCTAAATGATGATGCTAACTTGTTGCTAACAAGAAATGTTACTGTATCAGACCATCGTTTCTTTGGTTTAAATTACTGCTGAGTTTCTTAATTTTGTCTGAAAAAATATTACTCAAGCTGCAAAAGTGCGTGACAGCGGCCGCATACACTAAATAAATAATAACTAAATTAAAACGTGTGGGAGGAACAAACTGGCTCTTAATGTAACTTGATTTCTAATAATTTTTAATTAGTCAAGTAGTGATAATGAATAAAGTTGAAGTCATCTCAAATGCACATTAAAAAAATCCATTTTATAACACTGCAAAATTAAGAGGGGAAAAAAGGTGCATAAAATTAATGGCAAATGAATTTGTGCAACTGACTTTTTTCACTTTGTTATTTAAAATGTAGAAAAAGAGATTTACCATCAAATAAGATTACTTATATCGTGACATCAAATTTTGTTCATATCACACAGCCCTAGTCCATAGGATATGACCGGTCCTCATGGTATAATTAGTATAGAAAGAACTCCCAATGACTGAATGAGTAAGTCTGCTAATAGCAGGTAGTATACAAAAGTATACAAGTATTAGAGACCATAGTAAAATAATGACAAGGAATGACACATGTTGTCAAGTGCTGGTAGATAAGCAAGTCTAGTGAGGGTACACAGAATATATAAAAACAGATAAGATCCAACCCCAATGCGACAGATAAGTTAAACCTAGGTAGCCTGATCTATCAGCCTCTACCCACCAAAGCTATGTGTAACCCAGGATTTACACTGACTCCGGATGCAGTACGTTGCAGATGCAGTACGGATGGAGCCTTGCATCTGTCCCTACCAAATCCGTTTGTGTTTTGCAGCGGCATGTATGAGAACAGAGTCTGAAATACAAGATCACGCGAGAATTGGACAAAATAACGTGAGATCTCGAGAAAGACCCGAGAGTGACCGAGATGAGCCGATTGCGATTACGTAATAACAACAAGAAAGTGTGATGTAACAGCGGCTCCCCACCTTGATTTTTGGGCTCTAAATAAAATGTAAGTAGCCTATTAATTTTAATTCTATGAAGTGTTTGTATGTTAGGTCAAGTTTTTACCTTCTCTGACACAGTGGTGGTGGAGTAGACCTCAGAAAATAACGGACGATCCTTAAATAAAGGCAGCGCGGTGGCGGAGTGGTTAGCACTGCGGCAGCACAGCAACTCACCCTTGGCCGGGGGATCCTGGGTTCAAGCCCAGCCCCTGACCAACAGTGATCTGTGTGGAGTTTGCATGTTCTCCCCGTGTCTGCATGGGTTTACTCCAGGATTTCTCTGGTTTCCTCCCACATGCCAAAAAACATGCAAATTAGGTTAATTGACATCAAACTGGGGATTCTAAATTGTCCTTAGGCATGACTGTGAGAGTGAATGGTTGTCTGTCTCTCTGTGTTGGCCCTGCGATGGACTGGCGATCTGTCCAGGGTGTACCCTGCTTCTCGCCCAAAGATGCTGGGATAGGCTCCAGCCCCCCCGCAACCCGAAAAGGATTAAGTGGAAGAAGATGAATGAATGAATGAATGAAACAGCTATTAAATACCGTGGGATTTCCTTGTGGATTTGATCTGGTATCTGTCAAAAATAGACTTGTTGCATTTCATTAGCAAACCAAATTTGATGAGCCAGATTCATTCCACAGTGGTCCAGACCAGGCGGGGATTAGAAAATTGATGAGAATGGAACTATTTGCTGCGGAGGACGGATTGTAACCGTAACGTACTGCATCTGGAGTCTGTGTAAATCCTGAGTAATGCAGTAGACTAACCGGCCCTGGCCACCTAGCCAAGCTGTTGCTAGCGAGCCAATCTACTGATCTACAGCCAAATTAAAAGAAATTAAGGCAAAATGACACAAAATAAAATAATCAGTTGTGGATTAGTGAACCGAATGAGAACACTAATGTCTAGTGAGGGTAGATACTGTATAATAAGTAGAAAATAGCAATACAATAAGACAAAGAACAAGATGCAAGCTCCCATCCCTCCAGGACCTGTACATCTCCAGGACCCGGAGGCGTGCAGGTCGGATCATAGCTGACCCTTCACACCCTGGACACGCACTGTTTGCCCCCCTCCCCTCAGGTAGAAGACTTCGGTCCATCCAGACTAAAACCTCCTGCTACATGAACAGCTTCTTCCCCTCTGCCATCAGACTGCTGAACACTAAGTGACTTATTAGACTCTCGTGCACTACGTACAGCAGCTCAACCGGACTCATGATAATTATCACTGTTTTCTTTTGCACTACCGACTGCACTATGTGGAACTCCACAATATCTGCTGCTTGTTAATATATTTTAAATTGCATAGATTAGTATTACTCATTCATATTCTACATTTTATTGCATGCATAGTTTTTTATTTTTATCTTTAGTGCTACTCCATGTTTAATGTTGCAGCATTGCACCGAGACAAATTCCTAGTTTGTGTACTACATGAACAATGGCAATAAATCTGATTCTGGTTCTGATTCTGATTCTGATTCAACAGCTAAGCTAATGCTATGTAACCTAATCTATCAGCCTGCTGAGGTGATCTCTAATGTGGTAGACAGACCGACGCCAGCTACCTAGCTAAGGTAACACTAGATAATCTACCGACCTATTACAATCAAAATACAGCAAAACAAGCCACAATAACCCAAGATTATTGACTGTGGATTAGTGAATAAGGTGGGAACCAGGATGTCTAGTTGAGTGAATTTCAGAAAAAGAGCAATAAAAAACACAATTACTAAGCTAACTCCATAAGCATTGTTGGTGTGTAGATTTAAGCCGTCACACAAATACTCTAACCATCATCCAAATAGGTGGAGATGAAGCTGGAAGGGTGCTATCATTCCAAGGAACTCTGGTTGTCACGTCACAACCAACGCCAAATCTCAAACATTCATGTAATAAGAGGTGCTGAAACCAAGGTGAACCGTAACAAAGGAACAGGATTGTCTTTTTCCATTGTTAGCCACTCCTGATACCCAAACTGATGTGCAAAAGCACAAGTGAAATTTTCATTATATGCCCCCCTTAAAAAAAACTGTTAGTACATACATTTTTTACATGCATGACCACATGTGTGTACGCATCTACTTTGCCACAAATCTAGTCTCATTCTATGGAAAGCATTGAATGTAATACTGGTTTAAGGCATAAACTCTTCACGAACAGGTCTTGGTGCATGAAATCTGATATGGCGCTACTCTTTGGTTCTATAAAACTAAGATACCCTATATTGCCAAAAGTACTGGGACACCCCTCCAAATGACTGGGCACCAATGGACAAAGCAAGGTCCATAAAGACATGGATGAGCCAGTTTGGAGTGGTGGAACTTGACTGGCCTGCACTGAACTTGACTGGCCTTGTAAAGATTGCAGTTTTCTCTTAAAGCTTAAATTTCACTCTTTTTTTCCACTGATTATTGGGAAAAAAATACATGTGGCTTCAAAGATGGAAGTGCAGACTCCTCTAAACATTCATTTTCAGATAGTTACCTCCACCAAGGAGGTTACGTTTTCATCAGCGTTGGTTTGTCTGTCTGTTTGTTTGTTAGCAAGATAACTCAAAAAGTTATGGACGGATTTTCATGAAATTTTCACAGATTGTCAGAAATGGGGTATCCTACAGATGATTAGATTTTGGTGGTGATCCGGATCACCGTCCAGAAGAAAACCGCCATTACGGAAAATGCCATTTTCGTCAATAACTGCTGAACCACTAATCCTATCATTGTGAATCCAATTGCTAGTCATATGTTTTCATGGTCAAGGAATCTGAAAACGTACACACAAACACTGTATGGGGGGAACTGTGGCGCTTGGTGGAGGTCTGCGCTCTCTGAGTGCTTTTCTAGTTTTGTACTAATTTTGGATTTGTTTACAATTTGTGAGAGATAGAGGATGGGAATAAGGACTCCACCAAAGTCTCGTATAGCATAAAAATATTTCTATATATTGAGAGCTACTTCAGCAGAGTTCAAAACTGAAAATAATATGACCAGTTTAAAGACCTTTTAGGAGGACAAGTTGAGCATATATTACAGTAAGTAATATAATGTGCAGCTATGGTGCCTCAGTTCATGTTTGTGTGAATCCCTCATACAGTATCTGCCACCCATGAATACCTTTGAGACAGGCCTGCTGTCTACTATTTTTTAAATAAATTCTAACATACGCTGTGGAGTAATAGTAATGTCATAGCACCCTAATCATGAGTTCTGTAAAACAACAGAGATAATAATATCACTAATCTACTGGTTATACCACTACATCATCCAATATATCAGGGAGTGGCGTGTGACATGAAGGGCTGCTGAGGCTGCTAGTGTATATTGTAATTAAGTCGGTGTGTGTTTGTGTGTCTTTTGATGGTACACCACCACATACAGCTGATCCAGAGAATTAGAAAAAAAAATAAGACACAAAGAGCGAGTGTAGAATGAGGCTTGTAAACTGTTATTCATTCAATAACATTAGATAAGGGCATTGATTCAAAGATTAAAAGGCTTTATTATCATGTGCACAGTTAAGAAATGCTACATTTTCTGAGCAATGAAATTCTTACTTTGCTTTCCGAATGAATGCCAAGATAAAAGGTACAGAAACAACAATTCTAATAGGTCATGACACACTAACACAGTAACTCAATCTTAATACTAATGGATGCTAATAACACACACACACACACCGAAATGCCAATTAGGCCAATACCTTATGAAGCTTCTGCTTTTTCTTGCTAATGTGTTCCATTATGGGCACTCATACTTATGGAAGCATTATGCCATCTCTGAAATAAATTGAAAACTCTTCATACAGTAATTTCTGCTTTGAGATGTTACCGATGAAAATTTCAGAGTTTGACCTTGTAACTCTAATACGGCAATGTAAAATGTGCTGTTAAGTGTGCAATCAAACATTGATGCATTTTCACTAGTTTTTACACAGCAGAAACCCTTTAAAACCCCACTGCACACAACCTTCTCAGTTTCCAACTAACTGATGAGCAAAGTAAAGTATTAAGCAACCTAAAAGCGTAATTTCTACTTCAGGAGAAGGTAGAGATAAAACCAGGAAATAGTGCTGCTTTGTTTCTCTCTGAGGTAATAAGAACATGTTTTCTTATCGGTCTTCTTTATCATTATTATCACCTTTTTCCTACTGGTTTCTTCTGCTAACAAGAGACCAAAAAAGTGCAAGCAAGGAGACATTTTTTTAAATTTTGTAATGCTAATATAAAGGTAAATTCTTGCTAGACGATAGCCAAAAATGACAATTACTGTTCTCCTCCGAGACCTACTGAAGAAGATACATGAAGTAGCATAATCCATGAGCACTCGAGTAAAATGCAATTACATGAAGACTGTACATAAATAAATGTCCTTCCTTCCTCCCACTGGGACTCAAAAGGCACAGCGAGAACATTTTCAGAAGCGAACCAATGTCTGCTGTGCCTGACAGCTGTCAAAATGTTAACTTAATGGCTACAGTGTGCCTGTGTGGGAGCTCGGTTGTCACAGGATTCCATGGGGTTTTTGGTGTGAAAGAACTTTTAATGTGCTGCGTACTGCTGACGTCACACTGATGAGTGTGATACTGTACACTTGTATCTTCTCTAATCACTCTCTGCAATAACCCTGACTAAGCCAGCCTCTTAAAACGCCCACCATCCCTGGATCAGAGCCAGCTGGGCTTCCTTCAAACTCTGTGGGACAATATCATCATGGCTGTGGGCTCCCTGGCAGCAGATATGACATTGACACCATGTTGAGAGGCTACAGTCCACCACCAGCTGAGCTGCTTGACGCTGGATGCCCAGCTCTGCTCCGTTTTCTTTGCTCAACATCGACTTTGCACGGTCAGGAGAAAGCAACCCCGCACACACTTAAAAGTCAGGAATCCATCCAGCCTATAGTGTGCTGTGAAAACCTTTCAAGCTGCCCAACATTACACGGCCACACCGACTTCCACCGATTTGTGGTCCTGCCAAGCAGTGGATGAATTATTAAGAAGCCATCCACTAACAAAATGGGCTTTTAATCGAAGGGACCCCTGCTTGACAATGACAGCTGAAACACAGGTCTCAGTACAAACTGACCATCGATCACTGCGGACTCATCTTTAGTTTCACCGGAAAAGAGAGATAGTGTCTGTCATCACAGAAACCCAGCAGATGTTGCAGAAGACAGGGCCCCTCAGAAATGTGTTTTCATACATACACCCCCCCCCCCCAAAAAAAACCCCAAAAACCTGCAATAGAGATGAAACTTTCCTTTTCTAAAACTTCCCCTTCTGCAGAGGTGTTCAACACTATTCGGAGATAACTCTGACAAACACAGATAATTCACCAAATACACTGAAATATCCCAGGTATCATTTTCAGATGAGTTTGAAGTGAACCAGGTCTGGTCCTGGCATCCTTAGGGGGACAACTGTAATCCCAATGAGACAGGCTGTTGACACGACATTTACAAGTTACTTATCGGCATCTTTCAGCTATGATCACACACACACACACACACACACACACGTGTGGACAGGTAAGAAACAGCCTATTTTAGGCAAGGGGGTCACGATGACCATTTCAACGAGAGAAGGCTTTCAACGATGCAACAACGCAGCCTAATGAACCCCTATCAAGACGCCAGCTTTTTTTTTTTTTTTTTTTTTTTTTTTTTTACTGAAACCCCGCAACGCCCGATGTCAAACCCTGAGCGTGTCAACAAGCTTACCTTTATCATTTTATTGTAATCAGCTCCAGATGGGTGTCGGTCACGCGGGAATAGTTATCCAGCTCTTACACGCCGTAATATTTAGCTGTCGGTAGAAAGGTAAACAAGGACGATCCTAACAAATGTCTTTCCGTTCTCCCTCCTTCTTTTTTTTTTTTTTTAATCCTTTAGATGGAGCCTATAAAGGCAAAAGTCTCTGCAGTCATTCTTTCCCCCCCGCAGCCCAGCGGTTCTTCTGACAGCAGCTCACCGGGTTACGCAGGGATTCATCGCGGCAGCGAAAACGCAGTTTGGAGGCTGCCGGTGATGATGCAGCTGCAGCAGCGTTTGGTCCGTCGAGACGCGGGATGAGAGAGGAGGAGGTGGGGGTGGGGGCATCGGAGGACCCACGACAAAAACACCCAGCGCCGAAAATGAACTCATCGGACCCGAAATCACGGTCTCATGAGCAAACGGTGGTTGATGAATCATGATGCGCAGAGAGAGGCGACGTGAGTGCGTGCGGAGCGTCTATTTATGCTTGCCGTGTGTGACGGGAGACACTGCGATGATTCAGAGAGGGGGAAAGCGTTCATTCAAAAACTGATTTCACTTCATAGGCCTAGTCAGACAGCATCGTTTGACGATATTATCGGGTGATGACATGTAGTTGTTTTCGTCTGTAGGTTTTTTTCTTTTTCTAAAATCTGCTGATTTTTTCTATTTTAATTCATAAAAATCTGAGCTCATGAAGGCAGTCATACACGGCAGACTTCATCCATTCTGGACCCCAATTTATTATTATTATTATTATTATTATTATAGTTTTACAATGTTCACAATACACAATTACGAAAATACAACCTGGTACAATGGCCATACATGTAACTGATTCATTGGTCCACTACAGGCCATCATGTGATCACACGCGGTATGTTCTAACCTAATTTTTGCTGTTGTTCGTGAAACTGCTAGTGCACAGTGTTATGGCCACAAACCTGGGAATGACCATGAACGAGTGAGCTGAACTGGAACTGAACTTTATTACAGAAATGGCTAAAAGATACTGTACATGTGACTGAGCGCTCAGCTCCTAACTGAGCGAGAACATGGCTGGCTCGTCCCTTATATAGGTGGGCGTGATGACGGTACCAGCTGGCTACGTCATCACGCCGCTCTCTGTTATGAATTCCTTTATAATATTCACACACCCCTTCTTCCCCCCGGAGAAACACAGAACACATTAATCAACTGATACCCTCCCCAATTTGGTACAAACAACAACAACATTCTGAACTAGGGTTAGCGGGTGGACCGCCGCTCAACCCAACACAGCTGAGTGGATTATTCTGCCACTCTTCTTAACAGCTGTGCTCCTAGCTAAACAGTCTTTTTATTTTGACAGTCTTCCATGGGGAAGGCGGTTCTGCTGAAGGGGCCTTATGGCAGGCCCATGGTGAACACGCCCCTGGAGATGCTGAGTCCCCCGGACCGGGGCCAATCTTCATAATGCTGTGGCCCATGTCCCGCACTGCACCAAGTGACTCCTACGAAGCCTTGTCGTCTGGAGCAGCCACTCAAACGCACCGGAAATGGTTTGCGTGCCGTAACGAACTATCCGTCAACCTGAAGCATGCTGGTCCCAGGTGCGCCATGATCCTCAGAGGCGTCCGCAGTCTTGTAGAATGTGATTTTTCTGGCCTCAGGCCCGGCTGCTCATCCGTGCATACTCTCACCCAGTCCATCACTTGAAGAGGTGCTTTGCTCAGTCTCACATGCCATTGAGATCGGAGTGATGCTACGTTTACCTCTGTCGTTATCATGTTGGTCACGGACTCTTCACCCAACGCCCCCGCAGCAGTCTCTGGAGGCCAAAGCTGGTCATGGGTACTGAAGACGTCTGGCGTCTCTCCTGTGTTGCTTACTGTTACGGACTCTTCACCTGTTGGTTCAGCCATGGCTCCACTAGACTGATGCTGAGCGAGGATACTGAAGCAGTCCGGTTCCTCTTCTCCCTTGCCTGATGTATGCGGTTGTGCTGTGTCACCCTCATTGCAGATAACATCCGTACCGAGTCGTTGTGTTTTGGGGTTCTCTGTATGCGTGGGCTCCCTCTCCTGCAACTCCGCAGCAGCTCTCGTAGACTCCTGCTGGGTGAGGATCTGGGGCAAGTCCAGCAGTTGCTCCACCTCCAGGCAGCATTCCTCCTGTGCACATGGGGCGGTTGGTTTCTCATTGGTCTCGCCCTTTAAACTCTCGTCCTACACCACGTCATCGTCATCAGTGAAAGTTGTGTCCCAACTGCCATAGCCTGACAAGTCGAGCCCATTACTATTGCAGATGGTGAAACCCAGTTGGTAGAAGAAGTCACATCCCAGTATGTTATCACCATGCATAGCCACTTGAAACTCGAAGTCTTAAACAATCTTCAACTTGTAGCAGACTGTTAGCATGATTGTCCCTATATTGCTAACTGTGGCCATCATAACCATAAAGCTCTGCTGGCTTTTTCTAATTAGGTGGTTGGAGAAAAATTTCTTCACCTTGGTCCAATTCAACAATGACATTCACTGCAGCGGTGTCAAGCAAGAGCGGAACAGCAACATCATCTAACTCTACCGTACTGTATGTGTACGACATGCTCTCAGGACATACCGCGTGGATGGTCATCATGGGCGGGTGGCTTTGCTTGCCTGGTGGGCTCCACGGCATCAGCGATCAGCAAACCTTGGCGAAATTATTAAATCTTCCACACTTCTTACAATGTTGTCCTCTTGCCAGGCAAAAACGTGCTCTCTCATGGTGCATCAGGGAATCACAGTTACCACATGCGGGGCCTCTCAGAGCGGTCTTCTAGTCCATGGTGTTCATCTCAAATTCTTCTGCTGTGCCACCGTGGTCCTCCATGCCCACTGCGTAGGTTAAAGGCATCTGTCCTGGTTGTCGCTGCTGTTGGCGCACACCTAGCTCTGATGCTAACCTTTCTGCTGACTCAAGCTGGAATGCTAGCTCAATAGTGTTAGCTAGCGTCATGTCCTTTGGTGCCATTAACATCTTCGCCCTTAGCCGCAGGTTGATCGTGTGCTCGGCCAATTGGTCCCGCACCATCTCGTACTCTAAAAGTCCAAATCTACACATGCTAGCCAGATGTCTTAGGTCTGCAACGAATTGCTAGGTGGACTCACCAATTCACTGTTGGCAGAATCTGATACGCCACACCAGCACCTTGTCCAGAGTAGCAAAGTAGCTAGCTAGCAGTTCCACAGCGTCACCTAACGAGTCCATTGGTCCAAGTGTATGAAAAATTCTCTGACCTTCTATGCCCAGGTTGTGGACCAGTAGTGCCCATTTCCATCCTTTGTCCAATTTTCCCAAATCCAATGCTGCTACATATGTTTCAAAAGCATCGAGCCAATGTGGCCACGGAAGAGATGGCTCACTGGGGTGCTCCAAATACAGTCTCAGTGGCCTCAGGCACGCCTCCATGGCTTACTTCTCATCGCCAAATGTTATGTCCACAAACCTGGGACTGACCACGGAAGAGTGAGCTGTACTGGAACTGAACTTTATTACAGAAATGGTTAAAGATACAGTACATGTGAATGAGTGCTCGGCTCCTAACTGTGCCTGTTGAGAACACCTGCAAAGAGACCATAACATGGCCGGCTCTTCCCTTATATAAGTCTGTGATGACGGTACCAGCCGGCTATGTCATTGCGCTGCTCTCTGTTATAAAATTCCTTTATAACACATGGCTTCAAATGTGCTGAGCTCCTACTACGGAGGTGGGTGGGGGATGGAGAGAGGCTATCTGTGTCCAGGATGAGGTACTCTTATGAGTGTCATTGTTAAGCTGGATTGATGCTGCATTTCCCCTCTGGTCCACTTTGGTCTGCTTGCACTTTGGATGAACCTGGCATGCACATGGTGCTGTACATGCTCACTTTTTTTCGTCTACCAGGCCAAGCGGTTGACGCATACGCACAACTGTTATTTGTAGTTTCGACCCAACTCTATGGTTAGCGCAAATGTAACACACCACTTTGTTCACCGGCTATTAACACGAGAGTGATGCACATGTTTTTGTAGCAACAACAATGGCATCATTTCAAGGAAAAGCAGGAATTACTGTTTTCCAGTGCTCTCCTCTGCTCAAACTGCTGCTGCTGCAAAAGGATTCACGTATGTTTATTCTCATATTCTGCTTCCTTGTTGTCTTCTTCATCTACTTTATCTCTGTATGCTGTGTTGGTAGTGCCACCTCGTAAATGGAACATTCAGTCATGTGCATGCGCTGTCAGGTCATGGGCAAGCCACACAGTCATAAAATTTGGGCTGCACTCGGTCATCTACACAAGAGTCCTGCGGACACTAGCGGACTAGAGACAATGACGTAAATTTTGTCACACAAGGCTTCCGGTTGCACATATGCAGACAGCAGAGGTGTAGCGTGAATCCAGCTTTAGGGTGAGGGTAATTTTAGGGTGAAGGACACGTTTTAAAAGATTTTCTTAACTCTTCTTATCTCACTTCTCTGTAGTTATTTTCACAGCCACTAGAAGGTGCTGTCTGCAATGTTATTATGCATTCAATCAGGTGTGCTATTAATTGCACGGCCATATGATGGAAGATATGGCATTTTGCAGAAAATACCCTATAGGGCTGATGTTTTCTGATGTCTTCAGTGGCTACATTAAGTTTTCCTTTCCTTATTCTCTTATACTGAGCACCAAGCTAGAATGCGCAAAGTACCATTTTTTATATGGTATGACCTGGCTGGGGCATGAATCCACAACCTCCCCTCTGTGGGGCAGATGCTCGACCACTAGTCTGCCACTCTGGTTGGTGTTTGAAACACTGTGCTTCTTTTCTCCACAGTATCTGCTTTACTCACCCTTATGCAATTAGTAACATGCACAAAAAATTCTGTTTTTCCATGTGTGTGATTAAATATTAAGCTTACACTCTATGCATTTTTATAAGAATGTGCTGCACAAATACTAGATTGTCCTCCAACAAAAAACACTCAATATGATCCTTTTTACCAGCAGGTTGTATGACTTTTATATGTGTTTTGAAATTAGGAAACCTCTTGTGGTTGTGGAAATAATGATATGACATAGAGAAGTGGTTACAGTGCCATGTATGTGAAAAAGGTCACTCACCTTTTCCCTGCCACCTGTAGTGAGTCATAAATGAGGAGGTGACGATAGTGACCAAAAGTGAAGATGCGGATATAAGCTTTTGGGCTACAACATGGTAGCACCATTATTAGTTGCATCCACCAACTTCTGTAGCTGGACTTAAGCACTTATTAAAATGGGGAGCACCATGGAAGGCAAGGACATCAACATTTTTAAGGCCTGGTGGTGCACATGACAGCGTTTTCATTTAGAACCAGAGAAAAGGATCTGCGTGCAAACGACATGTCACAGAAGCAACCTCATGTGCACACGATCCACAGAAGGTGTGAAAACTGCTGCTGTGACTAACAGATGACAAGTAGAAGTTTTACTCTGAGGGACTTTGGATTATAAGATTACAACTATAAATGCCAGATCCCCCCTGCAAGGAATATATCTATATCTATATCTATATCTATATCTATCTCTCTCTCTATATATATACGTATATATATATATATACTGTATATACTGTATATATATATATATATATATATATATATATATATATATATATACTTATATATATATATATATATATATATATATATATATATATATACGTATATATGTATATATATATATACACTACCGTTCAAAAGTTTGGGGTCACTTAGAAATTTCCTTATTTTTGAAAGAAAAGCACTTTTTTTGAATGAAGATAACTTTAAACTAATCAGAAATATACTCTATACATTGCTAATGTGGTAAATGACTATTCTAGCTGCAAATGTCTGGTTTTTGGTGCAATATCTACATAGGTGTATAGAGGCCCATTTCCAGCAACTATCACTCCAGTGTTCTAATGGTACAATGTGTTTGCTCATTGCATCAGAAGGCTAATGGATGATTAGAAAACCCTTGTGCAATCATGTTAGCACAGCTGAAAACAGTTTAGCTGGTTAGAGAAACTATCAAACTGACCTTCCTTTGAGCAGGTTCAGTATCTGGAAAAAATTATTATTTCAAATACAAATCATTATTTCTAACCTTGTCAATGTCTTGACTATATTTTCTATTCATTTTACAACTCATGGTGGTAAATAAGTGTGACTTTTCATGGAAAACACAAAATAATTGTCTGGGTGACCCCAAACTTTTGAACGGTAGTGTATATATATATATATTCTTCTTTGGGCTGTTCCCTTTTAGGGGTCACCACAGCAGATCATCTGCCTCCATCTCATATCCCTTGCTTCTTCCTCTGTAACACCGACCCTCTCCATGTCCTCCTTCACTACATTCACAAATCTTCTCTGTGGTCTTCCTCCTCCTCCTGCCTGGCAGCGCCATCTTCAACATCCTTTGTCCAATATATCCATTGTCCCTCCTCTGCACATGTCGAAACTATCTCAGTTTTGCCTCTCTTACTTTGTCTCCAAACCGCTCAACCTGAGCTGTCCCTCTGATATACTCATTTCCAATCTTGTCCCTCCTAGTCACTCCCAATAAAAATCTTCAACTCTGCCACCTCCATCTCCATCTCCTCTCTTTTTTTAGTGCCCCTGTCTCCAAACCATACATCATACTAGGTCTCACTACCGTCTTGTAAATCTTCTCTTTCACGCTTGCTGCAACCCATCCATCCATCCATCCATCCATCCATCCATCCATCCATCCATCTTCTACCGCTTTTCTGGAGGTCCGGGTTGCAGAGACAGCAGTTCAAGCAGAGAAGCCCAGACTTCCCTCTCCCCAACCACCTGCTCCAGCTCTTCAGAGAGGATACCAAGGTGTTCCCAGACCAACTGGAAGACATAGTCTCTCCAGCGAGTCCTGGGTCTGCCCCGGGGTCTCCTTCCAGTGGGACGTGCCTGCAACACCTCAAGTGGGAGGCGTCCAGGAGGAATCCTGATCAGATGCCCATACCACCTCAACTGACTCCTTTCAATGTGGAGGAGCAGCGGTCCTACTCTGAGCCTCTCCCGGATAACTGAGCTCCTTGCTGCAACCCTTCTGTCACAAATCCCCCCTGACACTCGTCTCCACCCACTCCACCCTGCCTGCACTCTCTTCTTCAACTCTCTTGTGCATTTTCCATTGCTTTGGATGGTTGACCCCAGGTATTTAAACTCATCTACTTTCACTACCTCTACTCCTTGCATCTTCACCGTTACACTTGCCTCCCTGTCATTCACACTCATGTAATCAGTCTTGCTTGTACTGACTTTCATTTCTCTTCTCTCCAGAGTATACCACCACCTCTCCAGGTTTCTCTTCCACCTGCTCCCTACTCTCACTACAGATCACAATTTCGTCTGCAAACATCATGGTACACGGAGACTCCTGCCTGACCCCATCTGTCAGCCTGTCCATCACCATGGCAAACAAGAAGGGGCTCAGAGCCGATCCCTGATGTTACCCCACCCCCACCTTGAACACATCTGTCACTCCTGCAGCACACCTCACCGCCATCTCGCTGTCCTCATACATGTCCTACACCACCCTCACATACTTCTCTGCCACTCCTGATTTTCTCATACAGTACCACACTTCCTCTCTTGGCACCCTATCATATGCGTTCTCTAGATCCACAAAGACACTGTGCAACTTCTTCTGATCTTCTTCTTCATCAGCACTCTTAGAGCAAACACTGCATCTGTAGTACTCTTT
Organism: Pholidichthys leucotaenia; assembly: GCA_020510985.1. Lineage (NCBI taxonomy): Eukaryota > Metazoa > Chordata > Actinopteri > Cichliformes > Pholidichthyidae > Pholidichthys > Pholidichthys leucotaenia. The sequence continues at coordinate 290,328,289 of CM035843.1, forward strand.
CTTGGCATGAAACCGCACTGCTGCTCACTGATTGTCACCTCTCCTCTTAACCTGGCTTCAATAACTCTTTCCCATATCTTCAGTGTGGCTGATCAACTTCATGCCTCTGTAGTTACTACAGCTCTGAGCATCACCTTTGTTCTTGAAAATTGGCACCAAAACACTTCATCTCCACTCCTCAGGCATCCTCTCACTCTCCAAGATTGTGGAATGACACAGGGAATAAGTATTGAATACATGAAGAAAAAGAGGTACAAAAAGGCATAGAAAGCCAAGAAACCAGCTGAAATCCATCAGAATTTAGAAAGCCATCCCATCCTCCATCAGTGCAAATTAATGTCAGCTGGTTAAGTCCTGACTGATAGCCTTTAAAAAAGTCTGTGAATATCAGATTGTCACACCACAAAGAACTCATGATGGGTAGAAGCAGAAAGCTCTCTCTAGACCTTCACAACCTTATTGTTGCTAAACATAATGATGGCATTGGTTACAGGTGCATTTCTAAACTGCCGAATGGCCCAATGAGCGCTGTTGGAGCCATCATTTGGAAGTGGAAAGAACATCACTTTACCATAAGCCGGCCATGACCAGGAGCTCCTTGCAAGATTTCTGACAGAGGAGTAAAAAGAATTATCGGAAGAGTTATCCAAGAGCCAAAGACCACTCGCGGAGAGCTCCAGAAAGACCTGGAGTTAGCAGGTACTGCTGTTTCAAAGAAAACAATAAGTAATGCACTCAACCGACATGGGCTCTATGTGCGCTCACCTCGCAAGACTCCATTGCTGAAGAAAAAGTATGTTGAAGCTCGTTTAAAGTTTTCTGCACAACATTTGGGCAAGCCAGTAAAATACTGGGAAAATATAGTCTGGTCAGATGAGACCAAAATTGAACTTTTTGGATTCCACAATAAGGGTGTCCATATGTACACCTGGCACCAGGACATCCTAGGTCGCAGGTCGATGATCGATTTTGTTATCGTGTCATCAGACCTGCGACCGTATGTCTTGGACACTCGGGTAAAGAGAGGTGCAGAGCTGTCAACTGATCACCACTTGGTGGTGAGTTGGATCCGATGGCAGGGGAGGAAGCCATTCAGACCTGGTAGACCCAAACATATAGTGAGGGTGTGCTGGGAACGTCTGGCTGAGGCCCCTGTCTGGGAGGTCTTCAACTCCCACCTCCGGAAGAACTTCAACCACATTCCGAGGGAGTCTGGAGACATGGAGTCTGAATGGGCCATCTTCTCCACCTCTGTTGTTGAAGCAGTGGCCCAGAGCTGCGGCCGCAAGGTGGTCGGTGCATCTCGTGGTGGCAACCCCCGAACCAAGTGGTGGACACCAGTGGTAAGGGGGGCCATTAAGCTGAAGAAGGAGTCCTATCAAGCTTGGTTGGCTTGTGGGACTCCCGAAGCAGTTGAGGTGTACTGGCAGGCCAAGCGGAGTGCAGCTCGGGTGGTTGCTGAAGCAAAAACCCAGGTATGGGAGGAGTTCGGTGAGGCCATGGAACAAGACTTTCGGTCGGCCTCGAAGAGATTCTGGCAAACTGTCCGGCGGCTCAGGAGGGGAAAGCAGCTCCCTGTCCACACTTTGTATGGTGCGGATGGGGCGCTGTTGACTTTGACTGGGGATATCGTCGGGCGGTGGAAGGAATACTTTGAGGATCTCCTCAATCCCACTGATACGCCTTCAACAGAGGAAGCAGGGTTTGTGGACGAGGGGGATGACTCGCCTATCACAGGGGCCGAGGTCGCCAAGGTGGTTAAAAATCTCCGTGGTGGCCGGGCCCCGGGGGTGGACGAGATTTGCCCTGAGTACCTCAAGGCCCTGGATGTTGTTGAGCTGTCATGGTTGACACGCCTCTGCAACATTGCGTGGAGGTCGGGGGCAGTGCCTTTGGCATGGCAAACCAGGGTGGTGGTTCCTCTCTTCAAAAAAGGGGACCAGAGGGTGTGCTCCAACTTTAGACGGATCACACTCCTCAGCCTCCCTGGGAAGGTCTATGCCAAGGTACTGGAGAGAATAGTCCGGCCGTTGGTCGAACCTCGGATTCAGGAGGAGCAATGTGGTTTTCGTCCTGGCCGTGGCACATCGGACCAGCTCTTTACCCTCTTGAGAATTCTCGAGGGTTTGTGGGAGTTTGCCCAACCAGTTTACATGGGTTTTGTGGACTTGGAGAAGGCATTTGACCACGTCCCTCGTGGTTTTTTGTGGGGGGTGCTTCGGGAGTATGGGGTATCGGGCTTGTTGTTACGAGCTATTCAGTCTCTGTACGACCGTTGTGAGAGTTTGGTTCGTATTGCCAACACTCGGTCGGACTCATTCCCAGTGAGAGTTGGACTCCGCCAGGGCTGCCCTTTGTCACCGATCCTGTTCATAATTTTTATGGACAGGATTTCTAGGCGCAGCCAGGGAATGGAGGGTATCATGCTTGGTGACCACAGGATCTCATCTCTGTTGTTTGCAAATGATGTTGTCCTGTTGGCTTCATCCAGCAATGGCCTACAGCTCTTGCTGGGACGGTTTGCCGCTGAGTGTGAAGCGGCTGGAATGAGAATCAGCACCTCCAAGTCCGAGTCCATGGTCCTCAGCCGGAAAAAGGTGGATTGTCCTCTTCAGGTTGGGGACAGGCTCCTGCCCCAAGTGGAGGAGTTTAAGTATCTTGGGGTCTTGTTCACGAGTGAGGGGAAAATAGAGCGAGAGATTGACAGACGGATTGAAGCAGCATCTGCAGTGATGCGGACGTTGTACCGGTCTGTTGTGGTGAAGAGGGAGCTTAGTTCTAAGGCAAAGCTGTCGATTTACCAGTCAATCTACGTTCCTACTCTCACCTATGGTCACGAGCTTTCGGTAATGACCGTAAGAACGAGATCGCGGATACAAGCGGCTGAAATGAGCTTTTTCCGTAGGATTGCTGGACTCACCCTCAGAGATAGGGTGAGGAGCTCAGTCATCCGGGAGAGGCTCAGAGTAGAGCCACTCCTCTTCCACATTGAAAGGAGTCAGTTGAGGTGGTATGGGCATCTGATTAGGATGCCTCCTGGACCCCTCCCACTTGAGGTGTTTTGGGCACGTCCCACTGGGAGGAGACCCCAGGGCAGACCCAGGACTTAGTGGAGAGACTATGTCTCCCAGCTGGTCTGGGAACGCCTTGGTATCCTCTCTGAAGAGCTGGAGCAGGTGGCTGGGTAGAGGGAAGTCTGGGCTTCTCTGCTTGAACTGCTGCCTCCGCGACCCGAACCTCCGGAAAAGCAGTAGAAGATGGATGGAAGGATGAATGGATTCCACAACACACAGCATGTTTGGAGGAGAAATGGCACTGCACATCTCATCATGGTATGGAGGTGTTTTTCAGCACGTTACAGGCAGACTTCATATAATGAAGGAAAGATGAATGGACCAATGTACAGAGACATTGTTGAATAAGAACCTGTTGCCATCTGCTAAGATGCTGAAGAAGAAACGAGGGTGGACATTTCAGCAAGACAATGATCCCAAACACACAGCCATGGAACTCTCAACTGGCTCCAGAGAAGGAAAATAAAGCTGCTAGAATGGCCCAGTCAGTCACCTGACCTGAATCCAATTGAAAATCTATGGAACAAACTGAAGATCAGAGTTCATAGAAGACACCAACAGAACCTTCAAGATCTGAAGACAGTTTGTGCAAGAATGGTCTTAAATCACTCCTGAGCAATGCCTGCACCTTGTTTCTCCATATAGGCGGCGTCTGGAAGCTGTTATTACCAACAAAGGCTTTTCTACTAAATATTACATGAATTTCACCAAGCGTGTTCAATACTTATTCCCTGTGTCATTTTACTTTATTAAATATAACTTGTTTTGTGAATACAGATGCCTTGATTTCTTTGTATGTATGGATTACTTGGGTTGTTACTGATGTCTTTTGAAAATCTCAGGTCAATGGCTCAATCAGAAATATGTTTTATGAGAAAAAAGTTGACGTGTTCAATACTTATTTTCCCCCATTGTAGTTGTTGGTCAAGATCCAGAGGTAAACCCGTGTAGCAAGTTTGGTGACCCTAGAGAGCTTTACACTTTCTATAGTAAGAGGACATAGGCAGTGGCAACCTTGACCTTTGGCTTTTTGACCCCAAACCTATAGTCAGAGGTCATGGTTTAAGAGTGAACCTGTGTACCAGGTTTGGTGACTCTAGCTTTCTTTGTTGTTGGCATAGAGTTTATAAGCTATTTTAATGTTGACCTTTGACCTTGTGATCCCAAAACCATAGTCACACTTCAGGGTCACAGGGTGAACCTGTGTACCAAGTTTGGTGACCCTAGTTTTACTCGTTGTACAGTAACAAGGCATAGGAAATGTTAGCCTTAACCTTTGACCTTTTGACCCCAAACCCATAATAAGGACAGGGTGTAAGTCATCCAAGATGCGTCTTAGATACAACTACTGTATCTGTCATGAATCCGGGTTTGAAGGCCAAACCTGGCTCTGGCTTATTGTTAGGATTTGACCTAGTTTCCTCCTGACAGCTCGGGCACGCCCCTCCTCCTGTCAAGCTCCGTCAGCTGCACTGTCTGGTGCTCACACACATACACACACCCACATGCACACACACATGCCCTCGCTCCATTCATTCTCATTTCACACACTCTCACACACCTGGTGTTAATCAGTTCTGCCCACGCATTCGCACACCGGCAATCTCTTTCCTTGTTAGCTTCTGGAGTATTTGTTGGGTGCGCCAGAGGAAAGTGATTGTCGGGGCATTCACCCTCATTCATGGCAGCAAACTCTCCATGAATGATGTATCACTCCCTTCACGTTCTCAGCCCGACATCTCCAGATGATCAATCCCTGGGTGTTCGCGGCTGTCTTCAGCTTCTAATCCTCGTCCACCAGACTGCTCGGTTTGCCTCGGATTGCTCCAGCCCTGTAAGTGTCATTTTGTTTTGCCTTTCATTTCGTGCTGTTTGCAGCCCTGCGGTGCTAGGCTTATCGCCTTTCCTTTTGTGCTAAACAGTCCTGTAGCACTAGGCTTCTGTGACCGGGCTGTAGAGCCTCCTGTAGGCACCCTGTATGTCTGGTGGCCTCGTCCTGCCATTACACCTCGCTGTATTTTTGTGTGCCTAAACTGAACTGATACTTGGTGATAATTGGACTTGCTATTTCCCTTGTGCTGTTAATAAAAGTGCACCATCCACTCTTGCTCTTGGGTTTTCATTCTCTCTCTCGTGCGCCGAGCCATGACGCACGGAGGTTTATGACAGTATCAATTTGAAAAGCCTACATCATTTCTTTCAGTAGTTATTGCATTTAGAAGATTTGGGGAAAATCTGACCTCTGACCTTTGACCGCAAGGTCATCCGATGAGAGTGAAATTGCAATTTGCACATCATCAGTGCATATCAAACCATGGCACCAAGTTTCAAAACATTTGGAACAAAACAATAGAGGAGTTGATTTCACAAGACAGTTACGTGGTGTAGTGAGTGTGGTGTGTGTGTGCTGCTGTACCTGCCCCTGGTGTGACGTCAGGTGGGCACAGCCCTTGTATATAAATAGTTCTGTTCTCATAACACAACATAACAAAAATAATTTTTTTGTAAGTTGTCTGTGTTTTTTCAACTGATTTAAGACAATTTTGCACTGCTGAATCCGAAAATGACATCCGTTTCTCTCGATCAGGTCAGGTTTTTATGGTAAGTTGTAAGCAGTTGTACAGTAGTTGTACAGTTGTACTGTAAATTGAATAGTAAACATTGATAAAGGTCAGTACATGTAAATTGAATGTTATGTCATCATTGTTCAAAATTCAGAGAATTTCAAGAAATAAAAAAGAATTTTGCATCATATAAAGTAAAAATACCCATACATGTAAACAAAATCGTAAGAAAGCATGTGACCATAGTTCAAAAAGGTGACCTGATTGAGCAAAACCAGTGTGATTTTTGGATTCAGCACATCAAAACTGTCCTAAATCAGCCAAAAAAAACAGACAATAAATTTTGTGTTGACCAGTGTAATAAAGAGGGGATTTGCTGTAACACAGAAGAGCCTCCAGTCCCTCATTCCTCATACATAACATTTGGCAATGAGAAGAAAAAATATGGGAGCGTACGGGCTACCTCCACCACTATCACGTTGCTATTTCTAGAGTACATAGGAGAGCCGGTGATCCTGTGGCCACAGTGGAGGGCCATGTTCGAGGATTACATTGGGGCGCTGGGCTTAAGTAGAATTGACGGGAGATGACGGCGAGCACTTCTGGCCCACCATCTCAGTGCGGAAGGCCGAAGAATTCTCGGTACGTTGGATGAAACGGAGTACTATGAGGATGCTGTCGAGCGGCTGGCTGAGTACTTTGATGAACAGACCAGGATCATGAAGCTGTAGGTAACGGAGCTGTTGGCGCCAGGAACGGCTAAGCTAGTTAGCTTGGGGAAGCTAACGGCCCATTTGGTACATATGGAAAGGCTAGCCGCTAAGCTAACTTTGCGCCAAAACCAAGCTACCAGCTACCAGCTAGACTTCGAAGTAGGACCGGGGCCATGAGTGGAGGAGTCCCTGGTCACTGAAGACGGGGGGGGCCAGTCAAGGAGCACAGCACGGTACAAGACCATAGCGCTGTTGAATCAGACGGCGTGGTGTGCAACGACAGCGGAGAGGGAGAGCAGCAGGAGTCATCCCCGCAGCTGGAGGTTAGGCAGCAAGTGAGTGGGACCATGGAGGCTGAGAACCCCGGGGACGAACAGCAACAGCCGGGCATGGAGACGACGCAGTGGTGTGCCTGGAATGAGGGTGCCGACAGCAGCGACGACACAACCGGGTTGGAGAGTGACGCCGACGAGAGTGACGCCGACGAGAGTGACGCCGATGAGAGTGACGCTGACGAGAGTGACGCTGGCGAGAGTGACGCTGACGAGAGTGACACTGAGAACCCCGAGGGAGAGCAACAGCAGCCGGACACAGAGGCAGCACAGCGGAGCGCCTGGAACGAGGGTGCTGGGAGCAACGGCGAGGGTCGGGAAACGATGCTGGTGAAAGCAATGCTGTAAGCCGCGGGAGTGAGCAACAGCAGCCGTGTGCCATGGAGGTCGGGCAGTATCTCAGTGCCGGAGCTCAACGCGCCCTGGATGAGGGTGCTGGGCTGTATGGCGAGGCGCCCGAGGCAGCAAGTGGCGCCAACTAACGGGCTTCAGGTCTCCCTGGAGTTCGGCCACAGGGGGTCGGAGTGTTTGGGACTACGACGGCGGTGTTGAAAGTGGTCGGGAACAGACCAACAAGCACGGAGAGACGGTGTGCCAGACAGCAGCACGGCAGGTCCCGAGGAATGAGGCAGTCAGTGTTGAAGAGTGACATTTTTGCAGGAGAGATTGGTTTTGATCCCGGAGGCAGACGGCGGCCAGGGGTGTTCATGCCATGGGGTTGCCCGGGACCTCCGAACTGGTCTTATCTTCAGCGGCCAGGGGTGTGCATGATTTGGGGCTGCCCTGGTCCCCAGGGCCAGTGTTACCTATGGTTGCCGGTGTACATAGGTGTGACTTAAATACCCTTGATGCAAATATGTATACATATTCTCTGCTGGTGTGCATATGAGTATGTATGATTTGGGATTATTTTACTTGTTTTTAGAGACATGGTCCAATTGAGTTATTTTTGTGTGAATGTGATAGGTCACTTTCCTACAGTTCATGATCCCTTGTTCCTTAGTGCATGATTCGGGTCCTAAATTGGGGAGGGTTTCAATTGTGTGTGGTTTGCATTTTGTAAGGGGGAGGGGAATTGTGGTGTAAAATGGTAAATGGTAAATGGCATTCACTTATATAGTGCTTTTATTCTCATCTCTTGATGACCAAAGCGCTTTACAGATCCTGCTATCCACCCATTCACACATACATTCACACACTGAGTGTGTAGTGAGTGTGGAGTGTGTGTGTGCTGCCATACACGCCCCTGGTGTGACGTCAGGTGGACACGGCCCTTGTATATAAATAGTTCTGTTCTCATAATAAAGAGGGGATTTCCTGCAACACAGAAGAGCCTCCAGTCCCTCATTCCTCATACATAACAAGTTACTGTCTATGAAGTGAGGTGAAATAGGAGGTCATAGGTCAGGGGCTACAACTCCTGCAAAAATCATCTGATCAGAACCAAATTACGATATGTGCATCATCAGTGTATATCAAACCACAGCACCAAGTTTCAAACCTACAAAACAAAACTGTAGGAGGAGTTGATTTCACAAAAGTGGGACAGGCAGATGGATGGACGGACGGACAAACGGACAGATGGACTGACCCATAATTAATCCCCCTTCGGCTTTGCCCAAAGGGCTCTTCGACCCATTTGGGCTTCATCCAGCAAGGAATAAAAACCATTACAAGTAAGAAAAATTAGTGGTGTGATGTGATGATGGCCGGCTGAGGAGCTGCGCAAAGCTAGATATAAAATTACCAACCTCTCTACAGTTATTTTTTTATCATTCAGCATCGATGTATGCGTCATTTTAGGGATGTTTTTCAGTTTGTAGATCTTCCTTGGTTATAAATTTGATGTGTATTTTTATCTGTAAGGCTGCATCTATTGTTTTTTTTAAAAAAAAGCATTTTATAGATACCGTTAAGAGCCCTTTTTTACCTAATCATAACTACTACCAACTACGTAACATCACACTCAAAGCTTAATCACAGAGGTGTTTGTGGTGTGTGGACTGGCTGAAATTGATTGTAAAATGGGGATGTAACGTCATAGTTACTGTTTTTAAACTGTGCCCACGGACACGGAAAAACGGTGCCGATAACACCTCTCCACTCTGGAAACTGTTTCAAATCTGTACACTTTCACACCTCCAAAATCCTGGGGTTGTGTGCATGGATAGCCAAACTGTGGACGAATTTTTCCAGTTTGGAGTAAATATGTTGTTGTGTGCACGGCCCCTAAGATAGCACATATGGATGGATTCTGAAGTTACAAAACAATGATGTAGCTAATTTTACATGTTAGAGGATTTTGTTACAAACACACGATAGGGTAATTACAACACCTCACAGCCCCCTCCCGGGTGAAGTAATGTCACTGGAGTTGAATACTGTATATTCAGAATATTATTGTAAAAGACATGCAATTCACCTTTGCTATTCTAGTGTAAAAAATAGTCAGGTGGTTGCATTGGAGATGCACATCTTGTTACAGTGTAGGGTACATGGCTACACTGTAGCTATGGCGTCATTTTGATGATGAAGTATAAATCACACTAGACCATTATACCAAGTTGTAAGGTAATGCATGTCAGCCATCCAATGTTCTATGCTTTCATCAGCCTTAAAGGGGTCATTGACTGAAAAATTGTGTTTGTAGGTTTTAACTGTCTGAAGTGAGTCTACTGGTCACCTAATTATATAAAAAAAAAATCAAAACAGTCAATTCTCTTAAAAAAAAAAACACACACAACCTTTATTTCATTTTTCTCTCCCAGAAATGCCAGAAATGTTTTTGACTTTTCTGTCTAACTTGTTAACATCACGACTGGAAAAAAAACAACCCACCGCCGTCCTTGAGACGCTCTATTGTTGGCCTGCCTAGCTGTCTGTCATGTAGATGGAAGGGGTGCTAAAGGTAGCCTATTAGCCTCTGAGCTATTAGCCCCAAGCTAACACTGGTACCAGGAAGCTCAAACCAAGCGCGGCTTATGTTGTTGTTTTCTTCAGCTCTTAGTCACCCTAATAACCATCCCTGTTACCACCTGGTTCTCCAGTCCACAGTCCACAAAATACCACGCGTCGCTCTGGCCCATCTCTCAGTGGTTTTGCCATGATTCTGCAGCCGGCACCAGCGTGCCGGTTGCGACAACCGTCTACGCCGCAACCTGAGGCTGCTCCCTCGAGCTCCCCCACCATCCCCTGGGGCTCCACACGACTCCGCTCCACCCCCGCAGGCAACATAGTGGAGCCACTTCGTGATGGCACATCCCCCAGCTGGCTGCAGGAGAGGAGCAGAGTACCACAGAGCAAGACACTGCACATTGAGATCCCGTGGCTTGGCAGCTCGGCTCAACCAGCAGCCCCGGGTCACAGCGATCGTTGGGTCACGTGGTGCTGGCGATTTGTTGTGGCATCCTGGCGAGGTTGTTGGGAGATGGGCTGGAGTGACGCCAGATACACAATCGACCATGGATCAGTGAACCATCCCTGCTCATCCAAGCTAGAAGGAGGCTAGAAGCTACTCAGCTAATGGCTAACTGACATAAGAGGGAGGGTGGAGTTGAACAGCTCAAGGATGTTTCATAAAGTGACGGGCTTTAAATCAGAGCATTTCAAGAAAGCCAGGGTAAATAAAAAAACAAATTTGCTTCAGTGATTAAAAAAATTAAAAAAATGTCAACAAGGTATGTCACAAACACTTCATTAAGACATGTTTGAGCTATTAAAATGTGGAACAAGTGCAGTCAATGACCACTTTAATGTAAATTTAACTATAGCTTCATTTCATAATTACTGCAAATTTAATGAACAAGCTAACACTGGTACCAGGAAGCTCAAACCAAGCGCGGCTTGGTTTATTTACATTTTGGTTTATTTACATTTTGAAATTAAGAGACAAACATTTTAGCTAGAATCCCACTGAGTAGATAAAACAAATTGCTGAAATCAGACAATTTCTCTGAGTGAAAGCAGTGGACCTATGCTGTCCGTCACTTTATTGTGTCCCTGGAATAATTTCTGTTGTGAGTATTTGCAACACATTTCTCTTTTTGCAAGGCTTGTGCCCTTTGTGTGTTGACATTTTGATGAAGATGTTTTCTTGATCTGATTTTGTTTCACACATTTGCAGTTCGTTCCTAAGGATTTTTTTGTATACTTTATTGATCCCCAGAGGGGAAATTGAGGGCATCCACCTGGATGGATGAAGCAGCCACGGTACGGCGCTATCCCTTTATCATTCACACACACATTCGCACCTAGGGCCACTTTAGAGTCTCCAGTTAACCTAACCTGCATGTTTTTGGCCTGTGGGAGGAAACTGGAGAAATCCCGGAGTAAACCCACGCAGATACGGAGAGAAACATGCAAACTCCACACAGATCACTGTTGGTCAGGGGCTGCCATGCGTTCTCAAGTAGCAGAGTGAAGTTAGGTTGCAGCCTGAAATTTTTAATGTTTGATTGATTACATTTTTAAAAGAAAGTGTTAAAGAAAGTGACAACACGAGATTTATACTGCCCTTTGTGTTCGTTTAATTAAACAACTTCCTAACACCACACACACACACACACACACACACACACACACACACACACACACACACACACACACACACACACAGAGAGCACACACAGGTCGGTGGCACCATCAACAAAAGAAACAATCTCCAATTTAAAACAAACTGACAATAAAAGACTATCTCTCCTCACCAGAGTAATACCCAGGAGCATAAGCATTAAGAATGGCTGATGGGATAAGACCATGACTAACAACACTGTATCTGATCCAAGGGTGGATATTCAAAGGGGCACTAAAGCAGCCAACAGATGTAAACTTGCCCTTTTCCGTGGGGGCTGTGCTGAGTTATCAGCCAGAAATCCCCTTATTGTCTCTCAGATGGAGGGACAATTGGTTTAGTTTACCAGTTTAGCATAGTTAGGCCGTGAGCAGCTGCCACTTTTCGTTCAGTTTCGTGGCACCCAACAGGGAACTAAAATGTTAGTGTTTCTAAATTAAGATTACATTATTGTAAGACAGAATATCGATGTTCCCACTTCCAAAGGTGTGGATAGCTGTATGAAAAATGCGATTGAAGTCAGTCGGTAATAATTGTCTGGCTACCTTAAACATGGCCCAGTCCGGGACGTTTTAACCAATCAGCGTCGTCCCTTTGGTCATGTGACAACAAAATGGCAGCGGGCACAGGGGTAGCGTGCGCTGAAAGCCTCTCCTGTGTTATTCACATTTCCAATAAGTTTTCGGGCAGTATCACTCGTTTTACTGAAGCATCGTGGGCAAAAGTACGTGAGTGTGCCCAAAAATGGCTTGTACTTGACGGACCCCAACAGAAAGTAGCAGAACAACGTCACGACTTGTTCGAGAAAGGTGAGTGGCAGCCATTGTTTATGGTTGTACTGCGTGTGCCCTGGAGTCGTTTGGCTCCGATCATTTATAACTCTAAATATGAACTAAAATGGAACCCTAGATGTCTAAAACCTTTGTCAACCACTCACAGGGTGACCTTGTCCTGGTCTAAGACTCCGAGTAGGCCGATCTGGGGGTGTGGAGGCTAATAACCAAGGGACTCTGGGTGCCAGGTAACATAGTCCTAGTATAGATCTAGATGATGCAGATCGACTCACTCTGATGATGCATCTATCCCCAGAACCCACCCTGGGCCTGAATTATAGTCAAAATATACCACTACCACAAAGTAGCTCAAATGGGAAAAGGGTAGCAATCCCAGTGAGCTTAGCTCTGAGTCTGAGGGTTGGATGTACTTCTCAGCCCAAGCCCAAGGGGTGCAGTGTACTAGTAGGTGAGGGAGGAACAAGTCTGGGCATACATTTATATAGTTTGCACATAGTCACACCCATACTATCAAGCCTTAGGCGGATGGAAAATGGCCTGTTAAGGAAAGCCCATATGTTTGTGATGTGTCACCCAAGAAAGGTTAAACTCATAGCAGCAGCAGTCGCCTGTATACTTTATGCTCTCAATAAATATGGGCACATGGCGCCTGAAGAGATCTTGAACTATGTGCACTGTTCATGCAAGCGGAGTAGGTGCGAGGCCAGCAGATGTACATGCAAGGCATCGGATCTCAGCTGCACTGATCTATGCGCCTGCATCGATTGCGTAAATCGTGTTCTTACAGAATCTGAAAGATCTGTGGAAGCAGAGGAGGAAGAAAATGAGGGAGATGATTCTGGTGATGAGTAAGGTGGAGGTTGAATACAGGTTGTATCAGGATATGACAGCTATACATGTTGGATTTATGTAAATTAGCAGAGTTCTTTGACACTCAATCACATAACTGACCAGGAATCGATTTCTCGGGTCAACATTATTTGGAAAAGATGTATCAAACGTGATTCTAGGTAGAGTGGTTAAGAAGTTAGGCTATCCATGCCTATGACAGCCATCTTGGATTTATTTAAATGAGTGTAGTTCTTTGACCCTCAATCACACAAGTGACCTCAGAAATCGATTCCTGGGCATAACATTATCCGAAAATGATGTCTCAAACGTGATTCTAGGTAGACTGATTAAAAAAGTTCATCCATCCATGACGGCCATTTTTGATTTATGCAAATAAGCGGAGTTCTTTGACCCTCAATCACATATTTGACCTCAGAAATCGATTCCTCGGGTCAACATTATGCAGAAAAGACGTCTCAAACGTGATTCTAGGTAGAATGGTTAAGAAGTTGGACTATCCATGCCTGTGGCGGCCATCTTGGATTTATGCAAATGAGTGGAGTTCTTTGAGCCTCAATCACAAAAGTGACCTCAGAAATCGATTCCTGGGTATAACATTATCTGAAAATGATGTCTCAAACGTGATTCTAGTTGTACTGATAAAAAAGTTAGGCCATTCATGGCAGCCATCTTGGATTTATGAAAATTAGTGGAGCCCTCAATCACATATCTGACCTCAGAAATTGATTCCTCGGGTCAACATTATCCAAAAAAGACGTCTCAAACGTGATTATAGGTAGAGTGGTTCAAAATATAGTCCATCCACACCCATGGTGGCCATCTTGGATTTATGCAAATTAGCGGGGTTCTTTGACCCTCAGTCACACTAACGACCTCGGAAATCGATTCCTCGGGTTAACATTAGCCGAAAAGGACGTCTCCAACGTGATTCTAGGTAGAATGGCTAAAAAGTTAGTCCATCCATGGCAGCCATCTTGGATTTATGCAAATTAGCGTGGTTCTTTGACCCTCAATCACACAGTCGACCTCAGAAATCGATTCCTCGGCTCAACATTATCTGAAAAAGAGGCCTCAAACGTGTTTCTAGGTAGACTGGTTGAAATGTTAGGCCATTCATTCCCTTGGTTAGTCGTGGCAGCCATCTTGGATTTATGCAAATTTGACATAGCTATCCACACCTTTGACAGTGGGAACATCGATTTTCGGATTCAGCAGGGTTTTTTTTACATAGAAATCATCAAAGATCCCGTAGTTCCCAGTTGGGTGCCACGAAAATCATTTTCTAGCCACATTTTGAGGGAGCTGCTCACGGCCTAAGTGGACTGTAACTGTTACATAGTCATACAGTAGTTAATGGAATTTCATATACTGTAAATATCCCACTCCATGGGCAAGCAGGAGTTTACGTCTTCCTTGGCCAAATGCAAATCATATTTTAGAGCTTTAGCAGAATGAAACAGCCTGCCTAACAATATCAGAGATGTGGCATATTCACACTTTTTAAAGTCTGAAAATTTTGGGGGAAAATGATACAAATGATTCCAGAATATCATATATTAAGCAACTTATTTGCAATTTGATTAAACGGTTGTGGTAGACTGCAAGTCTAACTTAAAACATTACTGGCACATGCCTCTAGGGGGAACTACCTTTATTGTTCAGCACTGCTACTAAGGGGACACATTAGAATAAGAGTGTGAAAACCCCGCGCAGAATCCATGTTCAGTCATATTATGTGTGTTGCAGAATAAACGGCAGAGTTAGCCAAAGAAATAACTCAAGTGTGATCATTGCTACACGGTAGGATATCACACAATTGGCGACGAGGATTAAAAGAAAAAAATCAGCGGCGAGAAACAGAGAACATTGCAAGTGTGGCGAACTCAAGTGACTCCAGTAGTTCGAGTGCAAGTTCAGAGGAGGAAAAAACGAGGTTTCCCCACCACGACGAGCAATGGCGGCTGTAATCGGAACGGTAACCCCTTTTGATAACTCGACTCAGTCATGGGAAGAATATAGTGAAATGTTGGACTTTTTCTTCGAAGCTAATGACATTGAGGAGCCAGACAAAAGGAAGGCTGTACTGTTGAGTGGAGTTGGTGCAACTACTTACAGCTTGTTGAGAAATTTAATAAGCCCTGCATTACCGAAAGATAAAACGTACGACCAGCTTACTGCTGAGCTTCAGAAGCACTTCAGCCCCAAACCGAGTGAAATCGTGCAACGATTCAAATTTAATTCACGCATAAGGAGGAACACTGAGTCCATAGCAGAGTATGTGGCAGAATTGAGGAAATTAACACTGCACTGTGATTACAAAGACTCATTGGAAGAAATGTTAAGAGACAGACTTGTGTGTGGAGTGAATGATGACCGAATGCAACGGCGACTTTTATCTGAAAAAAAACTCACTTTTGTGAAGGCTTTGGAATTATGCCAAGCGATGGAAACAGCATCTAAAGATGTGAGAGAGATGCAAGGGAAGCTAACAGAGGACACAGCAACGCATGTTCGTGTGCCTAAGACCCAAGTAGGTGTCCACAAAGTGTTGACTGACAAAACTCAGCACAAATTCCCCAGTTGTTATCGCTGCAAAGGCCAGCACAATGCCGCCGAGTGCAAATTTGCCACTGAGCTGTGTCATAATTGTGGCAAGCGAGGGCACATTAAGAAAGCATGTAGAATAAAGGTGGACAGCGCACAGGTGCTGAAAGCGACAGTTAATGGGCAAAAGTATGAAAACAAGGGCCCAGGAAAGGAACAGCGAGTGAATCAACTGAGAGGGGAGGGAGAAAGTGATACAGAAGACATGGGTTTTCACACAATTTACAACACGTCAGAGGAGCTGACCAAGGTAGCGCCCATCACGCGTACCATGAATGTTAATGGAATGAAAGTAACATTTGAAGTTGATACAGGCTGTGGAGTAACCATATTAAGTAAACAGCAATATACACAACTGTGGAAGAAAACAGACACAGCAGAATTAAATCCCTGTTCATTAAAATTAAAAACATACACAGGAGAGAAGCTAGACGTGCTAGGCATGGCACAAGTGAAGGTGCAGCACGAAAACAAAGAAAAGGACTTACCTGTAGTAGTAGTTGGGAGCGAAGGACCAAATCTACTAGGGCGAAGTTGGCTACAAGAACTGGCCATGATTGATCAGTTGGTGAATAAAGTGGAATCTCAGCCCAAATTGCAGCTGGAGGAGATCCTCGAAAGACACGCTGAGGTGTTCAAAGAAGGCGTAGGACAGCTAAAAGGTGTCACTGCAAAGATTAATGTGGACAAGGAGGCCCAACCACGATTCTGCAAACCCCGACCGGTACCCTATGCAGTCAAGCCACTGGTTGAAAGCGAGCTACAGAGGCTGCTGGATGACAAGATCATTGAGCCAGTGCAGGTTGCAGAATGGGCGGCGCCCATAGTCCCAGTGAGAAAGCCGGATGGCTCCATTAGAATATGTGGAGATTACAAACTCACTGTCAATCGAGCATCACGGGTGGATCAGTATCCAATTCCTAAAGTGGAGGACCTCTTCGCACAGCTGAACGGCGGCCGACACTTCACGAAATTAGACATGAGTCACGCCTACCAACAAGTAGTCTTGGAAGAAGAATCAAGAAAGTATGTAACCATCAATACACACAAAGGCTTATATACCTACACACGCTTACCATTTGGAGTAGCTTCCAGTCCTGCTATATTCCAGAGAACTATGGAGGGCATCCTAGGTGGAATTCCGAATGTTGCCATTTATTTGGATGACATCCTTTGTACAGGACCAAATGAACAAGAACATCTGAAAACGCTGGAGGAAGTGCTTCAACGGTTGGAGAAAAGCGGTCTGAGGTTGAAAAGAAGCAAGTGTGAGTTCATGGGAAAAGAGGTGGTGTTCCTAGGCCACAAGATCAACGCCAGTGGTCTACACCCTCTAACAGACAAAGTGGAAGCCATTGCGGAGGCGCCTGAGCCACAAAATGTTACTGAGTTAAAAGCCTACCTGGGCTTGTTGAACTATTACCATAGGTTCCTCCCAAAGCTCTCCACGCTGCTGGCACCACTACATACCTTACTTAAGAAGGAAGAAAAATGGTCATGGGGGGTCAAGCAGCAGAAGGCGTTTGAAGAGTCCAAAGCGCTACTTCAGTCCTGTAGTGTGTTAGTGCACTATGATTCAAACAAACTACTCATCCTGGCGTGTGACGCATCACCCTACGGTGTGGGTGCTGTACTCTCTCATCGTATGGAGGATGGCTCAGAGAGACCCATAGGGTTCGTCTCAAGAACTCTTAGTGCAGCTGAGAAAAACTACTCCCAGCTAGACAAGGAGGGCCTTGCAGTAGTATTTGGTGTAAAAAAGTTCCACAAATACCTGTACGGGAGACAGTTCGCTATAGTGACTGACCACAAGCCACTAATTTCACTGTTCAGTGAAATGAGAGCCATACCCCAGATGACATCTCAGAGAATTCAGAGATGGGCCGTTACATTAGCAGCGTATGAGTACACCATCGTTTACAAAGCCGGACGGGACCATACGAATGCTGACGCGATGAGTAGGCTACCCTTGGATGGAGGAAGAGACAGCACGCCTGAGGAGGAGGAGAGAGTGCTATTGTTTGAAGATATCGGCGTGCCCCTGGTGAACGCACAACAAATAAAGAAGTGGACAGACAAAGACCCTGTTCTAGCAAGAGTGCGAGAATACATCTTGCGAGGATGGCCGAAGATGAACAGTCCTGAGTTCATTCCCTATGCCCGACGACAGGATGAGCTCAGCACCCAGGAAGGTTGTATCCTGTGGGGAGGACGCGTGGTTGTTCCACCACCTGGTAGGAATGCCTTACTGCAACAACTACACCAAGCACACCCTGGCATCACTCGCATGAAAGCGTTGGCGAGGAGTTACATGTGGTGGCCCAACATGGATGCAGAGGTGGAGGCGCTTGTGAAGTCATGTGCGGCATGCCAGGAGAACAGGAACAGTCCTCCAGCAGCCCCACTACATCCCTGGGAAGTTCCAGATAAACCATGGAGAAGAATTCACATTGACTACGCAGGTCCATGGATGGGAAGAATGTTCCTGATCATAGTTGACGCATACTCAAAGTGGATCGATGCATATTCTGTGAGTAGCTCTACTTCTACTGTTACCATTGAATGTCTTAGAAAGAGTTTCAGCCAACATGGGCTACCTGAAATCATAGTATCAGATAACGGTACATGTTTTATGAGTGAACAGTTCCAAGAGTTTTCTGAAAAGAATGGCATACGTCACATCACGACTGCGCCATACCATCCTTCTTCTAACGGCTTAGCCGAGAGGGCCGTGCAGACGTTCAAGTCACTCATGAAAAAGATGACAGGAGACTCTATTGAAACCCGAATGTCGAGAGCTCTGTTCAGCTATCGAATAACACCCCAATCTACAACTGGCAAGTCACCAGCTGAGCTGTTGTGTGGAAGGAAGTTGAGGTCAACATTTGACTTAATACATCCAGACTTCAGAAACAAAGTGCATGATAAACAAGAGAAACAAAAAGGTTATCATGACATGCATGCTAGAGAGAGAATACTGAGAGAAGGAGACGTGGTCTACACCCGCAACTTTGGCTCAGGACCAGCCTGGGTACCAGGAGAAATAACAGAAAAGACAGGCCCTGTGTCATTCAAGGTGACATTAGGTCATGGACAAGTGGTGAGGCGACACATCGACCAAGTTCGTGGTAGGAGCTCCATTCCCCTGCCGATGGCACCAGAGGTGTTGTCTGACAACCATTCTGAGGAGAGCATCAACGAACCACCACTTCAGGTGATACCTGAGGTACCCGTCTCTGCAGATTCTACGGGCAGCACTGCAGCAGCCGAAACAGTGGAGCAGTCGGAGTCTTCACCTGCAGTTGGCTCACCAGCCGTGAGAAGATCTCAGCAAGCTAGGAAAGCTCCAGACTACTTGAAGGACTATACTTAGTCAGTAGTGAGTTCCCCAGCCACAGGACAAGAATGCGTCCTGGAACCTCACTGGGATGCGGTAGTCAAACCAATTCCCCAGTTAGACTGTTATGTGTGTTATACATATAAAAAAAAAGAAAAAAAAAAAGAGAAAGACATTATGTGTATGGCACATGTGTTTAAGAATAGTTTAATCTAGAGGGGAGGGATGTGGTAGACTGCAAGTCTAACTTAAAACATTACTGGCACATGCCTCTAGGGGGAACTACCTTTATTGTTCAGCACTGCTACTAAGGGGACACATTAGAATAAGAGTGTGAAAACCCCGCGCAGAATCCATGTTCAGTCATATTATGTGTGTTGCAGAATAAACGGCAGAGTTAGCCAAAGAAATAACTCAAGTGTGATCATTGCTACACGGTAGGATATCACAACGGTATATTCACTGATTTAGTTTTACTTCACAGGGCTTCCTATGCAGTTTTGCCTTTTTCTACTTTTTTATTGCTGTGAGTTTGTGATTTTTTTGATTATTGATGTTTTACCTGAGAACACAAGGAAAACTAGCAACTGCTTTAGCGGAAGCTAATGGGGATCCAATAAACAAATAATCAAAATGGCAATGTCTCTAAATTATTTGGATGTTAGTGGAAGGATTTTTATGGACTTACATTAAAACTAAATGCTGCCATTAGTAAAAAAGTTTTATGTCAGAATTGATGACTCTACCTCCACCTGTGCTGACCTTCCCGGGGGTGGGGTGGGGGGGTACCACAGGGCTCCATTCTTGGGCCTCTTCTTTTTTTGTACCCACTTGGGTACCTACTTGGAGCTATTTTTTGGAAACATGATATCTCCTTCCATTTTGATGCTGATGACTGTCAGGTTTATTTCACTCTCAAGCAGAGCAGTGTATGCTCTGTCCAGCCTCTCCTTGACCACCTCAGTGACATCAGTGGGTGGATGGCTCTGAATTTCCTGAATTTTAATGAGAAAAAAGACTGAAGTCATATTGTCTAGATCCAATAGCATAAGCAGTACTTCCTGTGTCAACTTCTCCTCTCTGGCCCCTCACAAGAAGTCTGTCATCATTAATTTAGGTGTGAAAATGGATGTTGCTCATACAAACATGTAAATGGTGTCATAAAATCATGTTTCTTCCAACTCAGCAGGCTGTAAAAAAAATCAAGTTCTTACTGTCTAAACATGACCTAGAAACAGTAATTCACACTTTTATAACTTCTCGCCTTAAGTACTGTAGCGCAGTTCTTAATGGAATCAGCCAAGCCTTCATTGCTTGACTTCAGCTGGTGTAAAATGCCACTGCCCAATTTTTAACAGGTATAACCAAGCAGATTCTTTTATTTGCTTTTAAGTCTTTTTAATGGCCATGTGTAGGAGCATGCTCAAATAACGAGGCTGAGTTTCAGTCATAAACCAGCTTTATTTGACAGAACACAAGCTCCTAGCATTCTCAAAGCAGGAAAGAGAAAGAATCATACTTCAACCCCCTTTTATACATTTCCAGCATCAGAATTCAAGTCACATGGTGTCTTCAGTCAACATACAGTTACAAAGCATCCCTTTGAAGCTTCACCATTGTCTCTCATTTCTTGATGAACCGGAATACCCTCCGGGGCGTCTTCTGTGGGACAAAGAGACAAATCTCACACTTCCTTGTTACCTCCTGTAGATTTGAGTCCTCAGTCCTTGCAGACGTGACACTCCACAATACACATTCAGTTCTGTCTCTGTGGCAGCGTGAGCCCACAATGTGTGTCGGCCACACTACCCCCCCCCCAAACGTCGAGTAAGGCAAAATCTGCATGGCATAACAAAAAGAGAAACACAAAGCACTCCATACATCGCTAATCAATCCACCAACTGCCTAGGTTTTAATCTTCTGCCGAATCTGCTGCAACTTGGCTTGGCTGCCTCTGCAACATCTCTCTGCACCTGTGGATTAAAGCTGTTAGCACCTCTCTGTGAAGACTTTGGAGAATGTCTTCTCTGCGGCCTGCCCCAGCGGGGGGGCCTCGCGAGCTGCACCTCCTCCTCAGCCAGAACAAAAGCGGGTTTGAGCCTGTCAATGCAAATCAGCTCCCTTCTGCCCCCTAAATCTAGCAGAAAATGCTTCTGCCCGGTCTCCAGCACTCGAAACGGTCCGTCGTAAAACGGCCGCAAACTTGGACGCTGGGCGTCATGTTTAACAAAAACAAACTCTGCATTTTTTAAAGCCTTGGGCACAAAAACGTGTGGGAAACTGTGATGGACCGGGCCAGGAAGCGTGTTTGTTCCTGAGCCGCTCTGCCACGGCTGAGTGGGGGGGCCATTAGGTGCGGGATTATCAGGAAGAAATTCCCCGGGCAAACGGAGCGGCTGAGCGAAAACTAATTCAGCCGGGGAAGCATGCAAATCTTCCTTAGGTGCAGAACGCAACCCTAATAACACCCATGGAAGTTTGTCTACCCAATTTGTATCCGTTAGCGACGCTCTGAGGGCTGCTTTCAATGACCTGTGAAAGCGTTCGCATAAACCATTGGCCTGGGGGTTATACGCGGTGGTGCGATGAATCTTCACCCCCAAGCAGCGGGCCATCGATGACCATAGCTCGGAAATAAATTGGGGACCCCTGTCGGACGTTATGTCCGACGGTACACCAAAACGCGCAACCCATGCTGTTAAAAATGCTCGCGCAACTTCTTCCGCTGTGGTTGATGTCAGAGGAATCGCCTCTGGCCAGCGCGTGGTGCGGTCTACCATTGTCAAAAGATGTGTGTGCCCGTGTGATAACGGAAGCGGGCCGACCAGGTCAACATGCACGTGATCAAAACGCTTAGCGGGGATGTGGAAAGGTTCTAACGGGGCCTTAGTGTGTCTGTGTATTTTAGCTCGCTGACACGCTACGCAGGCTGCTGCCCATTCCTTGACCTGTTTGCGCAACCCGGGCCAAACAAATTTCTCCCCCACCAATTTGATCGATGCGCGCACCCCCGGGTGCGCGAGAGAATGGACCAAGTCAAAAACACGGCGACGCCACGCGGTTGGCACCACAGGGCGGGGCCGTCCCGTGGAGACATCGCAGATTAGCGGGGGCATACCGTTTTGTTGCACCCTGTGCTCCAGCCTTAACCCTGTTGGTCCAGACTGGAGCGCGCGCACGTCAGCGTCGTTAACCTGCTCCGCAGCCACGGCTGCATAATCTAACCCAACACAGACCGGGGCTGCGCACGCTCCCGCGTCGCTGCCCGGGCCCGCGGCCATGGCTACAGAGTCTGCCCCTATAGGGCTTGGTGGTGCTATTGCACGTGAGAGGCAGTCTGCTACAACATTGTGTTTACCCGCGACATGCTGAATATCAGTAGTAAACTCCGATATTGCGGCTAGTTGCCTTTGTTGCCGGCCTGACCAGGGTTCTGAAATTTTGGCCATCGCAAACGTTAGCGGTTTATGATCCACAAAAGCGGTGAAACGTCGCCCCTCTAACCAGAACTGAAAATGACGGATGGCCAAGTGTAGGGCCAAAAGCTCCCTGTCAAATGCGCTGTATTTCCGTTCACTATCGCGCAAGGTCCTGCTGAAAAACACGAGGGGTTGCCAGGTACCTGCCACAAACTGTTCAACTACCGCCCCCACCGCTACATCGGAAGCGTCAGTGGTGAGCACCATGCGGGCCGTTGGAACTGGGTGCGCTAACAAAACTGCATTTGCCAGGGCTGATTTGACCTGGGCAAAAGCGCGCTCCCGCTCCGGAGACCATTCGACTTTATTTGCGGGCTTTTGTTTTTTTAACGCGGTGTACAATGGCTGCATGAGTCGTGCTGCGCTTGGGAGGAAACGGTTGTAAAAATTAACCATCCCTAGAAACTCCTGAAGCGCCTTAACCGTTTGAGGTTGCGGAAAATCTGTTATGGCACGCACTTTATTTGGAAGGGGAACTGCTCCCTCTGCCGAAACGCGATGTCCCAAAAAATCAATCTGCGCCACCCCAAACTGGCATTTCGCTGGGTTCACTATTAACCCGTGCTCTGCCAACCTCTGGAAAACTGCTGTGAGGTGTTTTTCATGTTCGCCTTCGGACGTGCTGGCTACCAAAATATCGTCCAAATAAACGAACACGAAAGGCAGGTCGCGTAAAACTGCATCCATCATGCGTTGGAAAGTCTGCGCGGCCCCCTTGAGGCCAAAAGGCATGCGCAAGAACTCAAAAAGGCCGAAAGGAGTTATGACCGCTGTTTTGGGTACATCGTGCGCGCGCACTGGAACCTGGTGATAGCCGCGCACCAAGTCTATTTTAGAAAAAATGCGCGCCCCCGCCAAATGAACAGAAAAATCCTGAATGTGCGGAATCGGGTAGCGGTCATGAGCTGAAACGTTGTTCAACCTGCGGAAATCGCCGCAAGGCCGCCACGAGCCGTCAGCCTTTGGGACCATGTGTAACGGCGAAGCCCAAGCGCTCTTGGAGCGTCTAACGATGCCTAGTTTTTCCAGATTAGTGAACTCCTCGCGCGCGATGGCCAGTTTAGCTGGGTCCAAACGCCGAGCCTTTGCAAAAACGGGAGGGCCTGTGGTTGTTATGAAATGTTCTACCCCATGTTTGGCCACCGTTGCTGAAAAACTGGGGACTGTGAGTGCTGGAAACTGAGCAAGCAGAGTGTGAAACTTACCACCCGCGGCTGAGATGCTGGCATGTGCAGTTGGCGGGGCCACCCGAGCTGTGCAGGGAATAGAATGAAAAGACAGTGCATTAATCAGACGTCTATTAGCAAGATCAACCAATAAACCATGTGAGCACAAAAAATCAGCCCCTAACATGTTGAAACTGACTGCTGCTACAATAAATGTCCACTCAAATGAACGGCCTTGTAAGGACAGAAGCATGGTCCTCTCACCAAACGTTTTAATTGTGGAGCCGTTCGCTGCTGACACTGACACCCAGGGGGCTTTAGAAGGCGACAGCCGTTCCGCGTAGGTGGGCGTGACGAAGCTCAGCTGCGAGCCCGTGTCCACGAGAAACTGTTTCCCCGAGCGTGCATCCGTCAGGTAAAGCAGCCTGTTCTCATTGCCGAGAGTCGCGGCTGCTACCGGCCCTCGGTCCTGGCGTTTAAAATTGCACGGTGGGACGCACCTGTGCGCTCTCTCTGCAAAACGGCGGTGGTAGAAGCACGAGCCGTTCTCCGCTCCGCGTCGTCTGGCTCCGGTCGCCGCCGTTGTTGGTGCGTCTGGTGCCGCTGGACCCAAGCTGTCTCCGGACGCCGTTCCCGAACTAGCCGCCGCGGCCGAAACCGCGTTCTGCTTGTGGGCGTCGACCAACTTCTGCGCCTCCTTGCTCAACCCATGGTAGTCTCGCTTGGCCAATCGGGGTGACTCTGCCAGGGCCACTCTCACTGCTGGTGGCAGGGTTCGAAGGAATAGGTGGGCGAAAATGAATTCGCCATCCTCGGAGGCTTTGAGCTGCAGCATCTTCACCATCAGGTCCGCAGGTCTATCGTTTTCTGCCTCCGTCAGCGCCAGGAGCCCCTCTGCTCTTTGTTGGACTGAGGGGGTGAAATGGCTGATCAGCGCGTCTTTCAATGCGCTGTACTTGTCGCTGTCTGGTGGATGATTAACCAAATCCTCCACTCTCTGGACCGTGTCGCTGTCCAGTTTCGCTACCACGTGGTAGAATCTTGTGTCGTCGTTGGAGATTCTCCGGAGGTTGAACTGCGCCTCGATTGCGCTAAACCATGAGCGCGGGCTGTGCTGCCAGAAATCGGGCAGCCGGAGCGTGGAGGCGGCCATCAGGCTGGCTTCCACCGAGCCCGGTTCGGAAGAATTCTCATTGCTCATTCTCCGTCGTAGGTCACCAGTGTAGGAGCATGCTCAAATAATGAGGCTGAGTTTCAGTCATAAACCAGCTTTATTTGACAGAACACAAGCTCCTAGCATTCTCAAAGCAGGAAAGAGAAAGAATCATACTTCAACCCCCTTTTATACATTTCCAGCATCAGAATTCAAGTCACATGGTGTCTTCAGTCAACATACAGTTACAAAGCATCCCTTTGAAGCTTCACCATTGTCTCTCATTTCTTGATGAACCGGAATACCCTCCGGGGCGTCTTCTGTGGGACAAAGAGACAAATCTCACACTTCCTTGTTACCTCCTGTAGATTTGAGTCCTCAGTCCTTGCAGACGTGACACTCCACAATACACATTCAGTTCTGTCTCTGTGGCAGCGTGAGCCCACAATCTGCTGCACCCATACATCCTATCTCATTCTCTCAGGTCAGCAAACCAGATGCTTTTACTTATTTCAAAGACACAACACAAACTTAGAGGTGATCGAGCATTTTCAGTTGTGGTCTTAAACTCTGGAATCAGCTGTCACTGCACATCAGACAGGCTGCCTCAGTTGCTGTCTTTAAATCTAGTTTAAAAATGCACTTTTATTCTCTGGCCTTTGACCCTGCGTGAGACAGTGACATTGATTCTATTTATTTATTTCTGTTTTTAATTTTTTTATGACCCCCTTATTTTTTTATCTTAATTTCTTTTTAATTTTTTTCATTCCCTCTGTTTTTATCTGCATCTGTAATCCTTTACTTTGTTGGTATTTTAATTCCTGTCTGTTATTTCTGGCCTGTGTTTGTCTTCTTTGTTTATGTATTGTACAGCACTTTGGTCAGCCATGTCGCTTTTTTAAAATGCTCAATAAATAAAGAGGCACGGTATGGTACCATATGGTATAAATATCTAAAGATCCATCACTACAATAAAAAAGAGTTAACACTTTTAGTGTAATAAACTATTTTCTTAGACTCCAGAGGTAACTAGAACATGTCTAACGAGCTTTACACTAGAATTCTGGGTAAGTCCCAATGAATTTAGTCAAGTAAATGCACCAGCCAGCTACTGTAAGAATGTAAAGAATTCAACATTTGCTGAACTATTACTAGGCTTACTGCTATTGCATTGTACTCAGTGTAAGTGTTTTTTGGCTGCAGAAATTTAAATTGGGGACAACATTTGCTAAAATTCAAGATGTAACACCATGGGACTTACAGTATCTCCTTTCGTCACCGCAGTTCATTGTGGCACATTGTTGGCAGAGAGGAAAATTTGGGATTGCTTTTGATTTGTCTCTGGTCTCCATGTGTACTCAAGGAAGTGAATAGTGTATGATATGCAGTGAGTGTTTTGGAGGAGGGAGAAAGCTGCTCCTCCATCAACTGCCAAGCTCTGCTGAGAGCGTGATCAGATGTCATTGATGATCTGTTTTATGTAACAGCCTCAATATCCAATGCAGTCTTCTCAAGAAAGAACACTCTTAACCCACAAATACTCATGTTATTTGAATTTTTTTTTATCAGGTGTATGTGCGGTTTTTGCTTTGACTTTTCATATTTTACACAGATTATGAAGACATTTTGAAATTAGTTAAATAGATATATGTTGTTACATATATGCCAGGTAAGAAATAATAGAGGCACTGAACTGGAAACTGAAACTGACTCATAGCAACTACAGTATAATTAAGATTTATAAGCCAAATAACTCATTTTTAACCATGTTGGTATTCTGTTATGTCCATATTCTAACTCAACAGAGAATGAGGCTACTTGAGGCAAACTTGGTACACAAGTTGATCTTGGGACTAGCACCTATGAAGATACTTTTTGGGTCAAAAGGTCAAGGTCAGAGTGCTATATAAACTACGTATATCTCAACAACAAAGACAGCTAGGACCACCAAACTTGGTAGTCCTTGGTACACAGGTTCATCCTGACACCCTGACCTCTGACTATGGGTTAAGGGCCAAAGGTTTAAATCTACAGGGCTACAAAACGTGTGGGTCTGCATCTCAGCTGACTGCATGTCTTTCTGCAATTGTGGGGGTTTTCCCCTACAGTTGAAAGTGCTATGAGATGACTGTTGTTGTGAAGTGGCGCTATATAAATAAAATTGAACTGAATTGAATTGAAATTCTAGTTAATCATAACTCTGGTTCAAGGACGTGCACAGGTACTGACTACTGATGCCTAGGCAACAGCCCATTTGCCATTTTGTCTGAGTTACTCCTCGAGAGGAAGAAAAAATAATACATTTTGTAAACATGCCACTTTGTACTAATAAATGCACTTTTTTTTATTCTCAGATTTTTTAAGACCTCATTCTTATACTTGCACTGTATCTATAGTAAATCTTCAACTTTTTAATTATAAATTTATGACTTTTTTCTCTGAAAATTGTGTGTTTTTTAATTAGAGTTTTTCCTTGTAAGTTTGGAATTTTTCTATGTGATTAACATTCTCAAAATGGCTGGGTTTTTTTGTTTGTTTTTTTTTGTCATGTTTGAAATTAATTCTCTTCTTCATTTCTTGAAATTAAAAACTTTTCCCACAAAACTTGGAGACTGTGGAGTTTTTGAGGCTTTTTTCAGTCATTAATTTACATAAATTTTTCTTGAATTTGAGACCTTCTGTCATAACTTCATATCTAATTTCCCAAATTTGCAGCTTGTCTTCAGCATTTTCCCCCTAATGTCCTATTTTTTTCTTGAAAAAATTACTTTTTTTTCATGCAAATGTGTTACTTTTCTCTTGGAAGTTTGAGATATTTTCTCAAAAATACATAATCTTATTCTCATGAATTTAGTGTAGTTTTAATACATTTCTTGTTTTGTTACGCATTTTCAGCGATTGTAATTGTACCTACACTACTCACAAAAAGTTAGGGATATTCAGCTTTCGGGTGAAATTTCAGGATGAACCTAAAATGCACTATAACCTTTACAGGTGAACTTAATTTGACCTTCTCTATCATTTTGAATGCACATTTCCAACTTTTCAATGTTTCAGTACTGTTTGCATAACTTGCTGTTCTCTAACAAGGTGCTTAATGGCAAAATTCACAACAGGTGTTTGATCCATGAATCGACCAGTACATTTTCTGGTTCACTTACAACTGGTATTTAAACAGTCCTCTTCATCATGCTGTTCACATTTTGACATCATGAGACCAAGATGACATGTAACAACTGATCAACAGTACTTCACCATTTGTGAGGCTTCAAACAGGATGTTCTCAGAGGGAAGTGGCCACTGAGCTTAAGCCTTATTCATGCTGCATTTCCCCTCTAGTCCGCTTTGGTCTGCGTGCGCTTTGGACAAGCCCAGCATGCATGCGGCACTGTACATGCTCACTTTTTTCATCTACTCAGGCCAAGCGATTGATGCATGCACACAACCATCATTTGTAGTTTCACTCCCGCCCTGTAGGTAGCGCCAATACGCTGACACACCAGGATTTTCACCAACGAAGAAACGCTGCTTGCTTTCTGCTGCTGGACTTCCCATTTTTCACTCCTTTTCCAAGAAGATGCTGGTGCTGCTGCTGCTGCTGAAGTATGTATGTATGATTCACGTATGTTTATTCTCATCTTCCGCTTCCTCGTTGTCTTCTTCATCTACTTTGTCTTGGTATGCTGTGTCGATATCGCCACCTCGTGAATGGGATGTTCAGTCTTGCGCATGCGCTATTTAACGTGTTCAGGTCGTGGGCAGGCGGCGCAGTCATAAAATTTGGGCTGCACGTGGTCGTCCACGGTCGAGCACTGCGGACACTAGTGGAGTAGAGACGATGACGTAAATTTTGTCACACAAGGTTTCCAGTTACACATACTGTATGTGGACAACAGAGGTGCAGCATGAATCCAGCTTTAGAGTGTCACAGAGTGTCATCAGCGGGTTGCAACAGAGATACAGAGAGACTGGAAGAGTCACAGAAAGGCATAGAAGTGGGCATCGTTTGGCCACATCCCACGCTGATGACTGCTTCATTGTGAACAATGCCCTGCGGAACCAGATGATGAATGCCACTCAACTCCAGGCACATTTAAGGGAGGTGAGAGGCACCCAAGTGTCACGTCAGGCCATTCGAAACCATTTACATCAGTGTGGTCTGCGTGCTAAATGACCTGCAAGGATACCTGACCACACCACCAGGCACAGGCGTCATCGTCTTGCATGGACCAGGGAGCATTTATGCTGCACAAGGGACCAGTGGGCCTCAGTGCTGTTCTCTGATAAAAGTCGATTTATGCTGAGCAGAAATGATGGCTGCCAACAATGTTGGAGACATCAAGGAGAGTGCTATGCATCAGCCACTGTTGTCACCTGACGAGCCTTTGGTAGGGATGGTGTTACAGTCTGAGCAGGTGTGTCTAGTCAATACAGAGCTGCCCTACACCTTGTGAATGTTACAGTGACAAGCCGATACTACCTGAATAACATCATTAATCCAGTCATTGTGGATTAATGATCCAAATTTCATCTTCATGGACGACAGTGCTCCAGCTCATCGAGGTCGAATCATTAGGGAATGGCTGCTGGAGGCTGGGGTACCTCAAATGGAGTGGCCTGCACTTTCTCCAGACCTGAATCCCATAGAAAACCTATGGGATCAGCTGAGTCACTGTGTAGAGGGTCATAACCCTGCACCCCACAACCTCAATGAACCTGAGAGCCGCCCTTCAAGAAAAGTGGAATGCCATGCCTCAGCAGACAATAAGTCAACTTGTGACCAGCATGAGACGTCGTTGTCAAGCTGTAATTGATGCTCAAGGGCACATGACAAGTTATTGAAACATTGACATTTTCAGTTGTGGTATGTCCACTACTGTTGTTGGCTTTTGCTTCAATAAACTGTTTGAGATGAGGAAGTCACCATTGCATGCTTCTACTTAAATGCCCTACTTTCATGATATAATATCAGTCATGTGAACTTTTACATTTACCATAAATTTTACCCGAAAACCAAATATCCCTAACTTTTTTGTAGGTAATGTATGTAAGTCTCCATAAATTAACATTTTTTTTCTAATGAATTTGTGACGTCTGTCTTATGAATTCATTATTTTCTTGTCATTTTCACCTTGTTTCAGGTGAGAGCAGCAGCTGTGCAAAATGTCTGTGCGTGTCCCTGTTCTGGTTGTTGCCATGCCTGACCAGTGTAATCGAGACCAGCTGAGTTTAATTGGTATTACACTGGACTGTTATTAGGTCAGGGTGTTTTACAGTAAAGATTTGCTTTATTGATATTTGACTAAAATGGTCCATGGCAGCATGACAAGCAGTTATAACATACAAGCATAATGATAATAAGTGACTTCAGGAAAGTCACTACTCCTCTGCCCCCCCTCACCCTCTCAGGCTCTCCCATCACCACTGCTGATTCCTTCCGCTTCCTAGGCACTACCATCACCAGGGACCTCAAATGGGAGCTGACCATCAGCTCACTCATCAAAAAAGCCCAGCAGAGGATGTTCTTCCTGCGGCAGCTGAGGAAGCTCAAGCTACCCACCAAGATGTTAGTGCAGTTCTACACAGCCATCATCGAGTCCATCCTCACCACCTCCATAACCGTGTGGTACGCAGGAGCCACTGCCAGGGACAGACTAAGGCTGCAGCGCGTCGTGCGCACTGCTGAGAAGGTGATCGGCTGCAAGCTCCCATCTCTCCAGGATCTGTACATCTCCAGGACCCGGAGGCGTGCTGGCCGGATCATAGCCGATCCCTCACACCCTGGTCACGTACTGTTTGCCCCCCTCCCCTCTGGTAGAAGACTTCGGTCCATCCAGACTAAAACCTCCCGTCACATGAACAGCTTCTTCCCCTCTGCCATTAGACTGCTGAACACTAAGTGACTCTCGTGCACCATGTACAGCAGCTCAACCAGACTCATGTCAATCATCACTGTTTTCTTCCTGCATTACCGACTGCACTATATAGTTCTCCACAGTATCTGCTGCTGGCTAATATATATTTTAACTGTTGACCAGTATCACTTAATCTTATCCTACACTTTATTACATGTATAGTTTATTTCTCTTATCTTATCATGTTTAATGTTGCAGCATTGTACCGAGACAAATTCCTAGTTTGTGTACTACATGAACAATGGCAATAAACCTGATTCTGATTCTGATTCTGATTCTGATAATCAATGATGATAACTTTTTCCATGCCACCGCACCTATCAAATAGTACCTCACCACATTAATTAACATTTCCTTGTCTCCCAGTAACAATGACAGCTAGCACAGGGACTGTAAAGTCCAGAGTAACTCCTTATTTCCCATGCCAATGCATCTGTTTGTATGTACAGTATGCATGTCTGTATGTATGTTTGTCCATGCAATAAAATAGAAACAGCTAAAGATGCAATCACCAATCTTGCTACCGGGGTAGGTCTAAACAGACTCTGGAAACCCATTGCATTTGAGATCAAAAAGTCAAGGTCAAAAGGTCAAAAATTGTCGCATTGCTAATCTGTTTCTGAAAAAGTGATTGGCCATTCACTCTATTTGCCCACTACCTGGTGCTGTCTCATCAATAAATCAGTTTTTTCACTTTCACTTACAGTATTATTGTACATATTGGAAATAGTGTTTTTTCTTGATAAAGTTTGTTTCACATTTTGGTTATTTTTGTAACCATACTGTGCCTTTCTTTGTTCACCCAGTTAACTTAACTGGCTATCCTATTATTTACAGTGGTGTGGAAAAGTGTTTGCCCCCTTCCTGACTTCTCATTTTTTTTGTGTGTTTGTCACACTTAAATGTTTCAGATCATCAAACAAATTTAAATGTTAGACAAAGGGAGCACAAGTAAACACAAAATGCAGTTTTTAAATGAAGGTGTCTATTATTAAGGGGGAAAAAAATCCAAATCTACATGGCCCTGTGTGAAAAAGTGATTGCTCCCTAAACCTAATAACTGGTTGGGCCACCCTTAGCAGCAACGACTGCAATCAAGTGTTTGCGATAACTGGCAATGAGTCTTTTACAGTGCTGTGGAGGAATTTTGGTCCACTCATCTTTGCAGAATTGTTGTAATTCAGCCAGGGTTTCCGAGCATGAACTACCTTCTTAAGGTCATGCCACAGCATCTCAATCGGATTCAGGTCAGGACTTTGAATAGGCCATTCCAAAGTCTTCATTTTGTTTTTCTTAAGCCATTCAGAGGTGGACTTCCTGCTGTGTTTTGGATCCTTGTCCTGCTGCAGAACCCAAGTGCACTTCAGCTTGAGGTCACGAGCAGATGGCCGGACATTCTCCTTCAAAATTTTTTGGTAGACAGCAGAATTCATGGTTCCATTTACCACAGCAAGTCTTCCAGGTCCTGAAGCAGCAAAACAGCCCCAGACCATCACACTACCACCACCATATTTTACTGTTGGTATGATGTTCTTTTTCTGAAATGCTGAGTTACTTTTACGCCGGGTGTAATGGGACACACACTTTCCAAAAAGTTCAACTTTTATCTCGTCAGTCCACAGAATATTTTCCCAAAAGTCTTGGGGATTATCAAGATGTTTTCTGGCAAAACTGAGATGAGCCTTTATGTTCTTTTTGCTCAGCAGTGGTTTTCGTCTTAGAACTCTGCCATGCAGGCCATTTTTGCCCAGTCTCTGTCTTATGGTGGAGTCATGAACACTGACCTTAACTGAGGCAAGTGAGGCCTGCAGTTGTTTGGATGTTGTGGGGTTTTTTGTGACCTCTTGGATGAGTCATCGCTGCGGTCTTGGGGTAATTTTGGTCAGCCGTCCACTCCTGGGAAGGTTCACCACTGTTCCATGTTTTCACCATTTGTGGATAATGGCTCTCACTGTGGTTTGCTGGAGTCCCAAAGCTTTAGAAATGGCTTTATAACCTTTTCCAGACTGGTGGATTTCAATTACTTTGTTTCTCCTTTGTTTCTGAAATTCTTTGGATGGCAGCATGATGTCTAGCTTTTGAAGATCTTTTGGTCTACTTCACTTTGTCAGGCAAGACCAATTTAAGTGATTTCTTGACTGAGGACAGGTGTGGCAATAATCAAGCCTGGGTGTGGCTAGAGAAATTGAACTCAGCTTTCCAAAGATTTGATAAAACACAGTTAATTTATGTTTTACCAGGGAAGGGGGGGCAATCACTTTTTCACACATGGCCATGTAGGTTTGGATTTTTTTTTACCCTTAATAATAAACACCTTAATTTAGAAACTGCATTTTGTATTTACTTGTGTTATCTTAGACTAATATTTAAATTTGCTTGATGATCTGAAACATTTACGTAAGTGTGACAAACATACAAAAAAAATGAGAAATCAGGAAGGGGGCAACACTTTCACACCACTGTATATCTCTCCCATTCCAAATACCACTGCATGGGCTGTAATAGACCTGTGAAACTCATTGAAACATACAGTGGTGTGAAAAAGTGTTTGCCCCCTTCCTGATTTCTCATTTTTTTTGTATGTTTGTCACACTTAAATGTTTCAGATCTTCAAACAAATTTAAATATTAGACAAAGATCCATCCATCCATCCATCTTCTACTACTTTTCCGGAGGTCCGGGTCACAGAGGCAGCAGTTCAAGCAGAGAAGCCCAGACTTCCCTCTCCCCAGCCATCTGTTCCAGCTCTTCAGAGAAGTTACCAAGGCGTTCCCAGACCAGCTGGGAGACATAGTCTCTCCACTGAGTCCTGGGTCTGCCCCGGGGTCTCCTCCCAGTGGGACGTGCCCGAAACACCTCAAGTGGGAGGGGTCCCGGAGGCATCCTGATCAGATGCCCATCCCACCTCAACTGGCTCCTTTCAATGGCGAGGAGCAGCGGTTCTATTCTGAGCCTCTCCTGGGTGACTGAGCTCCTCAGTCATCCGGGCTCCTCCTCAGCCGGATGAACTCCTCCTCACCCTGTCTCTAAGAGTGAGTCCAGCAATCCTACGGAGAAAGCTCATTTCAGCTGCTTGTATCCGCGATCTCGTTCTTTCGGTCATTACCCAAAGCTCACAACCATAGGTGAGAGCAGGAACGTAGATTGACTGGTAAATCGACAGCTTTGCCTTAGAGCTCAGCTCCCTCTTCGCCACAACAGACCAGTACAACGTCCGCATGACTGCAGATGTTGCTCCGATCCGTCTGTCAATCTTGTCTAATCTCAAGAGAGATTAGACAAAGATAACACAAGTACTGTAAACACAAAATGCAGTTTTTAAATGAAGGTGTTTATGATTAAGGGAAAAAAAAATCCAAACCTCCATAGCCCTGTGTGAAAAAGTGATTGCCCACTAAACCTAATGACTGGTTGGGCCACCCTTAGCAGCAACAACTGCAATCAAGCGTTTGCGATAACTGGCAATGAGTCTTCTACAGTGCTGTGGAGGAATTTTGGCCCACTCATCTTTGCAGAATTGCTGTAATTCAGCCACATTGGAGGGTTTTCAAGCATGAACCACCATTTTAAGGTCATGCCACAGCATTTCAATCAGATTCAGGTCAGGACTTTAATTAGGCCACTTCAAAGTCTTCTTTTTGTTTTTCTTAAGACATTCAGAGGTGGGCTTGTTGGTTTGTTTTTGATCATTGTCCTGCTGCAGAACCAAAGTGTGCTTCGGCATGAGGTCATGAACAGCTGGCCGGACATTCTCTTTCAGGATTTTTTGGTAGACAGCAGAATTCATGGTTCCATTTACCACAGCAAGTCTTCCAGGTCCCGAAGCAGCAAAACAGCCCCAGACCATCACACTACCACCACCATATTTTACTGTTGGTATGATGTTCCTTTTCTCGTCAGTCCACAGAGTATTTTCCCAAAATTGTTGGGGATCATCAAGATGTTTTCTGGCAAAACTGAGATGAGCCTTTATATTCTTTTTCCTCAGCAGTGGTTTTCATCTTGGAACTCTACCATGCAGGCCATTTTTGCCCATTCTCTTTCTTATGGTGGAGTCATGAACACTAGCCTTAACTGAGGCAAGTGAGGCCTGCAGTTGTTTGGATGTTGTTGTGGGGTCTTTCGTGACCTGTTGGATGAGTCATCGCTGTGCTCTTGGGGTAATTTTGGTCCGCTGGCCACTCCTGGGAAGGTTCACCACTGTTCCATGTTTTCATCATTTGTAGAACTGTGGTTCGCTGAAGTCCCAAAGCTTTAGGAATGGCTAGAAAACTGAACTCAGTTTTCCAAAGATGTGAAAAACCACAGTTAATTTATGTTTTAACAGGGAAGGGGGGCAATCACTTTTTCACACAGGGCCTGTCATAACCTTGGACTCAGGGAACACACGCACACAGGCTCGGGACGATTTAATGCTTTTATTAAACACCAAAGGTGTATGAGTGCGTGAGTGGGAATGGAGATGTGGTGTGGGAGGACATCGTGCATAGCGGGCGGAACAGCTCGCCGTTCGACCAGGTAACCCTGAGGGGAGAGCAGAGCAGGAAGTTAGTTGTAGCCGACCACACCGTGGGAATAATTTGTTACGTTTGCTCACGTGCAGAGAGACGAGTGGCTGGCGTTGGCTTGACAGCTGCGTCCTGGAAGACAGCGCGGCTGTGCGCCCTTGACGCGTCGGAACCATACAGGCGGAGATGAGGCGAGAAGAGGGAAAAGCCGCCACCTGGGAATCCACCTGTGCACAGGGGAAGGACTGGAGAGGAGGTAAGGATATGAATGGTAGCTTACGTGCAGAGTGCGCTGACGGTAGAGACCGGATCAGTCGCCGTGTTGAGGAGTAGATGCGAAGACGACTCCAGGCCGAAGCAGAGGGCAGAGGGGTAGATTTAGCTCATCGCCGATGAGGCGCAGGTGTGCGCGCAGCTGGTAATGATGACCGGCGAGAGCGAGGTGTAACCGTACTCCCCCCCCGAGCAGCGCCTCCTGGCGCTGGCTTATCTGGGTGCGTCCGATGGAACTCCGTGATGAGACTGCCGTCCAACACCCAGGATGGTGGCACCCAGGACCTGTGCTCCGGGCCATATCCCTCCCAGTCCACCAGGTACTGGAGACCGCGGCCACGGCGGCGGGCATCCAGAATGGCCGTGACACTCCAAGCAGGATCTCCATCAAGCAACCTGGGGGGAGGAGGGGTCTTGGGAGGGGGGCAGAGAGGGTCAGACAGCACAGGTTTAATACGAGACACATGGAAGGTAGGATGGACCCGGAGGGAGGGGGGGAGAGCCAAGCGCACAGCCACCGGGTTAACAATCTTGGTGATGATATATGGCCCGATGAAACGTTGCGCCGGCTTCCTCTTCTCTGCCTTCAACTTGATGTCTTTGGTTGACAGCCAAACGCGCTGACCCACCTGATATTCGGGAGCGGCCCTCCTGTGGCGATTGGCGAAGCGAGAGTTGCGGTCCGCCGTGCGTAACAGAGCCTGGCGTGTACTAGTCCAAATGCGCCGGCAGCGCCTTACATGAGCCTGGATCGAAGGAACCACCACCTCCTTTTCTTCCTCCGGGAACAGCGGTGGATCGTACCCCAAGGACACCCAGAAAGGGGACATGCCGGTGGCCGAGGAAAGGGTGGAGTTGTGGGCGTACTCGACCCAGGGTAAACAGGTGCTCCAGGAGGACGGATTGGACGAAGTGACGCAGCGCAGGGTTGCCTCCAACTCCTGGTTCGTGCGCTCACACTGGCTGTTGGTCTGGGGATGGTGACCAGAGGACATGCTCACCGTGGCCCCCAGTGTGTTACAGAAGGCGCCCCACACCTTGGAAACAAACTGGGGTCCCCGATCCGAGACCACGTCCAACGGGATCCCATGCAGCCTAACCACATGCTGAGTCAGTAGCTCGGCCGTCTCCCGTGCCGAGGGGAGCCCACGGAGGGGCATGAAGTGGGCCGCCTTGGAGAACCGGTTGACAATGGTCAAGATGGTGTCGTACGAATTAGATTTAAGGAGGCCGGTAACAAAATCCAAGGCCACATGCGACCAAGGTCTCCCGGGAGCCGGTAACGGGTGGAGGAGACCCGCTGGAGGGGAGGTGGAGGTCTTACCTACAGCGCACTGAGGACAGGCACGGACGTAGGTGGAGACGTCACCTCTGAGACCCGGCCACCAGAAAGACCGCTGAATAAGCTCCACCAGCCGAGAGGTACCAGGATAGCAAGCGAACTTGGACGTGTGGGCCCAATGGATGACGTCGCCCCGGACCGACGATGGGACGAACAACCTCCCGACTGAACCGCCGCCAGGATCAGGCTCCGCCTCCTGTGCCCTTCGGATCTTGGCCTTTATTCTCCATGCAACAGCCCCCACAACACACGAAGATGGAAGGATGGTATGTTCACGGTCCGCCGGTTCCTCGGGTTCAAACTGCCTGGAGAGCGCGTCTGGTTTGCCGTTCTTGGATCCAGGCCGGTAGGTGATGGTGAACCTGAAGCGACCAAAGAACAGTGACCAACGCGCCTGGCGGGCATTCAGGCACTTGGCCGTCCTCAGGTACTCCAGGTTTTTGTGGTCGGTCCAGACCACGAACGGCTGAGAAGCCCACTCCAGCCAATGGCGCCACTCCTGAAGAGCCAGCTTCACCGCTAGGAGCTCCCGATCCCTGATGTCATAGTTCCGTTCAGCGGGGGAGAGGCAACAAGAGAAGAAGGCGCAGGGGCGTACCTGCCCATCCGCTGACGAGTGCTGGGAAAGCACTGCTCCCACCCCTGTGTCAGATGCGTCCACCTCGACCAAGCACTGGAGGGCGGGGTCCACCTGGGTGAGGACCCAGGAGGATGCGAACTCCGTCTTCAGGGCCCTGAAGGCCGAGGCAGCCTCTTCGTTCCACCTGAACGGCACCTTGGGGGAGGTGAGGCGGGTCAGAGGGCCGGAGATGGCGCTGTACTTGGGTACAAAGCGGTGGTAGAAGTTAGCAAAGCCTAGGAACTATTGTATCTGCTTCCTGGAAGAGGGGGTAGGCCACTCCACCACCACTTTGACCTTAGCTGGGTCGGGAAGGACCTGATTATGAGCGATTACAAACCCCAAAAAGGAAGTCTGGTTGGTGAAAAATTCACACTTCTTCGCCTTTACATACAACCTGTTCTCCAGGAGGCGCTGAAGGACCCGCCTCACGTGGACCTGGTGTTCCTCTCTGGATCGGGAGAAGATTAGAATGTCGTCCAGGTACACGAACACGAAGACCCCCAGGAAATCCCGAAGAACGTCGTTGATTAGCAGTTGGAAGACGGCCGGCGCGTTGGTAAGCCCAAACGGCATAACCAGGTACTCGAAGTGGCCGCTGGGCGTCGGGAACCCTGTCTTCCATTCGTCGCCCTCCCGGATCCGTAAAAGGTGGTAGGCACTGCGCAGGTCGAGCTTGGTGAACCAGGTGGCCCCCTGGAGGGAGTCGAAGGCCGAGTCCATCAAGGGCAGCGTGTACTTGTCTCTGATGGTGATGTCATTCAGCGCCCGGAAGTCGATACATGGGCGCAGGGACCCGTCCTTCTTCCCCACAAAGAAGAACCCAGCTCCAACCGGGGACGAGGATGGTCAAATTATGCCTGCGCTGAGCGACTCCTTAATGTAAACGTCCATGGCCTCACGCTCCGGGGCAGACAAGCTGTAGAGGCGGCCAGATGGCAACGGCGCCCCCGGGCGGAGGTTTATGGCGCAGTCATAGGGGTGGGGGGGGGGGGACAGTGCTTTAGACTTACTGAACACCTGTCCGAGATCATGGAACTCAGGAGGCACCAAGGATAGATCCGGGGGCGGTGAGTCAGGCGTCGGGTGCGGCACTGAGGGAGCACAGGCGGCAGACTGGAGACAGGAGCTCATACAGAAAGTGCTCCAGGAGACAACGCTGCCGGACTGCCAGTCTAGGACGGGGTTGTGGAGCCGCAGCCAGGGATAACCCAAGATGACAGGAGAGGACGAGGTGGGTAGCACGATCAGGCTGAGGTCCTCCCTGTGATTGCCGGAGATGATCACCGGGACCAGTCCAGTCTTGTGAGTAACAGTCACTAAGGGCGAGTGAGCAAGGGTGATTAATTTCAAGGGAGATGGCAGGGCTTGGCAGGGAATGCCCAAGCAGGTTACCAGGCCTTGTGAAATAAAATTTTGTTCCGCCCCTGAGTCCACCAGTGCGTGTGTGACGTGCGCAGTGGAGTTGTGACAAAACCTAACCGGAAGGATGCATTTGGTGAGGGAGCTAGGACGGGAGGCGTCCGCGAGACCCCCTAGAGCGACTCGCGGACGCTCCCCTTTTGGCCGAACCGGACAATTCCCCACTGAGTGCTGATCCCCTCCGCAATACATGCAGAGGAACAGCTCCCGGCGGCGCTGTCGTTCCGCTGGCGAAAGCCTGGCCCGACCCACCTGCATTTCCTCTGAGGCATCGGCGGACTCTGGAGTGGGTAACGCCAGGGGGCGAGACTGAGGAACCCAGGCGGAAGCCCCGCTTGAGTAACCGGAAGTCCGGCGCTCGGCGGCCCGCTCCCTGAGTCTATTATCAACACTAATAACCAAAGTTATCAGATCAGCTAATTTATCCGGCTGCTCCCGGGAAGCCAGCTCGTCCCGCAGGGAGGAGTTTAGGCTGCGAGCGAAGAGGCCACAGAGCTCCGCTTCGTCCCACCCGACCTCCGCTGCTGCCACCCGGAAGTCGACAGCGTAGTCGGCGGCAGACCGGCTACCCTGACGGAGATCCAACAACCGGGCAGCGTGAATGCCATCGCGAGCGGAATGGTCAAACACCTCCTTGAATTGGCGCACAAACTGGGCATAGGTCAGGCTCGCGTAGCTGGGTCTCGCCATGACGGCATAGGCCCAAGCTAACGCTCGCCCTCCCAGAAGGTTAGCTATATACCCAATTCGGCTGTGATTGGACAGGAAGTCTCCGGGAACGCGCTCAAACACCGACTCACACTGCAGGAGGAACCCCCTCGCTTCACCGAGTCGCCCGGTGAAGCGAGCCGGGGTTGGGATGGGTGTGAGTTGGGCCTGCGAACCCGAGCTACTGAGACTTACCGAGGGAGAGACGGAAGCTGACCCACCGGGAGATGCCGGAGGAGCCAAGTGGCTCAGTCGCTGGACAATTTGGGTAAGCTGATTGACAACTGTCTGTTGCTGATGAGCGATTAAATCAACCCGAGCCTGTAAGCTGGAAAAGCGGCGTGCTAGCCCGCCGTCCGCTGAGTCACTTTGCTGGAGTCGTACTGTCATAACCTTGGACTCAGGGAACACACGCACACGGGCTCGGGATGATTTAATGCTTTTATTAAACACCAAAGGTGTATGAGTGCGTGAGTGGGAATGGAGATGTGGTGTGGGAGGACATCGTGCATAGCGGGCGGAACAGCTCGCCGTTCGACCAGGTAACCCTGAGGGGAGAGCAGAGCAGGAAGTTAGTTGTAGCCGACCACACCGTGGGAATAATTTGTTACGTTTGCTCACGTGCAGAGAGACGAGTGGCTGGCGTTGGCTTGACAGCTGCGTCCTGGAAGACAGCGCGGCTGTGCGCCCTTGACGCGTCGGAGCCATACAGGCGGAGATGAGGCGAGGAGAGGGAAAAGCCGCCGCCTGGGAATCCACCTGTGCACAGGGGAAGGACTGGAGAGGAGGTAAGGATATGAATGGTAGCTTACGTGCAGAGTGCGCTGACAGTAGAGACCGGATCAGTCGCCGTGTTGAGAAGTAGATGCGAAGACGACTCCAGGCCGAAGCAGAGGGCAGAGGGGTAGATATAGCTCATCGCCGATGAGGCACAGGTGTGCGCGCAGCTGGTAATGATGACCGGCGAGCGCGAGGTGTAACAGGGCCATAAGATAAGATAAGATAAGATAAGATAAGATAAGCCTTTATTAGTCCCACAACGGGGAAATTCCAGGATTGCAACAGCACAGGGATAGCAACACTCAGAGCAACAATCAGAAGGCAAGAAAAAACAAGCAAGCAAGAGCAGCTAATATACATATGTACATATTACTATAAAATATATATATACACACACACACACACAGACACACAGTGCAGAGCATTGTAGCTGGATGGAATAAATATATGAATATATGAACACACAGTGCAGAGCATTGTAGCTAGATGGAATAAATATGTAAATATATAAACACCCACAGTATGGAGCATTGCAGCTAGGTGGAATAAATATGCAAGTATATAAACACACACAGTGCGGAGCAATGTAGCTAGATGGAATAATATGTAGATATATAAAAACACAGTGCGGAGCATTGTAGCTAGATGGAATAAATATATAGATATATAAATATAAACACACCCAGTGCAGAGCATTGTAGCTAGATGGAATAAATATGTAAATATATAAACACACACAGTGCAGAGCATTGTTGCTAGGTGGGATGAAACAGCATAACCGTCTATTTAGTTATCCTACATGGTATGATTATGTGCCCATACATATTCTCACCCTCCATAGCGACCGGTATGTTCCTAGTTGTATGCCAGAGAGGACCATTGTGTAAGTCTATTGCATCTTTTGCATTCAAAAAAAAAAAAAAAAAAAAAAAAAAAAAAAAAAACTATTAGTTTGTTACGTCTTTTTTCTATCTCTGCGAGCAGCCCTGCTTAGGTTGTACAGTCTGACAGCCGTTGGTAGGAAGGACCTACGAAACCTCTCGGTTGTGCACCTGGGATGATGTAGTCTGCTGCTAAATGAGCTCCTCAGTGCATCCAGTATGTCCTGCATAGGGTGGAACTCGGACTCCAGCAGAGATGACAGTTTAGCCACCGTCCTTCTCTCTCCTATCTCCTCCATCGGATCAAGGCGTTGCCCCAGGACAGAGCTAGCTTTCTTAATCAGTTTGTTCAGTCTCTTCCTATCGGCTGCAGTAATGCCACTGCCCCAGCAGACCACTCCAAAAGTGATGGCTGATGCCACCACCGTGTCATGTAAGTTTGGATTTTGTTTTTACCCTTAATAATAAACACCTTCAATTAAAAATTGCATTTTGGACTTCCGGGAAGATGGCGGAGAGACATAACACTTAAACAAAGAGCTCTCCCTAGCCGGATTAAAAATCATCGGTAAATGGCCAACTCGACATAAACGAATCAATAAACCAAGGGATGAAAACACGAAGGAACCGGGCACAAGGACAAAAACAGGGTAAAATTGAAGAATTCCTCTCCAACAACGCAGGAAAAACCACTGTACGCAAAGCCCAAAAAAACGAGATGTCCACAGCAGTGAAAATGGAGGACACCAGACTCGACAACATGAACGCTGGCATCGCCAGTTTGGGTGAAGAGTTGAGAGAATTCAAGCGACAGCTACAACAGGATTTAGCGGCTCTTAAGGAGGAACTGAAAAAAGAAATTAAGGAGGAAATCATGGACCTCCGAAGAGAAATGGAGCGTAAATTAACGGAAAACATGGAGGAGCTGCGCTCCCAGCGGGCGTGTATGACAGAAGCGCAGACCCGAATTTCGGAACTAGAAGATTGGAAAAGCGAGCCAAACGAACAACTACAGACCCTGACGACGCAAACGCAGAGGATGCAGGAGAAAATAAACGACTTGGAGAGCAGATCCCGACGAAGCAATATGCGCATCTTTGGAATTCCGGAGGGCATTGAAGGCAACTCGATGACAAAATTCATGGATCAGTTCTTAAAAAAAGAACTGGAAATACCCGGAGAAACGGATCTGCAGATTCAACGGGCGCACAGAACACCGGCACAGAACCCGAAAACAAACTCTCCACCCAGGTCAGTTGTGGTAAACTTTGTGAAATATGACATAAAGGAAAGAATCCTGACGCAAGCATGGAAAAAAAAGATACGAATCGGCGACAAACAGGTATTTTTTGACCATGACTACCCGACAGAAATCGTGCAGCAGCGGAAGAAATATGCCAATATTAAAAAAACGCTGAAAGAGAAAAAAATTAGATTCCAAACGCCGCTAACGAAAATGAGGATTCATTGGGAGGAAGGCACAAGAACCTACAACACGGCCGAAGAGGCAGCGCGGGATATGATGGAGCGGGGCCTTGAGGTGAGCGTGCCGAAGGAGACGGCTGGAGCAGCGGCGGCCCTGAACGCACCACGACAGACGGAGTGGAGACGAGTGAACGGCGGAAGAAGGGGGAGAGACGTAGAGCAGCGGGCCCAGGACAAGCTACAAGGCTTTCAACTGAAAGCCTAGATCATAACAAAGATTAAGAAAGGCACAGAAGAAATGAAGGCCAAGAAGACAAGGTAAAAGAGAAACAGACGGCTAGGAGAGGTTTAAGTGATATTTGTTGGACATTTCTAGACTTATGACTATTACTTTGATAGTAAATACAGGTCTAGGGAGGGCCCTTCACTCTGTGAAGACAAACCCCCCACCCACCAACAGGGACCAGTGGGCAGAAGAAAGGCCCAAAGTATGGAGGTCGAGTTTTTTTAATGTGTTTTTATATAAATATGTGTTATTTTTGTTGTTAAAGGGGCTAGGAGCACAAGTTAAAAAAATGGAAAAACATGAATATGGGTAAAAATCTTAAGATAATGACACTAAACGTGAATGGTCTGAACTCACCTGTTAAAAGGGAAAGAATAATAAGAAAATTCAAGAAGGAAAAAGCTGAAATTATATTTATGCAAGAGACACATTTGAGCAAGGCAGAACATGTGAAACTAAAGAGATTTGGCTATAAGAACTCCTACTACAGTTCATTTAAGGGAGGAGCAAAAAGGGGGGTTATGATACTAATCTCAAACAAAATACAATTTGAAAGTGAACAGGAAATCCAGGATAAAGAAGGCAGGTATGTAATAATAAAGGGAAGAATAGATGGTATGCAGATCACATTAGTGAACATCTATGCCCCACCAGAAAGTGACAAGGGTTTTTTTCAACATCTGTTTGATCTCATAGCAACACACAGTGAAGGAGTCCTAATTTGTGGAGGAGACTTAAATGCTGTCATGGATCATGAAGTTGACACAACAAGTGTTAAGAAGACAAAAAAACATGTAACAAAGTTCATAAGAACCTCACTGGCAGAAATGGGTATGGTAGACATATGGAGGGACCTACACCCACTCGAAAAAGACTATACACATTATTCAGCAGCCCATAAAGTACACTCTAGAATAGATTACTTCCTTATGAATGAAGGTGACAGACACAGGGTGAGAAATTGTTGGATTGGAGGGGCAGAAATATCAGATCATAATCCTATATACATGGAAATATATTTAAACAATAGAAAACGACAAACAACATGGAAACTTAACGTAGGACTGTTAAATGATGAGAAAATGAAAGAAAGAATAAAAATAAACATAAACGAATATATCCAAGAGAATGACAATGAAGAAGTGGACCCAACAATACTATGGGACGCACTAAAAGCCGTGTTAAGGGGTAAATTAATTGTTGAAACAGGAAAAGCAAATAAGACTAAACTGGAAGCGTATGAACAAAGATGTGAGAGACTAAGGGAATTAGAACGTAAACATCAAAGCACAAATGATCCAAAAATATATCAAGAAATTAAAGAAGAAAAAACAAAGATAAAAGAAACACAAATGGATGAAATTGAAAGGAAAAATAGATATCTAAAGCAAAAATATTATGAAACGGGGCCAAAAGCCACAAAACTGCTGGCAAAACGGTTAAGAAAACAACAAACAATGAATAATGTATACAAGATTAAAGACCCCACCACAAATAAAACCACAGTTAACCCAGAAAACATCGAAGAAATTTTCCATAATTTCTACCAAGAACTATACTCGCAACCTGAAGAAACAAATACTAAAGATATCAAAAAATTTCTAGACACATTGGACTTGCCATCAATAGGAAATCAACAAAATGAAAAACTAACAGCAGAAATAACAACACAAGAGATCAGA
This sequence comes from Pholidichthys leucotaenia, assembly GCA_020510985.1. Lineage (NCBI taxonomy): Eukaryota > Metazoa > Chordata > Actinopteri > Cichliformes > Pholidichthyidae > Pholidichthys > Pholidichthys leucotaenia. The sequence goes on from CM035843.1 coordinate 290,372,768, forward strand.
GATGTGATTAAGTCACTTAAAAATGGTAAATCACCAGGTAGTGATGGATACCCATCTGAGTTTTATAAACTGTTTATAGAAGAACTCATGCCACAACTCCTAAAGTCATTTAATTGGACGCTGAACAACAACAAAATACCTCCAACATGGAACGAAGCAATCATTTCAGTTATTTTAAAACCAGGGAAAGATAAAGAACAATGCGGAAACTATAGACCAATCTCTTTATTAAATGTAGATTATAAAATATACACAACAATTATATGTAAACGAATAAAGACATTCTTGACGGAATTGATAGAAGATGATCAAACTGGATTCATAGAGGGACGCCAAACACATGACAATATCAGGAGAACAATACATATAATTAACCAAATACATAAAGAAAAGAAAAGCGCAGTAATAATGAGTTTAGACGCAGAAAAAGCATTTGACAGGGTTAACTGGAAATTCCTATATAGTGTACTGGAGCGCTTTGGATTTAACGAAAAATCAGTACAATGCATAAGGACGCTATATCAAGAACCTGTGGCAAGAATCAAGATAAACGGTAGCTTAACAGACAAAGTAAATATACAAAGATCAACTAGGCAGGGATGCTGCTTATCGCCCACCTTGTTTGCTCTGTTCATAGAACCATTGGCTCAAGCGATACGACAAAATAAGAAATTAAAAGGTGTAACAATAAAGGGGGCGGAACACAAGATTGGGCTATTTGCAGACGATATTATAGTTTACCTTGAACAACCAGATAAATCAATAATGGAAATGATGAACTTGATAGAAAATTTTGGAAAATTATCAGGATACAAGATAAACATAACAAAAACACAAATACTGACATTCCACTATAACCCTCTAAACCAGATAACTGATAAGATCAAACTAAACTGGAAGCAAAAAGAAATAAAATACCTTGGAGTGAACATACCTAAAGACCTAAGCAAAATATATAAAGCAAACTATGATAGGTTGGAACAAGAAATAAAAAAAGATATTGATAGATGGTCAATCTTAAATATGGATCTGAATTCAAAAATTGAGACAGTCAAAATCAGCATACAACCTAGATTACTTTACCTCTTCCAGGCTATACCAACAGAGATTCCAGATGCCCAATTCTCAAAGTGGGACAGGATGATATCGAGATTTGTTTGGGGAGGTAAAAAACCAAGAGTGAAATATAAAACCCTCCAATTACCAAAAGAGAAAGGAGGCATGGGCCTACCGAGTCTAAAGGAATATTACTACTCAGCACAAATAAGATATATCATATGTTGGTGCGACGAGGGATATGAGGCAAAATGGAAAGAAATGGAAAAGGAAATTGAGGGACTCCCAGTACAAAGCATAATAGGGGATAAAGATGCATATAAGCAAATCAAACAAATAGACCCAATCACTAAATTTACTTTAGAACTGTGGTATAAAATAGTACAAAAATATAATATAAGGGAAGACATAAAACTATTGAAATGGGTAGCATTTGACAGTCAGTTTGAACCGGCAAAACAAGATAGGGGATACAAAAATCTGGTGAACAAGGGAATCACAGCATGGGGCAATATCGGAAAAAAAGATCTCGGGAGCTTTGTAAATATCAGGAGAAAATTTAAATTAGAAAGATCGGAATTTTTCAGATATCTGCAGATGAGAGATTACTATATGAAGAAGATTAGGCATAACCTCCAAACAGATGTGAACGAGATTATACAACTTATTTTAAGCTCATATGCAGGAAATAAAATAAGAATTATTTCAAAACTATATCAGAAACTTATGACAAACAATCATACAAGTAACTATATAAAGGAGAAATGGGAGAAAGAGCTCAATTTAAACATAACAGAAGAAAGCTGGCAGGAAATATGGAAAACACAACACACATCAACAAATTCAAGGGCATGGAGGGAATTTGGATGGAAAAACCTGATTCGCTTTTTCATTACACCACAGATTCAAGGAAAATATACAAATACCCAATCTATATGCTGGAAGGGATGTGGGGCTCAAAATGCAGACCACTCACATATGTTTTGGAAATGCTACAAAATATCATCATTTTGGAAATCTATGCATGTGACAATACAGAGGATATTAGGATATAATATACCAATGAACTGTAACCTGATGTACTTATGTGATCTTAAAAAAGACAGTGTTATACAGGCTGAGGACAGATATCTAGTTAAAATCTTGTTGATTGCATGTAAAAAAACTATCACAAAAAAATGGCGATCAGAAGTTCTTCCTGACCAAGAACAATGGACTGACATTGTGGAGGACATACGTATGATGGAAAAACTAACATATCGACGAAGAATGCAAGAAGGAATATGGGAGAAAAAATGGCGGAAATGGACACACTACAAAGTGCAACAACGAGGCAGAAATTGAAAGAATAACCAAAGACACTGAAAAAACCAGAAGAATTAAGAGATGGAAACTAAAAACTTGATGCTCCAACATTTGTCCCCCCCCCCTTTTATTTATTTTTTTTTTTATTTTTTATTTTTATTTTGTTTATTTTTTTTTATTTTTCCCTACCCTAACCCCTTTGTTTTTTAAATGTAGAATGTGATCTGAATGCATTATATATGATGAAAAATGAATAAAAATCTAAGTTACAAAAAAAAAAAAAAAATTGCATTTTGTGTTTACTTGTGTTATCTTTGTCTTATATTTAAATTTGTTTGATGATCTGAAACATTTAAGTGTGACATCATCATCATCATCATAGCAGTCTGTCGTGGGCGACTATGACTGTGTTGTAAGATGTGTCTAACTCATGTGTTTAGATAGGGCAGCTCAGTGCGTGAACGTGAGTGAGTGCACGCGCGCAGCCGAGGCGCACCCCCGCCCCTGTGTGAATGGCCCTGCGGAGCGGACGGTGTGTGTGAAGTGTGCGGGTGAGGAGAGAGAGAGAGGCGACCGGAGCAGGTAGAGAGCTAGAATTGCTGCTAATAACAGTGCAGTCTGTTAATAAAGCCTCAACTCTTCAGCAAAACGGCCTGTTCTTCTGGGTACCACCATACTGCTGTTAACAACCGTGAGGTTTACTCGGGAGTTAACCCCGGAGGAAAAGCTGCCTCCGGCCCTGGAGAAGACAGATCTCCCCTGTGTCCCCCAACCATGGTTAGGAGACCAAAGCAGGAAAGGTTAACACTGGCGACCACGAAGGGACTCCCACGTTGTTTAGAGGGTGGTGAGTACTAAAAGCAAAGGACAACAACAACTAGGCCAGGTGACTGTGATAGCAGCTAAGCTAATGCGACATGGCTGCCGCTCGCTATTCCGCCGATATTTACAAACAAGAAACTAACTACTCAAACCCGTTCATGTTGTTGCTAACTAATAATCAGGAATACAGACAAGGTACTGTGGAAGCTCATGAACGTCACGCTGAGACAAAGTGTGGACATTATAACCCATTTCTGTGTGATGAAAGCTGCGCAAACACACATGTTGATGGAGAAGATTTGTTCGCACCATTCGGCAGCTCCGCTCAATTTGCCCCCACAAATCCCTTTTTCAGAGCCGACAATCAAAGCCACGCCCCCGTGGGAGGCCTAGACATTTACGTGCCCCCGAATCCTGCTCCAAACGCATCGTTAAAGTTGTATTATGCAGATACAAACCCCTTTACCACTGCTCACATGAGAAGTTTTGTACACAGCACACCAGCTACTTCCAAGCCAAAAGCAGTACGCTCCCCATGTCTACTCCTTACATCAATCCAGAGGAGACTGACAAACAGGGGCATTCACCATTGAGCCGTCCCTGTCACTCACATACACATAAGAGCCGCTCTGCGCCCCGTCAGCCTCTTACATCGGACAGTGATGAGGACTATGATCCCAAAGAAAGAGTCCCCACTCTACGTCCAGGCCAGTACGACGGCAGCACACCATGGAGAGAGTTCCTGCACAGATTTGAGAACTGCGCAGAGGCAAATCACTGGTCAGAAAAGACAATGGCCATCCAGCTGAAATTCTGCCTTATTGGAGCTGTAGGTGCCATCATCCACAGAAACCCTCGTTCATCCAAATGGGACTACCGCCGCCTGCTGGAGGAACTCGAAACTGCATACGGCCCTTCCTCATCACTCAGCGGCTGTAGCAGTGGAGCTGAGGCAAAAAGTACGCAAATTTGGTGAGGCCCTTCATGTGTTCAGAGATGACATTTATTGGAAAGAAGCTGTAGCTTATAGAAATTGGTCAGAGGCCAAGCAAGATGCTATAGCTGTTGAAGTTTTCACAAATGGCCTGGGCGATGCAGAGTTAATCCAAAAACTGTTAGAAGAACGTCCAGCACACTAGCCAGAGCTTACGAGATAGCCCATTGCCATGAAACCACAAAGAGAGCTGCGTCCTATATCACTAGTGTCATGCAGCCAGGGGCCTGTAACCTCACTGAACGCAGGCCCCGGGCTGCTGTTGTCAGAGAAAGAGACGAAAACGAGACTGTAACTGCCACTACACCTGCAGCTAGCTCCTCACCCAATCGCTTTACTCCACACACGTCCGCAAAAACACCAGGGCAACACAGGAACTTTAAAAAGGGTGACATTCGCTGCCATAACTGTAAGGGCTGGGGTCACAAACAGAGCCAGTGCTCATCCCCTCAAAGAAATGCAAAGACTTTCATTTCAAGCACTCCCCAAGGAAGCCCACAGGCCACTGTGCTCCACTTTAAAGGCCAGAGTCGTGAAATGAACATCCACATGCGTATATATGAACTGGAGGTGTGCGCAGTCTTGGACAGTGGAGAGCGGAGGAACGTGCTGCCCCTTCACCATTACAATGCCATTCACCAAGACATGAGACCCCCACTACAGTCATCCATCGTAGAGACTCTGCTCGGGGTGGGACCCGGAGATGTGCTTGTGCGTGGTGAGGCCAAAATACCTGTCAGTATTAACAACTGGCAAGTTGAAGTGGACTTCCTCGTGGCAGACATAACAGGCAATGAAGTACTGCTAGGCCACCCATTCCTCACCCAAGCCGAGGCCCGCCTTGATTTTGGTAAGCGCCGCGTAGTTCTGTTTGGAGAAGAAGTGCCATACTTTCACCCAGAGACTGTCCCAAAGTCGCATGCTGTGAGGGTAGCCGGAACTGTCGTGGTTGAACCTGGACAAGAGTACCTAGTCAAGGGCATTGTGCCTTGTGGCAAAGCAGCTCACGGAGACATGATGCTCAGCCCCACAAAAGGCTTTGCTGAGAAGCACAAAGTACTCATTGCCAGGGTCCTAGTCAACGCTCAGCCCACTAATGTTGTTCCACTACGCCTCTTTAACCCTGGCAACAAGGCCGTCACTATTAAAGAAGGTGCAATTGCAGGCCTCCTTCAGCCAGCTGAAGCTCTTCCCCTGCCCAGTGCCCCCACAGCGGCAGACTTTCCAGCTAGCTCCCCTGCGGTCCCAGAGCACCTCCAGTAGCTCTATGCCCAGAGTTCCACTGAGCTTAAAGGCCAAATGTCACGTAACAGGGTACTTTAAATATCTTGAAACTAGATATAAAAGGGAACCGATCCGTTCGGGTCTTGGTGCATATGCTTCAGTAACAACGGAATATTCGTTAATTTAAAACTGCCGCGCTTGGCCTGACACGGCCCCTGGAATCGCCTGGGGAAGAAGGCGGAAGTGACGAAATCGATTGTACCCTAGTTTGATGCTTGGGGTATTTCAATTGATTGTTTATATGGAGACTGGAAGGTTGAAGTGAGCAACAAGAAAGAAAAAATTGGATATTTCACCCATACCTTAAAACGGGACTATCAGGGACAGCTGGGTAATAAGGGACACTTCTCTGGGAAATGTTTTCATACCTGTCAAGTGAGACGTTTTCGCCGTACTTCAACACCGTAAAAAGCGGCTATAAGGGACAGCGGAGCAACAAGGGACACCTCTCTGGGAAATGTCCCAAATGCAACTCGTGTTGTTATTGTCAAATATTTTAAGGATTCATGGATATTTGACAATAACAACACAACTCAGCGTCCGGCGCAAAATAAAAAAAAAAAGCAGAATTCTGTATTTGTCAGGCGATCTCTGTCTGTTCCGCAACCGCTGCACAGCTGAACGTGTTAAACCATTGTCCTAATGACTTCTCATTGTAGTGAGAATAGCTCACGCTGAGCGATCAGCCCGCCCTGATAATCTGACTAATGATTGACTCCACACTTCTCATTGTAGTGATAATAGCCCCCGCTGAGCCATCTGCCAGCACCAGCTGTGGGGGATCACACACAGGACGAGCTCCGCAACACACTCAATTTTTTTTCCGGTATATTTTTCTTTTGGGCGTACAGAAATGGCAATACGCCTGTTTTTGCTAAAATTGCATTTTCCCCGTATTTTCCTTAAAATATTTGACAATAACAACACGAACTACATTTAAAACATTTCCCAGAAAAGTGTCCTCCACCACTCCGCCGTCCCCCACAGCCGTGCTTGGCACCAAAATACGGCGAAAACGTCTCACTTGACAGGTATGCGCCTCCATTTTCATATTGATCTGGTCAATTTCTTGACAGCAGCGGCTCTCCTCCACTGTAATAATAATGGCTTCCGAAAAACCAATATTTATGGGGCGCCCTCGACAGACCCCCTTCGGCTTCGCAATTCTGGAGGCGATTAATGTCCAGTTCAATGACATTTTCCACTGGTTCTGCTCTCTGGTCATCGTTGGAACTGTTGCCATCAGACAAAGCATCTGATTCCGTCTCAGACGGCTCGAACCTGTAAGGTTCTATGCCTCTGTCACTGTCTGAACCACTGACAAAAAAAAAGACAAAAAAAAAAGACAAAACTAAACTAATTTGTTCACAATCGCTGTCACTTTCCGTCATGATTGTCCAATGTTGATAAGTGTGAATGTGGATAGGCAGGGCAGCCAGGGTACAACTGGTGATGTCAAAAACATGGGCGTGGTCTGGACTGGCTGTCACAAGCCAGCAAGCAAGGTGGGGCCTTCACCTGGTGTATTTTGTGCAATTATGTAAATACAGGTGGGTGATATGGTCTCCGGTATGAATATTTGGTTTAAGCTATGTGTATTTTATCTAAATTCGTTGTTATTTAGAAAAAAAAATTACGTGACATTTGGCCTTTAAAGACAATGAAAAACTTGAACTGTCTAACCTGTTGTGTGCTTATGAAAATGTGTTTTCCAGAGGGCCCGGTGACCTGGGACGGATCAGTCTTGCGCAGCATGACATCATAACCCAGCTTGGAGCTCCCGTGAGGCAGCCCCCTCGTCGCATGGCTGGGGAAAAGCAGCAACACGCAGACCAGCAGATCTGTGAGAGCCTCCAGAACGGCCTCGCCACCCGCAGCCACAGCAGTTGGGCCTCACCAATTGTTATGGTACGTAAAAAGGATGGGACTTACTGCCTTTGTATAGACTATAGAACACTCAACGACTGCACCATCACTGACGCGTACCCGCTACCCCGCATCCAAGACACATTAGACACTCTCGCCACCGCCAAATGGTTCAGCACCTTGGACCTTGCTTCAGGTTATTGGCAAGTCGAGCTGACTCCAAGAGCCCGCTGCGCAGCCGCCTTTTGCACCCGAAATGGACTATTTGAATGGAACGTTATGCCATTTGGGTTATGCAATGCACCAGCGACATTCCAACGCCTTATGGACCGCGTCCTTGCCAGCATGCAGTGGGAGACCTGCCTTGTCTACTTGGATGACATCATCGTGCTGGCCAAGGATGTGTCCGGGATGCTGCAGCGGCTGAGTCAGGTGTTCCAGAGACTTAAACACACAAACCTCAAACTAAAACCAGCCAAATTCTGCCTCTTCCGCTGCCAAGTTGACTATCTAGGTCACATTGTGTCCGAGCACGGTGTAGCCACTGACCCCAATAAAGTCCACAAAGTCCAAGCTTGGCTCACTCCCACATCGGTCCAAGAGGTCAGACGTTTCATTGGCCTCGCCTCCTACTATCGCAGGTTTGTGAAAGACTTTGCCTCCATTGCCGAACCGTTACACAACCTGACAAGGAAAAACGCACATTTCCAGTGGCACGCTGAACACCAAGCTGCTTTCAACACGCTCAAGCACCGCCTCACCACAGCCCCTCTCTTAGACTACCCACTGGACCATGGTGAAATGATCTTGGACACCGATGCTAGCGACACAGGCATCGGCGCCGTCCTCTCGCAGATGCAGGATGGCGCGGAACGTGTGTTGGCTTACGGCAGCCACAAACTAGCCAAAGCTGAACAGAACTATTGCACTGCAAGACGAGAGCTGCTAGCCATTGTCGATTTCACGTCACATTTTTGGCAGTATCTACTTGGGCGGCCTTTCAAAGTACATACCGACCACAGCAGTCTGCGTTGATTAACCTGAATGAAAGAGCCAGAAGGTCAGTTAGCCCGGTGGCTTGAGAAGCTAGCAGAGTACGAGTTTGAGATCATTCATCGCCCAGGTCGCTTACACACTAACGCTGACAGTCTCTCCCGCAGGCCTTGCCGCCAGTCCTGTCCTTGTAAACTGCAGGACCCCTCCTCACAGCCGAGAACCACAAGTCACCAAGCCATCCAGTGTGAATTGGACTCCGACACCAGCTCCCTGTCGCTGAGTCCGGTGGGGGTAGAGACATGCCCTACAACTACAGCTGTGAGTCCGGTGGGGGTAAGTGCAGACAGCTTTACCAATACAGACATTTTAAAACTAAAAGAGACAATTTATGTGACTAATACAAATGAGACCACACTGTTTCCTGGCTGGACTATGGAAGAGTTGTGCCAGGCCCAAGCCGCTGATACAGACATTGCACCAATAAAAGCTTGGTTAGAGGCCAGCAGTGAGCGCCCTCCCTGGACCACAGTCGCCCCTTGCAATCCAGCCACCAAAACATACTGGAGTCAATGGAAAAGACTGTATTTCCGAGATGGAGTTCTGGTCCGCCGCTTTTACTGTTTGGACGACACACAGTACTACCCCCAAATTGTCCTGCCATGCAAAATGCAACCCGACGTCATGCGCCAGATGCACGAGGGGCCAATAGGTGGACATTTTGGTATTGAACGGACTGTGGCCAGACTTCAAACCAGATACTACTGGTACCACATCAGAGAAGACGTGGCCCTCTGGTGCCGGACTTGTTCCAGCTGTGCATGCAGAGCCAGACCTCACAAAACGCCACAAGCGCCCATGGGAACTGTCAGGGTTGAAGCCCCCATGGAGCGCATTGCACTGGACATTATGGGCCCACTCAATGAGACAGAACGCAAGAACAACTATGTGCTTGTAATACAGGAGTATTTCACAAAATGGGCTGAAGCATTTCCTATCCCAGACAAAAAGGCTGTCACCGTGGCACGCGTTGTTGCAACAGAATGGGTGTGCCGCTTCGGAATGCCTCACTCTTTGCACAGCGACCAAGGGCACAATTTTGAATCAGAGGTGTTTCAAGAAATGTGCCGTCTATTTGGCATTGAGAAAACCCACACTACACCATCCAGACCACAGTTAGATGGCCAGGTTGAGCGTTTCAATACCACACTTCAAAAGATCCTGGCCTCTACTGCAGAATGCTGTCACTGGGATTGGGACCTGATGACCCCATATGCAGTTATGGCCTACGGAGCGACCAAGCACAGTGCTACTGGTTTCACCCCCAACTATATGATGTTCGGACGTGAAATAAATGAGCCAGTGGACCTTGTAGCTGGTTTGCCCCCGGACTCTGACCATGCACCTTCAGCCCCAGAGTACGTGCAACAAATACGCGAGCGGCTGGAGCTGGCTCACAACATCACTCGAGAAGCCCTGGGTGAGTCAGTCACACGTGCAAAAAGGCAATATGACAAAAACGCTTGCCACACACAGTACAAAGTTGGAGACGCAGTGTGGTACCTCATCAAAGGAACACGTCATGTCAAAAACAGAGTCAAAAAGTTCCTCCCCTCCTACAAAGGACCCTTCTTTGTTATGGGACAGTTGGATGATCTAGTCTACTGGATCCAAAAGAGGCCCAGAGCCAAAGTCAAAGTCGTCCACCATGACCAACTGAAACACTACCGCAGCCGTGAGCAGCTGGACAACACTTGGGTCCTGGACCAAGCCCAGAACTGGACACCTTCTGAGATCTTGCCACCGGCTGTGGACGGGGACCCAGCAGACCAGGACCTCAGCCTGTACAACTTGTTCGCTACTGTCTCCAGTGATGGCCCCAGCAATTCCCGGCCGTCTACTCCACCTGCTAATGTTCCCAATGTGATCAGGTCTCTTCCATCCACTCCTTCCCATGTGATATTTGACCATGGAGGGGGTGCGGTGGGAGAGCCACACCATCAGGCTCAGCACGTGTCACGGCCCAAACGTCGGCGCAGAGGACTGGACCGTTACGGGACTGGGTTACTGAGTGAGCCAACTGTAGCAGTTCATATTTGCACTAGAGACTCGCCAGTTTACATTTTTTTTGGACTCTAGTCTAGTTATAGTGTTCTATACGTTTGTTTAAAAAAAAAAAAGCTGAAGAGACAATGCTTTCATATACCTACATGCACTTTATTTCATTTGAATGTATTGTATTCTGATTAGTTGGTCAGTATTACTCCCGGTCGCCAAGGAAATAGGTTTTAAAAGTGTAATGTACTCCTTGCTTAATTAGAAACAATTGTATTTCAGTGTATTTGTCCCTCATATTTTCACTGCTAAATGAGCTAATTTTATCACTGCATAGACACTCGTTATTATAGTATAACCTACCTACCTATTTGAATTCATGTTATACACTACCGTTCAAAAGTTTGGGGTCACTTAGAAATTTCCTTATTTTTGAAAGAAAAGCACTGTTTTTTTCAATGAAGATAACTTTAAACTAATCAGAAATACACTCTAATATCTAATATACATTGCTAATGTGGTAAATGACTATTCTAGTTGCAAATGTCTGGTTTTTGGTGCAATATCTACATAGGTGTATAGAGGCCCATTTCCAGCAACTATCACTCCAGTGTTCTAATGGTACAATGTGTTTGCTCATTGCGTCAGAAGGCTAATGGATGATTAGAAAACCCTTGTGCAATCATGTTAGCACAGCTGAAAACAGTTTAGCTGGTTAGAGAAGCTATAAAACTGACCTTCCTTTGAGCAGGTTGAGTATCTGGAAAAAATTATTATTTCAAATACAAATCATTATTTCTATTTGTCAATGTCTTGACTATATTTTCTATTCATTTTACAACTCATGGTGATAAATAAGTGTGTCTTTTCATGGAAAACACAAAATAATTGTCTGGATGACCCCAAACTTTTGAACGGTAGTGTATATTGGACACTGCTACTGCTACTGCTAGGCCTACGAATGTAGAGAGTGTGTACCAGTTTTATATTATTTAGATGGAATGGAATTAATGTTAACTGCCAGGCCATGGTGGGGGTAGTGTTGTAAGATGTGTCTAACTCATGTGTTTAGATAGGGCAGCTCAGTGCGTGAACGTGAGTGAGTGAGTGAGTGAGTGAGTGAGTGAGTGAGTGAGTGAGTGAGTGAGTGAGTGAGTGCGCGCAGCCGAGGCGCGCCCTCACCCCTGTGTGAATGGCCCCGCGGAGCGGACGGTGTGTGTAAAGTGTGCGGGTGAGGAGAGAGAGAGAGGCAACCGGAGCAGGTAGCGAGCTAGAATTGCTGCAAATAACAGTGCGGTCTGTTAATCTCTTGCACTCCGGAATACTGCGGGCGGTCATGTCTCTGCGTCCTAGTGCGTCTCAGTGCGCACTGAGACGCACAGTGCGCACTGAAAAAAAAAAAGCTGCATTTCTGTTCTTCCAGTACAGACACAGCCTCATTGAGAGATCCAAGATGGCGCCCACAGCGGTCGACATGGTGCTTCGCTGCGCTCTTTGTTTGTTTTTGTTTGTCAATTGTGTGTCTGCTTGCACTTATACCCGTGAAGAACTTTTAAATATCAGGACTTTCACCCCCACGGACCTCCTCCCAGTTTTTCTAGCCCCTGCCGCCGATCTGGTTTATTGTTTGGCTCGGAAAGTGAGACGGCGGAAGAGAGGAAGACGAGCGGGCGCTCTCGTGCGACTTCGCAGGAGAGGCTCGCGAACGGCGCTGCCTGGCATATTTCTGTCCAATACCAACTCTCTCTCTAACAAGGTGGATGAACTGAGACTGCTGATGCGTTTTAAGGACCTCGCCTCCTCAGCTGTCCTCTGCTTTACTGAGACCTGGCTCCGGGAAAATATACCGGACAGCGCGCTGCGCCTCGATGGCTTTCAGCTCTTCCGTGCTGATCGTGACACAGAGCTTTCCGGCAAGACCACAGGAGGCGGAGTCTGCTTTTACATCAACTGCATCTGGTGCTCTGATGTAACGGTAATTTCCAAACACTGTTCTCCTGCCTTGGAATTTCTTGTTATCAATTGCAAGCCCTTCTATTCCCCGCGGGAGTTTGCTTCTTTTATAATGATCGCTGTGTACGCCCCTCCCGACGCGGACACGCGCGAAGCTCAGCGCGTGCTCGCGGATCACATTCAACACACAGAGCGGAGTTTTCCAGACTCGCTGATTATTGTGGCTGGCGACTTTAATCAGTGCAATCTGAGCCACGATCTCCCCCGCTACAAACAGTTTATTAAATGCCCCACCAGAGGATTAAACACACTGGATCACTGTTACACCACAGTGAAAGACGCATATCGCGCTGTTCCTCGAGCTGCGCTGGGATTATCTGATCACGTGATGGTTCACCTCATTCCCACATACAGACAGAGATTGAAGCTCACTAAACCTGTTGTGAGCACTACGAAGATACGGACCAGTGATGCTGAGGAGAAGCTGGAAACGTGCATGGAAATATCTGACTGGGGCATGCTTAAAGGAGCCACGCATGATCTGGATGAGTACACGGACACTGTGAACTCATATATCCACTTTTGTGAAGAGAACATTCTTCCATCACGCACCAGGGTGAGGTACTCTAATGACAAACCCTGGTTCACAGCTAAGCTCAGACAGATCAGGAAGGAGAAGGAAGCAGCGCTGAAAAGTGGAGACAGGGACTGCTACAGGGAGGTTAAATACCGGTTTAACAGAGAGCTGAAGAGGGCTAAATCTGTGTACTCAGAGAGACTCCAGCAGCAGTTCACTGCTAATGATTCGGCTTCCGTGTGGAGAGGACTGAGGCAGATCACCAACTATCGGCCTCAGGCTCCTAAAGGTCAGGATGACAAAGCCCTTTGTCAGAGACTGTCCCAACACTATGCCCGTTTTGACACCTCGTCATCTGTGTCCAACTCCCCCCCTCCCTCCAGCTCCACAGCCTCCACATTCCCTACTTCATTTAAGGCACCCCCCCCCTCCTCCCCCCCTCCCCTTATCATCAGTGAGCAGGATGTGCTCAAACAGTTCTCCAGACTGAACCCGCGCAAGGCCCCCGGCCCAGACGGCGTGTCTCCCTCCACCCTGAGACTCTGTGCGAAACAGCTGGCTCCTGTATTCACAGACATTTTTAACACCTCCCTTAAGTTATGCCACATGCCATCCTGCCTCAAATCCTCCACCATCATCCCTGTCCCCAAGAAGCCACGGATCACTGGACTTAATGACTACAGACCTGTAGCGCTCACCTCTGTAGTCATGAAGTCCTTTGAGCGCCTGGTCCTGTCCCACCTCAAGTCCATCACCACCCCTCTCCTGGACCCGCTGCAGTTTGCCTACCGAGCCAACAGGTCTGTAGACGATGCAGTCAACCTGGCCCTCCACTCCATCCTGCAGCACCTGGACTCCCCGGGAACCTACGCCAGGATCCTGTTTGTGGACTTCAGCTCCGCATTCAACACCATCCGCCCCGCTCTGCTCCGGGACAAGCTGTCCCTGCTCAACGTGCCTGACTCCCTCTGCAGGTGGATCATCGACTTTCTGACGGACCGGAGGCAGCATGTGCGGCTGGGAAAGACTGTCTCAGACTATACTAGCATCAGCACTGGATCACCCCAGGGCTGTGTACTTTCCCCCCTACTCTTCTCCCTTTACACCAACTCCTGCACCTCCAGCCACCAGTCTGTCAAGTTGATCAAGTTTGCGGACGACACCACCCTCATCGGGCTCATCTCCAACGGCGACGAGTCCGCCTACAGGAGAGAGGTGGCCCAGCTGGCGTCCTGGTGCAGCAATAACAACCTGCAGCTGAACGCTCTGAAGACAGTGGAGATGATTGTAGACTTCAGGAAAGTCACTACTCCTCTGCCCCCCCTCACCCTCTCAGGCTCTCCCATCACCACTGCTGATTCCTTCCGCTTCCTAGGCACTACCATCACCAGGGACCTCAAATGGGAGCTGACCATCAGCTCACTCATCAAAAAAGCCCAGCAGAGGATGTTCTTCCTGCGGCAGCTGAGGAAGCTCAAGCTACCCACCAAGATGTTAGTGCAGTTCTACACAGCCATCATCGAGTCCATCCTCACCACCTCCATAACCGTGTGGTACGCAGGAGCCACTGCCAGGGACAGACTAAGGCTGCAGCGCGTTGTGCGCACTGCTGAGAAGGTGATCGGCTGCAAGCTCCCATCTCTCCAGGATCTGTACATCTCCAGGACCCGGAGGCGTGCTGGCCGGATCATAGCCGATCCCTCACACCCTGGTCACGTACTGTTTGCCCCCCTCCCCTCTGGTAGAAGACTTTGGTCCATCCAGACTAAAACCTCCCGTCACATGAACAGCTTCTTCCCCTCTGCCATTAGACTGCTGAACACTAAGTGACTCTCGTGCACCATGTACAGCAGCTCAACCAGACTCATGTCAATCATCACTGTTTTCTTCCTGCATTACCGACTGCACTATATAGTTCTCCACAGTATCTGCTGCTGGCTAATATATATTTTAACTGTTGACCAGTATCACTTAATCTTATCCTACACTTTATTACATGTATAGTTTATTTCTCTTATCTTATCATGTTTAATGTTGCAGCATTGTACCGAGACAAATTCCTAGTTTGTGTACTACATGAACAATGGCAATAAACCTGATTCTGATTCTGATTCTGATTCTGAACAGAAAGCCAAAGGAGTGTTTTGATTGGTTTAGATTTGATTGACCTTTCATTCGACTAATAAGAGCCTTGAATTGGGTTTCTGAAACCTTGAAGAACCAATGACTGAAAACCTAGCAAGAAGGACCTGCCTACCAACGACAGCGAATACAACGAGCCAATTGAAGCAGAGAAGTTCGACGATTGAAACGCGTGCGTCCCGTGCGTACAATCTGTTTTGTGTAAGTCACTGGGTAACACACCAGTGTGGAGGATATGAATAAGGGTCACCAGTGTGGAGGCAAGGATCAAATAAGTGCAGGTGGACACGGTGAACTAAAGGTTAAAAGGGTGTTTAATTCTTCCTCCATCACGAGGCTCACTCAGCGCTGTGGCAGCGCGCTGGTGTGAGCCCTGCGTCTCTAGAGTGTCAGAATGCGAGTGAGAGTGAGAGCTGTGTGTAACGGTAGTGTTCGCCAGTCTTTTTTTATTACTACTGTTCTTATTTGTTTTGAAAAATCGTTCGCAAAAACTGCCATCATGGAAGCTGAGATGGTTTGATCAGGTTGCATGACCAGAACCACGAGTCGTAACAAGCGGACCAGCGTCATGTTCGTCTAACAATGAGGAACAGATGTTTGCCAACGACACTGCTGTTGTGGACAGGTAAGTGTTATAAGCTAAATTATTCTTTATCACTGAAAATAGTAATAAAAATGACTTTTGACCGATCGGTAATTACAACGGTGCGTCATGGCCACTTGACGGACCGTTTTTTGTACGCCGAGCTCCTCTGTAGCGGGGGGGGGGGGGTTGTTATCCTCTACACTGCAGATATTTTAGTATAATTTTTATTGCACTGTAGGTTATTTTTTCTTGTAAAAAAAGGCCACACATTTTTTACGTCGCATGCTTCTTTGTGTGTGGGGGGCTTGTTTGTTCATTCATTCATTCATGAATGAATAACCCCCCCCACACACACACACACACACACAGCCCTGAGTGTCACCTTTCATTAGAGCCCAAGATCAAGCTTCTATGTTTCAGCATTCATAAGTCACAGATGTTTTTCCAAACTGTGCCATTTGGCACAATTTGGCACAGTTCAAAAACGCCTGGGAACCTGAGAAAAAAGCTGTGTAATATATTCATTTTTTGTGGTATTGTTACAAAATTTTGACCTCAGCTGGATAACACTTGGTTCTACATTTCTGTTGCATTTTCTAGCCAGTATCTGACAGCTGTGTGTTATTTGCAAGCATTTGTATCTAAAAAAACACCCAGGCGAACTTTATTTTCTTCAAGTTCAGTATGTTTCGATGACTGTTAGTGGTAAGAGGGCCAGTGGGTAGAGGCCAGTGGGTAGAGGCCAGACTAAGAGTGATCCCGAAGACGAAGATGAAGACCTCAATGGTAGAGCAGGCAGAAGCTGGTAGTAACGATAAACACCACAATGGCTGTAATAGCAGACGAAGGCTAAGGGAGCACACCCTGACAAAAAGCAAGCTGGTGGTGGCACGCTTTGAGGCGGTTTCCCAAAAATCTGGATTCCGGCAGCCTCCTGCAGTTGTGAGAAGATGTCAGTCGTCTAGGGTCTCCCTTGCCACTGGAACCATCTTCTCTACAATCAAGGTAGTGGCATCGGGAAAAGCGCACCCCCCATGCCACTCTAAAAACCATCACTGCGCAGGTATCTTCTTTACCTGAGTTTCCGACCTCTAAAGTCTGGCGGCGATGGAGCATCCAGTAACGGGGGCAGGTTTGAATGAGCTGGAAGCTCCTAGCTGGAACTCTGCACGTCAGCGGCACAGGACAACGGTCGTTAGCAGTTGGGATTGAGTGGCAGCTGCTTCCGGCAGACTCCTGTGCGTCTGAGCAGCCCTATTTAGGGACCGCACTGCTCACCCCAACTGGGGAAAGGCCTAGAAAAGGTGGCCTAAACATTGCCCACTCAGCACAGCACCCGGAGAGGAAACCGCACCTGTCGGGACATTCCACTATGTGGTCAAAAAATAAAAATAATACCATTTAGAATTGCAGCATGGAACATAAGGACACTCCTGGATGCCAGTCCGGACAGACCACAGAGCAGAACAGCACTCGTTGCCAGCGAGTTGAAGCGTTACAATGTGGATGTGGCAGCACTCAGTGAGACACGACTCCTCGAAGAAGGCTCACTTAATGAAGTAGGAGAGGATTATACATTCTTTTGGAAAGGATACCCCATTGGCGGTCAACTCCTTCATGGAGTTGGTTTTGCAGTCAAGAACAGCCTCCTGCACAAGCTCACAAAATCACCAGTGGGTGTCAGTGAAAGGCTCATGACTCTTCGCATCGCCCTTGCAAAATGCAGGTATGTCACTTTGGTAAGTGCCTATGCACCAACTCTGTCATCGAACGCTGAAGAGAAGGACTGCTTCTACCAGGCACTCAATGACATCCTCAGTCACATCCCGAAGGGTGACAAAGTCATGCTGCTTGGTGATTTCAATGCAAGAGTCGGAAAGAACTTGCAAAACTGGAATGGTGTGATCAGTGCCCATGGCATTGGAAAAGTCAACCCCAATGGCATGAGACTTCTTAGTCTCTGTGCGGAACATGATCTTACCATCACTAACACAATCTTCCAGCAAAAGAACAAATATAAGGCATCCTGGATGCATCCCAGGTCCAAACATTGGCACCTGATTGACTATGTGATCGTGAGGAGGGCTGACCTCAAGGACGTGCTCATCACAAGAGCTATGCGAGGGGCAGACTGCTGGACCGACCACTGCATGATTCTGTCAAAGGTCAGAATGCATGTTTGGCCCCTAGCTCGCCACGGTGGCCCAAAGAGGAAAACACTCCACTGTGCCAGACTCTCCAGCAGCGACATCTGTGACAACTTCCGTCGCTCCCTAGCTGAGAGGCTGGCAGGTATTGAACAACTGATCATCTCAGAGTCTGGGATGGATGAGAAGTGAACCGCTCTATTTACCATTCTCTTTGACACTGCAGCCCAAGCCATCGGTTTCAAAACCAAGAAACATCAGGACTGGTTTGACCAGAATGCTGGAGAGATCTCCACCCTCCTGGACAGAATGCACAGGGCACAGAGAGCCACCTTGAACAACCCACAATCCCAATTCCATAAGAAGCAATGGCAAGCCCTTCGTTCCGAGGTCCAAACAACTCTCAGGAAACTGCAAGATGAGTGGTGGATCTCAAAGGCCAACGAAATCCAGACTCATGCTGATAGAAACGATACGCACAGTTTCTATGATGCAGTCAAAACCATCTACGGCCCCAGAAACTGCTCCCTTGCACCTGTGAGATCTGTTGATGGTTCTTCTTTAATCAAGGATCAGGCCATGATAGTGGAGTGGTGGGCTGAGCATTTTAACACCGTGCTTAACCAGCCCACCTCAGTGGACCCAACTGTCCTTGCAGAGCTCCCTGAACATCCTACTTTGCCAGATCTCGACCTCCCCCCCAACCTTCAAAGAAATCCTGTATGCAGTGAAAACCCTGAAAAACAATAAATCCCCTGGACCTGACGGCATCCCAGCTGAACTTCTCAAGGAAGGAGGCTACCTCTGTACTTGGACACTGTATCTCTATATCTCAGAGGTGTGGAGACGAGAGTGTGTCCCACAACAGTGGAAAGACGGCAACATTGTGACCATCTACAAGAACAAAGGAGACAAAGCCATCTGCTCCAATAGTAGGGGTATCTCTCTGTTGGCTACTGCTGGAAAGGTCCTTGCCAAGGTCATGCTCCGCAGACTCATCTCTGCAATATCAGAGCGGGTCACCCCAGAGTCACAGTGTGGTTTTCGGAAGGACAGGGGGACAGTTGACATGATCTTTGTGACGCATCAGCTCCAAGAGAAATGTTGGGAGCAGCATAAGGACCTGTTCATTGCCTTTGTTGACCTGTCAAAGGCATTTGACACAGTGAACAGGGAACTACTGTGGCAAGTCTTAAAGAGATTTGGGTGTCCACCCAAGTTTCTCACCATCCTTGCGCAGTTCCATTCTGGGATGATGGCCCGAGTGGTAGTGGGAAGGCACAGCTCAGAACCTTTTGGAGTGCAAACCGGAATGAGGCAAGGCTGTGTGCTGGCCCCAGTTCTCTTCAACATCTTCCTTGTCTGTGTAACAACTCTGCTACATAGGAGGGTGGAGAAACAAGCTGGAGTTACCATTGACTTCAGGCTTGATGGTAATCTGTTCAGCATCAGGAGGCTACAGGCAACTTCCAAGCTGACATCAGAGACCATCATTGAGCTACAGTATGCCGATGACTGTGCCCTGGTTGCTCATACACCAGACGCTCTACAAAACATCCTCTCGGCAGCTGTAACTGCATACACCAGAATGGGACTGACAATCAACAACCAGAAGACAGAGGTACTCTGTCAGTCCAGTACCGACCCCCCACAAAACCCTATAACCCTCACAGCAGCAGGGCAACAGCTGCTCACAGTGCCCACATTCAAATACCTGGGGAGCATAATGTCTGACACCTGCTCAATGGATGACGAGATCCAGAACCGCCTCAAGCAAGCATCAGCATCTTTTGGTCGTCTAAGGAGAAGGGTTCTTCAGAAGAGCAATCTCAAACTCCACACCAAAGTGCTGGTCTACAGAGCTGTATGTATCACCACCTTACTATATGGATGTGAGGCATGGACTATTTCCAGCCGCCATCTGAGAAGCTTGGAGACCTTCCATGTAAGATGTCTCCAGAAGATCCTTGGCATCACTTGGAAGGACAGAGTGCCACACACAGAAGTGCTGGAGAGAGCTGGCAGCTGCAGCGTGGAGTCCATCATGGCCCAGCATCAACTCAGGTGGTTGGGGCATGTCATCCGGATGCCCAGCCACAGACTCCCACGCAGAATCCTGTATGGTCAGTTACACCGTGGCCAACGCAGCGCTGGTGGGCAGAAGAAGCGCTTCAAAGACCAAATGAAGTCCATCCTGAAGAAATGTCAGATCAACCCCTCTTCACTGGAGGAACTCGCTTCCTGCCGAGACATCTGGCGCTTCCACTCCTCACAGGGAGTGGATTATATGGAGGAACAGCGCACACAACACCGGACAGCAAAGCGTGCAAAGCGGCATGCTCGCCAAGTCCCCCCTGCTCCCCCCAGCACCTCCTTCAGATGCCCGGTCTGTAACCAAATCTGCAGATCCAGGATCGGACTATTCAAACACCAGCAGACTCACAAATAAAGAAGATGGTCATCATCGAATCGATGGACTACCAGAGAGAGAGACTCAGTGGCAGGAGCACTTAGAGAGATTATGACTGTTTTGCCAAAAAATTCAAAGTGTTTTCTTTTAAATGAGACCAACCCCATGAAGATGCTGCAAAGGGTTGAAGAACAGCTTTTGATTTACTTTGGGTATGTTATTTTTAGGCGTTTTTATGGAAATTGACCGGAGTGCAAGGGGTTAATAAAGCCTCAACTCTTCAGCAAAACGGCCTGTTCTTCTGGGTACCACCATACTGCTGTTAACAACCATGAGGTTTACTCGGGAGTTAACCCCGGAGGAAAAGCTGCCTCCGGCCCTGGAGAAGACAGATCTCCCCTGTGTCCCCCAACCATGGTTAGGAGACCAAAGCAGGAAAGGTTAACAACTGTTTCATTTAGGTCTGATCAGATTCCTCCACACAGCTCTGTCCTTAGCCTTCAGCTGCCAGGAACTCCTGTCTATGTCCAACTTCTTCAAGTTTCTTTTTACAGTGTCTTGAAATCTGAGCCTTGGTCTACCCTGATTGCGTTTGCCCTCGCATAACTGTGAGTAGAGTAACTGCCGAGGGAGACGCTGGTGGTCCATCCTCTCAACATGTCCGAGCCATCTCAGATTCATCTGTATTAGCATGTCCTCCATTGATGGTAGACCAGCTCGTTTCAACACTTCTGTGTTGGTTATCTTGTCTTTCCATGAGATGTTCATTATGGCTCGAAGGTGTCTCATCACGTACACTTGGAGTTTCTTCACCTGCACTCTGTAGACAGTCCAAGTTTCAGCACCGTACAATAGAGTAGCCAGTACTGTCGCTCTGTACACTTTGCATTTCACACGGATAGACACATGTCGATTGTTCCACAGTCTCTCCCTCAAGTTTCTAAACACAGCGCTCGCACTTCCCATTCTGAGAGATAGTTCATCCTCCAGCCTAGCATTCTCTGAAACAGTACTCCCTAGGTACTTGAAAGTCTTGCACTTGACTAGTGGCTCTGTACCAATGCTGATCTCTTCTGGTAGTGATGTTGATAATTGGAACTTTGGTGGTTGATAAAGGCACTCTGTCTTCTTGATGTTGATTTGGAGGCTGAATTGGCTAGCTGCTCTTGCGAATTTCTCCACTAAAGATTGCATATCTTCCACGCTGTGTGCAACTAGAGCACTGTCGTCGGCAAAGAGCATTTCTCTTACTACCTTTATCAATGTCTTACTCTTGGCTTTAAACCGTGCCACATTGAACAGGTCTGCTTCTTTCCTTGTTTGAATGTATACTCCTTCTGAAGTGTCTTTGAAGGCCACCTCAAGCATGGCTGCCAGATATAGCGAGAAGAGTGTAGGTGCCAGCACACGCCCTTGTTTCACCCCTTTGCTTACTGAAAAGTCTTTAGATACTGAACCACTCATTGCCACGTTTGCTTGCATACCTGTATGGAGTGCCTCGATCAGGCTGACAAACTTCTCTGTACAACCATATTTCTTGAGTACCTGCCAAAGTCTTTGTCGCGAAACAGTATCGAAGGCTATGCTGAAGTCTATGAAGACTACTTAAAGCGGCATGTTCTGTTCAATACACTTTTCTTGAACCTGTTTCAAGCAGAAAATCATGTCCATTGTGCTTCTTCCACTTCTAAAGCCGCACTGGGTTTCCAGTAGCACATTCTGCGAAATGTGTTCACTGAGTCTGTTAAGTAGTACACGTGAGAGAATCTTACCAACAGTGGCTAGCAGTGATATACCTTGGTAATTTCCACAATCCTTCCTGTCACCTTTCTTGAACAAAGGCACAATACTTGCATCCTTCCAGTCTTGAGGTACTTTCTGGGCATCCCATACTGTATCTCTTGGATGAACTTGTGCAGGCAGTTGGTCAGCTGAACACCACCAAATTTCCACACTTCTGCTGGAATTCCATCCCTTCCTGGAGCTTTACCATCCTGTGTTGTCCTGATAGCTGCCATTAGTTCATCAAAATTTGGTGGTTCATCCAGACTTGATACAGCTGGTCGCTGCACTAGAGCTTCTTTAGCCTCTTCAGTGAGATCTCCAGGGTTGTTTAGTAGTTGGTCAAAGTGGTCTGCAAATCTGTCCAGGATCTTGTCTTTCTCCTGCAAAACTGTTTCACCATCCATAGCAAACATACCAAAAAATGAGACATCAGGAAGGGGGCAAACACTTTTTCACACCACTGTATGTCAGACTCACAATTGTTACCTGACTTGTTTTAATATTACTTTGTGTATGCAGCATCCCTTGGTTATTGCTGTCACCATTATTGTTATTAGCCTAGTTAGCTTCCAGTTGCTGGTGTGTTATTTATTCTCATAATAAACTCTGATCATGGACTATGGACTCCATGGACTATGGGACTATGATGTTTGCGGACGACATTGTGATCTGTAGTGAGAGTAGGGAGCAGGTGGAAGAGAACCTGGAGAAGTGGAGGTATGCGCTGGAGAGAAGATGAATGAAAGTCAGTAGAAGCAAGTGTCATGTCCGCTGCGTAACTGTGCAGCGAACAAATGAATCAGTTCAAGCCCAACGTGCAGTAATGTAACGTGTTTATTAACAGACGGAAAAATATACAGAATGTCCAAATAACAGTCACAAATAGGTGATGAAACAACCGGCTACAAGTTTAGCTGGCGAGGAGGAAATGCCAAGCACGCTCCAGTCTGAGCAGGAGCAGAGAGGAAGGCATAAATAAAAGAGGACATACATACTTGTTGGAGCGAAAAAGGCTCTGGAGCGACAACACAATAAAGTCCAAGGAAAAGAGCCAACAATCCACAAGCCAGGGAGTCTGAAGTTGACTAACCTGCCACACTGACTGATCACACTGCCTCCCATAAGTACGCAAATCACTAATGAAGGCAAGTGGACACAGCAGTGTGGCAAGCAAGTGCGTGACTGATTGTGCGTGCATATGTGTGCATGAGGTGATACGATACAGCCAGTGAACATCTGGCAGGAGGAGGAGGCGTGGCCATAGGACTGGTAGGAGCGCCAGGCTCAGATAAACTGCCAGCTGAAAGTAATAAGCACAATCAAAGCCTTACAGCCACAAATCATGGATGGGGTGAGAACAACCCCGCACATGACAGCAAGACAGAATACATGAGTGCAAATGAGAGGGAGGCAGGTGTAATGGTGAAGATGCAAGGAGTAAACACAGTGAAGGTACATGAGTTTAAATACCTGGGGTCAACCATCCAGAGCAATGGAAAATGCACAAGAAAAGTGAAGAAGTGAGTGCAGGCAGGGTGGAGTGGGTGGAGACGAGTGTCAAGGGTGATTTTTGACAGAAGGATAGCAGCAAGACTGAAAGGGAAGATTTACAAGACGGTAGTGAGACCTGCTCTGATGTATGGTTTGGAGACGGTGGTACTGACAAAAAGACAGGAGGCAGAGCTGGAGGTGGCAGAGTTGAAGACGCCAAGATTCTCATTGGCAGTGACTAGGAGGGACAGGATTAGAAATGACTATATCAGAGGGACAGCTCAGGTTGAGCAGTTTGGAGACAAAGTAAGAGAGGCAAGGCCGAGAAGGTTTGGACATGTGCAGAAGAGGGATAGTGGATAGATTAGACAGTCCATAGACATATATAAAATACGCAATAGCTTAAAAAACAGAATATAAAAACAGAACATAAAATACAGAATATAAAAACAGAATATAAGAATTATAAAAAATAGCTCAGAATAAATAAATACATTTTTGCCAGGTGCTGCTCCTCTGCTGCTCCTCCACATTGAAAGGAGTCAGTTGAGGTGGTATGGGCATCTGATCAGGATGCCTCCTGGATGCCTCCCACTTGAGATGTTTCGGGCACGTCCCACTGGGAGGAGACCCCGGGGCAGACCCAGGACTCGGTGGAGAGACTATGTCTCCCAGCTGGTCTGGGAACGCCTTGGTATCCTCTCTGAAGAGCTGGAGCAGGTGGCTGGGGAGAGGGAAGTCTGGGCTTCTCTGCTTGAACTGCTGCCTCCGCGACCCGGACCTCCGGAAAAGCGGTAGAAGATGGATGGATGGATGGATTTTAGCCAGGGTAATTTCAGCTTGGATTGGTAGCGGGAACAGTTTTCAAGGGGATTTGAGAGTGCCAACACAATTCTATTGACAGTTTCGTCCAAACTTTGCAAAATATGGTTACAGTCTGGAAGACGAAAGCAGACAAGGCAGCGAGCTAGACGACACACAAACTTTATTCCTCTTCCAACATACAACACAGAAACTCCAACTCTGAGTGCCTGAGCGAACTCTTTTATACACTTCTATTCCCACCTCCGGCACACAGGGTAAACACATTAACATACAGACCTGAAAGACATGTACACACATTAACATGACATTGACACACGCATCACAGAGCAGGTCTTGCTACCATACATTCACAACCCTGCATCCTCAGGTGTGAACCTGGTGTGGCGGGGGGCAAAAGGCACATCTTTGTTTGTTTGGCTCCTCTCACCTTTCTCCATTAGCATCCCTATCTTCTCCCCCACCAACTCCTTTGTCCTGGGTGGAGTGCCATGTGTATTGTGTCCACTACACAGCCCCCCCTCCCCCGAACACCCAGAAGGGGTTCTAACCCTCCGGCGCCTTGGGCTTGAGCCGGTGCCCATAACAGCTGCAACGTGGAGTCGCAAAAGCGTTTTGCTGTTGAGGTGGGCAGGAGACAAACTCAGCCTCCAGCACACAGTCCTGAGGAGGGGGAAAGGGTGGAGAGGGAAAAGACCTAGTCTGCTGCCAGCAGTTCTCTGCAGGGGGAACACCAACTTGCAGAGCCGGTTTCCAGCACTCTAAGCGATCCATCATACAGTGGGCGCAGCGGGGTTCTGTGTGCGTCATGCCTAACAAAAATGAACTTGGCGCTCTGTAAGCTCTTTGGGACAAAGGTATGGGGAAAACAATGGTGCCGGGCCCAGCACATTGGCTGGCCCTGTACCGTGAAAAAATTGCACTGGCAGGTTAGTCCTGGGTGCGGGGATTTCCGGTAAAAATTCCAGGGGATCCACAATGGCTGAGAAAAAACAAGTTCTGCCGGGGAGGCTGCCAGATCCTGCTTAGGTGCGGAGCGCAACCCTAACAGGACCCAGGGCGGGCGGTCGACCCAATTTGCATCCGTGAGTGAAGCTCTGAGCGCTGCTTTAAGCGACCTATGAAAACATTCACATAACCCATTGGCCTGGGGGTTGTACGCGGAGGTGCGGTGGATTATGACCCCCAGGCTCTGGGCCATCGTGGACCAGAGTTCCAAAATGAATTGCAGACTCCTGTCAGAAGTGAAAGAGAGTCAGAAGTCGAAAAGCCTATTGTATACTGCTACTCATGCTGTTGATATTCATATTGTAATTCATTCATGCTGTTGATAATGTGTGATGTGTGTGTGAATAAACTGTTAAACTGTTAAAAAAAAGTAATGTCCGACATGGATCCAAACCGTGTAACCCAAGCCGACAAAAAAGGGCGAGGCAGTTCTGCGGACGTGGTGGAGGCCAGCAGGACCACTTCAGGCCAATGCGTGGTGCAGTCCACGATTGTCAAAAGGTGTGTGAAAACTTGTGATGGCGAGAGGGAGCCCACCAAATCCATGTGGATATGGTCGAACCTCCTGGCCGGAATTTGGAATGGCTTGAGGGGGGCTTTGTTGTGCTCGTACACTTTGGCCCGCTGGCACGCGACGCACGCTGCAGCCCACTCATTCATGTCCCTGCATAAGTGCGGCCAGAAAAATTTTGGCCCCACCAGTTTAACCGAGGCATGCACGTCAGGGTGTGAAAGGAAGTGGACTGACTCAAAAATGCAACGGTACCAAGAGCTCGGAACCACTGGGTGTGAACGACCGGTGGAGACATCGCAGAGCAAGGGGGGGCACCCTTCTTGCACCGCCCTGCTCTCCAGTTTTAACCCAGTAGGCGCAGACTGGAGCGCGCAAATGTCCGCGTCCCCCGTTTGCTCTGCGGCCATGGCAGGGAAATCTATTCCCATGTAGACCAGGGAGATTAACGTGCGCGGCAGGCAGTTGGCCACAACATTAAGCTTACTGGCTACGTGCTGGATGTCGGTTGTAAATTCCGAGATTGTAGCCAAATGTTGTTGCTGCCGGGCCAACCACGGTTCCGGGACTTTGGACATTGCATATGTTAACGGCTTATGATCAGTGAACGCAGTGAACTCGCGCCCTTCCAGCCAGAACTGGAAGTGGCGTGTCGCCAGGTGGAGGGCCAACAACTCTCTGTCGAACATACTGTATTTGCATTCGTTGTCATGCAAAGTACGGCTGAAAAATGGGAGAGACTGCCACGCATCGGAAATGTACTGCTCCACCACTGCCCCTATGGCAATGTCAGATGTGTTAGTGGTGAGCGCTATCTGTGCTGACGGGGCAGGGTGGGCTAGCAAAGCGGCATTAGCAAGCGCTGTTTTGGCGTTTGCGAAAGCCTGGACTCCCTTGGGGGTCCAGTTGATGTTTTCTGTGGGCTTCTTTTTTTGAGCGTGGTGTACAACGGCTGCAGCAGCTGGGCTGCTCGGGGGAGGAAACGGGTGTAAAAGTTGACCATGCCCAAAAATTCCTGCAGGGCCTTCACGGTCTGCAGACGTGGAAAATCTGACATGGCACGCACCTTATCAGGCAGCAGAATCATGCCTTCCGGCAAAATGCGGTGACCCAAAAAATCAATCACTGGCACACCGAACTGGCACTTTGCCGAATTAACGATAAGCCCATGCACTTCCAACCTCTGGAAAACTAGTTTGAGATGGGTGAGGTGCTCCTCCTCGGATGCTCTAGCCACCAGAATGTCATCCAAGTAGACAAAATGAAAGGCAGGTCATGGAGCACCGCGTCCATCATTCTTTGGAAGGTTTGCACTGCGCCCTTTAACCCGAGCGGCATGTGTAAAAACTCGAAAAGGGACCTGGTGGTAACCACAGACCAGACCCACTTTTGAAAAAACATGCATCCTGGCCAGGTGCACGGAAAAATCCTGGATGTGTGAGATGGGATACCAATCGTGTTCCATGGCGTTGTTCAACTGCTGGAAATCGCTGCACAGTCGCCAACACCCTTCAGCCTTAGGCACCATGTGTAGTGGGGATGCCCACGGGCTGTTGGAGCGCCTAACAATGCCCAGCTGCTCTAAGTTGGTAAACTCCTCACGTGCGCTGGCTAGTTTAGCCGCGTCCAGGCGCCAAGATCGCATGAACACTGGTGGGCCTTTTGTGGTTATGAAATGTTCAACCCTGTGTTTGGTTACTATAGCAGAAAACGTTGGAACCGTGAGTGCTGGGAACTGTGAAAGTAAATGCTGGTACTTACCCCCTGGAGCTATAATGTTAACCTTGGCCCAACGCCCCGAGCTGTGCAAGGCAAGGAGGAAAAAGAGAATACATCCACTAAACGTCTGTTGGCAACATCAACTAACAACCCATAAGCACATAAAAAATCTGCACCTAAAATGGGGACAGAACATAACCACAAACTCCCATTGGTAATTGCGTCCGTGTAAGCACACCGTCAACGTCTGTTCGCCAAACGTCCTGATATTGGATCCATTGGTGGCCGTGAGCTCAGGACCACTGCTTCTTGCCGATCTGTCTGTGCTAACCAGCAGAATGAGGCTCTTCTGGGAGCTGGAGTCCACTAAGAAACGTCTCCCCGAACATGTGTCTGTGATGAAAAGCAGCTTATTCATGTCGCCAGCAGTTGCAGCTGCTACTGACTGCTGGCCGTGCTGTTTCCCTGGCTTCTTGAATTTGCGCGGCGGTAGACAGCATTGGGCATTTGAGCTGAAGCGGTGGTGATAGAAACAGAGCGTCCCGTTCCTGTATCTCTTGGCATCCGTCCCAGCCACCACCAATGGCTCCTTGACCTTGCTGGAGTCCTTCCCGGATGCCGGTGTCGTTGCGTGCATGCTGAGAGTCTGGTCGCTAGGATGATGTGGTCCGCTTTCTGCGCCAGAGCACGGTAGTTCTTGGTTACCAGCAGCGGTGAGTTGGCCAGGATTGCTCTTGCTGTAGCAGGTAAGTTCCTGAGGAAGAGATGGGCGAACAAGAAGGATTCGTTGTTCTTCCCCATTAATGCTAACTTGCTCTCCATGAGCTCCACACCTGATCTGTCACCTAAATCTGAACGCGTTAGGCGTCTCTCTGCTCTCTCACTGCCCAACAGGGTATACAGCTGAATTAGCATCTGCTTGAGCATGTCGTATTTCCCCTAGGCCCGCGGTTCCTGGAGCAGGCTCGTTACTTGCTGTGTGACGTGTACATCCATCACAGCAGCCACATGATAATATTTGGTGTCATCCATTGTGATCCCGCAGAGTGCGAATTGGGCTTCCACATGTAGAAACCAAGTGGTCTGATTGTGAAGCCAGAAGTTTGGGAGTTTGATTGTGACAACGCATGCCGTGCTGCTGTTCTCCCTCTGGGTTGCCTCCGGTGCGGTGCTTGGCTCGTTTTCCATTGCACGTCTTAGGGTCACCAATGTGGAAGATGAAAGCAGACGAGGCAGCGAGCTAGACGACTCATAAACTTTATTCCTCTTCCAACATAAAACACAGAAACGCCAACTCTGAATGCCTGAGCTAACTCTTTTGTACACTTCTATTCCCGCCTCTGGCACACAGGGTAAACACATTAACATACAGACATGAAAGACATGTTCATACAATAACATGACATTGACACACGCATCACAGAGCAGGTCTTGCTACCATACATTCACACCCCTCTCTCCTCAGGTGTGAACCTGGTGCGGCGGGGGACGAAAGGCACATCTTTGTTTGTTTAGCTCCTCTCACCTTTCTCCATTAGCATCCCTAACTATCTTCTACCCCACCAACCCCTTTGTCCTGGGTGGAGTGCCATGTGTATTGTGTCCACCAGAACAAAAATGATCAACATGTGAAACATGAACTTTATAAAGAAAAACAATCTGTCAGTACACTATTAATGATTTATTGACCAGAAAGCACTACATAATGGGCAAAAATAATGGAACCAGAAATGGAGCTGTGGGAGGACCACAGAGCAGAAGTAAGTCACTTCATTGTGCAAGAGGTCCATTGAGTGCCCCCTAGCTTCCACTGGATGTGGTCACATTGAGTTACAGCTGTGATGCAGTTTGAGCCTTGTGGCAATCCAAACTGATTTCATTTCTACAGAGCAGTATATTGCAATAAAGTTCACATTAAGAAAAGTTCCCGCTCATATCGTAAGATAATGTAAGACATCACTTCATCACTTCCTTGCATGCTGGATGTAGCATCTGTTAAAAATATATTGGTTGACTTATTTAGCAATCTGTGGCAGAGAGTCAGATCTGGAATGCATCATATTGCGTCTGGTGCAAAGACACACAATGACGAGAGTGGAACCTCCTGCTCTGGCGAAAGCATCGTATCCGTAATGCTCCCCTCATGGTTACCATTTGCCTGCAGGTTGCCAAGGTATTTGTAGCTGTCCTCAACATCTGCTATTTTCTGCTAGTTCAATCCCTTCATTTCTTCATTTTCAGGTTCTTTTACTGGTTTATAAATGTCTGCATGGTTTTTGGCCTCCTTCTTTATCAGAACTGCTTTTAACATATGAGCCCCCACTGGCACTTTTAATTATCCCAACTGTTAGAACAACCACCCATGGTGAGGCGGCTTTTAGTTACTATGGCCCACATCTGTGGAACAGCCTGCCGGAGAACATCAGGGTTGCCGAGAATGTTAATGTTTTTAAAAGCAGACTCAAGACCTACTATTTTAACCTTGCTTTTGATTACTTTCCTATTTTAATTTTCTTAATTTCTGATTTTAAACTTTTGTCATGTTGTTCTTGCTATAATTATTCACTTTGTTATTAAAAACTATTACATTCCACTGCTTGAGTTTAAATGGGGGAGTTTATGATTGTCTTTTTATTAACAAATTATGTATCTTATTATTATTACTGTTATTTATTAGTGATAGTTTTATTCATCTTGTTGTCCTGTTCTGGGTCCAGCGCTTCCTCTCACAGGGGGTTGCCTGGTTCTGGCTGCGGGGCAATGGCCTGTGACTGCCCTGGCCCACCCAATGACTGGTCTTGGGCGGTCGTAGAGGTGGTGCCTCTGTAGCTGCGGACTTGGCACTTCCCTCAGGTTGATAGCTCCCTGGGATGGTGCTTCTACATCTGGATCCTCAGTGCTCAGCCATGTCTCAGGAGTGATGAGTGTGTGTGTGCATGTCTGAAGGGGTGGGGTGGGAGTGGGGTGTAATTGTATTTTGTAAAACACTTTGTGCTACAACCTTTTGTATGAAAAGTGCAATATAAATAAAAGTTTTGATTGGTTGATTGGTTCCTGATCATCTTGCCTCTCTGATAACGTGCGACCACATGACATTCTGATGTCACTGCTGTAAATTCTGGTGATGTGGGTCAGTGAGTCCATGTCTCTTTCAGGAAAGATATGTTTAATCTAAAGGAGACATAAATCTCTGAAGCTGTCTATCCATGATGGATTTGGATTTTAGTAAAATTTTGGATCTCATGGAAGCTGCACATCAAAAGCAAAGACAGACCACCA
This sequence comes from Pholidichthys leucotaenia, assembly GCA_020510985.1. Lineage (NCBI taxonomy): Eukaryota > Metazoa > Chordata > Actinopteri > Cichliformes > Pholidichthyidae > Pholidichthys > Pholidichthys leucotaenia. Next base: position 290,403,573 of record CM035843.1, read on the forward strand.
TTATATAGATGTAGAAAAAATGTCAGCTTGATTATGGAGCTTGAAAAAAATGTTATCCATTGCCATATTATTTATTTATTTATTTGTTTGTTGGTGTAATGTGTGGACCAAAATGGTGGATAAACAAGATAATCAACCAGCTTATCTAAATGATTTATGGAGTCCTGCCACATGACTAATGAAACAAACAGAACGTTGTCAAGCAGTCCTGAGTGTCTGTTAATAACCGACACTTATCATGAATTTAATAAAATTAAATTTTAAAAAAACATTGAGCAGCTGATTAAGTCAAACTAATCAATCTGTACCACAGTTATTTCTCTGAATTGATGCAAAATGTGAAAAAAGAATCACTGCAAAATCTGTCATTGCATATTTATATTAAAAGTAAATGTTCAAACTCAATATTCTGTCTTAAACTTTGTTCAAAAGTATGTTTCCCTTAACACACAGTCCACAGACCATGTCCAGCAGCTTGCATAACTAGGTTCTTCCTGTGGCGGACTGGCAATGAAACGCAGACTGCTCCTCGTGCTCCTGCCCCCAAGACATCACGCCAATTATCTGTCTCTGTGGGAGCAACCTATTTGGGGAAGATCTCCTTAAAAGAAGAGTGGGGAGTCACAGTAGCTCTCCTTGCTCCCCGATTCCTGACTGGACAGTTTCCACGGTCACGTGCCACCTCTCGCTGTGACCCTGCAGAACGCTGAAACGCACGATCGTGGAAAGGTAGTGACGCTGCAGTCACCAAACCAACTCGTGCTTTTGGATCCCTTCATACCCCTGCAGAGAGAATTCAGTCCCACTGTGAATCCCTGCATGTCCATTTTAGTGAGGTAACGGATCTGCACGAGTTGCCCACGGCTTTGTCAGACATGAGTGCCGACCTTTATTCTGCCTCGATCACAGAGTCACACGGGGTGTTTCACATGTCACGAATCCCAGAGGAGAGACTGGTGTCCTCACTGAGTTGCTTAAATCATGTAACTTAACCGAAAAGATGTTTAACTGATGGTCTGGGTTTATCCTCAGTGCTCTTGTTTTCCATCTCTCTCTGAGACCTTTAATTTATAAAATAGCATTCACTTGCTAATTAGGTGACTAATTGGATACTCGCCTCTCTGGCTTGGAGTGTCATCAGGTTTCACACTGTAATTCAGATAATTTGCTTTAATATGTGCTGACAATTTACAGCTAAAGGGAATAAATTGGATTTAGTCTCTTTACTGCGGTAAACAGAAGGGTATTTCAGTATAAAATATTGCATTGGCACCACCAAATGCCTGCTGTGACTGCCGTCGAAGGCTTAATGCTGTTCTTTTGGAGAAAAAAAAAATCCAGATGTAAATCCATATCACAGCAACAATCGGGGCATTATCTCGCTGGCAGAGACGGCATAATGGGACAGGCAGTGGGACGTCAGGGGCAGCTGACAAGGATGCTAGGTGGGCGAGTGGCATTTCATCAAACAATCCATGTATAATGATCAATGACCACTCACCAGCACAGGGAGAGGGACAAGAGAGAGTGGGCATACCGCATAAAAGCACTGAAGGAGGCAAAGGGGTGAAGCTTTGAATCTGACGATGGTCCCACGGAGATAACTGGGGAAGTGTAAGGGAGCACAAATTGTGAGAAAGATCCCGAGATTAAAGCAAGCAGACGATTATGTAAGCAACTGCTTGACAGGGGAGATGAACATTAAAGACTGGAGAGACCATGTGTTGATTGGAAAAACTGAAGAGGTCGCACCTCCTCTCCTCTCTAATCCAGCTCTCAGTTTAAAGATTTTTTTTTTTTTTAATCTAACGCCTGTTGTAGGCATTTCACTTGTGGATTTTTTTGAAAATTAATTTAACAAGTAGGGTTTTTACTACAATAAATATTTAGTCTGTTGTGGTGAAGAGGGAGCTTAGTTCTAAGGCAAAGCTGTCGATTTACCAGTCAATCTACGTTCCTACTCTCACCTATGGTCACGAGCTTTGGGTAATGACCGAAAGAACGAGATCGCGGATACAAGCGGCTGAAATGAGCTTTCTCCGTAGGATTGCTGGACTCACCCTCAGAGATAGGGTGAGGAGCTCAGTCATCCGGGAGAGGCTCAGAGTAGAACCGCTGCTCCTCCACATTGAAAGGAGTCAGTTGAGGTGGTATGGGCATCTGATTAGGATGCCTCCTGGACGCCTCCCACTTGAGGTGTTTCAGGCACGTCCCACTGGGAGGAGACCCCGGGGCAGACCCAGGACTCGGTGGAGAGACTATGTCTCCCAGCTAGTCTGGGAACGCCTTGGTATCCCCTCTGAAGAGCTGGAGCAGGTGGCTGGGGAGAGGGAAGTCTGGGCTTCTCTGCTTGAACTGCTGCCTCCGCGACCCGGACCTCCGGAAAAGCGGTAGAAGATGGATGGATGGATGGAAATATTTACCCTGGTTAGATATCGTCACAGACTGAAACTGCATGGGGCAAATCTGGTCAACTTTGCTTCCTTTCTTTACGTGCCACCAACCATGTGAGCCTGGCAATATTCAGGCAGCACTGCAGATGGCTTCGTAAAGCCAGCTTCGACATCTACTGCCTGGATTCATGTTTAAATGAAGAAGAAAGCAGGAAGTCTTGATACAAACTGTTTTCTTACAGAATAGCTGAGCTACACTGCATCCAGTGTGAAGAAATCTATCAGAAGCAGAGCGATTTTGAAACCGTTAAGCTGAGCCAGACATGATTCATGAGTCATGCATGTAAACACCAGTGTGTAAACCACTGTATAGGATGTCAGTTCTGCTGGAGAATTGGATTTGTACAAGATTAACGATCTGGGAGAAAAGGAGATTGGTTACAGACAATAGCAGGCTATTCTGGCCATTGACTAATTGTAATGTGGGTGCACTGATGTGCACCAGATTAATGAGCATGTGCTGAGTTCAGGCAGAATACTCCGTCAGCCAGACCATGAACTCATGGTTGTAGGGCCATACTCCATTTTATTGCATGTTAAATCCCAATGTACAGTATAATTAAGCTTTAATAACTTTAATAAATTCTGAGGATTTCACTGTACAGCGCAGCTCTTTGATTGTGCTCTTTCAAAACAAACACTAGCAGACAATTAAGATCCTTATTTATCCCATCAATCATGTCAGCAAAACAACAGCCTTGCAGAAAACTATGCAATCCATCATGAGGCAGAAGTCATCAATCATATTCTACATTAAAAAAAACAAGCATAAACTTTAGGTTCATTATTTTCAGGTCAGGAGGTGAGTTTGTAAAATCGTCACATCACCTGTAATCTGTTGTTTGGCCCACAGGAATTCACAGGAAGAATGCATCAGCAAAACTCACCATGTCAGGTTTTCAGATGTCATCAAGAGCAAAAACACTGGGCTGATACTCCAGAGTCAGTATATTCATGAACTATTATTGGTGTCATAAAGGCATTTAGCAATCAATCACAGCTAGTTTACACTCACAAGCATAATGAGGCATAGTAATTAAATAACTCTTTCTTTCTTTGTCACAAGAATTGAAATCCTCACCCTGTGGCCAGAGTCTGGGAGATTACAGGAACATAAATTATTTGGATCTACGTTTCTGATCCAGTCACGCTCTTCACTAAAGATATACATTTACAGCACTGACTCACTCAGATGTGAAATGCCCCTTTCACAAAGGCTAAATGCAAAGCTACTTGAGCACCAATATTTGTCAGTAATGCCATGACACCCCAATCATCTCACCCAGCTCTGGGTAGATATTTTTTAGCACTGCCAGTGTGTTTGGGATTATGAACAGAACTGATGGAAAAAGGCTTCTCAGGCAGTGTTTTTGTGCCATCTCTTGGATTCACCAATAACTGCAGTGCAGTAGCTTGATGGAGGGACAGGAGTTCAAACTGGGAGAATCTTTTGCTGTTGCTTGCTACATGCGCTTTTGTTTGGCAAGGTTTTCTGCTTAAAATTGTTCATCATAAATCTGAAAAAAGGGCAAAATGCAACAGCTACAGATATGGTCAAAATTAAGACTGGAACCGAACACATAAATGAGACTTGAATGCATTACGATTTACTCCAACCGGAGTGGTGGCCTAGTTCAGGGGTTCCCAAACTTTTCAGCCTATGACCCCCAAAATAACGGTGGCAGAGACTTGTGACCCCCGCTATCCCCGGAGGTGACTGAAACATAAAAAAACATAGACACAGGACTCACGCACTAATAAGCGTAAACAAACATGGGCATAACAACACAACAGAACAGAACAGCCTGACAACCATGGTATGATTTTAAATATAACAATTTACTAAACGATTAAAGCAGAATACATTAAAGTAATTTCCATGTAATTTAGGAGTGAACATTGTTGCTGTCATGCAAACTTAATTTTGACACAATGCTTTCATTTTCATGTTAACCCCTTGCACTCTGGTCAATTTCCCTAAAAACGCCAAAAAATAACGTGCCCAAAGTAAATTGAAAGCTGTTCTTCAACCCTTTGCAGCATCTTCATGGGGTTGGTCTCATTTAAAAGAAAACACTTTGAATTTTTTGGCAAAACAGTCATAATCTCTCTAAGTGCTCCGGCCACTGAGTTACAGTCATCTAAACATAGTGAACTTGAAGAAAATAAATTTGGCCTGGGTGTTTTTTTGGATACAAATGCTTGCAAATAACACACAGCTTCAGATCCGGGCTGGAAAATGCAACAGAAATGTAGAACCAAGTGTTATCCAGCTGAGATCTAAATTTTGTAACAATACCACAAAAAATGAATATATTACACAGCTTTTTCCTCAGGTAGTTCCCAGGCGTTTTGGAACTGTGCCAAATTGTGCCAAATGGCACAGCTTGGAAAAACGTCTGTAACTTTTGAATGCTTCAATGTAGAAGCTTCATTTTGGGCTCTAATGAAAGGTCACACTCAGGGCTGTGTGTGTGTGTGTGGGGGGTGTCCCCCCCCTCGCTGCAGAAGATGGACATCAGCCATCGCTACATGACGGATTAGCCTCATGTCGCAATGTGGGACAGCAGCTCAGTCACCGCGGCTTCCCCCCCTCGCTACAGAAGAATAGCGGGGGGGGGGGGTGGCGTTCACGGTCTGGACGCGACGAACGAACCGTGTACCGTGGCGCACGAACTTCAGACTTTGTGCGCCACACAGTTGTAATTTACCGATCAGTCGAAAGTCATTTTGGATTACAATTTTCAGGGATAGAGAATAATTTAGCTTATAACACCTTACCTCTTCACAGCAGCAGCGGAGCTGGCGAACTTCTCTTCCTCATTGTCAGACGAACGTGACGCTGGTCCGCTCGTGGTTCTGGTCTCGCGACTCGATCAAAACATAATTCCATTATTGCAGTTTTGTGCTTCCATGATTGCGGTTTTTGGCGAACGATTTTTCAAAACAAATAACAGTAGTAATTAAAAAAAGACTGGCGAAGGCATGTCTGTCACTCAGCCTTCGTCGTCAGCCTCCGTCGGTCTATGATGACCATGGAAGAAAACCATAACGTCTACTCTGCTGGAACAAAAACAAAATAAGCACCGCCTGTGGCCGAACATGCCAATGCGAGAATGCTGTCACACAGGTTGCATTTGTGGGTGGTCTCCATGCTGCTGGGTCTGTGACGGTTCTTTCTGCGAGTCCTTTTTTGATCCGCTGCAGCAGTCTGTCTTCACCCAGCCTTAAAAGAAACAGCTGGCGAACTTCTCTGCTTCAATTGGCTCACTGCATTCACAGCGTTGGTAGGCAGGTCCTTCTTACTAGGTTTTCAGTCATTGGTTCTTCAAGGTTTCAGAAACCCAATTCAAGGCTCTTATTAGTCGAATGAGAGGTCAATCAGATGAACTAATCTGTTCGCGGCTGTGTCTGCAGCTTTTATTTTCAGTGCGCGCTTGGACGCCATCACCATCTACATCATGTCCTACATCACCATCTCCATCATGCGTCCTAGAGCGCACGAGGGCGCATGAGAGTGCCCTCGTGCGCTCTGGGACGCAGAGACTTGCCCGCCCACGGTACAATGGAGTGCAAGAGGTTAACAGAACAATCAGTCAAAGTAATAGCCATTAACTGTAGCATTGCTTAAACATGTGAACATTGTTACGGTGCAAATGTATATTTTGGCAAACTATGTTGTTATGTCCGTAAAAGGAGCCAAGGAGGAGACCAAACGTTGAACTGGACACGACTTTATTAAGTGACTCACTCTCACTACACAGGTGCTGCCGTCAGGCTGAGAGGAGGCCAAAGAGACTGCCCCTCTTCCTCACAGCCCTCTTATACCCCAGGTGGCAGCGGAACGGGAAATGTGGAGCCACTACCCGTGTCACACAATATGTCCCAATAACAACACAACACTCCCCCCCCTTCAGAAAATGGTCCAAAGCACACACATACAGTCGAGATCCTCCCAATTTGGAACTCGAATTATGCGTTAAAAGCTAAACAGAAATATTCAAAGGCCTTTTTTTTTTTTTTTTTTTTTGTTACTTATTTGTACCCGTAGGTAGACTTGGTTTGCAGTCTGGTGACAAGCCACCGGCTGCTGGTCGCTGCGTGCGCGAGCGCCCTAAACCTACATGTTTTTGGTATGCGGGAGGAAACCGGAGAAATCCCGGAGTAAACCCGCGCAACACGGGGAGAACATGCAAACTCCACACAGCTCACTGTTGGTCGGGGGCTGGGATCGAACCCACGATCTCATGATCCCCGCGATCCCCCAGCCGAGGGTAAAACTGTGCTGCCACAGTGCTAAACCACTGCGCCACCGTGCAGCCTGTGATATTCACTCAAAACAGCTAAAGCTAGGGGGGAACAGGTGGACTACCGTTCCACCCCCACACAGCTAGATGGATTATTCTGCCGTCTATACAAAAACACAGTCCATTAAACAGAAAACTGCCGTGTTCCTCAAATAAATAGTATAAAACACAAAACAATCCCATTAGCAGAACTAATATACAACCCGGTTATCCCCCATTCCATCACCATGCATTATATACATTGCCCAACCATCAGTCTGCCCCAGTAGAGGAACTACCCCCCAGAAAACCATCAGACGGTTCCCCTCCAGTGCATCTTCTTTTCTTCACTCCCAGGGATGACCCACGTCAAAGCCCAGACACCTCCTTCTCCTCTTTGGTGTGCCGCAGCTCATTGGGATGCCTCCATGAGCCATCAGATAGCTTGAGATAGCCGTCCTCCCCAACAGCCATCACCTGCAGCTGCCCCTGGTCATCTTCTTGTCAGCGTTTGCGCCAAACACCTCTTGATCGGGCCATCTCTCTGGGTTGGACCATGTCCGTGACCCCCAGAGGGGCCCTACTTGGCTTCCAGTGTCTCTGTTTGGCCCGTCGTTTCACCTTGCCAGCCAGTCCTGCCCCACTCTCTTTCACTGTTGCTGCCGGCGTCGCCATTGTGACCCCCTGCTCTCCGGTCCCTTCCAGCCGAAGTCCGGGAGTAGAACAGGCCCTCCACTCAGCGTCACTCGCCGTCACGGGCGTCCCATCGCACCGCCCAGTTCCCTCAACTAGGGTTACTTGGGCACTGGCACCAGGACCCTCCTGCGATGGCCCTGGGTGGAATTGGTCCTGCTCATTGTCCAGATTGCTAGGCAAAGGTTTGTCCCACACAACTCTGTCCATCATTCGCTGAACCGGCCAGTCCCACAAACCACAGCCTGACCACTCTTCTCCAACCCAATCCTGTGGGAAGAAACTCCTCACAGTTGCCCAATTCAACACGGATCTCACCGCTCCCGTGTCAGTCAGCAACGGCACTGTTACCCCATCCAGTTCCACTATACAGTAAGAACAGTCATTGGTACTTGGGGATACACTGCGAATAACCGTGGGAGGTGAAGCGGGGAGATCCTCCTTGTGTCTTGGATCCCCTCACTGGAACCTGTAACATACCCTGGCAAAATGATGCAAGAGTCTGCATGTGCCACAGCATCTTCCTCTTGCCAGACACTCTCTAGCCTTATAATGGTGCTTGGTGGACCCACAATCCAAACACCTGGGTGAGCCCGGGGGGAGCTCATCTTTACAGCATTAGCGCATTCTTCATCCTCCACATCATCGTCGCTGTCCAGATCCACTTCTTGCGCCGTCGACTGTGGTTCAAAATGGCAGTGTGCCGCTCTTTCACTGAGCTCCCGTGATAGCTTGTCTGCTGCCTCAAACTGCTGAGCTAACTCGATGGACATAGCTAACGTCAGCTCGCCTGAGTGTGTGAGGACCTTCGACCTTGTTGCCGGGCAAACAATATGTTCCACCAACTGGTCGCAGACCATTTCTTCCTCCAACGCTCCAAACCGACAGTCCTTGGCCAGCTGACGTAGATCTGCTACATACCGCTACACTGACTCACCAGTCTGCTGGTGGCGCTGCCAAAACTGGATCCTCTGGACGATGACGTTTTCCAGGGCGCAAAAATGTCGTGCCTTTAGCTCAACCACTTCTTCAAAGCTATCACCCTCGCCTAAAGTACTAAGGATACGTTATCCTTCCATTCCCAAGTTGTGAACCAACAGTGCTCGTGCCCGCAACTTCTCCAGTCTTCCAAGGTCCAATGCCACTAACTAATTTTGAAAAGTGGCAAACCATCTCGCCCAAGGGATGGGTGGCTCACCTGGAAGCTCCAAAAACGGCCGAATTGAAGTAACCTCTGCATCCATACTTTTCACCCTCGTTGCCAAATGTTATGTTGGTAAAAGGAGCCAAGGAAGAGACCGAACATTGAACTGGACACAACTTTATTAAGTGACTCATTCTCACTACACAGGCGCTGCCATCAGGCTGAGAGGAGGCCAAAGAGACTGCCCCTCTTTCTCACAGCCCTCTTATACCCCGGGTGGCAGCGGAACTGGAAAGGCGGAGCCACCACCTGTGTCACACAATAATATGTCCCAATAATAACACAACATATGTCTCAGCGTTAATCTCACCTAATGAGATGGATGGGCAATATGCATGGAGCACAGTCAGAATCAGAATCAGAATCAGAATCAGATTTATTGCCATTGTTCATGTAGTACACAAACTAGGAATTTGTCTCGGTGCAATGCTGCAACATTAAAACATGATAAGATAAAGAGATAAACTAAAAAAGAAACTTAAAGACTAAGACCATGCAATAAGTGTAGAATAATAAGTAATAATAATAATAATAATAATAATAATAATAATAATAATAATAATAATAATAATAATAATAATGAGTGATACTAGTCACAGCAGTTTTAAATAAATTAGCAAGTAGCAGATGATGTGCAGTCGGTAATGCAACAGAAGACAAAGAAGAAGTCAATTCTGGGTTTAATTTTGGAGATGACCACTCGGAGATCATCCTCTACATTTAGACGTGATCTGTATTTATTTTTGATATACCGTATGTCAGTGCTGAGAAAGTCATTTCACACAGGTATGTAGAGCCAAAGAGCATCAGTACATCCATCACGGCCCTGGATAGCTGTGGATAGTCTCTCTCGACTGAAATCCAGAACTCAGCAAGCATTTTTGAATGAAAAGCTGTCTTTAAGGTGCGGTCACTTGACAGTTCAATCAGTGCGTCCTCTATGTCGGATGGCAGATGACTTGCGGCCGTTACAGTGAATGGTGATCTTGTCCAGTCATATTTTTCCGGAGTTGTTTCCTCGGGGAAAAACTAGTTAAAGTGTTCCAGGAGGGCTTGAAGGTGGATAGTGATGGACTTCTTCACAATGTGAACACTCAGATTATTTTCCTCCATGAACTCCTCCAGCTCAGGAAATGTATCAATCCTGCCCATCTCAACTCACGCAGTCCAGCGATCCACTTTCCTTTTGAATGCGCGGATTTTATCATTCGGCGACATGATGCTTGTTTTCACCTTGCAATGACATGTTAAGTCCGTTCAGTCTGTGAAATATGCAGGACAAATACGCTAGCCTTGTTAACCAGTCAGGGTCAGTCAGGTGGTCAGCAAGCTGGGACCCGTTCTCCATCAGAAATAAGCACACCTCATCCCGCAGTTCATACAAGCGGCTGAGCACATTTCCTCGCAAAAGCCACCTGACCTCTGTGTGGAACAGCAGGCCCTGATGCTCCGATCCCAGTTCATTGCAGAGAGTAGCGAACAGCCTGGTGTTGAGTGGGTGTGATTTTATGTAGTTGACAATTTTTACGGCAGTCTCAAGAGCACTCTTAAGATCTGGGTGAAGCGTTTTTCTCGCAAGAGCTTCTCTGTGAATAATACAGTGCATAAAGTTTACGTGGGGTGCCACTTGCAAGACTCTTAATTTTAATCCTTTCTTTTTCCCCAGCATTGCTGCAGCACCATCTGTACACACACCGATGCACTCATCCCTAGACAGTTGCTCTTCTTTTAGTTTGTTGTCAAGTTTTGTGAAAATGTCCTCACCTGTGCACTTTACATCCAGTAGGGTGCAAAACAGATTTGCATGTTTTCCATGAAAACTGTATCTGACGAAAACGAGCAGCTGGGCTGAGTTTGATATATCTGTGGATTCATCTAACTGCAAAGTATATTTCCCTTTCTTCACTCTGTCAATCAGCTGACACCTTATGTCCTGGGCCATGTCCGAGATGCGCTGGGATATGGTCCCGTCAGACAGCGGCACTGCTTCCAGCTCACACACCTGTTTATCCCCATGCATTATCCGACTCATAGCGATAGCAGCAGGTTTTATTAGGATTTCTCTGATTGTGTGTGGCTTTTTTGCCTGTGCAATTAGGTATGTCACCTCATATGATGCCTTTTGAGCTTTGGAAGTGGATGTTGTTTGGTTAGCTAAGACTTTCTTTTGGCCTTGCAATTCTCTCTCCTTTCGGCGGAAAAAATCTGCTGGTTTAGTGGCAAGAGATGGGTGCTTAGTTTTCAAGTGTCTGAGCATTTTTACGGGCTTTAAACTCTCATGTGCAAGCACCTCGGTGCACACTACACATTGGGGATGTTGTACTTCATTGATAACGATACATGTGAATCCATACGTTCCTCTCGATACTTGCGACACTTGGAGGAAGGCTGGTTGGACTGCTGGAGCCCTTTATGCTTACGGTGCTCTCCTCCTCCTCCTCCTTCTCCTCCCCCCGCACCAGACGTCGGCCTTTCTGGCGGCATGTCTCCGCTCTCCTCTTCTGCCGTCTCTGCTGGCCTTGCTGCGTTGTCTTTGGTCAGTATTACCAACGTTTCATTTTTAAAAATAATATCCTGGGCTTAAAGCGTAGTGTTGTGGAGGATGAAAGCAGATGAGACATGAGCTGACAACACAGAGATTTATTTCTCCTCCAACACAGAACAGATGAGTGCCAAAGCAATCTGCTTTATACATTTTCTCCCCGCCTCTGGCACTCAGGTTAAACACATTTACATACCTGTCACCAAGTGTGAACACACATCAACATACACAGATTAACATATTCGCACCCCTGCGTCCTCAGGAGTGAGCCTGGAACAGCGGGGGGGAAAGGCACATCTTTATTTACTGCATACCCCCCGGTGCTCTGGCGCCCCTGGCTAGCACCCCCAACACCTCAAAGTACTGAGTGGAGTGTCATCTCCTTTGTGTTACCACAGTGTGTTGATTTGAGCTGTTCAGATGAAATCTACTTGTGACGTTTACTGTGGCGCAGTTAAAGTGACATGTCACCTGAGTAATCACCTAAGGATTCTGGAAATCATCTTGTGACCCCCCCGCCCCCCCACCGTGTCTCGCGACCCCCACTTTGGGAATTTCTGGCCTAGTTGATAGCGCATCCGCCTCATAACCAGGAGGTGTGGGGTTCAAGTCCCGGCCAGGTCATACCAAAGACCATATAAAAATGGTACTTCCCGCTTTCTAGCTTGGTGCTCAGCACAATAGAATGGGGGAAGGAGAAGTTCTTTGTGGCAGCGCCTTGCATGGCAGTGACCCCTCTGATTCTAGATGTGATTAACATTGTAGATAGGAGAAATGTAATTTTGTTCTACTGTACATGATTGGCTGTATGGACTGAATGACAACAGAGTTGGCTTCTTCTTCTTTATCTGCCTGTTGGGTGGCAAATACTTTAAAAGCGATAGAGACAGCATTGTGACCTCCTAGCCAGTACAGTAGGTGTCGCACTTGTTCTTGCCCCATTATAATAGAAAGCCTAAGTCACGCCCCCTCTACTTCCATATATGGGACCTTAAACTGGAAAACATCTCAATTGAAGTGAATGGCAAGAGAGAAATTATCTTTTGATTGCCATAAGTTATAGATATGATGTTTGTCAATTTAAAAGACTTGTGCATTGCTTGTAGAAAGCAAGTATTCCTGTCTGAAACAAGTAACCCTGTTAGGCTTTACAGGCCCAAATGTAGGCTGTGTTTGAAATTGGAATACAAAGAGGTGTAGGCTATATGATGACAATCACATGTTAGACTTTGACAAATATAAAAGAGAGTGAATGGTACCAAGATTTATTTGATTGTGTGAATATTAATTACAGAATACATAATTACTGAAAATGAATGGGACATCCAATATTAGCGACTGTTTCAGATCCCTTGTTTATTTGTTTGTCAGATCACTTATTTGTGTGATCTTTTATCACTTACAGTTAGGCCCAAAAATATTTGGACAGTGACACAAGTTTTGTTATTTTAACTGTTTACGAAAACATATTCAGGATACAATTATATAATCAATATGGCTTAAAGTGCAGACTCTCAGCTGTAATTTGAGGGTGTTCACATCCAAATTGGAGCAAGGTTTAGAAATTACAGCTCTTAATACATAGCCGCCTCTTTTTCAAGGGACCAAAAGTAATTGGACAATTGACTCAGAAGGCTGCAGAAAAAAAAAAAAATAACAAGGCTGCATGGACTCTTCCCTCGTTAACCTGTCACCAATTAAGCAGTTAAAAGGTCTGGAGTTGAGTCCAGGTTTGGTGTTTGCATTTGGAAGCTGTTGCTGTGAACACACAACATGCGGTCAAAGGAGCTCTCAATGGAGGTGAAACAGACCATCCTGAGGCTGAAAAAAAGAAGAAGAAATCCATCAGAGAGATAGCAGAAATGTTAGGAGTGGCCAAATCAACAGTTTGGTACATTCTGAGAAAAAAAGAGTGCACTGGTGAGCTTGGGAACTCAAAAAGGCCTGGACGTCCACGGAAGACAACAGTGGTGGATGATCGCAGAACCCCTTCACAACATCCACTCAAGTGAAGAACACTCTCCAGGAAGTAGGTGTATCAGTATCTAAGTCTACCATAAAGAGAAGACTTCATGAGAGTAAATACAAAGGATTCACCACAAGGTGCAAACCATTGATCAGCCTCAAAAATAGAAAGGCCAGAATTGACTTTGCCAAAAAACACCTGAAGAAGCCAGCCCAGTTCTGGAACAGCATTCTTTGGACAGATGAGACTAAGATCAACCTGTACCAGAATGATGGGAAGAAGAAAGTTTGGAGAAGAATTGGAACAGCTCATGATCCAAAGCACTACATCTTCTGTAAAACATGGTGGAGGCAGTGTGATGGCATGGGCATGCATGGCTTCCAATGGCACTGGGTCACTTGTGTTTATTGATGATGTGACAAAAGACAGAAGCAGCCGGATGAATTCTGAAGTGTATAGGGATATACTTTCTGCTCAGATTCAGCCAAATGCAGCAAAGTTGATTGGACGGCGCTTCACCAATGATCCAAAACATACTGCAAAAGAAACCCAGGAGTTTTTTAAAGCAAAGAAGTAGAATATTCTGCAATGACCGAGTCAATCACCAGATCTCAACCCAATTGAGCATGCATTTCACTTGCTCAAGAAAAAACTTAAGGCAGAAAGACCCACAAACAAGCAACAACTGAAGACAGCTGCAGTAAAGGCCTGGCAAAGCATCACAAAGGAGGAAACCCAGCGTTTGGTGATGTCCATGGGTTCCAGACTTCAGGCAGTCATTGCCTGCAAAGGATTCTCAACAAAATATTGAAAAGTAACATTTTACTTAGGGTTATGTTTATTTGTCCAATTACTTTTGAGCCCCTGAAATGAGGAGCGTTTGTATAAAAATAACTACAATTCCTACATGTTTAATCACATATTTTTGTTCAACCCCTTGAATTAAACCTTAAAGTCTGCACTTCAATTCCGTTGTAGTTGTTTCATTTCAAATCCAATGTGGTGGCATGCAGAGCCCAAATCATGAAGATTGTGTCACTGTCCAAATATTTCTGGGCCTAACTGTATATTCAAGACAATAGTGTATCTTGCACTTTGGGGAATGGGAGTTGTTCAGTCATCATCATAATTATTTTAGTTTATATCACTGTTCAGTGATGGAGTTCAGTGTAATATTGAATTTCTTCTGTGTATCATCAGTAAACTCATGCAGTACTATAACAGGAGATGTTTACAAATATTTGAGACCCATTGTAGTTCATCAGTTTATATTTTAGCAATATTTTATTATTGAAGAGTTTTTTGCAACTGTAATCAACCAAATTAACTACAAAACACCCAACATTATAATACACAGCAGAAGGACCGGTTTGACTGCAACCATTGCATCAGTGTTGCCCATTTGTCAGTAAATATTTAACTAAATTACCTTGTACTACCTTGTAGGAGGGGGGATGGAAGTGCAGAATGACTGAAAAGAAAAAAAAACAAAAAGGTCGCTATTCCTTCCTGGAACTGGAAAGCTTATCTTTGTAGCTCTGGGGCTGGGTTTCCCGCTGCTGGCCCGTGAATTTAGAAGGTCTTTGAGTGGACCACGTTTGAGCTCTGATTTTCTCGCTCAGATTCGCTGCGGGTTTAAACACCGTTACCGGGAGCCCTCTTCTTGCCATGTCAATTGTTGCTTCTTCTGCTGAATTATAGAGACATGACTCTTCACCGTAAAAGACCCTTAACTTCGCCGGAAATGGCATCTGAAAGCGTAGATTCTTTTCCCGTAGAACCTTTTTGGCGTCGTTATATTCCCGTCGCTTTTTAAGAACCTCAGGGGCGTAATCGTGCTCCACGAAGACTTTTCTCTTCTTGATGCATAAATCCTTTTTTCTGCCAAGCCCGTCTTACAACCTCTTGTTTTATTTTGAAATCGGAGAATCTTACTACCAGCGAACGCGGGGGCGCATCTGCCGCTGGCTTTGCGGCTAATGTACGATGGGCCTTTTCTATCTTCAAATCGGTGGTTTGTGGAATATCCAACTTCTCTCTCAATAAGGATTCCACGCATTCCGCCACTGTGTTGAAACTATCTTCAGCTCCTTCTTTCAGACCGTGAATTCTGATGTTATCTCGTCTCTGTCTTCCTTCTTGGTCGGTTAGCTTAGCCTCCAGCCTTGACTGTTTTCTGTGTAAATCCAGCATAGAATCTTCAAGCACTTTTACTCTTTCTTCAGCTTCCAAGATTCGGTTTTCTGCCTGGTCCATTCTGCTGTTCGTCCTTTTTAGCTCCTCTTTGAATTCATGAAATTCGGCCCGAAATCGTCGTAATTCATCAAATAGCGATTTCAAACTAATCTTTTTGTTAGCTAGGCCCAGCTCTTCGTCTCCTGAATGGAGGTCCTCGGGATCAGATTCTGCGGCCGCTGCGCGTCCTGACCTGGGGAATGTCAGTTTCTTCTGTTTTTGGTTAGGCATGGTGTTTTTGTCTTTTGAGTTTTATTCTTCCAAAAAACCGTTAAGTCTGATTTTGAAGATGTTTTCCTTGGATTGGTTCTGGGAGCTTCAGCGGTAAGTTGCTATCACCATGGCGTCCAGACCGGAAGTCCGTCACATTTCTATTTTAACAAGTTTTTTTTTTAAAGACTTCTGTTTCTAATATAATGACTTTTCCCTGAAATATTTTACCACTTCATACTTGCTGATTCTGCATCTCCTTTAATGTTTGTTAGCGTGTAGGAGGAGGTTTGGATGCGCAGATTGATTAAAAGTATCGTTATTCCCTCCTGAACGCGTCCAGTTTTTCCTTATAGCCCTGGCGCTGGGTTTCCTGCTGCTGGCCTGTGGATTTTGAGGGTCTCTGTGTGCACCACGTTTGAGCCTTGATTCTTTCGATCGGGTCTGCTGCGGGTTTATACACCGTTACCGGGAGCCCTGTTCTCGCCATATCCCTGGTTTTTTCCACAATATCTTTATTGAACCTTTTTTTTTTAACAAACATGACACAAACAATCAAACACTAACACTAAAGTACTACAAAAAAAAATGCACTAAAAACACCAACAACCACCAACAAAATCAAGTCTTCAACAATGCTCCTCTGTTTAGTCTAGACAATCCAATACATAAGTATACATATTATGTTCACCAGTTTGGAATTTACAAGGTCCACACACATCATTCACCTTCTTCTTCAAGAGTTATGTTTAAATTTTTCACATAATCAATAAAAGGTCTTCATATATTCTCAAACACAATTTCCTTTGATTTCAGTATATATGTTATTCTTTCTAATGGAAGGTTTGTTAACATCTGTCTTAACCACTGAGTCACATCTGGTCTATGAGTCTTTTTCCACAGTAGTGCAATACATTTTTTGGCATTAAGCAAACTGAGGTCTATGAATGTTCTTTCACTTTTATTAAAGTTATGCTTTTCTGGGTACAGACCCAACAAAAACAGTTTAGGATTCAATATGATTTGTTTTGAAATTATTTTTTCAATTGTTACCCTCACCTCTTCCCAAAACATTCTTATTATTCTACATTCCCCATACACAATGAAATAGGGTTCCTTTACTTTCCATGCATTTTGTGCACGTATCTGGTATATTTTTGTTATATCTATTTAACTCCTCCGGTGTAACATACATCCGCATTAACCATTTGAAATGTATCAATTTAAGACGTACATTTATTGATTTGGTTTGAGCTTCTGTACAAGCCAATTCCCATTGTTCCTCTGAAATTTCAGTTTGCAGATCTTCTTTCCAGTAGTTTAATCTTTTCTGTGAGTTTTCACTTGAGGATAGTGTCAATGAGTTATAAAACTCTGAAATAATACCCTTTCTTTTACTATCTTTCATCAACATTTTTTCCAAGGATGAATAAATAGGTCGAGTGAGAGCTTTATTTTGATTTGATCGAATAAAGTTTCTAAGTTGAAGATATTTAAAAAAATGTGTTCTATTAAGATTAAATTTGATCCTCAGCTCTTCAAAAGACATTGTTATCTGCACATGGCAAATATAAATCCTGAATCTTTTGAATCCCTTTTAAATTCCATACTTTAAATACAGCGTCCGCTCTCCCTGGTTTAAAATATTGATTACCCCATATTGGGCTAAATTGTGACAATAACTGTGGTTCTTTTAAATAGTTTTTAGCTTCACACCATATTTTGATCATATGCTTTACAAATGGATTTTTAACTTGTTTTTGTAATTTTTTTGTCGAATCTGAGTATATGAATATGGGAAGAGGTAAAGGTAAATTGTATGATTCCATTTCAGTCCAGTGAGGGAGATCATTTAATGAAAAATAATATGTCATAGACCTCAGTTGTGCCGACCAATAATACAACATAAAATTTGGACATTTCAGACCTCCACGATCAAATGGTAAATATAATAAAGACAGACGTAATCTAGCCCTCCTGTTGTTCCATATAAATTCCACTAACTTTTTTTTAATTCTTGAGAATAAATCTAAAGGTGATGGTAAGGGAATGTATTGAAATAAATAAAGTATTTTAGGTAAAATATTACTTTTAAGTATATTGATTCTCCCGATCATCGACATTGGTAGTGACATCCATCTCTGAATTAACTCATTGATATCTGTCATTAAGGCTTCATAGTTGACACTGGCGACTGATTCTAGCTTAGGCACAATTTGGATTCCTAAATATTTAAACTGATTTACAACGTTGAATTGATTTACCTCAGGGTCTGGGTAATTTCTCTGGGTCTCATTTAGCATTAATATTGAAGATTTAGTTTTATTTATTTTATATCCTGATATTTCCCCAAAATTCTTTATTAAATTCAATAAGGTCGGAATTGATTTTTTTAGATTCGACATAAACAAAATTATGTCATCGGCGTACAGGGAGATTTTATGTTCTGTTGGTCCAACTTTAATTCCATATATTTGTGAATGTAAACGTATCGCCATCGCTAAAGGTTCAATTGCCATAGTAAACAGTAAAGGTGAAAGTGGACAGCCTTGTCGACATCCTCTATTGATTTTTATTGATTTTGAAATATTGTTATTTGTTAGGATTTCTGCTGTAGCATTATTGTATATTATCTGAACCCATTTTATGAAATTATTTCCAAGTCCAAACCTTTGTAAGACTTCAAAAAGAAAGGGCCATTCGACTCTATCAAAGGCCTTTTCGGCGTCCAGTGATAGGAGAGCTGTATCCGGTGCTTCTTTATTAAAATAAATAATATTAAATAGTCTTCTTACATTATGGAAGCCTTGTCTTCCCTTTATAAAGCCATTCTGATCTCGATTAATAATATTTGGTAAAATTTCTTGTATTCGTCTTGCTAAAATTTTACAGATTATCTTAAGGTCGGCATTTAATAGGCTTATTGGTCTCATATTTTCACATTTATTAGAAGGCTTACCTGGTTTTGGCAACAGTATAATTAAGGCATTATTCATGTATGATGGTAAATTATTATTTTGAAATGCTTCTAAAACCATTTCCAAAAAAGGTTTTATTAATTTATTCTTAAATTTTTTATAAAGATCAACTGGAAGACCATCTGGTCCTGCACTTTTTCCTGATTTCATATTATCAATGGCTAGCCCAACTTCTTCTTGACTAATTTTAGACTCCAATATCTCCCTGTTTTCATTTGGAATACACGGTATATAGCCAGGAGCGGCACTGGGGTTAAGCTCCCAGTGCTCATAAAATGCTCCTTATGGCGTGCGTCTCGAAAAGCCTCTGACAACTAAGTCCAACTCCTAGCCTGCCCGTGTGGTTTAGTCTCTAAGCCCGGCGGAACTGCTTTTACTAATAGGAGAAGGGGCGAGGGCGGATCTCTGGCGCCTTAAAACCGGATGCTTCGGGTAGATGGTGGCTCGTCAACCTGGGAAGGTAACCCATCTAGGGGAAGGTAAACCCTGATTTCAAACCTCTGCTGCCTTGCGGCATACCCGGTCACGGGAAAGGCTTCGGGAGTCAACCCTGAGGAAAAATCCGGAGTCGGAGCCCCTAAGGCAGTTCTATGTTGTGCTCAACATCGTTCTGGCAGCTCCTGCAACGGCGCTGGTGCCAAACTGTAGCAGCCCTGCTGTTCCTTTGGATTCATCAGTGACGTGGAGAGGGGGGACATGCTGCATGGGCAACATCTTGTCCTCCATATCTTCCTGCCCAGGCTTGAATCCTACCAACGCCCAACGCTGGAAGGTAGAACACCGGATCACTGGAGAGGACACTCCAGCTTCGCCTTTGGCGTAGACAAAACACGGGGAATGACAGTTACCGGTTATAAGCCACTGCTCAATTGGCGTAGAGCGTGGCGCCAGGGGTTGTTCCCGACGGTGGGAGGGATCATCAGATCTCACTGGACAGCTACCACCCGCCTCAAACTGGGCAGCCCCCAGCCAATAAGGTGTTGTCCCGCCACAGCTTGCTTTCCTCATTGGGTGCATGGGGATAAGGAGAAATCCAAACAGCAGGCTGAGAACCTTCGCACCAGGCAAGACAATAAAACAAAAGAGACCAACTCTAAAACTGGGAACTTGGAACGTCCGCACTATGATGACAGGACTCGCTGCTAACCTCAAGGACATCAACGACACCAGGAAGACTGCCATCATCAATAATGAGCTGAAGAGACTGGGAGTGGATATCGCCACTCTCCAGGAAACACGGTTAGCTGATGCAGGCACACTGAGAGAGAAGGACTACACGTTCTACTGGCAGGGAAAGGGCAGTGACGAACACAGGGAACACGGAGTGGGCTTCGCAGTGAAGAACACTTTGCTGAAGATGGTGGAACCGGGCAGCACTGGCTCTGCACGACTCCTCACCCTCCGCCTGAACACCACTGAAGGCCCAGTCACCCTCGTCAGTGTGTATGCCCCAACACAGACAGCCACACCAGAGGCAAAAGACGAGTTCTACGAGAATCTCGCAACAACTGTCAGGATCATCCCCAACTCTGAACAACTCATTCTCCTTGGAGACTTCAATGCCAGAGTGGGTGCTGACCACGACTCCTGGCCCTCCTGTCTTGGACCTTTTGGCGTGGGCAGAATGAACGACAACGGACAGCGGCTGCTCGAGTTCTGCACATATCACGATCTGTGCATCACAAACTCGTTCTTCAAGACCAAGCCCCAACACAAGGTTTCCTGGCAACATCCGCGCTCAAAGCACTGGCACCAGCTAGACTTGATCCTGACCAGGCGCACCTCACTGAAGAACGTGCTAATCACCCGTTCGTTCCAGAGTGCAGATTGCGACACAGACCATTCATTGGTGTGTTGCAAGGTCAAGCTGCAGCTGAAGAAATTCCATCGTGCTAGACAACCTGGAAAGGCACCAGCAAGATGGCCCAACCAGAACTTGTTGAGCAGTTTGCCCCCACCTTTGAGAAGGAACTTGGTGTACCACAAGGAGGAGAATCTGCAAAGCAGAAGTGGGAAGAGCTGCGAAACACCATCTACCGCACAGCCTTGGCTACCTTTGGGAGGAAGACCTCGAAGTCACAGGACTGGTTTGATGCCAAGTTGACCGAGATGACCCCCATCATTGAAGCCAAGCGCTCAGCACTTGCTGAGTACAAGAAGTACCCAAACGAGAAGAATCTCCAGATTCTCAGGGCTGCGAGAAGCAAAGTTCAGCAGACTGCTCGGCGCTGTGCCAACGAGTACTGGACTCAGCTCAGCCAAGACATTCAAACCGCTGCCATAACAGGGAACATCCGTGGTATGTACGATGGCATCAAGAAAGCACTTGGTCCGGCTCAGAGCAAGACGCCCCCCCCTCAAATCTTCCACTGGGGAGATGATCACAGAGAAGAACAAGCAGATGGAGAGATGGGTGGAACACTACTCCGACCTCTACTCTAGACAGAACACCGTGACACCGTCAGCCCTTGATGCCATCGACTGCCTGCCATCCATGGACGAACTTGACACCGAGCCAACCATCAACGAACTCAGTAAGGCCATTGATAGCTTGGCCGCTGGCAAGGCACCCGGCAACGACGGCATACCCCCTGACCTGATCAAGCACTGCAAGACCACCCTACTGCTGCCATTGCATGACGTCCTCTGCCAGTGCTGGAAGGAAGGTGCCGTACCACAGGACATGAGGGATGCCAAGATCATCACCCTCTACAAAAACAAAGGGGAGAGAAGCGACTGCAACAACTACAGGGGCATTTCCCTCCTCAGCGTTGTTGGCAAAGTCTACGCACGAGTTGTTCTCGTTCGTCTACAGTAGCTTGCCGAACGTGTCTACCCCGAGTCTCAGTGTGGCTTCCGCGCTGAGCGATCGACGGTAGACATGATATTCTCCATCCGCCAACTCCAGGAGAAATGCAGAGAACAGAACATGCCTCTGTACGTCGCCTTCATCGACCTCACCAAAGCATTCGATCTGGTCAGCAGAGAGGGCCTTTTCAAGATCCTGCCAAAGATAGGATGCCCACCAAAGTTGCAAAGCCTCATCGAATCGTTTCACACCAACATGCAGGGGATAGTGCAGCACGATGGCAACGTCTCAGAGCCATTCAACATACGCAGCGGAGTGAAACAGGGCTGTGTACTTGCGCCAACCCTCTTTGGGATTTTCTTTGCTATGCTCCTGAGGCATGCCTTCAGCACAGCAACAGAGGGAATCTACCTGCACACAAGATCTGACGGCAGGCTTTTCAACCTCGCCCGCCTGAAAGCCAGAACCAAAGTACGCGAGGCTCTAATCAGAGACATGCTGTTCGCAGACGACGCTGCAGTCGCAACCCACACACAGCAGGAGCTTCAGACCCTGATGGACCGCTTCTCCCAGGCATGCAAGGACTTCGGGCTTACCATCAGCCTGAAGAAGACTAACGTCTTGGCGCAAGGCACGGAAGCACCACCAACCATCACCATTGATGACTACAAGCTGGAGGTCGTGAATCAGTTCACGTACCTGGGGTCCACGATCAGCAACAACCTCTCCCTTGATACAGAGATCAACAAGAGGATTGGAAAATCAGCCTTCACACTCGCTCGCCTCACCACACGAGTGTGGGAGAATCCCAAACTCTCTGTCAAGAGAGTTTGGGCTGCACGGTGGCGCAGTGGTTTAGCACTGTGGCAGCACAGTTTACTCTCGGCCGGGGGACCGCGGGGATCATGAGATCATGGGTTCGATCCCAGCCCCCGACCAACAGTGAGCTGTGTGGAGTTTGCATGTTCTCCCCGTGTTGCGTGGGTTTACTCCGGGATTTCTCCGGTTTCCTCCCGCATACCAAAAACATGTAGGTTTAGGGCGCTCGCGCACGCAGCGACCGGCAGCTGGTGGCTTGTCACCAGACTGCAAACCAAATCTACCTACAGGTACAAATAAGTAACAAAAAAAAAAAGAAAAAAAAAAGACGAAGATGGCAGTGTACAACGCCTGCGTCATCAGCACACTGCTCTATGGGAGTGAGACGTGGACAACATACGCCCGGCAGGAAAAGAGACTGAACTCCTTCCACTTGCGCTGCATTCGCCACATCCTGGACATATCCTGGCAGGACAACGTGCCCAACACAGAAGTTCTGTCCCGCGCCGGCCTTCCCTCCATGTTCACTCTACTCAGGCAGCGCAGGCTCCGCTGGCTAGGCCACGTTCACCGTATGGAGGATGGCAGAATCCCCAAAGACGTCCTCTATGGAGAACTGGCAACTGGCAGGAGAGATGTTGGCCGCCCACAGCTGCGCTTTAGAGACGTCTGCAAGAGAGACATGAAGGCCCTGGATATCAACACAGAGCGCTGGGAGGACCTTGCAACGGACCGCTCCAAATGGAGAGGCACCCTGACCAGACAGCTCAAGGCGGGTGAAGAGAGACTGACTGTTGCAGCAGATGAAAAAAGGACCCGCAGGAAGAACCGCCACAGACCCAGCAGCACGGAGACCACCCACAAGTGTGACCTGTGTGACAGGGACTGTCATTCGCGCATCGGCCTGTTCAGCCACAGGCGGTGCTGTTCCAGCAGAGTAGACATTTAGGATTCTCTTCCATGGTCATCATAGACCGACGGAGGCCGACGATTTAACTAAAAATGATTTATTTCATTATTTGGGAATTTTTGTGTCCTGTGTTTGGTTGTTAAGTCATTCCGGCCATTCCGCTCCACAATCATTGCGGTATTATTATTAAGGTTTTAATTGTTAGATACTTGCGTGGGAGGGGGGACTTGTGGTCCTGCATAGTACAGTGGTACCACATGCGTGAAGCAGAAGCAGGGGATTCCGTCTACCACTGACTGGGCAGGCTGGGTGTGCCTCCCCACGAAGGACTGTGGTCTGCCTGGTTGGGCCGCTGCTTCTCCTGGCATGTTTTGTGTTGGATACACCGGTGTTCTTTGTCAGACCCAGGTCCCCGATGATGCTCTGCCCAGTCTGCTCACGCGTCTCCTCACGCATATGCCAAATTATCCTTTAGACCTATGCAATCATGGCAGCTTTTTGATATAATTTTTTAAGCATTAAATCTTCAGTATTATCTTTTTTGAGTCAATTTTTTCCCCCTTGTCCTGTCAGGCAGCTAGGTGAGCAGAACAGAAATCTGCTTCCCTTATTGTTCCAAACAGATTTAATTTACCAAAAGGAGCTTTATACAGTACATATACACTACCGTTCAAAAGTTTGGGGTCACCTCAGACAATTTTGTGTTTTCCATGAAAAGTCACACTTTTATTTACCACCATGAGTTGTAAAATGAATAGAAAATATAGTCAAGACATTGACAAGGTTAGAAATAATGATTTGTATTTGAAATAATAATTTTTTCCTTCAAACTTTGCTTTCGTCAAAGAATCCTCCATTTGCAGCAGTTACAGAATTGCAGACCTAACATGATTGCACAAGGGTTTTCTAATCATCCATTAGCCTCCTGATGCAATGAGCAAACACATTGTACCATTAGAACACTGGAGTGACAGTTGCTGGAAATGGGCCTCTATACACCTATGTAGATATTGCACCAAAAACCAGACATTTGCAGCTAGAATAGTCATTTACCACATTAGCAATGTATAGAGTGTATTTCTGATTAGTTTAAAGTTATCTTCGTTGAAAAAAAGTGCTTTTCTTTCAAAAATAAGGAAATTTCTAAGTGACCTCAAACTTTTGAACGGTAGTGTATATGTACTTTTTATAAACTTGTAATAACTTTTAATACTTAATTTAAATTAACATTTATTTAAATTGTTCCACCCATGAAGGTCAAATTTGTCGCTTTTCGCTTCCTTGTTTTGCTCACGGTGCACTGTGGTGACTGATGCCATGATGTCGCACATTATTCAATCAGTATGGAGTAGGGATGGGCATATCAGTACTTAAGTATCAATACTTCCATACCAGCTGGTTGATACTCTGGAGTTGATACCTTTTTAAATATCACAATACCACCTTAATAAAAAACGTGCAATTTGTTTTCACTTCTGAGAGTTTTAGGCATTAAATTTATGTTTGAAAACCGGTGAAAAATCAGCCCAGGCATGTTTTAGAGATGGTCTGCTGTGTCACACGAGTATGGCAGCCTATCAGATATCAGAGCCAAAGACTCACTGCACACTGGCAGCCTCAGTCAAGCAGTCACGGTGATGCCAGTGCAGAGCAGAGTGAGCTCAGTAATGTTGCGGGAGGCAGAAGAATGCAGCACGGCATGACGTCAATGCCCATTTTCTATATGAGTAATGCTCTTTGAACCTATGTGTAACTTACTGAACAGATTTCTAACTTACAGCCACCTTATAATGGCAGATTTACAGCATTGGTTCACAGGAAAAACCTGTACAGAGCTCAGCTCAGATGCTGCCTGCAGCACATACACACACACAGACAGCTAAACACACATACTTTTTCGTATAACGGGACCTAGGATGTGTCTGAGCACTTTCAAGCTGCAGAATAAAGATCCAAATCGCTGTTTCACCCTCCCCCCATGGGTTTTTTTTTTACCATTGACTGCAGTCTGTACCATCAGCTGTCCAGTGTTGTTCTGATAGATATGCCAAAATGTCAGAACACCAGAGGAGATGGATCCAATCAGCTGATCGCTTGAAGCACAGAGCCCAGTTGTTTTCCATGATAAATCACACTTTGCTGTTGGCTGCGCTTCCTGGAAAAAGCACACTCCTGCTTACAGAGGAAAGCACTTGCCTTTAAACAGGGGGATGTTTCAGAGCTACAGGTTGCCACAAAAGAGCTGAAGGCCAAAATTTTAAGAGCAAAACAGAATTATAAATCAGAATTGGAAAGCAAGATGGCAACAAAGAAACTTGGTTCAGCCTGGGCCAGTATGAAAACTATTGCAGGCCTTCAGAGCACAGAACGCAGTAATCGTGTGTTTTTAGATGGTTTTAATTCAGACACAGAGCTGGCTAATGCTCTTAATTGTTTTTATGGTCGTTTTGACTCCTTTGATTTTAGCACAGAAACCCAAGATTTGAAACAGAAACTCAAAGACAATCAGCACTTTAATATTGAGGTGCAGGATGTTAAAAGGGCATTCTGTGCTGTAAAAGTGAACAAAAGTCAGGGCCCTGATAATTTATGTGGGCACTTGGTAAAGTCCTGTGCACATGAATTGAGTCCTGTATTTCACTACATTTTCAATAAGTCCTTACAGACACAACATGTGCCTAAGATCTGGTAAGATGCTGTGGTTGTCCCTATTCCAAAATCCAGCTGTCCTAAAATGGTAAATGATTTTAGACCAGTTGCTTTGACTTCCGCCAAGGTCTCCGCCTTTGACTGCCACCTAATCCACATAGCACCGGACTTCCATGATCCCTCCTGCAGGTGGTGAACCTACTGGAGGGCGGACCCATGTAACTCCTTCGGGCTGAGCCCGGCCGGGTCCCATGGGTGGAAACCCGGCCACCAGACGCTAGCCTTCGAGCCCCTCCCCCAGGCCTGGCTCCAGGGTGGGGCCCCGGTAACCCCATACCGGGCGGGGTACACTGAATCCTTGATATACAATTTATCATGAGAGTCTGTTGGATCGTTCTTCGTCTGGCCCTTCACCCAGGACCAGTTTGTCTTGGGAGACCCTATCAGAGGCAAATTGCCCCGGACAACATAGCTCCTGGGATCACTGGGGCACGCAAACCCCCCCACCACGATAAGGTGACGATCCATGAGGGGGTGACGATCCATGAGGTCTATGCCAAGGTATTGGAGAGGAGAGTCCGGCCGTTGGTCGAACCTCGGATTCAGGAGGAGCAATGTGGTTTTCGTCCTGGCCGTGGCACATCGGACCAGCTCTTTACCCTCTCGAGAATTCTTGAGGGTTCGTGGGAGTTTGCCCAACCAGTTTACATGTGTTTTGTGGACTTGGAGAAGGCATTTGACCGCGTCCCTCGTGGATTTTTGTGGGGGGTGCTTCGGGAGTATGGGGTATCGGGCTTGTTGTTACGAGCTATTCGGTCTCTGTACGACCGTTGTGAGAGTTTAGTTCGCATTGCCAACACTCGGTCGGAGTCATTCCCAGTGAGAGTTGGACTCCGCCAGGGCTGCCCTTTGTCACCGGTCCTGTTCATAATTTTTATGGACAGGATTTCTAGGCGCAGCCAGGGAATGGAGGGTGTCATGCTTGGTGACCACAGGATCTCATCTCTGTTGTTTGCAGATGATGTTGTCCTGTTGGCTTCATCCAGCAATGACCTACAGCTCTTGCTGGGACGGTTTGCCGCTGAGTGTGAAGCGGCTGGGATGAGAATCAGCACCTCCAAGTCCGAGTCCATGGTCCTCAGCCGGAAAAAGGTGGATTGTCCTCTCCGGGTTGGGGACAGGCTCCTGCCCCAAGTGGAGGAGTTTAAGTATCTTGGGGTCTTGTTCACGAGTGAGGGGAAAATGGAGCGAGAGATCGACAGACGGATTGGAGCAGCATCTGCAGTGATGCGGACGTTGTACCGGTCTGTTGTGGTGAAGAGGGAGCTTAGTTCTAAGGCAAAGCTGTCGATTTACCAGTCAATCTACGTTCCTACTCTCACCTATGGTCACGAGCTTTGGGTAATGACCGAAAGAACGAGATCGCGGATACAAGCGGCTGAAATGAGCTTTCTCCGTAGGATTGCTGGACTCACCCTCAGAGATAGGGTGAGGAGCTCAGTCATCCGGGAGAGGCTCAGAGTAGAACCGCTGCTCCTCCACATTGAAAGGAGTCAGTTGAGGTGGTATGGGCATCTGATTAGGATGCCTCCTGGACGCCTCCCACTTGAGGTGTTTCAGGCACGTCCCACTGGGAGGAGACCCCGGGGCAGACCCAGGACTCGGTGGAGAGACTATGTCTCCCAGCTAGTCTGGGAACGCCTTGGTATCCCCTCTGAAGAGCTGGAGCAGGTGGCTGGGGAGAGGGAAGTCTGGGCTTCTCTGCTTGAACTGCTGCCTCCGCGACCCGGACCTCCGGAAAAGCGGTAGAAGATGGATGGATGGATGGATGGATGCTTTGACTTCAATTTTAATGAAAATTTTTGAAAAACTGGTCAGATTTGAGGTCCTAGGTGGGTTGGATTCTGGATTTCTTAACCAACAGGACGCAGAGAGTAAGGGTCAATCGCACATTGTCTGACCTAAAGTGCTCTTCTACTGGCTCTCCTCAGGGGTGTGTGTTGTCACCACTACTCTTCATCCTGTACACAAACATGTGTCGGAGCAGACATGACAACAGACACATTATAAAGTATGCTGATGACTCAGTCATTGTCAGTCTCCTCCAGGATGGTGAGAGTGGCCACGGCCCAGTAGTTGATGACTTTGTTCACTGGTGTGAGGATTCCTACCTGCAGCTGAATACAACAAAAACGAAAGATATGATTATTGACTTTAGGAGGAAAACTCCCAGGCACAAAGTCACCATACTAAAAGGCCAGACCACCGAATGTGTACAATCGTACAAATATCTTGGGACGATTATTGATAGTGGATTGAACTTTGAGGTGAACTGTGAAAGGGTGTGCAAAAAGGGTCAGCAAAATTTGCATTGTTTGAGGAAACTTGCACGCTTCCAAATTGACCGAACCATAATGACTATGTTCTATCGGGCTTTTATTGAGTCTGTTTTATCCTTTTCTTTAATGTCATGGTTTGGTCAGATAAAACTGAAACAGAGGAAATCCTTGGATCAGGTAGTCAGATGGTCCAGTCGTTTGCTTGGTGAGTCACAGCTGAGCCTGACATCCCTGTACACCAGACAAGTACAGAGGATGGCCGACTCGATTTTAAATGATGACTCCCACCCTTTGCACTGCAACTTTCAGCTTCTTCCCTCCAGACGGAGGTTTGCTGTCCCAAAAAGTAGAACCCAGCACTACAAAAACAGCTTTGTCCCTGCTGCTGTCAAAGAGTTGAACAAGCTATAAAAATTATATTGTACATATTTTATATTTACCTATTTTGTAAGATGTGTGCCTGTGTTTGTGTCTATGTTGAATGTAATTGTGGCTTGTAAATATGGATGTCACCAACTGCAAAACAAATCTACCTACGGGTACAAATAAAGTAACCTGAACCTGAACCTAGAGCAGACTGAGCATGCATTGGATCCTCTGCAGTTTGCCTATAGGCCTCACAGAGGAGTGGAGGATGCCACTGTCACTCTGTTTAACATGCTTTTTAAACATCTGAATTTTAATGGGACACACACCAGGCTTTTATTTGTGGACTTTTCTTCCTCCTGTAATACAATCCAACCTCATATTTTAGTTGAAAGGCTCCTGCAACAATTTGATTTCCAAATATATTCCAATATTTGAGTTCCAAATAAGGGAGAAACAATATCATTATAGAGGAACATGTATATTTCAAAAACCTTCAGTGAGAACTACCACCAAGCAACACTGTGTTTCAGTGCAAGGAGTCAGATTATGGAACGATTTTGGACCTGAATTAAAATCATGTACAACGCTTGGACAATTTAAACAAAAACTAAAGGAAGAAATACTCCAAACATATATACAAGATGACATGTAAAATCACATAAGGATTGCCATATCCAGTCTGTGTTGTGTTGTTGCTTAGTTTTTTTCTGTCACACTTAGTCTTAGCTTCATTTTTTTGAATTGTAATCGCTCTTGTCTTGTTTTTTTTCTTTTTTTTCTTTTGAATTCTTGGATGGAATATGGGTGGGCAATATAAGCTGCGGCTTCAGCCATCACCCATTTCGGATAACTTATGTTGAATTGTATAATCAGAGGAGTTATTGTCTAATTTGACCTTGTTGGATTTTCTTTCCCCCTTTGTTATATTATTCAGTTCCTTTTAACCTGTACTATCCGAAATAAAGATTCATTCATTCATTCATTCATTCATTCGAGTAAAAATCTGGTGGGTTGGATTCTGGATTTTTTAACCAACAGGACACAGAGAGTAGGGGTCAATGGTACATTGTCTGACCAAAAGTGTTCTTCTACTGGCTCTCCGCAGGGGTGTGTGTTGTCACCACTACTCTTCATCCTGTACACAAACATTTGTCGGAGCAGACATGACAACAGACACATTATAAAGTATGCTGATGATTCAGTTGTTGTCAGTCTCCTCCAGGATGGTGAGAGTGGCCACAGCCCAGTAGTTGATGATTTTGTTCACTGGTGTGAGGATTCTTACCTGCAGCTGAATACGACAAAAACTAAAGATATGATTATTGACTTCAGGAGGAAAACTCCAAGGCACGAAGTCACTGTATTAAAAGGTCAGACCACTGAATGTGTACAATCCTACAAATATCTTGGGACGATTATTGATAGTAATTTAAACTTTGAAGAGAACTGTGAAAGGGTGTGCAAAAAGGGTCAGCAACATTTGCATTGTTTAAGGAAACTTGCACGCTTCCAAACTGACCGAACCATAATGACAATGTTTTATCGGGCTTTTATTGAATCTGTTTTATCCTTTTCTCTAGTGTCATGGTTTGGTCAGATAAAACTGAAACAGAGGAAATCCTTGGATCAGGTTGTTAGATGGTCCAGTCGTTTACTTGGTGAGTCATAGCTGAGCCTGACATCCCTGTACACCAGACAGGTACAGAGGATTGCTGCCTCCATTTTAAATGATGACTCCCACCCTTTGCAATGCCACTTTCAGCTTCTTCCCTCCAGACGGAGGTTTGCTGTCCCAAAAAGTAAAACCCAGCGCTACAAAAACAGCTTTGTTCCTGCTGCTGTCAAAGAGTTGAACAAGTTGTCACAATATATTGCACATAATTTAGTTACCTATTTATTAATTTCATTTTATATTTACTTATTTTTGTAGGTTTTTTATTTGTGTTCTAAATCTTTTATTGGGTTTTAGACTTTTGAGTTTTTAACCTCTTTGACTAGTCTTTAACTTTTTAATATGACCCTTCTCTCTTATCTCTTTGTTTTTTCTCTTATCTCTGTTTATTATGTCCTGATTGATGGAGCCTTGAGTACTTTTATCATATTTATAGTCAGCTACATTTCTGCCTGTGTTTGTGTTCATGTTGAATGTAATTGTGGTTTGTAAATATGGATGTCACTGTCACGCCGCGCCATTCATCAGCGGCGCCACCTGCTCACGCACCTGCTACTCGTCAGCGGCGAAGGATAAAAGCCGCCTCGCCCTGAGCGTCGGCCTGAAGCCGTAGACTTCATTTCCTTTGTATGGACTTCTACCACATTCTCTTCAGCATCCTCATCTCCGGTAAGAAGTTCACTTACCTCATCTCTCCAGTCTGCTCCCCTGTGCACAGGTGGATTCCTCGGCGGCGGACAATCCCGTCCCTCGTCTCTCCTCGCTGCTGCACCGAGCCCTGCAGGTGGCTGTCTCCCGGGCTTCCATCCTTGAAGCGCCAGTCATCTGCCCAAACAAGTAAGCTTCTCTCCCTCGCCTATTCTCCTCCCGTGTTGGTGTGTGCTCATCACCCTGTCTGATTTCTCCCATAGGGTTGCCGGCTGAACGGTCTCCTGCCTCTGGGTCCGAAGCAGACGCCACCACCAACACATTAACATTCCGCAGACACGCACCCAAACATCCCTGTTGTTAATAAACAGTTTGAACTACTCTGAGCCTGTGTGTGTGCGTCTCCTGAGCCGAACGTTATGTCAGTACGGCTTCAGCAGAGCGGCTCGGCGGACGGCGGGCTTGCACACCGGTTTACCATCCTCGAGGCTCGGGTGGATCAGATTGTTTATCAGCAACAGGTGGTTCTTAATCAATTATTAGAACTGACTAACCGATTGAACCGCTTGGACCCCCAACAGCCGTTCCTCCCGACTCACCAGGGTGGCGCGGCTCCTGCTGTTCCAGCGGCCGTCCAGCCGGCTCCAGTGGCACCGGTTCGGCTCACGCCGATTCCGACCCCCGCCCGCTTTAGCGGTAAGCTCGGCGGAGCGCGGGGGTTTATTATGCAGTGTGAGTCCGTGTTCCACCGTGTGCCCGGAGATTTTCCCTCGGATCACAGCCGAATTGGTTACATAGGGAATCTTCTGGAGGGGCGTGCGTTAACCTGGACCTACGCCGTAATGGCGAGGCCCAGTTATGCCACCCTCACCTATGACCAATTCGTGAGGCGCTTTCTGGAGGTCTTTGACCACTCACAAACCGAAACGGTCCAGGTCGATCGGCTTCTCGCTCTCCAGCAGGGAAGCCGGTCGGCAGCGGACCACTCGGTCGACTTCCGGGTAGCGGCGGAGGAATTGGGCTGGGAGGAACGCTCCCTCTGTGGCCTGTTCCTCCGCAGCCTCAATAGTGATCTGAGGGATGAACTGGCTGGTCGGGATATCCCTGGGACGCTAGCGGAGCTGACATCCTTAGCGATAAGTTTGGATAACAGGCTGCGCGAGCGCTCCTCGGGGCGGAGGTCTTCTTCTTCTCGCCCTCGTGGAGCCTCGCCGCACCTGTTCCAAGCTCGCCCCCTGGCGGCGCCGCCAGCATCGCGCCCCGAGGAGTCGGAGCCGATGGTGACGGGCTGGACTAAACTTTCCCCTGTGGAGAAACAACGCCGCCGTGAGTTGGGCCTCTGCATGTATTGCGGAGGCGACCAACACACCGTGGAGCGTTGTCCACGGAAAGCCAGTCGGTGGGGTCCGCGAGTCACTGTTGGAAGCCTCGCGGATGTCAATCGGTTAGGATCACTTACTCAATTGAAGCTGCCCATCCGTTTCTGCCATAACCCTACTGGGCACCTCACCCACGCACTGGTGGATTCGGGCGCAGAAGGCAGCTTCATTTCACAAAGCCTGGCAACCCGATTGGGCATCCGCTGCCAGGCACTCAACACTCCCATCTCCCTAATCCACCTCTCCCGTGCCACCCTCGGGAGAGTGACACATCAAACTGTTCCCCTACCGGTCATCATCTCGGGAAACCACCGGGAGGAAATGACCTTTTACGTCCTTCCCAACTCTGTGTCGCCCGTCATCCTGGGGTATCCCTGGCTCCGCCTTCACAATCCGGTCCTGGATTGGAAATCAGCTGGGATCTCGGCATGGAGTACGTTCTGTATGGGCACCTGCCTTCAGTCCGCTGCCTGCTCTCCGTCCGCTCCTCCCCCTGCTACGGACGCTGCACCCCCGGACCTGTCTCTGGTGCCCCCAGAATTTCACGACCTGGGTATAGTGTTCAGCAAAGCGAAAGCTATGTCTCTTCCCCCTCATCGGCCCTATGACTGCGCCATCAACCTCCGCCAGGGGGCTCCCTTACCTTCTGGTCGCCTTTACAGCCTGTCTGCGCCGGAGAAGGAGACGATGAACGCCTACCTGAAGGAATCATTAAGTGCTGGGATTATCCGCCCATCATCGTCACCCGTGGGGGCAGGGTTCTTCTTCGTGGGGAAAAAGGATGGGTCCCTCCGCCCTTGTATCGACTACCGGGCCCTCAACAATATCACGGAGAGGGACCGTTACACCCTGCCTCTCATGGACACTGCTTTCCACTCCCTCCAGGGGGCGACCTGGTTCACCAAGCTGGACCTACGCAGCGCTTACCACCTCGTCCGGATCCGGGAGGGAGATGAGTGGAAAACGGCCTTCCGTACCCCGAACGGCCACTTTGAATATCTGGTGATGCCGTTCGGGTTGACCAACGCTCCTGCAGTCTTCCAGCGCCTCATTAATGACGTCCTCCGGGACTTCATTGGCCTTTTCGTGTTCGTCTACCTGGACGATATTCTCATCTTCTCCAAGTCCAGGGATGAGCACCAGGTCCACGTGAGGCGGGTCCTCCAAAGGCTGCTGGAGAATCGTCTGTACGTTAAGGCGGAAAAGTGTGAATTTTACGCCAGGAGTACATCCTTCCTGGGGTTTATCATCGCCCACGATAAGGTGCTCCCCGACCCAGAGAAGGTAAAGGCGGTGGTGGAATGGCCCACACCTGCATCTCGGAAGCAGGTGCAGCAATTTGTTGGCTTCGCCAATTTCTACCGCCGCTTTGTCCCCAACTTCAGTGCCATCGTGGGACCACTGACCCGCCTCACGTCCCCGAAGGTCCCGTTCCGGTGGACCGAAGAGGTCGCTGCCGCCTTTGAGGCGCTGAAGGCGGAATTCTCCTCCTCCCGGGTCCTTCGCCAGGTCGACCCCGCGCTGCAGTGCATTGTAGAGGTAGACGCCTCGGACACGGGAGTGGGAGCAGTGCTGTCCCAGCGGTCACCGGACGATGGCGCCAAGCGACCGTGCGCCTTCTTCTCCCGGCGCTTGTCCCCGGCGGAGAGAAACTACGATGTGGGGGACAGAGAGCTCTTGGCCATCAAGCTCGCCCTGCAGGAGTGGCGCCACTGGTTGGAGGGGGCAAGCCTGCCGTTTGTGGTCCTCACGGACCACAAGAACTTGGAATACTTACGATCTGCCAAGCGCCTGAACGCCCGCCAGGCGCGCTGGTCCCTGTTCTTCGCCAGGTTCCAATTTTCCATCACCTTCAGGCCTGGCTCTAAGAACGTCCTGCCTGACGCCCTCTCCAGGCAGTTCGCCCCCGTGGAGTCGGAGGAGGCGCCCCACTCCATCCTGCCCAGGTCGTGCGTCGTGGGAGCCATCTCGTGGGACATTGAGAGCAAGGTCCGGAAGGCACAGGAGGTGGAACCTGACCCTGGCGGCGGACCGGAGGGGAGGCTGTTCGTGCCATCCGCGGTCCGAGGAGAGGTCATCCACTGGCTCCACACCTCCAAGCTCACCTGTCACCCTGGCACCTCCCGGATGATAGATCTCCTCCAACGGTCCTTTTGGTGGCCAGGCCTGCGGAGGGATGCAGCCCGCTACGCCCGGGCTTGCCCAATCTGTGCCACCTGCAAGTCGGGAAATGCCCCTCCAGCGGGTCTGCTCCAGCCCCTGCCCGTCCCTGGCAGGCCCTGGTCGCACATCGCTCTGGATTTCGTCACCGGACTCCCCATCTCCAACTCCTATGACACCGTCCTGACCATCGTGGACCGCTTCTCCAAGGCCGTGCACTTCGTCCCCCTGCGAGGCCTCCCTACTGCCCTGGAGACGGCGGACCTCCTCGTCCAACACGTGGTCAGGCTGCATGGGATTCCGGTGGACGTGGTCTCGGACCGGGGCCCCCAGTTTTCATCTGAGGTTTGGAGGTCTTTCTGCAACGCCATCGGAGCCAAGGTGAGCCTCTCCTCCGGCCATCACCCCCAATCCAACGGGCAGTGTGAGAGGACCAACCAGGAGCTGGAGGCTGCGCTCCGCTGTGTGTCCAGATCCAAACCCGCGTCCTGGAGCAACCATCTTGCCTGGGTTGAATATGCCCACAACACCGCTCGCTCTTCTGCTACAGGGATGTCCCCCTTCAAAGCGTCCCTGGGTTACGACCCCCCGCTGTTTCCGGAGCAGGAGAGTGAGGTAACTGTCCCGTCAGTTAGGGCCCATCTCAGGCAGTTCCGCTCCACCTGGGCTGCCGCGCGCCATGCGCTATTGCGCACAGCGGAGCGCAACAGGACTGTGGCGGACCGGCGTAGGAGACCTGCCCCGGCGTACAGAGTTGGGCAGCTTGTTTACATTTCCACCCAGGACGTCACTCTAAAAGGCGAGAGGAGAAAGCTGGCACAGCGCTTCATGGGTCCCTACCCCATCACCCGGATCATCAACCCGGTGGCTGTGCGCGTGGCTATTCCCCCCTCCCTCCGCATTCATCCTACTTTCCACGTGTCGAAGGTGAAACTGGCGGTTACTGACCCCCTTTGCCCTCCTCCTGCAGCGCAACCTGCGCCCCGGATGATTGGTGGCCATCCGGCCTGGTCCGCCTCCTCCATCCTGGACTCCCGGCGCCGGGGTCGTGGGTTGCAATACTTGGTGGACTGGGAGGGCTATGGGCCCGAGCATCGACAGTGGGTGCCCCCGTCGTTTGTGTTGGACCCATCGCTCATCGCGGACTTCCACCGAGCGCACCCGGATAAGCCATCGCCAGGAGGCGCTGCTAGAGGGGGGAGTACTGTCACGCCGCGCCATTCATCAGCGGCGCCACCTGCTCACGCACCTGCTACTCGTCAGCGGCGAAGGATAAAAGCCGCCTCGCCCTGAGCGTCGGCCTGAAGCCGTAGACTTCATTTCCTTTGTATGGACTTCTACCACATTCTCTTCAGCATCCTCATCTCCGGTAAGAAGTTCACTTACCTCATCTCTCCAGTCTGCTCCCCTGTGCACAGGTGGATTCCTCGGCGGCGGACAATCCCGTCCCTCGTCTCTCCTCGCTGCTGCACCGAGCCCTGCAGGTGGCTGTCTCCCGGGCTTCCATCCTTGAAGCGCCAGTCATCTGCCCAAACAAGTAAGCTTCTCTCCCTCGCCTATTCTCCTCCCGTGTTGGTGTGTGCTCATCACCCTGTCTGATTTCTCCCATAGGGTTGCCGGCTGAACGGTCTCCTGCCTCTGGGTCCGAAGCAGACGCCACCACCAACACATTAACATTCCGCAGACACGCACCCAAACATCCCTGTTGTTAATAAACAGTTTGAACTACTCTGAGCCTGTGTGTGTGCGTCTCCTGAGCCGAACGTTATGTCAGTCACCTGACTGCAAAACAAATCTACCTACGGGTACAAATAAAGTAACCTGAACCTGAACCTGAACTCCAGGCATTATCTTGTTTTTTGTTGTTGTTTTTTTCACTTTATTGAAAATAAACTTTTTTTTCATCATCAGTTTTCATGCCTTTGAGCCAGGTTGTGAAAACTGTCATCTAACGTTCCTGACTTGTCACATCAGCTGTTTTAGACATGACTGACCTGACAGATTTCACAGCTCTGCCAGGTTGGTCACACCCACCGCCGTATTCTTTGGAGGGGAGAATCATCTAGGGTGAACAGAGATGATCTCTCGCACTCCTAGGATTCATGGATCGGGAGGCAACGGCAGTTTAGCATGATTGCGCTATGCAGTATTAGGATAAGATATGCAAAAGTTATACATAAATTAGACTATTGTTGTGCATAAGTTGTGAATGTTGGCAACATGTTAAGCATTTGTTGGTTAAATCTTAATTATTTTTATTATAATTTAATTATATTTCATTTTATTTTATTTACTTTGTTCATTGTTCTATTTTATTATCATTTTATAAGCATTTCTTTCAAGTGTTTATGTTCATGAGTTTTATTCATATTTCACATTGCCCTTGCAATAAAGTTGTTAATGAAACTGCAATCATGGGATATTCCTTTAAGGGGCAAAAAGTATCTATCAAACAAAAATTCCCATAAATTAATGGTATTGTACCGAAAGGAAAAATGCTGGTATCGCTCATCCCTAGTACTGAGTCAATGCAAAACCCTGCCCACACCTCTAGAAGCCAGAGCATGAGGAGAGAGCAAAGACTAAACTTTTATTGATAAAAATTAACTGTTTTGATTGAACAACTTCATACTCGGGGATACACACCCTCGTAACCTCAGCAAGACACGTATAAAATCTTAGGTCAGTCTGATGAACAGTTTGAGAAATATGCGTGGAACAGGCACACAGACAGACAGAGATTCCGTGCATTTATAGATAGGCAATTTTCCACATAATTAAAGTTGTTGGTTGTCATATAATAAAACAGTAATATTTAGTTTTTGTCAAACCACAGTGGATTACACATTTCCTTTTGTCGGACTATACAGGTCACCAAACACATTATGGTGGTTTCACTCTGAAAGCTCTAGATAGATAGATAGATAGATAGATAGATAGATAGATAGACTTTATTGACCCCAAACTGGGAAATTACAGTGTAACAGCAGCATGACAGTAGACGACCAAAACGACAGAAACACATACTGTACAGCATAAAGGAAAAAGGAATTATCCATGGAAAGTAAAGCTGCCTAGATAACTTATATACATCACAGGTAAATAGGTGATGACCTGTATATGTACATGCATGGATTGTACTCGCTGTCCAGTGCAGGAGTGTCAGGCACAGGGTGCAATGTGAGGTACCAATTAGACTGCAAGGTGCAGTATGGCAGCATAATTATGACCAGAATTCAACATTAGAGTGAGTTATTGTACAGTGAAATGGCATGTGGCAGGAAAGATTTCCTGTACTTGACTGTTTAGCAGCGAAGCTGTAGCAGTCTGCTGGAGAAAGTGCTCTGATGTCTGTCCAGTATGTGGTGGAGGGGGTGATCAGGATTGTCCATGATGGATGGCAATTTGTTCAGTTTCCTCCTCTCCACCACAGTCTCAAAGGTCTCCGGCCTGAGACCAATCACAGAGCCGGCCCTCTTAATAATCTTGTCAAGTCTGTTGGTGTTGCTGGCTCTGATACTGCTACCCCAACAGACAGCAGCAAAGAAGATGGCGCTGGCGACAACGGCCTGGTAGAAAAGCTCCAGCATCCTGTTGCACACGTTGAAGGATCTCAGCTTCCTCAGAAAGTAGAGTCTGCTCATCTCCTTCTTGTACGCAGCATTGGTGTTGGATTTCCAGTCCAGTCTATTGTTGTAGTCCTCCACTACCTCTACATCCTCCCCCCTAATCTGCAATGGCTGTGAAGGTGTCCTCTTCTTCCTGAAGTCAATCACCATCTCTCTGGTCTTGCTGCCTCAGGTGATTCTGCTTGGTCCACTCCACAAATCTGTCTACCAGTGCCCTGTACTTCCCCTCCTATCCCCTCTTATGCATCCAACAGCAGCCAAGCCATCAGAGAATTTCTGCAGGTGGCATGACTCAGGTTGTACTGAAAGTCAGTGTTGTCTAAGGTGAAGAGAAAAGGAGAAAGCACAGTCCCCCATGGAGCTCCTATATCACTAACCACCACACCAGACAAGAGATTGCCCATCCAGGCAGACTGTGTCCTGCCTGTGAGGTAGTCAGTAATTCAGTTAATCACAGAGCTGTTGATCCCCATCACCTGCAGCTTCTCACCCACCAGCAGTGGCTGGATGGTATTAAAATCAAAGAGCTTGATTCTCACAAAGTCTCCTCCGCCATCCAGGTGCAAATGGGCTTGTTGCAGCAGGTAGATGACAGCGTCTTCAACTCCTAAATAGGGCTGGTATGCAACCTGTAGAGGGTCCAGCCACGTCCTCACCTGCAGCCTCAGGTGGGCTAAGACCAGTCTCTCCAGGACCTTCATCACATGAGATGTGAGGGCAACTGGTCGGTAGTCATTCAGGTCAGATGAAGACGACTTCTTGGAGGACAGGAACCAGGCAGGATGTCTCCCATAGCACCAGTACCCTTTCCTGACTCATGCTCAGGTTGTACAGGTGTTTCAGTACAGGAGATAGCTGGTTGGCACAGGTCCTCAAGATCCTGGCGGAGATGTCATCAGGGCCCGCAACCTTCCGCTGACAGAGTCTTTCCAACTGTTTCCTAACCTGGTCTGTAGTCACAGTCATGTGTGTGTGGGGGGGGAGGGGTGGTGCTGATGGCCTCAGAGGCGGGGGAGGGGGTAAGGAGGGAGAAAGAGAGAGAGGTACTGCACAGGAGGGGGAGGGGGGAGAGATATGTGTGTGTGTGGGGGGTCTGGCTGTGTTGTGGGGGTGACAGATGATGAGTTGAACCTGTTAAAAAACAGATTCAGGTCATCAGCTCTCTCAAGGCTCCCCACTGTTTGTCTGTCCCTCCCCTTACACCCAGTGATGTGTTTCATTCCTGTCCAGATATCCTCCACGTTGCTTTGCTGTAGTTTACCCTCCAACTTCCTCCTTCTCCTTCCTCCTTCCTTAGTTCCTCTCTGTCGCCAGACCTAAAAGCCCTCTTCTTCTTGCTTAGAAGTGCTTTCAGGTAACTGGTGATCCATGGTTTGCTGTTGGGGAAACAGCACAGGTCTGAGCTGACATGGTTGCGTTTTCACAGAATCTGATGTATTCTGTGATGCAGTTGGTCAAATTGTCTCTGTCCACTCCATGTGGTTCACAGAGTACGTCCCAGTCGGTTGTCTCGAAGCAGTCCTGTGGTGCATCAGCAGCCTCCTGTGTCCACCTCCTCACAGTCCATGTACGTATAAGCAGGCTGCCTTTGCACAAGGGGAATGTACTTGGGTGATAACAGAATTAGGTTGTGAGCTGCCGGTGATTGGGGGGGGGGGGGGTAAGGCTGTGGCACTGTATGCATCTCTGGCAAGTACATCCAGTGTTTTATTTTCTCTGGTGGGACAGTCAACAAACTGGTGGAAGTTGGGTAGTGTTTTGCCCAGGGAGATGTGGTTAAAATCACC
Organism: Pholidichthys leucotaenia; assembly: GCA_020510985.1. Classification (NCBI taxonomy): domain Eukaryota; kingdom Metazoa; phylum Chordata; class Actinopteri; order Cichliformes; family Pholidichthyidae; genus Pholidichthys; species Pholidichthys leucotaenia. The sequence goes on from CM035843.1 coordinate 290,443,310, forward strand.
CGTGATAGCCATAAAGGTGTCAGGGTGCTGTGCCAGTGAAGTGGTAGTTGTGGAGCTGATGATGTCACAGGCCACCACTGCATCAGCTGATGGAGGAATGTAAACAGTAATCACAATGGCACAAGTGAACTCCCGTGGCATATAAGAAGGATCCAAAGAGGTTAGATTTATTGGTATCTATTTCTCAGTTTGTACTTATTTATATTTTATTCTAATTCCTTATTATTGCAGTTGACAGCTGTCAGGGTATTTCCTGGTTGGTGCTCCGTGTGGGCGTAGCCCTGTCAGTTGTCAGCTGGTGTGCTCTCCTCTCATTATCTCCAGCTGATCCCAATCATTTACCATTATTATTACCGTTGTAGGAGCAGGGCACTGAACATTGTCAAGGACCGTTCTCACCCTCTGCATAAACACTTTGAACTTCTTCCATCTGGTAAACGATTCCGGAGCATCAGAGGCAGAACCACCAGACTGATCAACAGCTTCCTCCCACAAGCTGTCAGGATGCTGAACAGCTGACCCGGAATCTCACATACACACTACTGCACCTATGGACATTTTGTATATTATAGTTAGTTATTCTTTTTCCCCAAGTATGTCTCAGGGATGTGTGAATGGATGGGGGGGTGGGAGCTATGTGGGAGTGTGTCTTAATCATGCTGCTTCTTATATGGATGCCGAGAGAAACGCAATTTCATCTTGCCTGCACTACAGTTGTATGTACAGCAATATGACAATAAAGTTTGATTTGATTTGATTTGATTTGATTTGATTTGATTTATTACCTTTTTGCCCGCTCATGTGACCCCACACTTGTCTTCACTTGTGTTATTGGTTCTGATCCTATTTAAGGACTGCTTTTTCATTTCATTTTTGCGGCAGTCTTAAGATTCTCTTCCTCCTCGCCACTAGAGCCCTAACCCTGCTCTGCTGAGTTTAATCCAAGTTCAGTCATGTGTGTAAGTTTACCTTATTATCTCTGTTTGGATTTTTGCTTTGTTGCACTTTGGAACTTTGTGTTTGTTTTCAATAAATGCCACAAACTGCAGTTGGCGCGTGGGTCTGTCTCTGTCTCTGCGCTGAGGGGCAAGTCATGACAGAAGACTGCCGCCAATAAGAGACCCAGCTGCTGCAGTCTGTGGATTTTCGCCTTTTTGTTCTCACTCACCTGTCCTGTGGAACAAATTATGTCTCCAGCAGGCGGATCTGTCAGGAGGAGGAAAAAGTGGAGTTGGGACGAGCTGGAGTTTGTGGCCATGATTGAGGACATGGCAGCCAGCACTCGGAGCTGCTCATTCCGAGAGGATGAGATGCTGTGCTGGGGTGGAGTTACTAATCTACTGGAGGCCAGACCTAGCATGTGCTTCCACTCCCAGGTGCTGAATCTCTCCCTTCCTCCGCTACCACCGCTGCCATCAGCTTCCTCCTCACCGGAGCCAGCCTCCCAACCGTCAATTCTCTTTCCAGTGGAGCAGGAAGAGCTCTGCGGCAGCAAGCTGGCATTCAGGGGCCGTGGGTGGAAAGAAGGCACTGGGAGACGCCGTTCCACTCAACGCCACAGACCACCACCTGCTCCGGCTCATCCTCAGATTGCTCCAGCTGTTCACATGGTGTGCGTCACAGCTCCTGCCGTCATCAATATGCGTACAACAGCTCCAGACGTCCCCGAGGCGCATGTTACAGCTCCAGCCCTCTCCACACCTGTGCATGCCCTACCAGTCTCTCCTGTGAATAAATCCACTGATCAGCCTGTGAAGAAACAAACTTTTCAGCCTGAGAATAAATCTGCAGTCTCGCCTGTCATCCCTCCTGTAATACCAACTTCATGTCGCTCCACACTGCCAAAGCCAGCCCCATGGCGTCTCTCAGCTCCAGCCGTCCCCGAGGTGCACACAACAGCCTCCACTGTCCCTGAGGCGCACACCACAGGTCCAGCTGTCCTTGAGATGCACGTTCCTGCTCCAGCTCAGCCCGAAGTGCACACTCCTTCTCCAGCTCAGCTCAAGGTGCACGCTCCTGCTGCTGATCCTGAGGCAGTCACCCCAGCAGCACTGGACTAGGAGCTCAAGAAAGTACTGTTCTTTACTTTTTTAACATCAATAATAGTACAGACTTGCCTAGCTCCTGGTAATTGTGGTGACGCTTCCCTCACTCCCTGCTCTTCTCCCCTGTCCGAGGTGGCCGTGTCAGGGAAGGAGTCGCAGGGGGACCACGCTTCGCCAGTCACCTTGGCTGCTGCTCCCCCTACGGATGAGGTTTTCGCAGGTGCTCCGTCCCAGCCTGGGAACTCTGTGGGTGCAGCTTCAGCCCAGTCCGGGTCCTCCATGGGTGCTGCTCCCCCTCCGGATGAGGTCATCACGGGTGCTCCATCCCAGCCCGGGACCTCCATGGGTACAGCTCTTCCTTTGTCCGGGTCTCCGTGGGTGCTGTGTCCCAGTCGGGGACAGTCGTGGGTGCTGTGCCTCAGCCTGAGACCTACTTGGGTGCTGTGTTCCAGTGTGGGCCCATCATGGATGCTACATTCCAGCCCGAGAGTCACCGTGGGTGCAGCTTTGGCCCAGTCTGGGTCCACCGTGGGTGCAGCCTTAGCCCAGCCCAGGTCCACCGTGGATGCAGCCTTAGCCCAGTCCGGGCCCACCGTGGGTGCAGCTTTGGCCTAGCCCGGGTCCACCGAGGGTGCAACTATGTCCCAGACCGGGACCACCACGGGTGCAGCTTTGCTCCATCCCGGAGCCACCGCAGGTGCTGCTTTTCTCCAGCCCGGGGCCACTGCGGGTACAACCTTGTCCCAATCCAGGACCACCACGGGTGCAACCTTGCTCCGGTCCGGAACCACCGAGGGTGCTGCTGGCCAGTCCAAGGGCGTCATGGTTCCCTCTCCTTCGCCAAACACTGTTGTGGTCCCCTCTCTTCTGCCAGACACCATCGTGGTTCCCCCTCCTGTGCCAGACATCGTCGTGGTCCCCCCTCTTTTGCCAGATGCTGTCATGGTCCCCTCTCTTCTGCCAGATGCCATCGTGGTTCCCCCTCCTGTGCCAGACACCATCGTGGTTCCCTCTCTTCTGCCAGATGCCGTCGTGGTTTCCCCTCTTGTGCCAGATGCTGTCGTGGTTCCCCCTCCTCTGCCCGAGTCCGTCGTGGTTCCCTTCCCTCACCCTGACATTGTCGGGGTTTCCCCGACTCCTCCATCCTGTCTGCCATCGATTCTTCCTTCTGGGCAGCCACCCCCTGGACCACCCTTGCTGTTCAGGTGGCTGAAAAACTGTGGTCGACCGCCTGACAGACTGAGCCGTTGAGTTGGGTGGCCCATATTCTCTGGCAGGCCACCTGACTCGTACCACCTCGCTGTCCACCAGGCCTGGGACATTGGTCGCGCACCTGAACTTTCTAGCTCTTTGGTCTGGGGGGCCTAAATCATTGATTTTGACTGGTGTGGGTCCTGAGCGGGGTTGTTTCATTCCCTCCTAGCCTGTTCCTCCCCACAACCCACCCTGGGTGGGTTATTGTTGTGCTCCTGTTGGTGGGGAGTGGGTTCCTTTTCTTTTTATTGACGTTACCCTGGGGTGTCTGGGATTCACCGCTTGAGAGGGGGGCTCTGTCATGAGCTGAGCATTGGCGGTTCCGCCAGGCTCAGTCTCATGGCTTTTTTTCTTCTGTATTTATATATATTTGTTGTATTTTTGTGCCTTTTGGGTTTTGTCATCCCTTCTTGTTTTTTATTTTCCTGTTTATGCCTTAGTTTACTACATTCTGATCCTGTATTTATTTGTATCTATTTCTCAGTTTGTACTTGTTTATATTTTATTTTATTCTAATTCCTTATTATTGCGGTTGACAGCTGTCAGGGCATTTCCTGGTTGATGCTTCGTGTGGGCGTAGCCCTGTCAGTTGTCAGCTGGTGCACTCCTCTCATTATCTCCAGCTGATCCCAGTCATCATTTACCATTATTACCTTTTTGCTTGCTCATGTGACCCCACACCTGTCTTCACTTGTGTTATTGGTTCTGATCCTATTTAAGGACTGCTTTTTCATTTCATTTTTGCGGCAGTCTTAAGATTGTCTTCTTCCTCACCACTAGAGCACTAACCCTGCTCTGGTGAGTTTATTCTAAGTTCAATCCTGCGTGTAAGTTTACCTTATTATCTCTGTTTGGATTTTTGCTTTGTTGGACTTTGGAACTTTGTGTTTGTTTTTAATAAATGCTACAAACTGCAGTTGGTGCGTGGGTCTGTCTCTCTGTCTGCCCTGAGGAGCAAATCATGACATCATCATCATAGCAGTCTGTCGGGAGCGACAACGACCGTTTCATTCAGGTCCGATCAGACCCCCCACGCAGCTCTGCCCCCCACCCTCCACCACCAGGAACCCCCAACCCCGCCAATCTGGGCGACGTCCGAGCCGGTATGCGTTGTTCTCTGACTGACCATTTCATGAAACTGCTTGCAAAATATTTGAGTACCGCTAGCTTTTGATGGACTAGCGGCACATTCTTGGCAGATAGAGGTATTATCAGTGGCAAGGACAGGCCAAGACAAACTGACTCCAGTATCTGTTGCAGTGACTGACCAGATGATAGGTTTGTTTATCGCTGCTTTTTTGTAGTGCATGTCACGATGCACTGACTGGCAAAAGTCCACCACAGACCTTGCGACAGATGTACTTATCTGCCAAGATGTCCAGTCTCACCCCATGTAACTGGGAGTGGTCCACCACAGACCTGTGACAGATATTGTTTTTAGTTCTGCCAGGATGCCCAGTTTCACCCTCCGCGCCCTCAGAAGGGCAGGGTTGCCGGCTGAGTCACCGACGGCCCGACCCATGAGACAGGTAGTACCGGTTTCATGGTTATCCGGTAGTAAGCAAACCAATGCCTGACCTGACACTAGTGTCAAATCATGACACTCGTCGCAAAAATTCAATCAGGACTAAAGGATAATTTCTCTCTTGCCATTCACTTCAATGGGTTTTTTTTTTATTTCCAATTTATAGGGGTCATTGACTGAAAAATTATGTTTGTAGATTTTAACCATTTCAAATGTGTTAACTGGTCAGGTAATTAGCCCAACATTTTCCAAACAATCAACAGTCTGAAAAAAACACTCTGCCTTTATCTCATTTTTTTTTCTCAAATAAACTCCCAAAAAAGTTTTTGACTCTTCCTGGTAAGTTTCCTACAACAGGTCTTGAAAAAGCCCACCCAGTGCCATCCTGAAGACCCACCCACTGCTCTATTATTGGCCCGCCTAGCTGTCCATCATGTAGATCGAAGTGGTGGCTAAAGGTAGCCTATTATCCCCTGAGCTATTAGCCCATGAGCTACCACTGGTACCAGGATGTTGGCTGTAAGCGTGGCTTATATTGTTATTTTCTTCAGCTCTTAGTCACCCTAATGCTGCCGTTTCAATTCATCCATCCTCATCTGTATCTCCCCTATCTGTTTTTCCAAGCACCGCATCAGAGAGGAAAAGTGTCATCACGCCCGGTGCTCCACCAGCAGCTGCTATCGCCATGTCTGATAGGTCCCAAGCAGTGGTGGCCTCGTAGACTGGTGATCCATCAGCTGAAGTTGTTGCCACATCCGAGCTGCAAACTCTACCTTTGCCATCACCTGGGCTCCACGCTCTACCGGTCGTGCCAGAGGCCAGTGTGTCCCCACCGATCACCCCAGAGGCCGGTGTGCTTCCACCGATTGCTCCAGAGGCTGGTGTGCTTCCACCTGCTGTTTCTGGGGCCGGTGTGCCTCAGTGGCTGGCACGGCCCTGCCATTTGTTCCTGAGGCTGGTGCACCTCCGTCATGTATTCCTGAGGCTGGAGCACCTCTGTCATGTACTCCTGAGGCTGGTGCGTTTCTGTCACGTATTCCCGAGGCTGGAGCGCCTCCGTCATGTGTTCTTGAGGCCGGTGCGCCTCCGTTATGCACTCCGAAGGCTGGTGCGCGTCTGTCATGTTTTCCTGGTGCCGGTGTGCCTCAGCCATCTTATCCAGGGGCCCCCGCCGTTTGTTCTCGCGGCCTGCCGGTGTGCTTCCACCGATTGCTCCAGAGGCTAGTATGCTTCCACCTGCTGTTTCTGGGGCCGGTGTGCCTCAGTCATTGTATCCAGTGGCTGGCACGGCCCTGCCATTTGTTCCTGAGGCTGGTGCGCCTCCGTCATGTATTCCTGAGGCTGGAGCACCTCTATCATGTATTCTCGAGGCCGGAATGCCTCCATCATGTGCTCCCGAGGCCGGTGCACCTCCATCGTCCGCTGCTTCACAGGCCATCACATCTGTCATCGGGGCTGCAGGTCATCCTGAGGTCATTGTGGTCAAAGCAGCGGAGGCACCTGGGTCCTTGCCAGCAGTGGAGCAAGAGCAAAGGCAAGTCCTCTTCCTTGTGTTTTTAACATCTATACTAGAGAGGATTTGCTCTTGCTTGGAGGGGGGGCAGTTGTAGCAGCCATCTGCTTCTGGGCTCTCTCCATCGGGCTCCACTGCTGCTATGTGTAGTGACCAGGCTTATGTCCTTTCCTTCCCATCTGCGGTGGCTGTGTCAGGGATGGATTCCCAAGCGCCTGGGTTCAAGGCCCTCCACTCCTCGCTGCCTGGGCTAGCCATTGATCAGCCTGCATCATCTAGTTTCACCACTGATCAGCAGCCATCGTTGTCCTGGTTCACCGCTGGCCAGCTGTCATTGCCTGGGGTTGTCACTGGTCATTATCAAGTTTCGCCTCTGGTCGGCCCCCATTATTGGTGGTCGATGTTCCCCAGCTGCTGTCTCACAAACTCCACGCTCCAGCCCCTACGGTCCATGAGGAGTACATTTCTCAGCTGCCGTCTCCAGGGGGATACGCATCATGCTCTGGTCTGGTGGCTCAGGGATGCTAGGAGGCCACCCAACGCATCGTGCTCCCCAGTCTGGTGGTCCAGAAACTCTGGGGAAGGGGGGCGCCTGACACATCACACTCTTATGTCTGGTGGCCCAGGGATGCTGGGAGGCCACCCGAGACATCACACTCCTTGCTCTGGTGGCCCAGGGACATTGGGAAGCCACCCGACACATCACGCTCCTTGGTGTGGTGGTCCAGGGATGCTGGGAGAACACCCGGCCTATCACGCTCTACGGCAGGGCTATTCAATTACAAAATCACTTGCGCCACAATTTGAAATCAAGACATGTAACTGGGCTGCACATGTTCAGCGATATATTAAATATGACAAATTTCAAACCAACACAGATAAATATGATGAAAAATATGCACTTTTTTCATTGGCTTGGTTTTAAATATGCGCTTGGCACATGACAAAGGCACATCAAACGTGCATAAAAACACACAAAAACAATATTTTTCCTCTTGAACAACAATTAAATAAATAGAATGAAAAAAATTAAATTCTGAAATAACCATTCTGGTCACTTCTTACTCAGTCATATCTCAAAGTACATAAAAACTCAATGTGCACTCTTAGTAGCATTAACATTTGTTTCCCTTTTGAAATAAAATATACTACATCCTGGTCATAACTGACCTTGGCACATCACAAAGTGCATTTAGCTGAATAAAAAATGAACTGTCAAACACTTCAGTAAACAAACCCCAAGAAAAGATTGATAACATTAACAAACATTGCACTGTGGAGAAAGGAGGTAGGCGAGGCAACGAGCTGGACAACAAAGAACTTTATTCTTTCTCCAACATAACTTAACAGCAAAAGAGATTTCCGGGTCTCTGTGCATTCCTCTTTTATAACTTTATTCCCATGCATCGAGACCCGAAACTTCCGACCATAACCATTGTTGTGTCAACAAAGAACTGTGTGGCACATTAACATAACATAACGCCAGCGCTGCTTCAACACTCTTCTACTCCCAGCAGCTCCGGCAATTACTCCTCTCCCCGGGGGGCGCATAGTCCTTACTGTCCCGTCTGGTACCCCCCAGTGACACCTTCTCTTTTGGTCCATTGTTCCCTGGGTGGAGAAGTCCAACACCATGCCCCCACATAATCCCCCCCCCAAACACCCAGAAAAGGCACTAACACCCCGGTCCTTTGGGCTTGAGCTGGTGCCCATAGCGGTTGTAGCGGGGGTCACCAATCCAGTCTAATCATCCTGCTGGTGGGGTGAAACGGAAGGCACATCAGTCTGTGGAGGGAAAAAGGGAGGGGGAGAAACCACATCAGCTTCACGAGTGCAGGTCTCTGCCGAGGGATCACCAACTTGCGGAGCCACCAACAGTGGGCATCGGTGCCGGGGAGCTTGGGCCAACACCACCTGCTCATCTGCCAACACAAAAAGCGGGCTTCAGCCTGTCGATGCAGACAGTCTCTCTACGTTCCCCCCAAGTCTAACACAAAATGCTTTTCCCCAGGTTCCAACACCCTGAGTGGTCCGTCGTACGGTGGGCACAGCGGGGTCCAGTGCGCATCGTGCCTGACAAAAACAAAACTGGCATTATGCAAGCTTTCTGGGATGAATGCGCGGGGAAAACAATGGTGGGCTGGGCCCGGTATGCTCACAGCCTCTGTACTGTGTAAAAATTGCATGGGCGGATCAGCCTTGGGTGCGGGGCTTTCCGGTAAAAACTCTCCGGGGATCCGCAGCGGCTGAGAAAAAACAAGTTCTGCCGGGGAGGCTGCCAAATCCTCTTTAAGTGCGAAGCACAACTCTAAAAGAACCCAGGGCAGACGGTCGACCAAATTTTTGTCCATGAGCGAAGCTCTGAGCGCCGCTTTAAGCGACCTATGAAAACGCTTGCATAACCCGTTAGCCTGGGGGTTGTATGTGGTAGTGCGGTGAATTTTGACCCCCAGGCTCTGGGCCATCGTGGACCAGAGTTCTGAAACGAATTGTGGACCACTCGGCTCCCTTGATACCTTTGACTCAATGTTGGTGTCACCTTCTGAATCCCACCCACCCACCCCTGAGGCCTGCATGGTCACAAGAGTCACATCAACTGGCTCTCTAGACCCTCTGCAACCTCAAAGTTATGCATCAGTGGTCCCACCTTTTGTGAACACTAGGCACGCATTTACACCAGCCTGTGACCCCATGGTCCATAAAAGCGTCAAACACCGGTTGGATCCAACTGTACACACGCTCCCCGTGTCTAATTTCTCTGCTATGACAAAATCGGAAACACTTCCTGCGATGCAACCTCCACTGCAGCTACGCAATGGCACTCATATTCCTGCTTCCGATGAACAATCATCGCCACCGCTCATAGCTCCTCAAAACCGGGGGGGGATGACTGCCAACGCCCTTGACCTTCCAGCTGCAGAACACAGAAGTGTCAAAATGACGTACAATGGTCCCAAGACCACATTTAAAAAACACTTGGACCAGTCCACCAAACAACACAAAGCGTACAACGACCAAAGAGTCTCCCAAGACAAACCTCGGGTGGGGGGGGGGGGGACAAGGTCTTCCACTATGCATTTGTACTGCAAACACAAAATATCAATCTACAGCCAGGGAAAATCGCTCCTAAATTCCTCCCTGAGTGGATGAATCCACACATTGTCAACAACAAACTTTGGCCACTTAAGTACCAAATCCAGGACCCCATTTTCAAATGGGCTCATCAAAATCATAGTAAATTTTACCAAAACCCCATGGGACTTGTCGGGTACAACACTATTAAGTCAATAAATAAGATTGAGATCAGGCCTACGTCCGAGAAATAACTGTTAGCTAACTATTAGCCTCAGGTACACTCGTTCACATTTCTCCAAACCAATCAGTTAACTGCATCAAAACTTCCAAAAGAAAAAGTGTAAATTAAAACCACATTATCTCTTAAACTAATCTTAAAGGCCTCTGTAAAATCTAATCCATTTCAATCAACTTACTATTCTCAAATAGTACACACAAAACATCCAAGACTATTAGCTTGAGCTAACAACATCAAAATTCCCATGAAAGGCGATAAAATATCTAAGGTTTAGAGTTCAGTCTCTAAAAGAAATTGGATACCTTTGGATACCACCCGCAGAGCAATGGCCAGTGCGAGCGGGCCAATCAGGAGCTGGAGGCTGCACTGCGCTGCGTCATCTCCTCCTGCTCTTCTTCTTGGAGCACGTATCTCCCGTGGATCGAGTACGCTCATAACACCACGGTGTCCTCAGCCACGGGGATGTCCCCCTTTAAGGCATCATTGGGGTACGATCCACCTTTGTTCCCTGAGGAGGAGGGAGAGGTGGCGGTCCCGTCTGTACTGGTCCATCGCCCGCAGAGCCCTTCTGAGAACCACGGAACACAACATTGAGGTGGCCAACCGTCACAGGAGGCCCACCCCGGATTACAAGGTGGGTGACAAGGTATGGTTATCCACAAGAAACATCAGTGTGCCTGCCGAGAAGCGCAAACTGACCAAACACTTCATAGGCCCTTTTGTCATTGCTCGCATTGTCAACCCTGTGTCTGTGCGTCTTGTTCTCCCCCCTCATATGCGCATCTGCCCCACTTTCCACATCTCCCAGGTCAAGCCCCACATCGCCGACCCGCTGTGCCCGCCTCCTGTGGCTCCTGTCCCCCCAAGGATGATCGATGGCCATCCGGCCTGGGGGGTGACAGCAATTCTGGACGTCCGCAGGAGGGGTTGGGGCCTTCAGTATTTGGTGGAGTGGGAGGGGTTTGGCCCTGAGCGTCGCTCCTGGATATGCCCTGCGTTGATTCTCGACAAGCAGTTGATCCGCGATTTCCATCGGGCGCATCCAGGTAGGATTGGGCAGGTGCCTGGAGGCACCTCTAGAGGGGGGAGTACTGTCATGATGGCCGCTAGGCCGTCATCAGCATCATCAGCATCAGCTGCGCTCACTCCAACAGGTGGCAATCAACGGGCTTTAAAAACCCAACGCGCGGACTCCTCAGCACGGAGTCGTCTGTCTCTCTTGCCAAGCAATGTGCCAAGATCTCGACCTCAAGTCAAGAAGCCAACGCCTAGCCAAGCCAAGTCACGTAAGCAAACCCAGCACTCATCATCTGCAAGTTCTATCCCCTGTGCACAGGTGGACCTCCCTGGCGGCGGACAATCCTCCTCAGCTGATGAGGCACAGCCTCTTCCTCCTCGGAGTTCCTCCTCACCCCTGCAACGCCGGGCACCTCGAGCACCATGTCACACGGACACCGAGAGCCAGCCGGTCTCACATTGTGGGACCTGCAAGTAAGCACCTGCAGCATATACGCTGATATTGCTACTGTACAGCAGTAACCTTTGTGCTTGTGTGTTTCCAGGGTTGCCAGGTCACCACAGGACGGGCTCAGCTCCAGTGACCAGACGAGCATATACACATCCACTCATGCGCTACACTCACATTTCACAATAAAAGATAATTGTCTGTAATCACTCGTGTCAGCGTCTGTCTCTTGGGTCATAAATCATGTCAGTTTAAAGTGAAGAATCTATCACTGCCCGCAAATATCCAAAAGTTGTTCCAAATAAGGGAGAAACAATATAATTTCAGAGGAACATGTATATTTCAAAAACCTTCAGTGAGAACTACCACCAAGCAACACTGTGTTTCAGTGCAAGGAGTCAGATTATGGAACAATTTTGGACCTGAATTAAAATCATGTACAACGCTTGGACAATTTAAACAAAAACTAAAGGAAGAAATACTCCAAACATATATACAAGATGACATGTAAAATCACATAAGGATTGTTATATCCAGCCTGCGTTGTGTTGTAGCTTAGTTTTTTGTCACATTTTGTCTTAGCTTTGTTCTGAATTGTAATCGCTCTTGTTTTGTTTTTTCTTTTGAATTCTTGGATGGAATATGGGTGGGCAATATAAGCTGCGGCTTCAGCCATCACCCATTTCGGATAACTTATGTTGAACTGTATAATCCAAAAATCCAAGATGGCGCCGCAGATGGCAGCCACTGGCTTCTGCTCTCTGATGTTTTTGATAATTTTGTGTGTTTTTTTGGACTTCTGCTCTTCTGTCCGAATCACCTATTCAAGGGAGGAACTACTTTCACTCAGACTACCTCCCAATGCAACTTCTCCGCCAGTTGCTGCTGCTGATCTGAAGTTTTTTCAGTCAATCTTAGCTGTGGGAGCAGCGGCTATTGGCGCTGGCCGGAAACGAAGGCGGCGTGGTAAACGTGCCGGTGCGCTAGTCAGGCTGAAGAAACGAGGATTTCGCACGCCGCTCCCATCGATCCATCTGGCAAATATCCGCAGTTTGGCGAACAAAATGGATGAACTGCTGCTCCTGACTCACAAAAACCGTGATTTTAGCAGATCTGGCGCCCTTTGTTTCACGGAGTCCTGGCTGAGTGAACACATCCCGGACAGCGCGGTCCGCCTGGACGGATTCCAGCTGTTTCGCGCTGATCGCAGCCGAGAATTCTCTGGAAAGACTAAAGGTGGTGGAATCTGCTTCTACATAAACGAAGGTTGGTGTACTGATGTCACAGTGTTGAAGAAGTTTTGTAGCCCTAACCTAGAGTCACTGTTCATAAACTGTAAACCCTTTTATTCACCGCGAGAGTTCTCCTCATTTATTCTGGTCGGAATTTATATCTCGCCTGCTGCTTCTACAACAGAGGCCCTGCAGCTCCTCGCTGACCAGATAGCAGAGGTGGAGGAAAAACATCCAGACTCTCTGCTTATCATTCTGGGTGATTTCAATAGAGCTAATCTCACAAATGAGCTTCCTAAATACAGACAGCATATTAAATGTCCCACCAGGGACACAAATACACTCGACCACTGTTACACCGTTTTAAGAAATGCCTATCATGCCGTCCCCCGTGCAGCTCTGGGTTTTTCTGACCACTGCCTGCTCCATCTTATTCCAACATACAGACAGAAACTAAAAACTTCCAAGTCTGTTGTAAGGACTGTGAAGAAATGGACTGAGGAATCAAAGCTGAAGTTACAAGCCTGCTTTGACTGCACAGATTGGAGTGTTTTTGAAGCTGCAGCCATTAGAAAGAAGCAGAGCAGCGGTATAAAACATACAAAAATAAGTTAACATATATAATAAGATGTAGTAAAAGAGACTATTACAGTAAAGAACTGGAATTAAACAAAGACAATATTAAAAATACATGGACAATAATCAACAGTATCCTTGGAAATAAAAGCAGAAATACCAGCTACCCAACTAACACTCCAAAAAATAATAAATCGACTCCGAATGTGAATATAGCTTCACCTGCAGATGAATTTAATAATTTTTTTGTTAACATTGGACCTAAACTGGCCCGAGAAATACCCACTACGGTGCCAACAGGTGATTCAATATGCAATAACACTGCTGTAAAAGACACCATTTTCATAAAGAACACAGACGAAAGAGAGGTCATTGAAATTGTTAAATCGTTCAAAAGTAAAACATCTACTGACTGCGATGGTATTGATATGCTACTAGTCAAAACTGTTATCGAATGCATAGTGAAACCACTGATGTATATCTGTAACCTGTCTCTCCAATCAGGTATATTTCCCAATGCAATGAAAATAGCTAAAGTAATTCCGATTTACAAGACAGGCGACAGAGGGGAACTCTCCAACTACAGACCAATTTCACTATTACCGCAATTTTCCAAGATACTTGAAAAAATATTCTATGAGAGAATTGACAACTTCATACTGAAGAATGATTTATTGTGTGAGCAGCAATATGGGTTCAGACACAAAAGGACAACAGCATATGCCTTAATGGAATTTACAGAAAAAATATCAACAGCCATTGAAAATAAAGAGTATTCAGTTGGAGTATTCCTGGATCTTAAAAAAGCATTTGATACAGTAGATCACAATCTATTATTAAAGAAACTACAAAATTGTGGTATCAGAGGGGTAGCACTGTCCTGGTTAAGAAGTTACTTAAAGAATAGATATCAGTTTGTATGTGTTAACAACAAAAACTCAGAGCTACTGAAGGTCACCTGTGGAGTCCCACAGGGTTCAGTTTTGGGACCATTATTATTCAATATGTATATAAATGATATATGTAAAGTTTCAGAAAAAATGGACTTAATATTGTTTGCTGATGACACTAACCTGCTATGCAGTGGAAACAACTTGGAACAACTTCTGGATACACTCGGAAAGGAATTAGGAAAGCTGAAACTGTGGTTTGATTCAAACAAATTAACGCTCAATTTAAGCAAGACAAAATTTATAGTCTTTAACAACCATCACAACTACCCAGTACCCAAACTCAGTGTAAATGGTGTAGAGATTGAAAGGGTATCCGAAACTAAATTCCTTGGAGTAATAATTGATAACAAACTGTGTTGGAAGCCACATATTAATTATATAAAAGGTAAAGTATCCAAATCAATTGCAATATTACACAGAGTGAAAAATTTGCTGAATCAACCCACACTATACACCTTGTATCATTCATTAATACTCCCATACATGACATATTGTAATGAAGTATGGGGAAATACATATAAAACAAACATATATCCACTCTTTATGCTTCAAAAGAGAGCTATTAGAATAATCAACAAAGCAGCTTACAGGGAACCAACAAACCCACTTTTTCTCAAACAAAAAACTCTCAAGTTGAAAGATCTGATCGACTTTAAAACCGCAATAATAATGTTCAAAGTGAAGAATCTATCACTGCCCGCAAATATCCAAAAGTTGTTCCAAACAAGGGAGAAACGATATCACTTCAGAGGAACATGTATATTTCAAAAGCCTACAGTGAGAACAACTACCAAGCAACACTGTATTTCAGTGCAAGGAGTCAGATTATGGAACGATTTTGGACCTGAATTAAAATCATGTACAAAGCTTGGACAATTTAAACAAAAACTAAAGGAAGAAATACTCCAAACATATTTACAAGACGACATATAAACTCACATAAGGATTGACATTTCCAGCCTGTGTTGTGTTATAGCTTAGTTTTTCTTTTTTCTCTGTGACACTATGTCTTAGATTTGTTTTTGAATAGTAACCGCTTAACTTAGACTAGCTCAGTTTTCTTTTTCTCTCAGTCATATTTTGTCTTAGCCTTGTTTTAAATTGTAATCGCTCTTGTCTTGTTTTCTCTTTTTTCTCCTTTGAATTCTTGGATGGAATATGGGTGGGCAATACAAGCTGCGGCTTCAGCCATCACCCATTTCGGATAACTCACGTGGAATTGTATAGTAGAAGGAGTCTTTGTCTAATTTGACCTTGTTGTTATATTATACAGTTTCTTTTAACCTGTAATGTACTATCCGAAATAAATAAATTCATTCATTCATTCATTCATTCATTAACTTAAATGAACTCACTGACACTGTGACGTCATACATCTGTTTCTGCGAGGACATGTGTGTGCAGACCAAGACCTTCTGCACATACAACAACAATAAACCCTGGTTCATTCCTAAACTGAAGCAGCTACGTTAGACCAAGGAGGAGGCCTACAGGACTGGTGACTGGACTCTGTACAAGCGGGCCAGAAACATGCTGACGAAGGAGATCAGGCTTGCTAAGAGGAGCTACAGTGTGAAGTTACAAAAAAACTTCTCAGCCAACAACTCTGCTTCTGTCTGGAGAGGCCTGCAGAATATCACCAACTACAGGAGACCATCCCCCCACCCTGTGGAAAACCTCCAGCTGGCTAATGACCTAAACAGCTTTTACTGCAGGTTTGAAAAGAACCTACAGTTCTCACCTCCCACCCACACAAAAGGATTATCTGCAGCCCCAGGAACTCCATCCCTCCTCCACTCTGACCTCCCACCAGCACTAACGATCTGTGAAGATGAGGTGCGCCGGGTCTTTCAGAGACAAAAGCTCAAGAAGGCTGCAGGACCTGATGGTGTGTCTCCGTCCTGCCTGAGAGTCTGCTCCAACGAGTTGGCCCCCATCTTCACCCGGATCTTTAACAGATCACTGGAGCTGCGTGAAGTGCCTTCCTGCTTCAAACGCTCCATCATCATTCCAGTTCCCAAGAAACCCTCTGTTACAGGATTAAACGACTACAGACCTGTTGCCCTGACCTCTGTGGTCATGAAATCCTTGGAGAGATTGGTGCTGAACCACCTGAAGGTCATCACAGGCCCCCTGATGGACCCACTGCAGTTTGCCTACCGGTCAAACAGGTCAGTGGATGATGCAGTGAATATGGGACTACATTACATCCTGCAACACCTCGACTCCCCAGGGACGTACGCCAGGATCCTGTTTGTCGACTTCAGCTCAGCGTTCAACACCATCATCCCAGGCATTCTTCATCAGAAACTCCTCCAGCTCAAGGTGCCCCCCTCCACCTGCCAGTGGATCTCCAGCTTTCTGACTGACAGGTGGCAACAGGTGAAGCTAGGGAGATTTACATCCAGCTCCCGAAAAATTAGTACTGGCGCCCCCCAAGGATGTGTCCTTTCCCCACTGCTCTTCTCCCTCTACTCCAATGACTGCACCTCAGAGGACCCTTCGGTGAAGCTCCTGAAGTTTGCGGACGACACCACAGTCATCGGTTTGATCCGGGATGATGATGAGTCTGCATACAGGCGGGAGGTGGAGCAGCTGATCCTCTGGTGCAGCCAGAACCATCTTGAACTTAACCCAGCCAAAACGGTGGAGATGACTGTGGATTTCAGGCGACACCCCCCTTCATTCCCCCCACTCACCATCCTCAACAGCACAGTGTCCACTGTGGACTCCTTCAAGTTTCTGGGAACCACAATCTCCCGGAACCTGAAGTGGTCCTCCCATATAGACACTGTCCGGAAAAAGGCCCAGCAGAGGTTGTTTTTTCTGCGTCAGCTCAAGAAGTTTGATTTGCCTCAGGAGCTGCTGGTTGTCTTCTACACCGCCATCATCCAATCTGTCCTCTGCTTTTCCATCACTGTCTGGTTTGGATCTGCCACTAAACAGGACAAGACCAGACTGCAACGGATCATTAAGTCTGCGGAGAGGATCATTGGTACTGACCTACCCTCCATTGAGAACTTATATCGGTCCATAACCAGGAAACGGGCGGGAAACATCTGTGCTGACCCATCACACCCCGGCCACAAACTGTTTGAACTTCTATCTTCTGGTCGTCGTTACAGATCACTGAAGGTCAAAACCACCCGTCACAGGAACAGTTTCTTTCCTCAAGCCATCACTCTGATGAACTCCTAACATTCACCTAGTCCTACCTGTTGCTGTACTCATGACTTTTCATCCATTATTACATTGCACATAACTCTCACACTGCTTTTTACTTCATTCACATTATATCACTGAATCTGAGTTCACATTGAAATACTGTGTGACTGTATATTTTTTCATATATTTCTGCAAAGTGTGGTTAGTCTGAGTAAATAACTACATATATTCCTGTATATATTTGCATCCTTTTATAGAAACGTGGACAGACTGTAATTTACTGTACATACTCTGTTGTCATTGAATCCTTATTTAAATCCTCCACCTGAACAATGAGAGCAAGTTTTTAGCCAAAGTCAAATTCCTTGCATGTGTTGTGCATACTTGGCCAATAAAGCTGATTCTGATTCTGATTCTGATTCTGATAATCAGAGGAGTTATTGTCTAATTTGACCTTGTTGGATTTTCTTTCCCCCTTTGTTATATTATTGTTATATTATTCTAGACCAAGATGGCGCCCACAGCGGTCGACATGGTGCTTCGCTGCGCTTTTTGTTTGTTTTTGTTTGTCAATTGTGTGTCTGCTTGCACTTATACCCGTGAAGAACTTCTAAATATCAGGACTTTCACCCCCACGGACCTCCTCCCAGTTTTTTTAGCCCCTGCCGCCGATCTGGTTCATTGCTTGGCTCGGAAAGTGAGACGGCGGAAGAGAGGTAGACGAGCGGGCGCTCTCGTGCGGCTTCGCAGGAGAGGCTCGCGAATGGCGCTGCCTGGCATATTTCTGTCCAATACCAACTCTCTCTCTAACAAGGTAGATGAACTGAGACTGCTGATGCGTTTTAGGGACCTCGCCTCCTCGGCTGCCCTCTGCTTTACTGAGACCTGGCTCCGGGAAAATATACCGGACAGCGCGCTGCGCCTCGACGGCTTCCAGCTCTTTCATGCTGATCGTGACACACAGCTTTCCGGCAAGTCCACAGGAGGCGGAGTCTGCTTCTACATCAACTGCAGCTGGTGCTCTGATGTAACGGTAATTTCCAAACACTGTTCTCCCGCCCTGGAATTTCTTGTTATCAACTGCAAGCCTTTTTATTCCCCGCGGGAGTTTGCTTCTTTCATAATGATCGCTGTGTACGCCCCTCCCGACGCGGACACGCGCGAAGCTCAGCGCGTGCTCGCGGATCACATTCAACACACAAAGCGGAGTTTCCCAGACTCGCTGATTATTGTGGCTGGCGACTTTAATCAGTGCAATCTGAGCCACGATCTCCCCCGCTACAAACAGTTTATTAAATGCCCCACCAGAGGATTAAACACACTGGATCACTGTTACACCACAGTGAAAGACGCATATCGCGCTGTTCCTCGCGCTGCGCTGGGATTATCTGATCACGTGATGGTTCACCTCATTCCCACATACAGACAGAGATTGAAGCTCACTAAACCTGTCGTGAGCACTACGAAGAAACGGACCAGTGAAGCTGAGGAGAAGCTGGAAACGTGCATGGAAATATCTGACTGGGGCATGTTTAAAGGAGCCACGCATGATCTGGATGAGTACACGGACACTGTGAACTCATATATCCACTTTTGTGAAGAGATCATTCTTCCATCACGCACCAGGGTGAGTTACTCTAATGACAAGCCCTGGTTCACAGCTAAGCTCAGACAGATCAGGAAGGAGAAGGAAGCAGCGCTGAAAAGTGGAGACAGGGACTGCTACAGGGAGGTTAAATACCGGTTTAACAGAGAGCTGAGGAGAGCTAAATCTGTGTATTCTGAGAGACTCCAGCAGCAGTTCACTGCTCATGATTCAGCTTCCGTGTGGAGAGGACTGAGGCAAATCACCAACTATCGGCCTCAGGCTCCTAAAGGTCAGGATGACAAAGCCCTTTGTCAAAGACTGTCCCAACACTATGCCCGTTTTGACACCTCGTCATCTGTGTCCAACTCCCCCCCTCCCTCCAGCTCCACAGCCTCCACAATCCCTACTTCATTAAAGGCACCCCCCTCCTCCCCCCCTGCCCTTATCATCAGTGAGCAGGACGTGCTCAAACAGTTCTCCAGACTGAACCCGCGCAAGGCCCCCGGCCCGGACGGCGTGTCTCCCTCCACCCTGAGACACTGTGCGAAACAGCTGGCTCCTGTCTTCACAGACATTTTTAACACCTCCCTTAAGTTATGTCACGTGCCGTCCTGCCTCAAATCCTCCACCATCATCCCTGTCCCCAAGAAGCCAAGGATCACTGGACTTAATGACTACAGACCTGTAGCGCTCACCTCTGTAGTCATGAAGTCCCTTGAGCGCCTGGTCCTGCCCCACCTCAAGTCCATCACCACCCCTCTCCTGGACCCTCTGCAGTTTGCCTACCGAGCCAACAGGTCTGTAGACGACGCAGTCAACCTGGCCCTCCACTCCATCCTGCAGCACCTGGACTCCCCGGGAACCTACGCCAGGATCCTGTTTGTGGACTTCAGCTCCGCATTCAACACCATCCGCCCCGCTCTGCTCCGAGACAAGCTGTCCCTGCTCAACGTGCCTGACTCCCTCTGCAGGTGGATCACCGACTTCCTGACGGACCGGAGGCAGCATGTGCGGCTGGGAAAGACTGTCTCAGACTCTACTAGCATCAGCACCGGATCACCCCAGGGCTGTGTACTTTCCCCCCTACTCTTCTCCCTTTACACCAACTCCTGCACCTCCAGCCACCAGTCTGTCAAGTTGATCAAGTTTGCGGACGACACCACCCTCATCGGGCTCATCTCCAACGGCGACGAGTCCGCCTACAGGAGAGAGGTGGCCCAGCTGGCGTCCTGGTGCAACAATAACAACCTGCAGCTGAACGCTCTGAAGACAGTGGAGTTGATTGTAGACTTCAGGAAAGTCACTACCCCTCTGCCCCCCCTCACCCTCTCAGGCTCTCCCATCACCACTGCTGATTCCTTCCGCTTCCTAGGCACTACCATCACCAGGGACCTCAAATGGGAGCCGACCATCAGCTCACTCATCAAAAAAGCCCAGCAGAGGATGTTCTTCCTGCGGCAGCTGAGGAAGCTCAAGCTACCCACCAAGATGTTAGTGCAGTTCTACACAGCCATCATCGAGTCCATCCTCACCACCTCCATAACCGTGTGGTACGCAGGAGCCACTGCCAGGGACAGACTAAGGCTGCAGCGCGTCGTGCGCACTGCTGAGAAGGTGATCGGCTGCAAGCTCCCATCTCTCCAGGATCTGTACATCTCCAGGACCCGGAGGCGTGCTGGCCGGATCATAGCCGATCCCTCACACCCTGGTCACGTACTGTTTGCCCCCCTCCCCTCTGGTAGAAGACTTCGGTCCATCCAGACTAAAACCTCCCGTCACATGAACAGCTTCTTCCCCTCTGCCATCAGACTGCTGAACACTAAGTGACTTATTGACTCTCGTGCACTATGTACAGCAGCTCAGCCAGACTCATGTCAATCATCACTGTTTTCTTCCTGCATTACCGACTGCACTATATAGTTCTCCACAGTATCTGCTGCTCGCTAATATATTTTAACTGCTGACCAGTATCACTTACTCTTATTCTACACTTTATTGCATGTATAGTTTATTTCTTTTATCTTATCATGTTTAATGATGCAGCATTGCACCGAGACAAATTCTTAGTTTGTGTACTACATGAACAATGGCAATAAACCTGATTCTGATTCTGATTCTGATTCTGATTATTCAGTTTCTTTTAACCTGTACTTTTAATCTATCCGAAATAAAGATTCATTCATTCATTCATTCATTCATTCACTCGCTAATTTGCACTGCCTTAGTAAATCTGCCCCTATATTTTCTAATCTCCTTAAATCTTTTCAGTGTTGGCAGGATCAATCCGTTGTTTATTGAGACATTTTTCAACTTTCTAATCATTCAAAAACATTTTTCACACTATGAACAATTCTGTCCACCTTATTCCTGAGGGCGCTGCTGTAGAAATGATTATGGGGACAACTTCCGGTTTCGGCTGAAGTAGTGTTAAATCAGTCAGCAAGAGTGGAGTAGTGGGGCATTTAAAATAGCATTTTTAAAAGTGTTTTAAATTCATTTTAATGTATAGTCCACATACCTGTTTTGCAGTCAAGTGGCAAATAATTTCAGCACTTGTAGTTTTTGTATTTTTGAATGTTTTTGCAAAGTTCTGGTACTTGCTGCTGTTCGTGGTGTGAGGCTCCTAAACCTCAGCTAAATCTGTGCTGGCTTCAACAGCAATGCATAGACCATGCATTGAAAACTAAAAACGACTGTTCGTGTGATTGGTGGTACAGACACAGGACAGACACAAGAGCACCAGGTATGTTTTCACTTGTATGAATGTCACAGATCTGAGGTTTATATATGTCACCAGATGCAAGGCTGCATGAAGTATAATAATAAATTAAAAAATAGTAACAGTTTGCTTCCTAAGGCTTAACAATTTAAGAAAGATATCAAATAGGTGGGGTTTTTTGCATTCGTTGCACTGCATTGGAACGATATGGACTCGATATTAGCAGCTTCAGCATGCATTAATTTTTAAATTATCACAAAATATAGATCAATAAAATTTTGAACAATTGTCAGAAAAGGTCTGTACATGGTGAGTTAAATAACAAGCATTCACGGCATGACAGCAGCATGAGCATTTTAATTTCGGGGTAAAACAGACAGGTGCAGCTGTCTGTTTTACCCCGACAATAAAAGACCCAAGCATGGCGTTGTGGTTCTTTGTGGTTCTGACTAGATTCTATGTCTGCTGTAATGTAAATTTGATAATGTCCAGCATCTTTTAACAAAATGCAGCTGACTTTATTGCAGTGGAAACATTGGTATATCTCAGAGTTTTTATTTGTTTACAGTGTTAGCATTTTAGCAGTGGCGTTAACTAACGGAGCTACAGTCTGCCAGGCCATGTTTTAAGGTCATCTTCTCATCCCTCGATAGTCGTGGGAAGTGGTATGATTATATTACTCTTTTTGAGGTGCAAAAGGCCGTGTTCCCCCATTTTTGATGCCGAAGTCATTGTTTTTTAACAAGAAAAAGTGTCCTGTTTCTGTGACAACCCCACTTTCTAAACTAGTATTGGAAGTTGTGCCCATAATTCATGCAAGACATCACAGGGGCTAGGAATAAAGTGGATAAAACTGTAAAAAAGAATTTGGTCATTAAATGTATTAACTTCTTTGTAAAATGACACCAGTTGCATTGTAAAAATGTCACCAGCACATTGTAAAATGATTCTGCCTGGTTGGGTCTTACTACTTTTTTCCTGACAGAAAACAATCAAAAAGTTAATCTGGCTCAAGTTAATATACCTCAAAATGCGTAAATGTCGTGTTGTGGAAGATGAAAGCAGACGAGGCAGCAAGCTAGATGACACACAAACTTTATTCACCTTCCAACATCAAGTACAGAAAATTCTCTCCCAGGGTCTCTGGGTGCCTCCTTTTTATACCCTTTATTTCTGCCCCACGAGACACAGGGAGCCAAAGACAAAACATTCAGTGCACAAAGAATGCCTGGCGCATTAACATCATACAACACCAGGCCTGCTTCTCACACCCTCTCTTCCTCTAGCGAGCTCCTGTGTCTCCTGAATTCCCCAGGGGGCGGATAGTCTGTTATGACTGAGACCCCCCCCGCCGCCCCGTCCTTTGGGCTTGAGCCGGCACCCATAGCGGCTGTACCGGGGGGTCACCGGTCCAGTCGAAGCACCCTGCTGGCGAGGTGTGAGGGAGGGCACATTGGTCTGTGGAGGGAAAGAGGGTGGGGGGGAGCATGTTAGCTTTGTGAGCGCAGGTCTCTACTGAGGGAACACCAACTTGTGGAACCACTGACGGTGGGCGTCCGCGCTGGGGACCTTGGGCCAACACCACCTGCTCGTCTGCCAACACAAAAGCGGGCTTCAGCCTGTTGATGCAGACGGTCTCCCTACGCCCCCCCCCAAGTCTAATACAAAATGCTTTGCCCCAGTTTCCAGCACCCTGAACGGTCTGTCATACCATGGGCGCAGTGGGGACCTGTGTGCATCGTGCCTGTCAAAAACAAACCTGGCACTCTGTAAACTTTTCGGGACAAAGGTGCGGGGAAAACAATGGTGGGCCGGGCCCGGCATGTTAACAGCCTCCGTACTGTACAAAAATAGGGCGGGCAGGTCGGTCCCAGGCGTGGGGTTTTCCGGTAAAAATTCCATGGGGATCCGCAGCGGCTGAGAAAAAACGAATTCTGCCAGGGAGGCTGCAGGATCCTCCTTAGGCGCGGAGCACAACCCTATAAGAACCCAGGGCAGGCAGTCGAGCCAATTTGCATCCATGAGCGAAGCTCTGAGCGCTGCCTTAAGTGACCTATGAAAACGTTTGCATAACCTGTTAGCCTGGGGGTTGTACGCGGTAGTGCGGTGGATTTTGACCCCCAGGCTCTGGGCCATCGCGGACCAGAGTTCCAAAATGAACTGCGGACCCCTGTCAGAAATGATGTCCGATGGGAATCCGAACCGTGCAACCCAAGCCAACAAAAAAGTGCGAGCCACTTCCACAGACGTGGTGGAAGTCAGCGGGACCACTTCAGGCCAACGTGTGTTGCGGTCCACGATTGTCAAAAGGTGCGTGAAACCTTGCGACGGCGGGAGGGGTCCCACCAAATCCCCGTGGACATGGTTGAACCTCCCGGCCGGGATTTGGAATGGCTCGAGGGGGGCTCTGGTGTGCTTGTGCACTTTGGCCCACTCTTTCATGTCCCTGTGCAAGTGAGGCCAGGCAAATTTCGCTCCCACCAGTTTAACCGAGGCGCACACACTGGGATGTGAAAGGGAGTGGACTAACTCAAAAATGCAGCGGCGCCAAGAGTTCAGAACCACCGGGCGTGGGCAACCGGTGGAGACATCACAGAGCAAGGGGGGGCACCCTTCTTGCACCACCCTGCTCTCTGGCTTTAACCCAGTGGGCATGGACTGGAGTGCGCAAATGTTCGCTTCCCTGCTTTGCTCCACGGTCATGGCAGGGAAATCTATTCCCATCTAGACCGGGGAGACTAACGCGCGCAACAGGCAATCGGCCACAACGTTAAACTTGCTGGCAACGTGTTGAATGTTGGTCATAAACTCCGAGATTGCGGCCAAATGTCGTTGCTGCCGGGCCGACCATGGTTCCGAGACTTTGGACATCACGTACATTAGCAGTTTATGATCAATGAACACGGTGAACTTGCGCCCTTCTAGCCAAAACTTGAAGTGCCGCATCGCCAGGTAGAGGGCCAACAATTCTCTGTCAAACATACTGTATTTGCGTTCGTTGTCTCACAAAGTACGACTGAAAATGTTAGCGGCTGCCATGAACCGGAGATCTACTGCTCCACCACTGCCCCTATGGCAACGTCAGACGTGTCCGTGGTGAGTGCTATTCATGCTGACAGAGCTGGGTGGGCTAACAAAGCAGCGTTTGTGAGCGCTGTTTTGGCATCTGCGAAAGCCTGGACTCACTCGGGGGTCCAGTCAATGTTTCTTGTGGGCTTCTTTTTTTTGAGCACGGCGTACAATGGCTGCAGCAGCTGGGCTGCCCGGGGGAGGAAACGATTATAAAAGTTGACCATACCCAAAAATTCCTGTAGGGCCCTCACAGTCTGCGGACGCAGAAAATCTGACACAGCATGCACCTTATCATGCAGCGGAATCGCGCCCTCTGGTGAAATGCGGTGACCCAAAAAATCAGTCACTGGCACACCGAACTGGCACTTCGCTGGGTTAACTATAAGCCCATGTGCTTCCAACTTCTGGGAAACCATTTTGAGATGGACAAGGTGTTCCTCCTCTGATGTGCTAGCCACCAGAATGTTGTCTAAGTAGACAAAAACGAAGGGCAGGTCACGGAGCACTGCGTCCATCATTCATTGGAAGGTTTGTGCTGCACCCTTTAATCCGAACGGCATGCGTAAAAACTCAAAAAGGCCAAAAGGAGTTATTACCGCTGTTTTAGGAGCGTCCTCCGTGCACACTGGGGCCTGGTGGTAATTGTGGACCAGATCCACTTTTGAAAAAACATGCGTCCCGGCCAGGTGTATGGAAAAGTCTTGGATGTGCAGGGTGGAATACCAATCACATTCCATGGCATTGTTCAAGCTCCGGAAATCATTGCACGGTCGCCACAACCCGTCGGCCTTAGGCACCATGTATAGTGGGGATGCCCACGGGCTGTTGGAGCACCTGACAATGGCCAGCTGCTCTAAGTTGGCAAACTCCTTGCGCACACTAGCCAGTTTAACCACGTCCAAGTGCCGAGGGCGCGCCAACACCGGCAGACCTTTTGTTGTTATGAAATGCTCAACCCCGTGTTTGGTTACCTTAGCTGAAAGTCGGGTCCATGAGTGCTGGGAACAGTGCAAGTAAATGCTGCTATTTACCCCCTGGAGCTATAACATTAGCCAGTGTTGTTGGCCCAGTTCCCCAAGCTGTGCAGGGCAGGGAGGAAAAACAGACAGCATCCACTAAACGTCTATTGGCAACATTGACTATCAACCCATAAGCACTTAAAAATCTGCGCCTAAAATGGAAGCAGAACATGCAGTTTCCACAAAGTCCCACTGGTAATTGTGTCCGTGTAAGCATATCATCAGTGTCCGTTTGCCAATAGTCCTGATGGTGGATCTGTTGGTGGCTGTAAGCTCGGAACCGCTGCCTCCTGCCAACCTGTCTGCGCTGACCGGCAGGATGAGGGTCTTCTGGGAGCCGGAGTCCACCAAAAAAGGTCCCCCCGAGTGTGTGTCTGTGATAAAAAGCAGCTTGTTCCTGTCACCAGCGGTCGCAGCTGCTACTGACTGCTGGCCGTGCCATCTTCCCGGCTTCTTGAATTGGCACGGTGGCAGACAGCATTGGGTATTTGAGCCGAAGCGGCGATGATAGACACAGAGCGCCCCATTCCTGTGCCTCTTGCCGTCCGTCCCAGCCACCACCCATGCTCCTCAACCTCGCTGGAGTCCTTCATGGATGCCGGTGCCGCTGTGTGCACACTGAGAGCTCTGGTTGCTAGGATGATGCGGTCTGCTTCCTGTGCCAGGGTGTGGTAGTCTTTGGCTACCAGGGCGCGGTAGTCCTTGGTTACCAGCAGTGGCGAGTTGGCCAGGATTGCCCTCACTGTAGCAGGTAAGTTCCTGAGGAACAGGTGAGCGAACAGGAAAGATTCATCGTTCTTCCCCATCAGCATTAACATGCTCTCCATAAGCTCCACGGCTGATCTGTCACCTAACTCTGAATGTGTTAGGAGTCTCTCTTCCCTCTCACTGTTCTATAAGGTATAATGCTGGAGTAGCATCCACTTGAACGCTTCATATTTCCCCTGGACCGGCGGTTTCTGGAGCAGGCTCATTACCTGTTGCGTGGCACGCACATCCAGTGCAGTAACCACATGGTAATATTTAGTGTTGTCCGTTGTGACCGCGGAGTGCAAGCTGGGCTTCTACATGTAAGAACCACGCGGTCGGATTGTGAAACCAGAAGTCTGGGAGCTTGACTGTGACAGTGCATGCGGTGCTGGTGTTCTCCCTCTGGGTTGTCTTCGAGGCGGTGCTTAGCTCATTCTCCATCGCACGTCTTAGGGTCACCAATGTGGAAGATGAAAGCAGACGAGGCAGTGAGCTGAATGACACAAACTTTATTCACCTTCCAACATCAAGTACAGAAAATACTCTCCCAGGGTTTCTGGGCACCTCCTTTTTATACCCTTTATTTCTGCCCCATGAGACACAGGGAGCCAAAGACAATACACTCAGTGCACAAAGAATGCCTGGTGCATTTACATCATACAACACCAGCCCTGCTTCTCACACTCTCTCTTCCTCTAGCGAGCTCCAGTGTCTCCTGAACTTCCTGGGGGGGCGGTTAGTCCTTTCTGATATGACTGTGCCACTTCCTCCTTCAGTCCACTGCTTCACCCCCCTTCCCCCCAGCTTCCGACTCTGGGTGGAGAACCCCCCACACAGTGCCACCACAGTGTTGTGTAAGCTGGACATAACACATTAAAAAACACATAAGTTTTTTCTACATTTTTGCCATCTTTTCCTACTAGGGAGCTGCTGTTGCTAAGAGCCAAGTGACTTAACATTAGTAAATTCAAACATTACTCTGAATTTAGAGGTTGCCTTTTATTCAAATGCACCTGCCGGCTACCGGATGCGTGCGTGCAGTTATGGGTCCGACGGGACGGGGTAAATGTAAATAAAAGTTCTGCCTGAGGTAAGCGTTGCTTGTTGTAGTTGGTAAAACGCCCAAAGATTATGGGTAAAGGGTCAGAGCACTCCGGTTCAGAATCAGAATCAGAATCAGAAAAGATTTATTGCCAAGTACATTAACAGATCACTGATAACATACGAGAGAATTTGACTTGACACAGAAAATGAACCTGCATTTCCAGTGACACGGCTGCATCCATGAGGATGCATCCATGAGGTTGATCCTCATGGAGAAGTTACATCAAGGAGGTGCAGTATTAATACTACTCAGTTGCTGCACATTCTTTTATCACCGATTCATTTACTTCTGTAGTTCTTCATATGAGAGAGCTAGGTCAAATTGTTTAATACAGATCTTGCATGTCTGACACTTCGCATCAGTGTTATGTTGTAACATAGCCGTATAATGAGAGTTGTGACACTGTAATAAACTTCTATAGAAACTGTGGAATGCGGAAATCATGTGGGTCATGGCACAGCGAATAGTTCTGTTGTGTTCGTGTTCGTTGAGGAGAGAAGAGACTTGCAGTTGAACCAACGTAACTTTATTTTTTAGCGGCAGCTCACACAGACACTTTCATGTCGGCTCCCATGTTGGCCGTTTCTTATTCTACTGAGTGCATCATTCCAACAAGCGGTAACAAGGTAGCAGCGACGCCTAGTGGTAAACACTGATCATTACATACCCCTTTCTTTGAGGTGAATAAACATTAATAAACATTGATGCAAAACAGTGTATATGTATTCAGTATGAATGGACTAATACAAAACACAAATTTCAGTTCTCCCTGAATCAACATGCCCAAAGAAATTAACATCTGTTACATTTTTCTTATTCTTTGCTTTTTGCTTTTTTTTTTTTTTTCTTATAAGTCCAACCTATCTGGTTTCTTTATTTCTTGTTTTGATCTTCTCGGTTCATCTTTGTCAGGTGGAACATTTGCTTCACAGTTCATAAGAGGTGTGGTTGTGGGAGATTCTGGGTGAGCATTATTGGGCCCACCAGGTGCTTGTGGAGTCTTGAGGAGACTGCGGCGATTGCGCCTGAGCACCTGTCCATCCTCGGTTCTCACTGTGAATGATCTTGGAGCAACTTCCTGTAATACAACTCCTTTAGTGTTCCAGCCAGATGCATCCTCGATCCTAACTGGGTCGTTGTTGGCCAGTGGAGAGAGTGGTTTGGCTGAAATGTCATAGAATGTCTTTTGTCTCAGTTTCTGCTTCTCAAGCTTGTTTCTGAGTTTTGTATCTTTCCTTTGTGAAGTAGCATTTGGGTAGCTGGGAAGCGTTGTATGCAGCTTTCTGTTCATTAGTAGCTCAGCAGGTGACAGTCCGCACTGAAGTGGAGAGGCGCGGTAACTGAGTAGAGCCAAGTATGGATCCGAGTTGCTGTCTGCAGCTTTCTTAAGCAGTTGCTTCAGAATGTGGACGCCTTTTTCTGCTTGTCCATTTGATTGTGCATAGTGTGGGCTTGACGTCACATGCCGAAATTCATACTGTTCTGCAAACTGCTGCCATTCCCTGCTACTGAAACATGGTCCATTATCTGTCACCACAATGTGTGGGATGCCATGCCGAGCAAATGTGGATTTGGTATGAGTGATCACACAGGCTGATGTAGTGCTTGAGAGTAGTGCCATTTCTGGAAAGTTGGAAAAGTAGTCCATGACTACTAAGTAGTCTTTGCCTTTAAGGTGAAACAGGTCCATCCCTACTTTGTGCCAAGGGGATGCAGGACTTTCAGATATCACCATTGGCTCTTTGCTTTGTTTACTTCGGTGTTTCTGGCACGTTTCACAACTACTCACAAGCGTCTCGATGTCTTTGTTTAGTCCAGGCCAGTACACTGACTCCCTTGCTCTCCTTTTACATTTTTCAATCCCAAGGTGTCCTTCATGTATCCTGTTTAACAAATCTGGTCTTAGAGCCTCAGGGATGACTATTCTTCCTTTCTTCAGTAATAGTCCATCAACAAAACTGAGATCTCCTCTGACATGGTAATAGTGAGGGCAAGATCCTGCAGGCCATCCCTCGTCCATGTTCTGAATGACACGCTGTAGCTCGGTGTCCTGTGATGTCACCTCAGCTATTTGTTTCGACTTTGTGTCAGATACTGGCAGAGCACACGACACCATGTTGATGTGATTTTCAATATCCTCATCTGTGGAACTCAGACACTTTTCAGCAGGTGCTCTGGACAAGGCATCTGCGAGTATCAGGTGCTTTCCCGGTGTATAAACCAGTTCAAAATCGTACCTTTGCATTTTCATCATTAGGCGTTGGATCCGTGGGGACATTTCGTTAAGATTCTTCTTGATAATGGAGACGAGTGGGCGGTGGTCAGTTTCCACAGTAAAAGACGGCAGTCCATAGACATAACTGTGAAACGGCTCCAGCCCGTAGGAAACGCCTAAACACTCCTTTTCAATCTGGGCATATTTGCATTCAGACTTTGTCATAGCCCTTGACGCATAGGCTACTGGTTTCCAGTACTCTCCTTCTGCCTGTAGGAGCACTGCTCCGATGCCATCTTTGGACGCGTCAGTTGACACTTTGAGCTTTTTCCGGTGGTCATAGTAGGCTAATGCTGGTGCTCTGGTAAGAGTTTGCTTAAGTCTTTGCCACTCTTGCTCATGTTTTTCGGCCCATTTAAAGTCACAGTCATTGTGTAAGAGCTCTCGGATGCATGACGTCTTTGCTGTGAGGTTGGGAATAAATTTGCCTATGAAATTTACCATTCCCATGATGCGTAACACGCCCGTTTTGTCTGTTGGTCTTGGCATGTTCAGTATTGCTTTCACTTTATCGCCATCTGGTTGTATGCCTTGAGCTGTGAGTTTGTCTCCGAGGAAGAGAATCTCTTGTACTGCAAACTCACACTTGGCTCTATTGAGTTTCAGCCCGTACTTCTGAATGCGCTCCATCACTTTGTTAAGTCTCTGGTTGTGCTCTTGGAGAGTCGAGCCCCATACAATAATGTCATCTATGTAAACTCTGACTCCCTCTAGGCCTTCAATGATCTGTTCCATCGCTCTGTGGAATATTTCTGGTGCAGATTTTATTCCAAATGGCAGCCTAAGAAAACAGTATCTACCGAAAGGTGTGTTAAAAGTACAGTACTTAGTGCTGCTCTCATCCAGTTTTAACTGCCAGAAACCCTGAGAAGCGTCGAGCTTTGTGAAGTAGTTAGCTCCTGCCATCTCACTGACTATTTCCTCACGTGTGGGGATTTGGTAGTACTCGCGCTTAATGTTCTCATTTAGATCTTTTGGGTCCATGCACATTCTCAACTCACCATTCTTTTTCTTTGTGACGACAATCAAGTTGACCCAGTCTGTGGGCTCCTGCACCTTTTTGATCACGCCCATGTTGGTCATCCTGTCCAGTTCTCGTTTGAGGGCTTCACGCAGTGGAGCTGGGACCCTACGTGGTGCGTGCACAACTGGTTGGGCGCCTTCTTTTAGCTGGACTTTATATGTAAAGGGCAGTGTGCCAAAACCTTTGAACACATCAGAAAAGTTTTGCACAATAGCGTTAGTGTCACACTTGGAATCTGATTCAATGCAGTACACTCTTTTCACTAACCCTAGCTCTTCACAGCTTTTATCACCCAACAGTGATTCACATTTCTCATTCACAACAGAAAAGTTTACATTGTGCACTTTACCTTTAACAACAACATTCAGTTTACAGGTACCAAAACACTGTATGGGTTGCCCATTGTAATCTTTCAACCCTGATTTCTTTCTGTATATGTGTGGCTTAACCTGCATTTCCTTTACATCAGACATGCTAATGAGGTTAGCTTTTGCACCAGTGTCCAGTCTCATAGTGACGATAGTCCCGTTAACCAGCAGAGGAGTGGTCCACTTGTCCTCATTGGTAATGCTGTTGACTTTTTCTTCTTCATTTTCACAGTCAACGATGCCCACAAAGAAAGTGTCACTTAAGTCTGTGTCTTCGACTACATTCACGTTTTTGCCTTTCTTTCCTTCCTTTCTTTTGGTGAAGCATTGCTTTGCAAAATGATTCTTTCCATGGCAGTTGGAGCATACTTTACCAAACGCTGGGCATTGCTTTGGCTTGTGCTGTAATCCGCAACGCTTGCAGAAGAACGTGGGATCCTCGGTCCGCTGTGCAGTCCCGGCCCATGAGCGACGCCTCCCGCTCTGAGATGACACGGCACCGACCGCTGCTCCTTCACTCGGAGGTGTGGCGCCTGGCATGCCGCAGAACGTTTTCATGTGCTTCTGGGACAGTTCGCTTGCCTGGCAGAGTTTAACAGCCATCTCCAGCGTCAACTCCGTCTCACGAAGCAGTCTCTCTCGTAACTTTTTGTCCTCAACACCAAACACAATTTGATCTCTGATCATTGAGTCCTTCAATGTCCCAAAATTGCAGGATTGTGCTTTCAAACGGAGAGCTGTCAAAAAACTGTCAAAGGGCTCACTCTGTTGCTGCATACGAGATCTAAACATGTATCTTTCATATGTCTCGTTTTTCTTAGGAGTGCAGTGAGCATCAAACTTAGCGAGCACGACATCCAGCTTATTTGGGTCTTCACCCGTTCCGAACACGAACGTGTTGTACACTTCAATGGCCTGTGGCCCCGCTAAGTTCAGCAAAAGTGCTACCTTTCTCAAGTCCGGCTTTGTGTCCAGTCCCATGGCCGTGACATACAAGTTGAACTGCTGCTTGAATGCCCGCCATTTTTCATCCACGTTACTTGCCAATTTCAGGTTTTCCGGCGGCTTCAACTCCATGACGACTTCTCACGTGGTCGCTCAGTTCATGCAGTTTACTCCTGGTACCATATTGTGTTCGTGTTCGTTGAGGAGAGAAGAGACTTGCAGTTGAACCAACGTAACTTTATTTTTTAGCGGCAGCTCACACAGACACTTTCATGTCGGCTCCCATGTTGGCCGTTTCTTATTCTACTGAGTGCATCATTCCAACAAGCGGTAACAAGGTAGCAGCGACGCCTAGTGGTAAACACTGATCATTACAAGTTCCAAACAATGAATTTTCCCCATAGACCACCATTCATTTCACGAGTGTCTGCTTAATAATCCCAGGTAAGTTAATGAATGGCCGTTGTTTTGGTCATTTTACCACTTAAGTTAGCATGTAGATTCTGTAGTCTATGATCTTGTTTCATTTTTCAGCTGTTTTTCTTCTTTATGTGCAGTAAAAGCTCATAAACTTGCTACTTGTTATTAGCCTGTGTTAGCTCAATTAGCTAGCCGGGTCAGCCCTTATTTCAAAAATCTGTTGTACAGTTATTGGGTGAAGGCAGTTTCTGAGAGACATTAGAGATTGTTAGTAGCATTATATCTAACTAACTAACTAACTAACCTGCACTTATATAGCGCTTTTCTAGTCACAAAGACCACTCAAAGCGCTTTCATTAATACTAACCCTCTATTCTAAGGGCCCATAGGAAACAGATATCTAGGGACAATTTAGAACAGCCAATTAACCTAACATGCATGTCTTTGGCATGTGGGAGGAAACCGGAGAAATCCCGGAGTAAACCCACGCAACACGGGGAGAACATGCAAACTCCACACAGATCACTGTTGGTCGGGGGCTGGGATCGAACCCACGATCCCCACAATCCCCCGGCCAAGGGTAAACTGTGCTGCCGCAGTGCTAACCACTGCGCCACCGTGCAGCCAATATTATATGATGGGATATGACATGAAAACCTGTGACAGAGCAGATGTGACTTATTTTGTTCATAGCAATTGTAGTAGCATTAGCAGCATAACAGGACTATGGTGGTGGATTTAAAAGACGGCTTACAAAAATGAAATTGTTCTATTTATTTATAGAGGAAAACATGAAACCACGAGAGACTGATATGTTTACCAGCAAACCTGCTTTCTACAAGGAGGAAACGTGGAACAAGGTATGAAAGTACTGTTAGATTAAAAAGTGTAAAACCATCTAAGTCTACTCTTCAAAGATTGTCTGTGTGTGTAGATGGTTCACTCAGATTCGTTTTCAAGGAAGAGATCAGTTTACTTGGAACATGTATTTATTCAACCCCTTGCACTCTGGTCAATTTCCCTAAAAACGCTTAAAAATAACGTACCCAAAGTAAATCAAAAGCTGTTCTTCAACCCTTTGCAGCATCTTCATGGGGTTGGTCTCATTTAAAAGGAAACATTTTGAATTTTTTGGCAAAACAGTCATAATCTCTCTAAGTGCTCCTGCCACTGAGTAACAGTCATCTAAACATACTGAACTTGAAGAAAATAAAGTTTGCCTGGGTGGTTTTTTTTTTTAGATACAAATGCTTGCAAATAACACACAGCTGTCAGATACTGGCTGGAAAATGCAACAGAAATGTAGAACCAAGTGTTATCCAGCTGAGGTCAAAATTTTGTAACAATACCACAAAAAATGAATATATTACACAGCTTTTTTCTCAGGTTATTCCCAGGCGTTTTTGAACTGTGCCAAATTGTGCCAAATGGCACAGTTTGGAAAAACGTCTATAACTTTTGAATGATTCAACATAGAAGCTTGATCTTGGGCTCTAATGAAAGGTGACACTCAGGGCTGTGTGTGTGTGTGTGGGGTTGTTTATTCATTTATGAATGAATGAATGAATGAACAAACAAGCCCCCACACACAAAGAAGCATGCCACGTAAAAAATGTGTGGCCTTTTTTTACAAGAAAAAATAACCTACAGTGTGGTCTATATTAATCATATATCCCATAACCTACATATGTATAAGCATGTGAGAATGTTTGGTGATTACATATGTAAAGCGACTTCACACCTCAGAACAGGACAAAAGGTCTCAACCGCCAGTGAAGATCAAAGAGCATCCGAGGCGCTGCGGTGGAGACCAGATAGGTCGCCCTGACCTCCCAGGGCCAGGTGGAGGGGTACGAAGACAAAGGAGGGGGATTAAGATAATGAGGGATGTCAGCTTTGATATGCATGTCTTTTGTTATGTGTGAGTATAAGTACGTAGAGCCGAATGTGTTCGCTCTCTTACTTCTTCTGCTGCTGCACTAGATGAGACTTGTTAGAGGAGCGAAGCTGATAATAAACTTTGGTTTATAAGTCACATCGCCTCGTTATTCCAAGCTCTTCTACACTAGTGACCCTGACGCGAGGATGGACCAGAGGCGTTCCCCCGCAATCGACTCATCTGTGGCGACCCAGGCAGACGCCGGCGCCCATGCAGACAGGGGAACAGATGGATGACGTTCCCCCACGGCAGAAGTGACAGAGAGGGCTCAACCAAGCACCAGCGCCACTGCGAGAGCCGAAGGAAGGCACTCTCACCCTGCGGACACATCAGGGACGGCCCACACAAACGCTGTCACCGTCAAGCTGCCGGACTTCTGGCAGGAAGACCCGACCTCGTGGTTTCAGCAAGCTGAAGCCCAGTTTGCACTTGCGGGCATAACGGCTGACGATACAAAGTTTTATCACATCGTCGCCAAACTCGACGCCGCCACTTCGAGATGTGCGCGGAGCATAATCCAGCGGCCACCGGCCCAGGACAAATATAGAGAACTGAAAGCGACCATCGTGGCGAATTTCGTCCCCTCTGCCGAGGACCGAGCCGAGAGGATCCTGGCGGTCTACGGCCACAGAGGATGCAGACCCAAGGCCCTCATGGAGGACTTGCTGCAGCTCAAAGAAGAGGACAATGACAACTTCCTCTTCCAATTTATATTCCTCAGTACGCTGCCGCCACACATGAGAGGGACGCTTGCCAACATGCGATGCAGCACCCAGCAAGACTTCCGCACGCTGGCTCGCGAAGCGCAGCGACTCGTCAATGCCTGCAGGGAACAGACACCCACAGCAGCTTCCGCAGACCTCAACGCCGATGTCCGGAGCCACGGGGAGCCACAAACCACTAAGCAGAATCCGCCCGCCATGGCAGCGACACGGCCAAGACGTAACAGACGGAGCGACGTCTGTTATTACCACCACCGCTTCGCCGAGAAGGCTTACAAATGCGTTCCCCCCTGCAAATTCACGGTTTTGGGAAAACGCCAAAGCCGAGAACCGTTAACAGCGGCAGTTCTTGGCGAAAAAAGCAAGCTTCTATATGTGACGGACGGACACACCGGCAAGCAGTTCCTCATTGACACGGGAGCTCAACTGAGTTTTATCATGCCCTCCCAAGCAGACCGGGCCATGGGCCCCCGGGGCAATGGAGCGGTGGCAGCCAACGGCTCCATCATCGACACTTTTGGCGAAAGGAGCCTGCCCCTCCGCATCCATGGCCGCAACTACAGATGGACATTTGTTGTAGCGGCGGTGAGTTTTAACTTGTTGGGCGCAGACTTTTTGTGTGCACATGGGTTATTAGTCGATCTAGCGAACAGACGCTTGGTTAATGCATTGTCCTTTGCTTCTATTCCCTGCTCAGCTCGAGTTTCTCCACCACCCGTGCAGGCCAGCGTCACTACAGCAGGAGGTAAGTTTGATCAACTCCTCACCCAATTTCCAGCACTCACAATTCCCAAATTCTCAGCTACAGTGGCTAAACACGGGGTCGAACACTTTATTCCCACAACGGGCCCACCTGTATTCGCCAAAGCTCGGCGCTTAGACGCGACCAAGCTCGCCATAGCTCGGGACGAGTTTACCACCCTTGAAAAACTAGGCATTATCAGGCGCTCAAAAAGCCCCTGGGCGTCACCGCTTCACATGGTCCCGAAATCCGACGGTTCTTGGAGACCGTGCGGCGATTACCACAGATTAAACAATGCGACAGCGCATGACCGCTACCCAATTCCTCACATCCAAGATTTTTCACTACATCTGGCGGGTGCGCGCATTTTTTCAAAAATAGACCTGGTCCGCGGCTATCATCAAGTCCCCGTTCGAGCAGAGGACATTCCTAAAACAGCTGTAATAACCCCCTTCGGTCTTTTTGAATTTTTGCGGATGCCTTTTGGTCTCAAAGGCGCTGCTCAAACCTTTCAGCGGATGATGGACGCAGTATTACGCGACCTCCTTTTCGTGTTCGTCTACCTCGACGATATGCTGGTAGCCAGCTTGTCTGAGGAAGAACACGAACAGCATCTCACTATGGTTTTTCAGAGACTAGAAGAGCACGGGTTAATAATCAATCCAGCCAAATGCAAATTCGGCGTGTCACAAATTGATTTTTTAGGACACAGAGTTTCACCGAAGGGGGCAGTCCCACCGCCAGACAAAGTTCACGCAGTAAAAAGTTTCCCACGGCCACAAACGGTCAAATCGCTGCAAGAATTTTTGGGAATGGTTAATTTTTACAACCGTTTCCTCCCCTGCGCAGCTCAGCTCATGCAGCCCCTATATGACGCGCTCAGAAAACAAAAACCTTCCAACGTAGTCGAATGGACCCCGGAGCACGAACGCACCTTCGCGGAAGTAAAAAGTGCCCTAGCTAATGCCACATTGTTGGTTCACCCTGATCCTTCGGCCCGCATTGCGCTAACCACAGACGCTTCAGACCTGGCCATAGGGGCGGTTGTAGAACAACACGTCGGCGGAATCTGGCAACCTTTGGCAGTTTTCAGCAAACGTCCGATAGGGGGCCTCAATTTGTCTCGGAGCTTTGGTCAGCCATGGCCAGC
Organism: Pholidichthys leucotaenia; assembly: GCA_020510985.1. NCBI lineage: Eukaryota > Metazoa > Chordata > Actinopteri > Cichliformes > Pholidichthyidae > Pholidichthys > Pholidichthys leucotaenia. The sequence goes on from CM035843.1 coordinate 290,480,189, forward strand.
AGCTTAGGAGCGACAATTCACCGCACCACCGCTTATCACCCTCAGGCTAATGGGTTATGCGAGCGTTTTCACAGATCTTTAAAGGCCACCCTCAGAGCCTCACTAACGGATACAAATTGGGTAAATAAACTTCCTTGGGTTTTATTGGGGCTGCGTGCTGCACCTAAAGAGGATTTAGACGCCTCCCCAGCAGAATTAGTTTTTGCACAACCTCTCAGGCTCCCAGGTGAATTTTTACCAGAGAACCCAGAGCCAGGGCATCTTCCAGCCCCGAGTTTTTTAGGCAGCAATGTACCGGACTCTCTCCCCGGACCGGCACATCACTCTTTTCCACGGGTTTTTGTCCCCCAAGCTTTAAAAAACGCTGAATTCGTTTTTGTTAGGCATGAAGCTTTAAAACCAACCTTCCGCCCACCATACGATGGACCATTCAGAGTGCTGGAACCTGGTGATAAGCATTTTGTGCTTGATTTTGGGGACAGAAAAGAAACAGTCAGCATTGACAGACTTAAACCTGCCTTCTTGTTGAGAGATGAGCCTGCACGGTTGGCGAGAGCACCTCGGCGGGGTAGACCCCCCAAGAGAAAAGACTCAGCCCCCCTGCAGGGAACAAATTATCACTCTCCTTCCCAAGCTGCAGATTCCTTACAGGAAGGTCCCACCAGGACGCCCAAGCGGACCCACAGCAGATTCGGGAGAAGATTAAAACCCAGACGGCGCAGGGACTGATGCAAACTACTCAAAAGTTGTTCACTAATTGTGCTGTAACAGTTTAGGACTGACTTGTGATATTACTATGCTGTTATGATTACCACTGAATTCTCTACAGGAGCATAGCTGCTGGAAAGTTTCTTCTTTGTCAAGAGGTGTAGCAGTTAGTATGTCATAATAATTATCTTAAACTGTGAATTTTTCTATTGTCCTTTTCTTAGTCGTTTGGGGGGGGGGCGCTGTGGTCTATATTAATCATATATCCCATAACCTACATATGTATAAGCATGTGAGAATGTTTGGTGATTACATATGTAAAGCGACTTCACACCTCAGAACAGGTCTCAACCGCCAGTGAAGATCAAAGAGCATCCGAGGCGCTGCGGTGGAGACCAGATAGGTCGCCCTGACCTCCCAGGGCCAGGTGGAGGGGTACGAAGACAAAGGAGGGGGATTAAGATAATGAGGGATGTCAGCTTTGATATGCATGTCTTTTGTTATGTGTGAGTATAAGTACGTAGAGCCGAATGTGTTCGCTCTCTTACTTCGTCTGCTGCTGCACTAGATGAGACTTGTTAGAGGAGCGAAGCTGATAATAAACTTTGGTTTATAAGTCACATCGCCTCGTTATTCCAAGCTCTTCTACATACAGTGCAATAAAAATTATACTAAAATATCTGCAATGTAGAGGATAACAACTCCCCCCCCCCCCGCTACAGAGGAGCTCGGCGCACAAAAAAACAGTCCGTCAACAGTCCGTCATGTGGCGATGACGCACCGTTGTAATTTACCGATCGGTCAAAAGTCATTTTTATTACTATTTTCAGTGATAAAGAATAATTTAGCTTATAACACTTACCTGTCCACAACAGCAGTGTCATTGGCGAACATCTGTTCCTCATTGTCAGACGAACATGACGCTGGTCCGCTTGTTACGACTCGTGGTTCTGGTCACGCGACCCGGTCAAACCATGATTCCATGATTGCAGTTTTGGTGAACGATTTTTCAAAACAAATAAGAACAGTAGTAATAAAAAAAGACTGGCAAACGCTACCGTTACACACAGCGGCTTACACAAAACAGATTTTACGCACAGGACGCACGCTTTCAATCGTCGAGCTTCTCTGCTTCAATTGGCTCGTTGTATTCGCAGTCGTTGGTAGGTGGATCCTTCTTGCTAGGTTTTCAGTCATTGGTTCTTCAAGGTTTCAGAAACCCAATTCAAGACTCTTATTAGTCGAATGAGAGGTCAATCAAATCTAAACCAATCAAAACACTCCTTTGGTTTTCTGTTCGCGGCTGTCTGTACTGGAAGAACGGAAATGCAGCTTTTTTTTTTTTCAGTGCGCACTGTGCGTCTCAGTGCGCACTAGGATGCACTAGGATGCACTAGGACGCAGAGACGTGACCGCCCGCGGTATCCCGGAGTGCAAGAGGTTAAGCAAGTTGAATATAGTAGTTTACAGCGCTGAGTCAAATGTTCTCTCCCTGACAACAACAGGCAATGTCAGGTCGTGAAGTCTGACTGACTATGCTGGCCCTGACCCAGAATATTTATACAAAAGTGAAAGCATGCATTATCATATGACAGTCCAGGTGCATGGTCCACGGGAGGGTCTGTTCCTGGCGCCGAGTGTATCCACTGAAGGCCATTTCACCTCCCAGGTCAGAGTAGCCCAGGCTCAGCCATTCCTTATCACAACTGTGTCTCCTCTCATAAATTTCAGGCTGTTTGTTACCTCCGCCAAAGGGGGAGGTTATGTGATCATCGGCGTTGGTTTGTCTGTCTGTCTGTCTGTTTGTCTGTTTGTTTGTCTGTTTGTTTGTTAGCAAGATAACTCAAAAAGTTATGGACGGATTTTCATGAAATTTTCACAGATTGTCAGATATGGGGTATCCTACAGATGATTAGATTTTGGTGGTGATCCAGATCACCGTCCACAAGAAAACCGCCATTACGCAAAATGCCATTTTCGTGAATAACTACTAAACCACTAATCCTATCATTGTCAATCCAATTGCTTGTCATATGTTTTCATGGTCAAGGAATCTGAAGACTGTATGGGGGGAACTGTGGCACTAAACCGCCATTACGGAAAATGCCATTTTCGTCAATAACTACTGAACCACTAATCCTATCATTGTGAATCCAATTGCTAGTCATATGTTTTCATGGTCAAGGAATCTGAAAACGTACACACAAACACTGTATGGGGGAACTGTGGCGCTAAACCGCCATTACGGAAAATGCCATTTTCGTCAATAACTACTGAACCACTAATCCTATCATTGTCAATCCAATTGCTAGTCATATGTTTTCATGGTCAAGGAATCTGAAAACATACACACAAACACTGTATGGGGGGAACTGTGGCGCTTGGCGGAGGTCTGTGCTCTCCAAGTGCTTTTCTAGTTATTCTCTGTGCTGAGACAAAGGTCCACTGTTTTTGCAGCGAGTGAACCACACACCTGGCAATATATATTCCATTATGGTATATTGGGTATAATACCTAAATATAAGCAGAGTACAAATATTTTGAGTCACACAAATAACTGTTATATAGTTATATTGATCACTTTGTCCCATCAATTTCCCCCTTTTGGTCTCATCAATAATGAGACCAATAATTCAAACCCGTTAGGCACTCAAAGCCATGTCACAGTCCTCCTCATGATCATATTTATCTGATTCCATTCCATTTTCAATTGATCCATCAGTTTGTAATAATGGCATTTAGTATAGAGGGGGTTGTTTACTTTCCAATGCAGTGGTGATGACCCTAATGCAAAAAGATCTGATCGAAGATACACAACAGCATCCACAAAAAGCAAAAATCGCAATAACTCTCACAATGGGTATGATTATAGAGAAAATCACATTTTTTCCATTTTCCAAGCATTCTCTCCAGCCATCCATCCAAGGGGTTATTTATGCCTGAGGCCATTCACCATACAATCACACAGTTATGCAATTACACAGTTCACTAATTACTGAATATGTGATGGTTATGATACTTATTACCAAACAGATAAAAACCTTTAAGCAATTAATGACTACAAAACACTCTTATTGTATAAAAAGTCACTGGTTACTGTCCTTTAAGTCCTTTTAACCTCACTGCGTGTGAAGTTCTTTCCACCGATTGAAATGGTCCTGTCCACCTTGGTTCTGACCACTTCCTCTTTATGCATTTCAGGAGAACCCACTCTGTTGTGATTGGTTCCGTGGGTTTCATATCACCTCCTGGCTTCTTTTTTTCCTGTACCTGTTGTGAGAAAGCTGACACAAGAGCTCTTAGTTGGTCATAGAATGGTTTATAGCCCATCTTGGGCCCTTCTTCCTCACACAGCTGCAATCCAGCTCCCGGTTCCGACCTGTTAAAAGTTCATAGGGAGTAAAACCTGTTATGCTATTAACAGAACTTTTAACCGTCAATAGGGCAATAGGCAAAGCATCCAACCAGTTCATTCCTGTCTGGCTACAAATCTTAGCAAGCTTCACCTTAATGTTTTAATTCATTCTCTCAACCTTGCCCCGAGATTGAGGATGATAAACTGTTCCAAATGAATGTTTTAGACCTAACATTTTTTCCACTTTTTGAGGTCTTGATTTTTGAAATGTGTCCTATTATCTGATCTAATTCTCTTGGGAAATCCGTAAGTAGGGATATGTTAATTTATCAAAAATTTGATCACTGTCTTACTGTCTTCTCTCTTTACAGGATAAGCTTCTGGCCATCCTGTAAATGTATCCACTACCACTAGGAGATATCTGTAACGGTGCAACTTTTTACAAAATTTCAAATCATATCTGGGAGGAATGGATGCCACCAGTGACTCAAATGTCTGTTCATTTGTTTAGCTCCTACATGTGCTAACCCATGAGCTTCATGTATCAAAAAATCCTCAAATCCATTGTGCTAATTCTGTATGAATGGGTCCAACCACATAAGCTGAATCTGTATACAGTAAATAGTGACCTTTTTTCCTGCTGACCACTCCACTACTTTGATCATAGCTGTCAATTCTCCCTTGTCTCACGACTGCATATCTTGCCTTCAATCCTTCTGTGGGGTGACGAAAACAACATCCATCCGTGAACAAAACTTCATCTGGGTCAGTCAGTGGTGTCACAGATAAATTTAGTTTAGTTTATTTGAAAAGGGACAATGCAATTTCATAAAACACATGATTACACATGGTTAAAAAAGCCAGAATTAGCCAAAAGGCTAGTTTTCATCTGTAGTCCCCTGGCCAAGATGTAAAAAAGCAGTAAAATGCATCTACAAGAAAAAAACATGGTTAGACATTTGGTTAGACAAATCTATTCTCACTTTCACATCTTTTCTGACCCTTTTCTCAAATTCATGCGGTTCCCCATCCAACATCTGATCTGCCACGTTTATTCCTTCATGTGTGAATGTGATGTGTGGTGATAGGATTTTTTTTCCATTCTTGTCTGTCTGAGTGAGGTCATAGTGAATGCTGCAGAATTTACATATGACATCACACTATGTGTGGTTAGGACAGTCAACGGATGTCCCATTACCACATGAGCTGTTTTTTGCAAAATTTTTGCCACTCCTGCAGCATGACATGTGCATGCTGGTTGCCTTTTTTCCATTGGGTCTAATACTGCTGACGTAGAGTATCTTTCTCACTCCCCCTTTTTTTCTGAAACAGAACACCATTTACTGTGTGTTCTGCTTCAGAAACATCCAAATAGAAACGCCTGGTGTAATCAGGTATTGCCAAATTAGCTGTATGTGAAAGTACATTTTCAAAGTAATAAATGCTTCCTCAGCTTCCTGTGTCCACAGTAGCTGTGCAGCAAGATTTCTCATGCCTCGTGCATTCACCAGTGCACGTAATAGTTTTGTACGTTCACTGTATTGTGAAATGTAATGTCTACTGAACCCAGTTAGACCCCAAAATTATAACATTTGTTTTACAGTGCGTGGTTTGGGGTGGTGAAGGATGAAATCTCTGTGTGACGCTGACAGGCCAAAACCTGTGGGTGTGATAACATGGCCCAAAAAGGACACATAGCGCCTCACACACTTTAGTTTTTGCCTAGAGACTTTAAATCCACATTCAAACAATCTCAACAACACGCTCTTTGTAGCTTCAAGACAACTGTCAGGATTTGGTGCTGCTATCAAAATGTCATCAACATACTGTACCAGAACTATGCCTGGTGAAAGAGGACAACCCTGTAGTTGTTCCTTCAAGACCTGATTGAAAATACCTGGTGACAAAATGAAGCCCTGTGGTAGCCGGATGTAGCGCAGCTGTGTGCCCTTGTATGTGAACGAAAAGAAATCTCTGCACTCCTCTGCTAAGGGAAGACAGAAAAATGCATTAGCCAAATCATGTAAACCATGAATGTTGTGATGTGAGAGCAGATAAAGCAGTGTATGGGTTTGGCACCGGCACTGTGGGGGTGGAGATCCGTGAGTTCACTTTTCTCAAATCATGTGCCATTCGGTATTTACCGGTGTTGTGCTTTTCAACTGGGAGAATAGGGGTGTTCCAGGCAGAGTGAAAATTTTCTAATACTCCTGCCTGAAGCAGCCCTTCAATGGTGTCAGTGATGCCCTCCTCTGCTGCAGGCTTATGAGCATACTGACGTTGCCAAACAAGTTCACCTGCTAGGACCTGAAAGGAAATGGGAGAAATATTAACACATTTACCAACATCTGTGGGTCCTTGTGACCATAAATTTGGTGGCAGTGAATCCAACATGTCTGCCGCTGAGTCCTGATCACTGCGCTCCCTGCCATGCTCTCTCGCAATCTGTCGGTGTTCAAACAAAAGCTCATCAGTTGTATCAATTTGGATGCGATAGGCCTGATATTTTGCAGAATATTCAACTTTTGGAATTTGTGTCATCTGCCAGTCAGTGGCATCAGCCAGTGTTTTAACCATAGGCCCTAACTCTTTTTCTTGGTGATTAACATGTATGAGCAAAGTGATGTGTGGAGCTGATTCCTCTGACATTTCATACCACTGTAATTGCTCACCAGTTAATACAGCATCCCCAGCGACGCCCTCTTGTCCTACATACAAAAACCTAGATTTGATGGTCCAAGTTTGACCATCCAGGTGTGAGAAAAATCTATCATGATAAACATCATCCGAATTTCTGTCATAATACAGAGTGACATGTAGGGGATCAATAAGAGGTGTGTAGGGTGCAAGAAGAGCAATCCATGTAACTTCCAGGCCATGAACACTGGCAACACGCTGGACTTTTCGGGTGAGTCAGGTGATAACAGGCCCCAGTAAATGTCTGCCCAGGTGTTTGGCGCTTGTGGTGTCACATCAGGTTTCACCAGCATTTGTCCATGCACAGACAGTCCTTGCACTGAACAGTTCATAGCGACACCGTTAGGGAATGACAAGATAACTCCATCAGCCGAGCACAGTACTGATGCCCCCAATTTAATCAGCAAGTCTCTCCCCATCAAGTTTGTGGGAGAGTTTTTTGAGCAGGCATAACATTGTTTCACAGTTTGACCAGCAACACAAGTATCCAAAGGCTTTGTCGCAGGCAGTCTTTCAGGAACCCCAGAGAAACCAATAACCTCCACAGCTTTAGCCGATAACAGCGTAGGCTCAATGTCACAGTTCAAAGTGGAATAGGTTGCCCCCGTATCAACCAGAAAAGGCAGGTCACAGTCCATAACCTTCAGTGTGATCATGGGATCTGCCATTCCCACGTCACTTTTTTTCTGTGGGCCCCGTCATTGTTCCTCATATTGTGTGAGGTACACTTCCCCCACAGTTGAAGTGTATGCTGGATATTGGCCAGCAGGTGGAGCTGCCGCTGCATAGGGTGCTTGTTAACCCCACAAATGTAATAACTCCAACTCCCCACAAATGTAATATCCTGCAAACGTAATAAAAATTTGCAGCTTTTAACATAATAATCCCACAAATGTAATAACTTTCCCACAAACGTAATAGCAGTTGCCTACCACAAACGTAATACCTGATTTCCCACAAATGTAATAATTATTACGTTTGTGGGAATTTATTACATTTGTGGGATGGCAAAAATCGTTACTTTCCAAAATTGTAATAACTTCCCACAAATGTAATAAATTAGTACATCACATACATTTAAGTCAGGTGTGCATGAATGTTCATTCATCTTTATTATATGTATCGTCATCCTTTGCTATTACCTTTGTGGGAAAGTTATACAGGTATTATCCCACATGGAGTTGATGCTAGCTGGGAGAAGCTTCTTGCTGTGGTGTAGCTGCAGCACATGCAACACTGACGGGTGTGTGACACTTATTTTATAATTTTGCATAAAGTGCTCTTTGGCAGGTATTTTATTCAGTTTCTTTCCCCTTTATCCTTTACACAGTCATTTTGACTAATCAGCATCTAATAGCTAAGTCAGCAGTCATAATTGAGAAATCAAAAACCATGGACTAGGCCTCAACACTAACTTTTTAAAGTGGTTGTATGGCAACTAGATATTGTTTTTGGTTGCCTAAACATGTTTTAATCAGAGGTTTTCCCTGTGTGCAATTACAGTATAACCACATCTTGCTCCACACACATGCTTCTCTACTAATGCTACAATTTTCTAATCCCACATAAATGTGTAATGCTATTCATTTTGTGAACTAGATTAAAATCTAGGCAAAGGAAACATGCAACCATCTGTTGAGTCTACAGGTAGTTGCCAAAAAGGGTGACCAGTAGTGATGTTAAAATGAGGCTACATGAAGTATTAGTTGTTTTTTTTAGCCCCTTAAATGGAGCTCTCTGTTCAACAAAGGATTGAAAGTTTCAACAATTTCAACCATTTGTTGAACAGAGAGCTCCATCTAGAGGGCTAAAAAAAACAACTAATGCTTCATGAAGCCTCATTTTAACATCACTAGTGACCAGAGTCAATTAATTATTCGTTGAAGAGTCAATAAATTTCTTCTGCTGTCCAGCCCTGGCTATTTTGATTGCCAATTACAATTAGACCTAAAATTACTCTACACATTTAGCACAGTTAGATATGTATTTATTTGACATCATATTGTTGTTTCTCAGATGTTTCTGCACATATTTCTGCTGACTACACTCTGTGTGGTCTGTGCTGGACAAGGTCTCCGGCCAATGGATGATGAAACCTACAATGTTATACTGAAGGTACTCCAGGGAGAATTTGATGTCCCTGTTGCAGACAGAACGAAATGTCAACGGTCTGCTTTGGTCAGACTATGGAGAAATAAGATAAGATAAGATAAGATAAGCCTTTATTAGTCCCACAACGGGGAAATTCCAGGACTGCAACAGCACAGGGATAGCAACACTCAGAGCAACAATCAGAAGGCAAGAAAAAACAAGCAAGCAAGAGCAGCTAATATACATATGTACATATTACTATAAAATATATATATACACACACACACACACAGACACACAGTGCAGAGCATTGTAGCTGGATGGAATAAATATATGAATATATGAACACACAGTGCAGAGCATTGTAGCTAGATGGAATAAATATGTAAATATATAAACACCCACAGTATGGAGCATTGCAGCTAGGTGGAATAAATATGCAAGTATATAAACACACACAGTGCGGAGCAATGTAGCTAGATGGAATAATATGTAGATATATAAAAACACAGTGCGGAGCATTGTAGCTAGATGGAATAAATATATAGATATATAAATATAAACACACCCAGTGCAGAGCATTGTAGCTAGATGGAATAAATATGTAAATATATAAACACACACAGTGCAGAGCATTGTTGCTAGGTGGGATGAAACAGCATAACCGTCTATTTAGTTATCCTACATGGTATGATTATGTGCCCATACATATTCTCACCCTCCATAGCGACCGGTATGTTCCTAGTTGTATGCCGGAGAGGACCATTGTGTAAGTCTATTGCATCTTTTGCATTCAAAAAAAAAAAAAAAAAAAAATAGGAACCAGTATTCCCTAAGTGATGACTTAGAGTCTATTTTGTGGAATGGGAAATTGGTGCTGAAGATGTCTGCTATACCAGAAATTGCCAAAAGAGGATTTGACGCAACCAAAGGATCTAATGCTCGAAAAGTAAACATCAGGCTCAGAGAGATGTATTGCGGAATGAGTGAAAAAGCAGTTCAGCAGGAATTGGATCAATCTAGACAGTTCCAGTTGCTGAGAGCAAAATTTTCAAACAGGCCACCTTTGAAGCCAATTACAGCTAAACAGGTTCAAGAAAGACACCAAATAGACCTTCTTGACATGAGAGGATGGAAAATTTCACACAGGAGAAAGACCTACAAATATGTCCTCACGGTACAGGATGTATTCAGTAGATATGTGTGGCTAAGAGCACTAAGGGGGAAAACCAGTCATGAAATAGCTCAGCATTTGGCAAATATTTACATGGAGCATGGGCCACCTAAAATTTTCCAACATGACCAGGGATGTGAGTTTAAAGGAGCTGTGAAAAGCATGAAGGTAAGAGTGATCCAAAGCTCACCATATCACCCACAAAGCCAGGGAAAGGTAGAAAGAATGCACAGGTCTTTGTGAAAGAAGATACATTATGATCTCATAAATGTAGAGAGAGGCGGGGTGAACTGAGTGAGTCATTTACCTTAATATGCCCAAGTCCTTAATGAAGATCCCAAAAAACAATTGGGCTGGATGTCACCATTCCATGTATATTATGGCTGTCAAACTAACAATGTTCTGCTGGCTCAAAGCACCCCTCCATCACATGACTTGATCAACACTAATGATGGTGCAAACGTATATTTTCCTTCAAGAAAACAAAGAGATTTATTTGAAAAGCAGAGAACCAGAGTGAGAAAAAGAGCAAAAAAGGCAACTAAGTGTTGTAATGAACAAATGATTCGCCGAGCATGTGCTGCAAATCCTCCATCCATCTACAATGTAAATGATGAGGTTTTGGTACAAATTTGCTGCAAGACTCACAAAATGAAAAAGAAACATGCTGTTTTGAATGGAATCATTGTCAAGAAGAACTTAAGACTGTCAAAGTACAAGGTTAGGTTCACACCACTTGAAAAATCAGGTTTTAGGGTACGGTGGTTTTCAGTCACAGACATTAGTAGTGTCACCAGAGATGAAGAACGCAGGTGACAGAAGTCAAAAAAAAGAAACTTCTGGATTCCTTACACACATGAGGACTTGTTAGAGTCTTTTAGCTCATCCAATTTCCACATACAACTGGATCCACAGCCTGATGGTGATTGCCAGTTTGCAGCACTGGCAGACCAGTTGAGGAGCGTTGGGATATTTCGGACAACAACATCCCTTAGGGATCAAATTGTCATGGACTTGCAGTCAAATCCCCAAACAATGCATGTAACTCCACTTGCTAATTATGTGGAAGGTACCTGGGATGCTTACCTACACAGCATGAGTCAGCAAGGAACATATGGAGACCATATCACATTGCAAAGAGCCTCTGAAATGTTCAATGTTCAATTGCTGATAGTTTCAACCCTTGGTCCAGATGCAACAACTCTCATATCACCTTCAAACATTTACGAGGAAGATTTGCCCTTGTTAATTCTAGGTCATATTGCGGAAGGACATGGAGAGCATTATGTTAGTTTAAGCGGATCAGTAAGCCATATCATTAACTCAATTCAGGAGGATGAAAATGAAAGATTGCCCTCCCACAGGAGAACTCTATGTGACCTTTCCAACCCTGCCAGTCCAAGTAATGCCAACATCAACAATCTCCAAGAGGTCATACTCTCTAATCTCAGTGAGCCTGAACTCTCTAAATCTAGTGAGGCTGAAAGGTCTGATAGTACAATGGCGGCATTTTCTAATCAAGGCAATGTAGACCACAATGATGATGTTGATGCATGCCATTTTGATCATTTTGACATATCTCAAGAGGGAACTCCCACACTTCCAGAAGAGATCTTGTCCATGATTATTGAACACTCCCTAAACTTGGACATGTCCATGATTGGTGCTTTCAACATAGTGTCTCCCCTGTTCAGAGAACTTACTGGAAGACACCTTCCCAAGATATATATCAGGAATCCATTGTGTAACAGTCTTGGCATAGACACAAATTGTGACCAAGATATCAGTGTCATGAAGCTGTATAAAACAGCAGGTCGGAACAGCGGTCTAGCGCTAAGAATTAAGGAACTTTTTTCAAACAATAAACAGTGGATGAGAGCTTTGATGACTCTGACGCACCTCGCCTTTGGGCACTACAAGGTGAAAGACTTTTTTGGGAAGTTACAGTAATTATTTCCTCTGGACTGTTGTTACGAGCAAAAGAAAAGTTATACAAAGTTATTGAAAAATAAGCCAAATGTTGGCTAGTTTGTTTACAAGCTCAGGAGCTTTAAATTGAGAAGGTTCAGAAATGTTCTTTTTGTGTGTCAAATATTAAAAGACATATATGTTCTAAATACGTGTGCCCTCAGGAAGACAGCTGTGTCTGAATATCGATTATGTTATTAATAAAAATACATTCATGCAGTGTGTCTATGAGTATGTGAATTTGTTTCTGTACACTTATACTTCAGTGTTATCAGCACCTCTGTGCTAGTGTGTGTTCTTACTCCCTCAACTGATATCATTCATATTCCTATTCGAAATAAATACTTCAATCACAATTATAATCATATCCAGATATTTTATTTACATTACTTAATTAGAATAAATAATATCCAGTTCATACTGAAGCTTTTTTACAGAGTTGATATAGTTAATTATATAGTATATTGTTAATTCTGTGTTTTTCCTCCACTTGTATTTGTAATCAAACACCATTTAATCTGGAACTAGTACCATGTGTAACTGGAACATTTGATCATTCTAAAGAGGCAAGTATCCAAAGGATGACAATAAACAGGAAGAAAAAGAAAGATGAATGAATATTCATGCATGCATGACTTAAATGTATGTGATTTCCAAATTTCTTACATTTGTGGGAAGTTATTACAATTTTAGAAGGTGAAGATTTTTACCATCCCACAAATGTAATAAATTCCCTACTACAGTTAATTGTCTCCCAATTAAAGCTCTAAAATCTCCCATTGCCACAGTAACTCCTTGAGTTAACTGATCAAATTTAGTCATCCACTGACCTCCACCCTCACAAGGTGGGGTCATTTTTTCTGAAATGCCATTTATGTCTGTCCATGAGAATGGCTGATATGTTCTGCCCCTACTTTTCATCGCCAGTGGGGCCTGTGTATGAATGCGGTGCTCTGTGGCCTGTTTTGTGTTTCTATGTGCAGAATTAAGACAGCGACCTGTATAAGGATCACTTTCATCACCATCCCAAACCCTGCGACATAAATCTCTATTTCTGAAACTGTAGGGCCTGCCTCGCATGTGCTTCTCCTGATCTCCTAATTCTCGCCTATCCTCATCTGTCATTCTGACCTCTCCTATCAATTGGTATGATCTATTTTCCTGTAGTGGTCTGCCTTCATGATTCTGTATACTCTTAATTTGTGTGAGAGCTGCTGTCATAGCGTCTGAACTTTCTCTCCACTGCCTGCTCTTAAAATCATCTTGACCATAAGGGGTAGATGAAGCAAATACTGTAGGGCAGGGGTCACCAACGCGGTGCCCGCGGGCACCATGTCGCCCGCAGGGACCACATGAGTCGCCCACAGGCCTGTTCTAAAAAAGGCACAACTCGCAAGTGAGTTGCGTCTAAGATGTAATTTTTTCTGCCGCTATTTTTTAAAATCACACTTGCATTTATATAGATTTTAAAATGACAATGTCTTAAAAATAAAAAAAAAATGAAAATATGTTTATTATACGTAAAGTTAAGGTGAACTCTGACCTAGTTCAAAGGTCAGTATTGTGCGCATGACAAAACCTTCGCGCTTGTGGAGAGTAAGCTAGCGGGCAGTGGAGATGGTGGGCGCAGTGCAGTTTCCTAGCCCAAAAACATGGCAAAAAAAAAAAAAAGACAGAAAATTTATCATTTTCAAAGTGAGCGGGAGGAAGAGTTCTTTTTTCCTACCGTGAAAGGAAGCTGCGTGTGTTTCATTTGCGGGGCGACGGCGAAGCGGGACTATGTGGACCTTGTTCTCAATAAAGTTTTGGGAAAAAAAAAACAAACTTCAATACGCGTCATGAAACTGCTGCCCACTCTTTTTTTTTGTTTGTTTTTTGTACCCGTAGGTAGATTTGTTCTGCAGTCCGGTGACAAGCCTTAACTCCCTAACCTGCATGTCTTTGGCATGCGGGAGGAAACCCACGCAAACATGGGGAGGACATGCGAACTCCACACAGATCACTGTTGGCCGGGGGCAGGGATCGAACCCACGATCCCCGCAATCCCGCGGCTGAGGGTAAACTGCTGCCGCGGTGCTGGTTATTACTCCAGCATGATTCTTGGCAAGAACTGTATGGATATAATTCCAGTGAAGAAGAACACTCAAAAGTGTGTTTATTAAATGTAACAGATTTTGAGCAGAATTGCAGCAGATTTGTTCAGTTAAAAATGTGATAAGATTTATTTAATATGAAAGTTGATTTTTCTTAAATGTTGCATAACTTTTTCAAACATGATTCAACATAGTTCATGAATTAAAAGGGTTTAGTTTTTTATGGTTAAAAGGGACTGGTGAAAACTGGACATTTTTTTAATGAAATGTAGAAGTGATCATCTGAACAATTGCTGAGATTAATAAAAATAAAGTGTTGAATATTGATCTTGTCTGTTACCCACTCTAAGTTATTGATAATTATTTATATATATATATATACAATTTGTTATTTTAGAGGAGTGTGTCAAGTTGGTGCCCTTCACATGACTCGATACCCATGGAGTAGCTCTTGGTTTCAAAAAGGTTGGTGACCCCTGCTGTAGGGGAAAGGAGATTTATTTCCTCACTCTCTGCGTGTTCACTCCACTGACCACAATCATCGTTGGGACCCCTGTAACTTATCTCTTGATAGACTGTACCTCCATCATCAACCTCACAGCCACCTGCTCCCACACTACCTGTATACCATTGACTGTTGTGAAACACCTGTGTCTGCCTCTGCAAATTAGTTATGCCAGCTTCAACATCCTGCAACCGTTCTCCCACAGTCTTTTCCAACCTCAATTTGTCAAGCTCTTCCTGTAGCTTTTCCATCTCACGTCTGTCTGCCTGCAGTTCCTCTGTCTCACTTTCCAACAAACCTTTCAGCTGTTCAAACTCTTCCTGTGATGTCACTTTTTCAATCTCCACTAATCCTTCTTTGACTTTTACCAAAGGCATTTGGTTCATGTAATATGGTGGTGGGGGCAGTTCCCCTTTTAAATCTCCCAAATTAGGGTAGAGGGACAGCACCTCTCCCTGTTGTTTATCCAGCTGCTTATCAACCAATAGATCTTTATTCTTTTCCATCTCAATCTCATGCCCCACTGGGCCAACCACTGCTGAATCATGCATTAAATCGCTGTTTGCCTCCATTTTCATCATCTGCTGATCATGCTCTTTCTCAGACACCTGTGTCTTGATCAATTTCATACCATCTATTGCAGCAGAGCATGTAACTAAATTATGAATCAGCCTGCGCTCACAAGCCTCAATCTTGTGTTTGTTTTCTTTTAACCAAAAATCCTGTCACAGCCATATCTTTCATGACTTGTATGCTATCCAACCTTTTTTTGTTCCACATCCATCAACACCTGAGTTAAACTGTCCTCCTTATTTGAATTTAGAATGCCTCCTTCCGCCAATTTCTGATACAATTTACCACATTCTATTTTAACCTCACTTCTGTCTTTGGGTGAGATTCCACTAAGCATTTGAGTCACTGCAATCCCACTGTTTTTTCATATTTTCTTTATATATAAATCAGCATTTTTTACGCTATTTTTTGACTGAAGCAACTCCCAGCCGCCTGCTTGACGGGAGTCACTCAGCCCCTCCTTTTGCATACCTCAAACTTCACTGCTCACAAATTCACACTTTCCTTTTTTTTCTGCAGAGCAGGCCTGCTGCTCCCCCTCCCCTTCCTAAGGAAAGAGAGAGCTGCTGTTCGCCTCTCTGTTTTCTCTCTTATTTCTTTTTACAGAGCAAGCCTGTCGCTCGCCCCTCCCCTTGCTGAGGAGAGAGAGAGAGAGCTGCCGTTCACCATCCCCTTTCTGTTGAGAGAGAGAACCGCTGCTCGCCCTTCTGTTGTTTTTTTTTTAATTTATTTTTTTTAACAGTGTTACCTTCACACTCACAGCTTTACAAATATAAAACAAACAGCAACCGCAGCAATGATTATAGTATTTTGGGTGCACTAAGCCCAGGATCTCTCACCCCGTTTATGATTAACGTCTTAATCAAAGGCCTTCAACTTGTGCCAACTGTTTGAAGGGCGCCACTTCCTTCGGGTCGTTACCCCAAATTTTCTCCTCCCGTCGGATTTGAGGGATTCTTTCCTGGCGCTGATGTTTCGGGGCCACTAAATCCTGGGGTGTCAATATAGGACCCAGATTTTATAGCCTTCATCAAGGCTAAAGGCCTCCAACCCAGTGCCCGTCCTCACAAGTCACGGACCAATTCATTCAGTCTGTGAGCCTGTAGTCGGGCCGGATGACCAATCTAAATATAAGATAAGATAAGATAAGCCTTTATTAGTCCCACAATGGGGAAATTCCAGGATTGCAACAGCATAGGGATAGCAACACGCAGAGCAACAATCAGAAGGCAAGAAAAAAACAACATCTAGTAAACATATGTCCATATTACTATAAATGTATATATATATAGACACACAGTGCAGAGCATTATGGCTGGTGAATGTGCAATATGCAGCGATATCATCCGGGCCGGGGGGCGTTTCACCTCCCCGGTCTTGGCCATTCCTGTCCCAAGCGATCACAGCCTTATCGATGTCAAATTGTGATTGGTTGGTCAAGTCGGGTCTAGCATACCCGAGCCGGGGGCCTTTCACCACTCTCGGTCTAATGGTCTTTTTAAGCAAGCAAGCATTCAAAAAACATTTACTATATAAAAAACATTTACTATACTGCTTTAAACTAGGACACAGACCAAACCGCTTGACAACACAGACTTTTGGTTATAGCCAGTAGCAGAACTTTGATATAACAGGCGTCTGCTTACCTCTTTTTCAGTGCGGCCGCTCATATTGTCAGTCGGTGATGCAGGTCCGGTGTCCAGGCAACTAAATTCCAAGAATTCCAAATGAGATAATCTCCTCCTTTCACCGGACGAAGCCCCCAAATTGTTAGATTAAAAAGTGTAAAACCATCTAAGTCTACTCTTCAAAGATTGTCTATGTGTGTAGATGGTTCACCCAGGTTCGTTTTCAAGGAAGAGATCAGTTTACTTGGAACACGTATTTATTTAAGCAAGTTGAATATAGCAGTTTACAGCACTGGGTCAAATGTTCTCTCCCTGACAACAACAGGCAATGTCAGGTCATGGAGTCTGACTGACTATGCTGGCCCTGACCCAGAATATTTATACAAAAGTGAACAAAAGTGAAAGCATGCTTTATCATATGACAGTCCAGGTGCATGGTCCACGGGAGGGTCCGTTCCTGGCACCAAGTGTATCCACTGAAGGCCATTTCACCTCCCAGGTCAGAGTAGCCCAGGCTCAGCCATTCCTTATCACAACTGTGTCTCCTCTCATAAATTTCAGGCCGTTTGTTATTCTCTGTGCTGAGACAAAGGTCCACTGTTTTTACAGAGAGTGAACCACACACTTGGCAATATATATTCCATTATGGTATATTGGGTATAATACCTAAATATAAGCAGAGTACAAATATTTTGAGTTACACAAATAACTGTTATATGGTTATATTGATCACTTTGTCCCATCAGTACCAAATACAGTTCTTTACATCATCCAGTCTTCATCAGTGTCAACCCTGATAATGACAATACTATTTTTAACATCCATAAATTAGCACTATTAATATTTTAGGATTCTGCTGAAATAATCTATACTTACTTGAACAAACTGTTGTGAGAAACACGATAAGAAAGGTCCTCAGGATGAGGGCTAGTTTAATTTTTTAATGCAGTTGGAAACAAAGTGGAAACAATTCACATCTACACAACTTAATGGAATAGAAGTAATGTTAATGATGTGTGTTAATTTTAACAGTAAATCAAGAATTGAATACTAAAACCAATCAAAAATATTCTGGAAACAGCTGGCATATTTATAAATGTAAAATATTCTCTTGTATCAAATAGCTCACTTGAAATTAATTTTTAAAAAAAACTAACTGAACTATGAACATTGAGGAAGAATATCTGGTTTCTTTCTTTTCTAATTTCTATATTGTAATCCAGCAAACAGTTAATTTTGACTTTATATATGTATATATAATTTGAATTGTCTGAGACGCGACATGTAGATATTACTTTTCCTCATGTGAACACATTTAAGAGAAAAATCTAAAGTTTTCCAAATAGTTCTCTATTGTATGCATAAAAACTAAAAATGTGCATGAAAAAGTTGCACATTTAATATAAAAATTATTTGAAAAAGTAGTTATTTTAAAACATTTTCTAAAATTTTTTTCAATATAAAACCATCTCAAAAGTAGCAAATTTATGCAAAAATTATTCAAATTTAGGAAGAATAAATAAAAGTAGTAGAATTAAAAGAGAAAAGGCACAGATTTGTGAGAAAAACCTTCCTATTTGGCCAGCAATCATCAAGTATTAAGGCACAGTGATGTGTTTTTTTCTGTCATTTCTCTGCAGCTGATAAAGGGTTGTTTGAGACTGGAGCAGTGACCATCGGGGCTGGTGGAGTCTTCATTATTGTGAGCAGTGATATCACAGTAATGGTTTGTGGGGCAGCTGGAACAGTGGAATGATCAAGGAACTGTGGTTTGATGATGATTAAGCTGTTAGAGTAAAATGGAACACAATATTGTGTAGAAATAGTTAAATGACTGAAATGACAACATGGACATGTTAGTGTTACAGGACAGGTGGGTGTGACATATTCATTGCATTCACATATTTTGGTTAATTTTTATGACTCATTCATACCAAAGTTATTTTGAGAATGATACATGTGGTCTGTCATCACATGCAGTAAAGGTTCTGGTACACATGTCACTGATCCTGGTTACATGGTCACAATAAGCAGATCACTGGGAATAAACTGATAATGGTTTTGTTGTGTTTACATGCACTGATTAAATGGATTATTGGAGAGTTAACTGCTTGAGTTAATGACCATAGTTACATGGACACTTGAATAATCAGATAACTCCAGAAATCCAGTCATAACGGGTTTATTTGTGTCCATATAATCATGGTTACTGTTGGACTCTTCCTCGTCTTGTGTTTGGGGGGACAGCATCAGTCCTTGGTCTGGGTTTGTCGGTTTTGGTTCTTGTGAATTACTCCCTCTTAGAATGAGCCTGCACATTGATTCAGTTTAATTTCCTCATTAATATCATTGTTTTACTTCAACATAAAAAATCACAATTTATGTGCCATCATAAATGTTTGAGCTTGGAGATGGAAATGTTTTGTGGAAATAAAGGTACCGCATGAAGTTTTCTGTTGTTGTATTCTTTCATTAAAGTCATGCTGTTTCTGCTAACTTGTCTCAGACATCTTTTCTCCTTTCTGTGTGTGCTGGAACCCAAACATCTGGATCACTTTCTCATCTTGATTTGCACATCCATAAGCTGCACAGATAATCATGCTGAGAACCTGATCTGAGAACATTTTAGGATTTCATTGTTTTTGGCATCAAAATACAATTTATGAAGTCAAACACTTCTGACATTGGAGGAAAATATTCATTTTCCACAATTATGTGATGTTACAATATGGATGAATAAAAAATAAAAAAGGCTTGCTTTTATTTGAATCACTGGTGCTGTTATTATCTATTTAAATTCAATCATGTAACCCCAGTCCCACCTGAAAGAGGAGGCAATGGTGCCAACATGCTGTTCACTGGTATTAGCTGACAGTAATTTGTCAGGCAGAAGTTCAGAGTGAAAAATGAGAAAATGAGAGCATGTCTTTGCATTTTTTTTAATTTTTATTTAAAAAAATACAATTTCATGGCATTTGTACTACACTGAATACTTTCATAAAACAGACTGTTGCACCTTGACTACATTGTGTTACAAAGGCCTCTTCTTTTATTTAGTATTTTCCACCCTGCTTAGTCACTAGTTTTCAGAGTACAGTGTAATGTTTATGTACTAGTACATCTCAGTAAATAGAATATCATGATTTACATTTTAATTTCAAAAACTATAATCAAAATTGAATTTAAAAAAGGCCTGAAATATTTTTGTGCCTGTAATTAATATTGAACATATGAAAGTTTTTTTTTTTTATTAAAAAAATAAATTTTTCACAATATTCAAATTTACTGAGAGGCACTAATGTGTTAAATTTACATTCACACACAGAAAATCTTTCCTAACTTGTGTCATGGGCAGCGAGAGGGCGCCCCTCCCGTCCTGCCTCACATTCACCAACTCATCACTGCATCTGAGGCGGAAGACACACCCACGCCTGCTCATCAGCCAGCGTACTTAAGGAGGATCTCTCCGCGCATTCAACGCTGGCTCGTCTGGGTATACTGCCCGCGAACTGACAAGCAAGTATAAGTTACAGGCTTTGACACGTTGTCTTACCTTGTTTCTCCTCTTTCCTCAGGTTGCTGCCACCATACAGGTGTGTCTTCAGGACTGCGCGCACTCTCCTGCCACATCTCACTATCCTTCAGCTTCCTACTCCACCCGGTCAGGCACCATCAGCTCATCTTCCCCACGCCCTACTGGTTCGTCTATTCCCCGCTGGGTCCCTGACGGTTCTCCCTGGATTCCCAAGTAAGTGGCATTTTGGCTTGCCCATTTCCCCTTACTCCATTCCTTCGCTCACAGCTCTTGTCTTCTCTCCACAGGGTGATTCCTCTGGCGAGTGACTGTTTCTTCAGCTGTGCACTTGTGTTTTTACAATTAAATAAACTTTCAAAAGTGCCCCTTTGTGTGGTTACTTGCTGTGCTGTGGCATCGTGCATGTGAGCTGTCAAGCTTAACTAATCATGACAGAACGAGCCAGCCAGGACTGTAACTCAGCCGGTGCCTCACCACAGGAGCTGTCTGCTCTGGAATGCTCGCTGTGCTGATGCAACAGGTTTCGAATATGATGAGGCTTTGGTCTACAGCGCCTCTTCCGGCCTCTCCCCCTCAGCCTGCTCTGTGCACTATGGTGCGCCGTACTACCTCCGTTCCCACACCTTCCCTGTACGCGGGGGAGGTGGGGAAATGTAAAGGTTTTCTTATTCAAGTCCGTATGTACTTGGAGCAGGTCGGGGAGGAGTACCCTGGGGATGTGGCCAAAATTCAGTTCTTTACACTGTTGCTCAAGGACCGAGCCCTTGAGTGGGCATGGTCCACTTTAGATAACCCCGAGGGGCATCGGTACACATTTGATGAATTTGTGGACGCATTCTCTTGCACGTTTGGCTGTACCGAGAGTCAGGGAAACGTCATGAGCCATCTGATGACACTCCACCAGGATACTCGGTCAGCAGCCGAGTACTCGGTAGAGTTCCAGGTTGTAGCGGCTGATTTGGGGTGGAATGACATTGCTTTGCGCAATGCATTCCTCCACGGGTTAAATGTTCGTCTCCGTGATGATCTGGTGGTTCACCCTCTCCCGGAGACTCTCGACGGTCTCATAGATCAGGCAGTTGGATTGGACAACCGGTACCGTGAGCGCGTGAAGGAGCGGGAGTCATCTTCTCACCCACGCACCGAGCGTGTGCCCACCATGGTTGCTGACACTGGCGGCGCCGGCTCTTTGTCCGAGCCGATGGAGCTCTCTCAGTATTTGAACGATGATGTGCACCGGCGAAGGCGAAGGGTCGGTGCGTGCACGTACTGTGGTTTAATGAACCACAGTCTGGATGAATGCCACCTGCGGACCATGGGGGGTCTGGTGGGCAGGACTAAATCTACTCTCCCCGGTAATTTTTCAATTTCGGCCCTCGTGCAATTGCCGGGGGTCGAGCGGAGGACTATGGTGCTGGTTGACTCAGAGTCAGAGGGTAATTTCGTTTCTGCTGAGTTCGTTAAGCAGGTGGGTATTCCTACATGTAAATTGCCCCGTGATCAGAGGATCACTACCAAATCTGGCCAGGAGGTCGCGGTGGTCACTCAAAGCATGGTGTCGATGTCCATCCTCCTTTCCTGGAACCACTGGGAGGAACTCTCATTCCTGGTTCTCTCTGTTTTATCTTCCCGGGTGGTTCTTGGTTACCCTTGGCTCCGGAGGCATGACCCAATAATTAATTGGGATCAAAATACCATCTCCTCCTGGAGCCCTTTCTGTATGGCTCATTGTATGCGCTCAGCGGAGTGTTCCCCATCTCTGTCCGTCTGCCTCTCTCCGGTCGAGCCACCAGACCTCAGCCTCGTTCCCCGGGTTTATCACGATTTAGGAGAGGTCTTTAGCAAATTGAGAGTGTTGTTGCTGCCGCCTCATCGCTCTTATGATTTTTCTATAGACCTCATCCCGGGGGGCGAGGCTGCTGTCTAGTCGGCTATATAGTATTTCTGGCCCGGAGAGGGAGGCGATGGAGAAATACATAAAGGAATCGCTAAACGCTGGCCTAATTTGGCAATCTTCGGCTCCACTCGGAGCCGGATTCTTCTTTGTCGGAAAGAAGGATGGCTCGCTGTGCCCGTGCATTGACTACCAGGAGCTCAATGCAATTACCATCAAAGACAAGTACCTTCTGCCTTTGATTAATTCAGCGTTCGAGCTCCTTCAGTGCTCACGGGTTTTCACCAAGTTAGGCCTTAGGAACGCATACCATCTGGTCGGCATTCATGAGGGCGACGAATGGAAGATGGCGGTTAAAACACACCAGAGGCTGTTTAAATATTTAGTGATGCCTTTTGGGCTCACTAACGCCCCCGCCATCTTCCAGCGGTTAATAAACAACGTCCTTCGCGATATGCTCTACCAATGCGTGTTTGTCTACTTGGATGATATTCTAATTTTCTCCTGCTCGCCAGAGGAACATGAAGCCCATGACAGGGCCATTTTACAACGGCTCTTGGAGAACCAGCTCTACATCAAGGCCGAGAAATGTGAGTTCTCCACAACATCAACCACTTTCTTGGGCTTCATAGTGGCTGAAGGGAGACTGATTGCTGACCCGGCCAAGGTGAGGGCAGTGCTGGATTGGCCAACTCCCCACTCCCGTAAGGAGCTTCAATGCTTCCTCGGGTTTGCGAATTTTTATTGCAGGTTCATCAGGAACTACAGTGGGGTGGCACTGCCCTTGACACAGCTGACCTCCGTTAAGGTCCCCTTTCACTGGACCGAGGCAGCAGAACAGGCGTTTGTTAAATTAAAGCACCTGTTCACAGAAACACCAATCTTGACCCAGGTCAACATGCAGCTCCAGTTTGTCCTTGAGGTGGATGCATCTGATTTGGGGGTTGGCGCTGTGCTGTCGCAGCGCATGCCCCCCGATCAGAAGCGCCACCTGTGTGCATATTTCTCTCCTTGGCTTACGCCGGCAGAGAGGAATTATGATGTGGGGGATAGAGAACTGCTTGCCATTAAGTTGGCATTGGAAGAGTGGAGGCACTAGTTAGAGGGGGCCATTCACCCCATCGTTGTGTGGACTGACCACAAGAACCTAGAGTACTTGCGGTCGGCCCGCCGACTGAACACCAGGCAGGCTCGCTGGGCTCTATTTGAATTGTGAATTGTGAAAGCCCGTCAGACCTGCGTCCGGGGGAAATTGGACTCCTCTCCCCCGTCTGGTCTCCTTCATCCCCTCCCCACCCCTGTTTGTCCATAGTCTCACATCGCCGTGGACTTTGTCACCGGCTTCCTCCCTCCCATGGCAAGACAGTGATTCTCACCATCGTGGATTGCTTCTCCATGGTGGTGCATCTGGTGGCCCTCCCAAAGCTCCCCTCGGCCTTCGAGACGGCGGTCCTCCTCACTGACCACGTGATCCGGGTCCACGGTATCCCTATGGACATTGTGTCTGACTGGGGTCCCCAATTTACATCCAAGGCCTGGAGGGCCTTTTGCCAGACCTTGGGAACTACAGTGAGTCTCTCCTCTGGAAACCATCCGCAGAGTAGCGGGTCGGCTGAACGCTCCAATCAGTCCCTGGAGGCTGCCTTGCGGTGCGTAGCAGCCAATAACCCATCAGCCTGGAGCACACATCTGACCTAGGTGAAGTACTCCATGAACTCTGCTGTCTCCTCTGCGACTGGACTCACCCTCTTCGAAGGGTCATTGGAGTACACGTCGCCTCTCCATGGCCGAGAGGGAGGTCTCGGTTCCATCCGTAGGGGCCCATGCTCGTCCCTGCCGATGCGTCTGAAGGTCTGCTTGGGCTGCCCTTGCCCGCACCATGGAACACACCCAGGCTGCTGCTAATAGGAAGTAGGTTCCGGCTCCCAAGTACGTCGTTGGGCAGCAGGTCTGGCTGGCGGTGAGTCATATTCCTCTGAAAGAAAAGTCTAAGAAGCTGTCCCACCGCTTCCTTGGGCCATACACCATCTCCCGGGTGATAAACAATGCATCAGTCCAGCTGAAGCTGCCTTCAGCCCTATGGGTGAACCCAACGTTCCACGTCACCCACATTAAGCCCCTTTCGGCCAGTCCTCTCTGCCCCCCCCCCCGAAGCTGTCTCCTCCTCTTCGGATCATCGACGGCCACCCCACCTACACTGTATGTCGTGTGTTGGATGTTCGCCGTCGGGGCTGGGGCCTGCAGTAATTGGTGGGCTGGGAGGCTACGGCCCAGAGGAAGGGTCCTGGGTCCCCTCATCGCGAGTTCTGGACAAGGAGATGCTTCGGGCCTATCACCGTGCTCACCCGGAGAAGCCCTCCAGACCGCCAGGAGGCGCTCCTAGAAGGGGGGGCCTGTCATGGGCAGCAAGTGGCCGCCCCTCCCGTCCTGCCTCACATTCACCAACTCGTCACTGCACCTGAAGCAGAAGACACACCTGCGCCCGCTCATCAGCCAGCGTACTTAAGGAGGATCTCTCCGCGCATTCAACACTGGCTCGTTTGGGTATACTGCCCGCGAACTGACAAGCAAGTATAAATTACAGGTTTCAACACGTCTTCTTACCTTGTTTCTCCTCTTTCCTCAGGTTGCTGCTACCATACAGGTGTGTCTCCAGGACTGCACGCATTCTCCTGCCACATCTCACTATCCTTCAGCTTCCTACTCCACCCGGTCAGGCACCATCAGCTCATCTTCCCCACACCCTACTGGTTCGTCTATTCCCCGCTGGGTCCCTGCCGGTTCTCCCTGGATTCCCAAGTAAGTGGCATTTTTGGCTCGCCCATTTCCCCTTACTCCATTCCTCCGCTCACAGCTCTCGTCTTCTCTCCACAGGGTGATTCCTCTGGCGAGTGAATGTTTC
Organism: Pholidichthys leucotaenia; assembly: GCA_020510985.1. Lineage (NCBI taxonomy): Eukaryota > Metazoa > Chordata > Actinopteri > Cichliformes > Pholidichthyidae > Pholidichthys > Pholidichthys leucotaenia. The sequence continues at coordinate 290,505,312 of CM035843.1, forward strand.
TTCAGCTGTGCGCTTGTGTTTTTGCAATTTAATAAACTTTCAAACGTGCCCCTTTGTGTGGTTACTTGCTGTGCTGTGGCATCGTGCACGTGAGCTGTCAAACTTAATTAATCATGACAACTTGAAAGGTTTAGGAATAAAGTGCACAGCTCCTAGTAACTTAGCTAAATCACATTAAACTGATTGACAGCAGTTTTTACTACATATTTTCAATTCAGATAATTATGCCTAATGTTACAAAATAACCCATTGTATTTAAAAATTGATAATTCAGTTATCAGTCCACCTGTGGACTGATTACTATAATATAAGGTAAGGCTGCACAGCTAGGCAGTGATATTTACACTGCAGCTTTCATCAGTGTGAATCGGCAGTTCTCCTTCCCTCCAAAACATACTCTGACAGTCTTTTTAAAGCTGCTCTTTTTCAGGTTCAGGTTACTTTATTTGTACCCGTAGGTAGATTTGTTTGTCTTTATATCATAATCCATTTAAAACTGTTCATTATAAGTCTCAACAATGTACCTACCGATAGGTATTCTGAATATTTACCTAATATGGCTAAAAAATGCTGTTAATACCACAGATTGTCACAGCTACCATTCACACACCATTATAGAAAGGTCGCTGTTTGGAACTATTTGGAGCTCCATGAACTATGTGACCGGGCAGAGGCGAGATCAAAGAGTGTCGCAACAATCATATTATACGGCTATGGGTTGTAATACTTATGTTGGGTTCATATTTAAACCAGATTTAAAATAATCTTTTTTTCATGATGTATCTGTGTTTTGTGTATTCCAACAGTGTGAGTTCATCGTCTTAGTGTAACAACATACTACAGTGTCTCACAATGTCAGGATTTGTAATTTATTTAAAAGTCATCAAAATGATTTGCAATAGTTTAGTCTGTGTAAACATTATTAAAGTTTAACTTTTTAAATATATTGCAAAATGCAGTCACTGTTCCACAATATTCTAATTTACTGAGATGCACCAGTAGAGCAGTAATGATGCTTGTACTGAAGAATAGAATAAGTTATCATTTTGTCATTACAAAGTTGTACAACGTTTTGGACCATCGATGTCTCCTCAGCAATGGGCTAGTCCTAACAATAATCAATACAACTCTATACACAAAATTTAACACCAAGTATGAATATATACAATAAATACACTACTAGAGAGTTGGTACCTTTATAGAAACTCTTAACAGCGAGAAGTAGAAGTAGATTAGTAGAACTAGAAGTAGATTCTCGCTACTAGTAGTAGCGAGAATTTTTTTTTTTTTTTTTTTTTCTTGCCTTCTGATTGTTGCTCTGAGTGTTGCTATCCCTGTGCTGTTGCAATCCTGGAATTTCCCCGTTGTGGGACTAATAAAGGCTTATCTTATCTTATCTTATCTTAAGTATGAAGCTCTTGTAATGCTGATGGCATATCCATTCTACCCACCCCACTGAATATTTCCTGATTTCACCATTTCCTGATTATTTATTTGCTTCAAACCTTTTTATTTGTTAATGTCTCTAGCTTTTTTGTATACTTTATTAATCCCAGAAGGATTAAAAAAAACCTTTTTGCCTTGCTGCATATTTTAAAGCATTTATTTATTTATTTAGGGTACTTGTTGGAAAAATTCTCTTTAACCAGTAGTCAAAGAATCAGGCAGGATCAAAGTTTCAGTAAATTTAATTTGCACTGATCAGTGGAGAACAATAAGTGGTATACTCAGAGCTGCCTATGAAAATTGTTCTGAATCACATACACAACTTTCAGTCTTTAAGCATCCTGGCTGCACGGTGGCGCAGTGGTTAGCACTGCGGCAGCACAGTTTACCCTTGGCCGGGGGATCGTGGGGATCGTGGGATCGATCCCAGCCCCCGACCAACAGTGATCTGTGTGGAGTTTGCATGTTCTCCCCGTGTTTGCATGGGTTTACTCCGGGATTTCTCCGGTTTCCTCCCACATGCCAAAAACATGCAGGTTAGGTTAATTGGAGACTCTAAAGTGGCCCTAGGTGTGAATGTGTGTGTGAATGGTTAAGGGATAGCGCCGTATCATGGCTGCTTCATCCATCCAGGTGGTGGATGCCCTCAATTTCCCCTCTGGGGATCAATAAAGTATACTAAATCTAAAAAATCTAAATCCTGTTATCTCAAAACTGTCCATGAGAGAATATCTGGTTCAGTCTGGTTCTTCCAAGCTGTCTCCTTTCTCAGACATTACAGAACATGCGTATGTAAACAAAGATAAAATGTCGTGCTGCCATGACCTTGTACAGTTCACACAGACTATGAGGTACCAAAAGATATAGAATACAGAATTATTCTATCATTTCCCCCCCTTTGATGCCATGCAAGGCATCATAAATGAAAAATGATAAGTTATGGCATCTAAAACCCCATCTGGCAGCTATGCTAAGCTCTAGTGCATTGATGTGCAACAGACCCTAACTAGCTAGTGATGGGGAAAGTCCACCATCGACCCTGTTACCCCAGGCGCCGCCTGACATTTAGTCCTTTAGGAGGAAATATAGAACAGTAAAACTTATTAATTAATGATAAAAGTAATTAATGATGAAAGAAATATTAAAATCAAATGATAATAAAATAAAGATGATAGTAAGGATATAATAAGGATATATGTGTCATTGCTGTATGCGTTATTGAAGCTTCATCCCCATCATCCTCGGCAACCGCTCCATGGTACATCACTAAATTAACATGCACATGTCTCATCATTATATTACAGATGCATGGAATGGCACAAGAAAAGACCAGAACTGTTACCACAAAAATCAATAACAGGTTCATGATGAGATCTCCATGAACAGAATAACCAACTTAACCAGGTATGTTCATCAGTGACATTGTCTTTTGCTATGGCAGCCTGCAAAGCAGTCAAATTCCGTATGGCTGAAGCAATCACGTGACTATCTGCATCATTTTCAGGGAAAAGTACAACAATAATCCCCCACAACTACACACACACACACCCTCGGGCGGCAGTTATTTGATCAAGAACCATTCTATTTTGGGTCAACATAAGTCTAAGAGCTGTTAACTCCTCATTTATACCAGAAAAAGCAGACAAAGAAAAAATCACAAATGATTGTAATCTATATCTAGTTGTTTCAATCCATAAGGTGTTCTTAGCCACTCCCACCCAAGGAAACAAGGAATAGAGTAGGCTACCTTCTGCCCAACAGTTTCTAACTTGAATTCTTTCGGCACATCTGTGCCCCAGATGGGATCATGTGGTGAAAAAGAGACATCTCTCTTTACCCTGCCCACCTATCCCGCCGACAATATGATGGTATGGTCAGTCGCCACCACGGGGCACACACCCCTCCCCAGTTCATGGGTAGATGTGAGTAGGCATGATGGCCACACATCCACCAACCCCCTGTCACCTGTAGAAAAAATATGGAATTAATAATTATGATCAGGTATGAAATTATTTAATTTATATTGATGTATTGGAATCTGAGATCAAATCTCGTTTCATATACACCAGAAAAGTTAATAACACTCGTGGGGCACCAGCTTCTATCTCTAAGAAGTAACTTAATTTTTAATTTCACTTTATACCTGTTTAATCACTCAATAAATTAATTAATAATCAGTCTCAAAAGTTTTCTGTGAATTCGATACCAGGGCTTGAAACAGACTCAGAATGAAATAAATTCTCAACAACTTCTCTCATTTTCACATATTTATTAAACGAAATGATTAACAGACATTGCAGTAATTTCATTAATCATAAAATCAATCTTGTAAATGATAGATTAACAATGTAGTAGTAGTAGATTAGTTTATTTGACAGGGACAGTGCAATAAACATAGACAATTAATCAAAGACAATCAATCTGATGTGTTGCACATAGAGTGTATAGCTATTAGCTAATTTGCAACTCTTGTCCCTGGATGGGCTTTAGAAAAAAGAATCAAGATAAAAAATATACACAATAACCACATACATCAATGCAGAAAAATTATAAATACACAATTATAAATATTATAAATATTATAAATACACAAATATAACAGCCTGACTCACATTTAACACATATAACATAACTCACATTTGCCTATTTCAGGCCTTCCTCCCTCCGTCACTCACTATAAACAAACACATTTATTCCTTCCCTTCATTCACTCTCACTTTGCAGACAATTAATTCATACATGAGTACATTCTTGTTTATTTTTCAGCCAGTTTTTAACATTTTTAGTGAATGTTTTAAAGTCCGTTATTATTTTAATTTCATTTGGCATTGTGTTCCAGATGTGACTGCCCTTTATAGAGAAAGCTGTTTGTCCAAATGTGGTTCTGCGGTGGAATATTTTACAGTTATTGTTAACAGAACTCCTGGTGGCTCTGCTGCTGTCCTGTCTTTGGACGAAACCAGCAAGTGGCTCGGGTGCTGATTTATGGAAACATTTGAACGTTAATTTCAGAAGACAGAGGTCAATGAAGCTCTCAAAACTCAATAGGTTGTATTTTTTTAAAACATTACAGTGATGCCACCTAATGGGCTTTTTGTCCAAGATTTTTAGGGTTTGATTATATAATGAACCTATATGTCTTATTGTGGAAGGGGCTGCTTGAGCCCAGACTGTCAAACAGTATGATATATGAGAAAAAACCATAGAATGCATATACAGTGCAGCTGCTTCGTAAGGTATGTAATATCTAATTAATTTAAAGCAGTTCAGATTTTTTTTTACTGTTTTTGAAATTTTCTTTATATGAAGATTAAATTTGAGTTGAGGATCTAGTACAATGCCAAGGTATTTGAATTCTGTAGCTAAACTGATGTCATGATCATGTATATTAACTTTAAAATGTTGCAGGTTACATTTTTTGATTGAAAAGCACATTGAGACTGTTTTCTGAAGGTTCAGCAATAGATGGTTCTTGAGGAGCCACTCTTGGACATCAACCATACTTGTAGACGTCAATAGATGTCAATATTTTCGGAACCAGGGTTAACTAAGAAACGAATTTCTATCGGTTTGAGTTAATAGATTATGGAAACAACGCAAATTTATGGAGAAAGTTTACTAATTGTATGAAAAGTTCTGGATTAATCTTAAGAAAATAAAAATGGGATTTTAATAAAAAGAAGAGTTATGTTAATGGATTCTTAATTTGCATCTGATTAGATATTAAATTATCATCAAACCTCAGAAGTTTAATTCAGCAGATGAATTAAAGTTTGCAGCTCACGTGATTCTTCTTGGTGATGATTCCCCGTTGATCTGGTCAACGTTCTTTCATCATCCTCATGAAGTTTTGATGTGTTGTTCAGGAACAAAACCCAGAATATTTGTCCAGCAAATATTCTCTTGACGATGGATGAGATCGTATGTTTGATCTCAATGGTGGAAATCCTGCAGAAGCATGCTGATTATTCAGCTTCTCTGTGTGGAGTTTGCATGTTCTCCCTGTGCTGCGTGGGTTTACTCCGGGGGCTCCGGTTTCCTCCCACAATCCAAAGACATGCATGTTAGGTTAATTGGCTGTTCTAAATTGTCCTTAGATATCTGTTTCCTATAGGCCCTTAGAATAGAGGGTTAGTATTAGTGAAAGCGCTTTGAGTGGTCTTTGTGACTAGAAAAGCGCTATATAAGTGCAGGTTAGTTAGTTAGTTAGTTAGCTGCGCATGATGTGGGGAGCTTCGTCTTCTCAGAGGCCTTCGATAATAATTAATTAAAGATATCTAATCTGATCTCAAATTAAAGAGTTTCGGACTTTAGATAAAAATAATAGCTTCTGGTGTGTGATTGGTCAAGAAAAATATTATAAAAATAAAGTCAAGATTAAAGCTTACATTAAAATTAAAACAAACTGTGGTTTTACAGAAAGTTTAACAAGGAAAAAGTGATAAATAAAAATTGGAGTTTTAACTCCTATTAGAATGAGCTCAAAGAAGGAGGAATTCCTAGGCATTTAAGAGAAAAGAAAAAGAAACATTAAAATACAAAGTTACATAAACAAATTACGAGTTCTCTGCTCTGTGACCGGAAAAGCAACACGTGGTAGAAGTCTTTGTTCAGGCAGTCCTTTGTTTTTCCCAAAGTTCTCTCGCTGCTGTGTGGACAATGGACGGAGACGTGTCAAAGAGAGGAAAGAGAGGGCAAAAGAGACAAAAGATAAGAAGAAAAAGAAAAAGTAGAAGGGTGTCTCTCTCCTTTTATAAGTTCAGTCAGGCTTTCGCGGGCTTCTGGGTTGACAGGAACTCCAGCCAATAAGCTTCCTTCGTGGGCGGGCTTTATGAACTTTTAGTCCAATAAACAAACAGTCTATTGTCTGGAGCTTTTGAGAAAGAGTTGCTGTCATGTAGAGATTGGCTGCTAGAGTCACATGGTTTGAGAGGCAACTCTTGATACATACTGGAATGTGCTTTTATACCCTTATGTATAAACTAAGCTAACTTTAGTGATTAGTGTAACTTATAAGCAGTGCTTCTAAATCAACATGCAGGAATAAACATTCATTTAAACATTTTTAACATGCCATATATATAAAATCACAGATTAATGCATTTCAACATATTATTGATTTTCCACATTAAGACATCAGAGTCCATTTGCTTTTCTTGGTCCTGGAAAAGAAGAGAAGGTTTAGAATTGAGTTTGTAATAATGTACTTTAAAGTTCACTGGTTAAATCCAGCATGTCCCAGAGTTTAAGGAAATTTAATTGAGCTGTGGATCGGTGGGCCATGAGGGCTTCTCAGGTCTGTTCCATGTTTATGGGGGCAATAAAAAGGTGCAGGAGGAATGCCTTAGGTTGGATTCCTTAGACTGGTTTTAACAAAGGAATGTGAGTTCAATTGCGGCTTGGGGTAAAAGAGCAGTTCTTGACTGTCTTACTCCTGGGTGAAACAAAATGTCTTTAAGCCAGAAGAATAATTATTGCTGAGCCAAAGTGAGATGATGCTACACACCATATACATGCCGTACTTGTGAGAATCACAAATTGTGGTGCTACAGAGCTCCTGCAGGGTGACGTCGCCTTCCAGACTTCTAGACTGACAACAAGGCTCTTCAGGACAGCTTTTGCCCACTACGTCGATCCGGCAGGTAGCAGTACAGGGGCGAGATGCACTATATACTGTTGCACACCCGGAAAATGATAAACTGCCCAAAGAGACGTTTCCACACCCCTTTTGACAAAAGGAAAAATTCCCCGGTGAGGTTAATCTTGCCTTCACTGAGTAAGGGGTGTCATCATGTTTCCGGTCAGTGGAGTCATAGACAATGTGGCAGGTGTGGTTCAAGTTAATGCTTGCTGTACTATTTCCATACATAGCCTCATGCAAGAAACAAACTTCTGACAGTTCCATTGGTTTAGCAGTAACAGATATTTGACCAGCTGAGAGTGGGAACAAAGAACACGCATAACAATTTGAACGATTAGCTGTTTTGGCTGTGTGGTTAGCATACTTCTACCACACATTACCAGCATAAACATGGTCATCACAGCCTGGTCCTTCAAGCCTGTCATGATGCATGTGAGTAACGTACCTAACCCTGCGATAAATAGGTAATGGTGTCCCTAAAAGTAACCAAATCAAAAGTGTCACCACAAGGATAATGATGATGAAAAAACAGGTGTACCATTCACATCCTTCTGCTGTCAACCTTCTTTCTCTTGCATTTTGTCTCTCCATGATAAACAACAGTTGTTTCGCTACACAAGCCATTGCTGGGCGCCCAAGGGCACTGTCAGTCGACACTTGTTTGAGAAACAGTTAAACAGTCACCTGCTGAGGATTTTTAGTGGGATAAAGTTTGCAGGTTGTATTAAATAGTCTCTTGTTGGGGGTTTTGAAGGAGGTAAAGTTTGCAATGTGTTAAATGCACCCAAGAATCACGTCCTTCAACTTTCACGGCTGTTGGTGTCACCAGGATGACCTTAGTGAGTGAGCGTTAGTGAGCGTGTCATGTGATAGCTGTTCTGTCAGTGTTAAAAGAAGAGATGCTGTGGTGTGGTTTCCAATATGACCTTGTGCAGCTGCTTTTGCGGTGTTGTCTGCAAGTGGTTTTCCTTAGAGATTCGATCTGTGCCATTAGTGTGTGCGGTACATTTGCATATGGCCAATTTTGAGATCTTTGTGTTAGATTGGCTTTCCTGTTGATGCAATCATGCCTTTTTTCCACTGTTGTGCAAAATGATGGATAGTAGAAAAAGCATATTGGTTGTCTATTGTGAGTGCTTTTCTCTGACCTAATTTACAAGCCTCAGTTAGCGCAACTAATTCAGCCGCTTGTGCAGAATAATGTGATGAGAGTTTTTATGCCCGTAAAATGGTGTCGGGGTGACCACTGCGAAACCGGACACGATTGAACCAGTACAGTCATGTTTGGAGGAGCCGTCAACAAACAATGTGAGATAAGAGTCCTCCAAAGGTGTGTCCTGCAAATCAGGGCGTGGCAATGTTTCACTCTCAATTTCTGCCAAACTGTCATGTGGTTCACCTTGTGTTGAAATTGGCAAGAAGCTTGCTGGATTTTTTTACAGTGCAACGTTCAATGGTTAGATGAGGTCGTGATAATAACACTGTCATGCATGCAAGGTGTCTGGATGGTGAGAGAACTGATATTTTACTTTGTGACAAGATAACTGATACTGCATGTGTGACCTTTAGAGTCAAGGGATGAAAAAGAATTAGCCCTGCTGAGGCCTGCACTGCCATAAGAGACAGCAATGACAGCCTGCACACATGGCGGCACTGGCCTCACCACAGGGTCTAATCTTGAAGAATAAAATGCTATTGGACGCATTTTTGTACCACTTGGTTGGAGAAGGACTGACGCCATATGTTCCTCTCCACAATCAACCATCCGCACAAATGGTTTTTTGTAATTGGGGAGTGCCAGGACGTCGGTGCTGACCAAATTTTTTTTAATTTTAACAAATGCCTCTTCTGACCTCAGGTGTCCACTCAATTTTGTCCACCTGGGCCATGGTGTTTTGTAAATGAGATCAGATAAGGGTTGTACTTCAAATGAGTAATTTGCAATCCAAGAGTGACAGTAATTTAAAGTACCCAGAAATAACATCATGTCTTTTTGTGATGGGTCCCTAACTATTTGACCCCTTTTTCCCAACTGTATTTTTTCCTTATTGACTGTGTGGCCTTGTTCTGCTAAAAATCACATTAAGACAGTGGTGTCTTGTTTGCATGTTTCTTCATAAGGTGATGCCAGCAAGATGTCTTCAACGTAAAGGAGCAACTGGCTTCCGTTAGGAGGAATAAATTGTGCCAAATTTGCTAACATTACCTGTGAAAAAATGGTTGGTGATTCACAGTAACCTTGTGGTAATCTGGTGAATGTGTACCTTTTGTTTTCAAATGTGAAGGTAAACCAAAACTGATGATCTGGATGTATTGGGATGCTAAAAAAAAAACAAAAAAAAAAACATTGCTGATGTCTATTGTTGTAAAAAAAAAAACCTGCATGTGTGGTTGTGGGTCATTTAACAAAGTGTGTAGAGGATACTGTCTTTTGTATGGTCTATAGTGTGATTTTCATTTATTTTGACCAACTCTGCATTTCTTTTTTTAATGACCAGTCTGGAGGATGGATTTGCAAAGAATGTTTTGGACTCTAAATTCTGCATAGCTTTTGTGTGCAGGTCTGATGTCACTGAATGTGGTCTGGCCGAAACCAAACACAGTGAGTAACAGTACTGAGGCACATTGGAATCCTGCAATACATTTATTCCTTCCACATGTGGAAAATTTTATGCTGTCATACCATTATTCGCTTGGATTATGGCAATATTGAGGGTTGTTGGGAGATCCCCTCCCAGAAGGTTGACAGGGCATGTTTCAGACAATATGAAACAACCTTCTGCCATGTCATTGGTGACAGGGTCTTTTACCTTGACATTTTTTGAAAGGTGCTCTGTTTTTAACTTACCATTTGTGGCTTTTACAGTTATTTTTTTATCTGATTTTGTAAAATTGTGAATGTCTGTGCCTGTTATTACCTATCTGTAAGCTCCTGTGTCACAGAAACTTTACTGGAATGTCCTGAACCTGCAACATCCCTTCAGGTAAACACTGCATTGTCAACATCAAATCAAAGTCAGGTAAATGGAAAATTTAATTATTTAATAAATATATTTAAATAATAAATATCTGAATAAAAAATAAAATTAATTATTCAGATGTCTGGCGCTTCAGCTTGAGGTCACAAACAGATGGTCAGACATTCTCCTTCAGGATTTTTTGGTAGACAGCAGAATTCATGGTTCCATTTACCACAGCAAGTCTTCCAGGTCCTGAAGCAGCAAAACAGCCCCAGACCATCACACTACCACCACCATATTTTACTGTTGGTATGATGTTCCTTTTCTGAAATGCTGTGTTACTTTTACACCGGATGTAATGGGACACACACCTTCCAAAAAGTTCAACTTTTGTCTCGTCAGTCCACAGAGTATTTTCCCAAAAGTCTTGGGGATCATCAAGATGTTTTCTGGCAAAACTGAGATAAGCCTTTATTTTCTTTTTGCTCAGCAGTGGTTTTCGTCTTGGAACTCTGCCATGCAGGCCATTTTTGCCCAGTCTCTTTTTTATAGTGGAGTCATGAACACTGAACTTAACTGAGGCAAGTGAGGCCTGCAGTTCTTTGAATGATGTTGTGAGGGCTTTTGTGACCTTGAGGATGAGTCGTCACTGCACTCTTGGGGTAATTTTGGTCTGCCAGCCACTCCTGGGAAGGTTCACTACTGTTTGACGTTTTCGCCATTTGTGGATAATGGCTCTCACTGTGGTTTGCTGGAGTCCCAAAGCTTTAAAAATGGCTTTATAACCTTTTCCAGACTGATAAATCTCAATTACTTTGTTTCTCATTTGTTCCTGAATTTCTTTGGATCATAGCATGATATCTAGCTTTTGAGGATCTTTTGGTCTACTTCACTTTGTCAGGCAGGTCCTATTTAAGTGATTTTTTGATTGAGAACAAGTGTGGCAGTAATGAGGCCTGGGTGTGGCTAGAGAAATTGAACTCAGCTTTCCAAAGATGTGATAAACCACAGTTAATTTATGTTTTAACCGGGGGGAAGGGGGGGATCACTTTTTCACACAGGGCCATGTAGGTTTGGATTTTATTTTACCCTTAATAATAAACACCTTCATTTAAAAACTGTATTTTGTGTTTGTGTCATCTTTGTCTAATATTTAAATTTGTTTCATCTGAAACATTTAAGTGTGACAAACATACAAAAAATGAGAAATCAGGAAGGGGGCAAACAATTTTTCACACCACTGTACACACACACACACACACACACACACACACACACACTGTATATAAATATATAGTATATATACATACGTATGTATATACACATACATACAGTATATACACATATATACATATATTACATATATACATATATAACTGTATGTGTGTGTATATACAGTGTGTGTATACAGTATATATATATATATATATATACACGTATATATATATATATACGTATATATATATAGTATATACAACAGTTAAATTTATTAACTATGCCCTTCATTAACTCTGCCCTTCATATTATTAACTACAGCCTTCATATTATTAACTACGCCCTTTATTAGCTACTCCCTTCATATTATGTGTATATATAGTATATATATATATATATATATATGTCATGGCGGCCTCTGGGCCGTCATTGGCGTCATCAACTCCAGCTGCGCACAGACCAACAGGTGGTAATCAACGGCTGTTAAAAGCCAGCATCGCTGACAGCCCGGCACGGAGTCGTCTGTCCTCCTCGTCGGAGAATGAGCCTGAACTCCGCTCTCTGGCCTCGTCAGGATTCTCTCTCGTCTCGTCTGGAACTTCTCTTGTCTCGTCGAGAACTTCTCTTGCTTCTTCTAGGACCTCTCATCAGAGTCAGCCAAGTAAGAGAAACATCTGCTATTCAACCCCTTGTCTATACCCCTGTGCACAGGTGGACCTCCTTGGCGGCGGACCTGCGTCCCCAGCTGACGGGGTAACGCCATCACGCACACGTAGTGCTTCGCTACCACCACGTCTACCGGTACGTCTTGCTCCTCAGATTCCAGAACTGTTATTGTATCAGTTGCAGGAGTATTGGCCACCGCTATCAGTGGAGTCACTGTCATCAGCATCAGCTATATCATCGTCACCACGTTCTGTGGAATCACTCACCTCGTCATCGTCAGGATTGTCATCGTCCCGGTCTGTGGAGTCACAGCCGGTGTCTCCAGAAGAACTGTCCTTGTCACAGCCACGGGTGGAAGCCCCAGCACGTTCACGGACACCTTCACCTCCAGGTTGCACGGCCGCTGGATCTCAGCAGGACGAAACCTGTGCTGCACCCAAGTAAGCCTCTCTACTTGTAGCTTGTCACTAGTGTGGGACAAAAGTAATTGTTTCTGCTTGTATGTTCCAGGGTTGCCGGGTCTCCGTCCAGGGCGCTCAGCTCCAGTGACCAGAACACTATCCACGCACTCACACTCGCACTACACTCTCTCACTCTCAAATAAAGATTATTGTCACTATCTGCCCGTGTCAGTGTCTGTCTCCTGGGTCCTAAATCATGTCAATATACATCAGTATATATATACTGTATACTGTATATATATATATAAAATATGGCTAAAAAATGCTGTTCATACCACAGATTGTCACAGCTGTCATTCACACACCATTATAGAAAGGCCGTTGTTTAGAACTATTTGGAGTTCCATGAACTACGTGATCGGGCAGCAGCAAGATCAAAGAGTGTTGCAACTCTCACATTATACGGCGCTGTGTGAGATGTGTCAACCATACGCTACATACATTGGAAAATTTTCAGCATGCTGAAAATTTTCAGAGGAGCTTGGTGAACTATGCCGTATACCAGCGTGCTTCAGGGTGCTTCAGCGTTCTTCAGCATGCTCTTAATTTAGACAAAACTTAGCCCTAACTGATTCGACATATGCCAACATATTCTCCAAATTTTTCATACGTTTTGCAAACGCTGCCTAAATCATCTAGATGTGACAGGGACTAAATGCAGGACACAAAAACTCCCAAATAATGAAAGAAACCATTACACAACATAACAAAAATAATTTTTTTTGTAAGTTGTCTGTGGTTTTTCAACTGATTTAAGACAATTTTGCACCACTGAATCCGAAAATGACATCTGTTTCTCTCGATCAGGTCAGGTTTTTATGCTAAGTTGTAAGCAGTTGTACAGCAGTTGTACAGTTGTACTGTAAATTGAATAGTAGACATTGATAAAGGTAAGTACATGTAAATTAAATGTTACGTCATCATTGTTCAAAATTCAGAGGATTTCAAGAAAAAAAAAGAATTTTGCATCAAATAAAGCAAAAATACCCGTACATGTAAACAAAAACGTAAAAAACATGTGGCCATAGTTCAAAAAGTTAACCTGATAGAGCAAAACCAATGTGATTTTTGCATTCAGCACATCAAAATTGTCCTAAATCAGCTAAAAAAAAAAAAAAAAAAACACAATAAATTTGGTGTTGACCAGTGTTATTTTTACATCTGTTTTTTTCTTTCTATCTTCCTTAACTTGACAATTTTTATCATATAATGTAAATATTCTTAAAAATTTTCATATGCTTCACACATTGTTTTCTTTATGATAAAGCCTACTGTATATTAATTCCCAGTTATATGTCATTAATTCATCTTTTAGTGCATTCAAGGAATCCTCTGTCCTAACCTGTCTGTGGTCTGTTATCTTGATGTAATTTCTTGTACTTAGTGTCATATAAAATAAACACTGGTAAGTGATCAGTAATGTCATTTAACAGACCACTGGTTATATTGTTCTCTAAGACATTTGTGAAAATATTGTCAATTAATGTTGCATAGTGCGATGTGATTCGGCTGGGTCTGGTGGTTTTAGGATACAGACTTAAACTGTACATGGAATTAATAAATTTGTCTATCAATATATGCTTTGGGTTTTAGTATATCAATGTTGAAATCAACACAAATAAACATAACTTTTTGATTTGTTTTTGTGAAATTTTCCTCTATCCAATTATTAAAAATATCTATATTAGATCCTGGTGTTCTATAAATACAACTTATGACATTTTTCTTTTTTTCCATGAATAATTCAATAGAAACACATTCTGGAACATTATCCACCACAACGGTCATTTTTCCACCATTTTGTAATTAAGATTCTTGTCCATAAAAAAGCCACACCTCTTCCATTTTTATTTTCTCTGTTTTTAAAAATCAGTTCATACCCTTCTATTTCGAAGTCTATACCCTTTACATTGTTGATCCAGGTTTCTAGTATTGCAATAATATTGGAAGATAGTGAAAACTGCTGGAGGTAACTGTTTGATGTGATGAAAATTGGCATACAGGCTTCTGCTATTAAAATGAATTATTGATAACTTATGTTCTGTTTTAATCATATTATTGAATTGCTCATCAGTATAGTGGTGGCAATTGTCATGAGTTCTATTTAAAAAAATTGCTACCAGGATCTACATATATCATTTTCAATGTCTTGATGATGATAGTTGTTACAGTATATTGAAATGTATTAAGCCCAATATCCTCAAGTTCAGCAGTCCTCAGGTGTCTTTGTATAGGGTGTATTTGAGTTGTTTTTGTTGTCATGATAAATCAGATGATGGTTGTAAGTCTTTTAGCAAGTCCTTATCCTATTCTGGCAATTATGCTGGTTTAGGTGTGCTGCTGCAGGGCTGGCTCGGACGGATAATGAGTTTTGTTATACCTTAAATATGCAATGTCCCCCCTTGCTCTTCTAGCTTTCAGTTCAGGTGTCAAGTTTTTTCTTTACTTCCCCACTGTATCAGTGAAATCCTCATTGATGTATATTTTAGTTCCTTTTAAGGATTTGGCTCTTTGAAGGATAGATGTTCTGTCCTTGTGCTGCAGGAGCTTCGCCACAATGGTCCTCGGTCGATCAGCTCCAAGTTTCCCTATATGGTGGCCTCTCTCCATACCATCTCCTGTGAAAGCTGTAACTTTTCCGAACAAAGCCTTTTCATTTTCTCCTCCGTGTTGACCCAGGTCTCTCCCGGTGACTCCTCAATCCCCTCAAACACCAAATTATTGCATCTAATATGTCCCTTCAGGTATACCAGTTTATCCATGACAGTTAGCACGCTGTCACACACTCTGAAAATATCAGATTGCAGTGAACTGTTGCATTCTGAATATTTGGTCATGTCGGCTTTTATGTCATCCACATCCTTTTTTGTAAATTGTAGACTTGTCTTAACCTCTTGTAGTTCCCTCGTTAAGCCGTCCACTCTGGCAGTAGTTGAATCCATAACAGTTTTGACAAAGCCTTGGAATGTTTCTTGCTGTTGTTGTAGAAGCACAGAGGACAGTTCCTTTTGTTGTTGCATCAATTTGTTTACCTGTGTCAAAGACACATGCTCCTCCTCTGATTTTATCTCTGCTCTTGGTTTAGGTGGAATTTTACCACAATTGCTTCCACTGTCACTGGGCCTGTTGGTTGAAGCTCCAGCCTGCTTGATGGGTCAGCAGGAAAAGACTGAGCTGGATTTACTGTTTATGCCGTAATACTGCAGCGGCGTGTGCCCTTCCCAGCCAGAGGGGTCTGTGCAATTGCTAAGAGGCTGACTGAAGCAGCCTACAGTCGGCAGGGGAAGAGTCTTCACTCTGGCTGCTCAGCGCAGTGGAGTGGACGCTCCGGGCTGGGGAAGGGCTCCATCTCTGGACGGTGACAGAGACAGCGGCTCACACAGAATCACTTAACTGTTCGTGTATTAATGTGTGGTTGTTGTCCTTCCAGGCTGAGGATAAACTCTCTTTCCAATCTATTCACGTTTTCGATTGGTGTTTAGGAAAAGCACTCTGCGCAGGAGTCAGTGAATGCTATCTGTAAGAGAGACTTTTCTTCATAAAGCAGTTGAATCAATCCTTGAGTAATTTATACCCCCATACACAGGGGTGGCGATCATTAAGAGACTATTGAGAGATCAAAAATTGGCCAGCTCTCTCAATGATCTTTCAGTGATCTTCCAGTGATCTCCATGGTCTCTTCAAAGATTTGACTCAGTCCAAAACACACAAGGATCTCCCAAACATTTACAGAGAAACAGCTTTGTCAAGACTTTAGGAGATCAGACCTGGCCAATTAGGATCTCGCAATGGTCGGCTGTGGCACAGATGTACTGCAGCCGACTACTGGTCACAAGGTGGTTTGATTCCCACTCTGCAAAGGAATCAGTCTGCATGTCGAAGTGTCCTTGAGCTAGATACTGAACCCCAAATGCTCTTGGTGAGTCAGGCCAGTGCTTTGCAGCTCTGCCGCCATCAGCGTGTGTGCAGTGATCCCGAGTGCAAGTCTGTACTATGCTCAGGTCGTTTGGTTATTTTCCTTTTTCTGTCTGTATATTTAGTCTTGATCAAGATGATGATTATTTGTGCTTTTATTTTGACTGCGCCGTGACAGGACTTCCACCTGTCAAGACTGCGCATGGCCTGTCACAGCTGTTTGTGTTTGATTAATTACTTTGACTCCACACCTGTTTGTTGGTTGAGTTTAATTCGCTATTTAAGTTTGCTGGCTAGTTCATTCCTCGCTGCGACCTCACCCTACCCAGGCTGGAATCCCCTACTCTGATTCCAGTCTTTCCTCAGTTTTGGATTTTGTCTCTCTCGTGATTTTGTAAGTTACCCTTTATGGTTTTTGCAGTATTTGTATTTCTCTTGTTATCTCCCTTCGAGGTCTTGTTTATAGCTTTTTGTATTATGCCCCTCGTGGCAAGTTCTTTTGTTTTTTATAATTTAATAAATAAGAAAACTCACTGCAGGCAATTGGTGCCTTATTTCTGCCCTGAAAGGGGCATTTATAACAGTAGGTCACAGCCAGCTGGTACCAGTGGCAGTGAGTTTGTTTGTTTGTTTGTTTTTTTCTCTATTTTTTCCCTTTTCAGGTGCCTGCATTTTTTTGGAG
Source organism: Pholidichthys leucotaenia (assembly GCA_020510985.1). Classification (NCBI taxonomy): domain Eukaryota; kingdom Metazoa; phylum Chordata; class Actinopteri; order Cichliformes; family Pholidichthyidae; genus Pholidichthys; species Pholidichthys leucotaenia. The sequence goes on from CM035843.1 coordinate 290,522,298, forward strand.
TTATGGCATCGTTTGGGCGAGGTTACCCAATGAGCCTGGGGTTTGAGCTCTGCCAGGCTCTTATGGAAATAGATGACCTCCTAGCCCTAGCTTGTCAACATTCCACACCCAAAGACGTTTTATGATACCTGGACTTCGCAGAGGTGGCTGTGCTGTGTCATCCTCGCCTTTCTGAGTATGCCGAGGGGAGGGAGAGGATATCCCAGTTATCGGCGCTTCAGCAGAGGAACCGTGAGTTGGAGAAGAACTTGACCAGGAAGCCTAGATTGGGGCCAACGGGGAAGCACTCCCGGGCCTCGGTTCCATCAACTCCTCGTCAGGTCCCTGCTACAGCTCCAGCTTCCGTGTCTCTGGCTCCAGGATGCCGTTTCCCAGCGCACAGTAGGAGGAGGGCAGCTGGGGTCCTCAGCGAAGATGAACAGTGGGCAGCTGAATTCATCAGGGGCCATATTGCTGAAGCTCTCACCTCCCACGATCCGAATAAGATCCTGAAGAGCGTGGTGGCAACAGTCGGGTTTGTGGAGGCGCATCCTGGTTTAGGTAATTATCCTGAATTTGCTGAACTGCTGTCTACCGTCTCCGCTCTCCAGCAACGGTTTCCGGGGCTGGCGATAGGCTCGTCTCCAGCCCGAAGACACCGCCGCCTGGCACAGAACTCTTCTCCTCCCTGTGACATGGCTGTCCCGGGACGGATGGAGAAGAACCACTGAGTGAACACGCCTCCAAATTCCCGTTATTACCCAGCCACGGGCCGCCAGAGGAATTCCTCTGTGTCCCAGCCAGGAGTTTTTTCTCCTCCATGTCAGGGAGAATTGTCGGCAGCTTTAGCCCCTGGGTTTTCCTCGTCAGCTGTTTCACCAGCTCCTTTTTCTCGAGTCGTCGCAGCTGTATCCCCCTCTTCTATGGCGCTTTCTTCAGCTGCTGAGAGTCCAGCTGTTTCTTCTCTGGCTCCACCCGTCACCGTATCTGCAGGAACGGTTCCTCCATGCTTTCCAGATGGGTCCACAATCACCGCTACTACGGGAAAGGGAAGAATTGGGCCAGCTGCAGCAGGAACCATCGTACCCCGGGAAAGCAGGCAAGTGTTTTTTTCATTCTATATCACAGTCTGATGAATTTACCTTGTCTGATTCCTGGGGGTTAGGCTCAGGTTATGCAGTTCACTGAGTCCTCACCACCTGCTGCAGCCATAAAAACATTTTAGCTACCTCTGTGTCTCCTCCTTTATTCCCCAAGTGTCTGCCGGTTCCAGGACCTAGCCGCTGGACAGAGGAAGAGCCTGCGGACCTGGAAAGCCTGGTTCCAGCAACGCAGCCAAGGTATGGACATAGGAGGAGGGGGGTCTGCTACCCTGAGCCTGAGCTGACGATGAAGCATCCCCGGGTTTCACCTGCGCAAACTTCAGCCCCAGCTAGAAGAGAATCTCCTGTTGCCACACCGGGTGAGCCACCTGCATGGGTTACAACACCAGGGGGTTCTGAGACTGCAGAAACCATCATGCCTGCTGTTGGGGCCACTGCAGCAGAGTTTGAGTTGGACCTCCAGGAGGACGGGCCCGAGACATCGCATTCCGGATTGACGGGGTCCTGGACAGCGGTGGAACTTGAGCTCAGGCAAGTACTGTCCTTTGTTTTCATTGTTTCTGTTTTGGAGAGATCTTGTCTGACTCTTGGTGGGGGGAGCCGGGTGCTGCCATCAGTAGCATCTGAGCTCGCCTTGCCGGGTTCCACTACTGCTGGTGACCCTGACCCTGTTCCTCTCCCTCCTTCTTTCGAGTCTTCTCTCAGGGTCAGCGATGATCTGCCAGCTACACCGGAGATCTCTGTGGGTTCTGGTCTGCCATCTGAGGTCTTCGTAGGTCCAGCTGTTCCGGCTGAGGTCGTTGTGGAGACGTTGCCCCAGCCCGGGATCTCCAAGAGTGTGGATTTTCCGCAGTCTGGGTCTCCATGGGTGCTACGCTCTAGCCCAGGGGCCATCGTGGGTGCAGCTACACCTCAATCCAGGGCCATCGTGGGTGCAGCAATGCTTCAATCCGGGGCCATCGAGGGTGCCACAATGCCTCAAATCTGGGGCCACCATGGGTGCCGCAACGCCTCAATCCGGGGCCACCGTGGATGCTGCAACGCCTCAATCTGGGGCCACCAAGGGTGCCACAACGCCTCAATCCGGGGCCACCGAGGGTGTCGCAACGCCTCAATCCGGAGCCACTGAGGGTGCTGCACCCATACCTAAGGCTGTTGTGGGTCCTCTACTTTCTTCTGGTTCCATCGTGGTTTGTCCCTCGCCATGGTTTGTTTTGGATGTCCATCTTCTAGTTCCGGGGGTCCACAGTAAGCACTGGTTCCATCTGCCACCCCCAGGGGGAAGTGGGTGGTGCACTGTGGTCTGCTGGCCCAGAGATGCAGGAAGGCCACCCGACAAACTTTCGCAGTTGCTAGGGTGATTTCTGTGTCCTGGGAGGCCACCCGATGGACTTTTTCTTCTATGTTAGTAGTGCTGGAGACCTGGTAGGATGCCCGACCTTTTTCACCTGATGGTCAGGTGGAGCTGGGACTTTGGTAGGCCACCAGAACAGTTTTTTTGTTTATCCAGTATTACTTAGTTCTTTGCACCTTGTTTTTTCAGTGTGTGTTTTGTTTTCATGTCTCTCCCGCCAGGCCTGGCTCCCCCCACCGCCCTCCCAGGGTTGGTTTTTGAAGTTATTTCTGTTTGGTGGGGCGGGGGGGGGTGTGTGTTCTCTCTTCCCTTTGATGTTATTGCGGGGTGTCTGGATTCCACCCCTTAAGGGAGGGGCACTGTAGTGATCCTGAGTGCTGGTCTGTACTGTGCTCGGGTAGTTTGGTTATTTTCCTTTGTCTGTATATTTAGTCTTGATCGTGATGATGATTATTTGTGCTTTTATTTTGACAGCGCCGTGACAGGACTTCCACCTGTCAAGTCTGTTCATGGCCTGTCACAGCTGTTTGTGTTTGATTAATTACTTTGACTCCACACCTGTTTGTTCATTGAGTTTTAGTTTGCTATTTAAGTTTGCTGGCGAGTTCATTCCTCGCTGCGACCTCAGCCTACCCAGGCTGGAATCCCCTACCCTGATTCCAGTCTTTCCTCAGCTTTGGACTTTGACTCTCTCGTGATTTTGTAAGTTACCCTTCATGGTTTTTGCAGTATTTGTATTTCTCTTGTTATCTCCCTTTGAGGTCTTGTTTATAGCTTTTTGTATTCTGCCCCTTGTGGCAAGTTCTTTTGTTCTTTATAATTTAATAAATAAGCACACTCACTGCAGGCAATTGGTGCCTTATTTCTGCCCTGAAAGGGGCATTTATAACAGTGTGAATGTGTGGATGGCAAGTTCTATAAAGCGCTTTGGTCATCCAGAGATGAGTAAAACGCACTATATAAGTGAACGCCATTTAGTGATCTCCGTGTGTAGAGGGGCCTTTACAGCATGCTCAAAACCCACTATTTCTGCCACTTCCTTGATCTTGTAGCTAAGTTTAAAATCAATTTGTCGTACTCGCTGCTACTATGTGGCACTTGTGATGTTGCTCATAGGACACATTATAGTGTTACACGGGTGGTGATGTTGCCCGGAGTATAAGAGGGCTGCACAGCAGAGGGGTGGTCTCTTGACCACCTCTCAGCCTGACGGGAGCGTCTCTGTACCGACAGTGAGTCTTTAATAAAGTCCTGTGTAGTTCACCACTCGCCTCATCATTGTCTTATGTTTACCTCCACCAGGCCGAAAAGGCCAGGAGGAGGTTATGTTTTTGCCGGGGTTTGTCTGTGTGTTTGTTTGTCTGTCTGTCTGTCTGTCTGTCTGTTTGTCTGTTGGTTAGCAAGATAACTCAAAAAATCTTGGACGGATTTCCATGAAACTTTCAGGCGTTGTTGGAAATGGTACAAGGAAGAACTGATTAAATTTTGGGGGTGATCCGGTTCACCGTCTGGATACAGGAATTTTTTAAAGCATTTTTCATTCAACACTGTGACATACAGCCATTTTCAACATGTGCGCAGGCACAATGGAGGGCGCTGGTCGTCGTGTCTGCAACACAAACTCTGCGTTCTTCAACGTTTTAGGCACAAAAGGACGCGGAAAACACTGCTGGCCTGGGCCCGCCAGCGTGCCTGTGTTTGTGCGCAACTGCAAAACCTCACACGGGCAGCTGTCCGCCGACGGATTCTTTGGCAGAAATTCCCCGGCCAGCCATAGGAGCTGCGCATTTGGCAGAAATTCACCGGCCAGCCATAGGCGCCGCGCAAAAACGAGCTCTCTGCCGGCGAAGCTTCTAAATTCTCGTTTGCCGCGGAGCGCAACCCCCCAAAAAATAATATTGTAGTGAACTCAATATGAGCACCCTACTTGGCTTGCCAAGTGGGTTGACCCTATTGGCGACACAGGTAGAGTGCGGGACTCTGGAGCGGGAGGCGTGAGTTCGAACCTCCCGGTGGGACGTCGCCATGTCGAGCAGCACGTTACAATATAATATAAAACCCACGGCAACCTGTCTACCCAATTTGCATCCATCAGTGGAGGAGATGGACACAACAGCAACACTTCAGTTTATTACCTCCGCCAAGGAGGCAATGCTTTTACTACTGAACCACTAATCCTATCACTATCAGATTGATTGCCATTGATTAATTGTGTGTTTATTGCACTGTCCCTGTCAAATAAACAAATAATCATTGTGAATCCAATTGCTAGTCATATGTTTACATGCTCAAGGAATCTGAAAACGTACACACAAACACTGTATGGGGGGAATTGTGGCGCTTGGCGGAGGTCTGCGCTCTCCGAGTGCTTTTCTAGTTTATAGATGTAACATTTGGCAACGAGGATAAAGTTATGGATGCTGGCATGTTTTCAATTCGGCCATTTTTGGAGTCTCTGGGAGAGCCTCTGGTGCCTTGGGCGAGATGGTTCGCCGCTTTTAAAAACTATTTGGTGGCGCTAAACCTTGGTGAACTGACGAAGCTACGGACATGGGCAATTCTGGTCCACAATTTAGGTAGGGAAGGACAGCGTATCCTTGCTACCTTGGGAGTTAGCGATAGCTTTGAGGATGTGGTTGAGCTAATGGCGCAACATTTTCGCACACCTGTAAACGTCATCATCAGGAGGATCCAGTTTTGGCAACGCCACCAGCGAATCAGCGAGTCGGTGCAGCACCATGTTGCAACCTGCGGCAGCTGGCTGAAGACTGCCAATTTAGTGATTTGGAGGAAGAAATGGTCCGCGACCGAAACTACTAACACACTCCAGCGAACTGATTCTAGCCATGGCTGTGGAAATAGCTCAACAGTGTGAAGCAGTGGATAAGCCATCACACGACCTCGGTGAGAGAGCTATGTTATGCCCCTATAACTTGCAATCAATGACGCAGGCTGTGGATCCGGAAAGCGAAGACAGCGAACAAGAGGAATGTACTGCAGCTGTAAAGATGAGATCCGCCCCAGGATCGCCCAAATGTTCGGGTTGTGGGTCCACTAAGCACTGGTACAAGGCTGGAGAGTGTCTGACGAGAGGTAAACGCTGTAGCAAGTGCGGACACCTGCATCATTTCACCAGGGCCTGTAATAGGTTCGAGCAAGGGGAACGGCGACACAAAGCAGATACCCCTGCTCCAACTCCTATGGTGATTTGCTCCGGGGGAAGCTGTTTGCCCCGCAGGTACAGCTCCAGCGGGCTATTTACGTGACACAAGTAATTGGAAAATCTTGTGTCTCACTAATCTCTCTATCGAAGATATTGAAGATTTGTATGTCTTCGTGGTAACGGTGATCGGGATCTTTCTGATTGGAACTGGGATTGTCCTGGTGTACCGCAAATTGCTGAAGATGGATACAACCTATCAAAATGCTGGCCAGGCGAGGTGCATCTGTCAAATTGAAAAATTGGAGAAGACCCTGATAGCGACAAATGGAGAACTGTCTCGGAAGGTGGATTACATCATGGTCTCGCTTAGGTCTTTCCACGATGGATTTAAAGCCCCGCAATGAAGGATTAAGTACTGAATCTACAGAAGAAATAAAAAGCCTTCTCTGTGATCAGTCCGATTTGGCTCAATTTCCCCATGAAAATTCCTCCTGGCTGTCTGCAGTCTGTGTTTTCAAAATCATCGAGCATAAGGCCTTGGACAGCCATCTGCACAGCCTGCCAAGATAAGGACTCGGCGGCAGCCAGACAAAACATCTCCTGCCAAGTGTCCTTGTTGTCTCTCTTATTATTATCAACACTGCTCAACACCGCACACACATTGATCCATGAACTGAATAAAGATACACACACTGCTCTCTTGTGTCTTGTGAATCCTGTGTAGCGAATGTGCATCGAGAGCTTTTTTTTTCCTTGAAATCTTAATATTGATTAATTATGTAACCAGTATTTTGAATCAATGATTTTTTTGCTCCTTCCTATTGTTGCTCGTATTATTCTTATTCTTATGCTTGTACCCACTATCCTGTTGGCAGGCGCGTCTCTGATGCAGCCGCGTCACTGGAAATGCAGGTTCATTTTCTGTGTCAAGTCAAATTCTCTCGTATGTTATCAGTGATCTGTTAATGTACTTGGCAATAAATCTTTTCTGATTCTGATTCTGATTCTGATTTACATCGTCTCCCCAAGCACAGATGGCCATACATACTGTATGGTGAAGTTGGGCGGCGAGGAGGTGCTGTTACTGGTGGACATGGGTGCGGTGAGGTCTGTGTTGAACTGGCCTACTGTGAGGAGTTTTTTCCCATATCACCGAGTGAGAGGTCTTTCAATGCCATTTTGTGGCTATGGTGGGAATAGACTGCCCATTGTGGGTTCGTTGGAGCTGACGGCTAGATACAAGGCAGCGGAGGTAGCCAATCTGCAGTTTGTGGTGACTGCCAGCGGAGTAAATGTGATGGGCTGCAACCTTTTCTACAGACTTGGCTTCACGATCACCGGTGGTAGTGGAGAGAAGTGGTCGGGCTGTAGCTTGTGGGGCCGTCCGGTTCCGTGAGTGTTGGACGACGCAATATGGGACGAACCTTGGCCTAGCATTCTGGAAGATTAGCAGGACCAACCCCGTCCAGGGCCATCGTGGGAGGGTGCCTGCACCAGGGTCCAAGTTGCCCTAGCTGATGGAACTGGGCGGTACCATGGGATACCCGTGACAGCGGCTGGGTCGAGTGGATGACTTATCCTGTTTCCGGAGTTCGGCTGGGAGGTACCGAGAGGCAGCGGGTCGCAACGGCTTTGCCAGCGTCTGAAATGAAAGTGAGCGGGGCAGGACCGGCTGGCACAGTAAAACGACGTGCCACACAGGAGCACTGGAAGCCGAGTCGGGCTCCTCTAGGGGTTGCCGATGTGGTCCAGCCCAGAGGGGTGGCCCAGTTGAAAGGAGTTCATAAGAAGCGCAAACGTCAGAAGGAACAGGTGGTGGCTGTTTGGTAGGACGGCTACCTTCAGCTGTCTGATGGCTCATGGAGACACCTTAATGCGCTGCGGCACACCACTGATTAACCTGTTGAACTCCGGGATTCTGCGGGCGGTCACGTCTCTGCGTCATAGTGCATCTCAGTGCGCACTGAAAAAAAAAAGCTGCATTTCCGTTCTTCCAGTACAGACACAGCCACGAACAGAAAGCCAAAGGAGTGTTTGATTGGTTTAAATTTGACTGACCTCTCATTCGACTAGTAAGAGCCTTGAATTGGGTTTCTGAAACCTTGAAGAACCAATGACTGAAAACCTAGCAATAAGGACCTGCCTACCAACGACCGCGAATACAACGAGCCAATTGAAGCAGAGAAGTTCGACAATTGCAACGCGTGCGTCCCCGTGCGTAAAATCTTTTTTGTCTAAGCCGCTGGGTGACTCATATTGAGACCTGTGTGTAACGGTAGCGTTAGCCACTCTCAGCCGTTAGCCAGTCTTTTTTTATTACCTCCGCCAGGCCGAAAAGGCCAGGAGGAGGTTATGTTTTTGCCGGGGTTTGTCTGTGTGTTTGTTTGTCTGTCTGTCTGTCTGTCTGTTTGTCTGTTGGTTAGCAAGATAACTCAAAAAATCTTGGACGGATTTCCATGAAACTTTCAGGCGTTGTTGGAAATGGTACAAGGAAGAACTGATTAAATTTTGGGGGTGATCCGGTTCACCGTCTGGATACAGGAATTTTTTAAAGCATTTTTCATTCAACACTGTGACATACAGCCATTTTCAACATGTGCGCAGGCGCAATGGAGGGCGCTGGTCGTCGTGTCTGCAACACAAACTCTGCGTTCTTCAACGTTTTAGGCACAAAAGGACGCGGAAAACACTGCTGGCCTGGGCCCGCCAGCGTGCCTGTGTTTGCGTGCAACTGCAAAACCTCACACGGGCAGCTGTCCGCCGACGGATTCTTTGGCAGAAATTCCCCAGCCAGCCATAGGAGCTGCGCATTTGGCAGAAATTCACCGGCCAGCCATAGGCGCCGCGCAAAAACGAGCTCTCTGCCGGCGAAGCTTCTAAATTCTCGTTTGCCGCGGAGCGCAACCCCCCCAAAAAATAATATTGTAGTGAACTCAATATGAGCACCCTACTTGGCTTGCCAAGTGGGTTGACCCTATTGGCGACACAGGTAGAGTGCGGGACTCCGGAGCGGGAGGCGTGAGTTCGAACCTCCCGGTGGGACGTCGCCATGTCGAGCAGCACGTTACGATATAATATAAAACCCACGGCAACCTGTCTACCCAATTTGCATCCGTCAGTGGAGGAGATGGACACAACAGCAACACTTCAGTTTATTACCTCCGCCAAGGAGGCAATGCTTTTACTACTGAACCACTAATCCTATCACTATCAGATTGATTGTCATTGATTAATTGTGTGTTTATTGCACTGTCCCTGTCAAATAAACAAATAATCATTGTGAATCCAATTGCTAGTCATATGTTTACATGCTCAAGGAATCTGAAAACGTACACACAAACACTGTAAGGGGGGAATTGTGGCGCTTGGCGGAGGTCTGCGCTCTCCGAGTGCTTTTCTAGTTACTACTGTTCTTATTTGTTTTGAAAAATGGTTCGCAAAAACCACAATCATGGAAGTGGAGATGGTTTGACCGGGTCGGGTGACCAGAACCACAAGTCCATAACAACCGGACCAGCTTCATGTTCGTCTGACATCTGAGGAACAGATGTTCGCCAACGACACTGCTGTTGTGGACAGGTAAGTGTTATAAGCTAAATTATTCTTTATCAATGAAAATAGTAATAAAAATGACTTTTGACCGATCGGTAATTACAATGGTCCGTCATGGCCACAAGTTTTTTTGTGCGCCGAGCTTCTCTGTAGCGGGGGGGCGGGTGTTATCCTCTACATTACAGATATTTTAGTATAATTTTTATTGCACTGTAAGTTATTTTTTCTTGTAAAAAAAGGCCACACATTTTTTACGTGGCATGTTTCTTTGTGTGTGGGGGGCTTGTTTGTTCATTCATTCATTCATGAATGAACAAACAACCCCCCCCACACACACACAGCCCTGAGTGTCACCTTTCATTAGAGCCCAAGATCAAGCTTCTATGTTGAAGCATTCAAAAGTTATAGACGTTTTTCCAAACTGTGCCATTTGGTACAGTTTGGCACAGTTCAAAAACGCCTGGGAACAACCTGAGAAAAAAGCTGTGTAATATATTCATTTTTTGTGGTATTGTTACAAAATTTTGACCTCAGCTTGATAACACTTGGCTCTACATTTCTGTTGCATTTTCCAGCCAGTATCTGACAGCTGTGTGTTATTTGCAAGCATTTGTATCTAAAAAAACACCCAGGCGAACTTTATTTTCTTCAAATTCAGTATGTTTAGATGACTGTTACTCAGTGGCAGGAGCACTTAGAGAGATTATGACTGTTTTGCCAAAAAATTCAAAGTGTTTTCTTTTAAATGAGACCAACCCCATGAAGATGCTGCGAAGGGTTGAAGGACAGCTTTTGATTTACTTTGGGTATTTTATTTTTAGGCGTTTTTAGGGAAATTGACCAGAGTTCAAGGGGTTAAAAGGAGGTGTCCCAACGACGAAGTGGGTCACCTCCAGGCGCAAAGAGAAAAAGATGCTCTGGACGGGGCCTGCCTGATGGGTCTCTGAGGGGTGGTTTCTTCATGGGGGGCAATGTTTGTTACATGATGTTATTGTGTGAATTGTCCTGGGTATAAAATAGATATACATACTAGTGTGTTCATTGCACGTTTTGATATGAATAATAATGAAGTGATTTATTGAGTTTATCTCTGGTTGTATATACTAGTACATACCCATGCATGCCCATAGAAACCAAGTATAAGCAAGTATTTCTGCATGGCCATTGCTGAAGGGTCTCCTCCTGTCTCAGACGGCTGTGTTGTTCAGAGTCATGCCTGCGGCGTACTGCTCGAACCTGAGGTGTTTCATCTTCACGGCATCTTTTCTGACGTGCAGCAGTTCTCCTCACTCTATTGCTCTCCATCTGGTGGGGCTTCTTGCTCTTCTTCGTTCAGATCACTGGTTGAGGGATAGGTGTGTTGTAATTCCAGTTCATGGACAGGATCATGAAAATAGATCTGAGCAAAAAGTGACTTTCAACCCTGTTCAGGAAGACCCGTGCATGCCCGTGGAAACCCAGAAACCGGAGCACCCAGAGAAAATCAGCACTTTGCTTGGCATTTTACACATTTGTAGTGTAGACTGCCATTCTTCACGGGTACTGCTTCGAATGGGTGTGGTTTAAAGTAGTGTGTCCTATTCTTAATTGGGTGACAGGCTGACGCACTGACAGAGATTTCTTGAATTTATAGAGTGCCTTCTGCCTTACTGAGTGAGATTTCCAGATTTACTGCTTCGAATGGGTGTGGTTTAAAGTAGTGTGTCCTATTCGGTCTCAGCTTGTCTGTGCCCTGCCTGGCGTGCAGTGTTGGCGGCCAGCCGACTATTCCGCATCTCCTCGGTCTCAGCTTGTCTGTGCCTTGCCTGGCATGCAGCGTTGCTTGCTTTGCGGGCATTTCGGGCTTCAAATGACTCAGCACGTGCATGGCGCACTGCCACACGTTTCCTGTCTGTCTGTGCATCCCTTGTCTGTCATACCCTATGCTGGTGAAGGGTCTCCTCCTGTCTCAGACGGTTGTGTTGTTCACAATCATGCCTGCGACGTACCGCTCAACCCGCAAGTGTTTCATCTTCGCAGCATCTTTTCTGACATGCAACACAGTCATGCCTGGGAGGTACTGCTCGAACCGTAGCTGTGTCATCTTCACAGGATCTTTCCTGACATGCAGCAGTTCTTCTCTTCTTCTTCTTCTTCTCTCGGTTACTGGCGGATAGCAAACAACTGAAAGGTGCATACCGCCACCTACTGTACAAGAGTGTGTAACATTATGTCAACTGAGCCCGACCCCTAAATTCTATGACTTAATCCTGTTATTTAAAAAAGAGAAAAGAGCCCTCCTCATGATTCTTATTGCCTCTCCATTTCCATCTGTTCCCAGAATCCCAGTTAAATCCCATTCCCTACCAGCTTCTCGAACTTCATTTTCCATTATCTGTCTTTCATTTCCGTATTTGTGACAGTGTAATAAGATGTGCTCGACATAGCAGTTCTCCTCACTCTATTGCTCTCCATTTATGTAGGGTCTGGTTGGTCTATATGACATCATAAAGACATCAAGGCAGGCATCATAGGACACTACATCATAGGTAGCCAGTCATAAAATACATCAAGGCAGGCATCGTGAATGATGGTCTATATGACATCATAAAGACATCAAGGCAGGCATCATAGGACACTACATCATGGCATCGCAAGTCCTATGTAGCCTGAGATCATAGGATCATCATAGGACAGCATGCAGACATCATAGGCAGGCATCTTCTTCTTCTTCTTCTTCTTCTTCTTCTTCTTCTTCTTCTTCTTCTCTCGGTTACTGGCGGATAGCAAACAACTGAAAGGTGCATACTGCTACCTACTGTACAAGAGTGTGTAACATAATGTCATCTGAGCCCAACCCCTGAATTCTATGACTTAATTCTGTGTTATTTAAAAAAGAGAAAAGAGCCCTTCGCGTGATTCTTATTGCCTCTATAGGCAGGCATCATAGGACACTACATCATAGGTAGCCAGTCCTATTGCCTATATGATGGCATCGTGAGTCCTAGGTAGCTTGAGATCATAGGATCATCATAGGACATCATACAGACATCATAGGCTGTCCTATGAAGTCCTATGATCATGACACACAGACACACAGAGATTTCTTGAATTTATAGAGTGATGTTGTATTGAGGGGTTGTTTTGTATCTTATTTTTTTTTTTAGGAACATAGTTTTTCGTTTAATGGACTATAATAATAGAGACGGCAGAATAATCTGTCTGGCAGTGTGGGGGTGGGACGGTAGTCCACCTGTTCCCCCCCCCCAGCCTTAGCTGCTTGTGTGAATGAGGTAGGCCCTAATGATTTTCTGTTCACTTTAGAGTGTGATTCGGGTTCCACATTTGGGAGGGTTCCAACTGTGTGTGTTTGCCCATTTTTTTTTGGGGGGGGGTGATGTTGCTCATAGGACACATTATAGTGTTACATGGATGGTGACCTTGGTCACAAAGTTATGAGGAAAAACAGACACACAGACAGGAAATCTAAAAGAAGAAGAAGAAGAAGAAGAAGAAGACCAGCCTGGGTGGCCGACATCTTGGCTGTGCATTACCGCCACTGACTTGATGATCATCACTCTATATCCTTGTTTAAGGAGCTCTCACAAGGTGCTCCAAACAACTCATGTGTGAAAAAATTATCCGTCCTAGGACTGTGTCCTCGGCGGCATCAATAGCTGTGCCAGCCAGCCAGCCAACCGGCCAAACCGGCACACATGACATAGAGTGAAGTGATGATATAGAGTAAAGTACGAGGAGACGAAGAAGAGTGATGACTGAAGATAGAGTTGAGGTTCGACTGGACACAGCAATGATGATAGGACTACAGCTCCTGAGCAGATGGAGTGATGATTTCAAGTGAAGTATGTGGCGGTAATGCACCTGTAAGCTGGTTGCCAACCGCCACTCAAACCTAAAAGAAGAATGAATGAATTTATTTATTTATTTTCGGATAATACAGTACAGGTTAAAGAAACTGTATAATATTCCACGTGAGTTATCCGAAAGAAGAAGAAGAAGAAGGGATGGTCTCGTCCTCATCATTGTCTTACGTTTTATAGACATAACAGCACTACAACAGAATTTGACTACCATTATTTTCATCCTGATTTGTTGGGTCATATTGTCCATCACATCACAGAGATTAATTTAGCATTAGACATTTGTCCCTCTAAAAAGGAGAAAATCTAACAGATCAATAACCCCATGGTACAACACAACAAACCACAATCCGAAACAGGAAACAGAAATTAGAAAGAAACTGGCACTCCACCAAATTGTATGAGATTACTTATATTCAGCAATGGCCACGGCTCTGTAACTTTTCCTATAAATTTGCAATTTTTTAAAAATAAATTTGTGACTTTTTATTAGAAACCTGCCTTTTTGTCGTAAATTCGGGGTTGTGTAGTTTTAACGTAAAAATTTCCACTTTTCCCCATTGAAATTCACAACTTTTCCCTCGTATTTTTTTTTTTTTTTCCCACTTTCCAATGTTGCAGAAGCGGAAGCCGTATGTGGTCCCGGAGCCGTAGGTTGCAGGCCGATCAGTGGGCGGGCCTGACCCGGTGGAGGGGCGGGCCGTTGTGAGGTCGCAGCCGTTTGTGTCTTTTGTGCTAAGGGAGTGAAGAGAGAGTGGAGTTCGATCTGACAGCGGCGTCTCTTCCCTCTTCCCCAGATCCTTTTAAAACTCCCTCCCGAACCTCTCCCCTTCTACCCCTGCCACCCTACCCATTCCCTGGACATTCTTCACGGCCCAGTTCGGGTAAGACCAGTATCTAATATTTTGCTGTTTTTTTTTTTGTTTTTTTTTGGTTCCCCCCCACTGTGAAGGACGGGAATAATTGTGCGTTCTGTAGGCCGCGGGGATCCGTTTATTTCCTGGACTGCACGATGCTAATGCTAGTTTAGCGAATGGAAAATTACCGTACTTTATTCAGCTTGACTTGATTTCCAGCTGCTGTGTTTTTAAGTGGTCTTTAGAAATCCGCGTGGTTGTACTACCTGCTAAAACAGAAATTATATTGGAAAAAAATGTTATGTTAACGTGGCTTTAAAGTAACGGTCTATTCGTGCTTGGTGTAGCTGTGATGTTCATCGCATGTGTGGGATCTGAGGTGTTAGAGGGGGTGGCTTGTTATAATCTAGGATGTACACTCAGCAGACTGTTTGGTCTAAAGTGGGATTGTTCGGCAGTCCTCAAAAGTAAAACGATGTCACCGCAGTTTATCCATGCCAGGAAATAGACGTGCACAAAGCGAGACAGTAGGTCATTGTGCTAATGTGAATAAGTGGACCCGGGCCAGTCTAACGTGAATTACTGAACTGAAACGTCATTCTTCTGAGGTGGCTGAAAAATGGAGCGAGTCTACAAGATGTTAGCCGCCCAGCATCACTTCAGAGATGTGCACTGACAGCGGATGTTCTCACTTTTTCCACCAACTACGTTTGCCTCTGACGGTCACATTTTCCACTCTGTTGCAGACGTTCAGCCAGTGACCAAAGACACATTTTGTTGGCCATTGTAGTGCATCTCTGTGTGCGTGGATTCAGCTGCAGCCATGGACTCCAGTTTGGTTGAAGGAGGACTTAATGTCACCTTAACTATCAGGCTACTCATGCATGGGAAGGTGAGTGTTTCTGCATATACTTGAATTAATTAAAAGGATAAAAATGTTCTAAGTTCACTTTGGATGGGATGAAAATAGAGATGAACAGATATATCAGACTGTATATTGGTATTGCCCAATATTTACATTGTTCACTGATATCGACCTATTGGCAAAAAAGATAAGATTCACCAGTGGCGATGGCTTCTACTTAAGTAGTGTTTCCCAGTTGTGTAGCATTGATTTTGCTCTTGAAACTGACAGCAGTAGCCTACAGCTCACATTTCAGAGTACATCCAGGACTGAAACGTTTTAAAGAATTTTAGTTAAAGGGGTTATTGACTGCACAACTCCCACAAGTCTTAATGAAATGTTTGTGACATATTTTGGTCAAATTTGCTTAATTATCAAATCCAGCCGGGGGTGGGCAATATGACCTAAAAATGATATCACGGTATTTCTGTGAATTTTCGCGATAATATTTTTCTCTGTATTACAGAATACAGTTTTTTTTCTTTTAAATTTATGTGACAATGACAGTTTCACAGGCCAGTATTATTTACCTTCAATTTATTCAGGAAAAACGAAACAAAACCTTTTATTTCTCCAGTTTATTATCCCCTGCCGGTCGAAGGACCCCTTTGGGCGAAGACCGAAGGGGGATTATGCTATTGGTCAGTCCGCCTGTCCATCCGTCCGTCCCACTTTTGTGAAATCAACTCCTCCTACAGTTTTGGTCCAAATGTTTTAAACTTGGTACCGTGGTTTGATATACACCGAGGATGCACATATTGCAATTTGGTTCTGATTGGATGATTTTTGTGGGAATTGTAGCCACTGACCTATGACCTGTTTCACCTCACTTCATAGACTGTAACTGTCTTGTGAAATCAACTCCTCTTACAGTTTGTTCCAGTTGTTTTGAAACTTGGTACCATAGTTTGATATACTCTGATGATGCGCATATTGCAATTTCACTCTCTTCGTATGACCTAAAGGTCAGGTCAGATTTCTCCCTAAATCTTCTAAACACAGTAACTACCAAAAGAAATGATGTCATCATCGTCGTCGTCATCATCATAGCAGTCTGTCAGGGGCAACAGTGACTGTTTCATTTAGGTCTGATCAGATTCCTCCACACAGCTCTGTCCTTCTCCTTCCACTGCCAGGAACTCGTGACCTTGTTAACCCGGGCGATGTTCAAGCTGGTATGAGTTGCTTTGTGACCTGACCATTTCATGAAACTGCTTGCAAAGTATTTGAGTACCACCAGCTTTTGCTGGACTAGCGACACATTCTTGGCAGATAGAGGTATTATCAGTGGCAAGGACAGGCCAAGACAAACTGACTCCAGTATCTGTTGCAGTGACTGACCAGATGATAGGTTTGTTTATCGCTGCTCTTTGTGTAGTGCATGTCATGATGCACCGACTGGCAAAAGTCCACCACAGACCTTGTGACAGATGTGCTTATCTGCCAGGATGTCCAGTCTCACCCCGTGTAACTGGGAGTGGTCCACCACAGACCTGTGACAGATACTGTTTTTAGTTCTGCCAGGATGCCCAGTTTCACCCTCCATGCCCTCGGAAGGGCGGGGTTGCCTTCAAATTGATACAGTAGTTGTATCTAATACACATCTTGGGTGACTTACATCCTCACCTAACTATGGGTTTGGGGTCAAAGGCTCAAAGTTAACATTGCAGTTGCACTATGGTCAATGCTACATTTACTATTGCTATAAAACGAATAAAGCTAGGGCGACTAAACCTGGTATACAGGTTCACCTTGAG
Organism: Pholidichthys leucotaenia; assembly: GCA_020510985.1. Lineage (NCBI taxonomy): Eukaryota > Metazoa > Chordata > Actinopteri > Cichliformes > Pholidichthyidae > Pholidichthys > Pholidichthys leucotaenia. The sequence goes on from CM035843.1 coordinate 290,538,827, forward strand.
ATCCTGAACTCTGACTATGGGTGTGGGATCAAAAGGTCAAAGCTTAACATTCCCTATGCCTTATTACTGTACAGTGAGTAAAGTTAGGGTCACCAAACTTGGAACACAGGTTCACCCTGTGACCTTGAAGTGTAACTATGGTTTTGGGATCGCAAGATCAAAGGTCAACATCAAAATGGCTTATAAACTATATCTCAACAACAAAGAAAGCTAGGGTCATCAAACCTGGTACACAGGTTCACTCTGAGGCCATAACCTCTGACTACAGGTTTGGGGTCCAAAGGTCAAGGTTGGCACTCCCTATGATTTCTTACTATAGAATGTGTAAAGCTCTCTAGGGTCACCATACTTACTACACAGGTTCACCTTGGGATCCTAACCTACAGCTATGGGTTGTATACTTTGTTGTATATTCATGGATGATGGGCTTATCATAATTTGGTTCTGCCACAGTAATTACATTGAAAACTGCTCACCGTCAGTAAGTATTGGTATCTTCAAAGATAACAGAGGCAGGGGATATTGCACTCGCCTCAGAGTACTCTTGTAAACAGTAGGGGTGGGGCAAAAGATCAATTCAGTGATGGATTGTGATACTTGACACTAACGACAATGCACTGATCGCTGAACGCATGGTTCGATCTTTTAATTATACATGTAAACGTTGCATACTCTTTTGGATATTTAACCAATTGTGTTTTTAGTCCCCTAGTTGGTGCAAGCACCCAGTCAAGTGAAGTCATAGCTTGTCTCGCGAGATTTGCAGCCAGCTTTGAAAGTTAGCTTACATTTTGGGCCTTTTTTGGGATTTTATAACAAAGATGGAATGAAAGACCTTGACATGACACACAGCTCGCAAGAAGTGCTGCACAAAAAACCCCCCAAAACTCTTGGAATTTGCAAGCAGCGCTCAGCGAAAACGTAAGTAATTTATTTATGAAGCTCTTTTCACAGACATAAAGCCACAAAGAGCTGTACAGTGAAATAGAATAAAAGGAACTTGATAGATAAAAATAATTTTAAAAATACAAAAGCAAGTCAAAACACAAGATTAAAAAATTTAAAAGTGTCAGACTTGCCATTAAAAAGCAGTTGAAATGAAACTCAACAGAAAGCCTCATTAAAAAAAAGTTTTCAGCTGCTTTTTAAAACAGTCCGCAGAGTATGCTAAACGTAGCTGTGTGGGAGTCAATTCCAAACAACACTGTCCACCACCCTCTGATGCATCTCCACAGAAAATAAAGCCCCGGAAATACTTTATTATATGAAAGCGATGTCAACAGTTTTACTTTGGGACACGTTACATATCCTGCGGAGGGGATGTTTAAATGTCTTAGCTGGACACAGTGAATTGTGTTAAAACATGCTTACAGTAGGCAGTCATGCCTTACATCATTTGAAAGTTTAGAATTTCATCTATTTGGTTATTAAAACAGATTTCAGACAAAATCATAACACTGGATTTAAATGTGACTTTAAACAAGCTAGCTTAGCATAGCAACAAAGCATTGACCTTCCTTGCCGTCCCTGAATGAATGATCGTTCAACAAATACTGTCCATTTGTATTGCAAAAGGTCCAAGAGATCCATTTGCATAAGTTTTATTGTTCAACTTGATGACGACGGGGAAAACTGCCCATAAAATAGGAGCATTTGTTTGAAACTCAGCAGCAAACGCTAGCTGATAATTGACAAAAACAATGCACTTCCAGGAGGCTGAACCAGAAACGGAAATCCAAGACTGGGATGGGTGTGTAAATTTGATTGACAGCCCATTCGACCCAATAGAGCCTCCATTTGGTGATTGAAGGCTGTGGAAACCCAATGAGTGATAAAGCTAGTCCACAGTGCAGCCTCATGGCTAATGGGAACACAATGAGCCAATTACAGCAGAGTAAGCAAATGAAGGATGTGTGGGCTAGCCAATTAATTTCTGAATTCAGGGATACCTTACAAGGGGGGAATTCAGTGCACTCTTCCCCCCCCCCCCCCCCCAAAAAAAAGCCTGTGCGTAAAGCTAGCATAAAGCAGTCTGTGAATCCAGGCAGCAGTGTTGCAGCGTCGCTCACCTTTTTGAAAAATGGTTAAAATTAACACTGAACAGCAAAGAAATTATTACCTCCGCCAAGGAGGTTATGTTTTTACTGGGGTTTGTCTGTTTGTCTGACTGTTGCCAACATAACTCAAAAAGTTATGAATGGATTTTAACGAAATTTTGAGGAAAAGTCCAAAATGGGAAAAGGAAGAAATGATTAGATTTTGGGAGTGATCCGGATCACCATCTGGATCCAGGAATTTTTAAAAGGATTCTTTATCATTGCGAGATAGGGCCATTTTTAGCATATGTGTATATAACTCCACAATAAATGGTCAGCACGCTTGGCAAAAAAATACAGGTTAAGATCCCAATAGGTTCTAGGAAATATCAAAGAGTGATCCGGATCCTGCAAAAAATCCAGATACTGTGATCCAGAACAGCAAATAATAGGGGATCTTTCGAATTGTCATCACTGTAAGGTAACAAGTTAAGATATAAATGAACATACAACAAACACCAAAATACAGCCAAGACACTGTAGAATCAGTAGCGTACCAGTGGATTTGCTGTATCTTCAAAAGCTATGGAGCTACAGTGGGGCAAAAAAGTATTTAGTCAGCCACCAATTGTGCAAGTTCTCCCACTTAAAAGATGAGAGAGGTCTCCAATTTTCATCATAAGTATACCTCAACTATGAGAGACAAAATGAGGGGAAAAAAAATCCAGAGAATCACAATGAAGGATTTTTTAATGAATTAATTGGTAAATTCCTCGGTAAAATAAGTATTTGGTCAATAACAAAAGTTCATCTCAATACTTTGTCATTGCCAACAAAGGGTATATAACAGAGGCCAAACGTTTTCTGTAAGTTTTCACAAGGTTTTCACACACTGTTGCTGGTATTTTGGCCCATTCCTCCATGCAGATCTCCTCTAGAGCAGTGATGTTTTGGGGCTATCGCTGGGCAACACAGACTTTCAACTCCCTCCAAAGATTTTCTATGGGGTTGAGATCTGGAGACTGGCTAGGCCACTCCAGGACCTTGAAATGCTTCTTATGAAACCACTCCTTCATTGCCCGGGCGGTGTGTTTGGGATCATTGTCATGCTGAAAGACCCAGCCACGTTTCATCTTCAATGCCCTTGCTGATGGAAGGAGGTTTTCACTCAAAATCTCACGATACATGGCCCCATTCATTCTTTCCTTTACACGGATCAGTCGTCCTGGTCCCTTTGCAGAAAAACAGCCCCAAAGCATGATGTTTCCACCCCCATGCTTCACAGTAGGTATGGTGTTCTTTCTCCTCCAAACACGACAAGTTGAGTTTTTACCAATAGTTCTATTTTGGTTTCATCTGACCATATGGCATTCTCCCAATCCTCTTCTGGATCATCCAAATGCTCTCTAGCAAACTTCAGACGGGCCTGGACATGTACTGGCTTAAGCAGGGGGACACGTCTGGCACTGCAGGATTTGAGTCCCTGGCGGCGTAGTGTGTTACTGATGGTAGCCTTTGTTACTTTGGTCCCAGCTCTCTGCAGGTCATTCACTAGGTCCCCCCTTGTGGTTGTGGGATTTTTGCTCACCGTTCTCGTGATCATTTTGACCCTACAGGGTGAAATCTTGCGTGGAGCCCCAGATTGAGGGAGATTATCAGTGGTCTTGTATGTCTTCCATTTTCCAATAATTGCTCCCACAGTTGATTTCTTCACACCAAGCTGCTTTACCTATTGCAGATTCAGTCTTCCCAGCCTGGTGCAAGTCTACAATTTTGTTTCTGGTGTCCTTTGACAGCTCTTTGGTCTTGGCCATAGTGGAGTTTGGAGTCTGACTGTTTGAGGTTGTGAACAGGTGTCTTTTATACTGATAATGAGTTCAAACAGGTGCCATTAATACAGGTAACGAGTGGAGGACAGAGGAGCCTCTTAAAGAAGAAGTTTCTGATAATGAGTTCAAACAGGTGCCATTAATACAGGTAACGAGTGGAGGACAGAGGAGCCTCTTAAAGAAGAAGTTTCTGATAATGAGTTCAAACAGGTGCCATTAATACAGGTAACGAGTGGAGGACAGAGGAGCCTCTTAAAGAAGAAGTTTCTGATCCAGTGATAACTTTCTGATCCAGCACACCTTTCACACTATATATATCACGGACACACAGATCGCCCCAAAGGTCTCCCGAGTCGGCAGACGGAGCCTCTGTTTACAGCAGGAGACGATACAGCAGGGAAGAGCTAGCTAGCACTCAACCGCCACCCGGTGCTAACGGAGAAACTCGACATACCGGAAGAACTGAAGCGAAAACGACGCGGGTGCCGGGCTGGAGTTTAGGCGGCGTGCAAGAAATATAAGACAGAATAATAAAGAGCGATGGCAAGAACCAAGCAGACCGCCCGTAAATCTACTGGAGGAAAAGCCCCCAGGAAGCAGCTGGCCACCAAGGCTGCTCAGAAAAGCGCTCTGGCCACCAGCGGAGTGAAGAAGCCTCACCGTTACAGGCCCGGTACCGTGGCTCTGAGAGAGATCCGTCGCTACCAGAAATCCACGGAGCTGCTCATCCGTAAGTTGCCCTTCCAGCGCCTGGTGAGGGTTCATCGTTGTCCTATTAATTCCAGGTACAGATTAATTCAATATATGGTGGTGCACAGACTGCATTACTCAAAAACAAAGCTTAATCGTATTTTTCCAGCTGTGTCTCCTGCCTGTGATAGGTGTCATGTTGCTGAGGGTTCATTAACACATCTGTTGTGGTTCTGTCCTAAACTGTGCAATTTTTGGTCAGCTGTATTTGAGCAGCTCTCAAAAACCTATTCCTGAGACATTCTGCCTAACCACGAACTGGCCATCCTTGGATGCTCTACAGAGACTTCAGTTTTACCGCACGACACACAGGTTGCTTTGCATCTGGGCATGGTTGTGGCCAAAAAAATTATTCTTCTTACTTGGAAGTCTACCTCTCTACCCTCTTTTTCCCATTGGCTCAGCAAGATATTGTCTGTTATTCAGATGGAAAGGCTGCGGTTGCACAAACCTAACAAACAGAACAAATTTAAGAGACTCTGCGGACCCTTTCTAGCCCAGTGTCATATCAACATACATTCTTCGGGACCTTAAATCCCAAGAGTGGGATTAAGGAAGAAAAGAAAAGAGAAAAAGAGGGGGAAGAAAGGAGGAAGAAATAATGTACATCTATTATTGGGTGGCAGCCCTTTTTTTTGTTGTTGTGTTTTTTTGTTTGTTTTGCTTGTTTTTTTTGTCATTGTGGTGCGTAAGTGTGTAGGGGGGTGGGGGGCATTTATCTTCAAGTTGTGTTTGTGTTGTCTGAGTTACGTGATATTTCTTATGCAAAAATACATAAATAAAATATTTTTTAAAAATTACATATTTTGACTGAGCGACTCTATACTCGGGGATGCACACCCTCGTAACCTCAGCAAAGCACTTATAAAATCTGAGGTCAGTCTGAGGAACGGTTCAAGAGATATGTGTGGAATAGACTAGAGAGATGGGCTACGTTATATTATGACAGACTGACAAAATGATTTTCACAGGTGTGCAGGCTTAAACTGGTGAGATTAAACGTGCACTGGAGCCCCGAACATCAGTTGTGTCAAAAAAAGAGCTGTGCCAACAGGAAGCAGAGATGGCGGACATGACAGAAATAATCGTGATTAGTTGACTAATCGAAAAAAATAGTCATTAGATTAGTTGACTACCAAAATAACTGTTAGTTGCAGCTCTACAGATTATCCGCATTGCTGCACCATATTTTTTTAAAACATGGCAGCAGTCTGAAACGGAAACTGAAAGTTAAATATTTCCACTCAACTGGATGCAGATGGAGCGGCAGCTTCCTGCGCCATGTTTGTTTTGCCATTTCTATGGTAACACGTAACTTCCATCGGCAGCGTAACAGTGTGACATTGTCATGCAGCAAACCCCAAATATCATGATATTTATTTTTGCACCATGGTATTTATCGTGAACGATATGATGTAGCATACCCCTACCGGCTGGATCAACAGTTAAGCTAATGCCAGGTAGCCTTTTGGTCAATCGCTGCCCACTGAGGTGAGCTGTAATGCGGTTACACTGACCAACTTGCCCGGCTGCCTAGCCAAGCTAATGCTAATGGTTTGATGCAACGTTAAAGCTAAAATATAACAAAATAAGCCAGAATGATGAAAGCTATATTATCGACTGTAAATTAGTGAACCAGGTGGAAACACGGACATCTATTAGGTTGACTGAAATCTCAAGAAAATAATGTAAACCACACTTGGTAAGCGAACTCCAGCACTGTAAGGTCTGAAGCTAATGCCTTTGGCTCCCTACCCAGATAGCTAGGCTGGCCAATAATAGAGCAGTGGGTGGGTATCAAGGCTGGGTTTACAGTGATTTATGATGTGTACCAGTGTACTCCTGGTCTGTGCTGGTGCTGGTCTCAAGCCCGGGTAAGTGGGAAGGGTTGCGTCAGAAAGGGTATTTGGCGTAAAAACCTCTGCGAAATCCAATAACAACATGCGATCCTGCAGGTCTAGACAAGACAAGAAGATCTAATAGCATAATTAATGTTGTGCTTTATTGCTAGGTTATGAAGTAGTATTTCTTTTTATGTTTAAAATGGTTAGTGGTAAGATTATGCTAGCAAGACACACTTTATATCTAAATACAGTGGTGCGGAAAGGTGTTTGCCCCCTTCCTGATTTCTCTCTTTTTTTTTTGTTGTTGTTGTTTGTCACTAAAATGTTTCAGATCATCAAACAAATTGAAATATTAAAGATAACAAGTAAATGCAAAATGCAGTTTTTAAGTGAAGGTGTTATTAAGGGGGGAAAAAAATCCAAACCTACATGGCCCTGTGTGAAAAAGTGATTGCCCCTAAACCTAATAACTGGTTGGGCCACCCTTAGCAGTAACAACTGCAATCAAGCATTTGCGATAACTGGCATTGAGTCTTTTACAGCACTGTGGAGGAATTTTGGCCCACGCATCTTTGCAGAATTATTGTAATTCAGGTACATTGGAGGGTTTTCGAGCATGAACCGCCTTTTTTAAGGTCATGCCACAGCGTCTCAAATTGGATTCAGGTCAGGACTTTGACTAGGTCACTCCAAAGTCTTCGTTTTGTTTTTCTTAAGCCATTCAGAGGTGAACTTGCTGGTGTGTTTTGGATCATTGTCCTGCTGCAGAACCCAAGTGTGCTTGAGGTCACGAACAGATGGCTGGACATTCTCCTCCAGGATTTTTTGGTAGACAGAATTCATGATTCCATTTACCACAGCAAGTCTTTCAGGTCCTGAAGCAGCAAAACAGCCCCAGACCATTGCATTACTAACTAACTAACTAACTAACCTGCACTTATATAGCGCTTTTCTAGTCACAAAGACCACTCAAAGCGCTTTTCATTAATACTAACCCTCTACTCTAAGGGCCTATAGGAAACAGATATCTAGGGACAATTTAGAACAGCCAATTAACCTAACATGCATGTTTTTGGCATGTGGGAGGAAACCGGAGAAATCCCGGAGTAAACCCACGCAACACGGGGAGAACATGCAAACTCCACACAGATCACTGTTGGTCGGGGGCTGGGATCGAACCCACGATCCCACGATCCCCACAATCCCCCGGCCAAGGGTAAACTGTGCTGCCGCAGTGCTAACCACTGCGCCACCGTGCAGCCCACCACTATTACTAACTAACTAACTAACTAACCTGCACTTATATAGCGCTTTTCAAGTCACAAAGACCACTCAAAGCGCTTTCATTAATACTAACCCTCTATTCTAAGGGCCTATAGGAAACAGATATCTAGGGACAATTTAGAACAGCCAATTAACCTAACATTACCACCCACCACCACCCAACATATTACCACCACTATTACCACCAATTACCACCACTATATTTTACTGTTGGTATGATGTTCCTTTTCTGAAATGCTGTTACTTTTATGCCGGATGTAATGGGGGACACACCTTCCAAAAAGTTCAACTTTTGTCTCATCAGTCCACAGAGTAGTTTACCAAGAGTCTTCATCAAGATGTTTTCTGGCAAAACTGAGACAAGCCTTTGTTCTTTTTGCTCAGCAGTGGTTTTCATCTTGGAACTCTGCCATGCAGGCCATTTTTGCCCATTCCCTTTCTTATGGTGGAGTCATGAACACTGACCTTAACTGAGAAAAGTGAGGCATGCAGTTCTTTGGATGTTGTTGTGGGGTCTTTTGTGACCCCTTGGATGAGTCGTCGCTGTGCTTTTGGGGTAATTTTGGTCAGCTGGCTACTCCTGGGAAGACTCACCACTGTTCCATTTTTTTGCCATTTGTGGATAATGGCTCTCACTGTGGTTCACTGGAGTCCCAAAGCTTTAGAAATGGCTTTATAGCCTTTTTCCAGACTGATAGATCACAATTACTTTGTTTCTCATTTGTCCCTGAATTTCTATGTAGTGCAGCATGATGTCTAGCTTTTGAGGATCTTTTGGTCTCCTTTACTTTGTCAGGCAGGTCCTATTTAAGTGATTTCTTGATTGAGAACGGGTGTGGCTAGAGAAATTGAACTCAGCTTTCCAAAGATGTGATAAGCCACAGTTAATTTATGTTTTAACAGGGAGGGGGGTTGTTTCACACTGGGGCAAACACTTTTTCACACCACTGTAGTTGTACCTCACTGCTAAAGAACATTTACTAGTATTCTTACCAGCTAGGATTTTATTTCCCTTTTTTAAATGAATCACCTTCTTCTGAATGCATTTCCTTTTCTGCTTCAGTCCTGGATGTAATTTAAACTTGAATTTTTAGAGGAAATTAATCAGTGGAGAAAAGAAGAACCACACACATTTTTAGTGTCTGTTTCCATTATATTATCACAATCTGATTATTTTGCAGTGAGCAGCTGCTGAGTAAAAAAAATAGACTGGATGTGTATAACATGAATCCAAAGAGCAGTTGTGCATTTCTGTTATCAAAAATGTGGGATAACAAGGTTAAAGTCTACATTTCTTTTTTTTTTTTTTATCAATGGGTGTGGATTAATAAAGCTAGCAGTTTTATCTTGACTGCTGTCAGTAAAAACCTTGTTCTTAGCTACTATATAGATTTTTTTTTAAAAAAATGTTTTTGTCATTTTGTATAGGAGGTTGGAAGCATCATTGGCAAGGTATGTTGCTTTTATATCTAGCCATCAAATATGTTCCCTTGTTGCTGTTTGTACTCTAAATACTTGTACTTCACAGAAAGGAGAGTCAGTTAAGAAAATGAGGGAGGAGGTAAGATTTTGCCCTCATTAAATAAGAAGCTTGTTCACGATAATGGTAACATAAGAATCATGCAATAACTTCGTGACTGGCTACTTCCCATCTTATTCCTCTACATGTGCAGAGCGGTGCTCGCATCAACATCTCAGAGGGAAACTGCCCAGAGAGGATCATCACCCTTGCGGGTCCTACCACCTCCATTTTTAAAGCCTTCTCTATGATCATTGAGAAGCTGGAGGAGGTTAGACACACTCACTTCAAGTGAAAAACATGCTGTAACAACAGAAAAGACACTTGTTGAATGTTTAAGTCTTTTTGCTGTCACACCATTTTATGCAGGACATCAGCACCTCAATGACTAACAGTACGGCCACCAGCAAACCGCCAGTTACCATGCGCCTCGTTGTACCCGCCAGCCAGTGTGGCTCCCTCATTGGCAAAGGTGGCTGCAAAATCAAAGAAATCAGAGAGGTTCGTCTCACGTATTTCCTCTTTGTAAAATTCTACAGGTGCATCTCAATCAGGGCTGTTGAGATAACCCCATTTATGTAGTACCACGCTATGGACAAGCCTACAGCAGTGGATGTTCACTTTTTTTGTGTGTGTGGCTAAATCTTATTCACTTAAGTGCCCCTAATGAATACTAAATAAATTGTTAATATCTTAAGTGTATTTTTATTGCCACCGGAGTGGTGGCCTAGGAGTAGAGCATTTGCCCCACAACTGGGAGGTCTGGGTTCAAGTCCCGGCTGGGTCATGCCAAAGACCATATAAAATTGGAACTTCCTGCCATCTAGCTTGGTGCTCAGCTAAAATGGAACAGAGGAGGGAAATGTGGGCGGCAGTGGCTCAGGAGGTAGAGCCGGTTGTCCAATAACCAGAGCATTGGCAGTTTGAATCCCGCTCTCCCCAGCCATCCTGCTGTTGTGTCCCTGAGCAAGACACTTTATCCACCTTGCCTCCAGTGTCCATGATACTGGGTATGAGTGTGTATAAATGTTTGGTAGTGGTCGGTGAGGCCATTGGCGTGGATTGGCACCCACGTTTCCATCAGTCTGTCCCAGGGCAGCTCTGGCTACAGTAGTAGCTTACCGCTACCATTGTCTGCCTGTGGAGTGAATGAAAAGTGGATTTTCATTGTAAAGTGCTTTGGGTTTCTTGAAAGGCACTATATAAATGCAAACTATTATTATTATTGCCAGCAGCATGTTTGCAGGCCATAAAGCGTGTTATTTGTACTACTTTTGGTGAGATCACAGATTGCTTGTGGGAGATGGGGGGGAGGGGAGTGGGGACTATCCTAAATTTAATAAAAATAATGGCTGGGCTCCTTCTGACCAGAGTGTTTGTGATCCTGACAGTTAAGCTCTGCTACTGCATAGTGCATTGCTCGTTTCCTGTGTGAATGTGATTTTTCGGACAGTGGCATTATCCAAAAATCACTATGGAGAGACACGGAGACAGGAGCCACGTGGGGTCCTGCATGGAGTCTGTCCTGTTTAAATAAGTTGAACGTCGCAGCTGTCTCCAACCAGTCCACACACCCTGTAGTTGAAATGCTGGAGTTACCACCACTGCTTTATGAAAATTATCAATTTTTTTTTTTTCCAAATCAGCAGTTCATGACTGTAGTAAGACCTGAGCTTTGTACAATTGTCACACATGCACATAAGTTGAGAACAGAGCTGCATCGATTCTCAACATAGCTTCCATCATTTGCCACATAAAGTTATGAACTCTGTCTAAATTATGAGACCACAGGGTCCTAAAAACATTAGCAATAATACCACATATCACACTGTTGAGCTATCCACCATCACCGCAGGGGAAATTCCTCCACTGTGACAGCCCTAATCTCAATAAATTATGCCATCGAAAAGTTGATTTATTTATTTCAGTAATTCAATTCAAAAAATGAAACTCATACAGATTCATTACATACAGTGATAGATTTCAAGTGTTTATTTCTTTTAATTTTGATGGTTATTGCTTACAGATCATGAAAACCCCAAATTCAGTTTCTCAAAAAATTTGATTATTGTGAAAAAGTTCAGTATTATAGACTTAGTGTCACATTCTAATCAGCTAATTAACTCCAAACACCTGCAACGGTTTCCTGAGCCATGAAATGGCCTCTCAGTCTGGTTCAGCAGGGCTGTACAGTGCGACATGAAAATTGGTCTGTGCCAAGAATGAATGAACTGACGTAGCACCAGTGCGATGACAGTTCTATGTATAGTCACTTTCAAACCACATTTGTGCTGCTCTAAAACTACAATTGGCAAGCTGCACTCACACCTCAATGATATCCAATAATCTCAGATAACTGCACATTTCTTTTGGATATCAAGTTTCATGTCCTCACGTCAGCCTGGAAGCTGGTGACAGAGGAGAGTCACCGGCATTTTTATGTCTTTTAGTTTTGTCGCCCCATGTTAAAGATCAGTGGTGGAATACACAGATATATACAGTGCTCACAAAAAGTTAGGGCTATTTGGCTTTCAGGTGAAATTTATGGAAAATGTAAAAAAGTTCATGCTACAGTGGTATTATGAAAGTAGGGCATTTAAGTTGAAGCATGCAATGGTGATTTCCTCATCTCAAACCATTTATTGAAACAAAAGCCAACAACAGTGGTGGGTATACCACAACAAAAAAGTCAATGTCTCAATAACTTGCCCTTGAGCATCAATTACACCTTGACAACGATGTTTCATGCTGTTCACACACAAGTCAACTTATTGTCTGCTGAGGCATGGCATTCCACTCTTCTTGAAGGGTGGTCCTCAGGTCATTGAAGTTATGAGGTGCAGGGTTACGAGCGTCTACACAGCGACTCAGCTGATTTCATAGGTTTTCTATGGGATTGAAGTGAATCGACTTTCATCAGAAAACAGCACTGAGGCCCACTGGTCCCTTGTCCAGCGTAAAGGCTTCCTGGCCCCTGCAAGACAATGACACCTGTGCCTGGTGGTGTAGTCAGATACCCTTGTAGGTCATCTAGCACGCAGACTACGCTGATGTAAAAGGTTTTGAATGGTCTGACGTGACACTTGAGTGCCTCTCACCTCCCTTAAATGTGCCTGAAGTTGAGTGGCATTCATTATCCAGTTCCGCAGGGCACTGTTCACAATGAAGCAGTCATCAGCGTGGGATGTGGCCAAAGGTCGTCCACTTCTATGCCTTTCTGTGACTCTTTCAGTCTCTCTGTATCTCTGTTGCAACCTGCTGATGACACTCTGTGACACTCTAAGCTCAGTGGCCACTTCCCTCTGAGAACATCCTGTTTGAAGCCTCGCAGTGGCGAGGTACTATTGATCAGTTGTTGTGTTTAGCAATTTTCTATTCAGGATTTTTTTTCTTCCCACTATGTGACAACTTCTTACTTTTAAAGCATTTGCAATGGCCCATGAATTGACTTCCAGTATCTTTTAATGTTTCAAATGAATGCACCGCAGGTGCTGATGCCTCAGTGCTTATGGCATGGTAGCATGGATATTTTCATGCCATCCATGCATGGTTTTGAAATACTTGGTATTTGTTTATGCAGGTATGACTCTGATGTCACTGGCACAATACACATGAGGTGTATGTCATCCCAGGACTGTACGCTGGCATTTTTGTCAAGGAGTGCATAAAAGAAAAAAATCTACAGCGGGGAAAATGAGTATTGAACACTTCAACATTTTTTTCATTCATCTTCCGCTTAATCCTTTTCGGGTCGCGGGGGGGCTGGAGCCTATCCCAGCATCTTTGGGTGAGAGGCAGGGTACACCCTGGACAGATCGCCAGTCCATCGCAGGGCCAACACAGAGAGACAGACAACCATTCACTCTCACAGTCATACCTGAACATATTTCTGATCAAGCCACTGACCTGAGATTTTCACCAGATATCTGTACCAACCCAAGTAATCCATACATACAAAGAAATGGAGGCAACTGTGTTCACAAAACAAGTTATATTTAATAAAGTGGAATGACACAGGGAATAAGTATTGAATACGCTTGGTGAAATTAATTTAATATTTAGTAGAAAAGCCTTTGTTGGTAATAACCGTTTCCAGATGCCTCCTGTATGGAGAAACTAGGTTCAGGCATTGCTCAGGAGTGATTTTAGCCCATTCTTTCACACAAACTGTCAAATCTTGAAGATTCCCTTGGTGTCTTCTATGAACTCTGATCTTTAGTTTGTTCCTTAGATTTTCAATTGGATTGAGGTCAGGTGACTGACTGGGCCATTCTGGCAGCTTTATTTTCCTTCTCTGGAGCCAGTTGTTTCCTTGGCTGTGTGTTTGGGATCATTGTCTTGCTGAAATGTCCACCCCCATTTCATCTTCAGCATCTTGGCAGATGGCATCAAATTCTTATCAAGGATGTCTCTGTACATTTGTCCATTCATCTTTTGTTCAATTATATGAAGTCTGCCTGTACCACGTGCTGAAAAATACCCTCACACCATGATGAGATGTGCAGTGCCAGTTCTTCTCCAAACATGCTGTGTATTGTGGCATCCAAAAAGTTCAATTTTGGTCTCATCTGTCCAGACTATATTCTCCCAGTATTTTACTGGCTTGCCCGAATGTTGTGCAGCAAACTTTAAATGAGCTTCAACATGCTTTTTCTTAAGCTATGAAGTCTTGCGAGGTGAGTGGGCATAGAGCCCGTGTCAGTTGAGTGCATTACTTATTGTTTGAAACAGCAGTACCAGCTAACACCAGGTCTTTCTGGAGCTCTCCATGAGTGGTCTTTGGCTTTTGGATAACTCTTGTGATAATTCTTTTGACTCCTCTGTCAGAAATCTTGCAAGGGGCTCCTGGTTGTGGCCGGTTTATGGTGAAATGATGTTCTTTCCACTTCTAAATGATGGCTCCAACAGCGTTCACTGGAACATTCAGCAGTTTAGAAATGCGCATGTAACCAGTGCCATCATGATGTTTTGCAACAATGAGGTTGCGAAGGGCGAGAGAGAGCTCTTTGTTTCTACCTATTATGAGTTCTTTATGGTGTGACAATTTGATATTCGCAAACCTTTTTAAAGGCTATCAATCAAGACTTAACCAGCTGAAATTAATTTGCACTGATGGGGGATGGAATGGCTTCCTCAATTCTGATGGATTTCAGCTGGTTTCTTGATTTTCTATCGCTTTTTGCACCTCTTTTTTCTTAACGTGTTCAATACTTAGTCCCTGTGTCACTCCACTTTATTAAATATAACTTGTTTTGTGGACATGGTTGCCTTGATTTCTTTGTATGTATGGATTACTTGGGTTGTTACTGATACCTGGTGAAAATCTCAGGTCAATGGCTCCATCAGAAATATGTTTGAGAAAAATGTTGAGATGTCCAATACTTATTTTTGTCTCTGTAGAAGCACAAGAACAAAATTAGGAGCAGAAAGAAAAATGCTGGATTAACAGATTTTATTAATTTAATACATGTATATTTACACTCCAGCATGCAATAGCAGGTAAAAATATCAAAACTTCAAAAACTGTCACCATACAGTAGCTCATAAAAGTGAGTACACCCCTCACATTTTTGTAAATATATTATTATATCTTTTCATGGGACAACACTGAAAATATGACACTTTGATACAATGTAAAGTAATCAGCATACAGCTTGTATAACGGTGTAAATTTGCTGTCCCCTCAAAATAACTCAACACACAGCCATTAATATCTAAACCGCTGGCAACAAAAGTGAGTACGCCCCTAAGTGAAAATGCCAATATTAAAAGTGTCAATATTTTGTGTGGCCACCATTATTTTGTAGCACTGCTTTAACGCTCTTGGGCATGGAGTTCACTCGAGCTTCACAGGTTGCCACTGGAATCCTCTTCCACTCCTCCATGACGACATCACAGAGCTGGTGGATGTTAGATATCTTGCACTCCCCCACCTTCCGTTTGAGGATGCCCTACAGATGCTCAGTAGGGTTTAGGTCTAGAGACATGCTTGGCCAGTCCATCACCTTTACCTTCAGTTTCTTTAGCAAGGCAGTGGTCGTCTTGGAGTTGTGTTTAAACCTTAAACTTAAACCACCCTTTATTGTCATTCAATCCATACAGCCAATCATGTACAGTAGAATGAAATTGTGTTTCTCTTATCTACAGTGTTAATCACACACACACACCCATATATAGAATCAGAGGAGTCGCTGCCTTGCAAGGCGCCGCCACAGATTTCCCTCCTCCATTCCATTAGTTGGACGGCAGGAAGTTCCGCTTTTATGTGGTCTTCGGCATGACCCGGCCGGGATTTGAACCCCTGCCTCCCGGGTGTGGGGCGGATGCTCTACCAACTGAGCCACCACTCCGGTTTGGGGTCGTTATCATGTTGGAATACTGCCCTGCGGCCCAGCTTCCAAAGAGAGGAAATCATATACTGCTTCAGTATGTCACAGTACATGTTGGCATTCATGGTTCCCTCAATGAACTATAGCTCCCCAGTGCCGGCAGCACTCATGCAGCCCCAAACCATGACACTCCCACCACCATGATTGACTGTAGGCAAGATACACTCATCTTTGTACTCCTCACCTGGTTGCTGCCGCACACACTTGACACCATCTGAACCAAATAAGTTTAGCTTGGTCTCATCAGACTACAGGACAAGGTTCCAGTAATCCATGGCCTTAGTCTGCTTGTCTTCAGCAAACTGTTTGCGGGCTTTCTTGTGTATCATCTTTAAAAGGGGCTTCCTTCTGGGACGACAGCCATACAGACCAATTTGATGCAGTGTGCGGTGTATGGTTTGAGCACTGACAGGCTGACCTCCCCACCCCTTCAACCTCTGCAGCAATGTTGGCAGCACTCATACATCTATTTTCAAAAGACGACCTCTGGATATGACGCTGAGCACATGCACTCAACTTCTTTGGTTGACCATAGCGAGGCCTGTTCTGAGTGGAACCTGTCCTGTTAAACTGCTGTATGGTCTTGGCCTCCGTGCTGCAGCTCAGTTTCACGGTGTTGGCAGTCTTCTTATAGCCTAGGCCATCTTTATGTAGAGCAACAATTCTTTTTTTTTTTTTCAGATCCTCAGAAAGTGCTTTGCCATGAGGTGCCATATTGAACTTCCAGTGACCAGTATGAGAGAATGTGAGAGCGATAGCACCAAATTTAACATACCTGCTCCCCATTCACACCTGAGACATTGTAACATTGAGTCACATGACACTGGGGAGGGAAATTGACTAATTGGGCACAATTTGGAAATTTTCACTTAGTGATGTACTCACTTTTGTTACCAGCGGTTTAGACATTAATGGCTGTGTGTTGAGTTATTTTGAGGGGACAGCAAATTTACACTGTTATACAAGCTGCACACTGACTACTTTGCATTGTATCAAAGTGTCATATCTTCAGTGTTGTCCCATGAAGATATAATAAAATATTTACAAAAGTGTGAGGGGTGTACTCACTTTTGTAAGATACTGTAATTATCAATATTAAATTAGAATGGGTTGAAATGTTTCACTCTGTGTGTAATGAGTATTGAGAGAGGTTCTTGAATTATCTTGCCAAAAAAAATTATTAAAATGCAGTTTTTCTATAAAGAGAACATCCAGCCCGTTATCTTCACAGCTGCTCTGACTGCTCACCCCCAGGTTCACCACCATGGAACTCGGAGAGAAACGAGAAGGGGAAAAAAATAATGAAAATGTGATGATTATTACAGATGTGATCATTTTTCTTTCTTTTATTTAATATGGACATAACAAATTACATTAGTACAATCACAAGGAGAGACCAGATGTTTTGCATAGGTGTATATAGCACAAGTGCTAATTCTCAACACCAGTCCATAGGTGGCTTATATAGATCATAAATTAGGCTGTACAAACAAAATTTACAAGTTAATTAAAATTACAAATACATTACAAATTATAAATAGAGCAAGAGATCCATGATCACAACAAACACAATTCAGACTAGACATGCACACATTGCTGGTGGGATTTTAGCCAATCTTTAGCGCCTCTGTTGAAGAGGTTGGCATTTGTCTCCAATTTTAAGTGAGTTGGCAGAGAGTTCCATAAGTTTGCCCCTTTTATGGAGAGAGCAGACTGACCAAATGAAGTTCTAGACATGGTGACAATGCAGTCACCGTTGATGGAAGCTTGTGTGCATGCTCTGCTAGAGCTCGAGCGTCTAGCCACCAAACCAGAGAAAGGAGGT
Organism: Pholidichthys leucotaenia; assembly: GCA_020510985.1. Taxonomy (NCBI): domain Eukaryota; kingdom Metazoa; phylum Chordata; class Actinopteri; order Cichliformes; family Pholidichthyidae; genus Pholidichthys; species Pholidichthys leucotaenia. Next base: position 290,556,303 of record CM035843.1, read on the forward strand.
GAAACAAGATTGTATAGACATTTGAAAACCAGTCTGATATTACAGAAGATAATAAAATTTTCAAAAGTAAGAAGATTGTGCTTGACTAAAATACCACAGTGATGCCACCGCATTGGTTTGTGGTCCAAGATTTTTATAGCCTATTTATATATTGCAGTTATGGGTTTTAGTGTAATTTGAGATGTTTGTGACCAAGATGTGATACAGTATGACAGATGTGAAATGCACATAAATGCACATCGCGTGCATATATGTATGAGCAGTTCTGAATGACAAATCCCTTCTAATGAGACGGAAGCAATTTAAATTGGGTTTGACCTTCTTACAAATGTAATGCACCTGCTTGTCGAATCGCAGGTTCCTGTCTCGAATGATCCCTAAATACTTGACCTCATTCACTTCAGTAAGCACCTCATTTCCAATTTTAACATCAAAAACATCATTCATGGGCCTGTTTCTAATAGAGATACATATAGCAACAGTTTTTTTTGACATTCAAGGTTAAATGCGACAACACAAGCCATTTAGAGATGTTCTGTAAAACCTGGGTCAGGTGCTCAGCTGCCATGCTAGCCGTTTTGGCAGACAGATAGATTATGGTGTCATCAGCATACATCTGGCAGTTGGCACCTGAGCAACTATCGGGCAAGTCGTTGATGTATATTGTGAACAACAATGGCCCTAGTATAGATCCTTGTGGTACTCCCATGTTATTTGTGAGCAGCCCAGATTTCTCCCCATTGACCATTTTAAAATCAGCATCATCAAATAACTTCTATTACAGATGCCATGCTCCTACTCAACTTAAGAAATTGTTTGGTTTTCTGTAAAAATAACCTCAAATGGTTTTTATGTTTCACGCCTCACATCAGCTTTAATTCAGTAAATAAATAATAAAGAAATGACGGGACTGCAAGTTATTTTAAAGAGAATGATTCAATGACGTCACACCGTGGTGTTTTTATATTACTGACATTAGTATTACGAGTTGAAAAAATGTCTGAACTTTAGAGAAACCAATTTAACATTAACAAGTTAACATATGAATCATGTAACCACGGAGCCACCAGTAGCGGAGCACATCGGAAAAAATAATATAAAACTACTGCATAATTTAAGGGCAAAGCTTACTTTTTCTCCTGCTGTTCTATTCTGATGTTGTTTGCCAGTTTCTTTGACTTCAGAGGAAGCTCTGCTGATTGGCGCATTGCACTTGAGCAATATGGGAATTGTAGTTTTTATGATGAGCTGTCAACTACAGGAAGACTATATGTTCTTTTATCTTCAAAAGTAAACAGCAAAACGTGTCTGAAAAACATTGTGTCGAATAAATGGTGTAGTTCGTGAATATGTGTTTAGTTTGCAGAAACAACTATGTTAAAAGTGCAGCATGAGATCGATTGTTGACAGGAAGTGCTCAGTGGGGCTGTAATAAAGGTGCACTGCCACCTCTACTGGGCTGGCATAGTTATTAGTCAGAATCAAAATCACATTGACGTATTACAATGACATTTCAGCTGTATTGACAGTAAAGGTGAGCTATTTTTGTGTTTATTTAGAAAACAAAGTGTTATCTCTTAATAATTCTGGCAAAGTAAAAGTCGAGAAAATATTGCGATACAAACCTTTAGTTCGGCTTAATTTTGACTGGGCAAGCTGAAAAGGTGGTTATAGACAGATACACGCATGCATTGTGTGATTACCGTGTGCCTCTTCGTTTCACCGAGGCATAAAAGCCAACATGAAAAATGAAAGTGTAGCAGCACATTTGCTGCTATAACACAGACTTCAGAGTATTCTGAATTTTAACAAATAAGACTGGTAACATTCTGTTACGTGCAACAAGTAACTGAGTCCTTCAGTCAAAAATACTCAGAATTTCTTACAGAAATGTTTAACTTCTAATGAAAGTTCTCCTGTTATGTGCAATAAGTAACTGATCCTTCTGTCAAAAATACTCAATTTCTAACAGAAATGTTAAAACGTCCAATGAAAGTTCTCCTGTTATGTGCAACAAGCAACTGAGTCCTTCAGTCCAGAAACCCAGAACATTTTGCTGTATCAAAATCACATTTACCTTTTATACAAAAATGTGCAGTTACCATAATAAATGATTCGGTGGCAATGGATGTCCATGCATCACACGTGATGGCAATCCTCCCAACCCACTGTCTTCAGTGATTGCATGACTCCGGCTTTGGTCTCGTTGTAGAGAATGGGGATGGCCGTGTCGGGAACAAGTCAAGTGGACCCCTGACCCAAGTGAGCACCCCAAGTGGACCCTGGGATCCAATCCGTCCATGTACAAGTGCATTTTCAATCCAGTGATTTACAAACTGATTCATAATTTTCTAAAGCCTCATTCAGAACATTATAGTCCCACATACCGATTCTATGGATTTTCATCTGGGGGCAGCCAGTGGTGACAAGCAGCAGAATTGGAGAAGTCTTTTGAAAGCAGAAACGGAGCCAAAACCTTCTCCGGGTCAGCTTAGTTGTCATCTTACTGTAATGGTCAGGACAGGTCTGCAGCCCCTGTCCATGCTTTATTTCAGTTCTGATCCATTTATCATGTTTGGTGTGTTTTCCCTCTGTGTTTGTACAGCCCCGCTCGTCCTATGCTGTCTGATGGCCTTGATGGTGCTCACCTGTTCTGTTTTGTCCTGATTGCTCCTCTGTCAATATATGTGCATTTTTGTTCTGTGTCCGTTGCTGCTTTCTTGTGTTCACTTAATCAGCCTCTGCACCACGGAATGTGAGTTGTTATTTTTCCACGCTGTCTGGATTAAAAAGTTCTGATTATTCCTGCCCACGTGCAGTGTTTATTTCCATTCTCCACCTTATAATACAGTATGGTTTACCAGATTCGCCTGGTGAGTGGGTCCTCTCCTTCTTTGCCCAGGAGGAGTAAACACAAACATGACAGAAGAATGCAGCCAGTATTGGACCCAGTGGGCAAGTCTGGTAGGAGCAGGACGCCACTATACCTGGACTCAGCAGGCAGAAGGAGGTTGGCAGCCGGTGGTCCCAGTGTGGATGAGCTTTGGGCAACCCAGTTTATCCAGGACTTTGTCTCGGACGCTCGCGCCTCCCGCACTCCGGAGGAAGCCCTGGAGAGCCTGAACTCAGCTACTGGGATAGTGGAGGCACATCCCGGTCTGCGGAACTACCCCGAGCTGGCGGGACTACTGGCCACCGTCTCCAACCTCCGTAGGACATATTGCGGGCTGGTGAAGAACTTAATTGAGACACCAGAGTTTGTGCTGATGAATAAATGTCCCCTGGCTCCGGTGCTTTTCGCTCTTGCTCCAATGTGCCTCTCCCCAGCTCTGCAGCCTTTTCACGGGTTGGAGGAGAGCACTCCAGATGAGACGGGGTCTGTGCCGACAAGATGGCATCTCTTGACTCCGACGTCATCCTCATCTCTACACCACTTGCAAGACCCGCCATCACCCCTTGAGCGAGAGGAGGGATTGCTATTAACGATGAAACATGTGCCGACGACAGCGCGTCCCCTGGTTTCAGCATTACGGGACCCGGTGCCATCTGTGAGACGTTCTTTGGCTTTTTTTTACACACTCCGCTCCTGTTCCAGCTCTCTCCATGATGCACACACCAGCTTCATCTGTCAGTAAACCTGCTGCTCAGCCTGAGAATAAGCATGCAGCTTTGCCTGAGGTTTCCACCGCAGCAGCTTTGTCTGTCATCACGCCTGCAGTGCCGGCTCCAACATTTCCAGTGCCGGTGCCCACGCCCGCTGCTGTGCCTCTGTCTAATCTACTATTTCTTCAGCATCTCCTGTGATGGTCATCGCCTCTCCAGCTGCAGAGTCATCGGGTTCCTCGTCAGTGGAAGAGCGGGAGTTAAGGCAAGTCCTCTTCTTTTTTTTTTTTTTTTTTTTTTGTTGTTTTGTTTTGTTAATATCTGTATTAAAGAGGTCTTGTCTTGCTCCCAGTGGGGAGACCCAGTTCCATTCTCCATCTGCTTCTGAGTCTTTCCCACTGAGCTCTTCAGCTGACTGTTTAAGTGTGATTCCTGCTTCAACCTGTACCTCTTCCTCCCTGTCGGAGGATTCCTTGGCATCTGGACCGGATGTGCCCCTGCCATCTCAGCATGAGGTGAGGAATCGGCATGCCCAAACCATCAGCACATGAGGTCGGCGTGCTTCAGTAATCTCATCCAGAGGTCAGCTCTCCCCAGCCGTCTCACCCTGAGGTCAGCACACCCCAACCATCTCATCTAGAGGTCGGCGTGTCCCAGCCGTCTCATCCTGAGGTCATCGCGCCTATCATCCATTTTTGAGCAAGAGACTTTAATGTTATTGCCTCCTGAGCTCAAAGCTTCCATATTAGATCCTGGGTTCAGAGCCTCAATGTTGTCATCTGAGTTTAAAAGTTCCATGTTGCCATTTTCTAAGTGTGGGGATTCGTTGTCATCTGAGTTTAAAACTTCTATGTTGTTTTCTTTTGAGCAAGAAGATCCTGTGTTTTTCCCAGAGTTGAGGGCTCATGGGTTGTTTTCTGTGTAAAAGGTTTGTGTTATTTTCTGAGCATGAGGCTCGTGTGTTTTCTCCTGTCTGGTGGCCCATGGTCTTTGGTAGGCTGCGTGACGCCCCGTGTTTACCCTTCCTGGGGCCATTGGATTTTGGAAGGCCACCAGACTCATCATGTGCTCCAGTTTGGGGACCCATGGACTTGGGTAGGCCCCCTGACCCGCTTTTCCCTCCGGTCTGGTGGTCCTGGGACTCTGGAAGACCACACGACCTGTTTTGGACTTTGCTTGGGGGGTGGGGTTCCACAGTTTGTTTCGGCCCACCTGGTCTTTTCCCCCACCACCCACCCTGTGAGGGGTCTTGGGTTTTCATTTTTTTCCTCTTATGGGTGTTAGCCTAGGCTCGTCTGGGCGACGACCCTTGGTGGTGGTGGTGGTGGTGGTGGGGGGGGGGGCTGGGTTTCTGTAGTGGTCTGGACAGGTCTGCAGCCCCTGTCCATGTTTTGTGTTTCAGTTCTGACCCATTTATCATGTTTGGTGTGTTTTCCCTCTGTTTGTACAGCCCCGCCCATCCTGTGCTGTCTGATGGCCTTGATGGTGCTCACCTGTTCCGTTTTGTACTAATTGCTCCTCTGTCTATGTACTGTATGTGTATTTTCATTCTGTGTCTGTTGCTGCATTCTTGTGTTCACTTCATCAGCCTCTGCACCACGGAGTGTGAATTATTTTTCCACGCTGTCTGGATTAAAAAGTTCTGATTGTTCCTGTCCACATGCAGTGTTTATTTCCATTCTCCACCTTGTAATACAGTATGGTTTACCAGATTCGCCTGGTGAGTGGGTCCTCTCCTCCTTTACCCAGGAGGAGTAAACACAAACATGACACTTACACACATAAAATATAAAAAAAATTTACACTTGTTGGTGACTGGGAAAAGTCCAATAGCTTTACACAAAATATTAGGATGTTGTACTTCGGCTCTACAGTCCGCATCATAGCGCGAAAGCCCTGGTTCTTGATGACAAAATACGGGCGTAAATCCTTGGCAATAAAAGCGGCAATAGATTTTGTAATTTGCTTTGCCCTTTTAACTTTTGACATTTCTTACTCAATGGTCTTCTGGCTGCCGGCTGAAAACTTGCGATATCGTTTTGCATGTTTGTCGTGTTTCCAAGCTATTTTAGTTTAGTCTGACAAATTGGTCTTGTACAAGTCTTTTTTCCCTTCAACTTAATATAAACTGAAGTACTGCTATACGTTTATTTTTAATGAAGAGGGTGGCTGATCGTATACTCGCTCCTCCATTTTGTTTTGTTTGTGTTACGCTATAGAGAGTCCGGGCAGGTATAGACGCTGACGTTTTTGTTCTGGCCGCCGACGTTTTCATTCCAGCCAAATTAACATAGAATAGGCTTTGTCATTGTACAGTAGTACAGTACAACAAAATTGTGGGTGCTCCACCAGGCTACTGCGCAATAAAGTAAGGGAGAAGGATTAGATAAAAACATGGTCACAGAGCACACGATTAAACACATGACTAAAATAAAAAATAAATGAAAATAAAAATAAAAATGGCCCAGGATTATGGAAATATACACAGGTCTGGCTATGCGGGTGGAACTATGTGCATAAGAGTGCAGACACACAATTGAACACAATTGAGTAAAATCGCCCAAGGATTATGGAAAATATACATAATGGTGGTTTCATGGACGGGTCAATATACATGAAAGTGAGGAGTGCAAAGACAGTTGAGTTAATGTGATAATTAAAAGGTCTTCAGTTCTGAGTATGTGAGCGTTTGGAGGGAGGGGGGTGGGGCCTCTGACTGTTTGCAGTTCAGTTCGGATGGCCCAGGGGAAGAAACTGTTTGTCAGTCTGGAGGTGTGGGACCTGATCGATCTGAACCATTGTCCAGAGGGAAGCCGGTCAAACAGTTGGTGGACAGGATGTGATGTGATGTGATGTGAGGGGTCTCCTGTGATGGCCTTGATCCTTCTGAGACAGGAGGCTCTGGAGATGTCTTCCAGGGAGGGCAGAGGGCCACCAATAATTTTTTTTGCAATTAATTACGGTAACAATATTTACTAATCGGAATCTTGACATCTGTGCATTGATTCAGAATCATTCATGTCCGCATTGAGTTGCATCGGGAAAAAAATTATTTCTCCCACCCCCATTTCCTTGCCAGGCCACTCCTGAACCGGAGATGGAGTCAGAAGCGTCTTACCTGAGCTAAGGAGAAAACAGACTGGACTGTTGCTCAGTGGTCCAAAATCCTCTTTTTGGATGAGAGTAAACTTTGCATTTCATTTGGGAATCAAGGCCCCAGAGTCTGGAGAAAGAATAGAGAGGCAGAGAATTCAAGTTGCTTGAGGTCCAGTGTGAAGTTTCCACAGTCACTGATGATTTGGGGGGGCCATGTCGTCTGCTGGTGTTGGTCCACTGTGTTTTATCAAGTCTGAAGTCAAAGCACCCATCTACCAGGAAATTTTCGAGCACTTCATGTTTCCCTCTGCTGACAGGCTTTATGGAGACACTGATTTCATTTTCCAGTAGGACTTGGGACCTGCCCACACTGCCGAAGGTACCAAAACCCGGTTTAATGACCATGGTATCACTGTGCTTGATTGGCCAGCAAACTCTCCTGACCTAAACCCCACAGAGAATCTATGGAGTATTGTCAAGAGGAAGATGAGACACCAGACCCAACGATGCAGACGAGCTGAAGGCCACGATCAAAGCAACCTGGGCTTCCATAACACCTCAGCAGTACCACAGGCTGATTGCCTCCATGTCATGCTGCATTGATGCAGTAATTCATGCAAAAGGAGCCCTGACCAAGTATTGAGTGTGTACATGGACGTACTTTTCAGTCGGCCAACATTTCTATTAAAAATCCATTTTTTTTAAACTTTTATTGGAACGGATGCCTTGACAGTAAGTCCATCACAGTATTATATAATATACATTACACATACAATACAAGATATATTTGAAGGTTTACAGAGTATTTTGTTTCAGGTATAATATTACAGGAGATCATTTTTCAAAATAAATATCCATTTTGGGTTGTAAACTTGCTGTTATGCTTCCCATACAATTTACCTTTTCAGTCTTTTGAGTCCATCGATCCAGGGTAGGGTGTGTGTGGGTTGAGCCAGTTTATAGTAATCATTTTGTGGGCAAACAATACCAGTGCTTTAAGCATATGTTGTTCATCTGCACCCATCCTTTGAGGAAGTACATTATTTTAAAGCACATATTGAGGTTCAAAAGAGTTATTTAAATTCAGAATTTGTTTTTGATTTCCCAAAAATGTTTAAGCTTTGGACAGTCCCAAAAGATACAGGCAAAATCTCCAATCAAATCACAACCTTTCCAGCAGAGGGGGTTAGACTTCTTGCCATAACTGGCTATTACTAATGGTGTCTTAAAAAACCTCAACCTCAATTTCCAGCTAAATTCCCTCCAGGACGGGCTACTGAAACATTTATGTCAGACCTTCCAGGCATTCTCCCAATCCTCATTGTCAGTGATGATACTTGCTTCCAGTCCCCATTTGTTCTTTATATCCATTATGTTATCTGTAGTATTGATGCGAATATTCCTGAACAAGTCAAAAATTATTTTATGTTGTCTTTTGTTGTGTACTGTATTGATCCAATATTGTTCAAAGTTACTTGGTATTTCTTTGATTTTATCCCATTCTTTGTATTTTTAGATAGTACCAAATTTGAAAATACCTGAACATGTTTGTGGATGGAATATCAAATTGAGCTTGAAGTTGGGAGAATGCCTTGAATGTTGTGCCCATGAATAACTGATTTACTGTAGATAAACCTTTCTCTGCCCGTTTGGCAAAACTCCTATGTAATTTAGCTGAGATGGATGCTATTTTAGTTGCCCTCGACAGAGATAAGGGGAGATTTAGTTTTTTCTCACCTTTTGCCAGACCTTTAACCCTCAAGCGACCAAGCTATTTTACGGACTGAATGTTTCCAGTCTCTTATCTTTTGTCTAGCCTCTCTGTTAGTTTCCAGAGCAATAACATCTACCATCTCAGGTGCAACGAAGAATGAAAACTGAAGGTATGTTATCACATGTTATCACGAGATCGCGGATACAAGCGGCTGAAATGAGCTTTCTCCGTAGGATTGCTGGACTCACCCTCAGAGATAGGGTGAGGAGCTCAGTCATCCGGGAGAGGCTCAGAGTAGAACCGCTGCTCCTCCACATTGAAAGGAGTCAGTTGAGGTGGTATGGGCATCTGATTAGGATGCCTCCTGGACGCCTCCCACTTGAGGTGTTTCAGGCACGTCCCACTGGGAGGAGACCCCGGGGCAGACCCAGGACTCGGTGGAGAGACTATGTCTCCCAGCTAGTCTGGGAACGCCTTGGTATCCCCTCTGAAGAGCTGGAGCAGGTGGCTGGGGAGAGGGAAGTCTGGGCTTCTCTGCTTGAACTGCTGCCTCCGCGACCCGGACCTCCGGAAGGGCGGTAGAAGATGGATGGATGGATGGATGGATGTTATCACATTGCGCCGCATTACTTATGCCCGAAGGCTTTGAAGTATTAGTCTCAATGCTTCAGCAGCTGTAAATCTTGCTATCCAAGGTCTGTTAGCCATGGTTCACTGCAATACAATATAAAGTACTGATTAGAAGTGGAACATTTGAATAAAATTTATAAAACCAATGTTTAAAAACCAGTGCTTTTCTTCGGGGTCATAAATGACCCCACAAGAGTTTGCGATGTCTACGCCACACCAATTGGCTGATCCCTGCAAAAAAAACTGAAAGTGTAGGATTAGTAGACTGACAAACTCATGCTAGGAAAGAAAATTCGGATAAAAAATAAAGAGACGGCACATTAAATTATATGGCTGGGGTCGTAAATGACCCCACTCGGTCGCTTGAGGGTTAAAGTATATAAAACCCACTCATTCTGTATTTTAAGCTTTTGCCAAGCCTTTGTCTGGAGGAAGGGAAGCTCAGAGACTGGCATATTGATAATGGACCCTTGCGCTATATGTACCCATCTAGTGTCTGTCTAATTTGAACCTGGGGCTTCATGTACAGACTTGCGTGGATTTTTTACTGAAAGATGGCGTGCGTTTAACTCAAGAAAATGCCGTGAGCAAAAAAACCAAAATATCCAGATGTATGAAACGGTGCATACGCAGGAATCCAAGCACATTTCCTTTGTACATCCCAATCTACTTGAAATTGAACGCATGTGAGGAAATACCATACTCCTCCCTTGACACGCCTCCATTTGAATATGCAATTACATGCAAATAGATATGCAAATGGATACATACAAGCCATGCACGTTTGATTCTCCTGTATCCTTGATCAAAAATAATGGATTTAATGGAATTTCACGGACTGTGAGTTGGAGGTGCTCCTGGATGAGGTAGAAGCACGTAAAAATGTTTTGTTTGGCACGCTGTCCTCCGGCATTGGCGCTGGATACAAGTAATTCAATAGCCTGCTCACAGCCCTATAAGATTAGTTTTTCTTTTATTCATACAGGGATGGTAAATGGCGCTCACTTATATAGTGCTTTTTCTCATCTTTAGATGACCAAAGCACTTTACAGATCCTGCTATCCACCCATTCACACACTGATGGCGGCAGAGCTGCCATGCACCGGCGCTGGCCTGACCCACCAGGAGCAACTGGGGGTTCAGTGTCTTGCTCAAGGACACTTCAACATGCAGACAGAGCAGCAATTGAACTCCTGACCCTCCAATCAGTAGTCGGCCACACTACACCTGCGCCACAGCCGCCCCGGGATGAGAAGGAGATGTTTATTTAACCATGACATGTTTCAACTGACGTCTGCAGTCGTCCTCAGAAGCGTCAGCTGATCGCTGTGATTTGTCGCGTGTTATAGCTCAGTGGTTAAAGTGCCAGATTACAAAGCAGAGGTTCCAGGTACGAGACCAGCTGCACCCTCTTTTAGGGACTACAATAGAAATAAGTATGCACACTTTCTTGTCATCGTATTGTTTTTAAATATATGTTGTATCTTTTGTACAATGTTATTTTAAATGATTAATAAATCAATCAATCAATTTGTGACCTGCTGGGTGGATCAACTGGTTAACTTAAAGGAAAACAGTCACGAAAAAGAAGAAATTATGAACCTATTAGTGGGTAGTCAAGGTCACCTGTCAGTTGAAAGCAGATCATGTTAGACTTGACAAGTACATATTTTATGTCCAAAATGCAAATCTCATCCTTTATAGTTATACAGACGTGGACAAAATTGTTGGTACCCCTCTGTTAATGAAAGAAAAACGTCACAGAAATAACTTGAATCTGACAAAAGTGGTAATAAATAAAAATTCTCTGAAAATTAACCAGTGAAAATCAGACAATGCTTTTGAATTGTGGTTCAACACAATTATTTTTAAAAACAAACTCATGAAACAGGCCTGGACAAAAATGATGGTACCCTTAACTTAATATTTTGTTGCACAGCCTTTTGAGGCAATCACTGCAATCAAACGATTTCTGTAACTGTCAATGAGACTTCTGCACCTCTCAGCAGGTATTTTGGCCCACTCCTCATGAGCAAACTGCTCCAGTTGTCTGAGGTTTGAAGGGTGCCTTCTCCAGATGGCATGTTTCAGCTCCTTCCACAGATGTTCAATAGGATTTAGATCAGGGCTCATAGAAGGGCACTTTAGAATAGTCCAGTGTTTGGCTTTTAGCCATTCTTGGGTGTTTTTAGCTGTGTGTTTTGGGTAATTATCCTGTTGCAAGACCCATGACCTGCGACTGAGACCAAGCTGTCTGACACTGGGAGTACATTTCTCTTTAGAATACCTTGATGAAGACTTAAGATGGCGCCCACAGCGGTTGACATGGTGCTTCGCTGCGCTCTTTGTTTGTTTTTGTTTGTCAATTGTGTGTCTGCTTGCACTTATACCCGTGAAGAACTTCTAAATATCAGGACTTTCACCCCCACGGACCTCCTCCCAGTTTTTCTAGCCCCTGCCGCCGATCTGGTTTATTGTTTGGCTCGGAAAGTGAGACGGCGGAAGAGAGGTAGACGAGCGGGCGCTCTCGTGCGGCTTCGCAAGAGAGGCTCGCGAACGGCGCTGCCTGGCATATTTCTGTCCAATACCAACTCTCTCTCTAACAAGGTAGATGAACTGAGACTGCTGATGCGTTTTAAGGACCTCGCCTCCTCAGCTGTCCTCTGCTTTACTGAGACCTGGCTCCGGGAAAATATACCGGACAGCGCGCTGCGCCTCGACAGCTTTCAGCTCTTCCGTGCTGATCGTGACACAGAGCTTTCCGGCAAGACCACAGGAGGCGGAGTCTGCTTCTACATCAACTGCAGCTGGTGCTCTGATGTAACGGTAATTTCCAAACACTGTTCTCCTGCCTTGGAATTTCTTGTTATCAATTGCAAGCCTTTCTATTCCCCGCGGGAGTTTGCTTCTTTCATAATGATCGCTGTGTACGCCCCTCCCGACGCGGGCACGCGCGAAGCTCAGCGCGTGCTCGCGGATCACATTCAACACACAGAGCGGAGTTTTCCAGACTCGCTGATTATTGTGGCTGGCGACTTTAATCAGTGCAATCTGAGCCACGATCTCCCCCGCTACAAACAGTTTATTAAATGCCCCACCAGAGGATTAAACACACTGGATCACTGTTACACCACAGTGAAAGACGCATATCGCGCTGTCCCTCGAGCTGCGCTGGGATTATCTGATCACGTGATGGTTCACCTCATTCCCACATACAGACAGAGATTGAAGCTCACTAAACCTGTCGTGAGCACTACGAAGATACGGACCAGTGATGCTGAGGAGAAGCTGGAAACGTGCATGGAAATATCTGACTGGGGCATGTTTAAAGGAGCCACGCATGATCTGGATGAGTACACGGACACTGTGAACTCATATATCCACTTTTGTGAAGAGAACATTCTTCCATCACGCACCAGGGTGAGTTACTCCAATGACAAACCCTGGTTCACAGCTAAGCTCAAACAGATCAGGAAGGAGAAGGAAGCAGCGCTGAAAAGTGGAGACAGGGACTGCTACAGGGAGGTTAAATACCGGTTTAACAGAGAGCTGAAGAGGGCTAAATCTCTATACTCAGAGAGACTCCAGCAGCAGTTCACTGCTAATGATTCGGCTTCCGTGTGGAGAGGACTGAGGCAAATCACCAACTATCGACCTAAGGCTCCTAAAGGTCAGGATGACAAAGCCCTTTGTCAAAGACTGTCCCAACACTATGCCCGTTTTGACACCTCGTCATCTGTGTCCAACTCCCCCCCTCCCTCCAGCTCCACAGCCTCCACATTCCCTACTTCATTTAAGGCACCCCCCCCTCCTCCCCCCCTCCCCTTATCATCAGTGAGCAGGATGTGCTCAAACAGTTCTCCAGACTGAACCCGCGCAAGGCCCCCGGCCCAGACAGCGTGTCTCCCTCCACCCTGAGACTCTGTGCGAAACAGCTGGCTCCTGTCTTCACAGACATTTTTAACACCTCCCTTAAGTTATGCCACGTGCCGTCCTGCCTCAAATCCTCCACCATCATCCCTGTCCCCAAGAAGCCTCGGATCACTGGACTTAATGACTACAGACCTGTAGCGCTCACCTCTGTAGTCATGAAGTCCTTTGAGCGCCTGGTCCTGTCCCACCTCAAGTCCATCACCACCCCTCTCCTGGACCCGCTGCAGTTTGCCTACCGAGCCAACAGGTCTGTAGACGACGCAGTCAACCTGGCCCTCCACTCCATCCTGCAGCACCTGGACTCCCCGGGAACCTACGCCAGGATCCTGTTTGTGGACTTCAGCTCCGCATTCAACACCATCCGCCCCGCTCTGCTCCGGGACAAGCTGTCCCTGCTCAACGTGCCTGACTCCCTCTGCAGGTGGATCATCGACTTCCTGACGGACCGGAGGCAGCATGTGCGGCTGGGAAAGACTGTCTCAGACTATACTAGCATCAGCACCGGATCACCCCAGGGCTGTGTACTTTCCCCCCTACTCTTCTCCCTTTACACCAACTCCTGCACCTCCAGCCACCAGTCTGTCAAGTTGATCAAGTTTGCGGATGACACCACCCTCATCGGGCTCATCTCCAACGGCGACGAGTCCGCCTACAGGAGAGAGGTGGCCCAGCTGGCGTCCTGGTGCAGCAATAACAACCTGCAGCTGAACGCTCTGAAGACAGTGGAGATGATTGTAGACTTCAGGAAAGTCTCTACTCCTCTGCCCCCCCTCACCCTCTCAGGCTCTCCCATCACCACTGCTGAGTCCTTCCGCTTCCTAGGCACTACCATCACCAGGGACCTCAAATGGGAGCTGACCATCAGCTCACTCATCAAAAAAGCCCAGCAGAGGATGTTCTTCCTGCGGCAGCTGAGGAAGCTCAAGCTACCCACCAAGATGTTAGTGCAGTTCTACACAGCCATCATCGAGTCCATCCTCACCACCTCCATAACCGTGTGGTACGCAGGAGCCACTGCCAGGGACAGACTAAGGCTGCAGCGCGTCGTGCGCACTGCTGAGAAGGTGATCGGCTGCAAGCTCCCATCTCTCCTGGATCTGTACATCTCCAGGACCCGGAGGCGTGCTGGCCGGATCATAGCCGATCCCTCACACCCTGGTCACGTACTGTTTGCCCCCCTCCCCTCTGGTAGAAGACTTCGGTCCATCCAGACTAAAACCTCCCGTCACATGAACAGCTTCTTCCCCTCTGCCATCAGACTGCTGAACACTAAGTGACTTATTGACTCTCGTGCACCATGTACAGCAGCTCAACCAGACTCATGTCAATCATCACTGTTTTCTTCCTGCTTTACCGACTGCACTATATAGTTCTCCACAGTATCTGCTGCTGGCTAATATATATTTTAACTGTTGACCAGTATCACTTAATCTTATCCTACACTTTATTACATGTATAGTTTATTTCTTATCTTATCATGTTTAATGTTGCAGCATTGTACCGAGACAAATTCCTAGTTTGTGTACTACATGAACAATGGCAATAAACCTGATTCTGATTCTGATTCTGATAGTCTTGAGATTTCATTGTATCCTGCACAGATTCAAGACACCCTGTGCCAGATGCAGCAAAGCAGCCCCAGAACATAACAGAACCTCCTCCATGTTTCACAGGAGGGACAGTGTTCTTTTCTTGGTATGCTTCATTTTTGCGTCTGTGAACATAGAGCTGATGTGCCTTGCCAAAAACTTTCAGTTTTGTCTCGTCTGTCCATAGGATATTCTCCCAGAAGCTTTGTGGCTTGTCAACATGCAGTTTGGCAAATTCCAGTCTGGCTGTTTTTTAATTTGTTTTCAACAGTGATGTCCTCCTTGGTAGTCTCCCACGAAGTCCACTTTGGCTCAAACAACGACAGATGGTGCGATCTGATACTGATATACCTTGACCTTGGAGTTCACCATGAATGTGTTTAGAGGTTGTTCTGGGCTCTTTTGTTACCATTCGTATTGTCCATCTCCTCCTGCTGCCACGTCCAGGGAGGTTGGCTACAGTCCCGTGAATCTTAAATTTCTGAATAATATGTGCAACTGTAGTCACAGGAACATCAAGCTGCTTGGAGATGGTGTTATAGCCTTTACCTTTAACATGCTTGTCTATAATTTTCTTTCTAATTTCCTGAGACAACTGTCTCCTTTGCTTCCTCTGGTCCATGTTTAGTGTGGTACACACCATGTCAACAAACAGCACAGTGACTACTTGTCACCCTTTAAATAGGCCGACTGACTGATTTCAAGTTTGTGGACACCTGTGATGTTAATTAGAGGACACATCTTGGTTGAACATGTCCCTATGGTCACATTATTTTCAATCTTTTCTAGGGGTACCATAATTTTTGTCCAGGCCTGTTTCATGAGTTTGTTTTTTAAAATAATTGTGTTGAACCACAATTCAAAAGCATTGTCTGATTTTCATTGGTTAATTTTCATAGAATTTTTATTTATTACCACTTTTGTCAGATTCAAGTTATTTCTGTGACCATTGTGGGTTTTTCTTTCAGTAACAGAGGGGTACCAACAATTTTGTCCACGTCTGTATACACCTTACATGGATTACACACACTACTACTGTAAATGAATGAAGTGTGCCGGGGAAAGGGTGAGACTATTGCATTTCAAACTTTACGCATGTGTTTATTGACATAACTATTGTACACACAGAGGCAATTGGGGGCTTGATAGAATGCTGTGAAACTGTACTTTAATCAGCAATAAAAAAAAATCACTTATTCAACCCACTGATTTGTAATGAAGCCTTGAAGACAGGGTGATATTTGGGGGCGCATAGGCATGTTGCGCATGAGGTGGGTTATTATTAGGACAATTACATGAATTTACTCACCAAGAAGCCACCCATCCACACATTGCCAGCTCGTAGTTTGTTCCCAACAATGCTGTTCATTAGAATCATTAGGAAAACTGGCTCTCACTGCAAATTGCGCTTTGATGTTGGCCTGTTGAACTGCATTGTATGGGAATATGATGTACCTGGGTGACAGCTGGATAATGCCATCCCACACAGCTGGCATAGCTCTGCTCAGGGTTGACTGGGAAATTCCCGATGGGTCTGGCAACTCCCTCTGGCATGCCTCTGTTTCCAGAAAGCCCAGAGTTGTCAGCATCAGCACTGGGACGGGCAGTGCACAACTCACTGGGGATGGGGACAACTCACCCATCACAGGGATTGCGGTTGCTGAAGTGGTTAAAAAACTCTTTGGTGGCCGGGCCCCGGGGGTGGACGAGATTCGCCCTGAGTACCTCGAGGCCCTGCATGTTGTAGGGCTGTCATGGTTGACACGCCTCTGCAATGTTGTGGGGAAGTTGGGGACAGTGCCTTTGGCATGGCAAACCGGGGTGGTTGTTCCTCTTTTCAAAAAGGGGGACCGGAGGGCGTGTTCCAACTTCAGGGGGATCACACTTCTCAGCCTCCCTGGGAAGGTCTATGCCAGGGTACTTGAAAGGAGAGTCCGACTGCTGGTCAAACCTCGGATTTAGGAGGAACAATGTGGTTTTCATCCTGGCCGTGGCACATCGGACCAGCTCTCGTGGGAGTTTGCCCAACCAGTCCACATGTGTTTTGTGGACTTGGAGAAAGCATTCGACCGCGTCCCTCCTAGTCTCTTGAGGGGGTGCTGTGGGAGTATGGGGTATCGGGCTCGTTGTTACGAGCTATCCGGTCCCTATACAACCATTGCAAGAGTTTGGTTCATATTGCCAACACCCAGTCAAACTCGTTTTCAGTGAGAGTTGGAATCCGCCAGGGCTGCCCTTTGTCACTGATGCTGTTCATAATTTTTATGGACAGGATATTTAGGCGCAGCCAAGGATTGGAAGGTGTCATGCTCGGTTTCATCTCTGCTGTTTGCGGATGATGTTGTCCTATTAGCTTCATCAAGCAATACCCTACAGGCCTTGCTGGAACGGTTTGCTACTGAGTGTGAAGTGGCTGGGTATCCTCTCTGAAGAGCTGGAGCAGGTGGCCGGGAAAGGGAAGTTTGGGCTTCTCTGCTTGAGCTGCTGCCTCCGTGACCCGGACCTCAGGAAAAGCAGTAGAAGATGGATGGATGGATTCCAATTTTTTGAGAAACCGAATTTAAGGTTGTTCATTAGCTATAAGTCATAGCCATCAAAATTAAAAGAAATTGACACTTGAAATATATCATTCTGTGTATCATGAATCTATATAATATAGGAGGTTTTTTTAAATTGAATTACTGAAATAAATCAGGCCCTCCAGGATTTCGCGATGTTGCGATCACACAAATTCACGCACGGTGAATTTGTGGCTGCACGGCTGCACGGTGGTGCAGTGGTTAGCACTGCGGCAGCACAGTTTAACCTTGGCCGGGGGATCGTGGGTTCGATCCCAGCCCCCGACCAACAGTGATCTGTGTGGAGTTTGCATGTTCTCCCCGTGTTTGCGTGGGTTTACTCCGGGATTTCTCCGGTTTCCTCCCACATGCCAAAAACATGCAGGTTAGGTTAATTGGAGACTCTAAAGTGGCCCTAGGTGTGAATGTGTGTGTGAATGGTTAAGGGATAGCGCCGTATCGTGGCTGCTTCATCCATCCAGGTGGTGGATGACCCTCAATTTCCCCTCTGGGGATCAATAAAGTATACTAAATCTAAATCTAAAAAAAAAAATCATTGATTGGCCATGTCTTTTGCGCATCCTTGCAACTTTGTCCAATCACCACAACTTTCTCTCGCAATTTTGACCAATTGCCATCAACTTCTACCAATTTCGCCAATCAAATTTGTCCCTGAGTAGCGCTTAAACTCTGTCTAACCAGTCAAATGTGTCACTGCACTGTGCTTACTTCCATGTTTACACTGACTATTAGTAGTAGATTAGTTTATTTGACAGGGACAGTGCAATAAACATAGACAATTAATCAAAGACAATCAGTCTGATGTGTTGCACATAGAGTGTATAGCTATTAGCTAATTTGCAACTCTTGTCCCTGGATGGGCTTTAGAAAAAAGAATCAAGTAAAGATGGGGAAAAAAAAAAAAAAAAAAAAAATATACACAATAACCACATACATCAATGCAGAAAAATTATAAATACACAATTATAAATATTATAAATATTATAAATACACAAATATAACAGCCTGACTCACACTTAACATAAATATTATAAATATTATAAATACACAAATATAACAGCCTGACTCACATTTAACACATATAACATTCCTTCCCTTCATTCACTCTCACTTTGCAGACAATTAATTCATACATGAGTACATTCTTGTTTATTTTTCAGCCAGTTTTTAACATTTTTAGTGAATGTTTTAAAGTCCGTTATTATTTTAATTTCATTTGGCATTGTGTTCCAGATGTGACTGCCCTTTATAGAGAATGCTGTTTGTCCAAATGTGGTTCTGCGGTGGAATATTTTACAGTTATTGTTAACAGAACTCCTGGTGGCTCTGCTGCTGTCCTGTCTTTGGACGAAACCAGCAAGTGGCTCAGGTGCTGATTTATGGAAACATTTGAACGTTAATGATCCTGAAGGACAAGCTGCTGCGCGCAGGGGTGGACCAGCACCTGTCATCATGGATCCTGGACTACCTCACGAACCGGCCTCAGTTTGTGAGAACCCGGGACTGTGTGTCCGACACGATCATCAGTAGCACGGGGGCCCCCCAGGGAACGGTGCTGGCTCCCTTCCTGTTCACTCTTTATACTGCGGACTTCTCACACAACACAACACACTGCCATCTACAGAAGTTCTCTGATGACTCTGCGATCGTTGGCCTCATCTCCAATGGAGATGAAGCTGAGTACAGAGGGCTTATCCAGGACTTCGTGGACTGGTGCCATCGGAACTGCCTCCAGATCAACGCGAGGAAAACTAAGGAGCTGGTGGTGGACTGCCGCAGGCATGGGCAGCCCCTCACAGTACCAGTAAATATACAGGGAACAGACATCGAGATGGTGACATCCTATAAGTACCTGGGTATTCATCTGAACAATAAACTAGACTGGTCACACAATACTGATGCACTCTACAAGAAGGGACAGCGCAGGCTGTTCCTGCTGAGGAGACTCAGGTCTTTTGGTGTACAAGGGGCGCTGCTGAAGTCATTCTATGACACGGTGGTGGCATCAGCCATCACTTTTGGAGTGGTCTGCTGGGGCAGTGGCATTACTGCAGCCGATAGGAAGAGACTGAACAAACTGATTAAGAAAGCTAGCTCTGTCCTGGGGCAGCGCCTTGATCCGATGGAGGAGATAGGAGAGAGAAGGACGGTGGCTAAACTGTCATCTCTGCTGGAGTCCGAGTTCCACCCTATGCAGGACATACTGAATGCACTGAGGAGCTCATTTAGCAGCAGACTACATCATCCCAGGTGCACAACCGAGAGGTTTCGTAGGTCCTTCCTACCAACGGCTGTCAGACTGTACAACCTAAGCAGGGCTGCTCGCAGAGATAGCAAAAAGACGTAACAAACTAATAGTTTTTTGAATGCAAAAGATGCAATAGACTTACACAATGGTCCCCTCCGGCATACAACTAGGAACATACCGGTCGCTATGGAGGGTGAGAATATGTATGGGCACATAATCATACCATGTAGGATAACTAAGTAGACGGTTATGCTGTTTCATTCCATCTAGCAACAATGCTCTGCACTGTGTGTGTTTATATATTTGCATATTTATTCCATCTAGCTACAATGCTCAGCACTGGGTGTGTTTATATATTTATATATCTACATATTATTCCTTCTAGCTACATTGCTCCGCACTGTGTGTGTTTATATACTTGCATATTTATTCCACCTAGCTGCAATGCTCCGTACTGTGGGTGTTTATATATTTACATATTTATTCCATCTAGCTACAATGCTCTGCACTGTGTGTTCATATATTCATATATTTATTCCATCCAGCTACAATGCTCTGCACTGTGTGTCTGTGTGTGTGTGTATATATATATATTTTATAGTAATACGTACATATGTTTATTAGCTGCTCTTGCTTGCTTGTTTTTTTTCTTGCCTTCTGATTGTTGCTCTGAGTGTTGCTATCCCTGTGCTGTTGCAATCCTGGAATTTCCCCTTTGTGGGACTAATAAAGGCTTATCTTATCTTATCTTATCTTATCTTAATTTCAGAAGACAGAGGTCAATGAAGCTCTCAAAACTCAATAGGTTGTATTTTTTTAAAACATTACAGTGATGCCACCTAATGGGCTTTTTGTCCAAGATTTTTAGGGTTTGATTATATAATGAACCTATATGTCTTATTGTGGAAGGGGCTGCTTGAGCCCAGACTGTCAAACAGTATGATATATGAGAAAAAACCATAGAATGCATATACAGTGCAGCTGCTTTGTAAGGTATGTAATATCTAATTAATTTAAAGCAGTTCAGATTTTTTTTTACTGTTTTTGAAATTTTCTTTATATGAAGATTAAATTTGAGTTGAGGATCTAGTACAATGCCAAGGTATTTGAATTCTGTAGCTAAACTGATGTCATGATCATGTATATTAACTTTAAAATGTTGCAGGTTACATTTTTTGATTGAAAAGCACATTGAGACTGTTTTCTGAAGGTTCAGCAATAGATGGTTCTTGAGGAGCCACTCTTGGACATCAACCATACTTGTAGACAGTACATCTGCAGCCTGTGCTGGAGTCTTGGCAGCTGTGTAAATAACTGCATCATCTGCATAAAGTTGGCATGTTGCAGCTGAGCAGTGTAACGGCAAGTCATTAATAAAAATGCTGAAAAGTAAAGGACCAAGAATGGACCCTTGTGGGATACCCATGCGGTTGTTTAAAAATGAGGATTTATCCTGGTGAACTTTTACACACTGTTCTCTATTCTGGAGATAAGATGCAAACCATTCTAATGTATTTGGGGAGAAGTTAAAAGATACCATTTTGGATAAAAGCAAACTGTGGTTTACAGTATCGAAAGCCTTTTTGAGATCTAGAAAAACAGCTCCTACCACATTACCCCTGTCCAAGGACTGTTTGACGTTTTCAATAAGGCAACAATTTGCTGTTTCTGTTGAGTATCCTGGTCTAAAACCAAATTGATGTGGATGAAGAAGTTGACTGTCTTGTAAGTAGTCTATCAGCTGTGTAGCTACAACTTTTTCAAGAACCTTAGATAGGACTGGTAAGATAGAGATTGGGCGGTAATTGCATATATCGTCTTTACTGCCTGATTTATGAACTGGTATGACGACAGCTTTTTTCCAGCCAGATGGAAATGTACTAGACCTAATGGAGAGATTAATGAGATGGGTCAGTGGTTTGATTAATATTTTGCTGTGCATTTTGAGAAAGGAGGTGCTCATATTGTAGATATCATTAGTTTTTGAGTTTGACAGTGTTTTAACAATACCAGCAATTAACTTCTCATTTACCTCATTGATGTGAAAAGTATCTGTTGGAAGTATGGAATTTGTGTTGTTGAGCACATTTGGCAGCACAAAAATTTTTGTTAAGTCTTCCACAGAGCCCACAAAGTGTGAATTAAATTCATTTGCCAAAGTAGCCTTGTCACTGACGGTCTTGCCATTGATTCTAAGTTCCTTATTAACGGAACATATCAGCAAAAACAGTGTGTGATTAAAAAAAAAACAACAAAAAACTCATTTGCGAGTTTTCCCACACCACCTCTTCCTCAGTCTCCCCCGGCTTGCCAGTGAACGTTTCTTTACATCTCTGTTCTGGCCTAGTGTACCAAGTGCCAGGTTTGTGTTGGGAAGGGGGGGGGAGTCCACCTGCCTGAAAGTATCCCGTCGCAGGACGCCATAAAACCACAATCGAGCAAATATAACAATACAGCCAGTGTCTGAACATTTTATACATCTTTACAGGTAAAATCATTACTACATTTTGTCAATGAGCTTTAAAGCTATGAATCTCCAGTCTGGACACGAACCAACACACACCCCTGCCCCGGCAAACCCCCAAGGAGAGCCCCTCCTCCTGGTACAATTCCCCGTAAAGGAAAGATGAGTATCTAATGAGACAGATGTGTGTCAAGATGCGCAGCAAATAGACAGACAGGTAGGAGCTGGGCACAGAAAGCGAGAATACTCAGTAATTTTTTTCAGAAAAACACAGACTTCGATATACAATACAGAGCAGCAGAATAAATTATTTCTTTTTTCTTCTGCGCTCGATACCGAGTGGTTGGGGACTGTAGGGAGTTTTCAAATGAAGGTGCTGCCAATATTTTCCAAATCTATGCTCTTTAACATGCATTCAATGCAATTTAGCTGTTGTAATGGATATTATGTTAAAGTCTGTATTATTATGAGGTTTTCTGTATCGCATAAGTTTCTTCTTAATTTACATATCACTGTTTAATAGGAAATTTTTAACAATCCTGTGCTTTTCTTGTGGTGTTATAGAATATCATTGCCGTAAACTACGGGGGGAGAGACAAAGCATCTGCTTTAAAATTTGTAATTCTTCCCCCAACTAAACACTGCAACGTTTATCGCAACTTTTTTTTTTTACAAAAAAGCTCCCGCAAATTCAGGCTTTTTGGGCTGCAGCAGTCATAAAAACAGCCCTTGACATCCTGGAGGGACTGATAAATCAGCTTTTCAATGACATTCTGATTCATTGAGATGAACCTGTATATCAGCATTGTACCATAGATGTGTTGAAACTGCTGTGTTTCCATAGTCTGCAGGAGCTCAGGTACAAGTAGCAGGGGACATGTTGCCCAACTCAACAGAGCGTGCCATCACCGTTGCAGGGACCCCTCAGTCCATTATTGAGTGTGTCAAACAGATCTGCGTCGTCATGCTTGAGGTACAGAAATGATCATGTTTCAAGCTCCCTTCACTGTTTGGAAATCTGTGATGCTCATTGCTTGTATTCTGAACAGTTCAGCTGATGTGTTGTTGTTGGTCAACGGTGAATATTTCTCCTCAGTCTCCACCGAAAGGAGTCACCATCCCATACCGACCCAAACCCTCAGGCTCTCCTGTCATTTTTGCAGGTGGTCAGGTAAACATCTAAAGCATGTGCTGAAAAAATATTTAGTTCCACACCCTATCATTTTATTAGCTCTGTTCTCATAGCACACCGTGGACAGGCAGATGAATATTGGAGCTCACCATGTGACACTTTGCTACACCTTCCTAAGTACTGTTTTCTCCTTGCAGGCATATGCTGTCCAAGGACAGCACGCCATTCCACAGCCTGATGTAAGTGAAGGGCCCTCTGTAAGTGATCCAATATATTTGCAACTTCAGTCCGGGAAGCCATGCCACCTCCCTATTTCATCCCTCTGATTTTATTTTCCTCTCACAGCTACCACTGCTTGATACACATCCATTAGTAGTTCTAAACACTATTGATTACAATGTTAACATCAGTATTAACAAAAAATGAATCCCATATTCCATTGCATGACTTCTACTCATTATCACTACAACCACATACAAAAGGGAAATACAATTTAAGCCTAAAATGTATTAGATTTGTTTCTCTAATTTTTTTCTGTCTTGATCCCCTTCTGTCCTTGTTCTCTTTTTTTTTTTAAACAGCTCACCAAACTTCACCAGCTGGCCATGCAGCAGAGCCCCTTCCCCATTGCACACAGCAACCAGGGCTTCCAGGGTAGGTAGAGCCATTAAATCAGTAATACAATTGTCTATTCTGTGCTCTCAGTGTCAATACTTTGGGTTTTTTAGCTGGGATGGATGCATCTGCACAAACTGCCTCCCATGAGCTGACCATTCCAAATGATGTGAGTTATTTTTGCCCTGTTTGAGTACCTGTGTATATCACCCAGTTTTCTTGACGATTACCTATTTTTTCCCCTTCTCCCAGCTCATTGGCTGCATCATTGGCCGTCAGGGTGCAAAGATCAATGAGATCCGTCAGATGTCAGGGGCTCAGATCAAGATTGCCAACCCTGTGGAGGGCTCAACTGACAGAACGGTCACCATAACTGGCTCTCACGCCGCCATCAGCCTAGCTGAGTACCTGATCAATGCCCGGTAAGAAAGTAGTTG
Organism: Pholidichthys leucotaenia; assembly: GCA_020510985.1. Lineage (NCBI taxonomy): Eukaryota > Metazoa > Chordata > Actinopteri > Cichliformes > Pholidichthyidae > Pholidichthys > Pholidichthys leucotaenia. Next base: position 290,580,343 of record CM035843.1, read on the forward strand.
CAGGTCAGAGCAAGCAAGCAAGTTTATTTATATAGCACATTTCATACACAAAGGCAACTCGATGTGCTTTCATAAAAAAGAACATGCAGAGGAAACAAAGCAAAAAGCTTGAACAATAAAAAGAAAAAAGATATATACTATACCATATAGCAGATATACTAATCCATGTAAAAAATAGAATATTTTGACTTTTTTATTTTAAAAAGTTAAACTTCAATATTTTTAGCTCATTTTAGTGGAGCTAATGCAATGGCACTATATCTGTCATCCGTCATTCACAAAATCACTACTATTATGCAATTGTCCCAGTGCTTACCAAACTTGTGCACAATGATCAATAAGTGGCTCTGCATCCATGTTGTGGTGAAGAAAAAGTAAAAAATAGTCAAACTATTCTGCAACAAAAACAGTTGCTTGTTGCAGCCCAAATTGTGACATTCTAATTTTTTTGAGATGCAATAGTATGATCTATGACTGCATATGAAGTTGACTCAGATATTTGAAAGATTGGATTTCAGATCAAGATTGTGCAACTCTTAAAAAAAATCTGTGAACTGTGTCACTTAGGGCTGTCACGGTAGAGGAATTTCCCCTGCTGTGACGGTGGATAGCTCAACACCGTGATGTGCGGTATTGTTGCAAATGTTTTTAGGACCCTGTGGTCTTATAAGTTAAACAGGGTTCATCACTTATGTGGCAAACGATGGAAGCTGTGAGAAACTTGCTGCAGCTTTGCTGTCAACTTTGTGTGTGTGTGTGTGACAATTGTGCGGAGCTCCGGTCTTACTAGGCATGAACTGCTGATTGTGTTAAAAAAAAAACAAGAACCCCCCCCCCCCCCCGATAATTTTCGTATAGCAGTGGCGGGAACTCCAGTATTTCAACTACGGGATGTGTGGACTGAAGACTGCAGCAACATTCAGCTTAGTTAAACAGGACAGCCTCTGTACAGGACCTTGCGTGGCTCTTGTCTCTGTGGTTTTTGGATTTTTGCCGCTGTCCAAAAAATCACATTCAAACAAGCAATGCACTATGCAGTAGTTGTTTTGCTGTCGGAGCTCAGTTGTCAGGATCATAAACACTCTGCTCAGAAGGAAATAACATGCTTTGTGCCCTTTCAGTGCTCACTGTCATGGCTGTATTTAGCAAGGAGTTCAAACGCTTCGGCCACTAACTGCCTGCTGGAGTCCGTCTGGAGAAAGAGTGCCCCACATGGTACTGATGCCACCAGCACCTGGTGCTATGGAAGCTTCCACAGTACCGGGTGCTGCAGCCGTCAGTACCGGCTGCAAACATGCTGTTGCCAATAAATATACACTTAACATTTAACAATTTATTTATTAATCAATAGGGGCACATAAGTGAACAACGAGATTTAGCCACACAGACAAAAAAGTGAGCAGTGAACACCACAGTTGTTGCGGTTGCTCGTTATCCTCCACGGTAGGCTTGTCCATAGCGCGGTATTGCATAATTATGGTTATCGCGACAGCCGTAGTGTCACTTGAGGGTTAAAAATGTATTTGAGCCATTTCAGGGTGAATAATTTGATATTAACCATTGTAGTACTTGCATGAAAAAACATTGCCCACCTGCTGCATAATGTGATTAAAGAGACTACGTAGCGGTAGCCCATGATGAAGTTAAACTCTGAGATTCTTTGCAGAGGCAGGCAGCGGCACACATCACAATAACCCTAGACCAGGGGTGTCCAATCGTGTGCCATGGAGGGCCAAGACCCTGCAGGCTTTACCTCCAACCAGTGTCTTCAACAGCAGATTTCACTGAATTTCTTCCCACTGATTGCTGATAAGTGAAAACACCTGCTGAAGAGACTGGGTAGAAGAGAAAACCTGCACGGTCTTGGCCCTCCATGGCACATGATTGGACACCCCTGCCCTAGACCGATAGGACCATTACAAGTTGGTTGTGAATGTTCTTTCAGACAAAAAACAGAAAATCCCAGAATATTCTTGGCTTGTTCCCAGTAGCCTAGCTTGCCAGCCCGTCCAAGTATAGCCCGTGTGGAGGAATTGCTGTAGTCTTGTCAGACTGTTTGGTCTTCAGTAAGAAGATATTTTTAAGTTTCATCAATTTTTAGCTGTATTACCTAATGCAATTTGTAGCTGCATTAGCAAAGCTGAAAGGAGCTAATACAATGACGTGGCATCCGTCCGTCCGTCCACATTTCATGGGAATCCCTACTCCTCCTAAGCGTTTGCCATGATGCTCGCCAAACTCATTCAGTGATCCTCGGGTGGTTCTGTATCCAGGTTGTGGTTCAAGTCAAAGGTCAGGAGATCTGGGCACGTGTGATTTGAGAAAAATCACTACTCCTCCTAGGAAATTGTCCTGATGCTCATCAAACTCGCCTACAATGATCATCAGGTGAGTCTGCATCCAAGTTGTGCTCAAGGTCAACGTCAGGGTCAAAGATCAAATGTCAGGAGATCTGGGCACTTATGTAGTCGTGGATGTTTGGAAACAAATAATGTCCCCATGTTTTAAACCATTTTCTGCTTGCGATTTAAATATCAGTTAAGCAGATGTATGACAAATTGATACAGTAACCCAGACAGTTTCAACAGGTGTGCATATACAGTGGTGTGGAAAAGTGTTTGCCCCCTTCCTGATTTCTCATTTTTTTGTATGTTTGTCACACTTAAATGTTTCAGATCATCAAACATTTAAATACTAGACATAGATAACACAAGAAAACACAAAATGCAGTTTTTAAATGAAGGTGTTTATTATTAAGGGGGGAAAAAATCCAAACCTACATGGCCCTGTGTGAAAAAGTGATAGCCCCCTAAACCTAATAACTGGTTGGGCCACCCTTAGCAGCAACGACTGCAATCAAGCAGTTGCAGTAACTGGCAATGAGTCTTTTACAGCGCTGTGGAGGAATTTTAGCCCACTCATCTTTGCAGAATTGTTGTAATTCAGCCACATTGGAGGGTTTTCGAGCATGAACTAGCTTTTTAGGGTCATGCCACAACATCTCAATCGGATTCAGGCCAGGACTTTGACTAGGCTACTCCAAAGTCTTCATTTTGTTTTTCTTAAGCCATTCAGAGGTGGACTTGCTGGTGTGCTTTGGATTATTGTCCCGCTGCAGAACCCAAGTCAGTGTTTCCTCTGGCTTAAAGACCTTGGCGCGGTGGCAACATATTTTTCCCGGGAAGGGGGGGGTAAACATACCGGAATATGTTAATTTTATACTATTTATTTCTTTTTAAAATTTTACACAGTAACGTTGCATATGGAACTTACCATTTGAAGTATTGTACACCCGAGGCTTGAATATTGGGCCAGTTGGGGTCCCACCCAGACATCCTGTGTTTAGACTTTTTAGTGGTGTTATCCTTCTCTCCTTCCTCAGCCTGAACACTTTCCTCTCCGTGGCTCCTCTCTTCTGTCTCATCTTACCCTTTCTGAGCTCTGTCTGATTCAGCTTCTCTCTCTGTCTATGGTGGTATACAAACAGGTTAGAAAATATCAAGTGTCATGTTTTGTCCTGCAGGATTTTTTTTGTCATGGTTTACATAAATGACAAAAATATGTGTATTTTTTGTATTTTTATTGTAGTGTTTCTTTTTTTCCATTGAGAGAGTAGGGAAGGGAAAAAACATTCTTAATAGTAATGTACTCATGCATACTTAAATTATATGATCAGGTGGGTATAGTAACCAGAAATTCTACTCATGTAAAAGCAGTGCTTTGAAATTAATAATTAAAAGTAGACAAACAAAAATTTCTAAGAGTACCCACTTAAAAACTTGAGTAATGACTTAAGTCTTGAAGGTTTGAGGTTTTTCTGTAAAATTTATAACAGTTTTCCTATAGTTTTCTACTTTTCTCTGTAAATCTAAAGTTGAAACCATCTTCCTCAAATCTGTAATTTCCTCTTGTAAAATTGACTTTTCTTGTACATTTAAAACTTTATTATAAATTTGTGGATTATTTTATCACCAATTTTTGTCTGTTTTTTAAAATAAAATTAGGTTTTTTTTTTTAGATAAATTTCTTTATATTTATAGTTTGTTTGTTTTTTTTTAAATCTCCTCACCACCCAGGCAGCAGGAAAAACCTCCCTTATTTTGAAATCAAATGTTGACATGTTTAGTTTGTCTGAAGGCTGCTGACTGATTAAAGTCATTGACTTAGTGAATTTCGGTCATCTTAACCTGCCAGGTACATAATAGGGAACTGTAGCGGACTCTAAAGACATAATTCACCACAATATGTGTTCATGTACAGAATGATCTGTTTAGGCAGTTACAGTTGTGTGCTCAGGCTTTCTCATCAGGCACCTCTCTAGGCAGTCGCTGAAGGACCTCAGTTTAGAGCTAGCGTTTTTAGCTGTTGCTTTTTGTCACTGCCGCTGGAGAATAAAAACGGCACGCCTGCTCATGTGAGAAAAGAGAGAAATTGCCAGTCTCTTCATTCCTGCAATTCCTACAGAACATGACTTAATATTGTAGTGGCTGGTGAATTGTATCCTCAGCAATTCATCAGTCTCCCTTGCCTTTCCCTTCATATGAAGCCGGCTGCATATGAATTCTAACCACATCTCTTAGCTAAGCGACTCTTCCATTATTGCTCCCGTTTCCAGCGGGTTAAAACCATGATAAACGCCAGTGCTTACATACCTCTTATGATTTTTTTTCCATGTTTAAAGTACTTTAATAAACTCATGTTTCTGACGGACAGTCACGCTTAGTGAGACACTGCTGACTGACTGGAAAACTCATGTGAGCGGGGCGCTTCTAAACTCCGTGCGGATGACGGCCACGCGCGTTGTTCGTGTACGCGCTTGCGGAAAGTCGTTGCTTCATATATTTTTCTTAATAAATTCATATCGCTTTGGGGTGGCGGTAACATTTCTGGCGAGGCAGGCCACCATTGAGAAATATTACCAGAGGAAACCCTGCAAGTGCACTTCAGCTTGAGGTCATGAACAGATGGCCAGACATTCTCCTTCAGGATTTTTTGGTAGACAGGAGAATTCATGGTTCCATTTACCACAGCAGGTCTTCCAGGTCCGGAAGCAGCAAAACAGCCCTAGGCCATCACACTACCACCACCATATTTTACTGTTGTATGATGTTCCTTTTCTGAAATGCTGTTACTTTTACACCAGATGTAATGGGACACACATCTTCCAGAAAGTTCAACATTTGTCTTGTCAGTCCACAGAGTATTTTCCCAAAAGTCTTGGGGATCATCAAGATATCTCCTCGCAAAACTGAGACAAGCCTTTATGTTCTTTTTGCTCAGCCTTGGTTTTCGTCTTGGAACCTTGCCATGCATGCCATTTTTGCCCAGTCTCTTTCTTATGGTGGAGTCATGAACACTGACCTTAACTAAGGCAGGGGAGGCCTGCAGATTTCTTGATTGAGAACAGGTGTGGCTCGAGAAATTGAACTCAGCTTTCCAAAGATGTGATAAATCACAGTTAATTTATGTTTTAACCGGGGGGGGAATCACTTTTTCACACAGGGCCATGTAGGTTTGGATCATTTTTACCCTTAATAATAAACACCTTCATTTAAAAACTGCATTTTGTGTTTACTTGCATTATATTTGTGTAATATTTAATTTTGTTGGATGATCTGAAACATTTAAGTGTGACAAACATACAAAAAAATGAGAAATCAGGAAGAGGGCAAACACTTTTTCACACCACTGTACTTTTTTATTATCCCCCACTAGTTGAAGACCTTTGGGCGAAGACCAAAGGGGGATTATGGTATCTGGTGGTCCGTCCGTCCCATTTTTGTGAAATCAATTCCTCCTACAGTTTTTTTCCGATTGTTTTGAAACTTCATACCAGGGATTGATATACACTGATGATGTGCATATTGCAAATTTGACTCTGATTGGATGATTTTTGCAGGAATTATAGACCTTGAGGTTAAGGTCAGATTTTCCCTAATTCTTGTAAACACAATAACTACTGAAAGAAAAGATGTAGGCTTTTCAAATCTACACAGTAGTTGCATCTCAGACAAATTGTGGACAGCTTACAGCCTGACCTGATTATGGGTTTGGGGTCAAAGGACAAGGTTAATATTCCATTTGCACTATTGCTATAGTACGAGTAAAGCCAGAGTCACCAAACCTGGTACACGGGTTCATGCTATGACTGTGAACTGTGTCTGTGGGTATGGGGTCAAAAGATCAAAGGTCAAGGTTGGCATTCCCTATGCCCTACTACTAGACAGCAAGTAAAGCTAGGGTCACCAAACTTGGTACACAGGTTCACCCTGTGACCCTGAAGTGTTACTATGGTTTTGGCATTGCAAGGTCAAAGTCAATGTGATAATACCAAATAAACCATATCTCAACAACAAAGAAAGGTAGAGTCCCCAAACTTGGTACATAGGTTCACTTTGGAATCCTGACCTCTGACTGTGGTCTTGGGGTGAAAAGGTCAATGTTAACATTCCCTTTGCACTATTACTATAGAACGAGTGAAGCTACAGTCACCAAACTTAGTATACAGGTTCACCCTGAGACAGTCACCTCTGACTATGGGCTTGGGGTCAAAAGGTTAAAAGTTAAGGATGGCATTCCCTATGCCCTCTTACAGTAGAATGAGTAAAGCTCTTTAGGGTCATCAAACCTGCTACACAGGTTCACCTTGGGATCCTGCCCTACAGCTATGGGTCATATAAAATTATTTTTGTTGTATGTTCATGGATGATAGGCTTATCAAAATATGGTTCTGCCTCTATATATGGAAAAGTTTAAAACTGCTCTGCTTCAGTAACATATTGGGATCTTCAAAGATCAAAGAAAATGGAGGCAGGGCGATATTGCACTCACCTTACAGTGCTCTTGTTACCATATGACTCTTATTACACCATGTAACAAAAATTTTGTTCCTGGGTAGTATGTGTTTATCACTTATGGTGTAAAAGCAAACAAAATGGCTGTTATTCCCTGTTGGATATTAACCTGTGTATAAAAAAGGGCAAACTGCACACATATGTCAGAAAAATCGCTGATCCTCCTAGGAAATTCTCAATTCTCACGAAACTCACAATGACCCTCAGGTAGATCTGCATCCAAGTTGAGGTCAAGGTCATTGTCAGAGGTCAGATGTGGGCATTTGTGATTTCACAAAAAACGCTACTCCTCCTAGGCCATTGACCTTTAAAGATGCACTCCGGCAGCTGTAAAACCACCTCAAAAACAAATACACTACTCACAAAAAATTGGGGCTATCCGGCTTTCGGGAGAAATTTCAGGATGCACCTAAAATGCACTATAACCTTTAAAGGTGAACTTAATTTGACCTTCTCTAACCTTTTGAATGTGCATGTCCATAACTTGCTGTTCTCTAACAAGGTGCTTAACGGCAAAATTCACAACAGGTGTTTGAACCATGAATTGACCAATAAATCTTCTGGTTCAGTTAGAATTGGTATTTAAACAGTCCTCTTCATCGTGCTGTAAACATTTTGTCATCATGAGACCAAAACAACAACTAACAATTGATCAGCAGTTCCTCACCATTGCAAGGCTTCAAACAGGATATTCTAAGAGGGAAGTGGCCACTGATGTCCATGGACTTGGACTTGGAGGTGCTGATTCTCATCCCACCCGGATGGTCCTCAGCCGGAAAAGGGTGGATTGTCCTCTCCGTGTTGGGGACAAGCTCCTGCTCCAAGTGGAGGAGTTTAAGTATCTCGGGGTCTCATTCACGAATGAGTGGAGAATGGAGCAAGAGATTGATACACGGATCAGAGCAGCATCTGCTGTAATGCGGATGTTGTACCAATCTGTTGTGGTGAAGAGGGAGCTTAGCTCTAAAGCAATGCTGTCAATTTACCGGTCAGTCTATGTTCCTACCCTCACCTGTGGTCGTGAGCTTTGGGTAATGACTGAAAGAATGAGATTCCAGATGCAAGTGGCTGAAATGAGCCATCTCCGTAGAATTGCTGGACTCACTCTTAGCGATAGGGTGAGGCGCTCAGTCATTCGGGAGAGGTTCAGTGTAGAACTGCTGCTCCTCCACATGGAAAGGAGCCAGTTGAGGTGGTTTGGACATCTGATCTGGATGCCTCCCACTTGAGGTGTTTCAGGCACATCCCACTGGAAGGAGACCCCGGGCAGACCCAGGACACGCTGGAGAGACTACATCTCCCAGCTGGCCTGGAAACGTCTTGGTGTCCTCTCTGAAGAGCTGGAGCAGGTGGCTGGGGAGAGGGAAGTCTGGGCTTCTCTGCTTGAGCTCCTGCCTCCGTGACCTGGACCTCCAGAAAAGCGGTAGAATATGGATGGATGGATGGATGGATGGATGGATGGATGGATGGATGGATGGAAGTGGCCACTGAGCTTAGAGTGTCGTCAGCAGGTTGTCACAGAGATACAGAGAGACTGGAAGAGTCACAGAAAGGCATAGACGTGGACGTCCTTTGGCCACATCCCACACTGATGACCGCTTCATTGTGAAGAGTGCCCTGTGGAACCGAATGATGAATGCCACTCAACTCCAGGCACATTTAAGAGAGGTGAGAGACACCCAAGTGTCATGTCAGACCATTTAAAACTGTTTACATCAGCGTGGTCTGCGTGCTATATATGACCTGCAAGGGTACCTGACCACACCACCAGGCACAGGTGTCATCATCTTGCATGGGTCAGGGATTATTTATGCTGGACAAGGGACCAGTGGGCCTCAGTGCTGTTCTCTGATGAAAGTCGATTCACGTTGAGCAGAAATGACTGCCACCAATGATGTTGGAGACATCAAGGGGAGTGCTATGCATCAGCCACTGTTGTCACCAGATGAGCCTTTGGTGGTGGTGTTACAGTCTGGGCAGGTGTGTCTAGTCAATCCACAACTGCCCTACACCTTGTGAATGGTACAGTGACAAGCCGATACTACCTGAATAACATCATTAATCCAGTCATTGTGTCCCTGCATGAGCAACACAGGCCTAATTTCATCTTCATGGATGACAATGCTCCAGCTCATCGAGGTCACATCATTTGGGAATGGCTGCTGTAGGCTGGGGTACCTCAAATGGAGTGGCCTGCACTTTCTCCAGACCTGAATCACATAGAAAACCTATGGGATCAGCTGAGTTGCCGTGCAGAAGCTCGTAACCCTGCACCCCACAACCTCAATGACCTGAGGGCCACCCTTCAAGAAGAGTGGAATACCATGCCTCAGAAGACAATAAGTCAACTTGTGAACAGCATGAGACGTCGTTGTCAAGCTGTAACAGATGTTCAAGAGCACATGACAAGTTATTGAGACATTGACATTTTTTGTTGTGGTATACCCACCACTGTTGTTGGCTTTTGTTTCAATAAATTGTTTGAGATGAGGAAACCGCCATTGTATGCTTCTACTTAAATGCTCTACTTTCATGATATAATATCACTGTAGCGTGAACTTTTTACATTTTCCATGAATTTCACCCGAAAGCCCAATATCCCTAACTTTTTGCGTCTTAAGTATTGCTCAAAATAGTATATTGTGGCTTCTTACCCACAAAAAAAACTTTGTTTGCCTTAGAATTGCTTGGAAAGAGCTTTTAAATCTTTCACCTACTTAAGTATGCGCGGATCTATGAATACTCTAATTAGCGGCATGCAGGGCTTGCACATGGGTGGGCTGCTAGTCTGTTCACGATGCTTCCAGACGTTAAAGTTTTGCCTATATCTTCAAAAGTAAAACATTTTTCTGAAAGTGGTCTTGCCGAGCGTGGTGCCCCATTCTCCGGCGACTGCGGCAAGCCGGCGCCAGTTGTGCTTACCAAAAGTGGCCGACTGGGCGGCTCACATTCTGCAGCTCGGTGCCCCATCTGCTGGCGAAGTGAGCTGCGAGCAGTGGTCTTGCTGAGCAACATTCAAGCCGGTTCCCCCACCCCCACCCCCACCTCCTCCTCCACTGTTTCGCTAAGCGCTATGCAGAATGGACACTTTCAGCCCCCTCATTCCTGCTGCTCCCCAGCTACTCCCTCTTCCCTCGAGGTACCCAAGAATATTCGTCTTGACTGGTTAATGTTGTAACCAACCAGGCTAAGCAGGAATACTTACGTAGCTTGAAACTGTCTGTCCAAACTCGCCCGTTTTAGGGGTTGTTATCAAACTGTAAATTCACAGTAGAAAAACAGATTTGGGACTGTGGTGAAATTTGCTCTTGATATGTCTTGTAAGTCACAAAAAACATGTCAGAGACATGTTAACAACAGAAAAAACTTGATTTTTGCCGAAGTGTCACTTTAAGCACATCGTAGATGGGTCTGTATCTAGGCTGTGCTTAAGGTCAAGATTAACGGTCAGGAGATCTGAGCACTCTTGGGCTGATTTTGTCAGACTGGAATGAGCTACTCCATCATTGATGTTCTGGTTATGAAGGTGCTTCACGCATTCAGTTAATTAAAATTAGAAGTCTGGTATTACTGTATTTGTGCATTAGCCATGCCTGTTTTTAGTTCACTTGTCATTCAGCTTGAATCACTCTTTTTTAACCAGGGTTCCCTGGAATGTTCAGGTTTCTGTGGGAAATTTTCTAATTTCACTTCCTAATTGGTCTAAAATATTAAATAATTTGCCATTGTTGTGCATGAGTTCTGTAGGCACTGAATAAAGGAAAAAGTGAATCTTCACCTGCTGGGCCAAGTTATGTGAATGTGATATAGGGTTAAATATGATTGTTTCAGTAGGCACCCTAAAAGTAAATGTAGCAAGACATGAAACAATTCACTGCTTACTTAGTTTTGCTGTTTTCTGCCAGGCTGTCTTCTGAAACTACTGGACTTTCAGCCAACTGACATGGAGGATCTTCATCAGCACCTAACATAACCCCTCCCCCGAATTTTTACCGAGAGGTCCCTTATTGAACTTAATGCAAAAACCAAGTACTATAAACTCACTGTTTTCTCCTGCTTTGGTTCGACACCTACTCAGATGTAATTACACCATTATCACGATATTGGTGTTTTATTTATTTATTGTTTTTTTTTTTTTTTAAATTTCCTTTGCATATAGTTTTAAATACTACTTTTGTTGTATTTTTTCCTCTTATTTTGCTGTATATCTGTATGATCTTCTTGATATACTGTAGGTAAAGTTTTAGAAAAATCTGAAAAGGCATAAATGTTTTTTTTATGTCAGATTTTTCTTAGAAAATGTAAAAATGAAGAAAAAAAGACAATAACATTATAGATGGACTGTTCTTTCCCTTATAAATATCTATTTATTTTTTATTTAATACACAGCTCCTTGTGTAAGTAGATTTCATTGATATTTGCCATCCTATTTGAAGCTGTACTTCCTAAAAGAGGCATTTTGGGTTAACGGGTTTCACTGAGTGTAACTGATCTCCAGGTGAAGATGAATGCAGGAAAAGCCTTATAGTTAGAAGGCAGTTTATCTCTATTAGTGTCAGTTTAAAAGAGGATCTTTAGCTACATCATATCACAACTTTTTTTTTGTTGTTTTTTGCCAGGTAATAATTTTGTGTCATTCCTGTTTCCATCAGTTTTATTTCTGGGCCAGAGGCAGCCTGTACTACGAAGCAGGATTTAGGGCCTCGTGGGGCGACTGCTGCTTTAACACTGGGTTTTCAGTCTAAACAGTGTTTCTCCTACTATAGCAGGTTAGATTTGTCATAATAGATCAATTCTTATCGTTTAAGTATTTTAACAACATCCTGAGAAACTCAAATGATCAGTCGCATAAAGATTTTTTGCATCACACCGCTGTGGTTACGGCTGTCAGTCTAAGGCTAAAATTTGCCATGATGCATTGTATTAATTGAATCTGCAGCTTTAACTGCTGTCGGATCGACTCGTGCCTTAATGTTCAGGCGTGACATTTATAAACTAGTCATGAGCGTCCATGCTTCTGCAGTTATCCCCCAGCTTTTCCCGTGTGGCTTTAAGCATGGGTAAAATTTAAAAAAATGGTTGTTACAAATATTTTTCAGAAATGTGCAGCTCAAGGTCTGCTCACAGCTCAGTTTGGAAAACCTGTAATGTACAAACGCGCCGCTTGGTGTGGTTGCAGTTGGGAGATATTTTGGGTGTGTTGAACTTCCTTCCTTCGTAGTACAGGCCCGGGGGACTTCTGAACATTGTTGTATATTAGGGTGGGCACAAGGAGTGGGTCTGAATGAGAGGAAAATATTTTGTTTTGAATTACTAAGTCCATGATGGCGGTGATGATAACACTGAAATGTTTGTTTTAAATAGAGAAAATATTTTTTTTAACTGCAGGGCTGGGGAATGCTTCAAGGGGCTAAACTTAGACATATTGGTCTTTATAAGTATATAATGCTGAGTGAGGTATTGAAATATGATTCATCAGAAGGAGAATTATAGAATTAATACTAGTTTCCTGCAATATTTTTTTTTTTTTTTTGCCTGGGTCAGATTTGATTTGATTTTTTTAAATTCTTGGCAGGATGAAGAAACTCACGTTTTTGTGCACGTTTTCAAACTATTGTAGATCTGGGTGCAATTAAATTGTTGAAGAAATGAAATGCCGAAATAAAAGTGAAATGCTTAAAAAATCCTTGGTTATTTTCTTTATAAATGCCTGATATACACTGGAACTTTTTTGAATACTTTAAAGTGAAGATTTTTTTTGAAAACCATTTGGCCCTTACACAATTCCCCAATATACATGAGTGTTGTAATAAAAGAACAGTTCACACATCTTAACCAATACATTATTTATTGTTGCTCATAATATTTTGCTTTCGATATAATTCCTATGTTACAGGTACAATGTGCAATGCTGTATAAAAACAAAACATTTCTATCCAAACCCAAAAGGATACTTACTGTTCTACTAGGAACCATCACAGAGAAGTGCTCTACTCTTTATTTGGGTTCTGCAGTAGTCTTAAAGGGTAAAAAGAACAGATGAGGTTTTTATAAAGCCTGCCGTCATCTCTGGCTACAGGGAGGCCTTCTGGGTTCTCGCTGGAAGATTCTTCAGCCATTTTTATCAGTGTTTAAAGGTTTTGATGAAAATCGCTGCCTTTGTCAAAAGTTGATGCATTATTTCAGTAGTGTAGGGGCTTGGTTTTAAGGGGGCAAAACTAAATATTCATGTAGCAGTGCATCTTTAGATACACTGTATCTTTGTAGGATATGAACTATTATCAAATACTATTAAAGCATGCAGGCTTCCTCCCAAAATTTCATTGCACTTATAAAAAAATGAAGCTGTGAAAACTGAGGTGTATAATTCAGAACTACAACACTGAAGGGACAACTGTTTAAATCTGAATGAAAATGCACTTTCAACAAAATGTAGATACCTTTTTTAAATGTTTTTAGGTATACGTCTTTCTTCAGATACTTAAAATGTCATGATGTATCAGATGATTGTCTTGCAGAATATCAGACCCCTTCACCTTCAAGCAAACCTGCAGCTTGCCATTGTCTTCATTTTTAATAGCTTTGTATCATCTCGTGTGAAGTCATGTTATAAGGCAAGCTTAGCATTCTTGTCACTGCCATTTTGAACAAGTGGTCCAATTTTAGTGTCCCTTCTGACTCCAACTGAGATGATTACTTGCGCAATAAACACTGTGTTGTATTTATTAGAAATTAAAACTTGTGATTGACCCACCAGAAATATTTAATCTAGTATTGGTGGAAGGGAGCCAATTAGTATTTTTTACATAAACGTTCAACTTCATAAAACTTTTTTTTTTAACCAGTCGAGTCACATATTGCTGGACATCACACCGAGTGAATATTTAAGGCACTGAAATTACTTTTTACACAAGGATGTCCGTTCTATTTTAAATAATCTTAAAAGTGGCATGTTCGTTCTGCAAGGCAGCAGCTGTACACTAGAAAAACATATTTAAACTGAGCGGAAAATTAAGGTTTGATGTTGGAAAGATGCAAGCTTGGAGATTAATACACAGACCGGTACAGTATACCTCTATCAGTCGGTGATGTACAGTTGAAACCAGAAGTTTATATATGCTGTATTAACAGACATACAAACCCCCCCCCCACACACACACACTGTCTGAGATTAAATCAGACTCAAGTTTTCCTGTTTTAGGTCAGTTGGGATTACCAAAAGTATTTCTATTTGATAAATAATTTTTATATTTGATAAATATTTTTATAGATTTTTTTTATTGCTTCCTTCAAAGTCAGGAGTTTATATACATTTCCTTAGTATTTGGTAGCATTGCCTTTAAACTGTGTGACTTGGCTATCCTTCCACAAGCTTCTCACAATAGTTTGTTGGAATTTTGGCCCATTCCCCCTGACAGAACTGGTGTAACTGAGGCTACGGTCACACTGCAGGTCTTGATGCTCAGTTCTGATTTTTTGCTGAGATCCAATTTTTTTTGTGGGGGCATTCACATTATTATTTAAATGCGACCCCCATCAGACTGGAGTATGAGCGGTCTCCAGCTATAAAGTGACCCGCATGCGCAGAAGAAAACACAATATCAGACACAGCGCTGTGTTTGAGGAAGTAAATATGAGCACCGAACGATTGAGGGGACAGAACTTCTTCACCTTTGATGCAGCGCAGCAAAATAAATGTTAAAAAAACATTCAGAAATGTTAATGCACAAAATAAATGAGGCCACCTTCATTTCTCTACATGCCATATGACCACTTTTTTTTATAAATGTGCCGTTACTGTGCGCATGTAATGTCTATGGCTTCAGCCCCCCCCCCCCCAACACACACACACAATTTTGAAGTTATTGTGCAGTCTGAGCCAACAAAAATTACAATCCAGTGATAAAGGGAAGGAGATTGATTAAAAAGAGAGCACAAATCAGCTGTGTCTCCCATGCCTGCGGCATCCGCCACCGCAGGATTGTAGCGTCTGTCTCACTTCAGTGAGGAAAAAGTTGGATGAAATGCAACGTGACCGTTCAGACAGAAGTTGCTTTGGAAAATGGATAGGATTCGGAATTAGGACCACATATGAAAGTGGCCTGGGCCTGGTGTGAAAAAATTGGATCTGTGTTATTCAGACAGTCATTAAAAAATCAGATATGGGTCACATTTGTGCAAAAAAATCGGAATTGGGCATTAAAACCTGCAGTATGACCATAGCCTGAGTCAGGTTTGTAGGCCGCCTTGCTCACACACGTCTTTTTAGCTCTACCCACAAATTTTCTATGGGATTGAGATGAGGACTGTGTGATGGCCACTCCAATACACTGACTTTGTTTTCCTTAAGCCATTTTGTAACTAATTCGTGGGTATGTTTAGGGTCGTTGTCCATTTGGAAGACCCATTTGCGCCTAAGCTTAAACTTCCTGGTTGAAGTCTTGAGACGTTGCTCCAATATTTCCACATAATGTTCTTTCCTTGTGATGCCATCTATTTTATGAAGTGCGCCAGTGCCACCTGGAGCAAAACACCCCTAAAACATGATGATGCCACCCCTGTACTTCACATCTGGGATGGTGTTCTCAGCCTGTAAGCTGTCCCCTTTTTCCTCCCAAATGTAATGATGGTCATTATAGCCAAACAGTTCAGTGTTAGGTTCATCAGACCACAGGATACGTCTCCAAAAATTAAGGTCTTTGTACCTGTGTGTATTTGCAAACTGTATTCTTATGTTTTTTTATGTTGCTTTTAGAGTAATGGCTTCTTCCTTGCTGAGTGGCCTTTCAGACCATGTCGGTACAGAACTTGTTTCTCTGGATAATGACACTGTTTTAACAGCTTCAGCAAGCATCTTCACAAAGACTTTCACTTTTGTCCTGGGGTTGATACAGACATTTCGCACCAAAACACACTCATCTCTGGGACATGGAACCTGTCTCCTTGCTGAGTGGTATGATGGCTGGACATTCCCATGGTGTTTATGCTTGCATATAATTTTTTGAATAGAAGAACATGGCACCTTCAGGCATCTGGAAATTGTACCCAAGGATAAACTAGACTTGTGGAGGTCCACAATTCTCTTCTTAATATCTTGGCTGATTTCTTTTGATTTTCCCATGATGTCACTCAAGGAAGCAGTGTGTTTGAGGTGTGCCTTAAGCTGGATTTATGCAACTGCATCATGCTGACGCCATTACTGACGTACGTCGCCAACGCAGTAATTGGCAATTTTTTCTTGTGTTTTGGGTGGAATGTGTTGTTCCGTTGTCCAAACGAGTTTCAGCCAATGTGTAGAGTGATTTGTGTTCGTCGTGTTTTTGTTTATTAAATAGCAACGAACAAGAGCAGATTGTGATGGAGTTATAGCTAATGTTAAGAAGCAACTTTTCATATGATCACTGCACAGAGGGAGAAAAGAGGTCGGAAGAGGTCAGAGAAAACTGCGTGCGACCACCGCCACTGCTGTCATTTGACAATCTGTAATTACGGGAGTTAGGATGAGTCATAAAATGGTCTGTGCTCACTTCCTAAATATCCTTTTGAATTTGGACTGGTTGTTTAACCTACTTGCTTTGGACGTTGTGTCACCATGAACGAGCAGAGTGGAGCAGAGACAAGAACCAGGGAATGTGAAGGAGGAGATGAAGCGGACCAATCGTAGCTCTCGTGGTCTGTGTTGCTGACATGCACCTCTCCTTCTCTAGAGGGGTGCATGTCCGGTGATGCAGGGGGTTATTGTGTTGCCTCAACGTGGGTGCATAAATCCAGCTTTAAAATACATCCACAGGTGTGCCTCCAATTAACTCAAATGTTGCCAGTTAACCTATCAGAAGCTTCCAAAGCTATTAAATCATCATCTGGGCGTTCCCATATTGTTTAAAGGTATAGTAGTGTATGTAAACATCTGACTTTGAAAGTAATAAAATGCTCTAAATTTTTTTAATCAAATATAAAAATTATTTAGCAAATAGAAACAATTTTGGCAATCCTGACCCTAAAACTGGAAAAGTTAAGTCTGATTTAATTCCAGATAGTGTGGGGGAAAAAGGTTATGCATGTTTTTTATACAGTGTATGCATCTGGTTACAAATGTATGTGGGGCACAGGTAGGCTGTGGCGGTGAAGCCCAGAACATGCAGACCTGAGTGGTATGCCAGTGCCCACACCGTGTGTCTGCATGTTGTACACTTCCACATACTTGCATTAGACTTGCACCTGTGTCACAGGTGTAGAGGTGTTCACGTGTACACTTCTGTTTGAGACCCTACGTGTTTACATTTGTTTAAAAAAAGTATTTAAATGAATTTGTTCCCTGGCTGCTCCTCACCTTTGCAGATGGCCAGCTAGTGGTTGTATTGCAATATGGAAATTACAGTTGCTGGAATTTGACAATAAAGATGAATAATGATTGTACTTAAATTGAACCATAATACCTTGGTTAGGAATACTAGTGCTCATCAGTGGTCATTTTTAAGAATGCAGCTTTGCAAAAGTTTGCATCAAAATATAGTATATTTTACAGGCAACGATGTAAGAGATTCTTCAATCCTAACACATTTGGGGAAAAAAAGCAGACAGCAGTAGAAGTAAACTTCAGTGAGAACACCTGTCTGGGACCTAATTTATGAGGAAAAGCCACGTTGACATATCAGGTAAGATTGAGAGTCTGTACGTGAATTTTTTTATGTTCATGTGGACATTAAACATAGTTAAGACTTTAGTAACTGCCACACCTTTGTTTTTTTTTAAACACCCGATATATCTGAGGATTGGGTAAATAAATGGAACCCAGTTATAAATAATTAAACACACCAAAAACAATCAAAAAGTGACAGTGCTCAAGTAAAATCAAAACATGTAGGAAAAGCTCAACATCAGCGGACTTTTTAAAGCTTTGTATAGATAATATACTTAAAGCAGCACTATGTAACTTTCTTGTTTTGAGTAGGAACACTGAAAGGACTACAACTATGGCCTCAGTCCCAACAGCCAGCCACGGGGTGCATTTTTGTTGGTGGCTAAAGTTTTAGCCTGTAATTGGCTGTTGGGACTTGGGTCATAGTTGCCATACTCATAGTTGAAGACCTTTCAGTGTTCCTAACAAGAACAGAGCTGTTTCAGACAATGTGAGCAAACTCAGGCTATGGGGGGAGTGACGTTCACCTGGTCAATGGTTGATGTACCATCAAAAGAAATTTGGAAACATTATTGTAAGAAATTTGGAAACATTATTGTAAGGTGCAGAGACGAGCTCCTGTGGTCAGCAAACATGACGCCCTCTGTTCCCTGGCTGCTCCTAGAAATCCTGTCCACAGGATCTCATCTGCTATTTGCAGACGATGTCCTGTTGGCTTCATCCAGCAATGACCTACAGGTCTTACTGAGACGGTTTGTTGCGGAGTGTGAAGTGGCTGGGATGAGAATCAGCACCTCCAAGTCTGAGCCCAGCCGGAAACGGTGGATTGTTCTCTCTGTGTTGGGGACAAGCTCCTGCCTCAAGTGGAGGAGTTTAAAAGTATCTTGGGGTGTTATTCACAACTGAGGAGAGAATGGAGCGAGAGATTGACAGACGGATCGGAGCAGCCTCTGCAGGGATGCTGATGTTGTACTGGTCTGTTGTGGTGAAGAGGGAGCTAAGCTCTAAAGCAAAGCTGTCAATTTACTGGTCAATCTATCCTACCCGCACCTATGGTCATGAGCGTTGGGTAATGACCGAAAGAATGAGATCACGGATACAAGCGGCTGAAATGAGCTTTCTTCATAGGATTGCTGGACTCACCCTTAGAAATAGGGTGAGGAGCTCAGTCATCTGGAGAGGCTTAGAGTAGAACTGCTGCTCCTCCACACTGAAAGGAGCCAGTTGAGGTGGTTTGGGCATTGATCAGGATGCCTCCTGGACATCTCCCATTTGAGGTATTTCGGGTATGTCCCACTGGGAGGAGACCCTAGGGCAGACCCAGGACTTGCTGGAGAGACTATGTCTCTCAGCTGGTCTGGGAACATCTTGGTATCCTCTCTGAAGAACTGGAGCAGGTGGCTGGGGAGAGGGAAGTCTGGGCTTCTCTGCTTGAACTGCTGCCTCCGTGACCTGACCTCTGGAAAGCGGTAGAAGATGGATGGATGGATGGATGGATTTTGTAAGGTGAAAAATCTTACATAGTGTTGCTTTAATTGAATACAATATACTAGTGCATCTCAAAAAAATTCTTGAATTACCAAGTTACTTTCATATTTTCTATATCACATAAACGAGCTATTTCAAGCCTTTTTGTTTTAAATTTTGATGATTATGACATAATGACATTTTATTTTTGGGATGCGTCGGTATATCATATTGAAGAAATGCATTGATTGTAACCCAGCGGCCTCTCATGCTAATTTCTACAGACTTAATAAAAACCTCACATGTGTCTTGTGTGTTTGATACTCACTAGTAGGAGGATTAAAAAATTATATACTCGCTACTGAGATCCCTAATTATGCATCATGATCAATGTCCTGGTGAGATTTTCATTCCATTTTGACTTTTTCAGTATTTTCTTGAGTGATGACATTTATTAACAGAAAAAAAAACTTAAATAATACTCTCAGGATTAAAAAAGTGTAAACTTTCACAAAATATAAAACGGACACATTCAAACCATAAATTATAAACATGTAGTCATGCATTTGTTCACGGGGCTGCATACTGTTAAGTCTTACATTTTTATCTTACAAATAAAATAAAGTTAGATATTTCTCATATGGCATGTCATGGATATTTACATTATTATTCATTAGTATTTGATGCATTAGTGCGTGGGGTATCATGGAGGAGGAAGACAATGCTCCCAGAGTGAAGGTTAGAGTGTTTAAAGGACTACGAGTGTGTGGCTTTTTCTTGTGCGTGTGTGTGTGTGCATTGGTGAAAGGGTTTTTGCAAAACTGGAGTGGAGGCTAAGGTTACCCTGGTAACTATCTTTGCCTTAAAAACCCTACTGAAATGAAATGACATTTATCGGATGTCACAAGCTGCCAAAATATCAGAAGTCAGGATATGACAAATGTCCTATGTCATCTGAAGCAGGTTTGCCAGCACACAAACTTATGAGACATCATAAGTCAACTTGTCATAGTCTGAGTGGTGTAGTAGGTGTGATTTCCCCCATGACAACAGTAATGTACTGCACTGACAGATTAGTGTACGCCTGTGATGGTTGCTCACTGTCGGGCAGCTGCAGATCTTTGCCAGTGTCCGGTGTGACCTACGGAGGTCCTGTATGGGGTGTCTGTGGAGACCCCTGATAGGGCTGAGATGACGGCACCCACGCTCCGGCACTGGGAGGACGGCTGAGCTCACCGCTGCCCGACTGGTCCAGCTCGGCACTGTCGCAGTCAGAATCGTCACACAAGGCCCGGCTCTAAAGACAGGGTGTTTAAGAAAAGAATAAAAAACAGTGTCATGCATACAGACCCACCCACACTTCCTATATCACCACACAAAGAGGTCAGTTTTTTTTCCTGACAAAGAAGAAAGACATTTGCTTAAGTACGTGAACCAATACTGATGATTCAAGATTCAAAGGCTTTATTATCATGTGCACAGGTAAGAAAGGCTACATTTCCTGAGCAATGAAATTCTTACTTTGCTGTCCGAACGAATGCCAAGGTAATACGTACACAATGATACTAATAAGGTAATAACACAGTGTCACAATAACTCAATCCTAAAACTAATGGATGCTAATAACACACACACACCAACACACAGTTAGGCAATTAGGACTCCTAAGCACGCCTTGATACTAATACTAATGAGTACTAATAACACACATTAGGCAATTTGGATAGCTAAAGCAGTTGATGCAGTCAAACAAGAGGATTGAAATTGAAAATTCACTGGATGACTATAGTGGTAGTGGTATATTGATATCGGAGACAGCTCCAGAGAGAGATGATGTGAACCTGAGATGGCATAAACCTATGTACAGTGTGCAAATGAGCATTGTGCAGTGAGCAGTATATAATTATAAATTACAAATTAGCACTTGGTGCTAATTTCTCTGTAACGATAGTACCAGTAGACTGTACAAGATAAATAGCAGCAGAGATGATATGGATATCAGACGGGTGAGAATATATATACTGTACAGGTGAGCAGTGTGCAAATTTAGCAGTCGGTGTGTGAGTTCTATATGCAAAGCTGTGTTGCAGAGTTTTGGGAGTTATTTGTTCTGGAGTCTGATGGCAGTGGGAAACAAGGAGTTTTTTCACTCTGGTTGTCCTGCATTTCACACTTCTGTACTTCTGGCCTGAGGGTAGAAGTGTGAACAATCTGTGCTGGGGGTGAGTGGGGTCCCGGAGGATGGCGTCAGCACTCCTTTGGACTCTGCGGTAGTAGATGCTCTGCAGAGAGGGGAGTGGAGTCCTGATGATCTTCTCCGCTGTCTTCACCACTCTCTGCAGGCATTTGCGGTCCAGGGCAGTGGTGCTGCCGTACTATGCAGTGATGCAGTTGGTCAGGATGCTCTCAGTGATGCAGCTGTAGAAATTGTTGAGGATCCTGAAGGACATGCTGAACTTCTTCAGCCTCCTCAGGAAGTACAGCCGCTGTTGAGCTCTCTTAACCAGCTCTGTGGTGTTGCGTGTCCACTTAAGGTCCTCGCTGATGTGGATGCCCAGGTATTTAAAGCTGCTCACCCTCTCTACCTCAAGCTTCCGGATGAACAGCAGCTGATAGGGTGTCCTCCTCCCTTTCCCCATGTCCACTATTATCTCCTTTGTCTTGTCCGTGTTGAGGGTTAGTTTGTTGTCCTCACACCATGACACCAGGTTGGCCACCTCCCTCCTGTAGGATGCTTCGTCATCACCAGTGATGCGTCCTATCACTGCTGTGTCATCCACAAACTTTAGGATGATATTGTCCTTGTGGGAGGCAACATAGTCATGGGTGAAGAGGCTGTAGAGGATGGGGCTGAGAACACAACCCTGTGGGACACCTGTGTTTGTGATGATGCTGGCTGAGATCCTGTTACCCATCCTGACAGACTGGAGCCTGCCAGTTAGAAAGTCCAGTAGCTAGTTGCAGAGGGTGGGGCGCAGGCCAAGTGAAGACAGTTTGTTGGTGAGTTTGTGGGGGATGACCGTGTTGAAGGTGGAGCTGTAGTCGACAAAGAGCATCCTAATGTAGGAGTCTTTATCTTCCAGGTGGGAGAGAGAATAATGCAGTGGTAATCATGATGATGTACCCAGTTTTGAAGATATCAGCTGCAGACATGTCTACCTTCCCTTTAACACAGCACTCAAAGAACCAAAAACACATTTGAAATATGCAACATTAATGTTTCTTCCTAGAAATAACAAACTGATCGTCTAACCCAGGGGTCGGCAACCTGTACTGAGGAAAGAACTATTTTGAACAAAAATCTGCATGGAGCCACAAAACAAATTAGACCCTTAAAATGAAGGTTTAACAGCTGAGTTATGACAAAGTGGCCTGTCATCATTAGTAACAGGGAAGTGCTTATTTTTCAAATATGAAACTTTTCTCTTTAATTTTTAAACCTTTTTCAATAGATTAGCATTTTTTTCCTCATAAATGTGACTTGTCATAAATTTCTGACATTTATTTTCCTTGTTTTTGTGTTGTTTTTTTTTGTTACAGCATTCTTGTAAATGTCTTCTTGTGAATTTGATTTTTTTTCTCCCTCTGACAAAGTTTTTGTCTTGTAAATCTGAAACGTTCTTTCTTGTAAATTTGTAAACTTGTAAATTTCCTTCCTGGTGTAACCCGCGGAATGAAACACTGTTGTGAAATTGTGTCCACCGCCATGCTGCCTGCGATGGTACGGGTCCACCCGGGGGTCTGTCGACGGAAGGTCCCCGCGGCTCCTACACACCTTCCTGGGACAGCGTCCCCGTTAGGCCAGCATGACGACGTTTATGGAGGGAATTTCCACGACCCTCTGATATCATGTCAAAACGATCATTTCTCTGTGTGTTAGTGAACATGAAAAGTTCCACACATCCACCTCCTCTCTCCCTGTGACAGTGTCACCCAGGCAGACCCAGACCAGGTTAAAAGGATAAAAACTAACATAAAAAAAACCTCCAAAGGAATTCTGCACTGTACCTAAAAATTATATTTTCTGTCCCTTTGTTAGGCTTATAGTTTGAAACTTTTTTTTTAAATATTGAAAATGTAGTATAGAGGCAGACTTTTGAGATTTTGTTTTGTAAATATTAATCTTTTTAAATGTATGTCATTTAGTTTGTTTTCATGTAAAACTTTCCAATTTTAGGATTTAAGTTGTAGGTTTTAGAATTTTAGAGCTATTTATTTGGAGTCAAAAACACATTAGTGTTCCCCTGTATTATTATGATTAAATTATTGTGTTTATTTGAAATTGAGCAAAGAATTTGATTTTTTTTTTGTTTAAAAAAAATACAGAACTAAAAGCAGCTAAAACATCTGCTTAATAAAATAATGTGTAAAAGCAAATGATATTGGCCTGCTGGAGACAGCTGTGGTCTTCTGAAAGAATGTCCATGAAAAGATGACAGGTCTTAAAAGCACGTTTTCAGATAAATTTGTCCATGTGACTTGTCACATTTCTCTTCCATTTCTTTTATTTAAAGATGTTTGAAGTAAATTCATGGGTCACTGCAAACGCTTGACTTTAAAAATACCAAGCTGTCACACAGTGAGAGGAAAAAAAAAAATGCCCTGAGAATTGTTTTAGAATCAAATCGGAGATCCTGAATCATAATTGTATCATGAGGTGCCTAAAGATCCCCAGCCCTGATTCGGCCCTCAGCTGGGGAGGAGGACTGTCCTATGTGACCCCTGGTCTAGAAAGATTTTATGAAGAGGTAAATATGCAGAACAGATAAAATCAGTTATCCATTTTGTCTATAAGTATTCCATTTAGTTTTTCTATTTTTTAATGTTTTTGTTTGCAAAGGTATTTTATTTAGTTTTCGTCTATCTTTTAATCATAAAAAATGGTTGTTAGCAACCATCTTATCTCCAACTTTACGTCTTTGACATGCAGTCTCTTCTCACAGACCAGAGCGCTGCAGATGGAGGGAGAGCTTTTTACGGAATGTCAAGCAGTTTTAATAGGCGTCACCTGGTTTATTTCAAGGGTTAATGGATTGTTTTTTATTTATTTATTGCTCTCAAATACCGATCCAGTCAGTTTGCCTGGATCGAACCCAATAATGACACTAAATATTGGATCAGTCTAACTCTAGTTGTTAATTGCTATTAACTGAGGATCCTGAATTGTCTTTAGGTGTAAATGTGTCTCTGTGTGTTGGCACTGTGATAGACAGGAAATCTGTGCAGGATTTATTCTACCTCTTACCCAGAGAAGCTGGGATAGGCTCCAGCCCCCCACAACCTGGAAATGTTCAGCGGTAAAGAAGATGAATTAATGAAAGATTGAGACTTTTTTCCTCATCAATTTAAGGCATTTCTTTTTTTCTCACTCCTCTTTTTTCTTGTATTTTGCATTATTTTTCACATATTTATCTTTTTAAAATCGCACTCACAGGAAGCCACTAGTTACAGGCACAAGGGCATTATGTGGCTCCAGAGCCACAGGTTGCAGACCCCCAATCCAAGCAGACTGTCGATGAAATAGCTCATTCTATACATGTATATGCTAGTGTGCTGCCCGCAGAAAGCAGGTATTCCTGTAGAAAACTGTTAGTCTAATAGCCTTTACATGCCTAAATGCAGGCCATCTTTTAAAGCAGGACACAAATCTACGGTCTTTACGTCCAGACAGCACAGCAGCAGCACCCCAGCACATCGACCCAAACACCCAGCCCCAAATAAAATGAGGAGTCTGTGCCGGGCCCCATGTGTGGGCCGTTGCTGTGTGCAGCGCCAAAGACCGTCTGGGCGGGATGGCTAACAGCGGTAGAGGGACAAAGTTTTAACAATAATAATTTCATATTTTGTCTGAACATCGCCACAGTCAGGGATTCACACCCTTGTAAACTCGGCAAAACACGTACCAAGTCTTAGGTCAGTCTGACGAATGGTTGAAGAGCTAGGCGAGGAACACACAGACAGATGTTCCTCGCCTTAAAAGATAGATAATTTACGTGCATATAGTACAGATGCACTGACTGTGAAATTTAGGGCCGATACTAATGCCAGTGTTTGAAACAGTAATTTGGCTGATCGCAGACACTGACTGATTCTTTTGTTCTTGCCGCCATCTATTCCCTCGTTAATGCCAGAGCCATTTTTGAGTGTTTCAGACTTGGAGACTTTCAAATGGTTCAGTCTGATGTTTTCTGAAGTTACAGCTTTGGGCTGTGTGACTCGTGGACAAATAAACAGATGAACGATGGACGCAGCTCTGCGGCATTACAAAATTCAAACTGTATGCTGAGCAGTTCTTGTGGAGGAGCTTTTTCTTCTTGTAAACCGCGTCCTCTCTGTCACAGAAGGAAGCGAGCATCTACCCCGATGAGAGGTTGACGGGATGTAAGCACTGATAGTGTCTCTCCATTTGAGCCGTAATGTTACATCACTGTGTTATTCTTTTGGCTGCAGCTAAGTGTTGTTCAGCAGAAAAGAAAAAGAAATGTACCACAGAATCTCTGTGGATTCTTCTGGGCAACTGGTACAATTTCTGTGAAGCAACACTGCTGAATTTTGAGATCTATTTTTTGTTTGTTGTTGGGCTTCTTCGCAACACGAGAGAGGACAGACATCTCTGCAGCTGATCGATCTTTACACGCTGTCACACTGTCACGGAGATAAACCCCTTGTCGCGGCGAGACGCACGCATCCTTCTGTGTTACAGTTGGCAGGTTTAGCAACAGCACACAAGGTTTTCTTGTTTGCTTTTGAGTAAAAAATGAAGGCGGACATCTTTACAGCTGTCAACTTGCATCAAATTAACAGCACATTTTCATTAAAAAAAAATATTCATTAAGTAGAAAAATATTCCCAGGAAAATAGATAAGCAGCATGAGCAGACGGTGCTTTGTTGGAACTGATCAGTCACCACAAAGACGGGGAGCCACTGATTTAACCTTTTATCATAATGCATAAAGCAGCATTTTCCTTCTGTGACCTGCTCTATGGTGTGGTTAGCCTGTTATGGAAAAAGCTATTTTTTGTGACTTTTGGATAAAATTAAATATGATTGTTTTGGACCCACAGTTTAAAAAAAAAAATTATTTCACAACTATAATTTTTTTTCCCAATTAAATATAGACTTTCATTCTACAACTTTAGCTTAGCTAAACTTAGCTATAAGCATGAACTGGCTTGTCAGCATTAGTAATAGGCTAGAACACACACACACACACAAAATGCATTTTTTCCCATAAATTTGCAACTTTTTTCTTGTTTTTTTTCATCTAATTTTCTTTTAATTTTGCCATTCAACTTATATTTTTGGCTTTTTTTTCTTGTAAATGTACATCTTTTTTTTTTTTACTTAAAAACTTGCTTCCTTATAAAATCAAAGTCATAGTGGCTGTGGTTCCTCAGTATCCTTCCTTGGTTCTGGGGGTCACAATATAAATCTCAAAGGTCACAAGATAACTTCTGGTCTAGCAGGAAAAACGTTTTTACAAAAAAAAAAAAAAAGAAAGAAAATGTTATCTTTTGCATGTTGGGGTTTGGTCTGGCAGTGTATTTTCAGTGAAATTATTTAACAGCTCATAAAAATGTGTAATGTGGCAGGAGAACTTACCTCTGCCAAGGAGTTAATATGATCACGGTGGTTTGTGTGCCTGCCTGTCTCTTAGCCAGATTACACAAAACGTGCTGGACGGATTTTGATGAGATTTTCACCAGAGGTGGCCCTTGGCCTCAGGATGAACCCATTAGATTTTGGAGGTGATCCAAGAGTGCATACCCCTGCCAAGACCCTATCTTGCAATGTTAAAGAAAGTGAAAAAGTGATGCAGAACCTGTATCCTGGCCCTTTGTGCTTCGTGTGTAATCCTGTTTACAGACAGACAGACCTTGGCAGAGATATGCACTCTCTGAGTGCCCTTTAGTATCTTAATGTAATGACAGCACAAAGGCCACCAAAGGTATCAGGAAGCACTTGTTTGATCTGTGTGGATCTGTACAGTTTTTACACTAATATTCTATTTTTAATACTGATCATACCTGAGTGGCAACTACACGTTTTTAAAGCAGTAAATTTTAGATTGCAACCCTGCAAAATATACATAGTGGTAGCTCCAAACAGATTAGGATAATATGCATATTACAGATATTTCTATCTTGTCCTGTTGTAGCACTGAACATTTTGCCCCTCAAAAAAACCCCAAACACTTCACTTTTCCAGTAAATGTTCTTTCCGCAGCCGTCGTTGAGGATGATACAAACTGACACAAGGAAACCTCAACGGAGCATCCTCACCTCATTTGTAGTCTGCCCAGCGTCTGTTGGAGCTTTGGCCTGCCCCAGAGCACCGTCTCTCTCCGACAGGCCATCGGAGGCCTGCGCCGGATCAGTGTTGTCTGCTGGGATTTCTGACCCCTGAGAGAGCAGGTCGTCGCTGCGGTCGTCCAGCCGGTCATCCGTGTTGGTGCTGACCACATCGGGAGTGCCGCTGTGAGAATGGTCGGTAGTGTGGCCCTCCTCCCCATCCGATACAGACAGGTTCTCTGAACTGAACGTGGACACCGACTGGCACTTAGTAATGCTGGTCGGGCGTCTAGGGGAAACAAACAAAATATAGCACACAAATGTGTTTTGAAATTTACCAACTCTGAAAACAAAAGAATGGCGCAAATTAGAAATTGTTCTTGGCTCTGAATAAATCGTCATCTTGTCAGGGAGGGAAGATGTCTTGACTGAATAATCTCGTGATGAAGGACAGCAAGTTACTCACCGTCTCCGTGGTAACTCAACCTCACTGTCGACTTCACCCTCCTCCTCTTCTGATGACACTCCACGCCTCTGTAGTCAAAAACAGGAAAAATATGCAAGTGATATCGATCAAACGTTTCGTTACCTTGTATTCATACATGTGTAATGACAATAAAGTTGAATCTCATCTCAAAGGATGACCACTGGGGATGGTGGGGGACTATGAGGAGAAACCGGAGCACCGCACCTGTTTACGTGTGATAGCTGCCCTGTACAGGATGGCTGAAGGTGTGAGGTGCTGGCTCCCGATTCCCCCCGACGCGCCCCTGGGTAACCTCACAGCTCCGGCTCCTTCCTCTTTGTCCTCACCGTCGTGAGGAAGCCGCGGCGATCCCAGAGAGCCCCGTCCTGCCGCCGCCCCCCTCCCACACGGCGAGTCTGGGCTGCTAGAAAACGGGAACGAAGCAGCATCCTCGCTGGGAGTGTCACTGCGTGGGGGAGTTTCGGTGAGATCATCCAGACCACCTGCCCCTCCCTCTGAGCCTCCTAAACCAGCAGAGGCACTGAGGCTCCCTCCTCGCTCCAGCCCGCCTACAGGGGGCTCCCCTTTTCCCTGGCTGTCTGCCTCTAACGTGGTGCAGATGAGGTCGGGGCTGGAGGAGGAGAGCTGCCTCTGCTGCTGCTCGTGACTGAGGCCCCGAAGGGCCGCAGAGGGCTCCAGGAGCTGCTTTGAGGTGTTGGTGGTGGAAGAATTAGCTTGGCCCGTTGTGTCGTCGCTAGGGGAGAAGGACTGGTTCGCCTTAAGTCCAGCAAGGTCCCCGCTGCTGCCCTTACCGGGCTTGCGGTGACGAGTCTTTACCCTCCGAGACCGATTTGGAGAGGTGGAGCTTCTGTTGGGGCAGGCTGGGATGGTAACTTGCATTACAGAGGAATCCATTTTGGGGATGATTACCTCAGACTTAAGGATGTCTGGCCTGAAATAGTGGTGAGGATTAGTCAACGACTGCCATCCACAAACCTGATGAATATTCATTTGTCACGCTCACATCAATCTTTTATCAAATACCCACTGAAACAAGATCTCGCACCTCTTTCCCGAGGGCAGCTTCTGTGGAACGTTTCTCTTCTTAATAAGTTTGTCCATGGAGTTGGAGGAGCTGCTCTGTCTGGAGCTGTGATGCTTGAACAAACCCGGATACTTCTTATCCAAAGACTGTTCTCGTCTGGAAAATAAAGTGACATCAAAGCATAAGTGCACTAAGGTTAATAAATTTGTAATGAATGGGTTTTTTTCATCCTTTACACCAAGAGTTGGCAACCTCTGCTATGAAAAGAGCCATTCTGAGCAGTTTTTGTAAAAGGAAAATAAAGCTGCAAGGAGCTGCAAATGTTGGTAAAACAGCAGTCATAAGAATAAACTGGCTGGCGAATATAGGCAAGTTTTTCCCGTGTTAAATACAAAAATTTTCTCTCCGAATTTTCAGTTTTTTTCCTCATGTAAATTTGTGACTTTTTCTCTTGAATTTGAAACGATATTCTTGGAAATTTGCCACTTTATACTCTTACATTTCTGACTTCATACTCTTAGATTTGCAACTTTTTGTGTCTTAGTGGCATTACTGTCTTAAATGTAATTTTTTAAAATAAATTTGATATTTTTCTTTCATAAATTTGTGAGAAATTGTGACAGTGTGACATCTCTTGAAAACTTTGGAACATTTTCCTTCTAACTTTGTAACTTTTTAACCAAATTTTTGTGACTTCATGTGAATTTCCAACATTTTTTCCCATAAATTTTGACATTTTTCTTGAAAATTACCAATTTTTTCATACAAATTAGCTACTTTTTCCCTTTTATATTTGCAAGGGTTTTTTTTTTTAAATTTACAGCTTTTTTATGTTTTCTTCTTGCAAATTTGCAATTTTTTCTGATAAATTTGCAGCTTTTCCCCATGCAAATGAGTTTTTTTTTAAAATAAATTTGTAATATTTTTTCCTATAATTTTGTGACTTTTTCCTCATAATTTTACCAATTTTTTCTTATGAATTTCCAATCTTTCCTGCATTAATATGCCAAAAAAAAATGCATGGGGCTCAGGTTGCAAACCATGGTTTTATTCGTACCTCTGTAACTCCTTCTCCTTCAGTTCCAGCTGCAGCATGATAGCACTGAGCTCCATATAAAGGTTGTTCGCCCTCTCCAGCTTCCTCTCATAGTGCTCGCGAATATCTAAGGCGTGCCTGAAAAGAAAGAAGCTGCTCATGTCATAGTGCATCCACATGAGAGATCCAAATGCTTCACAATAGGCACTTACTTCACATGGGGAGGGGAGTAGGAAATGGGAGAGAGGTGAAGTGGCCCAAGACAAGTATGATAACAGAAAGATCCCCAGTATCCGCTAGAATGAAGGTAGAATGTGATTTATCAGTGCCAAGCAAACCTGAGCTCTTCTCTGCGTCGTTTGATAAGTTCCTCATCGAGTCGGTGGAGACAAGTGCCCTCGGATTTAATCTTCTCAAAGTGCTGCTTCACCTCTTCTCGCCATTCCGCCTGATGGGAGCACAGTTCTGTTAACCAGCTGAGTCTGACCACAGCTTACTTTAAACTATTTTTTTTTTCCTTTTCTCTATGTCTGTGCAGTTGGATGTGCCTAATTAAAGGAAAATTCTGAACCTCCATCCTCCACACTAACACTCCCTCTTAGCTGTGATGTGCTTTTGGGAGGCAGATTACTAGTGCTTGGGCACATTTGTCTTGGAGGTTACAGAATATCGGTGCAAAGGGTGCATTCAGATTTATTCTTTGATGGCATATTTTTCTTTCTTCCAAAAAAGCCAATACCTGCATTCACAGGGTATGAGGGGCCTCTAAAAGGCTGAGATAAGAGTGATGAACGGGATGTGTCCTTAACCCTTTAGTTATATGAGATTTTGAGCAAGTGTGTTAAAAAAAATTTGCCCAAAAGAAGAATACGTTTTGAGGGATTCTGTTTGCTGCCCCAGTAGAGATCCAGAACATGCATGTCAAACTCAAGGCCTGTGGACCACATTTACATGCATGTATATATTTATATCTAATGCCTATAATAAGTGGCCTTCTGGCATTCATACAAGGGCTGCTCATTAAAGATTTCCCCTGACCCACTTTCACGTATTGTAGAAGGCTGAAATTGCACATTTATAATAATACATATCTCTTTTGGTCATGTGGTATTTTGCAGCTCTGAAGTCCTAAGAGTTTCTCTTTTATAGGTGCTAAGGTGGAGTAGGGCGTGATAGTGGAGCCAGCTGAATGCAGAGTAGTCATCAGGTTCCTGTACTTGAGAGGCCGCACACCACGGGAGGCATTTGCTGAGATGAAAGAGACTTATGGGGAGGATGCCTCATCGTATGACGTAGTCAAGCACTGGTATCGGCAGTTCAAGTGTGGTTGGACATCAGTGGAAACGGCACCCATTCCCAGGTGACCACAGTGCTCCACTGATGAAGACATCATCCGGCAAGTGGAGGCCACCATTTTGGCGGATTGTCATATAGTTCATCAACTAACCCAAGATGTCAAGATCAGTGTGGGGTCTGTGGGGAAAAAAAATCATCCATGACCATTTGCACATGTTATATGATGGATTCCCCAGTTCACACCTTTCCACAAGCAGGAACAAGTCACGTGCTGCCAGGCTCTTTTGGCCATGCGCTAAGAAAACCAGCAGGACTTCTTTGACAGACCTATCACGCAGGACGAAACATGGGTCCATCAGTATGATCCAGGGTCTAAAGCAATGGAAGAATTAAGACTCACCACCTCTGAAAAAGACGTGTTCAACCCTTGGTGGGAAAAGTCATGCTCATGGTCTTTTGGGACCAGCATGGAATACTGATGATGGCGTTCCTGGCAAAGCACACCACAATTACCGGAACTTTCTATGCTTCACTGCTGCAGAAATTGCAGAAGGCCTTCAAAACCAAGAGACATGGCATGCTGACCAAAGGTGTCCACCTTCTGTAAGTCAATGCCCCAGTTCACAACTCGCATGTTGCCCAGACGGAAGCACGGTCCTGCAGCTACAAAATCTTTGCTCACCCCTTACTCTCCCAACCTGGCACCATCTGCCCTCCACCGCTTTCCAACCATGAAGCCATTTGTGAAGGGCAAGTACTTCCAAGATGATGAAATGCTGATTTCTGAGGCCAAGTCATGGATTCTAAAACAGCTTGTAGACTTCTACAGGTGAGGTCTCCACAGCTGCATAAAGCGATGGGTGAAGTGTGTGACCCTTGGTGGTACCTATGGAGACAAAGATTAATAACTGTGCCAAGTTTTGTTCCTCTCAGTCCAAGGTAAATGAGTCAAGGGAAATCTTTAATGAGCAGTCCTCCTAGCATGCACACTACAGCTACTACAAATCCCAGAATGCAACGGGCAGTGTCAGTCAAGGTCAGCAAGCCTAATTTACCCTCCTCCCAAATTTGAATGACACATTCATCAGCTGCTGTGTATCTACAGTCAGTACTGTTAACTAGCTGTAAGATAACCTGGACTCCGGAAATAGAGGCTTTAAATACAGGTGGGGGATGAAATATTTGCATTTTTGGCATCAAGCTTAAATCTGAAGTTTTCTTCTTTTGACACTTTCCCCTGTAATCACAAGATAAGCTGCTAATAACTTTGTTTTTGAAATGTCTGGCCATGTCCACCATATTGATCATATTAAAAACAAAAACGTCATTTTAAACATTCCTTGAGGAAAAAAAACAGTCCTCTGGCTGTTTTAATGGGTGAAAAACTGCGGAGAGAAGGGTAAACAAAAATTACGCAGGTATACCTTTTTTCCCCTCATTTTCTTTTTTCTAATCTAGGCTCGGTTTGTTCTACAATCTACAACATATGTTGGGACAATGATACGAATGTCTAAAACATCCATCCATCCATCCATCCATCTTCTACCGCTTTTCTGAAGGTCCGGGTCGCAGAGGCAGCAGCTCAAGCAGAGAAGCCCAGACTTTCTTTTCCCCAACCACCTGCTCCTGCTCTTCAGAGAGGATACCAAGGCGTTCCCAGACCAGCTGGGAGACATAGTCTCTCCACCGAGTCCTGGGTCTGCCCCGGGGTCTCCTCCCAGAGGGACGTGCCCAAAGCACCTCAAGTGGGAGGCGTCCAGGAGGCATCCTGATCAGATGCCCAAACCATATCAACTGGCTCCTTTCAATGTGGAGGAGCGGCGGTTTAACTCTGAGCCTCTCCCAGATGACTGAGCTCCTCACTCTATCTCTGAGGGTGAGTCCAGCAATCCTATGGAGAAAGCTCATTTCAGCTGCTTGTATCCGCTATCTTGTTCTTTCGGTCATTACCCAAAGCTTGTGACCATAGGTGAGAGTAGGAACGTAGATTGACTGGTAAATCGACAGCTTTGCCTTAGAACTCAGCTCCCTCTTCACCACAACAGACCGGTACAACGTCCGCATCACTGCAGATGCTGCTCCGATCCGTCTGTCAATCTCTCGCTCCATTCTCCCCTCACTCGTCAACAAGACCCCAAGATACTTAAACTCCTCCACTTGGGGCAGGAGCTTGTCCCCAACCCGGAGAGGACAATCCACCTTTTTCCGACTAGGGACCATGGACACGGACTTGGAGGTGCTGATTCTCATCCCAGCCACTTCACACTCAGCAGCAAACTGTCCCAGTAAGACCTGTAGGTCATTGCTGGATGAAGCCAGCAGGACAACATCATCTGCAAACAACAGAGATGAGATCCTGTGGTCACCAAGCGTGACACCCCCCGTTCCCTGGCTGTGCCTAGAAATTCTGTCCATAAAAATTATGAACAGCATCGGTGACAAAGGGCAGCCCTGGCGGAGTCCAACTCTCACTGGGAATGAGTCCGATTGAATGTTGACAATACGAACCAAACTCTCACAACGGTTGTACAGAGACCGAATAGCTTGTAACAACAAACCCGATACCCCATACTCCCGAAGCACCCCCCACAAAAAACCACGAGGGACGCGGTCAAATGCCTTCTTTAAGTCCACAAAACACATGTAAACTGGTTGGGCAAACTCCCACGAACCCTTGAGGATTCTCAAGAGGGTAAAGAGCTGGTCCAATGTGCCACGGCCAGGACAAAAACCACATTGCTCCTCCTGAATCCGAGGTTCGACCAACGGCCGGACTCTCCTCTCCAGTACCCTGGCATAGACCTTTCCAGGGAGGCTGAGGAGTGTGATCCCTCTAAAGTTGGAGCACACCCTCCAGTCCCCTTTTTTAAAGAGAGGAACCACCACCCCGGTTTGCCATGCCAAAGGCACTGCCCCCGACCTCCACGCAATGTTGCAGAGGCGTGTCAACCATGACAGCCCTACAACATCCAGGGCCTTGAGGTACTCAGGGTGAATCTCATCCACCCCCGGGGCCCGGCCACCAAGGAGATTTTTAACCACCTTGGCGACCTCAGCCCCTGTGATAGGTGAGTCGTCCCCTTCGTCCACAAGCCCTGCTTTGTCTGTGGAAAGCGTGTCAGTGGGATTGAGGAGATCCTTGAAGTATTCCTTCCACCGCATGACAAAATCCCCATTCGAAGTCAACAGCACCCCATCCGCACCATACACGGTGTGGACAGGGAGCTGCTTCCCCCTCTTGAGCCGCCGGACAGTTTGCCAGAAGCTCTTCGAGGCCGACCGAAAGTCTTGCTCCATGGCCTCACCGAACTCCTCCCATACCTGTTTTTGTTTCAGCAACCACCCGAGCTGCACTCCGCTTGGCCTGCCGGTACACCTCAGCTGCTTCGGGAGTCCCACAAGCCAACCAGGCTTGATAGGACTCCTTCTTCAGCTTAATGGCCCCCCTCACCACTGGTGTCAATCAGTTGGTTCGGGGGTTGCCACCACGAGATGCCCCGACAACCTTGCGGCCGCAGCTCTGGGCCGCCACTTAAACAATGGAGGTGGAGAACATGGCCCATTCAGATTCCGTGTCTCCAGACTCCCTCGGAATGTGGTTGAAGTTCTTCCGGAGGTGGGAGTTGAAGATCTCCCGGATAGGGGCCTCAGCCAGATGTTCCCAGCACACCCTCACTATACGTTTGGGTCTACCAGGTCTGAATGGCTTCCTCCCCTGCCATGGGATCCAACTCACCACCAGGTGGTGATCAGTTGACAGCTCTGCACCTCTCTTTACCAGAGTGTCCAAGACATACAGTTGCAGGTCTGATGACACGATAACAAAATCGATCATCGACCTGCGACCTAGGGTGTCCTGGTGGCAGGTGCACATATGAACACCCTTATGCTTGAACATGGTGTTCGTTATGGACAAACTGTGGTTAGCACAGAAGTCCAATAACTGAACACCACTCGGGTTCAGATCGGGCAGGCCATTCTCCCCAATCCCCCCCTTCCAGGTTTCACTGTTGTTGCCCACATGCACATTGAAGTCTAAAACATGTCTAAAACATGGTCATTTTGAGTCTCTTGGCCCTTAATTTGGGCTTCAATTTAAGTTTTGGCCTCTTCTTTAATCAAGATTGACAATCTTGAATCTCTAGAATCACCATTAAGCCACACCCATGCTAAAAATCTGTCATTCAGCTGTGGAGTCTGAGGAAACACCATACCTGAGACTTGAAGTATGTTTCTTGCGGAGTAGACAGCACATCAGCTGAGGCAATGTCCAGGTGAAGAAGGATTTGACGGAAGGAAGGCCTATTTCTGGGCTTACAGTTCCTGCAAATCCAAGATGGGAAAACAGCTGTGTACATTTACAGTGCACCATAAAACCAATGATGTCCTTAACCGCAGACTAGCACCTCCCAAGGAAGCTACACTTTTATCCTTTCCTTTCTCTCTGCTCACATATCCTTCTCTTCCCTCTGCTGTGCTCATTATTTTTCTTCCCCCAGTCCAGCTGTCCATTTCCAAGCACTGCTCACCAACACTGTCTGAGGAGGATCTTGAATCCATCTGGGCAGCTCTCAGGTATGGGCAGCTGAAGGCTGTTGTTTCCGACACCCCAGATGATGGCGGATGAGTCGACATCTTTATAAGGAATCTCCCCTGTCAGCATCTCCCACAGCACCACTCCAAAGGACCTTTCAGAAAACACAAGCTTTATTATTTGACAGGTCTCATTTTGGTAAAAATGTCTTCCATGCACTACACATATTTTTTTATTATTGGCGCTCAGCATGATTCATGTAATCTTGTTATTGGCCTCATTCCACTGTCTAAAGTAATTTCATATTTGATTTCTGTCGGATCACACTCAGTTTAAGCCAACTTTCTTTTGACTGGCTGCCCCTCACAAACAGAAATACTGAACAGAAGTTGAAGGACGCTGTTGGAAGTATGACCCCCCCCCCCCCCCATATGATACAATAAACATCAAAGAGGAGAAAATACCATCAAGTCTCAGCAACAAATATGGAGGAATGCCTGTAAAAATAAAATATGCTTGTAAAAATCTCTATCCATCTACAATACAGGCAAAACTCTGCAGGGTAGAGGTAATGATTTAAAAAAAAAACAAGTATATGGAAGTGTAGCTGTTGAACCAAATGGTACGCAAGCACGGGCAGGTGAGATTTTAGACATTTAAAATTGTCACCACTGCTACCTACCTGTATTGCAGGTAGATAGCAGTACTGAAAAGTATTCATGGATATGCTCCCTTTGTGTACGACAATAAATATATACACATTTTAAATGCTATAATTGTTATTGCCCTCATACTTCACTGTGTACTTTACATTGACGTGTGTTAAGCAGTAAATCCACTAGAGGGCACCAGAGGTTACCTCAAAGAAGAAAAGGAGCCAAAAGTTACTGTCGTCTACAAATACGGTGACAGTGACGGAGGGGATATTGATAATTTATCTATTAGGAGGCAAGAATCATAAGTAACATCATAAATATGTTTGTAATTAACCTGCACAACTGCTCTTAAAAAGTTCCGCCTTTTTTTTATTTATTCTTTTTTCCTTCTTGTTGTGCTTCGCTGGTCTTGCTTTAACTGAGGGCCACACTGCCCCCACCATTTTCAGTGGTATTGCTATGTCTGGTCTGTATCTGTAAGCTTTCAGAAAACGCAGAAATAAGACAAAATGATAAAAGCTCCATATGTCTATATGTGTATCTACTACAGAGCGTAAAAGAGCCTGTATTTCCATGTACACGTCTGTGTGACTGGGGCTTCAGAAGAGAAAGAAAGCCTGAGCTTATGGCTCAAAAGCATTAGTTGTTCACAAGCTAACCTCTTTTTTATACTTTGTATAAGATAAAGAACATTAAAGTATGTAGAAAATAAAGGAAAAAAGCATAATAGGTTAACGCCATGGAGAAATGGAAATTACATATAGTGTATGAAAACCACAGGACAATTAACATTTGTAGCCCAATTTAGAATACTTTTAACTATTAAATAACAAGAATGCATGCAGAGTGCAACCTCTGCCAAGGCACCTAATTTTCTCCCTCATATTTTTCTAACTAAAGTCATGAACTCAGTGTGTACAGACTTGCAGCTCATGTAGCTCAACACTGAATACTCTGTGCCTAGGAAACACACACACACTCATAACCAACACTGCCATCTACAGGCTGCTCTAAACAGACCCCAAAAACAGGAGGAAGTAATAATATTTATCACAATTCTTCTTTTCAGTTTTGCTAAATTTCTACAGTGAATTGAAGGGAAAAAACCCTCTGTATGCATTTGTTGACATAAATGTGAACATTTATCATCATAAGACTTACCAGATGTCCACTTTTTCTGACACCGGCTCATTCCGAATAACCTCAGGAGCCATCCATGCTACGGTGCCAGCAAACGACATCTTAGTGCTCTTGTCACTGAGTTCCTTTGAGGTGCCGAAGTCAGA
Source organism: Pholidichthys leucotaenia (assembly GCA_020510985.1). Lineage (NCBI taxonomy): Eukaryota > Metazoa > Chordata > Actinopteri > Cichliformes > Pholidichthyidae > Pholidichthys > Pholidichthys leucotaenia. The sequence goes on from CM035843.1 coordinate 290,617,914, forward strand.
GATCTTCAATATGTCATCGTGTGTGATCAGCATGCTGGAAAAGTGAGATCACATGCAGAAAATGAATGACTGATCATTAAATTTTCTCTCTTGGCTGGGTGTGCCAAGGCTTACTTGGGGGACTTGAGGTCTCTGTGGATGATTTTGTGGAGATGAAGGTAGTTCATGCCACCTGCTATGCCCATGGACCAGTCAACCAGAAGGGAAGGGGTGATTTTCCGGCCTGCCCTCAGCACCTCATACAGCTGGCCTTGGGCACAGTATTCCATCAAGATACAATAACAAGGAGCCTGGGTGCACACACCCCTGAAAGGAAAGCACAATCGGGGTTAAATACCTGAAGAGGTGACAGAAGTGGGAGTAAGAACATTAGCAGCAGTTTCCTCACTTGAAAGTGATGATGTTGGGATGCTTGAGTTTGCGGAGGTGCTTGATCTCGGTCTCTTTGATGTCCCGCACTTTCTTTACAGCCACTTCTTCTCCATGGAACTTGCCGAGGAAGACGGCCCCTTGGGCGCCGCTGCCCACCCACTGCAGGTCAGAGATTTCCTCAAAAGGAATCTCCCAGGACTCTAAACTCAGACCAAGATGTCAACAGAACAGACCTCAATGACTAAACCATACAGACTTATACTGAATAATGCAGGATTAGCAGGTTATTTTTCAGATGCAGTATTGGGGTAATTTCTTCATTTACTAGCATTGTTTTCAGCTGTGACAAAGGAGAGTTATAGGGCTGCTAAGCAAATGGTTGAGCCAATGCTTACAGAATGTCATGCAAAGAGACCGCCATGTTTAAACAAATCATACATTGAAAACGTATCCAGCAGGTCATTATAAATGTCTTCTGCGATAGCAAAGAATGAAGGGAAAAACAACAATCCACTTATCATCTAATCTGTCTTCCATCTGTCACACTGACATCTCTTAAATGACTGTGAGAGATGGTCACTAAAGACGGACAAGTCCGGCAGAATAAAGGAGACAGCCAGATCAATTCTTCATGAAGTCCACTGAAGTGTTGAGCTCTCTTGAGAATTGCAGCAGCAGCACAGGCAGATGCACATGACGCTCCCACCTGACCAGCTGTGAAAACTCAGAGTACATAGCTGACAACTGTGCGTGAGTTCAACTGACAGACCCGAAAATACAGTCACGCTGCCAGCTGCACAAGGTGGCAGCCACAGAGCAGCACAAGTACTGCAGCTCTGGTTTTGCTTCTCTAAAGAACAAATTGAAGTACGACTTGAGCATTTTTTCTGCTATTTTACTCTTCTGGGTTACATTTGCCTTCTGGGTTACATTTGAGCAATTCTACTTGAGAAATGTTTTGAATTTGAGGACTTTACCCATATATCCATTTTTACACGATATACATTAAGTTATGGTGGGTCTTCTTATGTTCCCTTTTTTATCATAGTTTTTAGATTGGTATCACTGCTTTACAGACCCACCACAACTCGGTGTATAGTTTACAAAAATGGATATATGGATAAAGCCCTGAAATTCAAAACATTTCTCAAGTAGAATTGGTAATGTACCTTAATTTTTTTTTGCGGTGCATCTTCAGGGTTACAAAAGTGCCAGGAAAACTGAATGTAGTGAATGACACGGTAGTGAAAACCATGGATTAGAGAGTCTCTATTATCTCCACATACCTTCTTGACTATGCTTGTGTTCAGTGGAGTATGCCTTTCCAATCATGGTCCAGACTGGTTTCAGGCAGCCAAACAGTCCTTCCAAAAAGCCTCCACTTCCCGACTGTAGCCGAATGTTCTCTGACTGGCTCCGAACAGCACCAGCCTCGGGGCTGTGGCCCGCCTCGGCGCCGCCACCGCACTGGCAGGCCTCATGTTCATGTAGTTTTAGCACACTGTTGTCAAAGTGGGCTGAGGGTCCATCGCTGGGGGTGGGGCTGCTGCCACCCGGCGCTCCCTGTCCACCGGTGTCAATGGACAGTACGTTACGGAGGACACACTGTGTGGGGGTCAGGTCTGTTTCAGGGGTGCAAGCAGGAGTGTCGCCATCGAGTCTTCGATAGGGGGGCTCTGAGATGGGAGTGCTGAAGCCTGACAGGGAGGGGGAAGGGGCGCGGGGCTCATGGATACAGGTACCACTCATCAGGGGTTTCCCCAACACAGCAGGTTAGGGTGGATGGACGACGGAGAGATGAGAAGCTCGCCTGGAGGAGAAGATGTGTGAGATGAGTGTTAGAATCAAGTGTCAGTTGATTTCAGCACTGGACAGCTCCCTGAGTCAAAAATAAAATTATGAAAATTGTGGAGCTGACCGTAGCTGAAGCAACTGAAGTCTTTACATTCTTCTTACATGAAAACATCACCAAAAAACAAACAAACAAACAAAAAAAGCCAAAACAGGGGAGTCGTGCTGTGAGATGGGCACCGAGCCAGACCTCCGGTTTATCCACTCAGACACGCCATCTCCTCGACCAAATTCAGTCTGAATCATGTGGCAAAGCCTCATCTCAGTCTCTGTGAATGGGAAAACCAGCCAGCCCAGTGGAGCCACAGCACAGACTGGAAATGGGCTTTATGAATGAATCAACCTGATGAGGTTGTAGCAGTCTGTGGTCCTGACTGTCACCTGCTCTCCAACCAGTCCTCCGAGCCGCATCTCGGCAAAGCGCTGACATATGATGTCCGTCATGCATCAAGTGAAGGGGAGGATTATGTGTAATGAAGAATATGAAGAATTGCATAACCACCTTAGTGTGTGTGTGTGTGTGTGTGTGTGTGTGTGTGTGTGTGTGTGTGTGTGTGTGTGTGTGAACGAGGAGGCTGAGAGAGAGAGAGAGAGGGGGGGGGAGCACATGTACCCAATTCAAATATCCTACACCAGCTCCATGTCTTGCACTGCACCACTGCACAAGTAGGAGCGAAATAAAAGCGTAGAAAACAGGAAATAAACAACCACGGGGCCCTGTGGCGTCTGCGAGGGAGCAGCACGCACTCACACACACACACACACACACACACACACACACAGAGGAAGATCAATCTTTAAATAACTGAGGATGTGATGATGACACTCAGTAGCATCATAGCCGACGTGCATGAATTGCAAGCCCCTATAGCTACTCTGTAGTCCACGCCAAGTCCAACTGCCGCAGCGGCCACACGTTTACTCAGCGTGAATATTTCGTAACGTGAAGCTCTTCGGCTGCACAAATATGATTTTATAGCAGCTCACCGACCATGATGCTCCTCTTAGCAGCATCAGTCCGGCCGGTGCTGCAGTGTGAACGCTGCCGCACCAGGACAACCACATCCTACCCAAACCGTGCGCGATGCCCGGTTTTCTCATTCAGTCGGCGTTAAACCGAACAGGACGACATTCCCATACCTTTCTACTTTGCTCGGTGTCGCGTTGTCAAGTGAAGGAGTGGGCTCGGCTCTCCGTGTGCCGGCGATAACGAGCGGATCGTTGTTTTTCTGCGCTCCGGGTTTGTCTCGTGTGTTTCCAGCGTCCGTGTCCACGAGTTTCACGGTACCGGGATGGATCCCAGCGGGTAAATCGCGTTATCAATAACCTGGGACCCATGCAACGTGAGGCGCGCTGGATTTCTTGTGGGGGGGGAGGGAGGGAGGCGGAGGGAGCTGTCTCCTTCCCAGTGCTGAATTGACGTCACGGAAATGCGATCTGCACCGACAGGGGGCGCTGCAACTCCCACAAACACCATCCACAACCATCCATCCATCCATCCATCGTCTTCCGCTTAATCCTTTTCGGGTCGCGGGGGGAGGGGGTGCTGGACAGATCCTGGACAGATCGCCAGTCCATCGCAGGGCCAACACAGAGAGACAGACAACCATTCACTCTCACAGTCAGACCTAAGGACAGAATCCCCATCCACAACCCTGACAACAATTAAGGACTCACCACTCCACAAGGTTGTTGATTTAGCCGTTTTATTTTGTAGAAAAATAGCTGAACATTCTGCAAAAATACATTAAAATATATTTTTGTAATTAATGGAAATTTTCACAAGGAAAGAAAAAATATGGAATAATTCAATCATGAGGAAAAAAATATGGCATCTTCTTGAAATTTGCATTTCTAAAGATGGATTACACCAAAAGGATTATTTCAATCTAAGATTAGCACCCGTCACAGTTCAGTAAAACTAGGTTTAAAATGAATTAATATTGCTCTGTTGCACTATTTCAAATTAAGCTCAGTTTAGTTTAAGTTTATTTGTGTGGCGGATGATAAAATAGGCAGCGAACTGAGGGTTTTAAGTAGGTTTATTAAATCATACCGCCATCATAGGAACTCGCTCCAGCCCTTGTGCAGGCAGGCTGGAGCGGGTCCTCCGGCTCTCAGCAGATAGGCAATGCGTGCAGTGGAAGAGAGAATGAGCTACAGAACATATGCAGTTTTTATACCCAGTTACAGACAAAGCATTCACAGCAGTAGGTATGGGCATTTGCATTTGAGAGACACACATAACAATAAGGAGAATGCTGGCCGGAATTCGCCTCTGCTCCGGAGCTGCAGGACAAAAGAGGTTACAAGGCGCATCTACATATTGTTATCAGTCATTGGATCACAGTAAGGGCAGGAAGCATGAACACAATGCATGAATGGCACATTAACATCACAGTACTGAGCCGGAAAAAGCCAGAAGAAGCGGGGCTGCCTGTTGACATTAATACACACATTTCACTGTTCTGTTAATTGCTCTAGCCGAGCGCTGTGCCTGTCCCAGTCTGTTGTGGGGGTTATCCCACACTACTCCACCCCCAGAGGGCTCAGCAGGTGGCTGAGGCCTCGATAGTCCGGCTTTGGCAGCGAGCAGGGAAAGCTCTGTGCAGGCGGAGGTGGAGGGGTGGGGGGTGGGGGTAGCAAGTGCCGGCCCGGGACGGCAAAATCGTCTGGGCCACGCAAAAATTGCTTGTGGATCCGCGATGTTGAGGGGCTGTCCCGTTGAATGTGCGGAGATCCACAGCGGCTGTAAAAGAAAAAAAAAATTAGTCACTGACTCCTCTCGCGATTAAGTCCTGCGAGGATTAATAGCGGCCATGAAGAAAAACAGGAGCGGCGAGGATTAACAGCGGCCATGAAGAAAAACAGGAGCGGCGAGGCTGCATAGCGGCTGTAAGAAAGAAAAAAAAAAACAAAAGCAAAGGGACTTGGCATGTTGACTTTAGGTGCGGGCACAACCTTAAAGACCTCGGGGACCGCAGACTGCTGAATTCCCTATGTGCGCCATGGCTAAGACCATTAGAAAATCCTGTGAGCGAGCTGCGTGCGTGCCTCAGGTGTACGAGCAACCCTGAAGGTTCTGTGTGCAGCGGCGAAGGACGATGGCGGTCTGTGGAGCCGTATTTGTCCCATGCGTGGTGCGCCGTCCTCGTAACCCCCCGGTGCGTGTGCAGGGGTTCCGTACGTGGGTAGGCCCGCTGGAGAGGAGAGGCAGGGTCAGGGAGCTTGCTGGAGATCAGCGTAGTCGGCGCCGATAATCATCCCTGTTCAATGTGTAGCTGTAGATGGGTCATGGTGCGTTCAGGTCCACGCGCTGCGTTCTCCGTCGGCCCTGGAGGTCGCCGTCGTGGAGAGAGGACGAGGTGCGTGCACTCTCGTGTGGAGACACAGAATCGTGTGTCAGAAGCTGTGAGAGCGGCCGGTCCCAGCGTGGATGTGCAGATCTCAGACGTGCAGATCTCACCATGAAGCTTGCTGCGGCTTTCCCGGTCGTGGGTGATGTCCGGAGAGTTCGCCTGGTGGTGGCTCTGCGTCGAGGTCTCCCTGAAGCAGAAGGGAGGGCAGATCATTTGCGTCAGGCTGCTGTGTTCGCTTGTCGTCGGAGCATCACCGCCGGGTGCTGCGTTCGCTGGCAGCGTGTTCTTTTCAGCGTCGGGTCACCAGTGTGGCGGATGATAAAATAGGCAGCGAACTGAGGGTTTTAAGTAGGTTTATTAAATCATACCGCCATCATAGGAACTTGCTCCAGCCCTTGTGCAGGCAGGCTGGAGTGGGTCCTCCGGCTCTCAGCAGATAGGCAATGCGTGCAGTGGAAGAGAGAATGAGCTACAGAACATATGCAGTTTTTATACCCAGTTACAGACAAAGCATTCACAGCAGTAGGTATGGGCATTTGCATTTGAGAGACACACATAACAATAAGGAGATTGCTGGCCGGAATTCGCCTCTGCTCCGGAGCTGCAGGACAAAAGAGGTTACAAGGCGCATCTACATATTGTTATCAGTCATTGGATCACAGTAAGGGCAGGAAGCATGAACACAATGCATGAATGGCACATTAACATCACAGTACTGAGCCGGAAAAAGCCAAAAGAAGCGGGGCTGCCTGTTGACATTAATACACACATTTCACTGTTCTGTTAATTGCTCTAGCCAAGCGCTGTGCCTGTCCCAGTCTGTTGTGGGGGTTATCCCACAATTTGGAAGGGGACAGTTGCCCGTTTACAAAAAAAGGTGCTGGGTTATTTTTATAACATTGCTGGGTTATTTGCGCAGTTTTGAAATTCTGGGTTGTTTTGGGGTACAGTAGAAATTTGGTTGGGTTGTTTTAGCTATGAAATGAGGTTTTCACAGGTTCATTAACAGCTGAGCAGCTGGTTGGGTAAGCTTGAGCCAAGTATAGCATGGTGACATGCCTCCTGACATGGTCAGGAGGCAAAAAACCTTAATGCACCTTTGACATTGGGACAATGTCAAAATCTGGCTCAGGAATATGGGATGGTGTCAATGAAAGCATTCCAACTCTGTGACACAGGCAGAATTTGCTGGACTCTAGTGCAGGGGCTTGTGAGTTCTATCCCCTGTTAGATGCCACCAGTTGTGCTTCATCACCCCTCAGTCATCCATTCATCCATCCATCCTCTACCACTTGTCTGGGTCACGGGGCAGCAGCCCGAGCAGAGAAGTGTGGACTGCCACCCAGTTCACATGGCACCATGATCCCCACAATCTTTCCTGCAGATGGTGAGCCCACTGGAAAGCGGATGCACGTGGCTTGCTTGGGCTGGGCCCAGCCAGGTCCTACTGACAGAAACCCAGGCACCAAGTGCCTGCCCTTGATCCCCGGTAACCCCAAAATCAGCAAAGTACTGGATCCATGCTGTAACATTTTCATGGTGATCCATTGGACTGCTCTTGGGGTGGCCCTTCAACCAGGACGAATTTGCCTTGGGAGACCATACCAGGGGCCAGTTGCCCTGACAACAATGCTCCTTGTGTGGTGCACATATGTAGCTTCACGGGCTCACATGTATACGACTGTTCATATGCTCTCATGTATATTCCTGTGTGCTTATTTTGGCTTCACGTCTGAAGAGGAACAAAAGGTCTGGACCTCCTAGGGATAAGAGGAGGATGAGAGAGTTGGCCTTTTGATATGCAAAGAGATGGACATGAATGATTTCCTGACCACCCAGGTTTGGGTGGAAGCGAGAGGAACTGCAGGGGGGATGCATTGTGTTTGGGATTTAAAGACAATGGGATTTTGTACTTTGATGTCAGGGGTATAAGACTGGCAGATGTTGGGAGTTTTTCCTTCTTCTGCTTTTGAATGTTGGAGAGTGTGTTGTGAATAAAATGAAACCTGAGAAATAACTCTGCCTCATCCTTTCCACACAATCTCCACACTGGTGACCTTAAGACGTATTATGGCCGGAGACGATTCTCCTGCACCGGACTCATCAGGAGCCAGCCAAGCTAATGCAGCTACCACAGTCCAGCTTCCGGACTTCTGGCAGAACAGTCCGCGCTCCTGGTTTAACGCAGTCGAGGCACAGTTCCATCTTCGGAAGGTTTCAGCAGATGCCACGAAGTTCTACCATGTAGTTGAAAAGCTGGACAACCACACAGCCCAGCGTGTAGAGAGCCTGATCAACCACCCGCCTGACGACGACAAGTACGGCACTTTGAAGGCTGCTCTCATCCGTTTTTTCACCCCCTTGCTGGGAGAGCGAGCAGAGAAGCTCCTGGCGTTGACTGAGTGTGAGGTCGACAGACCTGCAGACCTGATGGCGAAGATGCTGAGTTTGAGAGACGCCGAAGATGATGGCTTTATTTTCGCCCACCTTTTCCTCAGGACACTACCGCCAGCGGTGAGAGTTACCCTGGCCAGTTCACAGCTGCTGGCCCACCGAGACTACCACGAGCTGGGCCAGGAGGCGCAACGACTTGTCGACACCCATAGACGACACACGGCCACAACCGCAGCAGCGGAGCTGGGCGCAACATCCAGAGATGGCAGGGGGCCAGAGGCTGCAGCACCAGACTCACCGACGACGGCAGCGACAGGGGCCAAGAGGTGCGGAGCGGATGACGTCCTTTGCTTTTACCATCGCCGTTTCGCCAAGAGGGCATGCAAGTGCATTCCACCGTGCCAATTCAAGCGCTCGGGAAATGCCAAGACCGGGAGTCGGTAGCAGCTGCGGCTCTCGGTGAGGAGAACAAGCTGCTCTACTTGAGGGACGCGCGATCGGGGAGGCACTTCCTCATGGACACAGGCTCCCAGCTGAGTTTCATCACACCTTCCTACGCTGAGCGGCAGGCGTCTTCCAGTGGCCCTGTGGTGTCAGCAGCGAACGGCTCGGCGATTAAGACCTTCGGGGAGAAGACCCTGTCTCTGTCGTTACACGGCCGCACATTCGAGTGGACTTTCGTCATAGCGGCAGTCAATTTCAACATGTTAGGGGCTGATTTTTTGTGCTCACATGGTTTGTTGGTCGATCTTGCTAACAGACGCCTGGTAAATGCACTCTCTTTTTCTTCTATTCCCTGTACAGCTCAAGTGGCCCCGCCAACAGCACATGCCAACGTCACAGCTGCAGGTGGTAAGTTCCACACACTCCTCACTCAGTTTCCAGCACTCACGGTGCCAACGTTTTCGGCGACCGTGGCTAAACATGGGGTGGAGCATTTTATTACTACCACCGGACCGCCCGTTTTTGCAAAAGCTCGGCGCTTGGATTCAGCTAAACTGGCCATAGCGCGCAAGGAGTTCGCCAACCTGGAAAAATTGGGCATCATCCGACGTTCAAAGAGCCCTTGGGCTTCACCGCTTCACATGGTCCCTAAAACTGATGGCTCGTGGCGGCCGTGCGTTGATTTTTGCAGGCTGAACAATGCTACAGCACACGACCGCTACCCAATCCCACATATCCAGGATTTTTCAGTTCATTTGGCGGGGACGCGCATTTTTTCTAAGATAGACCTGGTATGCGGTTATCATCAGGTCCCAGTCCACGCTGAGGACATACACAAAACAGCGGTAATAACTCCTTTCGGGCTTTTTGAGTTTTTGCGCATGCCGTTTGGGCTTAAAGGCGCAGCACAGACTTTCCAACGCATGATGGACGCGGTGCTGCGCGGTCTCCCTTTCATGTTTGTCTACCTGGACGACATTTTGGTAGCCAGTGCGTCCGAAGACGAACACGAAAACCACCTCACTGTAGTTTTCCGGAGGTTGGCGGAGCACGGGCTAATAATCAACCCAGCGAAGTGTCAGTTCGGGGTGGCGCAGATTGATTTTTTGGGGCATCGCGTCTCTCCCGAAGGAGCAGTTCCTCTGCCTGACAAGGTGCGCTCGGTGGCAAATTTTCCCCAGCCACAAACGGTCAAAGCGTTACAGGAGTTTTTGGGAATGGTGAATTTTTATAACCGTTTCCTCCCCCGCGCGGCGCAGTTCATGCAACCATTGTACGCTGTGCTTAAAAAACAAAAACCCGCAAATAAAATTGAATGGTCTCCCGAGCGGGAGCGCGCATTCTCTGAAGTCAAAACAGCCTTGGCAAACGCTGCGTTGTTAGCGCATCCAGTCCCAACGGCCCGCATGGCGCTCACTACTGACGCGTCAGATGTGGCCATAGGAGCGGTTGTTGAACAGTATGTGGCTGGAGCCTGGCAGCCGCTTGCGTTTTTCAGCAAGACTTTGCGCGATAGTGAGCGAAAATACAGCGCATTCGACAGGGAGTTGTTAGCTCTCCATTTGGCTATTCGTCACTTCCAGTTTTGGCTAGAGGGACGCCATTTCACCGCGTTCGTTGACCACAAGCCGCTGACTTTTGCGATGGCCAAGATTTCGGAACCTTGGTCGGGCCGGCAGCAGAGACAGCTGGCCGCAATTTCGGAGTTCACTACTGATATCCAGCATGTAGCGGGTAAACTTAACGTAGTGGCAGCCTGCCTCTCGTGTGCCGTGGCTGCTCCAGCCCGCGTAGAGGTAGATTTCGCAGCTGTTGCCACGGACCAGGGTAGCGGCGAAGAAGTGCGCGCGGCCCCAGTCCGCGTAGGGATAGATTACGCAGCCATGGCTGCGGAGCAGGGCGGCGACGCAGACGTGCGCGCGCTCCAGTCTGGACCAACAGGGTTAAGGCTGGAGGACAGGGTGCTGCAAGACGGTATGCCCCCACTAATCTGCGATGTTTCCACCGGGCGACCCCGTCCGGTGGTTCCGGCCTCGGGGCGCCACTGCGTTTTTGACTCGATCCATTCGCTGGCGCACCCGGGGGTGCGCGCTTCGGTCAAAATGGTAGGGGAGAAATTTGTATGGCCAGGCCTGCGCAAGCAAGTTAGAGAGTGGGCGGCAGCCTGCATGGCCTGTCAGCGGGCCAAAGTGCATAGACACACGAGAGCTCCTTTGGAGCCGTTTCATTGATTAAACGACTACAGACCTGTTGCCCTGACCTCTGTGGTCATGAAATCCTTGGAGAGATTGGTGCTGAACCACCTGAAGGTCATCACAGGCCCCCTGATGGACCCACTGCAGTTTGCCTACCGGTCAAACAGGTCAGTGGATGATGCAGTGAATATGGGACTACATTACATCCTGCAACACCTCGACTCCCCAGGGACGTACGCCAGGATCCTGTTTGTCGACTTCAGCTCAGCGTTCAACACCATCATCCCAGGCATTCTTCATCAGAAACTCCTCCAGCTCAAGGTGCCCCCCTCCACCTGCCAGTGGATCTCCAGCTTTCTGACTGACAGGTGGCAACAGGTGAAGCTAGGGAGATTTACATCCAGCTCCCGAAAAATTAGTACTGGTGCCCCCCAAGGATGTGTCCTTTCCCCACTGCTCTTCTCCCTCTACTCCAACGACTGCACCTCAGAGGACCCTTCGGTGAAGCTCCTGAAGTTTGCGGACGACACCACAGTCATCGGTTTGATCCGGGATGATGATGAGTCTGCATACAGGCGGGAGGTGGAGCAGCTGATCCTCTGGTGCAGCCAGAACCATCTTGAACTTAACCCAGCCAAAACGGTGGAGATGACTGTGGATTTCAGGCGACACCCCCCTTCATTCCCCCCACTCACCATCCTCAACAGCACAGTGTCCACGGTGGACTCCTTCAAGTTTCTGGGTACCACAATCTCCCGGAACCTGAAGTGGTCCTCCCATATTGACACTGTCCGGAAAAAGGCCCAGCAGAGGTTGTTTTTTCTGCGTCAGCTCAAGAAGTTTGATTTGCCTCAGGAGCTGCTGGTTGTCTTCTACACCGCCATCATCCAATCTGTCCTCTGCTTTTCCATCACTGTCTGGTTTGGATCTGCCACTAAACAGGACAAGACCAGACTGCAGCGGATCATTAAGTCTGCGGAGAGGATCATTGGTACCGACCTACCCTCCATTGAGAACTTATATCGGTCCATAACCAGGAAACGGGCGGGAAACATCTGTGCTGACCCATCACACCCCGGCCACAAACTGTTTGAACTTCTATCTTCTGGTCGTCGTTACAGATCACTGAAGGTCAAAACCACCCGTCACAGGAACAGTTTCTTTCCTCAAGCCATCACTCTGATGAACTCCTAACATTCACCTAGTCCTACCTGTTGCTGTACTCATGACTTTTCATCCATTATTACATTGCACATAACTCTCACACTGCTTTTTACTTCATTCACATTATATCACTGAATCTGAGTCCACATTGAAATACTGTGTGATTGTATATTTTTTCATATATTTCTGCAAAGTGTGGTTAGTCCGAGTAAATAACTGCATATATTCCTGTATATATTTGCATCCTTTTATAGAAACGTGGACAGACTGTAATTTACTGTACATACTGTGGTTGTCATTGAATCCTTATTTAAATCCTTCACCTGAACAACGAGAGCAAGTTTTTAGCCAAAGTCAAATTCCTTGTATGTGTTGTGCATACTTGGCCAATAAAGCTGATTCTGATTCTGATTCTGATTCTGATTCTGATTCTGATATTCCAGCTAAAAGGTTTGATCATGTCCATGTGGACCTCGTAGGCCCCCTACCGCCCTCGCAGGGGTGCACACATCTTCTGACAATGGTTGACCGCACCATGCGCTGGCCAGAAGTGGTTCCCCTGTCATCAACCACAGCCAAGGAGGTGGCGTGCGCTTTTTTAACTGCATGGGTAGCGCGTTTTGGAGTTCCGTCAGATATTAGGTCTGACAGAGGCCCACAATTTGTTTCCGAACTTTGGTCAGCGATGGCCCACAGCCTGGGGGCAATGATCCACCACACGACCGCGTATCACCCGCAGGCTAACGGGTTATGCGAACGTTTTCACAGGTCGCTGAAGGCGGCTCTCAGAGCGTCGCTTACGGATGCAAATTGGGTTGACAAACTACCATGGGTTCTATTGGGGTTGCGTTCTGCACCTAAAGAGGATTTAGATGCCTCCCCAGCGGAGCTAGTGTTCGCACAGCCACTTCGGCTGCCTGGAGAATTTCTCCCTGACAACCCAGCGCCAGAGTTCTCCTCGGCTCAGCGGTTGCAGAATAACATGGGCCCGAGTGTCCTACCAGGCCCCGTTCACCACAGTTTTCCACGTGTTTTTGTGCCTAAAGCTTTAAAAAATGCAGAGTTTGTTTTTGTCAGACATGATGCCCACCGCACAGCTCTGCGACCGCCTTACGATGGACCATTTAGAGTGCTAGAAACAGGTGATAAGCATTTTTTGCTAGATTTGGGGGGCAGAAAGGAGATGATTGGCATAGACAGACTCAAACCCGCTTTTGTGATGGCTGACGAAACTGTGCAGTTGGCGAGGGCCCCGTGACAGGGTAGACCCCCTAGGGAGCATTCCCCAGTACACCCACAGAGATTGACTAACAGTTTTAATCCCCAGACAGCAGCACCACAGCAGGAGGACGCCGTGGAAAAGGTTAAGCCCGCCTGCAGCAGATACGGCAGACGGTTGAGACCAAGACAGCATGTGGACTGATGTGCGGCGATTTTATTATGACATGCAATCTGTGTTAGTTTGTTCCATCTTAGACGTTTGGGGGGGGGGTTATATGTGGTGCACATATGTAGCTTCACGGGCTCACATGTGTATGACTGTTCATTTGCCCTCATGTATATTCCTGTGTGCTTATTTTGGCTTCACGTCTGAAGAGGAACAAAAGGTCTGGACCTCCTAGGGATAAGAGGAGGATGAGGGAGTTGGCCTTTTGATATGCAAAGAGATGGACATGAATGATTTCCTGACCACCCAGGTTTGGGTGGAAGAGAGAGGAACTGCAGGGGGGATGCATTGTGTTTGGGATTTAAAGACAATGGGATTTTGTACTTTGATGTCAGGGGTATAAGACTGGCAGATGTTGGGAGTTTTTCCTTCTTCTGCTTTTGAATGTTGGAGAGTGTGTTGTGAATAAAATGAAATCTGAGAAATAACTCTGCCTCATCCTTTCCACACAATCTCCACACTTGGATCATTAGGGTATGCAAACCCCTACACCACAATAAAGTGGTGATCCACAGATGAGACTCCTCAGTCACACAATGAAAATTCAATAAATTTACTGAACAAATTTGCATGGTGCTCATCAATTTCATCAAAATAAGTATATTTGGTTCACTTAGATCAAAATGTAGTGGCATGACTAAATTCCATTCATTTAACCATTTTTTGAGTGTAGGTTTTGTACATTGTGTTATATAGCGTTTGGCATATTATTGTGAAGTACGGTGCAGTGACGTGCACTTCTGTCATGTCACTGCACCGCCCTATATAAGGCGGAGGACGTCCATATTGCAGCCTCTTAGACTGGTGCCCTCTGCCAGGTGCCTGCTGTGTAACCGCTGTTCAACACCACTCAATAAAGATGTGTTCGTCCACTCATCTTGCCTCATTCTTCACCCAGATATTTTACCATACATAACACAATGATTAACCAACATTTGGGTAAAATAGAACTCAGCCTAGAGTCAATTCCAGCTCAAAGTCTGACAAAACAACCTAGAATCCTGGGTTAAATGCAACTTGGGTCAAAACAACGCAGCACACGCTCTGTCCCATAGTGATTCAGCACTATGGATATGGTTGGGTTCTTAACTCAAGCCAAGTGAAAATGTATGATGAAGATTGACGAAGTAGTCCATGACAAAGCTCCATCCAAAAAGGTTGATCTGTCAACTACTATCTGAGAAAGCTGGAACCTGAAGGATAAAGAATGTTGGTTTTCATAAGTGAAGTCCATGCCTCAAAGAATTCAAGGTTTTATAAAAGCCAGAGGAGGTGCAACTAATTACTGATTTTAATGATTACATAATTTTAATTTTTTTTTAGCAATTCCAATTTTTTCTAATACTTGTTCTTCAATAAATGCCAATAATCAAAGCAATTCCATTAATTTTTTTAAACCATGTTTTATTAAGTCATATCCAATTAAATAAAATAAATAAAAACAGTTTTGCATCATATCTTTGATTTGTCTTTTCCCTATAAAATAAAACAGCTAAATCAACATCCAGAATTGGGTTTATTTTATAATCTCATATTTGCAAGACTCCATGACAATAACTTCTTCTTTCGGCTGTTCCCTTTAGGGGTCACCACAATGGATCATCTGTCTCCATCTCACCCTATCCCTTGCATCTTCCTCTGTAACACCAACCCTCTCCATGTCCTCCTTCACCACATCCACGAGTCTTCTCTGTGGTCTTCCTCTTTTCATCCTGCCTGGCAGCTCCATCTTCACCATCCTTTGTCCAATATATCCACTATCCCTCCTCTGCACATGTCCAAACCATCTCAGCCTTGCCTCCCTTACTTTGTCTCTAAACCGCTCAACGTGAGCCATCC
This sequence comes from Pholidichthys leucotaenia, assembly GCA_020510985.1. Classification (NCBI taxonomy): domain Eukaryota; kingdom Metazoa; phylum Chordata; class Actinopteri; order Cichliformes; family Pholidichthyidae; genus Pholidichthys; species Pholidichthys leucotaenia. The sequence continues at coordinate 290,632,979 of CM035843.1, forward strand.
CGCTGATATACTCATTTCTAATCCTGTCCCTCCTAGTTACTCCCAATGAAAATCTTAGCATCTTCAACTCTGCCACCTCCAGCTACACCTCCTGTCTTTTTGTCAGTGCCACCATCTACAAACCATACATCATAGCAGGTCTCACTACCATCTTGAAAATCTTCCCTTTCACTCTTGTTGCCATGCTTCTGTCACAAATCACCCCTGGCACTCATCTCCACCCATTCCACCATGCCTGCACTCTCTTCTTCACCTTTCTTGTGCATTTTCCATTGTTTTGAATGGCTGACCCCAGGTGTTTAAACTCATCTACTTTCACTACTGCTACTCCTTCCATCTTCACTATTGTACCTGCCTCCCTCTCATTCACACTCATGCATTTTGTCTTACTTCTACTGACTTCCATTCCTCTTCTCTCCAGAGCATACCGCCACCTCTCCAGGTTCTCTTCCACCTGCCCCCTATTCTCACTACAGATCGCAATGTCATCTGTAAACATCATGGTCCACGAAGACACCTGCCTGACCTCGTCTCTCAGTCTGTCCATCACCATGGCAAACAAGAAGGGGTTCAGAGCCGATCCCTGATGTAATCCCACCCCCACCTTGAATCCATCCGTCACTCCTACAGCGAACCTCACCCCCGTCTTGGTGTCCTCATGCATGTCCTGCACCAACCTCACATACTTCTCTGCCACTCCTGACTTCCTCATACAGTAACACACTTTCTCTCTTGACACCCTATCATATGCCTTCTCTAGATTCAAAAAGACACAGTGCAACTCCTTCTGACCTTCTTTATACTTTTCCATCAACACTCTTAAAGCAAACATTGTATCTGTAGTACTCTTTCTTGACATGAAACCGTACTGCTGCTCACTGGTTGTCACCTCTCTTCTTAACTTGGCTTCAGTAACTCTTTCCCATATCTTCATAGTGTGGCTGATCAACTTTATGCCTCTGAACTTTACAGCTCTGAGCATCACCTTTGTTCTTGAAAAGTGGTACCAAAACACTTCTTCTCCATTCCTCAGGCATCCTTGCACTCTCCGAGATTGTGTTAAACAATCTGGTTAAAAAGTCCACTGCCATCTCTCCTAAACATCTCCATGCTTCCACATGTACAATGGGGCAAAAAAGTATTTAGTCAGCCACCAATTGTGCAAGTTCTCCCACTTAAAAGATGAGAGAGGTTTCCAATTTTCATCATAGGTATACCTCAACTATAAGAGACAAAATGAGAAAAAAAAATCCAGAAAATCACATTGAAGGATTTTTAATGAATTAATTGGTAAATTCCTCGGTAAAATAAGTATTTGGTCACCTACAAACAAGCAAGACTTCTGGCTCTCACAGACCTGCAACTTCTTCTTTAAGAGGCTCCTCTGTCCTCCACTCGTTACCTGTATTAATGGCACCTGTTTGAACTCGTTATCAGTATAAAAGACACCTGTCCACAACCTCAAACAGTCAGACTCCAAACTCCACTATGGCCAAGACCAAAGAGCTGTCAAAGGACACCAGAAACAAAATTGTAGACCTGCACCAGGCTGGGAAGACTGAATCTGCAATAGGTAAGCAGCTTGGTGTGAAGAAATCAACTGTGGGAGCAATTATTAGAAAATGGAAGACATACAAGACCACTGATAATCTCCCTCGATCTGGGGCTCCACACAAGATCTCACCCCGTGGGGTCAAAATGATCACGAGAACGGTGAGCAAAAATCCCAGAACCACCCGGGGGGACCTAGTGAATGACCTGCAGAGAGCTGGGACCAAAGTAACAAAGGCTACATCAGTAACACACTACGCCGCCAGGGAATCAAATCCTGCAGTGCCAGACGTGTCCCCCTGCTTAAGCCAGTACATGTCCAGGCCCGTCTGAAGTTTGCTAGAGAGCATTTGGATGATCCAGAAGAGGATTGGGAGAATGTCATATGGTCATATGAAACCAAAATAGAACTTTTTGATGAAAACTCAACTTGTCGTGTTTGGAGGAGAAAGAACACCATACCTACTGTGAAGCATGGGGGTGGAAACATCATACTTTGTGGCTGTTTTTCTGCAAAGGGACCAGGACGACTGATCCGTGTAAAGGAAAGAATGAATGGGGCCATGTATCGTGAGATTTTGAGTGAAAACCTCCTTCCATCAGCAAGGGCATTGAAGATGAAACGTGGCTGGGTCTTTCAGCATGACAATGATCCCAAACACACTGCCCGGGCAATGAAGGAGTGGCTTCGTAAGAAGCATTTCAAGGTCCTGGAGTGGCCTAGCCAGTCTCCAGATCTCAACCGCATAGAAAATCTTTGGAGGGAGTTGAAAGTCCGTGTTGCCCAGCGACAGCCCCAAAACATCACTGCTCTAGAGGAGATCTGCATGAAGGAATGGGCCAAAATACCAGCAACAGTGTGTGAAAACCTTGTGAAGACTTGCAGAAAATGTTTGACCTCTGTCATTGCCAACAAAGGGTATATAACAAAGTATTGAGATGAACTTTTGGGATTGACCAAATACTTATTTTACCAAGGAATTTACCAATTAATTCATTAAAAATCCTTCAATGTGATTTTCTGGATTTTTTTTCTCATTTTGTCTTGCATAGTTTAGGTATACCTATGATGAATATTGGAGACCTGTCTCATCTTTTAAGTGGGAGAACTTGCACAATTGGTGGCTGACTAAATACTTTTTTGCCCCACTGTATGTCATCTGGACCACCCGCCTTTCCATTCTTCGTCATCTTCAAAGCTGCCTTCACTTCCGCCTTGCTAATCTTCTGGACTTCCTTGTTCACCATCTTTCCTTCATCCATCCTCCTCTTTCTCTCATTTTCTTTATTCATCAGCTCTTCAACGTACTCCTTCCACCTTCTCAACACACTCTCGTCATTTGTTAGTACATTAACATTTCTGTCCTTAATCAACCTAACCTGCTGCACATCCTTTCCAGCTCCATCTCTCTGTGTAGCTAATCGATACAAGTCCTTTTCTCCTTCCTTAGCGTTCAGCCTCTCATACAACTCACTATATGCCTTTTCCTTAGCCACTTCTCTGCCATGCGCCTAGATTCCAAACACTCCTGTATACTTCCTTCATCTCCCTGACTATGCCACTTTTTCTTTGCTAACTTCTTCCTTTGAGTACTTTCCTGTACCTCTTCATTCCACCACCAAGTCTCCTTGTCTTCTTTCGTCTGTCCAGAGGATACACCACATACCTTTCTACCCGTTTCCCTCAATATTTTTGCTGCATTTTCCCAGTCATCTGGTAATTCTTCCCTGCCACCCAGAGCCTGTGTCAACTCCTTCTTGAACTCTGTATGACCTTCTCCTTCTGTAACTTCCCCCACTTAATCTTTGGCTCTGCCGTCACTGTTTTCCTCTTCTTGCTTTGCAAAGTCATCTAACAGACTACCATCCGATGCTGTCTAGCTACATTCTCCCCTGCCAACACCTTGCAGTCTCCTGTCTCTTTCAGATTTCTCCTTCTGCATAAGATGTTGATGTCTTGGATGGAATATGGGTGGGCAATATAAGCTGCGGCTTCAGCCATCACCCATTTCAGATAACTTATGTTGAACTGTATAATCAGAGGAGTTATTGTCTAATTTGACCTTGTTGGATTTTCTTTCCCCCTTTGTTATATTATTCTGTTTCTTTTTTAATCTTTACTTTTAATCTATCCGAAATAAAATAAATAAAGATTCATTCATGTAGTCCACCTGTGTGCACCTTCCTCCACTCTTGTAAGTCACTCGATGTTCCTCTCTTTTCTTGAAGTATGTGTTCACCAAAGCCATTTCCATCCTTTTAGCAAAACCCACAACCATCTGTCCTTCCACATTTCTCTCCTTAAGACCATACCTACCCAGGACCTCCTCATCACCTCTGTTCCCTTCACCTACATGTCCATTAAAGTCCACTCCAATCACCACTGTCTTCCCCCTGGGAAGATTCTCTACCACTTCATCCAACTTACTCCAGAATTCCTCTTTCTCTTCTACTTGACATTCAACTTGTGGGGCATATGCACTGACAACATTCAGGTGTAATGTGGCCGACTACTGTTCGGAGGGTCAGGGGTTTGAGTCCTGCTCTATCTGCAGTCTGCATGTCGAAGTCTCCTTGAGCAAGACACTGAACTCCCAGTTGCTCCTGGTGGGTCAGGCCAGCGCCTGTGTATGGCAGCTCCACCGCCATCAGTGTGTGAATGTGTGTGTGAATGGGTGGATAGCAGTATCTGTAAAGCGCTTTGGTCATCTAGAGATGAGGAAAAAGTGCTATATAAGTGAACACCATTTACTAAGATCATACCTTTGATTTCTAGCTTCAAACTCATGATTCTGTCTGACTCCCTCTTTACCTCCTGAACACTCGTCACATACTTTTTCTTTAAGATTACTTCTACTCTATTTCTCTTCCTATCTACACCATGGTAGAACAGTTTAAATCCACCTTCATTGCTCCTAGCCTTGCTTCCTTTCCATCTGGTTTCTTGAAAGACAGGGAGAGGGGTACTAAGGGTCAACTTCTTTTTGACAGGTGACCTTTGACCCGACATGCCCCCTGACCTGCCCATGACCTGACCTATGTAATTCTCAGGGAATTATCTCTAATGACATGAGGATTAGTGTGGGTATTGACTGTCGATTATAAGTGCTTTTAAAAATGATAGTTAACCTGTGAGATTAGTGCGGGGTTTAGAATGTCAATTATAAGTGCTTTTAAAAATGATCTTTGACCTGTGAGATTATTGTGAGAATGGAATGTCAATTATATATGCTTTTAAAAATGATCTTTGACCTGTGAGATTAGTGCGGGAATTAGTGTGGTATAGAATGTCAATTATATGTGCTTTGAAAAATGATCTTTGGCCGTATGGGGTTAGTGTGAGAATGGAATGTTAATTATGGGGGGAAACAGCTGTCAAGGATAATCAATTATATGTTTTTAGCGCGTTCATTTTGTCAGAGTGACCAAATAAGCACCAGAATTCTCTCTCTCTCTCTCTCTCTCTCTCTCTCTCTCTCTCTCTCTCTCTCTCTCTCTCTCTCTCTCTCTCTCACACACACACACACACACACACACACACACACACACACAGACCCGCAGGGAGCAAATACTGTTTCTTCAAATTAGATTTTCACAAAAGTCTAGCATCAACTTTTTGGACTTTCCCGAGCACATTCAGATAAGGGTTCCTACAGAAAAAAAATATTGCATAAACAGGTGATGCAAATAAATTTTCAATCAACTACATACTTAAGAAAAGAGAATTCTCTTAGCTAAACAGATGAGCTCCACAGATGTTGAATGTGACTGTAAGGGCCAGGCCAAAGATATCATGTTTCTCGGAGTTCTGTCTGCCCCCCGTGTAAACTATCGCTTGTATGAGGGGATCACCAGCCCCTCCCCATCTCCAACTCTTTCCCTCATTCATTCTCTCTCTCTCTCTCTCTCTCACACACACACACACTCACACACACACACACACACACACACACACAATCACACACACACACACACACATAATTGTTTTTACTCCATGGTTCATTCACATTCCAAAGCCTTTTCTCCAAACTCTGACTTTGAAATGGGTAGTTATATTCACATAAACCTGCTTCAGCATGATTGCTTCAAGTGTTTATTACTTTTTTTTTAAAAAGGTCGGTTTAATTTGTGGTGACATTCCCCCCTCACATATAACCATTTTTCTGTGTTATACCTACACAGCTGTACAAACCAATAAATAAACAATTTTTTTGTATGTTCTTATTATTTTTTATTTTGTCTGTATTATGAGGTGCATGAACAAATCAAATGGAATGGTATTCAATTCAATTTTCAATTCAACTTTATTTATATAGCGCCATTTCACAACAACAGTCATCTCATAGCACTTTCAACTGTAGGGGGAACCCCCACAGTTGCAGAAAGACCCCAGCAATCAGGCGATCCCCTGTGAGCAAGCACTTAGCGATGGTGGAGAGGAAAAACTCCCTTTTAACAGGAAGAAACCTCCAGCAGAACCAGGCTCAGGGAGGGGCAGTCATCTGCTGCGACTGGCTGGGGGGTGAGGGGATAGAGAAGATGAAAAGAACAGACATGTAGAGAGCAACCAGCACGATGGGGACTCAATCTATGGGAGAGAACAAACAGATGTTAATGACCAGCAAAAAAAAAAAAAAATATTTCATTGAGAGTGAAGAAAGGAGTGAGGCCCAGTGCATTATTGGAGGTCCCCCGGCTTACTAAACCTATTAGCAGTATAACTAAGGGAGGGTTCAGAAACACATGATCCCTCCCTAATTGTAGGCTATATCAAAAAGGAAGGTTTTAACCCTATTCTTAAAAACAGAGATCGAGTCTGACTCCCGAATCAAGATTGGCAGCTGGTTCCACAGGAGAGGAGCTTGATAACTGAAGGCTCTGCCTCCCATTGTACTTTTGGAGATTCTAGGTATTACAAGTACTGTAATCCTGCATTTTGGGAGCGTAGTGCTCTGTTAGGATAATACGGTAGTATCAGATCTTTTAAATAAAAAGGGGCCTGATTGTTTAGAGCTTTGTAAGTAAGAAGAAGGATTTTAAACTTAATTATAAACTCTATGGGAAGCCAATGAAGGGAGGCCAGAACCGGAGAGATATAATCTCTCTTTCTAGTACCTGTTAAAACTCTTGCTGCAGCATTTTGGATCAGCTGAAGACTTTTTAAAGATGTTTTAGGACAACCTGATAATAAAGAATTACAATAATCTAATGTAGAGCTAACAAAAGCGTGGATCAGTTTCTCAGCATCACTCTGAGACAAGATGCTCCTAATCTTGGCAATATTACTCAAATGACTAAGGCAGTCTTAGAAACAAATTTAATATGTGAATTGAAAGACAGATCATGATCAAAAATAATTCCAAGGTTCCTCACAGAGCTATTAAGAGAAAGAGTAACCACATCCAAACTGAAAGTTTGATATGGAAACGTATTTCTAAGGTTTTTTGGACCAACAAGAATGACTTCAGTCTTATCTGAATTTAATAGCAGGAAATTACAAGTCATCCAAGCTTTGATTTCCTTAAGACAGGCTTCCAACTTGGCTAATTGATTACTATCATCTGGCTTCATTGACAGGTATAATTGTGTGTCATCTGCATAACAATGAAAATGTATGCAGTGCTTTCTAATAATGTTGCCTAACGGAAGCTATATAAATTAAAAAGAGTAGGGCCTAGCACAGATCCCTGTGGAACTCCATGACTGAGCTTTGAGTTGAAAGAAAACTCATTATTGACATGAACAAACTGGAACCTATCAGATAAATAAGATCTAAACTACTGCAACAAAGTTCCATTAAGTCCAACATAGTGTTCTAATCTATCAAGTAGAATATTATGATCAATAGTATCAAAAGCTGCACTCAGGTCTAAAAGGACAAGTACAGAAACAAGTCCATTATCAGATGTGATGAGGAGGTCATTAGTGACCTTCGCTAAGGCTGCTTCAGTACTATGATGGATTCTAAACCCAGATTGAAACTCTTCAAGTAAACCATTTCCCTGCAGGTGGTCAAATAATTGCGTAGCAACAATTCTTTCTAAGATTTTTGAAATGAAAGGGAGATTAGAGATTGGTCTATAGTTAGCTAAAGCTCCTGGATCCAGCGTTGGCTTTTTGAGTAAGGGTTTAATTACAGTCGTTTTAAAAGCCTGCGGTACATGGCCTAAAGTTAATGAAGAATTGATTATATGAAGAATAAAGCTACCAATAAGTGGGAAGACTTCTTTAAATAACCTGGTAGGAATAGGGTCTAAAAGAAAAGTTGAAGGCTTGGATGAGGAAACTATTTTGTCTAATTCTAAAAGGTCAATTGGAGTAAACTCATCAAGACAGATATCAGTTGAAGGAGTTGAAGTAGTTGCTGTATTTAAGTTAACGGTGGGAAGAATCTGATTGATTTTATCTCTGATGGATGAAATTTTATTATTGAAAAAGTTTATAAACTCCTGACTAGTAAGCTCTAAGGGAATGCTAGGATTGACAGAGTCCTGACTCTTTGTCAACCTGGCTACAGTGCTGAAAAGAAACCTGGGATTATTCTTGTTCTCTTCTATTAATGCAGAATAATAACTCGATCTAGCTTTTCTAAGAGATTTTTTTTATAAATTAAAAGATGATTTCTCCAAGCCAAATAGATTTCATCTAAATTAGTGAAGCGCCATTTTCTTTTTAATTGACGAGTCTTCTGTTTTAAGCTACGAGTTTCTGTGTTGAACCAAGGAGTTAGAAATCTCTGATTAGACTTTTTCTTTTTTAAGGGGGCCACCAAGTCTAGAGTTTGATGCAGAGAAGCTGTAACACTATCTACCATGCTATCAATTACAGAAGGAGCAAGCTCTCCATAGCTTATTTCTGTTGTGTTGACACATGGCATAGAGGAAACAATCTGCATAAATTTGGTAACAACATCATCTGAGAGGCATCTACTGTAGTAATATTTTTCTTTAGGAGCCAAATAGTAAGAAATAGTAAAATCAAAGGTTAACAGACAATGGTCTGACAGTACAGGGTTATGAGGAGACACTACCAGATTTTCTATTTCAATGCCATATGTCAGAACAAAGTCCAACGTATGGTGGCAATAATGAGTAGAATTTCCTACTTTCTGAGAAAACCCCATTGAGTCTAATATTGAATTAAATGCCACATTAAGGCAGTCACTATCTACATCTACATGTATATTAAAGTCCCCTACTGTAATTATTCTATCTGATTTCAGCACTAAATCAGCTAAGAATTCAGCAAATTCGGATAAAAATTCTGAGTAGGTTGATGGAGGACGATAAACTATGGCAAATAAAATTGGGTTTAGCCTAAAATTGCTAAAGTGCCCAATACTGAGGACCAGGCCTTCAAAGGAATTATAACATGTTTTTTGCTTTACATTAACTAGTAATTTGGAATGGTAAATTGTTGCTACTCCTCCTCCACAACCAGAACTTCTGGGATTTTGACAGTTTAAATAACCAGAGGGAGTTGATTCATTTAAACCAAACATAATCTTCTTGCCCTAACCAAGTCTCTGTAAGGGATATTAAATCAATCTGATGATCAATTAACAGATCATGGACTAACTAACTAACTAACTAACTAACTAACTAACTAACTAACTAACTAACTAACTAACTAACTAACTAACTAACTAACTAACTAACTAACTAACTAACTAACTAACTAACTAACCTGTACTTATATAGCGCTTTTCTAATCACAAAGACCACTCAAAGCGCTTTCACTAATACTAACCCTCTATTCTAAGGGCCTATAGGAAACAGATATCTAGGGACAATTTAGAACAGCCAATTAACCTAACATGCATGTCTTTGGATTGTGGGAGGAAACCGGAGCCCCCGGAGTAAACCCACACAGCACAGGGAGAACATGCAAACTCCACACAGAAAGGTTCCAACCCCTGCCAACCTAGCAGAGACTCGAGAGTTAGAGACCTAATATTTAACAAACCGCATTTAATTTTTAAATTATGAGGAGGAAGAGAGGCCAAATCATTCAATTTAGAGGGTTCATGTTTAATTTGAGTTTTACCAACTTTTTGTTTAATAACTTTGGGATGCTTATACATTATATTTTTATTTACTTTGGAAGGAGCAGACAATGATTCTCTGATGGGGAAGACAGGGGCTAAGTTGAGGGGTGGCAGATGAAGAGGAGCTGCAGAGAGGCATGTAAGACTGTGACTTTGCTTCCTGGTCCCAACTCTGAGTTGTCAAGGTTTCGGAAATTAGGATAAAAAAGATGCCAGATTGTTAGATAAAAGAGACTACACCATCCAAAGTGGGATGGACGCTGTCTCGTCTCATAAGACCAGGTTTTCCCCAAAATGAGCTCCAATTGTTAATGTAGCCCACGTTGTTTGCAGGACACCACACAGACAGCCAGCAGTTGAAGGATGACAAGCGGCTAAACATGTCATCACTGGTCAGATTGGGAAGGGGCCCAGAGAATACTACAGAGGCAGACATTGTTTTGGCAAAGTCACACACCGATTCTACATTAAGTTTCGTGACTTCCGACTGCCGGAGACGGATGTCATTAATGCCGGCGTGGATAACAATTGTGGAGTATTTACAGTTACTTTTAGCCAGCATTTTCAAATTTGACTCAATGTCGCCTGCTCTGGCCCCAGGAATGCATTTGACTATGGCCACTGGAGTCTCTAGGTTCATGTTTCTGACTACAGAGTCACCAATGATCAGAGTTTTTTCCTCAGCGAGTGTGTTGCTGAGCGGGGAAAAACGATTAGAAACGTGAACAGGTTGGTGGTTAACTGGGGCTTTGCAGCTAGACTTCCTTCTCACCGTCACCCACCCAGTCTCCTCGCTGCTGAGGAGGACCGGAGGACCGCTAACAGGCCGCCCTAAGCTGGGGAGCTCCGCTGCAGCTAGGGGACGTCCGTCAAGATTAAATGGCGCAGACAGTGTTTCAATGCAGCGGAGCTGGGATTCCAAATCAGACAACCTCGCCTCGAGCACCTCAAAAAGACAACATTTATTACATTTACCGTTATCACTAAAAGAGGCAGAGGTGTAGCTAAACATCTGACAGAGAGAGCACACCAGAGGAGGAGAGGAAGGAGAGCTAGTAGCCATAGCTAGTGGCTAACCCGAAGCTAACAAAAACACCGATGAACGGTGAACAGAAGGCTAAAAGGGTGATTAGATGACACTGAGTGCGCACACAGGTGCAAGAGGCTTGATAAACACAAATGAGAACTAACGGTAGATGGAAAAAAGTGGTTAAAATACAATTAAAAGCAAAATCCTCAGGAGAGTGAGGAGAGCAAACCACACGGACAGACAGCAATACAGGAAGTGACGATACGTTACCACAAGTGAGGTATATATTAAATTCTCAAGTGTGAAACAAAGCAAAATTTGCAACTTAACACAAATATCTATCACAGGTAAGGCCCGAGGCTGACCGACGATGTGCGCTGGCCTCTCTGACAACACCACCACCACCACATTTCACAAAGGACTAAGCTTCGCAATTTAGATTTCTTTTTGATTTTGTCTGTATTATGAGGTGCATGAACAAATAAAATGGAATGATATTAAATTCTCAAGTGTGAAACAAAGCAAAACTTGCAACTTAACACAAATGTCTATCACAGCATGCAGTTCAATTAAGTTGTCTGCACAGACAATGTGAATTTTTGATCAGCCACTAGGCTTCAGAGTAATTTCTGGTTAATATTTTGAAACAACCTTCATTCTCACAAAAAAAAACCTCCCAAAACACCCAAACAGTTTTTGATACAAAACAACAATCGTGTGGAGGAATAGGTTCAGGCGAGATATGACGAGCTGGAAGGTTGCAGAGTTTTATTTCCTCCATCAAAATGAGATGCACTTGTAGCGCTGTGCGCTGCAGTGGTCTACTGTGCTGTGCTGTATTGTGCCGTGCTGTGCTCTTTTATATGTTATACAAACAAAGAGAATGCATGGCACATTAGCATATTAATATACATATCAGTCAATACATATGATTAGCATGCCAACTGGTACCTGGACATCTTCTCCTTAATCCGTGGCTGTATAAACAATAGTCCATTGTTCTGGTTGTCCCCCCAGGGGCTCTCTGTCTGTATGTGAATGCTCCTCTGTTTCTTCCAGACCTACTGAGTGTGAGGCTGAATGTCCCTGTAGATTGTGGTGGATCACCACAGGGCTCCCCCCCAGAGCACTCAGAAGGGGCTGTGACCCCCCCCCCCCACCGTCGTTTGGGCTCCAGCTCCGGTGGAACTGTCCTGCTGTAGAGGAGGAGGGGGAGGGGTAGAAAGGACAGTGTGCTCCGCTCTGAGACCCAGCACATTGAACGGCCGTGGATCGTGGGCGCCGGGGCCGGTGTGCATCGTGCGTAATGGAACCAGACGGCGATCGGCCGGCTTTAGGGAGTGAGGTGCGGGAAGAGCGCTTTGGAGGAGGAGGGGGAGGGGGGTGGGAGTAAGTGAGTGCTGGCCCGGGACGTCAAAGGTGTCTGGGCCACGCAAAAATTGCGTGTGGATCTGCAATGGTGAGGGACTTTCCCGGTAAACCTGGCGGAGATCCACAGCAGCTGTTAAAAAAAAAAAAAAATTAAAAGTCTCTGACTTCTCTCGCGGCTCGGTCCAGCAAGGATGTGGGGAAGGCAAACGGCCAAATTCCCCGAGGATGCGTAGTGGCTGTGAAACAACTGCAGCTGTGTGAGGGACTTGGCGGTTAGGCTTTAGGTGCAGACGCAGCCCTAAAGCCATCGGGGACAGCAATCGGCTAAACTCTCGGTGTGCGCCGTGGCTGAGAAACCTATACAATGTTCTGTGTGCGGGCTGCACATCTGCTTCAGGTGTGTGAGCAGCCCTGAAGGTTCCGAGGGTGGTGATCGGCCGTGTTTCTCGGGCATGTGCAGCGGCAGAGGACGATGTATCAGTCTGTGGAGCTGGTTCGTCTCTGTGCGTGGCGCGCACTTGGCGCAGTGACCACATAGCTGGCAGTTGCGCTGTCCTCGAAATCCTGCGGTGTGCATGCGGGGCTTCATTGTCGCAAGCTGAGTCAGGGTCGGGGAGCTTGGTAGAAATCAACGCAGTCGGCGTCGATGATTGTCCCCGTTCAGGCTGCTTCCTTCGTTTCATTCGTGTCGCCGTTCATGGTGCGTGTCGGTCCAAGCACTGCCCGCTCCGGGGAGCGTGCTCCGGTGAGGATGAAGAGGTTGCAGGCATTCTCTGGTCCTCTGTGTCCACAGCGCGGTGAGAGGGAGCAGAGGGTCATTCTCTCTCGTCAGGTCACCAGTGTGGAGGTAAAAAATCAGGCGAGGGGCGCACTATGACGCGTGCTGGGGCTTCCCATCCGGATGATCTCCAGGGTGTTCGCCTCATGTTCCATTCCTCATCAAGGGTCACCAGTGTGGAGGAATAAGGTTCAGGCGAGATATGACGAGCTGGAAGGTTGCAGAGTTTTATTTCCTCCATCAAAATGAGACGCACTTGTAGCGCTGTGCGCTACAGTGGTCTACTGTGCTGTGCAGTGTTGTGCTGTGCTCTTTTATATGTTATACAAACAGAGAGAATGCATGGCACATTAGCATATTGATATACATATCAGTCACGGGGCTGCACGGTGGCGCAGTGGTTTAGCACTGTGGCAGCACAGTTTTACCCTCGGCCGGGGGACCGCGGGGATCATGAGATCGTGGGTTCGATCCCAGCCCCCGACCAACAGTGAGCTGTGTGGAGTTTGCATGTTCTCCCCGTGTTGCGTGGGTTTACTCCGGGATTTCTCCGGTTTCCTCCCGCACACCAAAAACATGTAGGTTTAGGGCGCTCGCGCACGCAGCGACCAGTAGCCGGTGGCTTGTCACCAGACTGCAAACCAAGTCTACCTACGGGTACAAATAAGTAACAAAAAAAAAAAAAAAAAAAAAGTCAATACATATGATTAGCATGCCAACTGGCGCCCGGACGTCTTCTCCTTATTCCGGGGATGTATAAACAATAGTCCATTGTTCTGGTTGTCCCCCCAGGGGCTCTCTGTCCGTATGTGAATGGTCCTCTGCTTCTTCCGGACCTACTGAGTGTGAGGCTGAATGTCCCTGTCACTACAATCTCACAGTATTTTACTGACAGGCATATGCAGTCAAAATCTCAAGTGTACAGAAAAAAAATGCTTCTCCATGAACCTTAACCCTTAAGCTGTGTGATTTCATGTGCCCCTAGTGGCAAAGCATGGTACTGTGCCTGTCAACTGATACGATGTGCAGAAACACTGCCCAGCTGTACTGAGGATTGTACTGATCATGTCAGTTCACAAGGTGGCAGGCACGTGTTGGAGGACTCATGGATGACACGTAATACACCAAAGAGGAAGAAATTCTTCTTTGTCTTTGAGATTACAAAACAAAATGGAGGCACCCATCGTTATGGACATACGCGATCCCAGACTGAGGAGCAAATTCAGAGGATTTGGTCCCAAATTTGCCAACTTTGATTCTAAAAAGAGATTTTTTAGCTTATGAAGGTAGATGTTTACATGTTCTTATAACACAGAGAGCGTGAAGCTCGTTGATTTGACCTGCCGGCGCCCGGAGCGCCATGTGACTGTGGAGCAATCGCCGGTTGCATGTCATCATATAAGATAAATTTGCCGCGGAATAAAAGCGAAATTAAGGTGGAATAATCAATAACAGTTTCTGGATGTAGGAGAGAAAGCTAAAATGACTGGAAGAGGACAAAATTATGACCAGAATGCTGCAAAAGAACCCCACCTTGCCAGCGGTAAGTGACGAATGTCTTTGTTTGTTTGTATGCAAATTAGATGTGTAAATTTACTCCTATCTGAAACTTTGGATCATATTCTACATCTTTCTAACCATTATCTCTTACCATTTTCAAGTTACAGCCTTTGGAAAGTTTTGACATCTGATCTGAATATTTTCTTGAAAAAAATCTTTACCACTGTTGACCACTAGGGGTTATGTCGCAGTTTGGCAACATACACAGTTTAAGGGTTGTTTGTTTTTAAAAAGAAAACAACAAGACGCGGTAAATTTAGCTTTTAGATCTGGCATCATGTTTATAGTTTGTTTGTTTTTTCCTACAGAAATAAATATTGCAAAACCAACTTTGTCTCTACCTTGGGCTCAACAGTTTCTCAGACTGGCGATCTAAGACCTGAGGTTGTCTATAAAGTGGTTAAAAATCCTTCTGCTTGAAGAATTGTGTTACCTGTTATGATTTTCCCCGTGCGCTATAACGCAGCGCATGAAGGAAAAGAGGAAGCCCACTTGCTGGAGTAAGTTGCGCGTAGTTTTAATGGAAACACAAAATAACAGTCCAAACAATCAATAAGGAGCACAAGAAATACTGGGGAAACTACTAAGACACTCAATAGAACTCAGGTGAGAATAATACAGCCAGAACGTCTTTCAACGTTAACAGGTAGCACTGTACGGAGAGGGTGAAGCAGCTATTACTCACAAAGCTGGAGCAGTCCGAGTCCATCCGAGTATGAATCCAGGCAAACACAAAACCAAACTGAACAAGGTGAAGACACCACGCAGAGCGATGCAGTACCAATAAACAGGCAGGGCAACAAGTCAAGCGTGACCGGGATAATCACTGGGAGCTTAACCACAGTGTAGGAAAATGATCCGACAATTTCTTTCCACAGAAATCGGGCTTAAATAATACCAATCCTAGTGAGGAAAGAGATTGCCAGTGTGTGTGACAAAAAAACAAAAACAAAATCATGCACAGCTGATCACTTTGACAGGAGAGGGAGGCATGGCTGAGCTGTCAAAGTGCCGAAAGGACCCCAGGGCTCTAAGAGAGTGCCTGACGAAAAATAAACAGCAAAAAGTAGACAAAACGAGTAGGCAGCCAGTGTCACAGAACTGGGCCAGCATAGCAAGCCCAGTTCATGACAGTTACCGACACATTTTGGCTCCGAGAAAAACACAAACTGAATTCTAAAAATATCAGTTTAACTAGTGTAAGCTTTAAACAACTGAAAATGAACACTTTAACAGACCAACATCTTGGCTCTTCTAAAAAGTACTTCTGTCTATGTATTTATCGACTTAAAATACACCAATTCTATGGGTCAGTTTAATTTGTGGTGACATTCCACCCCCATATATAACCATTTTATATTTTCCGCAGAATATTCTGTCATACCTACACAGTTGTACAAACCAATGAATTAATGATTTTTTGTATGCTCTTATTATTTTTTTTGATTTTGTCTGTATTATGAGGCGCTTGAACAAATAAAATGGAATGATATTACATTCTCAAGTGTGAAACAAAGCAAAACTTGCAAGTTAAACACAAATATCTATCTACACTGACAAGCTCAACCCTATAGGGTCTAAATACCATTTTGCGGCGTAATAAAAGACAAGGCCTAAGGATCGACAAAACTCTCAACTATTCATTCATTTTTAAATCATTTGGACAAAAAAAAAAGAAGTAATCCACACTTCAGTAAATGGAACAGATTTATTTTGTTCTTACAATCACGGTAAAGGTTAGACAAAAACAAAAAACTCCAGTATTGTAAAACACATTTTTTACACACATCTACATTCTCCATGCATTCAAGTGAAAAAAAACAAAACAAAAAAAACTCCCACACTACCTAAAAGCAAATTATACAGCGATACACATTCCGATGTACGGGCCTTTTTTATTTCATCCCAGCAGTCAATTTGTTGTGGAACAAAGATAGTTTAAGTAAAAGCATGCAGACTTAATTCTAAAGCATTTTATTACATTTCAGCGTCAGATTTTTCTGACTCTGTGTCAGAATCGATATCTGAATCTGTATCACCGTCCATATCACAACTCTTCTTGTTGTCAGAATCGCCCACAAAATCCTCCTCCCAAAAGTTCTCACCATCCAGACAACCCTGCCAATAGTCCTCAGCTGTTTGCAAATGATGAGCCATCTTCTCATCGCCCGCAAACTGTTTATGAAATCTTAGAAATCTTGGGGATGATGCGTGGTGTTTGTCTAAGTTTGTGAAGGAAAGTCTCTGTAATTCCGACGTATACCTGCATACAAGTATACATGTAGTTTAATTCGGTTAGTCTCTGGAGCGGTGGAATGAAGCACCTGTTCCGCAGTCTTTTTGTGATCTCTTCAAAGTGGGTCAGAAAGAAATACTCTGACTCCACCAGGCAATCATGGTGGATTTGATCCAAGTGGCTGATCCGACAACCATTGCATATTTCTTCTCTGTATTTGCCGATGGTAATGTCCAGA
This sequence comes from Pholidichthys leucotaenia, assembly GCA_020510985.1. NCBI lineage: Eukaryota > Metazoa > Chordata > Actinopteri > Cichliformes > Pholidichthyidae > Pholidichthys > Pholidichthys leucotaenia. The sequence continues at coordinate 290,649,790 of CM035843.1, forward strand.
AATTTTATCAACCCATATTTTACTATATCCAGAATCACGGGAGGTAGATGATCCGCCGTGTATATTGGGTCATCTTCCTCAAAAAACACGTCGAGGCCTGTAGAGGGAGAACCATGTGGAGGGTCAGCGGTGTATTCTTCAGTATCCATAGAACGGATCCGCTCTGTTGCAGAAGGGAGGGTGGGTGAAGACAGTTGAGGAGGACCCTCGGTATCCAGGGAACGTGTTTGTGAAGGTGGGCAGTCATCCTCGCTCAGTATTTTCAGAAACGATAATTTTTCCCAAGGGTCTTGTTCAAAACACCCTTGCAGAGTCACAATTGGGTTTGCCTCCATTTTGGTTTGGGGTTAGATGGGTGGTCGGCGGTCTTCTTTAAAATCGTTAGGAGAGGCAGGATTAGGTGCGGGAGGTCGTGGGAGTGGCGTCATCTGGAAAAGCTAGTTTTTTTTTTACCATGACCACATCTCTCGCAGTACAGCTGGAAATGAAGAGGGCCTTGAGCTTTTCCCCTTTCTCATCAACCATTTTGACCCACACCATTGTAGGTAAGCATAACGCTGTCTGGAACACACTGCATTCGGAGTTGAAATACTGCAAGATAAATTCATCCTCGGATGGAGCGTCACCCGTTGATAGCTGACGAGTGGCTCGGAAGTACCACCTCCCAGACGGGGACACCTTCATCTCCCAAACACTACTAGCCAACACTCTTCTGGTAATGAATACCGGTAGTTGCTCTTCTTTCACACACACAGGCATCTGGATCTGTTGGTCTTTTCTAGCAGGCTCATCTTCCACCCCTGTCGGTTGGCGATGTACATCGCTTGTTTTCAGATCGGGGTAAATCACGTTTCGCAGTAAGCTCCAGTCCACGGCTGAAAGTGTGGCTTTTCTGGAGAGCGGGCCAAAAGTTTCTCCTTCATCCAACTGGTAAAAACACAGTTTGCTACTTGTGTAGTTGAACAAATAACCCCATCCACCTCCGGATTCTAACTACCATTCCTCCTGAAGACTCACGGTTGCGGGGGTCTGGATGTGCCACAGATACAACATTCTGTTTTTCGGCGCTAATCCCGGAGTGCTCTGTAGCAAGGTGGAGACAGGTGTCTCGCTGATCAGATGAAGCTCGCTCGGCCTCTTAGTCATGGTGGGGTTTCTTCTGTCTTTTTCCTGAAGATTGTTTAATTTTTCCGATTTTGGGCTACTTATTTATCTGATTTTCACACGCTCCACCCTGTAGTTTCATTGGTTGACGGTAGGGGCCCACCTGTAGACCGTTATAGGGGAGGACTCTCCCTCTCCATTCATTGGATAGGACGACCCCACGTTCGTTGTGTAGATGGGTGGGTTCTTATACCACATTTTTCTAATGTAGACAGTAAAATGGTATGATCTAATGCATCAAATGCTTTATTAAAAGTCAATAAATACTCTTTAGCTCTCTACCTACACATGAGTAATGCAGACTTAGAAACTCAGAAAAGAAGGTAAGAGCCATCGCTGTCATGGTCCGGGTTGGACATGTTCAACTCCGTTCCATGATTTGTGGCTGTAGTTTCCCTGATCACTGTTTTCTTAATTTTCAGCTGGCAGGTTTTAGGAGCCTTTGGGTCTGGGGTCCCTGCCAGCCTACAGCCACGCCTCCTCCTCTCTGCTGGCATCCACCAGCTGACTGTCATTTTCATTAGTACATGCACACACACACACATATTCATTCTTCATCGCATACGCTGACACTCACTCACGCACCGGCTGCCACCACACACCTGCATCCACTTGTCACTCATTGGTACACGGCGTATTTATGAGTGACAGTGTGAGCACTCATTGTGGTGGCGTAAGTCAACACTAGATGTCCAGGCTCCTCATAGTTGGTGTCCCCTCCTTTGTATTTAGATGGTGTTGTTGTTCCCAGAGCCAGTAGCGCTCCGACCCTCTGTAAGTAATTTGCCCACCGTTCCACCGGGGGCTATTTCCTCATTATTATTTGTCCTTCTCCTCCGCTGCCCAGTTCCGTCTGGGAGCACGTGGGGCTTATTCCTCCTTCTTAGCCGGTCATCCGTATCTTTACTCATTTTGAACAGTTTACATGGACACTTTGTTTCTTTTCTGTTAATAAACACTTCACCTGCGATTGGGCTTCACCTGTGCGCTGCAGCGTACGTACATGATAATCGCCTTATTTTTTTAAAGATAAAGTTTTTTTTTTTTTTTTTTTAGAATTTGCCGGGTTTAATACATTTGCAAATGATAGTTTTGAAAAAAATTGAATAAAATAATTTACCTGTCTTGTACAATGTTTTACCGTCCGGATGCCCTTTCTTATTTTTTTTATGTATTATGAAACCAAACCAAGAATCATGAATATTTGTCCTCAACTTACTATAGTCTGATTTATTGATCAGTCGCTTTTACATTTACTGACTATAGAGTGAAAAATACTGTTTGGATCATTGGGAAAAACTGAATGGAATGTTAAAAAATGTCTGTGTTTTCAGAAAAAAAAAACTTTTAAATAACATGAAACTGTCTGAATGACTGACCAATGCTGAAAAATGCAAGCAGCCTTCTGATCCTAGAAGACACGGTTATGATGCTGCTGAGGGAAGGGAGGGAGGGAAGGGGTTGTTAGTGGTATGAGATTTGAAAATTATTAAACAGCGCACATAGAATCGGTGAATTATAAGTCGATAAATACATAGACAGAAGTACTTTTTGGAAGAGCCAAGATGTTGATCCGTTAAAGTAAATGGTAAATATCGTTCACTTATATAGCGCTTTTCTTCTCATCTAGGATGACCAAAGCGCTTTACAGATCCTGCAATTCACCTGCAATTCACCCATTCACACACACATTCACACACTGATGGTGGCAGAGCTGCCATACACACAGGCGCTAACCAGGCCACCAGGAGCAACTGGGGGTTCAGTGTCTTGCTCAAGGACACTTCGACAAGCAGACAACAGATAGAGTGGGAAAAGAACCCATGGCCCTCCGATCAGTAGTCGGTCACACTACACCTGCGCCACTGCCGCTCCAGTGTTCATTTTCAAAGTGTTCATTTTTTTATTGTTTAAAGCTTATACTAGTTAAACCGATATTTTCAGAATTCAGTTTGTGTTTTTCTCTGAGCCAAAATGTGTCGGTAACACAATTCTTCAAGCAGAAGGATCCTTAACCGCTTTATAGACAACCTCAGGCCTTAGCTGTGATTCATATTTGTGTTAAGTTGCAAGTTTTGCTTTGTTTCACACTTGAGAATTTAATATCATTCCATTTTATTTGTTCATGTGCCTCATAATACAGACAAAAATCAAAAAGAAAGCTAAATTGCGAAGCTTAGTCCTTTGTGAAATGTGGTTGTGGGGGGTGTTGTCAGAGAGGCCAGCGCATGTCGTCGGTCAGCCTCGGGCCTTAGCTGTGATAGACATTTGTGTTAAGTTGCAAGTTTTGCTTTGTTTCACACTTGAGAATTTAATATCATTCTATTTTATTTGTTCATGTGCCTCATAATACAGACAAAATAAAAAAAATAATAAGAACATACAAAAAAATCATTTATTTATTGGTTTGTATGGCTGTGTAGGTATAACCCAGAAAAATGGCTATATATGAGGGGGGAATGTCACCACAAATTAAACTGATCTTTTTCAAAAAAGTAATAAACGGCTGAAGCAATCATGCTGAAGCAGGTTTGTGTGAATATAACTACCCATTTCAAAGTCAGAGTTTGGAGAAAAGGCTTTGGAATGTGAATGAACCACGGCGTAAAAACAAGTGTGTGTGTGTGTGTGTGTGTGTGTGTGTGTGTGTGTGAGTGAGAGAGAGAGAGAGAGAGAGAGAGAGAGAGAGAGAGCGAGAGAGAGAGAGAGAGAGAGAGAGAGAGCGAATGAGGGGAGGGTTGGAGATGGGGAGGGGGTGGTGAGCCCCTCATACAAGCGATAGCTTATGTTACACGGGGGGCAGACAGAACTCAGAGTAACATGGTATCTTTGGTCTGGCCCTTACAGTCACATTCAACGTCTGTGGAGCTCATCTGTTTAGCTAAGAGAATTCTCTTTTCTTAAGTATTTAGTTGAAAATTTAATCGCATCAGCTGTTTATGCAATATTTTTTTCTGTAGGAACCCTAATGTGAATGTGCTCGGGAAAGTCCAAAAAGTTGATGCTGTGGTGACCCAGCACACTGCAGACGGACACTATCTCACTCATCAGGGTTGGAGGAAACGGAGGACAATTTACATACGGACAGAGAGCCCCAGGGGGCAATCAGACGGGACTGTTATGTATGCGTCTGGGCCAGGCGCTAGCTGATGTCATGCTAATGATGTGTATTGACTGATGTGTATTAGATGACAATCACTATGCTAATGTGCCATGCATTCTCTCTAATTGTATAATGTGTATAAAAGAGCTTGTGACACATGCCTGGGCAACACAGTAGCTCACCGAGCTACAAAGCGCGTTTCAATATGTTGGAGGAAATAAAACCTTGTACCCTTCCAGCTTGTTGCATCTCACCTGCCCAATTACCTCCACAATGCTACACTTTTGTGAAAATCTAATTTGAAGAAACAGTATTTGCTCCCTGCACGGCAATGTGTGTGTGTGTGTGTGTGTGTGTGTGAGTGAGTGAGAGAGAGAGAGAGAGAGAGAGAGAGAGAGAGAGAGAGAGAGAGAGAGAGAATGAGAATTCTGGTGCTTACAGATACAGCTCAAAAAATTAGAATATCATGAAAAAGTTCGATATCTTTTTGTCACTCATTTCAGAAAGTGAAACCCATATATTATATAGATTCATTACACAGAGCCTGACATGGGACTGAGCCTGTGGGACTTGTTTGCTCAGTGTTGGAGAGAGCAGGGTTCCTTGATGCATGGGTGACCACAGAGACACAACTGGTGTGGAGTCAACCTGCTGCTGCTCTGAGTGTGGCTAGCTTAGCCTGCCTGGAGTCAACCTGCTGCTCCTGAGTGCAGCAGGAGCAGCAGGCCTCCCTGGACTCAAGCTTAGCCTCCCTGGACTCAACCTGCTGCTGCTCTGAGTGTGTCTAACTGGGCCTACCCAGAGTTAACCTGCTACTTCTTAACCTAGCCTACCTGGAGTTCAAATGCTGCTGTAGCTCTGAGTGTGTCAAGGTAACGTTTGGAGAAGGGTGACCATTGGATTGCAGATAATGGTCCACAGCAAGACTGCTTAATTCCACAAAGGTACTGTGCAGATATGATGGGCATTTGGTTCAAATGGTGACAACAGCAGACAAGCTAATGAGTTAGAGTGAGCCATATTAACCAGAATCTATTTGAATCAATTGGCACCAATAACAACACAATGCCACCCAAAAGGAATGCAACATATGATGAGGTTGAGGAATTTAAAAAATCACTTGACTTTCTCTCAGAAGAGGTAACTGTGGTGAGAAAACAACAAAAACAGATAACTGATTTGGTGGAAAAGGTCAAAGCCTTGAGGCTGAAAAATGAGGAGAAACACAAAAAGATTGCTTTTCTGGAAAATAGGGTGGACAACCTGGATCAGTACACTTGAATGAATGACATTATTGTTTCAGGATTAGAAACACAGCCCAGATCCTATGCCCAGGCTGTGGCAAGAATGGATGATACAGACCTTCATGAATTGGACACCAGATCGGTGGAAGAACAGGTGACAACCTTCCTCCATTCTAAAGGCATAGAGATAGACAGTAACAACGCAGAGGCTTGTCATCCTCTTCCTAAAAGAAGGAAGAGTGAAAAATCGGCAATAATCATCCGTCTTACAAACAAAGTATAAAACTGATCTGCTGAAACAGGGAAGGAAGCTGAAGGGGACAGAAGTTTATCTTAATGAGCACCTGACCAAGAGAATTGGAGACATCGCCAAAAAGGCGCGTTTCTTGCAAAAACAGAAGAAAATCCAATCAACATGGACTTTCAACTGCAAAATCTTTATAAAACTGAATGGAACACCAGAGGAGTCCTAAGTGCTGGTAATCAGAAATGTGGAGGAACTGGATAAATATATGTAAGGAAGTAAATCACAGTGAGGACAAATGTTTACTTTAAAAAACAAAACAAAACAAAAAACCTATGACTGACTTTAGTAGACATCAATCATCCCCAGTTGGAGGAAGTCATTTGACACAGAGTGAGGAAATTCAGACTCTGAAAATATGCCATTATGCTGAACATAAACCACAAGCGATGGAGAATGATATTGATCCTGATAACCACTTCTTCAACAATATTCATAATCACTGTGAATATTATACTGAAAGGCAATTCAAAAGTCAAGTGCAATTAGATGATAAACTATCAATAATACACTTCAACAGCAGAAGTCTTAACAAAAACTTTCCACAGATTCAGGACTATTTAAAACAGCTAGATAGAAAATTTACAGCTATCGCAGTCTCTGAAACTTGGCTCAATGAAGAGCAGGCTTCTCTGATGACAATAGAGGGATATCAGATGTTTTATATTAATAGATCTCAAAAAAAGGGTGGTGGTGTTGCACTGTATATTGATAACCTGTATAGGTGTAAACTTGTAAATGGAATGTTCTTTGCACTACCAGGGATTCTAGAATTTGTTACTGTTGAGATTGGCCAAGTTAAAACAAAAAATCTAATTATAAGTTGTATATACAGTATAGAATGCCGGGAACTTGAGTTGAGACATTCAGAGATAAGTTAGTTGGGCTGTACAATAATATAACTAGTAAGAAAATGGTTGTAATCTGTGGAGACTTCAATATTGATTTACAAAATCCATTTCAACAAAATGTAATTATAGAGTTTATGAATTCTATGTACAGTATCAGTCTATGTCCCACAATAACAGATCCCAGTAGAATCACAGTTCACACTGCTACACTTACTGATAACCTGTTAGTTAATACTATTGATAAGAAAATAGAAAGTGGATTATTGATAAATGACATAAGTGACCATTTGCCAGTCTTTGCACTTATCCATGGCCACACGGGGGCCAATACAGAAAAACTTTAAAATCTTTTAGATACAAATCACAAAATGCAATCAGTTCTTTTAAAGAAGACCTGCTGAAGCAAGACTGGACAAAAGTCTATGTATCAGATGTAAATGAAGCCTATGACACATTCATGAACATTGTAACCACTCTTTATGAAAAAAATTGTCCTTTAGTAAAGAAAAAGCTTAAACAGAAATTTGTCGACAAGCCATGGTTAACCAAAGGATTACAAAAAGCATGTAAAAAGAAAAATTCATTATATAAAGCTTTTCTAAAGAAAAGGGCAAAAGAAGCAGAGCAGCAGTATAAAACATACAAAAATAAGTTAATATATACAGTATAATAAGATGTAGTAAAAGAGACTATTACAGTAAAGAACTGGAGAAAAACAGAGATAACATTAAAAATACATGGACAATACTTAACAATATTCTTGGAAATAAAAACAGAAATACAAGCTACCCAACCAATCTTTCAAAAAAAAAAAAAAAATGACTCAGAGTGTGAATGCAGTCTCTCCTGCAGATGAATTTAATAAATTTTTTGTTAACATTGGTCCTAATTTGGCTCAAGAAATACCCATTATGGCATCTACAGGTGATACAATAAGTAAAAACATTGCTATAAAAGACTCCATTTTCATAAAGAATACTGACGAGAGAGAGGTCATTGAAATTGTTAAATTGTTTAAAAGTAAAACATCTATGGATTGTGATGGTATTGACATGCTTTTAGTCAAAACTATCATTGAATGCTTAGTGAAGCCACTGACGTACAGTATATTTGCAACCTGTCTCTCCAAACAGGTATATTTCCCAGTGCAATGAAAATAGCTAAAGTAATTCCGATATACAAGACCGGTGACAGAGGGGAATTTTCAAACTATAGACCAATTTCAGTATTGCCGCAATTTTCCAAGATACTTGAAAAAAATATTCTGTGAGAGAACTGACAACTTCATAATGAAGAATAATTTATTGTGTGAGCAGCAATATGGGTTCAGACACAAGAGGACAACTGCATTTGCTCTAATGGAATTTATAGAAAAAATATTAACTGCTGTTGAAAATAAAGAGTATTCAGTTGGGGTATTCCTGGATCTTAAAAAAGCATTTGATACAGTGGATCATAAATTATTATTAAAGAAACTACAAAATTATGGTATTGGGGGTAGCACTGTCCTGGTTATGTAGTTACTTAAAGAACAGATATCAGTATGTATGTGTTGGTAGCAAAAACTCACAGTTATTGAAGGTTATTTGCGGAGTCCCACAGGATTCAGTTTTGGGGCCATTGTTATTCAATGTGCATATACTGTAAGTGACATATGTAAATTTTCAGAAAAAATGGATTTAATATTGTTTGCAGATGACACTAATTTATTATGCAGTGGAAGCAATTTGGAACAACTTTTGGATAAGATAAGATAAGATAAGCCTTTATTAGTCCCACAATGGGGAAATTCCAGGATTGCAACAGCACAGGGATAGCAACACTCAGAGCAACAATCAAGAAGATAAGAAAAACAAGAGCAGTGAATATACATATGTACAAATAAATATATAATATATAAACACACAGTGCGGAGCATTGTAGCTAGATGGAATACACATATAAATATATATACACACAGTGCGGAGCATTGTAGCTAGATGGAATAAACAGCATAACCGTTATACAGTCTGACAGCCGTAGGTAGGAAGGACCAGCGAAACCTCTCGGTTGCGCACCTAGGATGATGGAGTCTGCTGCTAAATGACCTCCTCAGTGCGTTCAGTATGTCCTGCATAGGGTGGGACTCGAACTCCAGCAGAGATGACAGTTTAGCCACCATCCTTCTCTCTCCTATCTCCTCCACTGGGTCAAGGCGTTTCCCCAGGACAGAGCTAGCTTTCTTGATCAGTTTGTTCAGCCTCTTCCTATCGGCTGCTGTAATGCCACTGCCCCAGCAGACCACTCCAAACATGATGGCTGATGCCACCACCGTGTCGTAGAATGTCTTCAGCAGCGCCCCTTGTACACCAAAAGACCTGAGTCTCCTCAGTAGGAACAGCCTGCGCTGTCCCTTCTTGTAGAGTGCATCGGTATTGTGTGACCAGTCTAGTTTATTGTTCAAATGAACACCCAGGTACTTGTAGGATGTCACCATCTCAATGTCTGTTCCCTGTATGTTTACTGGTGCTGTGAGGGGTTGTCCTTGCCTGCGGCAGTCCACCACCAGCTCCTTAGTTTTCCTCGCGTTGATCTGGAGGCAGTTCTGATGGCACCAGTCCATGAAGTCCTGGATAAGTCCTCTGTACTCAGCTTCATCTCCGTTGGAGATGAGGCCGACGATCACAGAGTCATCAGAGAACTTCTGTAGATGGCAGTGTGTTGTGTTGTGTGAGAGGTCCACAGTATAAAGGGTGAACAGGAAGGGAGCCAAAACCGTTCCCTGGGGGGCCCCCGTGCTACCGATGATTGTGTCGGACACACAGTCTCGGGTTCTCACAAACTGTGGCCGGTTAGTGAGGTAGTCCAGGATCCATGATGACAGGTGCTGGTCCACCCCTGTGCACAGCAGCTTGTCCTTCAGGATCATCGGTTGGATGGTATTGAAAGCACTGGAGAAGTCAAAGAACATGATCCTCACCGCATTCCCGGGCTTCTCCAGAGAACAGTGAAGGAGGAGGATCACTGCATCCTCCACCCCAATGCCATGCTTGTAAGCGAACTGGAGTGGATCCATCACTGGTCCCACCAGGGGGTGGAGGTGAGCAAGGAGCAGTCTCTCCAGGGTCTTCATCATGTGGGACGTCAGGGCCACTGGTCTGTAGCTGTTCAGGTCTTTGGGGTGGGAAGGCTTTGGTACAGGTACCACACAAGATGTTTTCCACAACTGTGGTACCCTCCCCAGCTTCAGGCTCAGGTTGAAGATGAGCTCCACAATCCCACACAGCTGATCTGCACAGGACTTGAGGAGCTTTGCGCTGATGCCGTCCAGTCCCGACGCCTTCCTCGCCTTGATCTTCCTCAGCTCCGTCCTCACCTGGGTCTTAGTGAGGCTCATGTTGGGGGGCTGTGTGTTGGGAGTGGGGGGGTGTTGGTGGAGTGGGGTGTGGGCAGCAGGACTCGATGTCTTTAGAGGCAGCAGTGGTTGTTGTGCAGTCGGGGGGGAGGGCGGTTGGTCAAACCTATTAAAAAACAGATTCAGATTGTTCGCCCACTCCCTGCCCCCCGTGGCCTGGGGGGAGGTATTCTGGAGCCCAGAGATGGTTTTAAGGTTTCTCCAGACCCCACCGATGTCACTCTGTTGCAGCTTCTCCTCCATCTTCTTCCTGAAGCTGTCCTTGCCTTCTCTGATCTTCCTCCTCAGCTCCCTCTGTACAGACTTCAGCATCTCCCTGTTCCCCGACCTGAAGATCCTCTTCTTCTCTCTCAGAAGTGTTTTTATCTCAGGGTTGATCCAGGGTTTGTTGTTCGAGCAACACCGTATGGTCTTGGTGGGTATGGTGTTGTCCACACAGAAGCTGATGTAGTCCGTGATGGTGTGAGTGAGGCCATCGATGTCCTCACCATGTGGATCGCAGAGCTGCTCCCAGGCAGTGGTTTCAAAACAGTCCTTTAGCGTCCATTGCCTCCTCAGACCATAACTTCACTGTGCGCATGACCGGAGGTTGTCTGTACACTAGGGGTTTGTACACCGGCAGGAGATGAACCAAGTTGTGATCCGATCTCCCGAGTGGGGGGAGTTGTGATGAGGTGTACGCCTCCTTAGTGTTTGCGTAGAATAAGTCCAGTGTTTTATTGTCTCTGGTGTGGCATGTGACATACTGGGTGAACGTGGGTAGAATGGGAGACAATGAAATATGGTTGAAATCGCCTGAGATGAGGAGAAGAGCATCTGGGTGTTCTGTCTGCAGCCTGCCAGTTACTGAGTGGATGACGTCACACGCTGTCCCAGTGTTCGCCGTCGGATTTGCATAAATAACAATGCAGATCACGTGTGAGTATTCCCTCGGGAGATAGGTAGGCCGCATGCTAACAGCTAGCAACTCAATGTCTTTGTTGCAGTGTTGATGTTTAACCGTGATATGTCCCGGTCTGCACCAACTGTTATTGACATACATTATCACTCCTCCGCCCCTTGCCTTCCCACTGTCTGGTGTTCGGTCAGCCCGTATTGCGTGGAAACCCTCCAGTTCAATGTTAGCATCTGTTGCTAGTTCTGTTAGCCACGTCTCCATGAATAACATCAAGCTACACTCCCTGTATATACTCTCGTAGCGGAAGATAGCCGCTAGCTCATCTGTTTTTCTGAGTAGCGATCGTACATTCCCCATAATAACAGATGGGAGGGCGGGTCTGTACCTTATATTCCTCGCCCGCCGTCTTATTCCAGTCCGACACCCACGCCATTTTCGTCTTATTTCTCCCGGTATGTCGAGTTTTTGTGTTAGCATCGTGGGCCGGTTAAGTGCTAACAGCTGGTCCCTATTGTACTGCTTCCTGCCAGAAACAGTGGCTCCGTCCGCTGACTCAGGAGACACTCGGAAAGGAATTAGGAAAGCTTAGGAAAGCTGAGGTGTTATGAAGGTCCAGGTTGCTTTGATAGTGACCTTCAGCTCATCTGCATTGTTGGGTCTGGTGTCTCTCATCTTCCTCTTAACAATACTCCATAGATTCTCTGTGGGGTTTAGGTCGGGAGAGTTTGCTGGCCAATCAAACACAATGATGCCATGGTCATTAAACCAGGTTTTGATACTTTTGGCAGTGTGTGTGTGTGTGTGTGTGTGGGGGGGGGGGGTGCCAAGTCCTGCTGGATAATGAAATCAGCTTCTCCATAAAGCTTGTCAGCAGAGGGAAGCATGAAGTGCTCTAAAAATTCCTGGTAGCCAACTGTGCTGACTTTGGTCTTGATAAAACACAGTGGACAAACACCAGCAGATGACCTCTGTTCAGACAAAAGTAAATTTTGCATTTCATTTGGAAATCAAAGTCCCAGAGTCTGGAGAAAGAGTGGAGAGGCACAGAATCTAAGTTGCTTGAGGTCCAGTGTTAAGTTTCCACGGTCGGTGATGATTTGAGGAAACATCTCATCTGCTGGTGTTGGTCCACGGTATTTTATCAAGACCAAAGTCAGCGCAGTCGTCTACCAGGAAATTTTAGAACTCTCAGATTCAGGTTCAGGCTACAACCTGGACCTTCATAACACCTCAGCAGTACCACAGGCTGATGACCTCCATACCACGCCACATTGATACAGTAATTAATCCAAAAGGAGCCTCAACCAAGTATTGAGTGTATCCATGGACATACTTTTCAGTCGGCCAACATTTCTATTAAAAAACATTTTTTTTAAAACTAAATTATGTAATATTCTAATTTTTTGAGAGACTGAATTTGGGGTTTTCATGGGCTGTAAGCCATGATAATCAAAATTAAAATAAATAAACACTTGAAATATGTCACTCTCTGTGTAATGAATCTATATAGTATATGGGTTTCACTTTCTGAAATGAGTGACAAAAATATTGAACTTTTTCATGATATTCTAATTTTTTGAGATGTACCTGTATTTGGTCACTCTGACAAAATGAAAGTGCTAAAAAACATATCAATTATCCTTGAAAGCTGTTTCCCCCATAATTAGCATTCCATTCTCACACTAACCCCATACGGCCAAAGATCATTTTTAAAAGCACATATAATTGACATTCTATAACCGCACTAGCCCCATATGGTCAAAGATCATTTTTAAAAGCACATATAATTGACATTCTATACCACACTACTCCCCACACTAATCTCACAGGTCAAATATCATTTTTAAAAGCATATATAATTGACATTCCATTCTCACACTAATCTCACAGGTCAAGGATCATTTTTAAAAGCACTTATAATTGACATTCTATACCCCATACTAATCCCACAGGTCCATTATAATTGACATTCCATACCCACACTAATCCCCATGTCATTAGAGATAATCCCCTGAGAATTACATAGGTCAGGTCAGGGGTGGGTCAGGGCGTGTGTCGGGTCAAAGGTCACCTGTCAAAAAGAAGTTGATCCTTAGTACCCCTCTCCCTCTCTCTTGAACACACAGTATATGTATCTTTCTTCTCTCCATCATATCAGCCAACTCTCTACTTTTACCAGTCATAGTCCCTACATTTAATGTTCCTACTCTCACCTCCACACTTCTACCTTTCCTTTTTTCTCTCTCCCTCCTAGCACACCTTCCCCCTCTCCTCCTCCTTGATCTTTGACCAACAGTAGCCAAATTCCCACTGGCTCCCTGTTGATTAACAGCACCAGTGGTTGTCGTTGTTAACTTGGGCCTCGACCAATCTGGTATGAAGGTCTCATTTGTCCTGATCCGCATGTTTGATTTGGCAAAGGTTTTATGTCGGATGCCCTTCCTTTTACAACCCTCCCCATTTACCCGGGCTTGGGACTGGCACTAGGACTGACTTGTGCACCCACTGTGGCTGGGTTACTCCAAGACAATAACTATTACTTTATTATTGAAATTATGTCAAATTCATACAACTACCTTTGTGTATTATCATCAGAAAATTTACAGGAATAACTTGACAACAAAATCTGATTCAGCATGTTGTTAGATACTTTGGTGAAATCAACTCCTGTGCTGGAAATGAATAAAACAAATAACTTGCTGTCTGTGGGAAATGTATTTTTTAAAAGAAAACATACAATTTTGTGTAAATGCAAAAAAAACAAAAAAACAAAACAACACACACACACACACACACACAAAACTGTGTGTCAGTACCAAAACTTTTGGCCATGACTGCAGATTTTATTTGATATTATTCAGCATAATGTTTCCTCTGATTGGTTTTTGTAAAGTCTTTTCAGGACTTTAAGGGCCGGATTTGGAATGGCAGGGTGATAGTTCTGGTCTTCATTCAATAAATGACACTTCTTTAAAAAGAAGTGTCATTTGCTGAATTCTATATTTGAGTTTCAGCCAGAAAAGTTGAATCTTGCTACCATGTCCTCTGTTCTCAACGTCATAATCCAAAGTCCCACCGTCCCATTTGGTAATCAAACTCTGTATAAACAGATCAAATACATTTCAGACAAATCCGTATAGAAGGATGGGAACAATTCGACACTTTCAGCTATTTGAACCATGACAGGATCGTCGTGGGATTGGTACTAGTGCCTCAGTGCGGATGCAATGTCACTTGGTATCCTGAGGAGGGAGGCATATCAACTCTGCATTCATACAGTTTTTCTTTTAACCCAGCTTTATCTTCATAACTGCATGTAATGTGATAAGTTAATAGACAGACAAGCTCAAAAAAAAAAAAAAAGAAACCAGAAAAACAATTGCCAGGAGATTCTTATAAAATACTACAATTGCGTTTAAGAATAAAATAATCACATGGTCTATAAGAGTATATTACATTGAAATAAAACATTAATATTAATTTCTTAGAAAACAACTATAGACTGTGAATATTTTATATTAAATTGTATAATTTATTTGACGAAGAAGAAAACACTTCGCGCATCGCGCTATTTGTCCTTCTGGTTTGCCGTATTCGCTCGGCGGGATTGGCTTGAAGCGGACACAAAATCAAGCGTCTTTCAGGTTTTATTTTGTCTCTTGAAAACCTGAGAGGGACAATTGGTCACATTTAACAGAGGAAACTACAAGGTAACGTTCACCATATATAAACACAAGACTGAGAAAGCTAAGTACTGTAGTTGTTTAAGTTTTACGTTATTGGTAAACTAGCTAACTTAACGGCTACTTCGTGGTAACCGTTTTGAGCCGCAGGTTGTTTTGACCCATTTCTCTGTCCTCAGGGTAAAGTGTCTTCAGATCCTTTTTTTTTTTTTTTTTTTACCGGATTGAGGATGACCTCTCTGGCTCTGTTTCCCCCTCCGCTGTTCTCCGGAGACATCACTCTGTGTGAGTCCAACAACGAGCTGCTCTTCGGAGAGTCTGAAGACAAACTGAAGCAGGTACGAGTTTAGTATCAGCTCTTGTTTATTTTTTAACATTTATTTAAAACGAGTCAATCTTTAAAATTCCACCCATATAAATAATTCACAAATCTTTATAAAGGGAGTGTCTTTTGGTCCAGAAACTGTACCCGTAAACGAAACGTCGGAAGAGTTGACAGTACCACAAAACATTTAAGGATCAACTCCAAGCCTGCTGCGGCTGTGGGGTGCAGTGCGTCCGGAAAGCATTCACAGCGTTTCACGTTTTCCAATTTTGTTATGCTACAGCCTTATTCCAAAAGGGATTACATTCATTTTTTCCCTCAAAATTCTACACACAACACCCCATAATGACAATGTGAAAAAAGTTTTTTTGAGATTTTTACAAATTTATTAAAAATAAAAAAACTAAGAAATCACATGTACAGAAGTGTTCACAGCCTTTGCTCAGTACTTTGTTGATGCACCTTTAGCAGCAATTACAGCCTTGTCTTTTTGAATATGATGTCACAAGCTTGACACACCAATCTTTGGGCAGTTTGGCCCATTCCTCTTTGCAGCACCTCTCAAGCTCCATCAGGTTGGGTGGGAAGCATCGGTCCACAGCCATTTTCAGATCTGTCCAGAGCTGTTCAATTGGATTCAACTCTGGGTTCTGGCTGGGCCACTCAGGGACATTGACAGAGTTGTCCTGAAGCCACTCTTTTGATATCTTGGCTGTGTGCTTAGGGTTGTTGTCCTGCTGAAAGATGAACCATCGCCCCAGTCTGAGGTCAAGAGCGCTCTGGAGCAGGTTTTCATCCAGGATGTCTCTGTCCATTGCTGCATTCATCTTTCCCTCTATCCCAACTAGTCTCCCAGTTCCTGCGACTGAAAAACATCCCCACAGCATGATGCTGCCACCAACATTGGCGTGGTTATGAATGGTGCCTGGTTTCCTCCAAACATGACGCCTGGCATTCACACCAGAGTTCAATCTTTGTCTCATCAGACCAGAGAATTTTGTTTCTCATGGTCTGAGAGTCCTTCAGGTGCCTTTTGGCAAACTCCAGGTGGGCTGCCATGTGCCTTTTACTAAGGAGTGGCTTCCATCTGGCCACTCTACCATACAGTCCTTATTGGTGGATTGCTGCAGAGGTGGTTGTCCTTCTAGAAGGTTCTCCTCTCTCCACAGAGGAACGCTGGAGCTCTGACAGAGTGACCATCGGGTTCTTGGTCACCTTCCTGACTAAGGCCCTTCTCCCTCAGTTGCTCAGTTTAGATGGCCGGCCAGCTCAAGGAAGAGTCCTAGTGGTTTTGAACTTCTTCCATTTATTGATGATGGAGGCCACTGTGCTCATTGGGACCTCAGTGTTTCCTCTGGCTTAAAGACCTTGGCCTGGTGGCAACATATTTTTCTGGGGTGGGGGTAGTAAATATATTGGAATATGTTAATTTTAAGCTATTTGTTTCTTTTTTTAAATTTTACACAGTAACATTGCATATGGAACTTACCATTTGAAGTATTGTACAGCTGAAGCTTGAATGTTGGAATATTGGACCAGTTGGGGTCCCACCCAGACGTCCTGTGTTTAGACTTTTTACTGGTGTCATCCTTCTCTCCTTCCTCTGCTCTCATCTCTCCTGGACCCTCTGCTTGAACACTTTCCTCTCCTTGGCTCCTCTCTTCTGTCTCATTTTCCCTCTCTGAGCTCTAATTCAGGTTCTCTCTCTGTCTATGGTGGTATACAAACAGGTTAGAAAATATCAAGTGTCATGTTTTGTCCTGCAGGATTTTTTTGTCATGGTTTACATAAATGACAAAAATATGTGTATTTTTTGTACTTTTATGCTACTGTTTCTTTTTTTTTTTCCCATTGAGAGAGTAGAGAAGGGAAAGAAACATTCATAATAGTAACGTACTCATGCATACTTTTCAAAATTCACAAAATTTCTAATTGAGTTAAGGGTACAACACCCACTTAAAAACTTGAGTAATGACTTGAGTCTTGAAGGTTTGAGGTTTTTCTCCAAAATTTATAACAATTTTCTTATAGTTTTCTGCTTTTCTCTGTAAATTTATCTAAATTTGAAACAATTTTCCTCAAATTTGTAATTTCCTCTTGTAAAATGGACTTTTCTTGTACATTGGAGACTTTATTATAAATTTGTGGATTATTTTATGGCTAATTTTTGTTTGCTTTTTAAAATAAAGTTAGATTTTTTTTAAATAAATTTGAAACAGACTGTGGTAATTTTTTTTTACTTTTTCCTTGTAACAAGTTACATTTTTGACCTTAACTTTACAGTCAGAACAGAATAATAATTTAACGCTGATTACGAAGAAAAAAAAATTAATAAAATTGTATTTAATGAAATAAATTAACTTAAATGACGAAGGATGCCGTTATTTCTGTTAATATTTCTATATATTTATAGTTTTTTTTTTTTTTAGAAATCTCACCATCACCCAGACAGCAGGAAAAACCTCCCTTATTTTGAAATCCAACTGTTGGCACGTTTAGTTTGTCTGAAGGCTGCTGAAGGATTAAAGTCACTGACTTCATGAATTTCGGTCATCTTAACTTGCCAGGTACATAATAGACTTAGACTTAACTTTATTAATCCCTTTGGGATGACTCCCTCTGGGAAATTTAAAATTTCCAGCAGCACATAAAAGCAGCATACAGATCAGAAAAGCAAAAAAAAAAACAAAAAAAAACACTTAACATAATATACACAATATAAATACAGGGCTAAATATGGCTTGTACAAGTATGGTTAAGTTAAGGTTATTGCACTATGAATACCCTACTGTCCTCTGTACTCTATGTCCCCCCCCAAGTGAGGAGTTATAGAGTGATGGCATGGTGGACAAAAGAGTTCTTGAGCCTGTTAGGGAACATAACTTAATATTGTAGTGGCTGGTGAAATATATACTCAGCAATTCATCAGTCCCCTTTGTCTTTCCCTTCATATGCAGCCGGCTGCATATGAATTCTAACCACATCTCTTAGCTAAGCGACTCTTCCATTATTGCTCCCGTTTCCAGCGGGTTAAAACCATGATAAATGCCAGTGCTTACATACCTCTTCTGATTTTTTTTCTGTGTTTAAAGTAAACTCATGTTTCTCTCGGACAGTCACGCTAGCGAGACACTGCCTGGCGACTGACTGGAACGCTCATGTGGGCGGGGCGCTTCTAAACTCAGCGCGGATGACGGTCACACACGTTGTTTGTGTGCGCACTTGCAGAAAGTCATTGCCTCATTTATTTTTCTTAAATTTTTATCTCCTCATAAGCACGGCGGAAATTTTTCTGGCGCAGTGGGCCACCACCCAGAAATGTTACCAGAGGAAACACTGGGACCTTCAAAGCAGCAGAAGTTTTTCTGTACCCTTCCCCAGATTTGTGCCTCGAGACAATCCTGTCTTGGAGGTCTACAGACAGTTCCTTTGACTTCATGCTTGGTTTGTGCTCTGACATGCACTGTCAACTGTAGGACCTTATATACACTACCGTTCAAAAGTTTGGGGTCACTTGGAAATTTCCTTATTTTTGAAAGAAAAGCACTTTTTTTCAATGAAGATAACTTTAAACTAATCAGAAATACACTCCATACATTGCTAATGTGGTAAATGACTATTCTAGCTGCAAATGTCTGGTTTTTGGTGCAATATCTACATAGGTGTATAGAGGCCAATTTCCAGCAACTATCACTCCAGTGTTCTAATGGTACAGTGTGTTTGCTCATTGTGTCAGAAGGCTAATGGATGATTAGAAAACCCTTGTGCAATCATGATAGGTCTGCAATGCTGTAATTGCTGCAAATGGAGGATTCTTTGACGAAAGCAAAGTTTGAAGGAAAAAAAATTATTTCAAATACAAATCATTATTTCTAACCTTGTCAATGTCTTGACTATATTTTCTGTTCATTTTACAACTCATGGTGGTAAATAAGTGTGACTTTTCATGGAAAACACAAAATAATTGTCTGGGTGACCCCAAACTTTTGAACGGTAGTGTATACAGGTGTGTGCCTTTCCAAGTCATGTCCAATCAACTAAATTTACCACATGTGGACTCCAATGAAGCTGTAGACGCATGTCAAGATGATCAGTGGAAACAGGATGCACCTGAGCTCTATTTTGCGCTTCATGACAAAGGCTGTGAATACTTATGTACATGTGATTTGTTAGTTTTTTATTTTTAATAAATGTGCAAAAATCTCAAAACTTTTTTCACATTAGGGTATTGTGTGTAGAATTTTGAGGGAAAAAATGAATTTAATCCATTTTGGAATAAGACTGTAACATAACAAAATGCGGAAAAAGTGAAGCGCTGTGAATACTTTCCAGATGCACTGTAGGTAATCGTGTGGTCTGTGGTTTGGTCCTACTTTCGTGGACATGCTCACGCATTTTACTTGGCATGAGATGGAATTTAGAATTAAAATTTAGAGGTTAGCCTTTGGATTTGGGAGTGGGTAAGGTTAAAAAGGAAATAAATAGATATTAATAAAAATTGAAACAAATAAATGCCTCAGATTTCCATACCTGTAGCCTGCTGCCTTTAAGGTATGGCATTAATAGAACTGGCCAATCAGACTGGAGCCATATTTGTAGCAAGCATTCTATAGGTATGGTTCCATACACATAGCCACTGCCTTAAAAAAAGCCTGAGAGAACTTTTGCACACAACATTGTATTTCAGTAAAATTGTTGTATTTTAAGAATGTTCATCATGTGAGATACTGTCATTTCAAATGAAAGTTGAGGGATGTAGTGATTTAAAAAGTTTGTGAAGGTATTCAGGATTATGGCGATGACTAAATGAGATGTTTACAATTTGTGTCGTATTGTTTTTGTTCTTTGGTTGTTTGTATTTCTGCTGTTCCAAAGAACTATTCCTATGATCTAAAAGGGTAGGTGATATAAGCTCCAACTTTTTTGAATCTTATATTTTCATGCAAAAAGGGAGCATTTATTCCTGTAGTTTACTTTTATTGTATTGGTTATTTTGTTGGTTTGTTTCTTTTCTTTTAATATGTTCATAATGAAGACTGTCAATCAACCAACCAATCATCTATTTATTTATTTTAATTTTTGTGTACTTTATTGATCCCCAGAGGGGAAATTCAGGGCATCCACCTGGATGGATGAAGCAGCCACAGTGCGGCGCTATCCCTTCACCATTCTCACACACACACTTCTCTCTCCTCTCTTCTCTCTCTGGTAGTCCATCGATTTGATGATGACCATCTTCTTTATTTATGAGTCTGCTGGTGTTTGAATAGTCTGATCCTGGATCTGCAGATTTGGTTACAGACCGAGCATGTGAAGGAGGTGCTGGGGGGAACAGCGGGGACTTGGCGAGCATGCCTCTTTGCACGCTTTGCTGTCCGGTGTTGTGTGCGCTGTTCCTCCATATAATCCTCTCCCTGTGAGGAGTGGGAGCGCCAGATGTCTCGGCAGGAAGCGAGTTCCTCCAATGAAGAGGGGTTGATCCGACATCTCTTCAGGATGGACTTCATTTGGTCTTTGAAGCGCTTCTTCTGTCCACCAGCGCTGCGTTGGCCTCGGTGTAACTGACCATACAAGATTCTGGGTGGGAATCTGTGGCTGGGCATCCGAATGACATGCCCCAACCACCTGAGTTGATGCTGGACCAAGATTGACTCCACGCTGCAGCTGCCAGCTCTCACCAGCACTTCTGTGTGCAGCACTCTGTCCTTCCAAGTGATGCCAAGGATCTTCTGGAGACATCTTACATGGAAGGTCTCCAGGCTTCTCAGGTGGTGGCTGTAAATAGTCCATGCCTCACATCCATACAGTAAGGTGGTGATACGTACAGCTCTGTAGACCAGCACTTTGGTGTGGAGTTTGAGGTTGCTGTTCTGAAAAACCCTTTTCCTAAGATGACCAAAAGATGCTGATGCTTGCTTGAGGCGGTTCTGGATCTCGTCATCCATTGAGCAGGTGTCAGACATTATGCTCCCCAGGTATTTGAAAGTGGGCACTGTGAGCAGCTGTTGCCCTGCTGCTGTGAGGGTTATTGGGTTTTGTGGGGGGTCAGTACTGGATTGACAGAGTACCTCAGTCTTCTGGGTGTTGATTGTCAGTCCTATTCTGGTGTATGCAGTTACAGCTGCCGAGAGGATGTGTTGTAGAGCGACTGGTGTATGGGCAACCAGGGCACAGTCATCGGCATATTGTAGCTCAGTGATGGTCTCTGATGTCAGCTTGGAAGTTGCCTGTAGCCTCCTGATGTGGAACAGGTTACCATCAAGCCTAAAGTCAATGGTAACTCCAGCTTGCTTCTCCACCCTCCTACATAGCAGAGTTGTTACACAGACAAGGAAGATGTTGAAGAGGACTGGGGCCAGCACACAGCCTTGCCTCACTCCGGTTTGCACTCCAAAAGCTTCTGAGCTGTGCCTTCCCACTACCACTCGGGCCATCATCCCAGAATGGAACTGCGTGAGGATGGTGAGGAACTTGGGTGGACACCCAAATCTCTTCAGGACTTGCCACAGTAGTTCCCTGTTCACTGTGTCAAATGCCTTTGACAGGTCGACAAAGGCAATGAACAGGTCCTTATGCTGCTCCCGACATTTCTCTTGGAGCTGACACATCACAAAGATCATGTCAACTGTCCCCCTGTCCTTCCGAAAACCACACTGTGACTCTGGGGTGACCCGCTCTGATATTGCAGAGATGAGTCTGCGGAGCATGACCTTAGCAAGGACCTTTCCAGCAATGGCCAACAGAGAGATACCCCTACTATTGGAGCAGATGGATTTGTCTCCCTTGTTCTTGTAGATGGTCACAATGTTGCTGTCTTTCCACTGTTGTGGGACACACTCTCGTCTCCACACCTCTGAGATAGAGATACAGTGTCCGAGTACAGAGGTAGCCTCCTTCCTTGAGAAGTTCACCTGGGATGCCGTCTAGTCCAGGGGATTTATTGTTTTTCAGGGTTTTTCTGCATGCAGAATTTCTTTAAAGGTTGGGGGGAGGTCGAGATCTGGCAAAGTAGGATGTTCAGGGAGCTCTGCAAGGACAGTTGGGTCCACTGAGGTGGGCTGGTTAAGCACGGTGTTAAAATGCTCAGCCCATCGCTCCACTATCATGGCCTGATCCTTGATTAAAGAAGATCCATCAGCAGATCTAACAGGTGCCAGGGAGCAGCTTCTGGGGCCGTAGATGGTTTTGACTGCATCATAGAAACTGCATATCGTTTCTATCAGCATGAGTCTGGATTTCATTGGCCTTTGAAATCCACCACTCATCTTGCAGTTTCCTGAGAGTTGTTTGAACCTCAGAACGAAGGGCTTGCCATTGCTTCTTATGAAATTGGGATTGTGGGTTGTTCAAGGTGACTCTGTGTGCCCTGTGCATTTTGTCCAGGAGGGTGAAGATCTCTCCAGCATTCTGGTCAAACCAGTCCTGATGTTTCTTGGTTTTGAAACCGATGGCTTGGGCTGCAGTGTCAAAGAGGATGGAGGATAGAGTGGTCCACTTCTCATCTATCCCAGACTCTGAGATGATCAGTTGTTCAATACCTGCCAGCCTCTCAGTTAGGGAGCGACGGAAGTTGTCACAGATGTCGCTGCTGGAGAGTCTGGCACAGTGGAGTGTTTTCCTCTTTGGGCCACCGTGGTGAGCTAGGGGCCGAACATGCATTCTGACCTTTGTCAGAATCATGCGGTGGTCGGTCCAGCACTCTGCCCCTCGCATAGCTCTTGTGATGTGCACGTCCTTGAGGTCAGCCCTCCTCACAATCACATAGTCGATCAGGTGCCAATGTTTGGACCTGGGATGCATCCAGGATGCCTTATATTTGTTCTTTTGCTGGAAGATTGTGTTAGTGATGGTAAGATTATGTTCCGCACAGAGACTAAGAAGTCTCATGCCATTGGGGTTGACTTTTCCAATGCCATGGGCACCGATTACACCATTCCAGTTTTGCAAGTTCTTTCCGACTCTTGCATTGAAATCACCAAGCAGCATGATTTTGTCACCCTTCGGGATGTGACTGAGGATGTCATCAAGTGTCTGGTAGAAGCGGTCCTTCTCTTCAGCGTTCGATGGCAGAGTTGGTGCATAGGCACTTACCAAAGTGACATACCTGCATTTTGCAAGGGGGATGCGAAGAGTCATGAGCCTTTCACTGACACCCACTGGTGATTCTGTGAGCTTGTGCAGGAGGCTGTTCTTGATTGCAAAACCAACTCCATGAAGGAGTTATCCGCCAATGGGGTATCCTTTCCAAAAGAAAGTATAACCCTCTCCTACTTCATTGAGTGAGCCTTCCTCGAGGAGTCGGGTCTCACTGAGTGCTGCCACATCCACATTGTAGCGCTTCAGCCCGCTGGCAACAAGTGCTGTTCTGCGCTGTGGTCTGTCCGGACTAGCATCCAGGAGTGTCCTTATGTTCCATGCTACAATTCTAAATGGTATTGTTTTTGTTTTTCGACCGCATAGTGGAATGTCCCAACAGGTGCGGTTTCCTATCCGGGTGCTGTGCTGAGTGGGCAATGTTTAGGCCACCTTTTCTAGGCCTTTCCCCAGTTGGGGTGAGCAGTGTGGTCCCTAAATAGGGCTGCTCAGACGCACAGGGGTCTGCCGGATGCAGCTGCCACTCAATCCCAACTGCTAACGACCGTTGTCCTGTGCCGCTGACGTGCAGAGTTCCAGCTAGGAGCTTCCAGCTCATTCAGACCTGCCCCCGTTACTGGATGCTCCATCGCCGCCAGACTTTAGAGGTCGGAGACTCAGGTAAAGAAGATGCCTGCGCAATGATGGTTTTTAGAGTGGCATGGGGGGTGCGCTTTTCCCCGATGCCACTACCTTGATTGTAGAGAAGAGGGTTCCAATGGCAAGGGAGACCCTCGACGACCGGTATCTTCTCACAACTGCAGGAGGCTGCCGGAATCCAGGTTTTTGGGAAACCACCTCAAAGTGTGCCACCACCAGCTTGCTTTTTTGTCAGGGTGTGCTCCCTTAGCCTTCGTCCGCTTTTACAGCCATTGTGGTGTTTATCATTACTACCAGCTTCTGCCTGCTCTACCGTTGAGGTCTTCATCTTCGGGATCACTCTTAGTCTGGCCTCTACCCCTCAACCTGTTCGGCTTGGGTGACCCTGCCAGGAGTACGAGACTCCAGCCGACATAGCTCTAGGGTCATGGAGACGCTCAAAGTGCCCCACCACGATAAGGTGGTGATCCCATCGGGACACCACCTTATTGTGAAGCTTGGATGAAGCAGCCACAGTACAGCGCTATCCCTTCACCATGCTCACACACACACACACACACACACACACACCTAGGGCCACTTTAGAGTCTTCAGTTAACCTAATCTGCATAAGTAGTAAAAGATATGAGAACATCAACTCACGTAGAATGATATTCAGCAAATTCAAAACCTCGAGACTGTAAGAAAAACAGAACAGCATTGTACAAAGTAAAGCCGAATTGTGTACTGATAAAGATGACTAGTAGTATTATGGGTGGCTGTGGCACAGGTGTAGAGTGTGGTTGATCTCTGATTGGAGGGTTGGTGGTTTGATTCCTGGTCTCACTGTGATCTGCATGTCAAAGTGTTCTTTGAGCTAAAACACTGAAATCCGAGTTGCTCCTGGTTGGTCAGGCCAGCACCTTGCATGGCAGCTCTGCCGCTATCAGTGCGTGAATGTGTGTGTGAATGGGTAGATAGCTGAATCTATAAAGCACTTTGGTAAATGGTGTTCACTTAGACCACACTTTTTTCTCATTTCTGGATGACCGAAGTGCTTTAATGTACACTTTGGTCATCCAGGCATGAGGAAAAAAAGCACTATATAAGTGAACACTATTTACTGTAGCTCAACAAGAAGTTTTTAAGTCCTTCCCACACCATATGGTGCACAGGGCAGGGCCCATCTATTTTTCTATGACCCTAGGGTGCACAGCTTCTTTAAGCAGAGGAGGCTGCAGTGTCGGGGTCAGTCTTCTGGTAGCGCTAGTCTTTTTTTAATCAAAACTTTATACAAGTCCAGTTTCTGTAAAAGCAAGTTTTTGTTGTAATTTCTTAACTAGAAATTATATTGTATGTTGTGTTTTCTGCAGGACTTGTGTCCTGCCAGTTTACATTTCCCCCGAGAGTCCCTGAAGCTTCACAGTCGCACTGAAAGTAGCAGCAAAGCAGCCTTTCTGGATCACTCTGAAACTCTGTGGATGAGGAGTGCAGCAGCATGGTATGTAACATCGAGAGGGTGCTGAAAAGTTCGTAGTGGTCAAATTTGACCAAATGTGGTTTATTTTTCAACATAGTCTCCCCTTTGGTCCACACACTTCTTCCATTGGTATTGCAGCGCTTGGATCCCTGCAGTTGAAAAATAAACCAGATTTGGTCAAATTTGATCTCTACCTATGAACTTTTCAGTCCAACTTTTCAGAGTGGTCAAAAATTTTCATAAACACACTCCTAAATCTTGCCTGAAGAGTTGAAGCTGTTAGTTCGAAAGGGTGGCTTTTCAGGGGCTCATGATATTGACCCTGGTAGTTTTTGGTTTTTGTGAAATAATTTTGCTTCTTTGTGTAAAATATACTCACTGCCAATGAAAACACAACACTCTAGAAAAGTTGATATTTTTACTAATTTTTATGGAAATGGTCGATTCAAGGATGCAAATTATTTTTAGACATTTTCAAACAATATTGGAGGTTGACAAGGGAAAATCTGTGTGTCGACAATTTTCAAAATTGAACAAAACAGAAGCACCCTGACTTCCAGTTATGGCTGCCACGTAGGACGGACGTGTCTCACTCTGCTCTGCTCCTGGAAAAAAAAATCGGCAAATAACTCTCTCATTTGGGACAGAACGTATCCCAGCATTTGGGCGAAGATATGTCGGCGAAGCCTAAGGCTGGAAAACCAGGAAAAGGAAAAAGCGAGCCGCCGAAACAGTCCAAATTAACGGACTTTCAGGTCTGTGACGCAGTAAACAAAACTCCATATATGGCGGAGGAGGCTGGCAACGCTGCGATATCTGCGGGGGGAGGCGCAGATGCGCTGATGGCTGCCATGAGTTCAATGAGAGCGGACTTTTCCTCTAGATTTGATGGGATTATGACAGCGTTGGAAGGAATAAGAAAGGAATTGGGTGACTGTGTAGAACGAACGGCGCAGATGGAGCTCCGTCTCGCTAGTGCTGAAGATGACGTCACCCGTCTTCAATTAAAGGTGCGCACTTTGGAAAAAAAAAATAAATCTCTGGAAGATAATATTTTGGATTTGGAATCTCGGTCGAGACAGAATAATTTGAGGCTGGTGGGTCTTCCAGAGGAATCAGAAGGTCGGGACGTATGTTCCTTTCTGGAAAAGTGGATTCCGGAGGTGCTGGGCAGCGAGGAGTTGCAATCAGCAGTGGTTCTGGAAAAAGCACATCGTATTGGCCCACGGAGAGATAAGGGACCGCCGAGGACCTTAATTATGAAGTTTCTTAGCAACAGAGACAGGATGAAGATCTTCAACGCTGCACGAGCTAAAAAAGGAGAGATTAAACACCAGGACCAGCAGGTGCGGTTCTACCCAGATTTGGCCACAGGAATCCAGCAATTGAGGAAGCAGTTTGATCCCGTACGTAAGGAGCTGCGCAACCTTGGGATTCGTCATGGTGTAATCTATCCTGCGAGACTGCTGACCACGTATGAGGGCAGAACCCACATCTTCAAGACCCCAGAGGAGGCGCAGGAGTTCATCAAGAAGATCAAAGAAGAAGAAGAGACTGGTGGGAGCTAAGCATGAACAAAATATAAGGTAGAATAATTAAGCATTTGCACAGGCATCTGACTGACTTGAAGTAAATAGTAAGGTTACAAAATATAGATTGTATTATATATTAAAAAAACAAAACAAAAACAAAACAAAAAAAAAACTATGATGTACAAAGTTGTTAAAAATTTTGGAGTTAAGTTGGAAAACTACAGAGGAGAGTTAATGTTACGTCATTAAAAGCAGTAGAGTTAGGGTGATTGGGAGGATGAAGAAGGAGTGGCTTAGGCTGTTCCCCGTGGGTGTGGAACGGTCGATGGCTATATCGGGAGACAGAATTTTTCTTTTGATTTTGGGGGGTTTGCCACAAGTGTGGGAAGGGGAAATTTGTTTGTGTGTAGTTTGTAGGATGAATGTTCAACCACTCATGTTTTTGCTTCTCTGTATGAGCATGTTTACACTGCAAGGTAATCCCAAACTCTCTATTGATCATGGACCAAAGTGTTAATCTTAATTTAACTTCATGGAATTGCAGAGGTCTACAAAATTTAAAAAAACTTAAACAAGTTATGAATAAAATAAAGGACATGGGTTCAAGAATTGTGTTTTTACAAGAAACTCATCTGATAGAGGAGGATGTTAAAAGAATTAGGAGTAGATGGCAGGGAAGTGTATTCACCTCTTCATTTTCATCCCGAGCCAGGGGAGTTATGACTCTCATACATAAATCAGTTCCTTTTCAAGTGAAAAATGTAATTGGAGACAAATTTGGAAGATATGTAATCATTCAAGGTTCTTTGCTATTAGAAAATATAAATCTTGTGAACTTATATGGTCCCAATATAGATGATCAGAAGTTCTTTGCTAATTTATTTCTCATCTTATCATCACTTACAGGGCAACATATAATAGCAGGGGATTTTAATTGTACATTGAATCCAGGTGTGGATAGATCAACAGGACTGGATTGTACGCACATTGGATGTAGGATGACTATTAATCATTTTATGAAAGAATTGAGATTGTTAGATATATGGAGAGAAATGAAACCACAAGTTAAAGCCTATTCTTGTTATTCCAGTACCTACAAGACATTCTCACGTATTGATTATTTTTTGATTTCCACAGAATTAAGGTCCAAGATTCAAAACTGCTTTTATGATAACATCGTGATCTCTGATCATGCACCCTGTTGTCTAATATATGTAGATAAAAAATTGACAAAGGAATCAGGTAGATGGCAATTTCAGCATAAATGGCTTCAGGATGAGGAATTTGTCAAGTATATAGAAAAACAGATAGACGAGTTCTTTGACATCAATACTACACAAACATCAGCATGTGTAAAGTGGGAGGCTTTCAAAGCTTTTATTAGGGGACATATTATTAGTTATACAGGATCAAAATCTAAGAAGACTCGAGAGGAGAGAGCTAAATTGGAACATAAAATAAAAAGTCTTCAGGAAAAAGTGTATGCAGGAAGTGACCCAAGGTTGGAGAATGAATTACTGATTTTGAGAGCTGAATACGACAAAAAATCAGCGAATAGAGCTGCCTCGAGTCTTCTAAGATTGAAACAATCTTTTTATGAACAAGGTGAAAAATCAGGAAAATTATTAGCATGGCAGATTAAACAATTGGAAATTAAAACACCAATTACCAGTATTATAAGTAACGGACAGGTAGTTATAGATCCTTTAGAAATTAATAGAGCCTTTAGAGATTACTATGAAAAATTATATGATACCAAAAATGAACCTGATTTAACAAAACTAAATGGGTTTTTGAACGAACTATCTATACCGTGTATACCAAATGAAAACAGGGAGATATTGGAGTCTAAAATTAGTCAAGAAGAAGTTGGGCTAGCCATTGATAATATGAAATCAGGAAAAAGTGCAGGACCAGATGGTCTTCCAGTTGACCTTTATAAAAAATTTAAGAATAAATTAATAAAACCTTTTTTGGAAATGGTTTTAGAAGCATTTCAAAATAATAATTTACCATCATACATAAATAATGCCTTAATTATACTGCTGCCAAAATCAGGTAAGCCCTCTAATAAATGTGAAAATATGAGACCAATAAGCCTATTAAACGCCGACCTTAAGATAATCTGTAAAATTTTAGCAAGACGAATACAAGAAATTTTACCAAATATTATTAATCGAGATCAGAATGGCTTTATAAAGGGTAGACAAGGCTTCCATAATGTAAGAAGACTATTTAATATTATTTATTTTAATAAAGAAGCACCGGATACAGCTCTCCTATCATTGGACGCCGAAAAGGCCTTTGATAGAGTTGAATGGCCCTTTCTTTTTGAAGTCCTACAAAGGTTTGGACTTGGAAATAATTTCATAAAATGGGTTCAAATAATATACAATAATGCTACAGCAGAAATCCTAACAAATAACAATATTTCAAAACCAATAAAAATCAATAGAGGATGTCGACAAGGCTGTCCACTTTCACCTTTACTGTTTACTATGGCAATTGAACCTTTAGCGATAGCGATACGTTTACATTCACAAATATATGGAATTAAAGTTGGACCAACAGAACATAAAATCTCCCTGTACGCCGATGATATAATTTTGTTTATGTCGAATCTAAAAAAATCAATTCCAACCTTGTTGAATTTAATAAAGAATTTTGGGGAAATATCAGGATATAAAATAAATAAAACTAAATCTTCAATATTAATGCTAAATGAGACCCAGAGAAATTACCCAGCCCCTGAGGCAAATCAATTCAATGTTGTAAATCAGTTTAAATATTTAGGAATCCAAATTATGCCTAAGCTAGAATCAGTCGCCAGCGTCAACTATGAAGCCTTAATGTCAGATATCAATGAGTTAACTCAGCGATGGATGTCACTACCAATGTCGATGATCGGGAGAATCAATATACTTAAAAGTAATATTTTACCTAAAATACTTTATTTATTTCAATACATTCCCTTATCACCACCTTTAGATCTATTCTCAAGAATAAAAAAAAAGTTAGTGGAATTTATATGGAACAACAGGAGGGCTAGATTATGTCTGTCTTTATTATATTTACCATTTGATCGTGGAGGTCTGAAATGTCCAAATTTTATGTTGTATTATTGGTCGGCACAACTGAGGTCTATGACATATTATTTTTCATCAAATGATCTCCCTCACTGGACTAAAATGGAATCATACAATTTACCTTTACCTCTTCCCATATTCATATACTCAGATTCGGCAAAAAAATTACAAAAACAAGTTAAAAATCCATTTGTAAAGCATATGATCAAAATATGGTGTGAAGCTAAAAACTATTTAAAAGAACCACAGTTATTGTCACAATTTAGTCCAATATGGGGTAATCAATATTTTAAACCAGGGAGAGCGGACGCTGTATTTAAAGTAGGGAATTTAAAAGGGATACAAAAGATTCAGGATTTATATTTGCCATGTGCAGACAACATAATGTCTTTTGAAGAGCTGAGGATCAAATTTAATCTCAATAGAACACATTTTTTTAAATATCTTCAACTTAGAAACTTTATTCGATCAAATCAAAATAAAGCTCTCACTCGACCTATTTATTCATCCTTGGAAAAAATGATGATGAAAGATAGTAAAAGAAAGGGTATTATTTCAGAGTTTTATAACTCATTGACACTATCTTCAAGTGAAAATTCACTGAAAAGATTAAACTACTGGAAAGAAGATCTGCAAATTGAAATTTCGGAGGAACAATGGGAATTGGCTTGTACAGAAGCTCAAACCAAATCAATAAATGCACGCCTTAAATTGATACATTTCAAATGGTTAATGCGGATGTATGTTACACCGGAGGAGTTAAATAGATATAACAAAAATATACCAGATACATGCACAAAATGTATGGAAAGTAAAGGAACCCTATTTCATTGTTTATGGGAATGTAGATTAATAAGAATGTTTTGGGAAGAGGTGAGGGTAACAATTGAAAAAATAATCTCAAAACAAATCATACTGAATCCTAAACTGTTTTTGTTGGGTCTGTACCCAGAAAAGCATAATTTTAATAAAAGTGAAAGAACATTCATAGACCTCAGTTTGCTTAATGCCAAAAAATGTATTGCACTATTATGGAAAAAGACTCATAGACCAGATGTGACTCAGTGGTTAAGACAGATGTTAACAAACCTTCCATTAGAAAGAATAACATATATACTGAAATCAAAGGAAATTGTGTTTGAGAATATATGGAGACCTTTTATTGATTATGTAAAAAATTTAAACATAACTCTTGAAGAAGAAGGTGAATGATGTGTGTGGACCTTGTAAATTCCAAACTGGTGAACATAATATGTATACTTATGTATTGGATTGTCTAGACTAAACAGAGGAGCATTGTTGAAGACTTGATTTTGTTGGTGGTTGTTGGTGTTTTTAGTGCATTTTTTTTTTTTTTTGTTGTACTTTAGCGTTAGTGTTTGATTGTTTGTATCATGTTTGTTAAAAAAAAAAAAAGGTTCAATAAAGATATTGTGGGAAAAAAAAAAACAGAAGCACCCTAACTTTCCGAAGTCGCAACAAAACATCTGTCTTAAAAATAAAGTTCAATATGGAATATGGCCTCCATTTGCATTAATGCAGGCAGTAATACACCTTTGCATGGACCTCACGAGCTATTTAACTACTCCTCCTGCAATGCCATGACCAGTTCTTGTCTGTTCTTTGGCTCCGGTACTCTGGCTTAAATGTGTGAGCCAAGTTGATCCCACAAGTGTTTAATGGAGGATAAATCCAGAGAATAAGAAGGCCAAGGAAGGATGTCGAAGTTCTGTTGCTGCAGGTGCTTCCTGGTAACTTGGGTGACATGTATATGACCATTGTCCTGCTGGAACACAGCCATGTTGTGGCACTGTGGATATTTCACAACATATGGCTATACATTTTTGTTCATCTTTATATAGGGAAGATGACCACTCCTTAAAATTACCCATTTTTGAGTTTTGAGTACCCAAAACAAGCAACAAGCTCAAAAAGACTATAGAGCCAGAGCTCAGAGGCAGTGAGTCGTGACAGTGAGTACAACCACTCACAACCACTGTCACTCTTCTGGCAGGGAGAGGTAACGGGGAAACGTCAGGGGGGCGGCGTATGTGTATACATTAATAAGCAGTACTGCACATCTGTCACGGTCAGAGAGCGCATCTGTACACCCGATGTGGAGCTGCTGTCTGTGTCACTACGCCCCTTTTATTTGCCTCGCGAGTTCCCCCAGCTTTTCATCACAACTGTGTACATTCACCCGAGGGCAGACGCTGAGTCCGCCTCCAGCTCCATCTTTGATGTGATCCAGCGGCTGCAAACAATTTCTCCAGAGGCGCCAAACTTCATTCTTGGGGATTTTAACCATGTTTCTTTAAAGAAGACACTTAAAAACTTTTATCAGTATGTCTCCTGCCCAACCAGGTGGAAAAAGACCTTGGACCTGTGCTATGGATCCATAGAGAGGGCCTATAAATCACTCCCCCTTCCTCCTGTATGATCCTCAGATCACAACTGTGTACATTTGCTGCCCACATATAAAACTGCTCTCAGAAGAGGCAAGGTGGAGACGAGAGACCTTGAATTGTGGACAGAAGATTCAGTGCACAGCCTCAAGGAATGCTTTGACTGTACAGACTGGGAGATGTTCACACTGGCCTGCGGGGATGATTTGGACTCTTTGGTGGACGTCACATGCTCATACATGGCTTTCTGTAAAAATAAGATCGATCCACGTAAATGTGTCAAAATATATCCCAACAACAAACCATGAGTTACAAAATCAGTTAAATCCTGCTTACAGAGGAAAGCACTTGCCTTTAAACAGGGGTCTGTTTCTGGGCTACAGGTTGCCACAAAAGAGCTGAAGTCCAAAATTTTAAGAGCAAAACAGAATTATAAATCAGAATTGGAAAGCAAGATGGCAACAAAGAAACTTGGTTCAGCCTGGGCCAGTATGAAAACTATTGCAGGCCTTCAGAGCACAGAGCGCAGTAATCGTGTGTTTTTAGATGGTTTTAATTCAGACACAGAGCTGGCTAATGCTCTTAATTGTTTTTATGGTCGTTTTGACTCCTTTGATTTTAGCACAGAAACCCAAGATTTGAAACAGAAACTCAAAGACAATCAGCACTTTAATATTGAGGTGCAGGATGTTAAAAGGGAGTTCTGCGCTGTAAAAGTGAACAAAAGTCAGGGCCCTGATAATGTATGTGGGCGCTTGGTAAAGTCCTGTGCACATGAACTGAGTCCTATATTTCATTACATTTTCAATAAGTCCTTACAGACACAACATGTGCCTAAGATCTGGAAAGAAGCCGTGGTTGTTCCCGTTCCAAAATCCAGCTGTCCTAAAACAGTAAACGACTTTAGACCAGTCGCTTTGACCTCAATTTTAATGAAAATTTTTGAAAAACTGGTCAGATGTGAGGTCCTAAAGCAGACTGAGCATGCATTGGATCCCCTGCAGTTTGCCTATAGGCCTCACAGAGTAGTGGAGGATGCCACTGTCACTCTGTTTAACATGCTTTTTAAACATCTGGATTTTAATGGGACACACGCCAGACTTTTATTTGTGGACTTTTCCTCTGCCTTCAACCGCTTGCATTCCGCTGTACCGCGGACGGGCAGGTCTCTGCGTCCTACAGCGCACAGAGGGCGCTCTCGTGCACTCTAGGACGCACGAGGGCACTGCGTCCTAAGAGCGCACTGGAAAAAAAAGCTGCATTTCCGTTCTCCCACTACAGACACAGCCGCGAACAGATCGGATATGATTGACCTCTCATTCAACTAATAAGAGCCTTGAATTGGGTTTCTGAAACCTTGAAGAACCAATGACTGAAAATCTAGCAAGAAGGACCCGCCTACCAACGCTGTGAATGCAGCGAGTCAATTGAAGCACAGAAGTTCGCGAGCTGTTTTGTGTAAGGCTGGGTGAAGAGAGACTGACTGCTGCAGCAGATGAAAAAAAGGACCCGCAGGAGGAACCCCACAGACCCAGCATCACGGAGACCATCCACAAGTGTGACCTGTGTGACAGGGACTGCCATTCGCGCATCGACATGTTCAGCCACAGGCGGTGCTTTTTTTGTTTTTATTCCAGCAGAGTAGACGTAGACGTTTAGGATTCTCTTCCATGGTCATCATAGACCGACGGAGGCCGACGACGAAGGCTGAGTGACACACACGCGTTCGCCAGTCTTTTTTTAATTACTACTGTTATTTGTTTTGAAAAATCGTTTGCCAAAACCGCAATAATGGAATTATGTTTTGATCGGGTCGCGAGACCAGCGTCACGTTCGTCTGACAATGAGGAAGAAGTTTGCCAGCTCCGCTTCTGCTGTGAAGAGGTAAGTGTTCTAAGCTAAATTATTCTTTATCCCTGAAAATTGTAATCAAAATGACTTTTGACCGATCGGTAAATTACAGCTGTGCGTCATCGCTGCATGACGGACTGTGGCGCAACGGGCGATGTCCGTCCTCTGTAGCGGGGGGGGGGACAACCCCCCCCCCCCACACACACACACACACAGAGCCCTGAGTGTCACCTTTCATTAGAGCCCAAGATGAAGCTTCTATATTGAATCATTCAAAAGTTACAGACGTTTTTCCAAACTGTGCCATTTGGCACAATTTGGCACAGTCCAAAAACGCCTGGGAACTACCTGAGGAAAAAGCTGTGTAATATATTCATTTTTTGTGGTATTGTTACAAAATTTGGACCTCAGCTGGATAACACTTGGTTCTACATTTCTGTTGCATTTTCCAGCCCGGATCTGAAGCTGTGTGTTATTTGCAAGCATTTGTATCCAAAAAAACACCCAGGCCAAATTTATTTTCTTCAAGTTCACTATGTTTAGATGACTGTAACTCAGTGGCCGGAGCACTTAGAGAGATTATGACTGTTTTGCCAAAAAATTCAAAGTGTTTTCTTTTAAATGAGACCAACCCCATGAAGATGCTGCAAAGGGTTGAAGAACAGCTTTCGATTTACTTTGGGCATGTTATTTTTTGGCGTTTTTAGGGAAATTGACCAGAGTGCAAGAGGTTAATACAATCCAACCTCATATCTTAGTTGAAAGGCTCCTGCAATGATTTGATTTGAGCAATAATCTGGTGGGTTGGATTCTGGATTTCTTAGCCAACAGGACGCAGAGAGTAAGGGTCAATGGTACATTGTCTGACCTAAAGTGCTCTTCTACTGGCTCTCCTCAGGGGTGTGTGTTGTCACCACTACTCTTCATCCTGTACACAAACATGTGTCGGAGCAGACATGACAACAGACACATTATAAAGTATGCTGATGACTCAGTTATTGTCAGTCTCCTCCAGGATGGTGAGAGTGGCCAGTGGTGAGATGGGCTGCACGGTGGCGCAGTGGTTAGCACTGTGGCAGCACAGTTTACCCTCGGCCGGGGGATCGCGGGGACCGTAAGATCGTGGGTTCGATCCCTGCACCCGGCCAACAGTGATCTGTGTGGAGTTTGCATGTTCTCCCCGTGTTTGCGTGGGTTTATTCCGGGATTTCTCTGGTTTCCTCCCACATGTCAAAAACATGCAGGTTAGGGAGTTAAGGGGCGCTTGCGCACGCAGCGACCAGCAGCTGGTGGCTTGTCACCAGACTGCAAAACAAATCTACCTACGGGTACAAAATAAGTAATTTAAAAAAAAAAAAAAAAGGGTCAGCAACATTTGCGTTGCTTGAGAAAACTTGCACGCTTCCAAATTGACCGAACCATAATGGCAATGTTTTATCGGGCTTTTATTGAATCTGTTTTATCCTTTTCTTTAGTGTCATGGTTTGGTCAGATAAAACTGAAACAGAGGGAATCCTTGGATCAGGTAGTTAGATGGTCCACTCGTTTGCTTGGTGAGCCACAGGTGAGCCTGACATCCCTGTACACCAGACAAGTACAGAGGATGGCTACCTCCATTTTAAATGATGACTTCCACCCTTTGCACTGCAACTGTCAGCTTCTTCCCTCAAGACGGAGGTTTGCTGTCCCAAAAAGTAGAACCCAGCGCTACAAAAACAGCTTTGTTCCTGCTGCTGTCAAAGAGTTGAACAAGCTGTAACAATATACTGCACATAATTTAGGTACCTATTTATTAACTCCATTTTATATTTACTTATTTTTGTAGGATGTTACTTGGGTTGTAAATATTTTATTGGGTTTTAGACCTTTGAGTTTTTAACCTCTTTGACTAGTTTTTAACTTTTAATATGACCCTTCTCTCTTACCTCTGGTTTTCTCCCATATCTTTGTCTTTTTATACCCTGATTGATGGAGCCTTGAGTATTTTTATCATGTTTATAGTCAGCTTCATATGTGCCTGTGTTTGTGTCTATGTTAAATGTAATTTGTGGCTTGTAAATATGGATGTCACCAGACTGCAAAACAAATCTACCTACGGGTACAAATAAAGTAACCTGAACCTGAACCACTGAAAATGAGTTCTGGACGTATTTTGAGTCATACAAACACTATTACTCAAGATCAGTTAGGATGGACCCAAAAATATTTATACAAAATTGTGTTGCATTTTCATTGGCAGTAAGTATATTTATGCATACTAGTGCATTGCCCATAGAATGCAAGTATTCCTGTCTGAAACAGGTATCCCAATCAGGCTTTACAGGCCCAAATGTAGGTTGTTTGAAAGTGGAATACAAAGAGGTGTAATATAGGCAATTGCATGTTAGGCTTTGACAAACATAAAAAGGACTAAATGGCACTAAGATTTATTTGATTGTGTGAATATTAATTACAGAATACCTAAATATTGAAAATGAATGGGACATCCAATATTAGCGACTGTTTCAGATCCCTTGTTTGTTTGTCAGATCACTTATTTGTCTGATCTTTTATCACTTATATTCAAGATAAATTAGTGTATCTTGCACTTTGGGGAATGGAAGTTGTTCAGTCATCATTATAATTATTTTAGTTTATATCACTGTTCAGTGATGGAGTTCAGTGTAATATTGAATTTCTTCTGTATATCGTCAATAAACTCATACAGTACTGTAACAGGACATGTTTGCAAATATTGAGACCCATTGTAGTGCATGCTTTTATATTTTAGCAATATTTTGTTATTAAAAGGTTTTTAAAGCTTTAATGCTGAGATTGAGCTGGTGGTTATATCGTCGCACTGGGGCGATACTGAGGCCAAATAATAATCTGAACCTTGAAGTCGTGACTGGCAACAATGTGAGCGCCGCAGCTCTATTGTAAGCGGTTTGTTTTTTATTGATGCGGGAAGATTATTATTATTATTATTCTGCCTAAACCATTGCATTTTTGACCCTCTAAACTTTAACTAAAATGTAATTTTTTTTGGCACACACCTCAGACTCGGTGAAAAATTTTATAAACTGGAAAAAATATGTGCCCCATGCTGAAAAATTTCCAACGTATCCAGTGCATGGTTGATACATCCTGCATTTGTGGAGCAAAGGCTGCGGGGCCTTTCCCCCATGTTTTTTGTTTGTTTGTTTTTTGTTTTTTTTTTTAACCTTTGCAGTCTGTACCATCAGCTGTCCAGTGCTGTTCTGATAGATATGCCAAAGTGTCAGAACACCAGAGGAGGTGGATTCAATCAGCTGATCGCTCAAACCACAGAGCTCAGCTGTTTTCCCTGATAAATCAGCCTCAGGGCAAAAGCACACTCCATGCATTATCTTTTTTTTTTTTTACTTCATTGAAAATAACTTTTTTTTGATCACCATCAGTTAGTGTGCCTTTGAGCCAGGTTGTGTCTGGCTGCTGCTTCTCCCGGCATGTTCTGTGTTGATTTGTCAGACCCGGTCCCGCTGACACTCCGCCTAGTCTGCTTGCGCACCTCATGTTCTCCACATATGCTGAATTATCCTTTTAAGATAAGATAAGCCTTTATTAGTCCCACAATTGGGAAATTCCAGGATTACAGCAGCAAAGGGATAGTAGAACTCAGAGCAATAGTTAATAAGATAATAAGAACTGGTTAGCCAAAGCAGTAGATGAATATACATATCTTGCTGCAGTGCAGGAGCATTGCAGCTAGATGGAATAAGCAACATTACGGTTTGTTAAATTACCCTGCGGAATATGAGTATGTACCCAAACAGTATGTTTCGCATTTGAATCAACAGTGTTGTTGCCACCCTCAGTAATGATTGTTATTGTCCTAGTTGTGTATTGGAGGGGACGATCTCTGTTGTGCAAAGTTGTTATGTTTAGTATATTTAGTACGACCCCTACAAGCAGCCCTGGTTAGGTTATAAAGTCTGACAGCCGTAGGCAGGAAGGACCTACGGAACCTCTCCGTCGTGCACCTAGGATGGCACAGCCTACCACTAACTATGCTCCTCAATGCGTTCAGCATGTCCTGCATGGGGTGGGACTTGGACTCCAGCAGAGATGACAGCTTAGCCACCATCCTCCTCTCTCCTCCACTGGGTTGAGGCATCACCCCAGTACAGAGCTAGCTTTTTTGATCAGCCTGTTCAGTCTCTTCCTGTCGGATGCCGTGATACCACTGCCCCAGCAGACCACTCCAACAAATGTGAAGGCTGATGCCACCACCAAATTGTAGAAGGTCTTCAGGAGTGCCCCTTGCACTCCAAAAGACCTGAGTCTCCTCATGAGGAACAGCCTGCACTGCCCCTTCTTGTAGAACGCGTTGGTATTGTGTGGCCAGTCCAGTTTATTGTTCAGGTGAACACCCAGGTACTTGTAAGATGTCACCATCTCAATGTCTGTTCCCTGGATGTTTACCAGTGCTGTGGGGGGTTGTCCTCTCCTGCGGCAGTCCACCACCAGTTCCTTAGTTTTCCTCGCATTGATCTGGAGGCAGTTTCGTAGGCACCAGTCCACAAAGTCCTGGATAAGTCCTCTGTGCTCAGCATCATCCCGGAACAGCTGACCCGGAATCTCACATACACACTACTGCACCTATGGACATTTTGTATATTATAGTTAGTTATTCTTTTTCCCCAAGTATGTCTCAGGGATGTGTGAATGGATGGGGGGGGGGGGGTGGGAGCTATGTGGGAGTGTGTCTTAATCATGCTGCTTCTTATATGGATGCCGAGAGAAACGCAATTTCATCTTGCCTGCACTACAGTTGTATGTACAGCAATATGACAATAAAGTTTGATTTGATTGATCCCCATCAGAGATGAGGCCGACAATCTCAGATTCGTCAGAGGACTTCTGTAGAGGGCAGTGTGGTGTGTTGTGTGAAAAGTCAGCAGTGTAGAGGGTGAACAGGAAGGGAGTCAGAACTGTTTCCTGGGTGGGCCCCGTATTGCATATAATGGTGTCAGACACACAGTCCTGGGTTCTCACAAACTGTGGTCGGTTTGTGAGGTAGTCCAGAATCCACGATGACAGGTGCTGGTTCATCAATGTGCACAGCAGCTTGTCCCTCAGGATCACTGGTTGGATGGTGTTGAAAGCACTGGTGAAATCAAAGAACATGATCCTCACAGTGCTCCCAGGCTTCTCCAGGTGGGACAGGGAACTGTGTAGGAGGAAGATCACTGCATCTTATACCCCGATGCCATGCTAGTAGGCAAACTGAAGTGGATCCATCGCTGGTCCTACCAAGAGGCGGAGGTGAGCGAGGAGCAGCCTCTCCAGGGTCTTCATTAGGTATGATGTGAGGGCCACTGGTCTGTAGCTGTTCAGGTCCTTGGGGTGAAGGGTCTTCGGTACGGGTACCACACAGGATGTTTTCCACAGCTGTGGTACCCTCCCTAGCTTCAGGCTCAGGCTGAAGATGTGCTCCACAATCCCGCACAGCTGGTCTGCTTAGGACTTGAGGAGCCTCAAGTTGATGCCGTCCGGACCTGCAGCCTTCCTCACCTTGATCTTCTTCAGCTCAGCTCTCACCTGGGTCTTGGTAAAGATCAGGTTGGGGCTGGGGTGGGGGGTGGACAGCGGGACAAGATAGATAGATAGATAGATAGATAACTTTGTCTGTCCCAGTCAGTGACAGAAATTCTTTTTCGACACAGCTACAACAATATTACGCACTCAACATGTTCAAACTCACAGGATAAAAACAGTTTAAAAAAGTAAACATGATTAAAAAGGAAATGGCAAATAAAATCATGTGGCAGAAAATATTAATAACTATTAAAAATTAATAGTGATTAGTAGATAAATACTGATAACTAATATTGATAATATTGACAGCTATGATAACTATTTGATTTTGTTCAGAATTGTTACAGCAGAAGGAATAAATGATTTCTTGTAAATGTTTTTATGGGCCAATGAAACTTTATATTGTCTGCCTGATGGCAGTAACTGAGAAGAGTGATGGAGGGGGTGAGATGGACCCTGATCACAGAGCGCTGATACAGTTCAGACAACGATGTCTGTGGTGAGTCAATGATTTTACTAGCCTGATTAACTATACGGGAAAGCTTTGTTTTGTGCTTAATGAAGAGGGAGCTGTACCAGGATGAAATGTTAAAAGTAAAGATGGATTCAATTAATGAAGTGTACACCAGAGTTAA
Organism: Pholidichthys leucotaenia; assembly: GCA_020510985.1. Lineage (NCBI taxonomy): Eukaryota > Metazoa > Chordata > Actinopteri > Cichliformes > Pholidichthyidae > Pholidichthys > Pholidichthys leucotaenia. The sequence goes on from CM035843.1 coordinate 290,690,016, forward strand.
AATGTGTCTGACATTAAAAGTCCTCAGTTTTCTCAACAGGTGGAGACGTTGTTGTGCTTTTTTATAAACGGAGTCAACATGGTGTGCAAAAGACAGGCTACAGTCCATCTCTATTCCCAAGTATTTAAAAACTTGAACTTGCTCTGACCCCGGATACTGAGGGGTGTAAAGTAGTTGAAAGTTTCTCTTTGTTCCCATAGCACAACTCCTTAGTCTTTGTGGTGTTTAACTCCAGAGAGTTTTGATTAAAAATCTGAGCTAGATCGTTGACTGCCTGCTGATACCAGGTCAGTGCAGTACTGTCTGTCAGATGGGCCTCCAAGGCCATGTCATCTGCATATTTAAAAAGAGTAATTCCTTCACTGTCACAGGAGATGTTATTTGCGTATACAGAGAACAGAACTGGAGATAAAACACAACCTTGAGAAAGACCTGTGTTTAAAATCAACTTGCTAGATGTAAAACCATTTAAAAACACTTGTTGTGGCCTGTCATATAAAAAACTGTGAATCCATAAAATCAATGTTGGGTGAACCTGCAGGTCTGTCAAGTGATGTAGCAAGGTGCCTGTGTGTACAGTGTTAAAAGCAGAAGAAAAGTCCATAAACAAAATCCGTGTGTGTGGGTGTGAAGAATCCATTTGTTTAGTGACAGTGTCTAGAAGTGTGAGACATGCATCCTCTACACCCCGTTTTGCCTTATAGGCAAACTGGAGGGGATCCAATTTGTGTGACATGTTAGTCAAAAAGTCACACACCACTCGCTCCATACATTTACAGAGCACAGAGGTCAGGGTCACTGGTCTGTAGTCTTTCAGGTCCTTAGGGTGAGTCTTTTTGAGGATTGGAATGATGGTAGATTCCTTCCACTGATCAGGGACACATCCAGAATCTAAGAGATGCTGAAAAAGTCTGGTGAGGACTCCATCTAGCTGAATGGAACATTCCTTGAGGATTCTGCCTCTGAGCCTATCAGGGCCAGCTGCTTTGTGTTGGTTGACCCTATGTAGGATGGACGTTACAAGTTGCTCCTCAATGATAAGGGGTTCATGGGGGGAGATGGAAGGTGGGGAGGTCCAGGTGGTCGGTGTGCTGCTGGTATTAAAATGGGTGAAGGTGTTAAGCTGTTCTGCAAAGGAAGTGGGGTCTGGGCAGCTGACCATGGCAGGTTTTGGGGCTCTGCCCATCATGATGTTTAAGCCCTGCCACGCCTCTCTCGCACTTCCTGATGTTAATTTCTGCTCCACCTTATTCTTACAATTTATTTTAGCCAGCTTCGCCATCCTCCCAAAATCCTTCTGCAGTTCCTTCACCCTCAGCTTGTCTCCTTGTAGGAAAGCTTTTTTTCTTTTGGACCAGGCAGATTTTTATGTCCCTTGTAACCCATTTCTTATTGTTTGGGCGCATTATTATATGGTGGGTGGGAGTAACCGTGTCCTCACAGAATAAGATGTAAGAGGTCAGCACATCTGTCAACATTCACTGCCACAGTCATTAAAGAATAGATCCCAGTCTGTCACTTCAAAGCAAGCTCTCAGTGATTCAGCTGCATCTTTATTCCAGACTCTGACGGGTTTTTTAATGGGTTTACCCATTTTCAGTTGTGATCTGTATTTTGGCAGTAGCAGAATGACCTTGTGATCTGAACGTCCAAGAGGTGGGCGTGGTTTTGAGATATATGCACCAGGGATGTTACCATAATACAAGTCCAACGTGTTTTCCATTCTGGTGGGAATTGTGACATATTGCTCCAGATTGGGCAAATATGTGGTGATGTCGCATCTGTTAAAATCCCCCAGTAAAAACACAGGCTGCTCTCCAGTCTGATTGACAGCTCTGTTATAACAGTCAGCTATGTGCTCTGCAGCTCTGATTGGTCCTGATTTTAGCAGAGCAAAACCACTGCTGCAACCTGTAACCACTGCTGCCTCCACCGTCCAGATGAAGGTGGAGGCAGCAGTGGTTGGTGGGCAGGTGAAGAAGAGGGTGGTTGGTCAAACCTGTTAAAACAGGTTGAGGTTGTTCACCCACTCCCTACCCCCGTGGCCTGGGAGTGAGGTATTCTTGTGCCCCGAGGTGGTTTTGAGGCTTCTCCAGACACCGCTGATGTCACTCTGCTGCAGCTTGTCCTTCATCTTCTTCTTGCAGATGTCCTTCCCCTCTCTGATCTTCCTCCTTAGCTCCCTCTGTATGGACTTTAGCTCCTCCTTGTTTCCCGACCTGAAGATCCTTTTCTTCTCCTTCACCAGTGACTTTATCTTAGGGTTGATCCAGGGTTTGTTGTTTGAGAAACACCATATGGTCCTGGTGGGTACAGTGTTCTCCACACAGAAGTTGATGCAGTCTTTGATGGTGTGTGTGAGGCCGTTGATGTCCTCACCATGTGGATCACAAAGCTGCTCCCACACAGTGGATTCAAAACAGTCCTTCAGAGTGTCCTCCACCTCCTCAGACCATATTTTCACTGTTGCGGGTAACAGGAGGTTGTCTGTGTACCAGGGGTTTGTACACAGGCAGGAGGTGAACCAAGCTGTGGTCCGATCGTGGGAAGTGGGGGGGGGGGTGGTAGTGGTGATGAGGTGTAAGCCTCCTTGGTGTTTGCATAAAATAAATCCAGTGTTTTATTGTCTCTGGTGTGCCACGTGACATACTGGGTGAAAGTAGGCAGTGGAAGACAGTGAAGTATGGTTAAAATCGCCAGAGATGAGCAGGAGAGCATTTGGGTGCTGTGTCTGCAGCCTGCCGGTGACTGAGTGGATGACGTCACACGCTGCCTCAGTGGTCGCAGAGGGGGGTACATAAAAAACAATCCCGATGACATGTGAGAACTCTCTGGGGAGGTATGCCGGTCGCATGCTTGCAGCTAGCAACTTGATGTCCTTGCTGCAGTGTTGTTCTTTAATCGTGATGTGCCCAGGATTACACCATCTGTTATTCACATACATTATTAGCCCCCCGCCTCTGCTGTTCCTGCTATCTGGTGTCTGATCTGCCCGTATTAAGTGGAAACCCTCTACTCTGATGTTAGCATCTGTTGCTATTTCTGTTAGCCACGTTTCAGTGAACAACATAATGCTAATCTGTCTGAAGACGCTCTCATATTGGAACACAGCCGCCAGTTTATCCGTCTTGTTAAGGAGTGATCTCACATTTCCCATAATAACGGATGGTAGGATGGGTCGGTACCTTATTTTCCTCGCGCTTCACTTCACTCCAGCTTGACATCCCAGTCGTTTTCACCCGATTTCTCGTGGGATATTGGGTCTTTGCGTTAGCACCGTGGAGCAGCCCAGTGTTAACAACTGACTCCTACTGTAAACAATAGCTCCTCCCCTCACTGGGTCAGAAGTCATTGGCAATATGAACAGAAAGATGGCTAATATCAATGCCAGTGCGGCGATATATGTGTCCTTGGCATCTGTGATGGATACGGGGTAACAGGATCAGAAAGTTGTGGCAAGAAAAAAAATGGATAGCAAATTAAAAAAAACAAGAAACAAATGAGAAATAAATTCAGAATTGAGCCGCTGCTGCAAAAGGCTGCCGACTTGTGTGGCGCCGGATAAATTAACCTACACAGTCATGGCAACTTTATGATAAAATTTTTTTAAGCATTAAATCTTCATTATCATGTTGGGGCGGCACGGTGGCGGAGTGGTTAGCACTGCGGCAGCACAGCAACTCACCCTTGGCCTGGGGATCCTGGGTTCGATCCCAGCCCCCGACCAACAGTGATCTGTGTGGAGTTTGCATGTTCTTCCCATGTCTGCGTGGGTTTACTCCAGGATTTCTTCGGTTTCCTCCCACATGCCAAAAATATGCAAGTTAGGTTAATTGGCATCAAACTGGGGATTCTAAATTGTCCTTAGGTATGACTGTAAAAGTGAATGGTTGTCTGTCTCTCTGTGTTGGCCCTGCGATGGACTGGCGATCTGTCCAGGGTGTACCCTGCCTCTTGCCCAAAGATGCTGGGATAGGCTCCAGCCCCCCCGCGATGAAGATGAATGAATGAATGAATGAATATTATGTTTTTCTAGTCAAATTTGTTGTTTTTCACTTCCTTGTTTTGTCCAGGGAACACTGTGGTGACTGACAGGTCGTGGTGCCCTGTATTATCCAATCAGCATGGTTGTGGTGCCGTGTATTATCCAATCAGCCTAGCCGTTATGTTGTGTATTATCCAATCAGCATGGAGTCAATCAGACACAGAGCGGTGGCTAAACTTGTATGGATTAAAAATTACATATTTTGACTGAGCGACTCCATACTTGGGGATGCACACTCTCGTAACCTCAGCAAAACACCTATAAAACCTTAGGTCAGTCTGACGAACGGTTCAAAAGCGATGCGTGGAACAGATAGACACACACACACAGACAGAGATTTCATGCATTTATAGTAGATGGATGAACACTGCTTACTTGAACAGAAAATGGACAGAAAAATATTTATACAAAAACTGTGTTGAGATTTCATTGGCAGTGAGTATAAGTTATGCTTTCTAAAGAAGACTAGGATGTTTGGGGGCTCATAATGCCACCCTCATAGATCGTCACCTTATCGTGGTGGGGGGGGTTTGTGTGCCCCAGTGATCCCAGGAGCTATGTTGTCCAGGGCAATTTGCCTCTGATAGGGTCACCCAAGACAAACTGGTCCTGGGTGAAGGGCCAGACTAAGAACGATCCAACAGACTCTCATGATAAATTCTATATCAAGGATTCAGTGTACCCCGCCCGGTATGGGGTTACCGGGGCCCCACCCTGGAGCCAGGTGTGGGGGAGGGGCTTGAAGGCTAGCGTCTGGTGGCCGGGTTTCCACCCATGGGACCCGGCCAGGCTCAGCCCGAAGGAGTTACATGGGTCCGCCCTCCAGTGGGCTCACTACCTGCAGGAGGGATCATGGGGGTCCGGTGCTATGTGGATTAGGTGGCAGTCAAAGGCGGAGACCTTGGCGAACTGATCCCAAGCTTTCTAAACTGGCTTTTGGTACGTGGAATGTCACTTCTCTGGTGGGGAAGGAGCCTGAGCTGGTGTACGAGGTTGAGAGATACCGGCTAGGTATAGTCGGCCTCACCTCAACACACAGCTCCAGTTCCGGAACCAGTCTCCTGGAGAGGGGCTGGAGCTTGGCCTTTTCTGGAGTTACCCCGGGCAAGAGGCGACGAGCAGGGGTGCGTATTCTTGTATCCCCCCACCTTGCTGCCTCTATATTGGAGTTTTCCCCGGTGGACGAAAGGGTTGCTTCCCTGCGCCTTCAGGTTGGGAAATGGGTCCTGACCATTATTTGTGCCTATGCACCAAATGATGTTTCAGAGTACCCACCCTTTTTGGAGTCTGTGACTGGGGTGCTGGAGGGTGCTCCTCTTGGAGACTCCATTGTCCTACTGGGGGACTTCAATGCGCACGTGGGCAACGACAGTGAAACCTGGAGGGGGGTGATTGGGAGGAATGGCCTGCCCGATCTGAACCCGAGTGGTGTTCAGTTATTGGACTTCTGTGCTAACCACAGTTTGTCCATAACGAACACCATGTTCAAGCGTAAGGGTGTCCATATGTGCACCTGGCACCAGGACACCCTAGGTCGCAGGTTGATGATCGATTTTGTTATTGTGTCATCAGACCTGCGACCGTATGTCTTGGACACCCGGGTAAAGAGAGGTGCAGAGCTGTCAACTGATCACTACCTGGTGGTGAGTTGGATTCGATGGCAGGGGAGGAAGCCATTCAGACCTGGTAGACCCAAACATATAGTGAGGGTGTGCTGGGAACGTCTGGCTGAGGCCCCTGTCCGGGAAGTCTTCAACTCCCACCTCCGGAAGAACTTCAACCACATTCCGAGGGAGTCTGGGGACATGGAGTCTGAATGGGCCATGTTCTCCACCTCTGTTGTTTTTTTTCCACAATATTTTTATTGAACCTTTTTTTTTTTACGAACATTACACAAACAATCAAACACTAACACTAAAGTAATTTAAAAATAAACACTAACTACAAGAAAAAAAAAATCTACTAAAAACACCAACAACCACTAACAAAGGCAAGTCATCAACAATGCTCCTCTGTTTAGTCTAGGCAATCCATTACATAAGTGTACATATTATACATTCACCAATTTGGAATTTACAAGGTCCACACACATCATTCACCACCTTCTTCAGAAGTTATGTTTAATTTCTTTACATAATCAATGAAAGGTCTCCATATATTCTCAAACACATTTTCCTTTGATTTCAGTATGTATGTTATTCTTTCTAGTGGAAGGTTTGTTAACGTCTGTCTTAACCACTGAGTCACATCTGGTCTATGAGTCTTTTTCCACAGTAGTGCAATACATTTTTTGGCATTAAGCAAACTGAGGTCTATGAATGCTCTTTCACTCTTATTAAAGTTATGCTTTTCTGGATACAGACCCAACAAAAACAGTGTAGGGTTCAATATGAATTGTTTTGAAATTATTTTTTCAATTGTTACCCTCACCTCTTCCCAAAACATTTTAATTTTTCTACATTCCCATAAACAATGAAATAGGGTTCCTTTACTTTCCATACATTTTGTGCATGTATCTGGTATGTTTTTGTTATATCTATTTAACTCCTCCGGTGTAACATACATCCGCATTAACCATTTGAAATGTATCAATTTAAGGCGTACATTTATTGATTTGGTTTGAGCTTCTGTACAAGCCAATTCCCATTGTTCCTCTGAAATTTCAGTTTGCAGGTCTTCTTTCCAATAATTCAGTCTTTTCTGTGAGTTTTCACTTGAGGATAGTGTCGATGAGTTATAAAACTCTGAAATAATACCCTTTCTCTTACTATCTTTCGTCAAAATTTTTTCCAAGGATGAATAAGTAGGTCGGGTGAGAGCATTATTTTGATTTGATCGAATAAAATTCCTAAGCTGGAGATATTTAAAAAAATGTGTTCTATTAAGATTAAATTTGATCCTCAGTTCTTCAAAAGACATTATGTTATCTGAACGTGACAAATATAAGTCTTGAATCTTTTGAATCCCTTTTAAATTCCATACTTTAAATACAGCATCCGCTCTCCCTGGTGTAAAATATTGATTACCCCATATTGGGCTAAATTGCGACAATAAGTGTGGTTCTTTTAAATATTTTTTAGTTTCACACCATATTTTGATCATATGCTTTACAATTGGATTTTTAACTTGTTTCTGTAATTTTTTAGCCGAGTCTGAGTATATGAATAAGGGAAGAGGTAAAGGTAAATTGTATGATTCCATTTCAGTCCAGTGAGGGAGATCATTTGATGAAAAATAATATGTCATAGACCTCAGTTGTGCTGACCAGTAATACAACATAAAGTTTGGACATTTCAGACCTCCACGATCAAATGGTAAATATAGTAAGGACAGACGGAATCTAGCCTTCCTATTGTTCCATATAAATTCCACTAACTTTTTTTTTAATTCTTGAGAATAGATCTGAAGGTGGTGGTAAAGGAATGTATTGAAATAAATAAAGTATTTTGGGTAAGATATTACTTTTAAGTATATTAATTCTCCCGATCATCGACATTGGTAGTGACATCCATCTCTGAAGTAACTCATTAATATCTGTCATTGAGGCTTCATAGTTGGCACTGGCGACTGATTCTAGCTTAGGCACAATTTGAATTCCTAAATATTTAAACTGATTTACAACATTGAATTGATTTACCTCAGGATCTGGGTGAGTTCTCTGGGTCTCATTTAGCATTAATATTGAAGATTTAGTTTTATTTATTTTATATCCTGATATTTCCCCAAAGTTCTTTATTAAATTTAACAAGGTCGGAATTGATTTTTTTTAAAAATTCAACATAAAATTATGTCATCGGCATACTGGGAGATTTTATGTTCTGTTGGTCCTACTTTAATTCCATATATTTGTGGATGTAAACGTACTGCCATCGCTAAAAGTTCAATTGCCATAGTAAACAGTAAAGGTGAAAGTGGACAGCCTTGTCGACATCCTCTACTGATTTTTATCGATTTTGAGATATTACTGTTTGTAAGGATTTCTGCTGTAGCATTATTGTATATTATCTGAACCCATTTTATGAAATTATTTCCAAGTCTAAACTTTTGGAGGACTTCAAAAAGAAAGGGCCATTCGACCCTATCAAAGGCCTTTTCGGCGTCCAATGATAGGAGAGCTGTATCCGGTGCTTCTTTTTTTTTTTTTAACAAACATGATACAAACAATCAAACACTAACACTAAAGTACTACAAAAAAAGAAAAAAATGCACTAAAAACACCAACAACCACCAACAAAATCAAGTCTTTAACAATGCTCCTCTGTTTAGTCTAGACAATCCAATACATAAGTATACATATTATGTTCACCAGTTTGGAATTTACAAGGTCCACACACATCATTCACCTTCTTCTTCAAGAGTTATGTTTAAATTTTTTACATAATCAATAAAAGGTCTCCATATATTCTCAAACACAATTTCCTTTGATTTCAGTATATATGTTATTCTTTCTAATGGAAGGTTTGTTAACATCTGTCTTAACCACTGAGTCACATCTGGTCTATGAGTCTTTTTCCATAATAGTGCAATACATTTTTTGGCATTAAGCAAACTGAGGTCTATGAATGTTCTTTCACTTTTATTAAAATTATGCTTTTCTGGGTACAGACCCAACAAAAACAGTTTAGGATTCAATATGATTTGTTTTGAGATTATTTTTTCAATTGTTACCCTCACCTCTTCCCAAAACATTCTTAAACTCCTCCGGTGTAACATACATCCGCATTAACCATTTGAAATGTATCAATTTAAGGCGTGCATTTATTGATTTGGTTTGAGCTTCTGTACAAGCCAATTCCCATTGTTCCTCTGAAATTTCAATTTGCAGATCTTCTTTCCAGTAGTTTAATCTTTTCAGTGAATTTTCACTTGAAGATAGTGTCAATGAGTTATAAAACTCTGAAATAATACCCTTTCTTTTACTATCTTTCATCATCATTTTTTCCAAGGATGAATAAATAGGTCGAGTGAGAGCTTTATTTTGATTTGATCGAATAAAGTTTCTAAGTTGAAGATATTTCAAAAAATGTGTTCTATTGAGATTAAATTTGATCCTCAGCTCTTCAAAAGACATTATGTTGTCTGCACATGGCAAATATAAATCCTGAATCTTTTGTATCCCTTTTAAATTCCATACTTTAAATACAGCGTCCGCTCTCCCTGGTTTAAAATATTGATTACCCCATATTGGACTAAATTGTGACAATAACTGTGGTTCTTTTAAATAGTTTTTAGCTTCACACCATATTTTGATCATATGCTTTACAAATGGATTTTTAACTTGTTTTTGTAATTTTTTTGCCGAATCTGAGTATATGAATATGGGAAGAGGTAAAGGTAAATTGTATGATTCCATTTCAGTCCAGTGAGGGAGATCATTTGATGAAAAATAATATGTCATAGACCTCAGTTGTGCCGACCAATAATACAACATAAAATTTGGACATTTCAGACCTCCACGATCAAATGGTAAATATAATAAAGACAAACGTAATCTAGCCCTCCTGTTGTTCCATATAAATTCCACTAACTTTTTTTTTATTCTTGAGAATAGATCTAAAGGTGGTGATAAGGGAATGTATTGAAATAAATAAAGTATTTTAGGTAAAATATTACTTTTAAGTATATTGATTCTCCCGATCATCGACATTGGTAGTGACATCCATCTCTGAGTTAACTCATTGATATCTGACATTAAGGCTTCATAGTTGACACTGGCGACTGATTCTAGCTTAGGCATAATTTGGATTCCTAAATATTTAAACTGATTTACAACATTGAATTGATTTACCTCAGGGGCTGGGTAATTTCTCTGGGTCTCATTTAGCATTAATATTGAAGATTTAGTTTTATTTATTTTATATCCTGATATTTCCCCAAAATTCTTTATTAAATTCAACAAGGTTGGAATTGATTTTTTTAGATTCGACATAAACAAAATTATATCATCGGCGTACAGGGAGATTTTATGTTCTGTTGGTCCAACTTTAATTCCATATATTTGTGAATGTAAACGTATCGCTATCGCTAAAGGTTCAATTGCCATAGTAAACAGTAAAGGTGAAAGTGGACAGCCTTGTCGACATCCTCTATTGATTTTTATTGGTTTTGAAATATTGTTATTTGTTAGGATTTCTGCTGTAGCATTATTGTATATTATTTGAACCCATTTTATGAAATTATTTCCAAGTCCAAACCTTTGTAGGACTTCAAAAAGAAAGGGCCATTCAACTCTATCAAAGGCCTTTTCGGCGTCCAATGATAGGAGAGCTGTATCCGGTGCTTCTTTATTAAAATAAATAATATTAAATAGTCTTCTTACATTATGGAAGCCTTGTCTACCCTTTATAAAGCCATTCTGATCTCGATTAATAATATTTGGTAAAATTTCTTGTATTCGTCTTGCTAAAATTTTACAGATTATCTTAAGGTCGGCGTTTAATAGGCTTATTGGTCTCATATTTTCACATTTATTAGAGGGCTTACCTGATTTTGGCAGCAGTATAATTAAGGCATTATTTATGTATGATGGTAAATTATTATTTTGAAATGCTTCTAAAACCATTTCCAAAAAAGGTTTTATTAATTTATTCTTAAATTTTTTATAAAGGTCAACTGGAAGACCATCTGGTCCTGCACTTTTTCCTGATTTCATATTATCAATGGCTAGCCCAACTTCTTCTTGACTAATTTTAGACTCCAATATCTCCCTGTTTTCATTTGGAATACACGGTATAGATAGTTCGTTCAAAAACCCATTTAGTTTTGTTAAATCAGGTTCATTTTTGGTATCATATAATTTTTCATAGTAATCTCTAAAGGCTCTATTAATTTCTAAAGGATCTATAACTACCTGTCCGTTACTTATAATACTGGTAATTGGTGTTTTAATTTCCAATTGTTTAATCTGCCATGCTAATAATTTTCCTGATTTTTCACCTTGTTCATAAAAAGATTGTTTCAATCTTAGAAGACTCGAGGCAGCTCTATTCGCTGATTTTTTGTCGTATTCAGCTCTCAAAATCAGTAATTCATTCTCCAACCTTAGGTCACTTCCTGCATACACTTTTTCCTGAAGACTTTTTATTTTATGTTCCAATTTAGCTCTCTCCTCTCGAGTCTTCTTAGATTTTGATCCTGTATAACTAATAATATGTCCCCTAATAAAAGCTTTGAAAGCCTCCCACTTTACACATGCTGATGTTTGTGTAGTATTGATGTCAAAGAACTCGTCTATCTGTTTTTCTATATACTTGACAAATTCCTCATCCTGAAGCCATTTATGCTGAAATTGCCATCTACCTGATTCCTTTGTCAGTTTTTTATCTACATATATTAGACAACAGGGTGCATGATCAGAGATCACGATGTTATCATAAAAGCAGTTTTGAATCTTGGACCTTAATTCTGTGGAAATCAAAAAATAATCAATACGTGAGAATGTCTTGTAGGTACTGGAATAACAAGAATAGGCTTTAACTTGTGGTTTCATTTCTCTCCATATATCTAACAATCTCAATTCTTTCATAAAATGATTAATAGTCATCCTACATCCAATGTGCGTACAATCCAGTCCTGTTGATCTATCCACACCTGGATTCAATGTACAATTAAAATCCCCTGCTATTATATGTTGCCCTGTAAGTGATGATAAGATGAGAAATAAATTAGCAAAGAACTTCTGATCATCTATATTGGGACCATATAAGTTCACAAGATTTATATTTTCTAATAGCAAAGAACCTTGAATGATTACATATCTTCCAAATTTGTCTCCAATTACATTTTTCACTTGAAAAGGAACTGATTTATGTATGAGAGTCATAACTCCCCTGGCTCGGGATGAAAATGAAGAGGTGAATACACTTCCCTGCCATCTACTCCTAATTCTTTTAACATCCTCCTCTATCAGATGAGTTTCTTGTAAAAACACAATTCTTGAACCCATGTCCTTTATTTTATTCATAACTTGTTTAAGTTTTTTTAAATTTTGTAGACCTCTGCAATTCCATGAAGTTAAGTTAAGATTAACACTTTGGTCCATGATCAATAGAGAGTTTGGGATTACCTTGCAGTGTAAACATGCTCATACAGAGAAGCAAAAACATGAGTGGTTGAACATTCATCCTACAAACTACACACAAACAAATTTCCCCTTCCCACACTTGTGGCAAACCCCCCAAAATCAAAAGAAAAATTCTGTCTCCCGATATAGCCATCGACCGTTCCACACCCACGGGGAACAGCCTAAGCCACTCCTTCTTCATCCTCCCAATCACCCTAACTCTACTGCTTTTAATGACGTAACATTAACTCTCCTCTGTAGTTTTCCAACTTAACTCCAAAATTTTTAACAACTTTGTACATCATAGTTTTTTTTTTTTGTTTGTTTTGTTTTTGTTTTGTTTTTTTAATATATAATACAATCTATATTTTGTAACCTTACTATTTACTTCAAGTCAGTCAGATGCCTGTGCAAATGCTTAATTATTCTACCTTATATTTTGTTCATGCTTAGCTCCCACCAGTCTCTTCTTCTTTGATCTTCTTGATGAACTCCTGCGCCTCCTCTGGGGTCTTGAAGATGTGGGTTCTGCCCTCATACGTGGTCAGCAGTCTCGCAGGATAGATCACACCATGACGAATCCCAAGGTTGCGCAGCTCCTCACGTACGGGATCAAACTGCTTCCTCAATTGCTGGATTCCTGTGGCCAAATCTGGGTAGAACCGCACCTGCTGGTCCTGGTGTTTAATCTCCCCCTTAGCTCGTGCAGCGTTGAAGATCTTCATCCTGTCTCTGTTGCTAAGAAACTTCATAATTAAGGTCCTCGGCGGTCCCTTATCTCTCCGTGGGCCAATGCGATGTGCTTTTTCCAGAACCACTGCTGATTGCAACTCCTCGCTGCCCAGCACCTCCGGAATCCACTTTTCCAGAAAGGAACATACGTCCCGACCTTCTGATTCCTCTGGAAGACCCACCAGCCTCAAATTATTCTGTCTCGACCGAGATTCCAAATCCAAAATATTATCTTCCAGAGATTTATTTTTTTTTTCCAAAGTGCGCACCTTTAATTGAAGACGGGTGACGTCATCTTCAGCACTAGCGAGACGGAGCTCCATCTGCGCCGTTCGTTCTACACAGTCACCCAATTCCTTTCTTATTCCTTCCAACGCTGTCATAATCCCATCAAATCTAGAGGAAAAGTCCGCTCTCATTGAACTCATGGCAGCCATCAGCGCATCTGCGCCATTCCCCGCAGATATCGCACCGTTGCCAGCCTCCTCCGCCATATATGGAGTTTTGTTTGCTGCGTCACAGACCTGAAAGTCCGTTAATTTGGACTGTTTCGGCGGCTCGCTTTTTCCTTTTCCTAGTTTTCCAGCCTTAGGCTTCGCCGACATATCCTCGCCCAAATGCTGGGATACGTTCTGTCCCAAATGAGAGAGTTATTTGCTGATTTTTTTTCTCCAGGAGCAGAGCAGAGCGAGACACGTCCGTCCTACGTGGCAGCCATAACCGGAAGTGATCCGGTGCTTCTTTATTAGAATAAATAATATTAAATAGTCTTCTTACATTATGGAAGCCTTGTCTTCCCATTATAAAGCCATTCTGATCTCGGTAAATAATATTTGGTAATATTTCTTGTCGTCGTCTTGCTAAAATTTTACAGATTATCTTAAGGTCAGCATTTAATAGGCTTATTGGTCTCATGTTTTCACATTTATTAGAGGGTTTACCTGGTTTTGGCAGCAGTATAATTAAGGCATTATTCATGTATGGTGGTAAATTACTATTTTGAAATGCTTCTAAAACCATTTCCAAAAGTGGTTTTATTAATTTATTCTTAAATTTTTTATAGAGGTCAACTGGAAGACCATCTGGTCCTGCACTTTTTCCTGATTTCATATTATCAATGGCTAGCCCAACTTCTTCTTGACTAATTTTAGACTCCAGTATCTCCCTGTTTTCATTTGGAATACACGGTATAGATAATCCGTTCAAAAACCCATTTAGTTTTGTTAAGTCAGTTTCATTTTTTGTATCATATAGTTTTTCATAATAATCTCTAAAGGCACTATTAATTTCTAAAGGATCTACAACTGCCTGTCCGTTACTTATAATACTGGTAATTGGTGTTTTAAATTCTAATTGTTTAATCTGCCATGCCAATAATTTTCCTGATTTTTCACCTTGTTCATAAAAAGTTTGCTTCAATCTTAGAAGACTCAAGGCAGCTCTACTTGCTGATTTTTTTTTTTTTTGTCATATTCAGCTCTCAGAATCAGTAATTCGTTCTCTAACTTTGGGTTACTTACTGCATACACTTTTTCTTGAAGAATTTTTATTTTACGTTCCAATTGGACTCTCTCCTCTCGAGTCTTCTTAGATTTTGAACCTGTATAACTAATAATATGCCCCCAAATAAAAGCTTTGAAAGCCTCCCACTTTATACATGCTGATGTTTGTGTAGTATTGATATCAAAGAACTCATCTATCTGTTTTTCTATGTACTTAACAAATTCCTCATCCTGAAGCCATTTATGCTGAAATTGCCACCTACCTGGATCCTTTGTCAATTTCTTATCTACATATATTAGACAGCAGGGTGCATGATCAGATATCACGATGTTGTCATAGAAACAGTTTTGATTCTTGGACCTTAATTCTGTGGAGATCAAAAAATAGTCAATACGCGAGAATGTCTTGTAGGTATTAGAATAACAAGAATAGGCTTTGACTTGTGGTTTCATTTCTCTCCATATATCTAGCAATCTCAATTCTTTCATAAAATGATTAATGGTCATCCTGCATCCATTGTGCGTACAGTCCAGTCCTGTTGATCTATCTATACTGGGATTCAGTGTACAATTAAAGTAAGAAATAAATTAGCGAAGAAGTTTTGATCATCTATATTGAGACCGTATAAGTTCATCAGATTTATATTTTCTAATAACAAAGATACTTGGATGATTAGATATCTTCCTAATTTGTCTCCAATTACATTTTTCACTTGAAATGGGACTGTTTTATGTATGAGAGTCATAACTCCCCTGGCTCGGGATGAAAATGATGAGGTGAACACATTTCCCTGCCATCTTCTCCTAATTCTTTTTACATCCTCCTCTATTAGATGAGTTTCTTGTAAAAACACAATTTTTGAACCTGTCTTTTATTTTATTCATAACTTAAGTTTTTTTTTAGATTTTGTAGACCTCTGCAATTCCATGAAGTTAAATTAAGATTAATGATCAATAAGGAGTTTGAGATTACCTTGCAATATAAACATGCTCATACAGAGAAGCAAAAACATGGATGGTTGAACATTCATCCTACAAACTACACAAAAACAAATTCCCTTTCCCCACATTCGTGGTAATCCCCCCCCCTCAAAATGAAAAAAAATTTCTGTCTCCCGTTATAGCTAGTGACTGTTCCACACCTGCGAGGATCAGTCAAGCCACTCTCTCTTTCTCCTCTCAATCACCCTGACTCTACTACTTTTTAATGACATGACATTAACTCTCTTCTGTAGTTTTTCCAACATAACTCCAAAATTTTATAACAACTTTGTACATCATAACTTTTTTTTTTTTTTTAATATAATACAATCTATATTTTGTAGACATGCTATATGTTTCAGATCAGTCAGATGCCTGTGCAAATGCTTAAATATTCTACCTTTATATCTTGTTCATGCTTCATGCTTAGCTCCCATCAGTCTCTCCTTGGATCTGCTTGATAAGCTCCTGCGCCTCCTGAGGGGTCTTGAAGATATGGGTTCTCCCTTTATATGTGACCAGCAGTCTTGCCGGATGAATCACTCCGTGACGAATCCCGAGGTTGCGCAGCTCTTTACGGGCGGGGTCAAACTGTTTCCTTAATTGTTGAATTCCTGTGGCCAAATCTGGGTAGAACCGCACCTGTTGATCCTGGTATTTAATTTCTCCTTTAGCTCGCGCCGCGTTGGTGACCGTCATCTTGTCTCTGTAGCTGAGGAACTTCATAATCAGCGTCCTCGGTGGTGTCTTATTATCTCTCGGTGGGCCGATTCGGTGAGCGCTCTCTAAGATGACCGATGCCTGCAGATCCGCGTTGTTCAGCGCTTCTGGAATCCACTTTCCCAAAAAGGAACATGTATCCCGTCCCTCCGCTCCCTCCGGGAGGCCCACCAGCCTCAAATTATTCCGTCGTGACCGGGATTCTAAGTCCAGGACATTATCTTCCAGACGTTTATTTTTTAATTCCAATGTTTGCACCTTTAATTGTAGGCTGGTGACGTCATCTTCAGCGCTGGAGATTCGGAGCTCCGCCTGCGATACTCGCTCCATATAGTCGCTTATTTCTTTTCTCATTCCTTCTATCGCTGCTATAATCCCATCAAATTTAGACGAAAAGTCTGCTCTCATGGAGCTGATGGCAGCAAGTACCGCACTCGTGCCCTCCTCAGCAGTCACCGCTCCGCCGCTAGCTCCATCCTCCGCCATTGTCTTTGGAGATTTTTCTGCTTCGTCATGAGCGTGGAAGTCTGTTAGCTTGGATTGTTTTGACGAATCACTTTTTCCTCCGCCTAATTTCCCAGCCTTGGTCTTGACCATATCCGTGCCTAAACGCTGGGATAGGTTTTTGTTCCAACTGAGAGAGTTTTGGCCTACTTTTTATTTTTAGGAGCAGAGCAGTGTGAAACACGTCTTCCTACGTGGCTGCCATAACCGGAAGTCTCCACCTCTGTTGTTGATGCGGCGGCCCAGAGCTGCAGCCGCAAGGTGGTCGGTGCATCTCGTGGTGGCAACCCCCGAACCAAGTGGTGGACACCAGTGGTGAGGGGGGCCATTAAGCTGAAGAAGGAGTCCTATCAAGCTTGGTTTGCTTGTGGGACTCCCGAAGCAGCTGAGGTATACCGACAGGCCAAGCGGAGTGCAGCTCGGGTGGTTGCTGAAGAAAAAACCCGGGTATGGGAGGAGTTCAATGAGGCCATGGAACAAGACTTTAGGTCGGCCTCAAAGAGATTCTGGCAAACTGTCCGGCAGCTCAGGAGGGGAAAGCAGCTCCCTGTCCACACCGTGTATGGTGCGGATGGGACACTGTTGACTTCAACTGGGGATCTCGTTGGGCGGTGGAAGGAATACTTCGAGGATCTTCTCAATCCCACTGATACACCTTCCACAGAGGAAGCAGGGTTTGGGGACGAGGGGGATGACTCGCCTATCACAGGGACTGAGGTCGCCAAGGTGGTTAAAAATCTCCTTGGTGGCCGGGCCCCGGGGGTGGACGAGATTCCCCCTGAGTACCTCAAGGCCCTGGATGTTGTTGGGCTGTCATGGTTGACACGCCTCTGCAACATTGCGTGGAGTTCGGGGGCAGTGCCTTTGGCATGGCAAACCGGGATGGTGGTTCCCGTCTTCAAAAAAGGGGACCGGAGGGTGTGCTCCAACTTTAGAGGGATCACACTCCTCAGCCTCCCTGGGAAGGTCTATGCCAAGGTACTGGAGAGGAGAGTCCGGCCGTTGGTCGAACCTCGGATTCAGGAGGAGCAATGTGGTTTTCGTCCTGGCCGTGGCACATCGGACCAGCTCTTTACCCTCTCGAGAATTCTTGAGGGTTCGTGAGAGTTTGCTCAACCAGTTTACATGTGTTTTGTGGACTTGGAGAAGGCATTTGACCGCGTCCCTCGTGGTTTTTTGTGGGGGGTGCTTCGGGAGTATGGGGTATCGGGCTTGTTGTTACGAGCTATTCGGTCTCTGTATGACCGTTATAAAAGTTTGGTTCGTATTGCCAACACTCGGTCGGAGTCATTCCCAGTGAGAGTTGGACTCCGCCAGGGCTGCCCTTTGTCACCGATCCTGTTCATAATTTTTAGGGACGGGATTTGTAGGCGCAGCCAGGGAATGGAGGGCGTCATGCTTGGTGACCATAGGATCTCATCGCTGTTGTTTGCAGATGATGTTGTCCTGTTGGCTTCATCCAGCAATGACCTACAGCTCTTGCTGGGACGGTTTGCCGCTGAGTGTGAAGTGGCTGGGGTGAGAATCAGCACCTCCAAGTCCGAGTCCATGGTCCTCAGCCGGAAAAAGGTGGATTGTCCTCTCTGGGTTGGGGACAGGCTCCTGCCCCAAGTGGAGGAGTTGAAGTATCTTGGGGTCTTGTTCACGAGTGAGGGGAAAATGGAGCGAGAGATTGACAGACGGATTGGAGCAGCATCTGCAGTGATGCGGACGTTGTACCGGTCTGTTGTGGTGAAAAGGGAGCTGAGTTCTAAGGCAAAGCTGTCGATTTACCAGTCAGTCTACATTCCTACTCTCACCTATGGTCATGAGCTTTGGGTAATGACCGAAAGAACAAGATTGCGGATACAAGCGACTGAAATGAGCTTTCTCCATAGGATTGCTGGACTCACCCTCAGAGATGGGGTGAGGAGCTCAGTCATCCGGGAGAGGCTCAGAGTAGAACCGCTGCTCCTCCACATTGAAAGGAGTCAGTTGAGGTGGTATGGGCATCTGATTAGGATGCCTCCTGGACGCCTCCCACTTGAGGTGTTTCAGGCACGTCCCACTGGGAGGAGACCCCGGGGCAGACTCAGGACTCGGTGGAGAGACTATGTCTCCCAGCTGGTCTGGGAACGCCT
The DNA here is from genome assembly GCA_020510985.1 of Pholidichthys leucotaenia. Classification (NCBI taxonomy): domain Eukaryota; kingdom Metazoa; phylum Chordata; class Actinopteri; order Cichliformes; family Pholidichthyidae; genus Pholidichthys; species Pholidichthys leucotaenia. The sequence continues at coordinate 290,708,682 of CM035843.1, forward strand.
TGGTATCCTCTCTGAAGAGCTGGAGCAGGTGGCTGGGGAGAGGGAAGTCTGGGTTTCTCTGACTGAACTGCTGCCTCTGCAACCCGGACCGCCGGAAAAGCGGTAGAAGATGGATGGATGGATGGCTCATAATGCTGTCCTCAACTGTCAGTATCAGATTGGGACTTGGCATCTGCCTGTCCTCAATCTTAAATGACTGATCGGATCAGGGACAAAAGTCATGATCAGGGCATCCCTGTACTGAAGTTATTTTTTAAATTGTACTACACACTAAATGTTATCAGATAACACATGATGCAATTTTCTGTCACAAGGGTATCTCTTTGGCCTCATTTTCTTCATGCTGAAGTGCTGTTTAGGCAGACAGAAATCCTAAGGAATTTAAGTGCAAAAAATATGCAATGGTTTATCACAAGAACGAAAACAAAGTTCAAGTATGGTCCAGTTTAAAAAAAAAAAAAAAAAAAAAAAAGTCAAAACAATATTTGAGGTATACAAATGAGGAAATGGTTTGACTGTTACTGGGTGTTCACATGGAGTTGTGTGTTGTTTTTAAATAAAGATTTGTAACAGTTGATTATTCTGTATTTGGATATGGGAATGTATTGGCGGATATTTGATAACAGTCTCATTCTGTATGATTTATGTGTAATGGTAGTAATTCAGTTCAACTTAACTAGTGCATTGCCCATGGAACGCAAGTATTCCTGTCTGAAACGGGTATCCCAATTAGGCTTTACAGGCCCAGATGTAGGCTGTGTTTGAAAGTGAAATACAAAGAGGTGTAGGCTATACAGGTACATCCCAAAAAATTAGAATATCATGAAAAAGCTCAATATTTTTTGTTGCTCATTTCAGAAAGGGAAACCCATATATTATAGAGTCATTACACAGAGAGGGATCTATTTCAAGTGTTTATTTATTTTAATTTTGATGATTATGGCATATAGCCCATGAAAACCCCAAATTCAGTTTCTCAAAAAATTAGAATATTACATAAAATTAATTTTAAAAAATAGTTTTTTAATAGAAATGCTGGCCAACTTAAAAGTATGTCCATGTACACACTCAATACTTGGTCTGGGCAAATTTTGGATTGATTGCTGTATCAATGTGGCGTGGTATGGAGGTCATCAGCCTGTGGTACTGCTGAGGTGTTATGAAGATCCAGGTTGCTTTGATAGTGACCTTCAGCTCGTCTGGATTGTTGGGTCTGGTGTCTCTCCTCTTCCTCTTGACAATACTCCATAGATTTTCTATGGGATTTAGGTCAGGAGAGTTTGCTGGCCAATCAAACACAGTGATACCATGGTCATTAAACCAGGTTTTGATACTTTTGGCAGTGGGGGGTGGGGTGCCAAGTCCTGCTGGAAAATGAAATCAGTTTCTCCATAAAGCTCGTCAGCAGAGGGAAGCATGAAGTGCTCTAAAATTTCCTGGTAGACGACTGCGCTGGCTTTGGTCTTGATAAAACACAGTGGACCAACACCAGCAGAAGACATGGTTCCTCAGATCATTACTGACTGGAAACTTCACACTAAACCTCAAGCAACTTAGATTCTGTGCCTCTCCACTCTTTCTCCAGACTCTGGGACTTTGATTTCCAAATGAAATGCAACATTTACCTTTATCTGAACAGAGGTCATCTGCTGGTGTTTGTCCACTGTGTTTTATCAATACCAAAGTCTTGCCTTTATATAAAGGTAAGTACAGGTTTTTACTTAGCACCTGATAGAGAGAAACGGATGCCATTTTCGGATTCAGTGGTGCAAAAATGTCTTAAATCAATTGAAAAAACACAGACAACTTACAAAAAAAACATTTTTGTAACCCTGTGTAATTCTTTATTGCAATAGATTTTTATATTTTGTGATACGATCTACCTTTATGATCTTCAGCCATCTTTTTTGCCATACCTCAATTCCTTTTTTCTTGATGACTGCTTTCCCTTCACCTTTTCCAAGAGACAGTGGTATAGTTATTTCTTTCCCAAGAGCACTTTTTGCTAATTTGTCTGCATAGTCATTCCCTTTCAACCTTCATGTGCAGGAACCCAACAAAACTGAACTTCTCCACCACCCCTGTGTACCCTAAATAAACTGTGATATAGCTCAATCACCAAATCTTCCCTTGTAGATTTTAGTGTCTGTATGGTTTTTAAAGCTGCAAGCGAGTCTGTGCACACCACCACCCGGTCCGGTCTGACCTCCTCCACCCACTGCAAAGCAATAATTATTGCCACCATCTCTGCTGTAAACACGGATGTATTGTTGGAGAGTTTTTTTGCGATGGTCACTTTAAACTCTGGAATGTGTACTCCCAACTCCAACAGAGCCCTCTTTATTCTTTGAACTGTCAGTATAGAGCTGTAAGAAATTATAGTAATTGTTCCTGAGGTAAATGCTTGTTTTCACACCAACATCACTTATATGCCAATCCTTTTTCCTCATTAGCAGACCAGCATCTACTTCTATTCCCGGAAACAGCCAAGGGGGCACATTACTCACTGGACTGGACTTAGCTATATCAATAGTGTGTAGCCCATATATTCTGGCTTTTCTTTCAATTGTCCACCCAAACCCGTGTCCCTGGAAGTTAGAATATTCCCAGTAGTCTTGTAGTGTTGTTTTTGAAATATTTGCTTCCTCACTTCCTTTCAGCTTGATCCAGTATGATAATGCAAGTTTCTCTTCTGAAATCCGTTGGCATTTCTCCTGCTTCTATTAAAACGGCATTGTTTGGTGTTGTTTTGACAGCTCCAATGCACAGGCAAAGCGCTCTATGCTGCATTCTATTTTTTTTTAAGTCCTCTTTGCCGCTGCTCCATAAATCATGCATCCGTAGTCAATTGTCGATTGCATTAGTGCTCTGTAAATGTCAATTAATGCCTGTTTATCTGCACCCCATTCGTCTCCAGCTACAGCTTTTATGAGATTAATGACTTTTTTGCACTTTGTCTCCAGATTTTCAACATGAACTCTCCATGTGTATTAGGGATGATGGGCATAATTAACCGATTAACCGATAATTGATCATTAAGAATTTCACCGAGGAAGTTCATTTTCGTCGACAAACCAATTTTTTTTTTTAAACAATCCGAATGTAGGTTATTAGGCCTAGTGCACGGCCGTCCTCAAACAATGCAATGCATTTAACTGTGCCACTGGCAAAATTTGGGCACCAGGGGGCAACATTACACCATCGCCGTACCCTGGCGTGCCTCAGTTGATACATGCGAGCTTCCGTAGGTCAATCACCAAATTAGCTAATAGGTACTTGTGCATCCCGGCCACGTCTGTCCCATCCGAACGGGTTTTTTCAGCGGCAGGACTGACAGTGACCAGAATTCGGTCACGTCTGACGCCAGAGCATGTAAATATGCTCATCTTTTTAAACAAAAATGGGTAGCCGTCTCTGTAATAATACTGGCGTCGTGATGCTATCCTGATAATTGGATATACAAAGGCCTTGTTGCCTTGTTACAGGCTTTTCGAGATTATCATTTTTATTTAGGGTAAAAAAAACGGCTGTTCCGTTATGTTGTGTCAGTGTCACTGACATGAGTTCACGTTTTACTGCCAAACACTGAACAAGCGCATTTTTTTTTTTTAACAAAAAGCAGGCCTATAATTCTGACGCCGTGATATAATGGGATAGCCTACGTAAAGGCAAATTGTTGTGTAGCTAGCTTTCTTATTTTGATATCCTTGTTTTTAAATAAAGGAAAAGAAAAAAGTAAAAGAAAGAAATATATGTTCCGTTATGTGTCCTGTATGTGTCTCCCGTTATTGTCTGGCTCGCAACTTGAAGCCTCCCTCGTTTGCGCAATGCGCATGTGTTCACGTTTTACTGCAAACTTGTCTTGTTAATAATTTCATCCTCGAAGAAAAACACTCTGTATTTTTTTTATTATTATTCTCAATACATAAGAGTACAGTGATCCCTCACTTATCGCGTCACCCATAAATAATACGTACGTTCATTCTCTCACTCTCTCTCATATGATACGTGTGTGTGTGTCTAAGTGTACATACATACGTAGATGTAAATAAAGTGTACATAAATATGTTTTTAGAACTCTTTTATTCTTATAACAAGATACGTAACTCAAGATGAAGATGATTTACTGCACAGGTTAATGAGAGCTTTACTGCTCCTCAGGTGCTAGAGGCGCAGGATCGTCGAGGGAAGCTGCAGGAGGCGGCGTAGTGGCTCGACGGGAAGACTATTTCGCACAAAATGGCACAAGAGAACAGCAAAAAGTTCCACGCGGCGAGACTAAGCAACACGAGTGATAAAGAGCAATGAATGCGGTCTTCCTTCACTGGGTGGGCGCTCGGCAGGGAGAGAAGCTGGGTAAAACGTCTCGGCCAATCAGCTTGCGGGGTGAAACGTCTCGGCCAATCAGCTTGCGAGATTCCCGAGCCGAGCCAACACGAGAACAGCGAACAGAGAAAGGTGAAGCGCGAAGTAGCGAGGGATCACTGTATAGGCATCATAGGCCTAAATGTGATTGTTTTTTAATATAAAAATGTTAATGATTAACTGATTATTAATCATTAATTCTCCCGACGATCGACGAAGAAAATTTCACCGAATGCCCATCCCTAATGTGTATGCACAGGGATGTGATTTTTCTGTGAATTCGCGGAATTCCGCCTTTTTTATGAAACGACGCACCTGATTGGCTGATCGTCCTTGCGGTGACCGATGAACGTGGCTGTTTCTTATCTTAAAGGCAATCCTTTGTTTTCCTCGCTCTCGCATAGCGGACTTGACTTGCATTGCAGTGATGTCGGTGATTGAACGTAAAGATGCTCGGAGAATTAAAGAAATTGACAAGATCGTGAAGAACAAATTTCATTGGGATTGGCTAGAAAAGGAGATTGCAATGGACGTTGGGAAGAAAACTGTGACAAATTTGTCTAGCTATTTTATACGGAAAATCGAGGTGACACATGGTGTCACAACACGATTGACTATGGTGGAAGAGGATTTAAGTCTCTCGAGAGTCATGCTAGGATCAAAAAACATGTACAAGAGGTCAAATTGAGGTCCACTAATTATTCAATTGCTGGAACTTTCGGTGTTCAGAAAAAATCATCGAAACCATACGGCCTCCACCCTTTGTTGACGACACGATCGGACACGGAAATCGAAAGGAATGATCCACCCCAACAACCAGTGCCAGTTGCGGATAGAGTAGTGAATTTTGAGGTATGTGAAGATATATTTTTGTATACATGTCATCTAGTTAATATTTTCTTCATCTTGCCTGCTGAAGATGTTTTGGACTTTATTTAAAAAATATTTTTAACGCCACACATACTTAGAATTACGTTTGTGCTTTTCTGTCTTCCCTAATTAATATCACACATTTATCAGATATGGATTTTGTCATCTATTATGTTACTGAATGATAATTGCTTGCTTGCATGCACATATAAGTATGAGCAAGTCTGCTTCAAGGAAGATGGTTCAAGCTGCTCAGAAACAAGCCAGGAAGACCCACATTAAGGCATTGAAGTCCGAAATTAAAAAAATGTAGTGTAGATATAGGGGAATATGCTGAAATGGACTTGGAACTTTGTATATTTTCTGTAGATATGTTGACATTGATATTGAGGAGAAAAAAATAGCAAAACAATTTAGTTACATTACTTTTATGATTCCAAACCGTTTGAAATTGACAGTGCACAGTGGACATTGACTCATAACTTTTGAATATTTCTAAGACTTAGCTACTTCAGTGATTGTGCAAAATGAACAGCTCAAGACTCAATGGAGATTGAAACTGGTGATCTGAAATGAATGCTGAAATTATAAAAAGTAATGGTATGTTGGAATTTTATTTCTATTATGGAATAGATGAAATTAACTGATTTTGATTTGATCAAGTGTTAAAGCATGTGATGGATAATGCTTGTTGGAATATTTTAGGAATGCTATCTTCTTGGAACATAAGTCAATATTATACAGTAATAAGTGGCATTCAGCTGTTTGTTTTATGTCATTTAAGCACAGTTCTGGTACTTAAAAATCATAAAAACCCAGGAGCTTCGGGGGACCCCACCACCAGGGCTCTGCCTTGGACCCCGCTGGGGGACTGCGTCTCCCAGATCCCCTGCTAAATTTTCAGATAATTTTCCGAACCCCAAATCACATCCCTGGTATGCACTATCAAACCACAATCCTAGATATTTGAAATCACTGACTTTCTCTATTGGTTGATTATATAATGTTAATAGTTCTGTAGTAGTTCTGTGTTTTTTGTGAAAGTCATATAGCAGGTTTTACTGTTTGAAAATTTAAATCCCCAGTCATATAAGGTAAGATAAGCTTTTATTTTTTTTTTCCACAATATCTTTATTGAACCTTTTTTTTTTTTTTTTTAACAAACATGATACAATCAAACACTAACACTAAAGTACTACAAAAAAAAAAAAAAAAAAGGATGCACTAAAAACACCAACAACCACCAGCAAAATCAAATCTTCAACAATGCTCCTCTGTTTAGTCTAGACAATCCAATACATAAGTATACATATTATGTTCACCAGTTTGGAATTTACAAGGTCCACACACATCATTCACCTTCTTCTTCAAAAGTTATGTTTAAATTTTTTACATAATCAATAAAAGGTCTCCATATATTCTCAAACACAATTTCCTTTGATTTCAGTATATATGTTATTCTTTCTAATGGAAGGTTTGTTAACATCTGTCTTAACCACTGAGTCACATCTGGTCTATGAGTCTTTTTCCATAATAGTGCAATACATTTTTTGGCATTAAGCAAACTGAGGTCTATGAATGTTCTTTCACTTTTATTAAAATTATGCTTTTCTGGGTACAGACCCAACAAAAACAATTTAGGATTCAATATGATTTGTTTGGAGATTATTTTTTCAATTGTTACCCTCACCTCTTCCCAAAACATTCTTATTAATCTACATTCCCATACACAATGAAATAGAGTTCCTTTACTTTCCATGCATTTTGTGCATGTATCTGGTATATTTTTGTTATATTTATTTAACTCCTCCGGTGTAACATACATCCGCATTAACCATTTGAAATGTATCAATTTAAGGCGTACATTTATTGATTTGGTTTGAGCTTCTGTACAAGCCAATTCCCATTGTTCCTCTGAAATTTCAGTTTGCAGATCTTCTTTCCAGTAGTTTAATCTTTTCAGTGAATTTTCACTTGAAGATAGTGTCAATGAGTTATAAAACTCTGAAATAATACCCTTTCTTTTACTATCTTTCATCATCATTTTTTCCAAGGATGAATAAATAGGTCGAGTGAGAGCTTTATTTTGATTTGATCGAATAAAGTTTCTAAGTTGAAGATATTTAAAAAAATGTGTTCTATTGAGATTAAATTTGATCCTCAGCTCTTCAAAAGACATTATGTTATCTGCACATGGCAAATATAAATCCTGAATCTTTTGTATCCCTTTTAAATTCCATACTTTAAATACAGCGTCCGCTCTCCCTGGTTTAAAATATTGATTACCCCATATTGGACTAAATTGTGACAGTAACTGTGGTTCTTTTAAATAGTTTTTAGCTTCACACCATATTTTGATCATATGCTTTACAAATGGATTTTTAACTTGTTTTTGTAATTTTTTTGCCGAATCTGAGTATATGAATATGGGAAGAGGTAAAGGTAAATTGTATGATTCCATTTCAGTCCAGTGAGGGAGATCATTTGATGAAAAATAATATGTCATAGACCTCAGTTGTGCCGACCAATAGTACAACATAAAATTTGGACATTTCAGACCTCCATGATCAAATGGTAAATATAATAAAGACAGACGTAATCTAGCCCTCCTGTTGTTCCATATAAATTCCACTAACTTTTTTTTTATTCTTGAGAATAAATCTAAAGGTGGTGATAAGGGAATGTATTGAAATAAATAAAGTATTTTAGGTAAAATATTACTTTTAAGTATATTGATTCTCCCGATCATCGACATTGGTAGTGACATCCATCTCTGAGTTAACTCATTGATATCTGTCATTAAGGCTTCATAGTTGACACTGGCGACTGATTCTAGCTTAGGCACAATTTGGATTCCTAAATATTTAAACTGATTTACAACATTGAATTGATTTACCTCAGGGGCTGGGTAATTTCTCTGGGTCTCATTTAGCATTAATATTGAAGATTTAGTTTTATTTATTTTATATCCTGATATTTCCCCAAAATTCTTTATTAAATTCAACAAGGTTGGAATTGATTTTTTTAGATTCGACATAAACAAAATTATGTCATCGGCGTACAGGGAGATTTTATGTTCTGTTGGTCCAACTTTAATTCCATATATTTGTGAATGTAAACGTATCGCTATCGCTAAAGGTTCAATTGCCATAGTAAACAGTAAAGGTGAAAGTGGACAGCCTTGTCGACATCCTCTATTGATTTTTATTGGTTTTGAAATATTGTTATTTGTTAGGATTTCTGCTGTAGCATTATTGTATATTATTTGAACCCATTTTATGAAATTATTTCCAAGTCCAAACCTTTGTAGGACTTCAAAAAGAAAGGGCCATTCAACTCTATCAAAGGCCTTTTCGGCGTCCAGTGATAGGAGAGCTGTATCCGGTGCTTCTTTATTAAAATAAATAATATTAAATAGTCTTCTTACATTATGGAAGCCTTGTCTTCCCTTTATAAAGCCATTCTGATCTCGATTAATAATATTTGGTAAAATTTCTTGTATTCGTCTTGCTAAAATTTTACAGATTATCTTAAGGTCGGCGTTTAATAGGCTTATTGGTCTCATATTTTCACATTTATTAGAGGGCTTACCTGGTTTTGGCAGCAGTATAATTAAGGCATTATTTATGTATGATGGTAAATTATTATTTTGAAATGCTTCTAAAACCATTTCCAAAAAAGGTTTTATTAATTTATTCTTAAATTTCTTATAAAGGTCAACTGGAAGACCATCTGGTCCTGCACTTTTTCCTGACTTCATATTATCAATGGCTAGCCCAACTTCTTCTTGACTAATTTTAGACTCCAATATCTCCCTGTTTTCATTTGGAATACACGGTATAGATAGTTCGTTCAAAAACCCATTTAGTTTTGTTAAATCAAATTCATTTTTAGTATCATAATTTTTCATAGTAATCTCTAAAGGCTCTGTTAATTTCTAAAGGATCTATAACTACCTGTCCGTTACTTATAATACAAGTAATTGGTGTTTTAATTTCTAATTGTTTAATCTGCCATGCCAATAATTTTCCTGATTTTTCACCTTGTTCATAAAAAGATTGTTTCAATCTTAGAAGACTCGAGGCAGCTCTATTCGCTGATTTTTTGTCGTATTCAGCTCTCAAAATCAGTAATTCATTCTCCAACCTTGGATCACTTCCTGCATACACTTTTTCCTGAAGACTTTTCATTTTATGTTCCAATTTAGCTCTCTCCTCTCGAGTCTTCTTAGATTTTGATCCTGTATAACTAATAATATGTCCCCTAATAAAAGCTTTGAAAGCTTCCCACTTTACACATGCTGATGTTTGTGTAGTATTGATGTCGAAGTACTCGTCTATCTGTTTTTCTATATACTTGACAAATTCCTCATCCTGAAGCCATTTATGCTGAAATTGCCATCTACCTGATTCCTTTGTCAATTTTTTATCTACATATATTAGACAACAGGGTGCATGATCAGAGATCACGATGTTATCATAAAAGCAGTTTTGAATCTTGGATCTTAATTCTGTGGAAATCAAAAAATAATCAATACGTGAGAATGTCTTGTAGGTACTGGAATAACAAGAATAGGCTTTAACTTGTGGTTTCATTTCTCTCCATATATCTAACAATCTCAATTCTTTCATAAAATGATTAATAGTCATCCTACATCCATTGTGCGTACAATCCAGTCCTGTTGATCTATCTATACCTGGATTCAATGTACAATTAAAATCCCCTGCTATTATATGTTGCCCTGTAAGTGATGATAAAATAAGAAATAAATTAGCAAAGAACTTTTGATCATCTATATTGGGACCATATAAGTTCACAAGATTTATATTTTCTAATAGCAAAGAACCTTGAATGATTACATATCTTCCAAATTTGTCTCCAATTACATTTTTCACTTGAAAAGGGACTGATTTATGTATGAGAGTCATAACTCCCCTGTCCCGGGATGAAAATGATGAGGTGAATACACTTCCTTGCCATCTACTCCTAATTCTTTTTATATCCTCCTCTATTAGATGAGTTTCTTGTAAAAACACAATTTTTGAACCCATGTCTTTTATTTTATTCATAACTTGTTTAAGTTTTTTTAAATTTTGTAGACCTCTGCAATTCCATGAAGTTAAATTAAGATTAACACTTTGGTTTATGATCAATAGAGAGTTTGGGATTACCTTGCAGTGTAAACATGCTCATACAGAGAAGCAAAAACATGAGTGGTTGAACATTCATCCTACAAACTACACACAAACAAATTCCCCCTTCCCACACTTGTGGCGAACCCCCCAAAATCAAAAGAAAAATTCCGTCTCCCGATATAGCCATCGACCGTTCCACACCCACGGGGAACAGCCTAAGCCACTCCTTCTTCATTCTCCCAATCACCCTAACTCTACTGCTTTTAATGACGTAACATTAACTCTCCTCTGTAGTTTTCCAACTTAACTCCAAAATTTTTAACAACTTTGTACATCATAGTTTTTTTTTGTTTGTTTTGTTTTTGTTTTTTTTTAATATATAATACAATCTATATTTTGTAAACTTGCTGTTTACTTCAAGTCAGTCAGATGCCTGTGCAAATGCTTAATTATTCTACCTTATATTTTGTTCATGCTTAGCTCCCACCAGTCTCTTCTTCTTCTTTGATCTTCTTGATGAACTCCTGCGCCTCCTCTGGGGTCTTGAAGATGTGGGTTCTGCCCTCATATGTGGTCAGCAGTCTCGCAGGATAGATTACACCATGACGAATCCCAAGGTTGCGCAGCTCCTTACGTATGGGATCAAACTGCTTCCTCAATTGCTGGATTCCTGTGGCCAAATCTGGGTAGAACCGCACCTGCTGATCCTGGTGTTTAATCTCTCCTTTAGCTCGTGCAGCGTTGAAGATCTTCATCCTGTCTCTGTTGCTAAGAAACTTCATAATTAAGGTCCTCGGCGGTCCCTTATCTCTCCGTGGGCCAATACGATGTGCTTTTTCCAGAACCACTGCTGATTGCAACTCCTCGCTGTCCAGCACCTCCGGAATCCACTTTTCCAGAAAGGAATATACGTCCCGACCTTCTGATTCCTCTGGAAGACCCACCAGCCTCAAGTTATTCTGTCTCAACCGAGATTCCAAATCCAAAATATTATCTTCTAGACATTTATTTTTTTTTTCCAAAGTGCGCACCTTTAATTGAAGACGGGTGACGTCATCTTCAACACTAGCGAGACGGAGCTCCATCTGCGCCGTTCGTTCTACACAGTCACCCAGTTCCTTTCTTATTCCTTCCAACGCTGTCATAATCCCATCAAATCTAGAGGAAAAGTCCGCTCTCATTGAACTCATGGCAGCCATCAGCGCATCTGCGCCGCTCCCCGCAGATATCGCACCGTTGCCAGCCTCCTCCGCCATATATGGAGTTTTGTTTGCTGCGTCACAGACCTGAAAGTCCGTTAATTTGGACTGTTTCGGCGGCTCGCTTTTTCCTTTACCTGGTTTTCCAGCCTTAGGCTTCGCCGACATATCCTCGCCCAAACGCTGGGATACGTTCTGTCCCAAATGAGAGAGTTATTTGCCGATTTTTTTCTCCAGGAGCAGAGCAGAGTGAAACACGTCCGTCTTACGTGGCAGCCATAACCGGAAGTCCAGATAAGCCTTTATTAGTCCCACAATGGTGAAATTCCAGGATTGCAACAGCACAGGGATAGCAACACTCAGAGCAATAATTTAGAAGATAATAAGAGTAAGAGCACTGAATATACATATGTACACATAAATATATATATATATATACACAGTGCGGAGCATTGTAGCTAGATGGAATAAACAGCATAACTGTCTATTTAGTTACCCCACATACTGTAGTATGAATATGTACCCATACATATTGTCACCCTCTGTAGCGATTGATATTGTCCTGGTTGTATACTGGAGGGGACCATTTTGTGTAAGTCTGTTGCATCTTTTGCATTCAGTACTATTAGGTCGTCACGTTTTTTTTTGCTATCTCTGCGAGCAGCCCTGCTTAGGTTATAAAGTCTGACAGCTGTAGGTAGGAAGGACCTGCGAAACCTCTCGGTTGCGCACCTAGGATGATGTAGCTTACTGCTAAATGAGCTCCTCAGTGCGTTCGGCATGTCCCGCATAGGGTGGGACTCGGACTCCAGCAGAGATGACAGCTTAGCCACCATCCTTCTCTCTTCTATCTCCTCTATTGGGTCAAGGCACTGCCCCAGGACAGAGCTAGCCTTCTTGATCAGTTTGTTCAGTCTCTTCCTATCGGCTGCTTTGATGCCACTGCCCCAGCAGACCACTCCAAAAGTGATGGCGGATGCCACCACTGAATCGTAGAATGTCTTCAGGAGCACCCCGTGTACACCAAAAGACCTGAGCCTCCTCAGTAGGGACAGCCTGCGCTGTCCCTTCTTGTAGAGTGCGTCGGTATTGTGTGACTAGTCTAGTTTATTATTCAAATGAACACCAAGGTACTTGTAGGATGTCACCATCTCAATGTCTGTTCCCTGGATGTTTACTGGTGCTGTGAGGGGTTGTCCTTGCCTGCAGCAGTCCACCACCAGCTCCTTAGTTTTCCTTGCGTTGATCTGGAGGCAGTTCCGATGGCACCAGTCCACGAAGTCCTGGATAAGTCCTCTGTACTCAGCTTCATCTACGTTGGAGATGAGGCCAGCGATCACAGAGTCGTCAGAGAACTTCTGCAAATGGCAGTGTATTGTGTTGTGTGAGAAGTCCGCAGTATAAAGGGTGAACAGGAAGGGACCACTTTATGACCACTTTTCCACTTTCTCCATTGCTTTCCTGATGTTTTTGAACACAAATTTCTTATTTCTTCCCCTCGTCCACATGGCTCCGTCATCTGCATATAGTGCTATTTTGATGGATCCCTCTTGATCCTCAAACATGTCTTTAATCATTATATTGAATAAAACAGGGCTTATCACACTCTCCTGAGAAACACCATTTTCTATTTCAAAGTCATTAGAAACTTCTGATCCTACTTTAACCCTAATTGTCCTGTGTGTTTAAAAAACCCATTATCCAGCTATACATCCTACCACCAATGCCCATTTTATTCAATTTAATAAGAAGTCCATCCCTCCACAGTCAGTCATAAGCCTTTTCAATATCCAGATAAACTATAACCATTACTTCTTTCATTTTGAGAGTCTTTTCAATATCATTACTTACCCTGACTAGAGCATCCAATGTGGATCTTCCTCTTCTAAAACCATTCTGATAGTCATTTATTAATCGTTTTTGCTTTAGTACATATGAGAGTCTGTAAACTAACACCTTCTCCATCCATTTCCCTAAGTGTAATGTTAATGCTGTTGGTCTGTACTTGCCTGGCTGAGCTGGAACTTTCCCAGGCTTATTAAATGGTAAAATTACAGCCTTTTTCCACCCACTTGAAATAACCCCCTCCTTCCATATTCTGTTAAACAATTTCAGCACCAGTTGCATTGATTGCATAGGCAACTGGCAGAACATAGCACAGCTTAACTGATCATATCCTGGAGCTGTGTATCCACTATCTTGCAAAGCTCTCTTAAGCTCTGACATTGTGAGCTCGAGGTCTAACGCAGTCATGTCTTCTTTCACTTCATTTTTTAAGTTTGCATTTTGTCTGAGTTTATGCTGCCTTTGCTGTCTATGACTCTCACCAGGATGGTCTCCTCTAGGCACTGCCGCAAATGCTCTACCTAGGACTTCTGCCTTTTCTTTGTCTGATACAGCCATTTTGTCCCCATCCACTAGAGCTGGAGTTTTAACTGATACCCTTTTCCCACTCATTATTTTTTAAACATACCCCAGACATCCCCTAGTTCTGTTTTCCTACCAAGGGTGGAACAAAATTCTCTCCATGTTGCCCTTTTCCTGTTTTTAATAATCCTTCGAGCTACTGCCCTTTTCTTTTTGTACTCTATTAAGTTTTCTCTGTTCATATTCTTCCTCAGCTCTCTGAATGCCTTGTTTTGCTTTTTTACTGCAATACTGCATTCCTCATTCCACCAGGGTACAACCTTCTTCCTACCCTGTGTTGTTTTTTTTGTTTTTTTTAGGTATACTTGCTATTGCAGCATTCAGAATATGATTGGTTACCTGACTTGAACACTCTTCTATGCCACCTTGTAATGTTACCAAATGACACGATTGAACACAGTATTGCCTAAATTTTCCCCAATCTGCCTTGTCAACACACCATGTTGTAAAACATCTTCCCTCTTGTATACATACTTCAGTTTTAATGACTGTAAGTATTGGTAAGTGATCACTTTCCCATAGTTGTCCTGTTCATAACCGTCCATTCACTGGCGCTCACTAAAGAATCAGATACCAGAGTCAGGTCAATACATGATAATGTGCCCCATGCAGATCCACCCTGGTACCTTCACCACTGTTTAGACAAATTAACAATCTTTCATCTCACATGTCTTCCACCACATTTCCATTGTTATCTGTATATGTGCTTCCCCACAAGCTATTATGGGCATTAAAGTCTCCACACCATACCTCTTTCATATGCCCTTCCCCTGCCATAACACCGAAAATATCTGCTGTTAACTTCCTACATGGGTTGTAATAATTAATCAGCTTAATAGTTCCTTGTCCATTTGGCCTACATATTTCAATAATATTACACTCTATATCCTCAGGGGAGGGAATCACCCTATGTGCCAGGCCATCTTTAATGAAAGTGGCACATCCTCCTCCATTTACAGTGTTATTTATATCCTGTCTGATTTGAATCCTGGAATAACAAAATCTAATTGAGGTTGAAGCCATGTCTCCTGTGCACACACTACCTGTGGAACAACTTCTAGTTTGTAAAGATACTTCTTGAGTTCTTGTCCGTTTGCTATAAGACTCCTCGCATTCCTCTGTAGTATGTGTAGTACCATAATTAAGGTCTTGTTTCAGCATGTGCAGTCTCCCCAGTTTCAGCTTTCAATAGAGCATGAAGCTGGTCGGCTGTGATATCTTTCACATCTAGGAAGCTTCCTGCGGCTTCCACAATGGATTTGATTCTGTCACTTTTCTTCTTTAGCTGTGTAGCAACATTAATGGTGTGGCAGATAAAAGCTATGAAATTTGTCCTCTTAACTATTAATGTGTCATCATCCATTTTGCATTTGTGAACACAAACATTCCTTGCAGCGGCATGATCTTGTGCTTGGGTGGGATTTGTTGATGGCTGGGCTTCCATTTGAACTGAACTTCTTTGTGGAAGGCCTGTTGTGTTTCTGACCATTCCTGCCTCTCTAACTGTCTTTAGAGCATCTGCATACGAGATTTTCTTAGTTATTCTGATTTCCTGGGCTTGTCTAGCTTCCCTCTGCACAACACATCCTCCATATGCAGCACTGTGCTCACCCCCGCAGTTGCAACACTTTACTTTGGCGTCCTTGTCACATTTACCATAGTTCCCTTCCACATCTAGCACATCTTAACTTTCCCTTACACTGCTGAGCAGTGTGACTCATCCTTTGACATTTGTAACACCTGAGTGGCTTTGGGACGTATTCTCTGACACTGTAATAAATGTATCCTTTTAGATACTGATTTAGGGAGTGTTTCCTCAAACTGAATCATGACAGACAGTGTGTCCTTCAGTGAACCTTCTCTTTTACTCTTTAGCCTTTTCACATCCTTTACCTTTCCTCCTTGGATCTCGTTTTTCACTTCTTCCATATACATGCTCAAAGGGACACCTGATATAACTCCCCTCAAGTTTGCTGTTGCCCTAGGAATATGCACAGGTCATTGCCAGTATTTTCAGTTGCTGTTGTTTACTTGTTGCATGAATTAACAGCCGGTTATTATTCAAGAACTTTGCAAACTTAACTCTCCCAATTTCTTTCTCAATTGCTTTTTTTTTTTTTGTTACTTATTTGTACCCGTAGGTAGATTTGGTTTGCAGTCTGGTGACAAGCCACCGGCTGCCGGTCGCTGCGTGGACGAGCGCCCTAAACCTACATGTTTTTGGTATGCGGGAGGAAACCGGAGAAATCCCGGAGTAAACCCACGCGACACGGGGAGAACATGCAAACTCCACACAGCTCACTGTTGGTCGGGGGCAGGGATCGAACCCACGATCTCATGATCCCCGCGATCCCCCGGCCGAGGGTAAAGCTGTGCTGCCACAGTGCTAAACCACTGCGCCACCGTGCAGCCCTTTTGGTAGCTTAATCGGGTGATAGTGCCCCCCACCCTGATTGAACTCATTGACAACCTTCCAGTCATTCCCTACATCCTCAAACTGCCATCCATTTTGGCTAGTTCGTGTTTTCTTCGCATTGTTACTTCCTCCCGCATCACTCTCATCTGACCCGCTTCTAGGTCTTGTTGCCCCCCCCAGCTGCTCTTTTCCGCCCCCCAGACCTGGATAGTGTCCAGCCCACCTCATCTTCATCGTACCTGTCAGAGCTTGATGCCATAATATTACAGTCAGCGTACAGTTTTGCTATCCGCCACAAACAAATCACTCCTACCGCCAGCCGAACACAGACGTAAATGTGGTCCCAACCTTCATCTTCTTCTTCAAACAGTCCAACTTGATTCTGGCTTTCCTTCGAGTTAATTCACCTTAACCAGACCTGGGCTTGATCAACCTGTGGTTCTTACCGCCACCAGCTTTTAAAGTGAGTGCTTACCAGAAAGGAAAAATACTTGACTGACAGTAAAAAGGACCAGTTACATTTGAGAGTGGGAGACAAGAATGGACTCTTGTCTAATCAGGAAAAGTTTCTTTGTCTGAAACTGACTGATATGATGAAAGCGGCGTCAACATAAACCAGACTAGTTGGTGATTGGCTGATTCAAATCAGATGGCTTACGTGAGCTTCATGGAAGAAAAAAATATGATTAAACTGGAATTCACATTATATATAAGCTAAACTAAACTTCAGTGATTCATGATTACTTTTCATTATTTCTACAGTAAACATGCCTTTCCATAAACTTGCAATTCCATATTAACATGCATTGAAGAAACTTTCTTGTAACATACTTTTTAAATATACAATACATTCAAATCAATCATTAATGAAACATTTTAAACTAGAAAAGCACTCATAGAGGGCATACCTCCACCAAGGCTCCTTCCGTTTCTCATGGATCACCTCCAAAATGTAATGGGTTTGTGTGTAGGCCTATAGCCACTTGTGGTGAAAATTGCATCAAAGTCTGTCCATCAGGTTTGGAGTATTGTTGCTAACACACTGTGAGAAGATAAGAGCCTTGGCTGAGGTAGGCATTCTCAGATCATCACCAAAATATAATGGGTTCCTCTGTAGCCCAAGAACCACCTCTGGTGAAAATTTCATCCAAATCCATCCAGTATTTTTTGTGTAATCCTGCTGCACAAATACAAACAAAGCCCTTGGTGGAGGTATGCACTCTCAGATCATCACCAAAATCTAATCTGTTCCCTGTGCCATTACACACCTTTCCTGAAAATTTTGTCCAAATCCGTTCATAACTTTTTGAGTTATGTTGGTAACAGACAGACAGACAAACAAACCCTGGCAAAAACATAACCTCCTTGGCAGAGGTAACCAGAATTGTCCATTGGAGTCCACTCCTAATCTTTCCATGTGTCCTGAGAAGTATCTTCTGAAAAATGAGAGTCTTATGAATAAAAAGGTTAATCCTTGTGGGATTCTTGTTAATTTGAGGACGAGACATAATACTTCACTCCTCCATTTGGGGGCAGTGCTGGATTCCACAATTTTTACGAGAAAAGGAGTGAATTGATCTGGTAAATCTCAGCGGGCTATTAAAATATAAAGTTGTCAAGTTGATGTTCGCCTTTGTCAGATTTATGGTTGGGAGTCGGATTGTTCCTGGCACGAAAAGGAGACTTGGGCGGTCAATTTGGCCATGGAATGTGACTTCAAAGCTGTGGCCTTCCTGTGTGTTTGAGGGTCAGAGTTCCTCTCCAAAAAAGGATGAATTTTTAATTTCAAACCAGCTGGTAACACTACATTACTCAAAAGTCGAAATACATTGAGATTAATGTCTAGCATACTCAAAAATTATAACATATGAGTAATGCTCTTTGAACCTATGTGTAACTTATTGAACAGGTTTCTAACTTGGAGCTACCCTATAATGGTGTATTTGCAGCGTTGGTTCACAGGAAAAACCTGTATAGAGCTCTGCTCAGCTCCTGCCTGCAGCGCATACACACACACAGAGCTAAACACACGTACTTGTTTGTATAACGAGGCCTGTCGGGGATGTGTCTGAGCACTTTCAAGCTAGAAGATAAAGATCCAAATTGCTGTTTAGCCCTCTCACCATGTTTTTTTTCTACCTTTGAATGAATGAATGAATGAATGAATGAATTTATTTCGGATAGTACATTACAGGTTAAAAGAAACTGTATAATATAACAACAAGGTCAAATTAGACAAAGACTCCTTCTACTATACAATTCCACGTGAGTTATCCGAAATGGGTGATGGCTGAAGCCGCAGCTTATATTGCCCACCCATATTCCATCCAAGAATTCAAAGGAGAAAAAAGAGAAAACAAGACAAGAGCGATTACAATTTAAAACAAGGCTAAGACAAAATATGACTGAGAGAAAAAGAAAACTGAGCTAGTCTGCAGTCAAAGCGTACCTTTGACTGCAGACTGTACCGTCAGCTGTTCAGTGCTGTTCTGATAGATATGCCAATATATCAGAACACCGGATTAGGTGGATCCAATCAGCTGATCACTCAAAGCACAGAGCTCAGCTGTTTTCCATGATACAGTAAATCACGCTTTGCTGTTGGCTGCACCTCCTGGCAAAAGCACACTCCGTGCATTATCTCTTTTTTCTTTTTTTTTTTACTTTATTGAAAATAACTTTTTTTTAATCGCCATCAGTTAGCGTGCCTTTGTGCCAGGTCATGTCAGGCCGCTACTTCTCCCAGCATGTTCTGTGTTGACACACCAGTGTTCTTTGTCAGACCCGGTCCCTGCTGACGCTCCACCCAGTCTGCTTGCGTGTCTTGTGTTCTCCACATATGCCGAATTATCCTTTAGACCTACGCAATCACGGCAACTTTATGGTATAATTTTTTTAAACATTAAATCTACAGTATTATCTTTTTCTAGTCAAATTTGTGTTTTTCACTTCCTTGTTTTGTCCAGTGAACACTGTGGTGATGTTGTTGTGATGCCGTGTACTATCCAGTCAGCATGGTCATTATGCCACATATCATCCAATCAGCATGGAGTCAATCTGAAACCCCGTCCACACTTCCTGAAGCCAGGGCATGAAGAGACAGAGCGGTGGCTAAACTTTTATTGATAAAAATTACATATTTTGACTGAGCAACTCCATACTCGCGGACGCACACCCTCGTAACTTCAGCAAAACACGTATAAAATCTTAGGTCATTCTGACGAACGGTTCAAGAGATATGTGTGGAACACACACACACAGAGATTCCATGCATTTATAGATGAATATAGGGTAATTTCACAACAATGGTCTCATAGCACTTTCAAACAGTAGGGGAATACCCCGCAATTGATGTACATAGTGATAATAATAATAATGCTATATGTGGCTATGATAAGTATATGAATAATTAATAATACTTAAGTATTCTTTTGTTAGTATAAATAATAGGACCAGAATAGTGTGCATTATTCATTTGATGGAGATGGGGTTTAATAATTTTATACTTCTCCTCACTTCTTCTCAATTAAGTAAGCAGATGTTTTCCTGCATTGTCTTTTTTTGTAGAATTAACTTATTTTCTTTTTTATTTTCTGTTTTTTCTTGGGTTTTTTGTTTCTTTTATTTACATGTTTGAAATAAACTACTACTATAACTATAAAATGTTGTTTTGACCAAGCATGTTAACTGAGTGAAATTTGTAACATTATTTTGCTGATCATTTTATTTTTAAATTGTTTATTGCAATTGGACACATTTCTCAACCAAAACGGGCAGCATAGTGGCGCAGTGGTTAGCCAGTCCTTCCAGGATTTCATGATGTTGCGATCACGCCAATTCACGCGAAATCAGCCAATCAGCGCAACTATTGCGCAACCTTGCAACTTTGTCCAATCACCGCAACTTTCCCCAATCCTCGTCAACTTCCGCCAATTTCACCAATCAAATTTGTCTCTGATTGGCACGCAAACGGTCAGTCTAACCAACCAAATGCATCGTGTTCACTTTCGTGTTTACAGGAGTATTAAGGGACCATATCAGCAAACGGAGTGCGTGATTTAAAAAAATACACTCACCCGCGAGGTTTCCAACATGTCCCTTCCTCAGTCTTCCCCAGCCTGCCGGTGGATGTCTTGCCACGTCTCCGTCCTGATCGTGTGTCCAAAGCACTGGGTTTGTGTTGAAAAACGTCCGCCTGCCCCAAAAGCACCCCGTTGCGGGAGTGTGCGTGAGGAGAAATGCCATAAAACAATTAACACTACAGCGAGTGTTAACATTTTACACATCTTTAGAGGTAAAATCATTACTACATCTGGTCAATGAGCTTTAAAGCTGTCAATCTCCAGTTTGGACGGACAACCCCCCCCCCCCCCCCCACACACACACACACACACACACACACACACTGTGGTCCTGCCGTAAATGAAAGATGTGTGTCAAGATCGATGTGAAAATATTCTCTGTATTTATTTTTTCCAGAAAAACACAGACTCCTATAGACAATACAGACTAACACAATAAATTATTTTTTCCTCTCTGCTCGGTACCAAGTGGTTAGGGACCATAGGGAGTTTTCAAATGAAGGTGCTGCTAATAATTTCCAAATCTCTACTCTTTAACATGCATTCAATGCAATTTAGCTGTTGTGATGGATATTGTGTTAATGTTTGTATTTGCTGTTGCACAAGTTTTTTCTGTATAGCAGAAGTTTCTGCTTAATTTACAAATCACTGTAATAGAAAATCTTTGACAATCCTGTACTTTTCTTGTATTGTTATATAGAATATCACTGCAGTAAATTGGAAAAAAGCAGTTGCTTTAAAATTTGTAATTCTTCCCACAACTTTTAGAGCAAAACACACTCTAAAAACATCGCAACTGTTATTGCAACTTTTTAAAAAAGCTCCCGTGAATTCAGGCTTTTTGGGTCACATCATAAAACATTCCGCGAAATCCTGGAGGAACTAGTTAGCACTGTGACAGCACAGCAAGAAGGTCACTGGATCGATTCCACCCCTGACCATCGTGGGTTCTGTTATGTATGTAAAATACCTTGGGTGAAGGATGAGGCACGATGATAGTTGGCGAACACAGCTTTATTGAAGTATATGCAAAGCACAGCACACAGCAGGCACCGGCGAAGGCATCCGTCAAAGAGACCGGAATATGGATGCCCTCTGCAGTGACGTGATGTGAAGTGCACGTCACCACACCGCACTTCACAATAACGTGCCATATTCATATACAGTATTCTTCCCCCCTTTAGAAAAGTCCAAAACCACACACACACAATTGGGACACCCCCCCCCAAAAAAAAACAAAAAAAAAAAAAACAACAACAACAACAAAAAACCTTTGAGACCCGAATCACGCACTAAAATAACGAGAAATAATGTACTGGCCTAACACATTGACACCAAACAACCTAGAATAGGGCTGACTGGTGGACTACCGTACAGCCCACACGGCACGGTGGATTATTCTGCCACCCAATAACCTAAAAAGTCCTTTATCAAAACTAAAAAATTACAGACATGCTCCTAGCTAAAAGCAAAAGGCATATATATATACAACCCCATAACATAACATGCATGCAAAAACACAAGAACTATAAATAAAGTGCTACGCACAGTCATTTAGGTGAAAAAAATTAGAACTTGCATGGGGGGATCCAGGGCAGCCCCTCAGCAGCTGCGCCCCTGGAGACTGCAGACCCCCGTAGCAATGGCCGATCTTCTGAATGACGGAGGCTGGATCCCACACCGCCATCACCGACTCCCTTTCCAGCCTCACCACCTGGAGCGTCTTCCCAGACACGCCGAAGCTAATTGGCGTGCCTTGACGAGCCGTTGGACAACCTGAAGCACGCTGTGCCCAGCTTAGCCACTATGCGCAGACACCTTCGATGTTTCACTGGCTGTTGTTTAGCCCATCTTCGCCGTAGTAGATGTCCTTCACCCCGAACCAAGTCCATAACCCAGAGTGGAATTTTATTCGGCCCGATGTGCTGCTACTGAGCATGCGGTAACTCCATGCTCACCAGTCTGGCCCTGTCCTCTTCTGTAGAAGTTGTAGTGTTCACCGTAGTAGCTGCAGACCCCCCACCCAACTGTGGCCAAGTACCGGAGGCATCTGGGGCTAGCATGGTGTTGCTCATCGGCATGGGTACCGACCCTGAGCGAGAACTGGTCAACTTGAAAACAAGGGCGTCCATTAGCTCTTCGTACCATTCATTCCCAGTGTCCGTCGGGGGCGAGTGGAGTGATTTCTCTCTTGGGTTCCCCGGGTAAGACAAACAGGACACCCTGGCATAGTGATTCAAGCGTCCACATCTGCTACAACGTTTTCCTCTAGTCGGGCATTTCTTAGCTTTTATGGCGGTGTGTCGTGGATCCACAACCCCTGCAACGGGAGTTTCCCGGGGCATACCTTTGGCTATCAGCATTGATTTCCCAAAAATCTTCGTCCGAGCTATCCTCGCTATCAGGGTTCTGCAACAGTAGCAGAGGCAAACGGCTCCGGCGTCTTCTGTGGCTGGTGCCAATTTAGCTCCACAGCTAGCTTATCAACGCCTTCCCACCGCAGAGCTAGCTCCATTGCTTTAGCTAACATTAAGTCATTAGATGCCACTAGTAGCCTAGCACGCAGCTCAGTGTTACACGTGTGCTGTGCTAGTTGATTGCGTACCATTTCATCTTCAAGCGGTCCAAAACGACACTCACTGGCTAGCTGCTTCAAGTCAATGACATACTGCCGAATAGGCTCACCTACCCGCTGGTGTCTCCGGTGAAAACAAATTCTCTGAACAGTCACGTAGTCTGGGGTGGAGAAAAGTTTAGCTACCAGCTCCACAACTTCCTCATATGAATCTGCTGTGCCGAGCATCCATAGGACCCTCCGGCCCTCGATACCCAGGTTGTGAACGAGAAGCGCTCGCACACTCACCCCATTGAGCTTCCCGAGGTCCAGCGCCATAATATGCGTCTGATAGGCCTCCAGCCAATGTGACCATAAAACCAGTGGTTCGCATGGGAGCTCGAGAAAGGGACGAAGCGGTGTAATGCATGCCTCCATGCGTTAATCCTTGATCGCCAAATGTTGTGTGTAAAATACCTTGGGTGAAGGATGAGGCACCATGATGGTTGGCGAACACAGCTTTATTGAACTATATGCAAAGCACAGCACACAGTAGGCACCGGCGAAGGCATCCGGCAAAGAGACTGGAATATGGATGCCCTCTGCCTTAAATAGGGCGGTGCGGTGACGTGACGGGAAGTGCACGTCACCGCACTTCACAGTAATGTGCCATAATCATATACAATAGGTTTAATCCCACCCCCAGACCATCAGTGACCCTTCTGTGTGGAGTTTGCATGTTCTCCCCGTGTTTGCGGGAGTTTACTCTGGGTGCTCCATTTCCTCCCACAGGCCAAAAACATGCAGATTAGGTTAATTGGCATCAACTGAGGATTCTAAATTGTCCTTAGGTATGGCTGTGAGAGTGAGTGGTTGTCTGTCTCTCTGTGTTGGCCCTGCGATGGACTGGCGATCTGTTCAGGGTGTACCCTGCTTCTCGCCCAAAGATGCTGGGATAGGTTCCAGCCCCACCACAACCCGAAAAGGATTAAGCGGTAGAAGACGGATGGATGGATGGATGAATTTGCTAAGAAGTATTTTAATGACCACTTCAGGTTTAATTTTAGCAGTTGTGGAGAAATATGCATACAGTGGGGTAAAAAAGTATTTAGTCAACCACCAATTGTGCAAGTTCTCCGACTTAAAAGATGAGAGAGGTCTCTAATTTTCATCATAGGTATACCTCAACTATGAGAGACAAAATGAGAAAAAAAAATCCAGAAAATCACATTGTCTGATTTTTAAAGAATTTATTTGCAAATTATGGTGGAAAATAAGTATTTGGTCACCTACAAACAAGAAAAATTTCTGACTCTCAGACCTGTAACTTCTTCTTTAAGAGGCTCCTCTGTCCTCCACTCGTTACCTGTATTAATGGCACCTGTTTGAACTCGTTATCAGTATAAAATACACCTGTCCGCAGCCTCAAACAGTCAGACTCCAAACTCCACTATGGCCAAGACCAAAGAGCTGTCAAAGGACACCAGAAACAAAATTGTAGACCTGCACCAGGCTGGGAAGACTGAATCTGCAATAGGTAAGCAGCTTGGTGTGAAGAAATCAACTGTGGGAGCAATTATTAGAAAATGGAAGACATACAAGACCACTGATAATCTCCCTCCATCTGGGGCTCCACGCAAGATCTCACCCCGTGGGGTCAAAATGATCACGAGAACGGTGAGCAGAAATCCCAGAACCACATGGGGGGACCTAGTGAATGACCTACAGAGAGCTGGGACCAAAGTAACAAAGGCTACCATCAGTAACACACTACGCCGCCAGGGACTCAAATCCTGCAGTGCCAGACATGTCCCCCTGCTTCAGCCAGTACATGTCCAGGCCCATCTGAAGTTTGCTAGAGAGCATTTGGATGATCCAGAAGAGGATTGGGAGAATGTCATATGGTCAGATGAAACCAAAATAGAACTTTTTGGTAAAAACTCAACTTCTTGTGTTTGGAAGAGAAAGAACACCATACCTACTGTGAAACATGGGGTTGGAAACATCATGCTTTGGGGCTGTTTTTCTGCAAAGGGACCAGGACGACTGATCTGTGTAAAGGAAAGAATGAATGGGGCCATGTATCGTGAGATTTTGAGTGAAAACCTCCTTCCATCAGCAAGGGCATTGAAGAGGAAACGTGGCTGGGTCTTTCAGCATGACAATGATCCCAAACACACCGCCTGGGTAACGAAGGAGTGGCTTCGTAAGAAGCATTTCAAGGTCCTGGAGTGGCCTAGCCAGTCTCCAGATCTCAACCCCATAGAAAATCTTTGGAGGGAGTTGAAAGTCCGTGTTGCCCAGCGACAGTCCCAAAACATCACTGCTCTAGAGGAGATCTGCATGGAGGAATGGGCCAAAATACCAGCAACAGTGTGTGAAAACCTTGTGAAGACTTACAGAAAACGTTTGACGTCTGTCATTTCCAACAAAGGGTATATAACAAAGTATTGAGATGAACTTTTGTTATTGGCCAAATACTTATTTTCCACCATAATGATCACGAGAATGGTGAGCAAAAATCCCAGAACCACATGGGGGGACCTACTGAATGACCTGCAGAGAGCTGGGACCAAAGTAACAAATGCTACCATCAGTAACACACTACACCGCAAGGGACTCAAATCCTGCAGTGCCAGACGTGTCCCCCTGCTTAAGCCAGTACATGTCCAGGCCCGTCTGAAGTTTGCTAGAGAGCATTTGGATGATCCAGAAGAGATTGGGAGAATGTCATATGGTCAGATGGAACCAAAATAGAACTTTTTGGTAAAAACTCAACTTGTCGTGTTTGGAGGAGAAAGAACACCGTACCTACTGTGAAGGATGGGGGTGGAAACATCATGCTTTGGGGCTGTTTTTCTGCAAAGGGACCAGGACGACTGATCCGTGTAAAGGAAAGAATGAATGGGGCCATGTATCATGAGATTTTGAGTGAAAACCTCCTTCCATCAGCAAGGGCATTGAAGATGAAACGTGGCTGGGTCTTTCAGCATGACAGTGATCCCAAACACACCACCCAAGCAACGAAGGAGTGGCTTCGTAAGAAGTATTTCAAGGTCCTGGAGTGGCCTAGCCAGTCTCCAGATCTCAAGCCCATAGAAAATCTTTGGAGGGAGTTGAAAGTCCGTGTTGCCCAGCAACAGCCCCAAAACATCACTGCTCTAGAGGAGATCTGCATGGAGGAATGGGCCAAAATACCAGCAACAGTGTGTGAAAACCTTGTGAAGACTTACAGAAAACATCTGACCTCTGTCATTGCCAAGAAAGGGTATATAATTTTTAATATATATATATATTATATATATATTATATAATATAATATATAATATATTTTTCCGGTTCCGGTTCCGCCGGACCGGTGGCGCCACACGAGTAGGCTGCCCGTTGCAACAGCCTTTTTTTTTATCTTCCTTCTTCTTTCTACACCTTTCACTCTGTATATATATCACGGACGCACGGATCGCCCCGGGGGTCTCCCGGGTCGGCGGACGGAGCCACGGTTTGCAGCGAGAGACGTTACAGCGGGGAGGAGCTAGTGCTAGCTAGCACTTGGCCGCCGCCCGGTGCTAATGGGAAACTCGACATACCGGGAGCTGTAGCGAAAACGACGCGGGTGCCGGGCTGGAGTTTAGGCGGCGTGCAAGAAATATAAGACAGAATAATAAAGAGCGATGGCAAGAACCAAGCAGACCGCCCGTAAAATCTACTGGCGGAAGAAGCCCCCCAGGAGACAGCTAGCCACCAGGGCTGCTCGGAGAGGCGCTCCGGCCACCGGCAGAATGAAGAGGCCTCGCCGTCACAGGTCCGTGGCTCTGAGAGAGATCCGTCGCTACCAGAAATCCACGGAGCTGCTCATCCGTAAGCTGCCCGTCCAGCGCCTGGTGAGGGAGATCGCTCAGGACTTCAAGACCGTCCTGCGTTTCCTGAGCTTCGTCGTCATGGCTCTGCAGGAGACCAGCGAGGCCCACCTGGTGGTCTCTTCTTCGCTAAGGGGGTCACCATCATGCTCAAAGACTTCCAGCTGGCCAGCCGCATCCGCGGAGAGAGAGCTTAGACTTTCTGCTGCACATTCACCAACCAACCATAATGCTCTGCACTGTGTGTCTATATATATACATTTATAGTAATATGGACATATGTTTACTAGATGTTGTTTTTTCTTGCCTTCTGATTGTTGCTCTGAGTGTTGCTATCCCTGTGCTGTTGCAATCCTGGAATTTCCCCATTGTGGGACTAATAAAGGCTTATCTTATCTTATCTTAATTTGCAAATAAATTCTTTAAAAATCCTTCAATGTGATTTTCTGGATTTTCTTTTTTCTCATTTTGTCTCTCATAGTTGAGGTATACCTATGATGAAAACTGTAGACCTCTCTCATCTTTTAAGTGGGAGAACTTGCACAGTTGGTGGCTCACTAAATACTTTTTTACCCCACTGTATATGTTCAGATGACTACAAAACAGCCATGAACAGTGTTGCTGAAGCAAAGGTTACACCTGGTAGTCATGCAAATAATTTCAATTTGCCACAAAAGTTGGCCTTTCATAAAGCACAACTTGCATCAAGGTTTACTAATGTTTTGTTAGCGGTTATAGCGCACTTTCTGGGCAATGAATAATGAACTCATCTCTTTTTTCCAGGCGAGATGGTGGTCTCACCGGGCTGCTTGATGAAATTACCAACTCACACTCAGATGGTATGTGTGACACCATACCGTATGTGTCTCTTACTTTATTTTAGCACATAAACACGTAATGGTTTATATACATGCATCTGCAGTATTTTTCATGTAACTTATGTTCTTATAGTGCCTAAATGGCTGTCAGTGGGTTCTGGTTGTGTCCTCGCTTTGCTCCGCTGGGTCTCTTCCTTTCACAGTTCACTTTTTCCTCATCTCACAGTAAGTTCTGCTTGTTTATTAGATATATTTTTTTATGTTTTCATAATTTTTTTTATTTAATTCTCTATAACCTGTTTGTGTTTTTTAACAGTTGAGCAGTGAGGACATGATTGCAGAGTTCTCACAAGTGCTAAACTGGTAAGTTCCACCTTAATTGGGAGGTTATTGGTAGGTCTGTAGAATATTCCTTCCTTTCAAAACATTGATAAGGCTAGAGTGCAGACCTTCACCAAGGCTATTTTCCTTTTGCACAGAGAAGTTGTTTATGTTAGTAGTAACAGAAAGCATCTTCTCCTGGTGGCCATCAAAAAAATCTGCAAATATCCTCATTCCTGGATGTGTTATCTTCCAGATCACCACTAAAATCTACTAGATTGTTCCCTGTTCCACAACCCACCCCTTCAAAAAATGTAATCAAAATCACTTCATTACTTTTTGAGTCATCCTGCTAATGAACAAACTTATGCAACATATTGCATAATGTCCTTTGCGGAGGTAATAAAGTATTTGTTATTACGAAACTGACAAGCAGAAGACCTTAAAGAACTGTCTAATAATCATTAGTCAACAGAAAATAAAGTATTACATTTAATTATAACACTGTTCTCTGACTTCCTATGACCTAAACAGAGTTATTTATAATTGTGTCAATGGATGATAAAAAAGCCAGTTTAATGTCTGCATAATTCTGCAGAAAAGTGTAACTTCTGTAATGAGTAGGGATCTTTTTTGTGAAGTTGTTCATTTAATGACTGAACTTTGAATTTCATGCCAGGTCTGACTGTGTTGTGCGAGTTTTTGCTTGGCATCCTCACACAGACAAGTTTGCTGTTGCCCTGCTAGATGACTCCATCAAGATCTACAACCCCAGAAGGTACCAGAACAAAGATTTGAGCAGGTCACGGTATCAAATCACAGCCTTCAGTTCACATTTGTCATGCCATGTGCCCCAACTTTACTTGTTGCGGTGTAGTATTTTATCACTAATTAATTAATGTGTAATTAATTAACACTGGTTCAACCTGACAAATAAATAATAGTGCACATAATTATCCCCATTTACATATACTTTTGACTGCATGTGAGCCTGACAGAGTGATGCTGGTATGTCTTGTCTGGCATTCTGATTTAGTCATTGCTCATTCTCCTTTTGTAACTCCTTCAGTGCCATAACTCCCACGCTGAAGCACCGTCTACAGAGGAGTGTTGCAGCCGTGCAATGGAAGCCGCTGTGTGCATCCGCCCTCGCTGTCGGGTGTCAAAACTGTTTACTGGTTTGGAATGTGGACCCCTGCTCATTGTCAGCCAGGCATGTCCACCATTTTTCCAATCTGAAAAAAAGCTTTTTCACCATTATTAACAGCTGATTGTTTATTTAACATACTGCTTTAAATTACTGAATAGCTTCATCAAGGTTTAGGGTCCAGTTTATGTTGCTTTCTGGTTATATAATTAGATTGTTACTTACAAACTTGGGTTCATTCAGTGCATCATGTCCACATGCATACACCATATGTGTTGCACTGAGTTCGCTTCCTTGGGGGAGCAGGGGTTGTATTCATAACCTTACATTTATAAATACAGACATAATTCCAGTATTTAGGTGAATACATGCACTATATTCTATAATGTTAAATCTGTCTTGAATCTCTGTAATCTTCTCACACCTTTAATTATAACTATGAGCTGTGTATTTTTTTCTTTCTTTTCTTATGATGATGCTTCCAGGCCTTCTTCAGGCTGTGCTCAAGTTTTGTCCCATCCTGGTCACGCACCAGTCACTTCCATCGCCTGGTCTCCCAGTGGTTCCCTACTCGTATCTGCTTCACCAATGGACACAGCAATGATGGTATGAGGCACCCAGTTTAAAGGTTCCATTTATTGCCATTTCCAGAGATTAATTTTAGGCTTTGCCAGCCTCAGTGACATACACTCACTTCCCGCTTTAATAGGTACACTTTGCTGTTACTGTGTTGGATCCCTGTTGCCTTCAGAAATGACTTATTTCTTTATGGCATAGATTCAGCAAGGTGCTGAAAACATTCCTCAAAGATACTGGTCCCTGTTGCATGTTTTCCTAATAGGGCAGCCCTAATATACAGTATACGTACAGTATGTTACGTACCATGCTGCTGCACTCCTCATCCACAGAATTTCAGAGTGATCCAGAAAGGCTGCTTTGCTGCTACTTTCAGTGTGACTGTGAAGCTTCAAAGACTCTCGGGGGAATTGTAAACTGGCAGGACACAAGTCCTGCAGAAACAACATACAATATAATTTCTAGTTAAGAAATTACAATTAAAAACTTGAATTCTTTTACAGAAATTGTACTCAAAGTTTTGATTTAAAAAAAAAAAAAAAAGACAAAGCTACCAGAGGACTGACCCCGACACTGTAGCTTCCTCTGCTTACAGCAGCTGTGCACCCTAGGGTCATAGAATAACAGTAGTTGGGAGCTGCTCTGTGCACCACATGGTGTGGGGAGGACTTAACTACTTGTTGAGCTATAGTAAATGGTGTTCACTTATATAACGCTTTTTTCCCCTCATCCCTGGATTACTGAAGTGCTTTACAGCTTCAGCTATCTGTAATTTCCCAGTTTGGGATCAATAAAGTACATCTATCTACCTACCTACCTACCTACCCACCCACCCACACATACAGTGCATCCGGGAAGTATTTACAGCACTTCACTTTTTCCACATTTTGTTATGTTATAGCCTTATTCGAAAAGGGATTAAATTCATTTTTTTCCTCAAAATTCTACACACAATATCCCATAATGACAACATGAAAAAAAATTTTTTTTTGAGATTTTTGCAAATTTATTAGAAATAAAATACTAAGAAATCACATGTACATAAGTATTCACAGCCTTTGCTCAATACTTTGTTGATGCACCTTTGGCAGCAATGAAGTCTTTTTGAATATGATGCCACAAGTTTGGCACACCTATCTTTAGGCAGTTTGGCCCATTCCTCTTTGCAGCACCTCTCAAGCTCCATCAGGTTGGATGGAAAGCGTCAGTGCACAGCCATTTTCAGATTTCTCCAGAGATGTTCAATTGGATTCAAGTCTGGGCTCTGGCTGGGCCACTCAAGGACATTGACAGAGTTGTCCTGAAGCCACTCCTTTGATATCTTGGCTGTGTGCTTAGGGTCGTTGTCCTGCTGAAAGATGAACCGTCGCCCCAGTCTGAGGTCAAGAGCACTCTGGAGCAGGTTTTCATCCAGGATGTCTCTGTCCATTGCTGCATTCATCTTTCCCTCTATCTTGACTAGTTTCCCAGTTCCTGCCGCTGAAAAACATCCCCACAGCATGATGCTGCCACCACCATTGGCGTGGTTATGAGTGGTGCCTAGTTTCCTCCAAACATGATGCCTGGCATTCACACCAAAGAGTTCAATCTTTGTCTCATCAGACCAGAGAATTTTGTTTCTCATGGTCTGAGAGTCCTTCAGGTGCCTTTTGGCAAACTCCAGGCGGGCTGCCATGTGCTTTTTACTAAGGAGTGGCTTCCATCTGGCCACTCTACTATACAGGCCTTATTGGTGGATTGCTGCAGAGGTGGTTGTCCTTCTGGAAGATTCTCCTGTCTCCACAGAGGAACACTGGAGCTGTGACAGAGTGACCATCGGCTTCTTGGTGACCTCCCTGTCTAAGGCCCTTCTCCCCCGATCGCTCCGTTTAGACGGCCAGCCAGCTCTAGGAAGAGTCCTGGTGGTTCCAAACTTCTTCCATTTATGGATGATGGAAGCCACTGTGCTCACTGGGACCTTCAAAGCAGCAGAAATTTTTCTGTACCCTTCCCCAGATTTGGGCCTCGAGACAATCCTGTCTCCGAGGTCTACAGACAATTCCTTTGACTTCATGCTTGGTTTGTGCTCTGACATGCACTGTCAACTGTGGGACCTTATATAGACAGGTGTGTGCCTTTCCAAATCATGTCCAATCAACTGAATTTACCACAGGTGGACTCCAGTTAAGCTGCAGAAACATCTCAAGGATGATCAGTGGAAACAGGATGCATCTGAGCTCAATTTTGAGCTTTATGGCAAATGCTGTGAATACTTGCATACATGTGATTTCTTAGTTTTTTTATTTTCAATGAATGTGCAAAAATCTAAAA
Source organism: Pholidichthys leucotaenia (assembly GCA_020510985.1). Taxonomy (NCBI): domain Eukaryota; kingdom Metazoa; phylum Chordata; class Actinopteri; order Cichliformes; family Pholidichthyidae; genus Pholidichthys; species Pholidichthys leucotaenia. The sequence continues at coordinate 290,740,759 of CM035843.1, forward strand.
AAAACAAAACAAAAAAAAACTTTTCACGTTGTCATTATGGGGTATTGTGTGTAGAATTTTGAGGAAAAAAATGAATGTAATCCCTTTTGGAATAAGGCTGTATCATAACAATGTGGAAAAAGTGAAGCGCTGTGAATACTTTTTCAGATGCACTGTACATGTGCTAGCATCACACAGCTGATACAGACATGTTGGCTGCAAATTTATGATGCTTCATGCATACATCCATTCTTTCATGTTTACACCAAATTCTGGCCCTACCATTGGACTGTTGCAGGAAAAATTGAGACTCAGACCAGACAACATTTTTCTAATCTTCTAAAGCCAATTTTGGTGAGCCTATATTAATAGTAACCTCTGTTTCCTGTTCTTAGCTGACAGGAGTGGCACTAGTTGAGGTTTTCTGCTGGTGTCGCCCATCTGCCTCAGGGGTCAATGTGTTTTGCCTTCAGAGATGCTCTTCTGTATACCTGTGTTCTAAAGAGAGGTTATTTATTTAAGTTACTGATGCCTTTGTCAGCTTGAGCCAGTCTGGCCGTTCTCTTCTGACATCTGAAATCAATAAGGCATTGTGCCCAGAGAACTGCTGCGCACTGGATATTTTCTCTTTTTCATACCATTCTCTGTGAACCCTGTAGATCAGGGATGTCACACTCATTCCATGCTGGGCCAAGACCCTGCAGATTTTACCTCCACCCAGTGTATTCCACAGGTGATTTAACTGAATTTCTTCCTACTGATTGCTGATTAGCAAAAACACCTGCTGAAGAGACTGGGGGGAAGTAAAATGTGCAGGGTCTTGGCCCAGAATGAATTGAGTTTGACAGCCCTGCTGTAGATGGTTGTATTTGAAAAATCCTAGTAGGTCAACAGTTTCTGAAATACTCAGGCCAGCCCTTATGGCACCAATAGCCATGCCACATTCACAGTCACTTAAATCCCCTTTCTTTCCCATTCTGATGTTCAGTTTGAACTTCAGCATGTCTTCTTGACCATGTCTACATGCATTAATGCACTGAGTTGCTACAGTGTTGATTGGCTGATTAGATGCTTGCATTAACAAGCAGTTGAACAGGTGTACCTATTAATGTGGCCAGTGAGTGTAAATATGTTATTTTACAGCCAAAAGTCATTGTTTCACAGCTCATTAAGAATATGTTGAACACATTTGTAATGAGCGTGTTACATAGAACAGTATTAAAAATTGGTTCTACTGTAAGTCCCTCATTCTCAGAGCCTCTGTTTTCTGACTGCTTGTTAACATTCATGTACTGATTGTGTAAATTATTTTTCCAGTGCATTGCAAAGGTCAAACAGGGGTGATGACAATTGGCTAAGCTCTCACTAATGGTGAACCATAACTGTTATACTTGGCCTGGTATGACTATTTCACCACAACTGGCATTTGTACTGAAAGCAGGACAGCAGCAAATTCAGCAATAAAAAATGAAACCTCCACTAGTATGATCATGGATATCCAAGCATACATGTTTTCCTGATTTGCTTATGGAATGTGGGTTAGAAGTATGGTTCAGCAGTGTGGACAGTCACAACCCTAAGCTTTATAGCCTTAAGCCTTAGCTTTATAGTGGAATACAAACTTTATTCTTGTCAAGCCATTGATACTGATGTTAGTTGTGATGCTAGCAGGTCCCATTAATCCTTGACTCTGAGTGAAGGCTCACCAGCCTGAAAAGCACAGGGAGAGAATTAGTAATCATAGCGGTCAAGCAAGAGTTTTTTTCAGTGTTGGTCTAACAATAACAGATAACCTGTCATGTCCAAGACCCTGTGTTTATCCAAAAATGACTCCACAGAGGATTGTGTCACTAGTACAGCATGTTTCTTTATTTGGGACCAGTCGGTGTTGTTGTTATTGTTAGCTCTGATGCTAACAGCTAGGATCCCTGACTTGTGTGGACTGCATAAATGTAACAGCCAATAGGACAGTGATGGCAAGTACATAACTTAAGGCAGGTGTCCATTTTGTGTCAAAGGGAAATATAAACCAGAAGAGGCATGCCTGCTTCTGCCAGAGTGTATAAATATTTCTAAGTAAAAATAAGATTTTTGCTGTAATCATGACCCAAGAAGGCATTTTCAAACCCACAAACATACGATGACAAACCACTCTTTCAAAAGAGATTCATCAACAATGTTTATAAATGGATGTGTCTGTCAGGTTTGGGACGTTGCAGCAGAGAGCTGTGTACCCCTTCAGCGTGTTGGAGGAGGTGGAGTCACCTTTCTTTCCTGGTCTCCTGACGGTAGTCATGTCCTCGCTTCTACACCTTCAGCTCTGTTCAGGTAGAATAAATCTTCACTGATCTGTTTTATCTTCCCCTCTTAGTGAGCATCTCCAGCACATTTCAAGTAAAAAGCTCTGCTGCTGTCAGTGTAAGTAGAGCTAAGAGACTGGCCTTTTCCAGTGTTAAAATAAAAGCCTGTTCAGCTTTCATTAATATTTATATAAACATGTACTTTTTATAAGAATTCTTCAAATGCCATTTATTGGTTGAAAGTAATAATTAACAAAAGATTGTGATTTGATTATTTAATCAGGTGTTTCATTCTACTAAAATAAATGGTTCAACAACTCTGGCACATATTTTTTGCTGAGCATCACAAACAGTGAACATTAAATAGAATGAATATCTTTGCATTTTGCTCACATATACAGTGAAATTTGTTATTGTACATGCACAGTACAATGCACATATACAGTTAGGCCCAAAAATATTTGGACAGTGACACAAGTTTTGTTATTTTAGCTGTTTACGAAAACATATTCAGGATACAATTATATAATCAATATGGGCTTAAAGTGCAGACTCTCAGCTGTAATTTGAGAGTTTTCACATCCAAATTGGAGCAAGGGTTTAGGAATTACAGCTCTTTAATACGTAGCCACCTCTTTTTCAAGGGACCAAAAGTAATTGGACAATTGACTCAGAAGGCTGCAAAAAAAAAAACAAAACAAGGCTGCATGGGCTCTTCCCTCGTTAACCTGTCATCAGTTAAGCAGTTAAAAGGTCTGGAGTTGATTCCAGGTGTGGCGTTTGCATTTGGAAGCTGTTGCTGTGAACACAACATGCGGTCAAAGGAGCTCTCAATGGAGGTGAAACAGACCATCCTGAGGCTGAAAAAAAAAGAAGAAATCCATCAGAGAGATAGCAGAAATGTTAGGAGTGGCCAAATCAAGAGTTTGGTACATTCTGAGAAAAAAGAGTGCACTGGTGAGCTTGGGAACTCAAAAAGACCTGGACGTCCACGGAAGACAACAGTGGTGGATGATCACAGAATCCTTTCCATGGTGAAGAACAACATCCAGTCAAGTGAAGAACACTCTCCAGGAAGTAGGTGTATCAGTATCTAAGTCTACCATAAAGAGAAGACTTCATGAGAGTAAATACAAAGGATTCACCACAAGGTGCAAACCGTTAATCGGCCTCAAAAATAGAAAGGCCAGAATTGACTTTGCCAAAAAACACCTGAAGAAGCCAGCCCAGTTCTGGAGTAGCATTCTTTGGACAAATGAGACTAAGATCAACCTGTACCAGAATGATGGGAAGAAGAAAGTTTGGAGAAGAATTGGAACGGCTCATGATCCAAAGCACTACATCTTCTGTAAAACATGGTGGAGGCAGTGTGATGGCATGGGCATGCATGGCTTCCAATGGCACTGGGTCACTTGTGTTTATTGATGATGTTGTGGCGGATGCAATAAAGGAAACCCCGGATGTGGTGGCACGGAATAAGTGCAGGCACGGCAAACTGAAGTTTAAAAGGGTATTTTATTCATCCACCATCACAGGACTCACTCCAGCGCTGTGAAAGCGCACTGGAGCGAGCCCTCAGCAAACAGGCAATGCGTGTTGTCAGAGCAGCAGTAAGAGAGCAAGCGATATGGTTGGCTTATATACCCAGCTAGACAATGCATGCATGGCACATTAGCATCACAGTACAGCAGGAATGCATGGGACATTTACATGAGAGTCACACATATCAAAAGCAGGATTACTGGCAGGAAGGAGAGGCTGCCTATTGATATCAGTACATACATCTCACTGTTATGCTAATTGCTCCAGCTGAGCGCTCTGCTTGTCCATAGGCTGTGGGGGTCACCCACAATGTGACAAAAGACAGAAGCAGCCGGATGAATTCTGAAGTGTATAGGGATATACTTTCTGCTCAGATTCAGCCAAATGCAGCAAAGTTGATTGGACGGCGCTTCACAGTACAGATGGACAATGATCCAAAACATACTGCAAAAGAAACCCAGGAGTTTTTTAAAGCAAAGAAGTGGAATATTCTGCAATGGCCGAGTCAACCGAGTCAATCACCAGATCTCAACCCAGTCGAGCATGCATTTCACCTGCTCAAGACAAAACTTAAGGCAGAAAGACCCACAAACAAGCAACAACTGAAAACAGCTGCAGTAAAGGCCTGGCAAAGCATCACAAAGGAGGAAACCCAGTGTTTGGTGATGTCCATGGGTTCCAGACTTCAGGCAGTCATTGCCTGTAAAGGATTCTCAACAAAATATTAAAAAGTAACATTTTACTTAGGGTTATGTTTATTTGTCCAATTACTTTTGAGCCCCTGAAATGAGGAGCGTTTGTATAAAAATAGCTACAATTCCTACATGTTTAATCATATATTTTTGTTCAACTCCTTGAATTAAACCTTAAAGTCTGCACTTCAATTCCGTTGTAGTTGTTTCATTTCAAATCCAATGTGGTGGCATGCAGAGCCCAAATCATGAAGATTGTGTCACTGTCCAAATATTTCTGGGCCTAACTGTAGTATGTGCATGCACATACTATATGCAGTATACTATATGTGCATGCACATATAGTATATTGTACATGCGCAGTCTTCATTGCCATCGCTTATTACATCTAGTGGCTTGCTAAGGGCCCCTCTACACAGCATGGAGGTTGTTGGCTGACCATTGAGAGATCTCTCAATAATCTTTGCCCAATCTCTCAAAGATCTCCTAAAGCAGTCCTATTCAATTAGCGGCCCATAACCAGCCTCCAAGTTTTCCCAGGCCCAGTCTGTGGTCCAGCCAGAGAAGCAAAGGCCAACACGTTTCACAGAATTACAGACATCCATTAATTACTACAGACCGCAAATGCAACACTCCGTGTAGCCTAGCCACTGCCAACTCACAATGCAGTTCATTTGTTTTGAAGTGTGGGCTGTATTATTATGACTGTGGCCAACGGTGCTAGTGGCACGATACCAAGCCTACACCAAACATGAACGGGCGGCGCGAACGCATACAAAATCAATGGAAAGAGGCGAGCACATGCAAAATTGCGCATTTGTGTCCAAGGGATAGCGCTAGCTTTGAGATTCTGCCGTCATTGGAGTAAAAGTATCAACACTGAAGAGTAAACTAGTTTGAAAATGAGACTGTCAGTCACCTGGAGAAAGGAGGACTGGAAGCTCTTCAGCTGAATTGGGATGTTGTTGTTATTTACCCACAGACTCCTGCCACGGATGCGCTAACAAGGCTAGCAGGCTAACAATGTAAATGCCTATCATCTTGTGAAGTTTTGGAGGTAGGGACAGCTTTTTCAGGTGAGCCCCCCATCGGATAATGTAAACCTAAGCATGACGTTATTTGGGGGATTTCAACAGCTGGTTGAACACAGCTGCAGAAGTTATAAAGGCAACTTCGCCTGTCTGCAACTCACTCAGATGGTGAATTCATGTATAGTCGCATGTTTACATTGAGATATAATGTAATCACATTGCAGGAAAAATTTGCCCTTTCGTGTTTGATGTGAAGGCATCTTAAAATTGTCAACTCTGAAGGGTAAAATTGATGATGAATATTGTCGGTTTAACCCTGCTTGGACTGATATGTGTGTACTGGAATGTGTAGTTATTAAAAAAAAAATTAAATAAATAAAAAATTCCTATTCACACGTGGTGATTTAAAACAAAACACACCACAATAGTGGATGTGCAATGTTTGTTAACGTTATCAATCTTTTCTTGGTGTAATAGCAGCAGAATAATTCAAAGCCACTGTTACCCGGATTTAGAGGCCATATCCTTTCTGTGTAGACCCTTCTATCTACCCCACAAGGTAACGGCAGTAATTATAACAGCTGTTTATGTCCTTCCAGACGCTAGTGTTGGCTTAGTACTTCCACCTCCAACACATTGTTAGCAGGGAACAGAAAGATCACCCCGACGCAGTCCACATTATTGCAGGGAATTTTAACAAAGCGTGGTTAAAAACTGTACTCCCCAAATTCCACCAACATGTTAAGTGTCCCACAAGAGGGGAAGAACACTGGATCATGTTTACAGCAACATTAAGCACGCCTACAGAGCTACCTCCCTCCCTCACCTTGGACAATCAGACCATCTCTCCCTGCTTCTAGTACCTGCTTACACACCCCTATGGAAGAGTTCCCTCCCAACCAAACAATTAAAACCTGGCTTGAAAATGCTCTCCTCCAGCTACAGGACTGCTTTAGCTACACAAACTGGAGCATCTTTGAACAGCAGGACCTGGACTCCTACACCGAGTCTGTCCTCTTTTACATTAAATGCTGTTAGAAAATTTGACAGTCACCAAACACATCCGGGTCTTTCCAAACCAGAAACCCTGGAGGACCAGTGAGGTCCAGGCTCTGATCAGAGCCTGCAACTCAGCCTTCAGGCAGAGGGACAGTTCTCTATACAGCACTGCCAGAGCCAACCTGAGAAGAGGCATAAAACTTGGTAAGAACAAGAAGGAAGGTGGAGGGCTTCTTCACAGTCAACAGCCCCCGACAGATGTGGAGAGGCATCCAGGCCCTCACCAACTACAAGGGCCAGTGCCCCCCAACATCAGATAGCAACCTTACACTGGGAGAGGAGCTTAACAGCTTTTTCGTTCGGTTTGAGCACACCTCCCCCTCAACCCTGTCACCCCCTCCCCCCTCTACAGGTGCTTGAGGCAACTGAGAGCAGTGAACCCCCGCAGAGGTGCTGGTCCTGATGGCATCCCAGGAGTGGTGGTCAAAGCATGTTGTTAGAGTAATCTAACTTAGACAAAGAACTGAGGTGACGGCATTTGCGATCAGAAGAGAAAAAGGGTTTATTCCTGCGCAGTGACACAGTTTCACACCCAGGAGTACCAAGTGGAAAATGCATAAACACTCTGACAGAGACATTGGACTTCTATGCCACTGTTTACATATCTAATCTATGACAAAAGACTATCACAGATGCACCAAGTGCCAGCCTGTGTTGTCAGCAGAATCACAAGACATAACAAGTGCACAGATAATTCAAGAACACAGGTGTACTCTGAAATATAGAAGTATGGCGCATATTTAGGGCGCATATATGGTATCCATTTTCCCCACATATACCTAGTAGGCATGACGGTGCATATTCTAGAAGCTTCACGTCTTAATGGACAAAGAGGACCTGACCCTGCAAGGACCTACGGGAGGTGTGAAGTTGGCCTTGCAGGAGATGGGAAGTTGGAGAGAATGTCCCAGCAGGAGCCCCGGAGGCTAGAAGGATAAGAGACAATGGAGACGCCAAGGAGCCTCAGGGGCTGGATGTTTACTAAAGGACTGTGGGTTGGGGGTGTGTGATTTGATGTTGGGGGATTTGTGACTTGGGAGAATATAAGAACTGTGTGAGACGATTGCTCTTCCTCTTTTCTGAGATTCTGTGCTTGTTAGAGGATGTGACCTCTCAATAAACCAACCCTGAGAAATAAACTCAGTCTCGTCTGTGAAAGGCATCCTCTACACTAGTGACCTACGACAAACTATGGCCGGTGGCGACGATCTTCCCGCACCGGATTCTTCAGGAGCCAACCGGGTTAACACAGCTACGACACTACAGCTGCCCGATTTCTGGCAGCATAACCCGCGCTCCTGGTTTACCACTGTGGAGGCGCAGTTCCACCTTCGGGGAATCTCAGCGGATGCAACGAGGTTCTACCATGTCGTCGCAAAGCTGGACAGCCTCACAGTGCAGCGGGTGGAGAGCCTGACCAACCACCCGCCCCAGGACGACAAGTATGGCGCACTGAAAGCCGCCCTCATTCGAGCTTTCACTCCCTCACAGGGGGAGCGAGCAGAGAGACTTCTGGCGCTAACAGAAGGGGAAGCAGACAGGCCGGCAGATCTGATGGCGAGGATGATGAACCTGAGAGGCGAAGATGACGACAGTTTTATCTTCGCCCACCTCTTTCTCAGAACACTACCGCCAGCAGTGAGAGTCACCCTGGCCAGCTCACAGCTGCTCAACGACCGTGACTACCACGGGCTGGGCCAGGAGGCGCAGCGGCTCGTCGACGCCCATAGATGACACGCAGCCACGGCGGCAGCAACGGAGCTGAACGCACCCCCGCGAGACGAGGGGAGACCAGAGGCCACAGCACCGGACCCACTGACATCAGCAGCGGCAAAGACCAGGAGAAGCGGAGCGGATGGCACCCTCTGCTTTTACCATCGACGTTTCGCCGAGAGGGCGCGCAGATGCATCCCACCGTGCCGATACAAGCGCCAGGGAAACGCCAAGACCGAGAGTCGGTAGCAGCTGCTGCTCTCGGCGCGAAGAACAAGCTGCTTTTCGTGACGGACGCGAATTCAGGGAAGGATTTCCTGGTGGACACAGGCTCCCAGCTGAGTTTTGTCAAGCCTTCCTACGCGGACCTGCTGGCGCCTTCCAGCGGACCCCTGGTGCTAGCGGCAAACGGCTCGACGATCAAAACCTATGGGGAGAAGACGCTCCTCCTATCCTTCCACGGTCGCACCTTTGAGTGGACTTTCGTCGTAGCTGCAGTTAGCAACAACATGCTAGGTGCTGATTTTTTATGCTCAAACAGTTTATTAGTTGATCTTACTAATAGACGTATGGTAAATGCACTGTCTTTCCACTCTATCTCCTGTACAGCTCGGGTGGCCCTGCCTTCTGCACATCCCAATGTCACAGCTGCGGGTGGTAAGTTTCATGCACTACTCAATCAGTTCCCAGCACTCACGGTCCCAACATTTTCAGCGTCAGTAGCCAAACACGGGGTCGAGCACTTCATAACTACCTCTGGCCCCCCTGTCTTTGCAAAAGCTCGGCGCTTGGACCCAGCTAAACTGGCCATCGTGCGCGAGGAATTCGCCAACTTGGAAAAACTGGGCATTGTTAGACGCTCTAACAGTCCTTGGTCGTCACCCCTGCATATGGTCCCCAAGGCTGACGGCTCGTGGCGGCCTTGCGGTGATTTCCGCAGGTTAAATAATGCTTCAGCACACGACCGCTACCCGATTCCGCACATCCAAGATTTTTTGGCACATTTGGCGGGGGCGCGAATCTTTTCCAAAATAGATTTGGTGCGCGGTTATCACCAAGTCCCAGTCCACGCTCAAGACATACCCAAAACGGCAGTAATAACCCCCTTTGGGCTTTTCGAGTTTTTGCGCATGCCTTTTGGCCTCAAGGGCGCCGCACAGACGTTCCAACGTATGATGGATGCGGTGTTGCGCGGCCTCCCTTTCGTGTTCGCCTATTTGGATGATATTTTGGTAGCCAGTGCATCCGAAGTCGAACACGAACGCCGCCTCACAGCAGTTTTTCAGAGGCTGACAGAGCATGGGCTGATAATTAACCCAGCGAAATGCCAATTCGGGGTAGCGCAAATCGATTTTTTGGGGCACCGCGTTTCTCCAGAAGGAGCGGTCTCGCTGCCCGATAAAGTACGCGCGATAACGGAGTTTCCTCAACTGCAGACAGTTAAAGCATTGCAAGAATTTTTGGGGATGGTCAATTTTTATAACAGTTTCCTCCCCAGCGCAGCACAGCTCATGCACCCACTGTACGCGGCACTAAAGAAACAAAAACCTGCAAATAAGGTCGAGTGGTCCCCGGAACGGGAGCGCACTTTCTCCCAGGTCAAGTCGGCCCTCGCGAACACTGTGTTGTTGGCACACCCGGTGCCAGCAGCTCGCATGGCGCCAACCACGGACGCTTCCGACGTAGCAGTTGGGGCGGTTGTCGAGCAACTGGTAGCAGGGAGCTGGCAACCGCTTGCGTTTTTCAGCAAAACATTGCGCGATAACGAGCGGAAATACAGCGCGTTCGATAGGGAGCTTTTAGCCCTGCATTTGGTCATCTGCCACTTCCAGTTCTGGCTGGAAGGGCGCCGTTTCACCGTGTTTGTAGACCACAAACCATTAACATTTGCAATGGCTAAGATTTCAGAGCCTTGGTCGGGCTGACAGCAGAGACAGCTGGCCGCGATTTTGGAGTTTACCACCGGCATTCAACACGTGGCGGGCAAACACAATGTAGTAGCAGATTGTCTCTCGCGCGCAGTTGCAACGCCAGGCCCCCAGGGGGCAGACACGGTGGCTGTGGACACGGGCCAGGCTTGCGGCGTGGAAGCACTCGCAGCCCCGGTCTGCGTGGGCTTAGATTACGCAGCCATGGCCGCCGAGCAGGTTAACGATGCGGATGTGCGCGCGCTCCAGTCTGGGCCAACAGGGCTAAGGCTGGAGCACAGGGTGCATCAAATAGGTATGCCCCCTCTAATTTGCGATATCTCCACGGGGCGCCCCCGCCCCGTGGTCCCAGCTGCATGGCGCTGCCGCATTTTTGACTTAATCCATTCGCTGGCACATCCGGGCGTTCGCGCATCGATCAAAATGGTGGGAGAAAAATTCATTTGGCCGGGGCTGCGTAAACAGGTCAAAGAATGGGCCGCAGCCTGCGCAGCGTGTCAAAGAGCAAAGATACACAAGCACACGCGGGCCCCTCTAGAACCTTTTCACATCCCAGCCAAACGCTTCGACCACGTGCATATCGACTTGGTGGGACCCCTCCCGCTGTCGCAGGGGTTCACACACCTTCTAACCATGGTGGACCGCACCACGCGCTGGCCAGAAGTGGTCCCCCTGGCGTCAACTACAGCAGCAGACGTTGCGCGCGCGTTTTTAACGGCTTGGGTCGCGCGTTTTGGAGTCCCGTCTGACATAACGTCTGACAGAGGACCCCAATTCGTTTCCGAGCTCTGGTCATCCATGGCACTCAGTCTGGGGGTGAAAATTCACCGCACGACAGCATATAACCCCCAGGCCAACGGTTTGTGCGAACGCTTTCACCGGTCATTGAAAGCAGCCCTCAGAGCGGCTCTCACGGACACAAATTGGGTTGATAAACTTCCATGGGTTTTATTAGGGTTGCGTTCAGCACCTAAGGAAGATTTGCAAGCCTCTCCGGCTGAGCTAGTTTTGGCCCAACCCCTCCGGTTACCGGGCGAATTCCTTCCAGAGAACCCCGCACCAAATCGCCCCCCTGCTCAGCTGCTGCAGAGCGACGCGGGATCAAACACCCTCCCCGGCCCAGTTCATCACAGTTTCCCACACGTTTTTGTGCCTAAAGCCTTAAAGAGCGCAGAATTTGTCTTTGTCAGACACGACGCTCAGAGGCCAGGTTTAAGACCACCTTATGATGGACCGTTCAGAGTGTTGGAAACTGGGGAAAAACATTTTTTGCTCGATTTGGGTGACAGGAGGGAATTAGTCTGCATTAACAGACTCAAACCCGCTTTTGTGTTGGCTGATGAGCAAGTGCAGTTAGCCAGGGCCCCCCGTCGCGGCAGGCCGCCGGGGAGACACTCTGCTAAGCTTTCACAAGGATGTACTAACGACTCTAATCCACAGATGCAAAAAACGGCTACAGGCAGATCGAAACCTGCTTACAGCAGATATGGCAGGAGATTGAAACCCAAGCAGTCGGAAGTGTGATATGTTGTGCCTTTTTGCTGTTCTGTGTGTTATGACATGATTCTATGCATATTGGGGTGTACTTTGTCCTTATTTAGACGTTTGGTGGGGGTTATATGGCGCATATTTAGGGCGCATATATGGTATCCATTTTCCCCACATATACCTAGTAGGCATGACGGTGCATATTCTAGAAGCTTCACGTCTTAATGGACAAAGAGGACCTGACCCTGCAGGGACCTACGGGAGGTGTGAAGTTGGCCTTGCAGGAGATGGGAAGTTGGAGAGAATGTCCCAGCAGGAGCCCCGGAGGCTAGAAGGATAAGAGACAATGGAGACGCCAAGGAGCCTCAGGGGCTGGATGTTTACTAAAGGACTGTGGGTTGGGGGTGTGTGATTTGATGTTGGGGGATTTGTGACTTGGGAGAATATAAGAACTGTGTGAGACGATTGCTCTTCCTCTTTTCTGAGATTCTGTGCTTGTTAGAGGATGTGACCTCTCAATAAACCAACCCTGAGAAATAAACTCAGTCTCGTCTGTGAAAGGCATCCTCTACAGAAGGTCATATCGTAGACTGACTGGCACCAGGTTTTTAACTAAGGAAATACTGGGTTTTGACCTCAGAAAACACATGCTGGTCACAAGATCAGTTGTATAGAATACACACTCAATACAAAGAATTAAGGCACATATGGATGGACATCAGAATAGTGATTAAATGTCATATACCAATATCAGAATAACATAATTAAAGAATAGACTAGAAATACAATTTCTCTATCATCCCCCCCCTTTTAGGTATAACCTTTATTTTCCCATGATGAGAAATCATATTTGTACAATGCTAAAGACTTGATTAAAATGAAAAATAAATGACATAAATGTGATTGTCACACATCATTGTGAGTATAAAGTTCTTGGTTACATGTCGCTACCAAATATCCACATTTCACACCCCTCTTTTCAGTTTTCAATATGGGTCTCATAAAGAACTCTAATTCTCAGTATTGTCTAAGTCAGCCTCATGGTGATTAGTATCGTCTCTGACACTGTCTTGGTGCAACAATAAGGCATATTCAGCTACAGTAGCAAAAGTAAATTTAGAGAGGAAAATCTTAAAACGTAATACAACAACAAAGAAAAATACCTAGTAGCACTATGATAACTAAACATGCTTCTAGGATGGGCAAAACTACATTGAAGCGGTCTCCAATATTTTTTTTTTTAAATGTGGTAACCATCAGGACCTGAATTTTTTTTCACATGTCTTCAGACAGTTGTGTGATTTTATATAAAGGATGCGTAATACTGCCATCTGGTGTTGTTGATAGGGTTCTGCTATGCCATAAGGCTAGCCGCATCCAGTTGTTCAACTACACCTTTAAGAGTGTCTCTGCTGTAGTTGGAAAACTTTTGAAAGTTGTAGTACCCTTGAGTGATCCATGCTGTTTTTATTTATTTGAACTTGAGGGATTATTGAAGAAAAACCTGCAGCAATTTCATCTTGACCTTTTAACTGACTAGGGACTCCCCTTGGGACACCAATGGCATCTATATAGACGTCACCCCAATGAGTGTTTAAGCTCTCTTGGGCCTCTGGCTGCTCCGCCTCGTCAAAGCCCGTGGGCTGAGAGGTAGGACATGAAATGGCATGATGAATTGGGACAAGGCACATGTGCCAGTCCAGCCAGGAGGTAGCTTGGAAAGCATCCTCGCATGTCCACAGAGCCACCACGACCTGCTCATGCTGTGCAGTGAGAGGTAAACCAAAGAGCCTCGAAAACACCAGAAGTTTGTATGATATTTATCACAGATTCACAGTAGGGACAGTGTCCAAGATCTGGGGCATCAGAGGAGCCATTATATCTAGAAAAACAAATATAATCACCTGGATAGACTTTTTGACTGGGTGGAATTGGTCTTCCTTTAACTGGAGGATAATGATTATGAATTTCTTTACAATTTGGTTCTAAAGCTCTTTTATTAGTCAAAAATAATTTAATCATACATTGTAATGCTGTTTTGGTGTGCTTTTCATGAGGTGGAGAGGTAGCCATATTGGCTTAGCAGAAGCACAAATTAAACAATTTGAGGTGATAAAATCTTTGGTGTATAAAATCCATTGAAGCCATAAATTATCATGAGGTATTCCTAGTTCTGCAGAAAAAGTGTCAGCTAATGAGTGGATGCTAAGATATTTAGTTGTATGTGTTTTGTCTAAAGTTTGTTTGTCAACTATCCATGTATCATAACTTTCTGGAAAGTTATGATGCATGGCACTGGAAAGGTTGACTGGTGTTAAGAAACTGTCTTTTATTTCAGTTAAAAAAAAAATGTCTATCGGGGTCTAAACCGGGAACATAAGCACCAATAGCATAGATTCATGTACGTGACTTGTGGAAGTTGTCATACAAATAGCACAGGTACACATCAGATTTAGCAGTTTTCTTTGCATAACCAGTAGTGGGGCAATATAGTAAACAACACAAATCAATCTCAATTGTACCAGTTTTACCTCGGTAGAACATGATATTCAGCATTCCTTTTTCCCATTGAGTTGCTTTGAGTCCGCAATCATCGCACAGGTCCACGTCCGGTCTCTTCAGCAATGTGGACACGCAAGCAAATGTCCCATTGTGATGGACGCCAACGCAAAGGAGGAGCAAAAACGGCAGCAGGCTGGATTGCTCGTAGTGTCTGTTCATTCTGGCTTTTTCAGAGAGTAAACGAGAGAGGTTGTTTACCTTTTACAAGGGCGAGGTGGATGGGGCAGCTGTGACACACTGGGGCTGTGTGTTGTTGGGGAGCAGTTTGTCAACACGACTTTAAAAGGTCCATGCCAAGGTGTATCTGCCCAAGTCTTCTTTTGGATTGTCTTTATCAGAACCAAGTCCCCAGGCTTTCAGTGTGGTCCTTTCTGGGAACAGCAGCGATAAGTATTTCTTTTAGTCAAGCGTTTGAGCATATAATCAGCAAGACATGTTTCAACATCATCTTTACAGAAAGGTCTTAACTTAGGTAACAAACCTGGTCTTCCAAACATCATTTCAAAAGGTGATATATCATTAGCTCTAGGCATGATTCTCATATAAAACAATACAAGAGGCAAACAATAAATCCAACTTTTCCCTGCTTCTGCCATTGTTTTTCTTAACTTTTATGGTGTGATTATGTTGTTCCACCAAACCAGCTGATTGTGGATGATAAGCACAATGATGTTTTTACTGTATTTAGAGAGCTTTTCCCAAATGTGAAATTACTTGGTTCACAAAGTGTGTGCCGTTATCACTGTAGATAATTTCTGGTACTCCATAACGTGGGATTATTTCAGTTAACAACTTTTTTTGCAACAGTTAAAGCATCATTATTTGTACATGGGAAAGCTTCAGTCCTCTTAGGGAAACTATCTACATTCACAAGACGCCATTTCTTTCCTTCACATTTATTTTAATTCAATAAAATCCATGCAAATGTGCTGAAATGGATATATAGAAGTTGGAAAATTTCCTCTTTTACGTCTTTGATTACCCTATGTGTGGTTTTTTGCACAGATTAGGCAGTTTGCACAAATTTTCTTCTCATAAACAGAATAGCCAAATGTTTTAAAAACTCTACCAAGGTAATGATTCCCCCCCCCCCCCCCGACATGTTTTGAACATGTCAACTGGGTGACATAAGGAAAAAGCTGTCTCGGTAACACAGGTTTGTTGTCATGTCATTTGTACAAGTTATATAAAATAAACAATGTGGTGCCTATGGGAAGCGTTGGTACAGACAGAAAAAATAGAGGCATTTTGCGAGGCTACAGCTTTGGCTATGTCATCAACCTTGCAATTTCCACAGGAGATGGGGTCTGTACCTGTGGTGGGGCAGTACATTTACAGATTGCTAATTGGGGTGGTAACTGTACAGCTTCCAAAAGGTCTAAAATCAAGTCTTTATGATCTATAGGTTTTCCTGTGGAAGTTACCATGCCTCGATTTTTCCACTGTTGTGCAAAATGATGTATGGTAGGGTTTGACATTGGATTATCATAGTTCAAGGAAGACAAAGGTGACACTTCTTGTGAATAAGATGGTATCCACGATCTACAATAATTCAGTGTGCCAAGGAATGACATCATTTGCCTTTTAGTGATTGGTTTTGGAGCAGCAAGAATAGCTTGCTTCCTGATAAGGTCAATATGGTGGTCTGCAGCTTGCTGTTTGTCTTTGTTGACTTTGTGACCTTGAGATGCTAGAAACTTGATCAATGCCACTGTGTCCTGTTTGCACAGATCCTCAGTTTTTTGTTTTTTGTTTTTCTGTAATTTCCCAGTTTGGGATCAATAAAGTACATCTATCTATCTTTTTGAGGCAATCAAAACTTCATCTACATGCAAAAGTAATTGGCTTCCACCTGGTGGTGTAAATTAGGCCAAATTTGCAGACATAGCTTGTGAAAAAAATCATGGGACTTTTATTGAACCCCTGTAAAGGTGAATCTCTGTTTACAATAGGTAAAGGCAAACCAAAACTGATGAGCTTTATGAATTGGAATTGAGAAAAAGGCATTTGAGATGTCTATGACGGTAAAATATTTACTATCGGGTGCCAAATCATTTAACAAAACATGTGGATCAAGAACTACAGGAGAGCGTGGAATAATTGCTTTGTTTACTTCCTGTAAGTCTAGAACCATCGGCCATCCTTTAGAGGGTGCGGACTTCCTGACAGGAAACGATGGAGAATTGCATGGAGAGTTGTTACACTCTCTGATGATTTCAGCTTTAACAGTGACTGAATGACAGGATGAATATCCTCCTCAGCTTCCTTTTAAGTGGGTATTGTCTTTTGTGAGATCTAAAATTAGATTTGGGTGTAATTGTAGCAGGCTGAACCCCCCTTTTCACCATCCACGCATCAGAGAACCCTTCTGATGACAAGGAGAATCAAATGGGTCACAGGAGCTGCTCCTGTTCATCAGTCAGAGCAAAGCCTGTCAGATGTCATGGGGTCACTGGTATGAGCTGTTTTTATTGCTTGAGTGCCAGTCGAGTGTCATGCAATAAGTGTCAATGGAAGGTGATAACTGGACGACAGAAACAGGTGTATCTGTCCAGTCACTGCCATGTTCATTAGCAGTGGTGACAGAAACTACATCCTCCCAAAGTGAATACATTGGCTTACCAAGTGACACATGAGGAGTGTGTAGATGCATGAAAAATTTGGAGTCTTGTGGTGATAGTGTGACTATAGCACCTGCAAAAACCGCTATTACTCCAAAATAAGCATGCTAACAGAACTGTAGTATACTCTTGCTTTGAAGAACTGTTTTTTTGTACCACTGATCAGAACCATTGGGTCCTCTGTTGTACATTGTGCAGTGTAAATCATTATCAGATATCATAGTTGCATCTGTTGTTGGAACAAAATATTTTTTCAAATCGGCAAGGATAGCAGCAGACTCATTTAGATTTATTAAATCTAAAGAATACTAATGATGTGGAGTTGATAGATTTTGTAGTGTAAAACATTCAGTAATTACTTTGTTACTAAGCGAGATAACAGATTTGTTTTCATTTTACCGATTGCAGCAAGTACATTTACAGACATTTGATTTTGGAATTTTGTCTGCTAATGGACTAGAGAGCACAGACCTACATTCACCAGTATCACACAAAAATGTAACCTCTTCATTGTTAATCATGAGAATAAGTTCTGGTTTGACATTAAGGGCTACCAGCTGTTCAACACTCTGTATTCTGCATCATCTACATGTGACTACGGTGCCTGTGGTGTGTTCTGTGTTTTCATTTATCTTAGTCATCTTTGCCCCCTTAGGTTGAGCCTCTCCAGTCCCCCCTCCTCCCTGCACACAGTTGAAGCAGAAATTCATTTTACTGAATGCCAGTTGCCACCAGCACCTCCCCACGTCTACCACGAGCAGCGCATCCACGACCTCCACCGATGTCCGCCGGTGCCCCTCTGATGGAAGTAAACACAGATCGGGGGACCCATTAGCCCCCCCAGCCCCCGGTCACATTAGCATCTACCAAATAGACAGAAGTAGGCTTGTCTTTTTATTTTTTTTATCTGCTTTTCTTTGAGTAGGTTTCCGTGGTGTTGTGTGTGCGTCTTGCAGTGGGCACGTGCAATATGTGAATTTCAATTAGAGGAAATCCACTTATGTCTTTTTTGTCCTTTAAAGCTTTTTTTTTTCATTTCTTCTTTTGTATCGTTCGACCACAACTGGAGTTACACTGACCAATATGGCTAACTTTGTTGCCTTTGCCAACATGGCAGGAGTCGGAAACTGGATTGGTTTGATGTCAGTTGTGCGTATTGCGGTAAATGGAGCTTCTTCAACAGAGCCAGTGGAGGAAGGCGCTGCTTGTTGGACGGAGGAGGAGGAAGAGGCTGTGCTGAGCGACGCAGGGCGGAGGGAAGACTGGAGGAGCTTGCCTTGTCCTCCCAACATGAAAGTTTCCTCATTAGGAGAGACAAACAGAGGATATATTAGATGGGCTAATGCTCTGTTGTTTTTTTGCTTTTGTTATAGTAAACTTTTTTTTTTCTATTTTGTGCTTCTTTTTGCTAGTTTTGTGCTTGTTCTAAACTGTACTTTTCAGCTTTTTTCTCTTTGATCCATTACTTTTTGTCTGAACAGCTGTAATCAGCTGATCACAATTATCCAACCTTTCTTTGCCATACTTTCAACTTCTTAACTGTAGGATGAAGTGCCTATAAAATTATTTGTCATAAGGTACAGGAATTATTTATTTTATTTAATAGTGGGTGTAAAAGGGGGCGGAGTTAAACCCTCACTTCTACACCCGCTAAATTAAATAAAAGCACTCGTAAAAGGGGCACCAGTCCTAACGGACAATATTAACTTTTAATTTTAATTAACTTTGTACCTTAAATTACTTAATGAATCAGTCTCAAAGTTTCAGTGAGTTTTTGTCCTGCCGTGATTAGGAAACCTGTATATGCGAAAGGAAAGCGCTTCAACTGCTCTTATTCACTCTTTTATTAAACTCATTCAGGTTACATGACATGGCGTTCAAATGATGACGGCGTAAAATATCACATCAACTGATATTGGGTTCCTGAACATAAAATCCAGCGTTACACCTCTGCAGAACCAAGGAGAAACTAGACTTATGTTTCAACGGTAAATGAGGCTGGAATGTTTTAACAAAACAACGCAATTTTATGGGGAAAATTCATAAGCTAATTATCTAAAAATGACTCCTGAATTAATCTACAAAATTTAAGGACAGTTACTTAAAAATGACTAAGAGTTTTCCTTCAGTTTACAGTTCCATCCTGCGGCTGAGAGACTAATTGAGCCCTGAAATACGGGCCATATTCAATTGTAATTTAATTGTTAGGACATCACGTTTTAACCCAGGAGATAGGAGAAATAAAAGTTTCACTCACACACAGCCGTAGGTCCAAGTTTCCGCGGGTTGGTACCGCTGGGTTTTGAAGTTAGGACGTCGGAGGAAGCTGCTGCTGCGATGCCTCCTCACAGCCGTGGGAGTGTAAACTCAGCTGGGGGCTCTCCAGACAATGGCAGCAGTGGGTGGTCTGTCACAGAGCGGCGTGACAAGTCCTTGGAAAAGTGTCCAAATTTGAGGTCTCTTGTAGCGGGATAGACAAAAAAACTGAAGGAAAATCTTCTCAGTCTCTGTTCACTTTAACTTAGGCAAATTAAAGGTCCACTTTAATGGCGTGAAAAGTCATGAAAAAAAATATTAGAAAAACATTTACTAGGATAAGAATGGCTTCTGAGTGAAGGAAAAAGTTTGAGAATTTGATTCTCTAAAAGGGACGAGCTCTAAAGAAAAATGGTTTCTCCTCAGTGACCAGAATATAAGGAAAGACTTGACAAACACACAGAGAATAAAATAAAACTTAACAGGGCCTTGAAACGGTGGAATAAAATCTTCTTCTGAGATCTAGATTACTATTCTGCTTCCTTAATCTTAATTTAGTTCCTAATCCTTCTCAAAATCTCTTTCTTTCTTCTTTCTGTGTTTCTAATTCTTAATTCTATTTCTAGCTAATCTTCCTGCCTGTTCTTTGTCTACCCTTTTTCTACTTTTTCTTTGCTGATCTCTGCTGATCTCTCACTAAGCTCAAATCTAACTTCTCTCTTTTAAAGTTACCTCGCCGGGTCGTAAAACTGATGACGTCGGTCACTTGACTGACCAATCTACTTTTTCAGAAGCAGTTTGAAATGGCTGCTATCCAATGTGAGAACACTTCTTTGTTTGGGAGCAGCCAATCAAATGAAGACACCATCCCATGAAATTTCAGAGGGAAAATCAACACTCAGTCAGTTCTTATGAAATAAATGCTCAATATAAAGCCTAACTAAATCAAATGACTTGGCTAATACTTGGTGATCATGCACTTATACCATTACTCCAATAACACTCATGAATATAACATTTCTTATACATAATTATAATACATGCATTCACATTTAGATCAAAATGCAGCAAAAACATGCAGCAAACCATGGTTGGTGATAAAAGAGGGATGATTTTCAGTGTCCTTAGGATCCAGAGGATAAGCTGAAAGAAACTTAATATTTAGAACAAATTAAAAGTCATCCTACATACTGAAAACACATTCCGTGGTATCCGCTAGGAGGTACTGTTGAGCTGTAGATGATTTCCTTTAGTATCTGGGCGAAGGTACCTGGACAGCATCGGCTATAAAGCCGTCAGATTAAGTGGTTTATGACTCTTTTAAGAACATTGGTTTCCTGTGAAAAGGTACGTTATCAAATGCAGTGTTCACATTGAGAGGTCTGGTCTCCTGAGTTTTATGTTCCTTTGAGCCTTTAAAAGCAAATTCTGATCCTTACAATCTCTGCAAGAGGCAACTGTTTACATTGGGGTCCTGGGAAAGCAAGCATCTTTGGTCAGGCCTGGAAGAAGCCTGCATGAGTCGACATAAAAGCCAGTGATATTCCTGAAAAGGCAGAAAAGTGATATTCCTGTGTAATGAATAAAATGAGATTCCTGTAAACTGAAGAGAAGTGATCTTCTGTCTTGGTTTTGAGGAGACGATGATGCTACATAACATTGGCAGGATCTTTTTGAAACATTAGTTTTTAATCTCCCTTCCAAACATGGTAGTAAATTTCCAGATCTTCAGTATTGAAAGGTGTACAACATGTTACACAGCTTTTATTTGTTGTTCTGCACTCGGGAAGTTTAGTTTTATCTAAACTTTTACTTTGGGATTTACCCATGTTTTCTTTTTTCCCCCCTTATTTATTTTACTTTTTTTGTAAAGGGTATACGTGTCATTACAGCATTGCATTTTCATCACTTATTCCTTTTTTTGTTTTTTGACAAAATTGAAAAAAAAATTATTACAACACCCTTTTTTTGGTTTTACTTACTTTTGTATTTTATATTTATGCTGATGTTTTTGGTCTTTATTGTTTTATTTAACCACTTGCACTCCGTGCAATTTTCCTAAAAATGCCAAAAAATAACGTGCCCAAAGTAAATCGAAAGCTGTTATTCAACCCTTTGCAGCATCTTCATGGGGTTGGTCTCATTTAAAAGAAAACACTTTGAATTTTTTGGCAAAAAAAACATAATCTCTCTACGTGCTCCGGCCACTGAGTTACAGTCATCTAAACATACTGAACTTGAAGAAAAAAAAATTGGATACTGTTTTTTTGGATACAAATGCTTGTAAATAACACACAGCTGTCCGATCCGGCTGGAAAATGCAACAGAAATGTAGAACCAAGTGTTATCCAGCTGAGATCCAAATTTGGTAACAATACCACAAAAAATGAATATTTTACACAGCTTTGTTCTCAGGCTGTTCCCAGGCGTTTTGGAACTGTGCCAAATTGTGCCAAATGGCACAGTTTGGAAAAACATCTGTAACTTTTGAATAATTCAATGTAGAATCTTCATTTTAGGCTCTAATGAAAGGTCACACTCAGGGCTGTGTCTGTGTGTGTGTGGGCGGGGGGTCGTCCCCCCCCCCGCTACCAAGGACCGAGTTCGGCCCTCGCTACATGACGGATTACACTCCTTGCATGTTTTCACAGCGGCTCCCCCCCCCCCCGCTACTGTGTGTGTGTGTGTGGGGGGGGGAACCGTGAACGGACCGTGAACGCCCCCCCCCCCTCGCTACAGAAGAGGGCCATCGCTACATGATGGAATAGACTCATATGCTTCCCCCCGTGGACCGGGGGGCGTTCGGACCATGAACACTCCCCCCCCCCCCGCTCCTCTTCTGCAGCGGGGGGGGGGGGGCTTCACGGTCCGAACACGGCAAATGAACCGTTTATCACGGCGCACGCACTTCGTACTTCGTGCGCAGTACAGTTGTAATTTACCGATCGGTCAGAAGTCATTTTTGGATTACAGTTTTCAGGAATAAATAATAATTTAGCTTATAACACCTTACCTCTTCAAAGCAGCAGAGTCGTGGCGAACATCTCTTCCCCATTGTCAGACGAACACGACGCTGCTCCGCTCGTGGATCCCGATCAAAATATAATTCCATTATTGCCGTTTTGGCGAATGATTTACGACTTTTGTCGTCGGCCTCCGTCGGTCTATGATGACGGAAGAGAATCCTAAACGTCTATTCTGCTGGAATGAGTGCAGGTCCCACTTGTGGGTGGTCTCCATGCTGCTGGGTGAGCCTGGGTCTGTAGCGGGTTCGTCCAGCTTCCTTTGTTTTCATCTGCTGCAGCAGTAAATCTCTCTTCACCAGCCCGAATTTCTGTGCTTCAGTTGGCTCGTGCATTCAAAGTAGGCGGGTCCTCCTTCCAAGGTTTTCATTCATTGGCTCTTCAAGGTTTCAGAAACCCAATTCAAGGCTCTTATTAGTCGAATGAGAGGTCAATCAGATGAACTAATCTGTTTGCGGCTGTGACTGCAGCTTTTTTTTTCAGTGGCGCTTGGAGGCCAGCACCACCTACATCACCACCATCATGCGTCCAAGCGCACACGAGGGCGCTCTCGTGCGCCCTCGTGCGTCTTAGGACGCAGAGACTTGCCCGCCTGCGGAACAACGGAGTGCAAGTGGTTAAAAAAAAATGTAGCTACACCATAGAAGGCCTTGAACCTCCTTTTCTTTTTATTTTTTATGTGAAAAAACATGGACAATGTTTTGACTAACCTAATTTGTTAGAGTAATCTAACTTAGACAAAGAACTGAGGCGACGGCATTTGCGATCAGAAGAGAAAAAGGGTTTATTCCTGTGCAGTGACACAGTTTCACACCCAGGAATACCAAGTGGAAAATGCATAAACATTCTGACAGAGACATTGGACTTCTGTGCCACTGTTTACATATCTAATCTATGACAAAAGACTATCACATACGCACCAAGTGCCAGCCTGCAGTATCACAAGACATAACAAATGCACAGATAATTCAAGAACACAGAAGTACTCTGACATATAGAAGGTCTTACCGTAGACTGATGGGCACCAGGTTTTTAACTAAGGACATCAGACTAAGGAGATGCTGGATTTTGACCTCAGAAAGCACATGCTGGTCACAAGATCAGCTGTACAGGAGAATACGCACTCAATACAAAGAATTAAGGCACATATGGATGGACATCAGAATAATGATTAAATGTCATACCAATATCAGAATAATATAATTAAAAGAATAGACTAGAAATATGATTTCTCTATCACATGTGCAGACCAGCTGGCAGAGATCCTCACCAAGCTGTTCAACCGCTCTCTGACACACGCCACCGCTCCCTCCTCCCTCAAGGCCTCCACCATCATCCCCATCCCCAACAAGTCTGCAATTTAGAGCCTGAACGACTACAGACCCATAGCACTCACGTCTATAGTCATGAAGTGTTTTGAGTGACGGGTGTCCCAGCACATCAGGAACGCCCCCCCCTCCCGACCCCCATCTTTGTGGACTACAGCTCAGCTTTCAACAAAAATCATCCCAGACATCCTGATCAATAAACTGAATCTCCTCCAGATCTGCCACCCCCACCTACTCCTGGATTAAAAAAAATTCTCACCAACCGCCCACAAACAGACTTGGCCCACCACTCCTCCACACTGTCTCTCAGCATTGGCTCCCCCCAGGGCTGCGTGCTAAGCCCACTACTGTACTCCCTGTACACCTTTGACTGTATTCCAACCCACCCAACCACCGTCATCGTGAAGTACGCAGACAATACCACCTTGGTTGGGCTCATCACCGATGACTATGAGAAGGCATTCAGGGTGGAGGTAGAGAATGTGCTGCTGTGGTGCTAAGCAAACAACTTTAAACTGAATGTCCAAAAAACCAAAGAACTCATACTGGACTTCAGGAAGAACAGACAGGACTACCCCTCCTCCTCATAAATGGCAACCACGTGGAAACTGTTCCCACCTTCAGGTTCCTGGGCACCCACATCTCCTCTGACCTCTCCTGAACTGTCAACACCAAGGCCCTGGTGAAGAAAGCCCAGCAGCGGCTGCACTTTCCCCCATGTCCTGAGGAAGAACAGCCTGGACCAGTAGCTGCTGCTGGCCTTCTATTGCTGCTCAGTGGAGAGCGTGCTCACCTACTGTCAGGGTGTGTGGTACACCAGCTCCATGGGTGAGAACAGGAAGACTGTGCAGAGGGTCATCAACATCACCCCAAAAATCATTGGTGGCCCTCTGCCCTTCCTGGAGGGCATCTCCAAATCCTCCTGTCTCAGAAAGATCAAGACCATCACAGGAATCCCCTCACATCCCGCCCATCACCTGTTTGACCTGCTTCCCTCTGGACGATGGTTCAGATCATCCAGGTCCCACACCTCTAGACTGACAAACAATTTCTTCCCCTAGGCCACGGGTGTCAAACTCATTCCATGGAGGGCCAAGACACTGCAGGTTTTACCACCACCCAGTGTCTTCCAACAGGTGATATCACTGAATTTCTTCCCACTGATTGCTGATCAGTGAAAACACCTGCTAAAGACACTGGGTGGAAGTAAAACATGCAGGGTCTTGACCCTCCATGGAATGAGTTTGACACCCCTGCCCTAGGCCATCCAGACTACAAACAGTCAGAGGTCCCACCCCCCCTCACTCCAAAAGTTCACATGCTCAGAACTGAGGACCTTTTTAATTATCACAATAACACACCTGTCTTTGCACTCCACACTTTCATGTACATAGTTCCATCTGTAAAACCACTACCATACCTGTGTATATACCTGTGGGCTATTTTTATTTCTGTCGTTTAATCGTGTATTTTGTAACTGTGTTTTATCATATCCTCTCATACTTTATTGCGCAGTAGCCTGGTGGAGCACACACAATTTTGTTGTACTGTACAACTGTACAATGACAATAAAGCCTATTCTATTCTATTCCATTCTTGGGAGGGTTGTACACCGACGTGTTTGACAGTTCATTTTTTATTCAGCTAAATGCACGCTATGATGTGCCAAGGTCAGTTATGACCAGGATGTAGTATATTTTATTTCAAAAGGGAAACAAATGTTAATGCTACTAACAGTGCACATTGAGTTTTTATGCATTTTGAGATATGCCTGAGTAAGATGTGACCAAAATGGTTATTTACAGAATTTTATTTTTTTCATTCTGTTTAATTGTTCAAGAGGAAAAATATTTCTACTACTTCACGTTCTGCTCACACCCAGCACTGTTATTGTGTTTTATGCACTTTTGATGTTCCTTTGTCATGTGCCAAGCACACATGTTAAACCAAGACAGTGAATAAAAAGTGCATATTTTTCATCATATTGATCTGTGTTGATTTGAAATTTGTCATATTCATCAGATCGCTGAACATGTGTGGCCCAGTTACAGGTCTTGATTTCAAATTGTGGCCCAACTGATTTTGTAATTGAATAGCCCTAAAGCTTTGAAAAAGCTGTGTAAATGTTTGGAAGATCCTTGTGTTTTGGACTGAGTGAGTAAGGACTCAGAAGCACACATAACATTGTGAAGCTTCAGTAGAAGCAACACATTTTAAAAGTACCCAGTGTGCCTTACGGGGTTAATTCTTAGCATGAACTATAAAGAACACAAGTGGTCACATCCTTTTTTTTAAAGACTGCCTCTGGTCAGACATCTCCCAACTGTTTAAAAGAAGGAACGGTACACAGTATTACGTTTCCAATTCTCAAATGGTTACATGTAATTAAGCTGAGTGATGCATAGTCTGTTATCACTCTGTTGATGTTGTTCAATTAATTTATTCAGTCGAAACAAAATGTTGTGTAATAAATATTAATAAGTTGTCAGTCAGCTTTCCACATGAATTAAACAATAGAATCTCACTTCAGGGTTTGGGAGACCAGGATGTGGACTTGTGAGCGTTGGCCTTGTGTGAAAGGACGCTGTCAGGTAAAAACTCTTTACTATCTGTGTGTTTGTGTGTGCATGCCAAACATACTATTTCAATAATAATAGTGAATAATTTATTTGTTTTGATCAGTCCGGCTGTTGGAGTCCAGATGGAAGTCGACTTCTCTTTGCTGTCCAGGGCGAGACAGTCATCTACGCTCTGACCTTCACTGACACAACAGGTTTACCGTCCCACTCTTGTCAGAAAGCCGTTCTTCATGTTTGCATTTGGTTTCAGGCTTCACAGACTAAAAAAACTGTGTCCGATGTTGTTGTGATTCAGCAGGCATTCCTACAAGTACATCAAAAGGACCGAATGCAGCAGCTGTGGTGGCTAACCTATCAGAGACAACCTTTAACACACCAGATGGAGACATCATGTAAGGACTCTTTAAAAAAAAAAACACAAACTGGCCTTCTTTTAGCCTAACTACATCATAAACAGAAGTACGCATGGCTTTGAAAGGCCCAAGGTGTCAGTTTGAAGCAGCTTGTGATTATTTGTAGATGAGAATCATCCAAGAACAACACTGACCTTAATAGCTGGGTGAACCTCTGTGCTCATTTTTTGCTTTATATTAAATTAGTGCAACATTAGATAGAAGTATTTACTTTAGTACTGTGATAAATTAATAAGATGTGGCAAGCAACCATGGAATTATGTAATGATTCTGTTAATGGAAAATGATGATTAACAATGAAAACAAATATAAAGCAAAAAGTTGATATTATTTTGAAGTTTTGATTTCCCTGTGTTGCTTTTCCACAGGGTAGTTTCACTTAAATGCAACTAAATATATTTCTCTGGAATGTTATCACTCACCTCTTTACTGTCTGCCAGTGTTGGTGGAGATATTCAGTCTTTAGCCTGGGATCCAAGAGGAGAACGGCTCGCAGTACTCCTCAAAGGTGTCTCTTCCCTTTGCTTCTCTTTGGCCTTCTGAACATTTTCAGAATTTAAGTTAAAAAATTGTATTACATCTTTTTTTTGTTTTTCTCTCTCTCAGGTGATCCACAAGCAGCAGATCGGCCTGCAATCATTGCAGTGTTCAAAACGAGAGCCAGCCCCATTTTTGAGCTTCTGCCCTGGTTTGTACTTTTTTTTTTTGGGGGGGGGGGTGGATTTGAGTTATTTTCCTGCAGTGCTTATTGTTTTATGTGGATGATATAAATAAATTCTTCTCCATAGTGGTTTTGTTCAAGGGGAGCCTGGTGCAGAGCCAAGACTAATGCAGTTCCACCCAAATTTCCGGCATGGAGCTGTGCTTACTGTGGTCAGTCTTAGTTCATAAATATTCTGTCTTAATGCATTTGGTGAATGTGCAAGTCTTTTAAAGTCTTAAATCCCCAGAAGTCATCTTTCAACAACAACAAAAAAGCATCTAAAATATTTGAAGAAGTTTTTATATTTCATCCCTACACATCTTCTATGTTCCCTCTTATATGATTCAGACAATTAATTTAGCAGTACGTTTTTAAGACATTTATCTCAATAACTGACCTGGTCAAATGGAGCCATGGACTTGCATATACAGTCATGTGAAAAAATTAGGACACCCTGTATAAGCCTGTGTGCGTGTGTGTGTGCGCGCACGCGCGCTTGTGTGTGTGTGTGTGTTTTTAACATATTTGGACATATGGATATTTAATATCAATGTTAAAAATGCTGGGAGATTCATGTAATACAACTAAACAATTAAAAATGGATTAAAGACTTTTCAAATTTTCTGTAAAATGTAATTCTAAACAAATAGTGAGGAATGAATTAGGACACTGCCCATCTTTTTCAGGACACCTCCACATTCATTCCCACTTACAGTGGCTAAAATAAATGTAAAAAAAAATGCAAATAAAAACAAAAACAAGGTTAGGCATAGATATGTGAACATTCCTTAAAGAACTGAATATTTAATGGGGTGTCCTAATTTTTTCACATAACTAACTGGAATGCACAAACCTCGGCTACGAGAATTGATTGCCTCCCCCATTTTTTGATTTCTTTTAACAGCCTGTTAGCTGTTAGCAGGCAGCGCTCTGCTGGTGACCATCAAAACATCTGCCAAGGCACTGCCTTCACTCCCTCTTCTAGAATTAGAAAAAGGATCCTGCAGGCTGATAGATATCACCTCCAAAAAGTGATCAGTTTATTCTTGGACCATTTCCAGCCTCCTGAAAATTTCATTAACATACATAATATGCCTTGGAAAATGCTATACAAATAAAATGTGTTATTATTGCAATTTAGTTATACTGTTAATAAACACACAAATACAAACGTGGGCAAAAACATAACCTCCTTGGTAGAAGCAATAATTTTAAGGCTTTGTAAGGAGCTGTTGATTTTAGCCTAAATACAACTCGTGACTATTCAATTCAGCTTTAATTATTTAGCGAAAATTCATAATAGTCATCTTATAGCACATTTAATTGTAGGGTAAAGACCTTGCAATGACAGAAGAGACCCAGACAATCAGGTTATCTGCTTTGAGCAAGTCCTTGACAACAGTGGAGAGGAAAACCTCCCTTTTAGCAGGAAGAAGCCTCCAGCAGAGGTTTCAGCAGAGGTCATCTGCTGCAACTCATGACTTCCTTGATTTAACAGTGGTGTAATCCATTTCTGATTCTGGTTTGGATTCATTATATCATTGTGTCTCCTTGTTAAATGATAGTATATACTGTTTGAACTCAGGCAGTGTCCTTCTGTGTGCCCATCTTTGTGCAGGTTTTCTCTTTGACTTGTCCCACAAGAATTAAAAATGTCATATTAATGATGCTTATTAGGACATTGTTGTGAAATATTCTAATGTTAAGAACTCTTTACATCTTAAAATACTAACAATGACTTTGATCCTTTATCTTTCTATTCTCAGTGTTGGTCCAATGGAAGAATTACCCATGTGCCTTTCTATTTCCTGAGTACTGGTGTCCCCCGTTTTGGCCTCAGCGGCAGTCCTTCGCTCCCTCACCCACAGGAACGGCCTGCTGACTTTGCAAATCGGTCTCTCTTCACAGAGCCCACCATCTGACAGGCCCTGCACCCACCATCACACATCCACAAAATGTCTGTTATCATGGATTGTTAATAAATGTGTGAAAAGTTCTGGCTTTGCAAGAGTATCTGCTGCCTTATTTGTTAGATGTGTTATGACTAATAAGGGAATATTGTGAAAAAGTTTCATCACTTTGAGAGACTCAAGTTGTGTTAAAAAAATCAATAAAGTTGAGTTACTACACTTGTCGACAAGTCATAAGTGAAGTCAAGGAAAAACTAGGAGATTGCTGACAAATTATAAATGTTACAATCATCTAAGCAGGATTTAATAAATAGCGAGACTAAATTGTGACAAAGTAAATAGAAAGTGGATAAGTCAGTGATATTGGTGCTCAGCATTCTCCCACAGTAGAAATCACAAAATAATTTAGATGAAAGTTGTACATTTAAAATGATCCCAGACGAAACTTTGTCAGGGCAACATAAACCTCTGGGTCACTCCAGGAGATGAACATTATTTGGCAGTAAGTGGCATTTCTTCAAAATCAAATGGATACCTAGTCACAGTGTCATCACCCATGGCGGTGAGTCCTGTTGAAGTGCCTCCATCCAGCTGAGCATTTAGGAAGAGGTACTAAAACCTGACTGAGTGATGTGAATACATTCAAGCTCATATGGTAGAAAATCACACAGTTGCAAGATAGGCCCACTCTAAACACTTTTTATTGTCCTCTGAAGTTTTCTTGTGAGTGTAGTTTGCAAACGTGTTTTTATTCCCTGATGAGACCATAAGCATGTCTGGAACGTGTTTACTCATGTCAGGTGAGATGAACGCTGTTATCCTATTGACTTCTTTACAGAGTAGAAGAGTCGCCTCCTCCTGGCCGTCGGGGAAAAAATGCGCGTTTAAGGCACGTCCCCCATGGCTTCCCCAAATCCATCTTAATTACAGTTTTAAGTCTAAACCCAGATTCCAGACACCTACATAGATTTCTTAATCAAAACTTGTGAATTGGTATTTTCATGTATTCATTTTCTTAACTGTTTAATCATTTTCGGGTCGCGAGATGACTGGAGCCTGTCCCAGCTTCTTTGGGCAAGAGGCAACGTACACCCTGGACAGACTGCCAGGCCATCGCAGGGCTAACATATAGAGACAGACGAGCATTCACTCTCCCTTTAGTACCTGGGGACAATTGAGAATCCCTAGTTAATGCCAGTGTCTTTGGACTGTGGGAGGAAACCAGAAAACCTATGCAGACATGGGATGAACATGCAAACTCCACACAGAAATGTCACTGCTGACCAGCGCTTGGGTTTGAACCCAAGACTGTCTTGCTATGAGGTGACGATGCTATCCACTGCTGCACCAAACTGCCATGAATTTGTATTAAAATACTTGCGAGCCTTAGACTAATTAACCAGAGGGGTGACCTAGTGGTAGAGGATCTGCATCAGAGCCAGGAGGTTGTGGGTTCAAGCCCCAGATGGGGTCATAAGACAATATAAAAATGGTACTTCCTGTCTTCTAGCTTGGTGCTCAGCATAATATAGACTGGGGAAAGCACAAACCAGTGTACTTGTTGTGCCAGTCCCAAGCCTGGATAAATGAGAAGGGTTGGCAAACAAAAGGGAGCAGCCGAAAAAAGAGTTTTAAAATCAATATTTTTCTGTTTTGAAGAATCACGTTTGTTACGTATTGTGGCATTCCCTCTATACCAACAAGTACTCCCAGCTAGGAAGTCGGGTAAACCATTATAAAGCAAACATCAAAATTCATGATGGCTGCACATTTACAGCAGTAAAAAAATGTACTATTTTATCCACTTCTGATGTACAATATACCGTATTTTTGGGACTATAAGGTGCACCGGATTATAAGGCGCAATATCAATTTGATGGTCTAATTTCATACATAAGGCGCACCGGATTATAAGGTGCATTAAAGCAAGGTAGTCGGAGCCGGGGAAAAATTTTTTTTTGCGTGCATGGAAAGAAAATCCTATCTATAGTCATTATAGACACATATAGCGCGATTGTCTGCGAGTGTGAATGACCTGTTCCACAAGCAGGCGGAACATTTTTAGTCCGTGGCTGTTCATCGTCATATTGGCCAGAATACTCGCTCAGTACTCGATACGGTTTGCTCTCCAGCGGCAGCCCCGAGAAGTAAACGATGCAAACAAATGCCGGGACGCTTGAATTCTTTCGTCCCAAAAATATCATTTTTGAATATTAATTACAGCTAAACAGGAGCAGTTTCGATCCATGATCCATTGGCAGATAGTGGCGTAACTCGCTAGCAATTTAACTTTGAATGACCTGTTGACACAAATATAGCGGTTAGAGTTCTTTGGTTAATCCACCCGGAATGATGGCAAGCTCCGAATTAGTTTGCTTCACTTGGGTTTTGACAGTATCGGTGAGATGGACGCGCATGGAGTGGCAGATCAGTAGGGATGGAGATTTGTGGAAAAAGCCATCCAGCCATTATGTTGAAGCACATATTACTCCGCGAGGCTCCTGACTACCGTAATGCTCCGACAATCCATCAAGCGGTTCGGCTTCGTAGCTTACCAAAGTCGTACTAAAACATTTTTGACAGATTTTTGAGCGCCGTGTACCACATAAAATCGGTTCGAGGTCAGTAAGCACAACCAGAATTAATACATAAGGCGCACCGGATTATAAAGCGCACTCTCGATTTTTGAGAAAATTAAAGGATTTTAAGTGCGCCTTATAGTCCAAAAAATACGGTATCTCTTGTAATCAGCCGTACACACAATACTGTGCATCTTCCATCTGAACATGTCACTACAATGTTTCTATATGTAATTATCACATAGTCATATTTTTAGTCGCCATTGCCACCAGTGGTGGCAGCATGGTAGTGTTGTGGTTAACGCTGTTGCCTCACAGCAAGAGGTCCTAGGTTTGAGCCAGCTAGTAGGGCCCATCTGTATGGAGTTTACATGTTCTCCCTGTGCCTGTGTCCGTTTGCTCTGGGTACTTCAGTTTCCTCCTACAGTCCAAAGGTGTGCTTGTTAAGAGGTTAAATAGGGATTAAGTGGCCCTGGGTGTGAATGTGTGTGAAAAGGTGAAGGGATCCAGCTGACTGGATGCCCTTGACTTGTACTGAAATGCAGTTAACTTGGATGTGATGCCATTTTGATGTCTGGCTTTCAACCTCCAACTGTAGAAGGACTGCAGCATTACTTTTGGTTTCTATATGGATACATTTGGTCTGGCAATACACAGTGCACACCATCTGACAAAAAATTGACTGGTCAACACTGATGTATTTTTTTTAATTCTGTAGATTAAAGTTTTTTTTAACTAGAATTTCACATGTTGAAAGCAGTTTTCTTTTGAGAATACAGTTGTACAGTAAGTTTCATTGCAAAACTTAATTCCAGCTTTTATTGAGGCAGGGATGATCGGAACCTGTACAATACAATATTATCACAACACTTGGGTCACAATGCGATATTACCATGATCTTGTGATACACTGAGTATTAGAATTTCCCATCGCAAGCTTTGTCTTGTTCAACTCCACTAGATCTCACAAGTCACTCCTTTGTTATGCTGACCTAACCAGATAGTGAGCATTTAGCTCCATCTAGTGGCTTGAAAAGTGAATTTGTTTTATTATTACTCTAGTAAGTTGGTCCGTCTTTGCAACATACAAAGTATCACAATACTGGTGTCTCTGAATCATTAAGTATCACCACCACAAAGTATCACAATATTGTACTGGTCCCCTCATCCTCACCAACCCCTAAGCTTTAATTTTCAACCCAAGAGGACACGGGTAATCCTACACAAGTCTGGGCATGTAGCTGTTTAGGTGTACCATTATTTTACAAAATACTTGATTACAGTGAACAATATTTTCTTTATTTATGCCTGCTGCATCAGACAAATGGGGGCTTTGTTACACCCAGCACCACCCTGAAACGAATACAGTACTTTAACTTCTTTGAGTTATGAGACTATCACACACTTTTATCAGTATTAAACTTTCTCATACATACTCACACTCTCAGATTACAACCTCACAGTGAAACAACATACTTGTATTTAAAAAAAAAAAAAAAAATCTGCACACAGGCATTCTCTTAAGTGAAGAAATACATCCTCACACCATTTCTGTTTTTAATCAATTAAAAATCAACTTCATTCTTAGATTAGTTTTATTATACAATTTACATCAGATTGAAGTTTAACAAAAAAAAACAAATCATGGTCATAAAAATTAGTCAAAAATGTACACGCCTTCACACACACAGAGACAATCCACCCTGGCTGATTCTACGCAGCTCTCCTCGGAGGTTCACGTGTGGCAGTCTGGACTCCACAGGACGCCTCCATGTCACCCGTCTCCACTGTTTCAACTGAATTTGAGCCCTCCAGCATGGAGTGTGAGAGTGTGGCGAATGGCTAGTGGGCATTAGGGATGGCTGGTGGGGGGTAAAATACAGAACTCCTAGCATCTTCTGAATAATGAGCAATCCAAAGCAGAGATGGCCTTTTAGCCCCAGATCCATCCAATACAAATGTTTAGTTCAGCTCAGATTCAAATTTAACATTTTCTCTTTTTTTTCCAGTATGAGGTAGCTTTAAATAATCTTGATGGTTTCAGTAAAAAATGAAACGCCCTCAAACATTTCAAAACATGTTTTTGGAGGCTGGTATGGGGCAGAGGGGGGAGGACTTGGCCTTCATCCAATGGGGGAGCAAAACACTGAAACATCCAAAATGTAACCTCAGCTTCCAACAAGTGTTAGTGTGTATATACACACATGTACACACCCATAATGTGGAACTATATTATGACCATCTGGTTGTCTATAAACAGACTTTTACAACAATAGAACCAAGTACTTATAATACATAGTAAGGCTTTTTGCTCCCGCCTGTGATGGACTGGGCTGGTGATCATGGTGGATCTACTTTCTCTGATTTTTTTTAGGTATACATGGATTCAAAATGCCATATTTTGTGTCTCGAGAGAAAAAAAAAACAGGGAGGTGGAGTAGGACTGGGACCCAGGTTATGTGGCTGTTCTGTAGTGGAAAAGAGGGGGGCGTCTTTTACTTACAAAGTGAACCCATCCAGTCCTACCTCAACTCAGCCCATTCAGGTTAGACAATAAATAAGTGACATCGAGTCATGTTTCTGTTCTCTGAAACGTGTCCACTTGGTCCCTCTTCATCCTGGCTCTGACTCATTCCTGTCAACAGTGGGCCATGGGAAACATGACTGGATCTCAGGAAGCAGGTTGACAGAGAATGCTGCTGCGGTGTACAGATATTGCCGGTGCCCTTCAGTGCTAACATCCAGGGAGTACAACTTGGACAGCACTTCATTGTGAGAGAAAAAAGTATCAATTTTCTATTTTTAATTTCCAGTCTTCTTTATTGTGAAAGTTTGTATAATGTTTCATGGTTGAGTTTATTTTTTTCCTGTGTTTTTTTTTTTTGGGGGGGGGGGGGTAGGGGCATTGTGAAACTCAACTTCTTTACAAGAAGCAGACTGGGCCTACATCCACTCCGAACTCTTGATCTGCTCCACCAATGTCCATAGGAGCAATGTCCACGAATGGTAGACGGGAGGTTTTCTGTGTTTTATACTCAAAGACAGTCTTGCTCCACCGGTCTGTATGTTTCTGTTGAAAGAACATAAAAAGTGTTAGCTACACCCCTGTGATACAATAACACTTCTGCATATAGACATTTTTTTTTATAAAACAGAGCAAAGTTTTCTGTGTTCTAGTTTGCATTTACCTTGCAGCCATCCTCTAGCACGCTGTAAGTGAAGCGACTGTTGCCCTCTGCACGGATCTCCACCTCGTTGGAGCCCTGCAGCAGCAAAGCTTTCTTCAGGTTGCCTGTGGCCTGATCCATGTAGGCAACGCTGTTCTTGCAGTGGTAAGTGAGGTTCTGGGATGCTTCATTGGATAGCAGCCTCAAGAAATTCAGCTGGATAGGGGCAGCAATACCAGCCGGGCCGTTCTGAGCATAGCTGAACTGTTTAAGACAGACAACAGGTGGGGAAGTCAGCACCTTCCTTATTAGTTTATTCTGTATTGATTTACTAAAAGAAATAATCAGTATTGATGCATTCATGTTCTCACATGGAATCCTCCATTCATGGTCTCTCCGAACCAGACATGCTTGCGGTCCTTGGCACTACTCGTCCACCAGGTCTTCTTTGGTACCTTGGCGATGGTCGGGTAGACACAGGTCTCTCCAGACTCCATGTTACAGAAGACCTTGATGGCATCAGCTGTGCTACCGAGGTTAGGATCCACCCAGTAATCACCTAAGGAGATGACAGAGTCATGGTAAGGTGGGGCGTGCAATAACCCAAACACAGAGCTTTGCTTGTTTAACTGCCAGTTACACACAGATTTGTAGACCTAGAAGAACTTTTAAGTTACACTCAAATGTGATTCAGGTTTTAAGCACTGGTGCATCCCTGCAAATAAGCTTTTCTCTTGTTTCAATTTTTTTTTCTTTTTTTAACAATTTGCACATCCTATCCACCTTATTCCTGAGGGTGCTGCTGTAGAAATGATTATGGGCACAACTTCTGGTTTCAGCTGAAGTGGCGTTAAATCAGTCAGCAAGAGGGGAGTAGTGGGGCATTTAAAAAAAAAGTTTTTTGAATTCATTTTACTGAATAGTGCACATACGTGTTTTGCACTCAAGTTGCAGCTAATTTCAGCACTTGTAGTTTTTGTATTTTTTGAATGTGTTTGCGTAGTTCTGGTACTTGTTGCTGGTGTTCGTGGTTGTGCCATAGACTATAAATGGAGGCTTCTCACCGGCAATGCATAGATCATGGACTGAAAACGAACAAGGACTGTTGGTGTGATTGGTGGTACAGACGCAAGAGCACCAGGTATGTTTTCACTTGTATGAATGTCACAGATCTGATGTTTATGCGTCATATATGTCACCAGATGCAAGGCTGCATGAAGTAAAATAATAAATAAAAAATAGTAATGGTTTGCTTCCTAAGGCTTAATGATTTAAGAAAGACATCAAATAGTTTTTAGGGGTGTTTTTTGCATTTGTTGCACTGCCCTGGAACGATATGGACTTGATTTTAGCAGCTTCAGCATGCATTAATTTTTAAATGATCACAAAATATAGATTAATAAAATTTTGGACAATTGTCAGAAAAGGTCTGTACATGTTAAGTTAAATAACAAGCACTCATCACATGACAGCAGCATGCGCATTTTAATTTTGAGGTAAAACGAACAGCTGCAGCTGTCTGTATTTACCCCGACATTAAAGCACCCAGGCACGGTGTTGTGGTTCTTTGTGGCTCTGACTAGATTCTACGTCTGCTCTGAGGTAAATTTGATTATATCCAACATCTTTTAACAAAGTGCAGCCGACTTTATTGCGGTGAAGACATTGATACAGTATCAGAGCTTTTATTTGTTTACACCATTAGCATCTTAGCAGCGGCGCTAACAAACGGAGCTACTGTCTGCCAGGCCACTTTTTAAGGTCATCTTCCCATCCCTCCATAGTTGTGGGAAGTGGTATGATTATATTACTGTTTTTGAGGTGCAAAAGACCGCATTCCTGCATTTCTGATGCCAAAGTCATTGTTTTTTTTAACAAGGAAAAGTGTCCCGTTTCAGTGACAACCACATGTTCTAAACTAGTACCGGAAGTTGTGTCCAAAATTCACGCAAGGCATCATGGGGGCTAGGAATAAGGTGGATACCAGGCACAGAAAACTTTTACACATCAGGTCATTAAATGGACATAGATAATTTTCTTTCTCTTTAAATGTATCATCTTCTCATCTAAATCAAAATTAATACAGCTGTAGAAAAATTAAGACACCACTCCTGATAGGAACACTGAAAAGACTACAACTATGGTGACTATGACCTCAGTCCCAACAGCCAATCACAGGGCACAGCTGTAGCCACAAACACTAAACAACACTTGTGACTGGCTGTTGGGACTGAGGTCATAGTCACCATAGTTGTAGTCTTTTCCGTTTTCCTACCTGGAACAAGAAAGTTACATAGTGCTGCTTTAAGTACCCTGAGGTGTGCTTGTCTTGGAAATCGACAGATAACTGGAATTTAAATGGCTGCTATACATGTAGAAATGCTGATTTAAGAAAGATTGGGAGTGCTCTCTTAATTTTTAACTGAGCTGTATATCTTGTTAGCAAGAAAACATGTCACTGTAGTTATCTCTATAACTTACATTTTATACCCCCCCCCCCCCTCGGCTTTTAGTTCAGTTTTCTACATCATTATTACAAACAGTGCATGTTTGGGTCTTCTAAATTAACACTGTCCACTGGATTTCTGACTAACAGAATAACATGGCATAAAGACAGGTAAAGCAAAATGTCAATAGCTTAACTATAAAGACCAAAACAGCCTTTCAGTTTAATATTTTAAAAGTGACTCAAATAGTGGGATCCTTATGGTCAGAGGTCTTTATGCTGAGTGTCTTATGACCGGTTTGATGTTGGTGCTTGGTCTACATACCACTCTTCCACTCTGGGTGGCACAGTTTGAGGTCTCTGCAGGTGCGGGCTGGGTTCTTCTGAGTGCCATCTGGGCTGCGTAAGTTCTCAATCTGGTTGTTGAGGGATTTGAGTGTGGAGTCGACCTCAACGTCATGCTGCCTCAGGGAGGTGGAGGCCTCATCAGCCCTCATGTACCTGAGGGGATCAGGAGATTTCTCAGTCTGACCCAGACCGGCGAAAGCAGACATGTCGATGCCAGGGCCAGGTGGACCAGGCGGACCAGGGGGTCCTGGTTTTCCTGGAGGACCCTGAAGAAGGAGAAGAGCGGGAAATGAGACCTCATAGAATTAGATCAGTACATAGGTGTGTACCTGAATGCATTTTTAAGGACATAGTACATACAGGAGGACCAGATTCTCCAGATCGTCCACGAGGTCCGGGGGGTCCAATGGGGCCAGGCTGTCCATTAGAGCCGTCTTTGCCAGCAGGTCCAGTTGGTCCAGGGGGTCCCTACAGGAACCCACACTTTTAATATATAATATGCCCCAGACAGAGGTTACTGGGATGAAAAAGACTTTGAAGAACTTCTGGTTTTTGTTCAGTGTAAAACTGTTTTGCCATTTCTTTAGATCCATGCACTCTGGATAAGAGAGAAATCTGATAAAAGAATTCAAATCCAGCAGCAGCTTCTCTCTGTTACCCTCAGTCCCCCTTGCCTTAATATGCATGAAGAATTTTGTATGGTGACATTTCCCTTCAATTTTCTTATCATCCACAGTGCTTAGCTAATCAAAAATAGATTCTGAAGCCCATTTCCGATCTCAGCAGGAGTGGCTTCACAAATCACGACCCTCTCTGTCTGTCTGCCACTTTTCCCCAGAGAGAGTAATTACAAAATGCCTCAGCTGCCCATCTTATCACAGCGGCGCGTAATTACAGCACACGGCCTTTCCAAGCTCTCGTCTTCTTTGTGTGATTGGAGAATTACAAAAAGCCTAACCTGTGCCCTTCATTACCATCACAAATCTGGAGTGTGGGAACTGAATGATGAAAATGCTTATAGAGTTTTATTCTCTTTCACTCAAATTTCTCACCTTGGCGCCACTCGGTCCTGCAGGTCCAGCAGCCCCAGAATCTCCAGCGGGACCCTGTCAGGACAATGCCAAAGACAGATTAATAAACAAATTAAAAGTGGCACTGAGGAAAAGAGCCATCACACGTGGATTACTTACAGGGGGTCCAGGAAGACCCTGCAGACCAGTGAAGCCACGGTGTCCCTTCTGTCCTCTCTCTCCAGTCTCTCCAGCCTCTCCCTTATCACCACGTGGTCCTTGGGGTCCCTTGGGTAAGGTTGTTGGGTTTTTTGCATTTTATTCATGATATCATATGTGCCACACTTAACATAGTTACTTTAATCAACTCATAATATAAGAAAATATGATGAAACTTACAGCCATTCCTCTAGCTCCAGCTGGTCCAGAGGGTCCTGCGGGTCCTTGTGCTCCCTAGTAATAGAAATTATGAGTGTAGCTGACCCCTCACGTTATTATTAAGATCACAAATCGGGTTCTGAAGCCGTGCCCTTGATGTGTTACTTACAGCTTCTCCTCTGTCGCCCTGCTTGCCAAGGGGTCCAACAGGTCCAGGGGCACCAGGGGCACCAGGAGCTCCAGGGGCACCAGCAGGACCGGTGTTTCCACGCTCTCCCTAAAGTAGAAAAGCAAGTTGTAATGCAAGAAGGTAAATGTTCCTTCTAACTAATGGTTTTGGTAGACTTTTTTTTTTTTAAACAATGACTTCTTGGACTGGTCTCTCACCTTGACTCCAGAAGCACCGTCCCTACCAGGAGGTCCATCTGATCCAGGGGTACCCTAAAATACACCCACATTTATTAATAACACATTAGACAATGATAAATTCTGAGGGAATCGGATTTGTTGAATGAGATGGAAACATTATTTCCAGTTTTGTAAAAATGACGGTTTGGTTGTTCAGTTCTGACCTCTCTACCAGGTTCTCCAGCGGGTCCAGTAAGTCCAGGAGGCCCAACAGGTCCAGGAGGTCCACGGTCACCAGCTCCACCAGAAGCACCCTGCTTACCAGGCTCTCCCTATGCACAGAAATCAAAGGTTCAGAGTAACCTTCTGACCACAAACAAATAAATATTGATATAATAACTATTCATAAACACTACCTAACCAGGGTAAGTCTGAGTCAAAATCAAACTAACAGGAAGTTGAAGATCTGTTTTGCATAACTGAAGAAAATTTGGAAAAATGTCCAAACTGACAGAGCTGATTTGGTGTCTACAAATAATTTCATACAGTTTCTGCGAAAGCAAAAGAAAAAAAAATATTTCTTGACTAGAACACTTACAGAAGGTCCAGGGAGACCAGGGAAGCCCCTCTCTCCTCGCTGACCAGGCAAACCAACAATACCACGAGATCCAGCCAAACCCTGAGGACCTGAAGGACCATCAGCACCCTGCATAATCAAGACAGAGACATGAAATCCTCTGGTTTAGTTGCACCTTAACAAAACTAAACTGAAAGGGTGTGTTCTAATGCAAACATTCAACCTAAAGTAAAGGTGGTGTGCATAACAGTGGCATGCATAAAATCAAACTCACAGGTGGTCCATCCTCTCCAGCTTCTCCCTTCTCCCCATGTGGTCCAGGTGGGCCACGAAGCCCAGCATCTCCCTGTCTTCCTGGAGGGCCAGCATCACCACGAGTACCTTTTGGTCCATCTTTACCAGCAGAGCCAGCGGGACCAGGAGAGCCAGGGTTACCCTGTGATGGAAAGAGAATTTCATTAGGTAAAATCAAAAGATCATATTTATTACAAATACAGAAAGACTCATCTTTTCAAGTTTGTTGTTGGCAAAACACTCACATTAGGGCCAGGAGGTCCTACTCTGCCAGCAGCACCAGGGAAACCTGTAGCACCCTGCCAATGAGAGACAGAGTTTAGTGAACATGGAGGTGTCCAAGCATGTTGACCTCTGATTTATTCATCACTGATTATTGATCATAAAGGTCAATAATCATTTAGTGGTTGACCAAGCATGTAGCCTATTTACTCCTTGCATATTTTTAAAAAAAATTTATTTATTCGGATCAAAATGACACCAAATATGGTATACAAACATAAAAAATGCAAATACACATATGAAACATCACACAAAATCCAGGATGAAACATGAAAGTAAAAACACTTATTTCCAATATGGTCCAATTTTCTGTGTTTATGATCATAAACACAGAAAATTGCACTAAAACTTGTGAAATGTAATAAGTCACTCAGGTCATGTCAATTTTCTGGTATTTGTACATTACTCTTTCCATTATAATGTAGGCTTATGCAAATAGTGTTCTACTCTTTACTCTACATTTATCCAGCACCTGAAGTTGGAGAACTTGTTTCTTCTCAGATAACATGTTTTTGTAGCCTTTATATCCAATGAAAACTACAACTACATTACTTATAAAAGAAAAAGTTTTTATTCACTACAATATTACTAAGTATATTTTACAGTCGAGATCAAACGTTTACATACACTTGTAGAATCCATGATTATTATGGCAGTCTTGACCTTCCAATGGTTCCTAGAAGTCTAAATTTTCTATGATGG
This sequence comes from Pholidichthys leucotaenia, assembly GCA_020510985.1. Taxonomy (NCBI): domain Eukaryota; kingdom Metazoa; phylum Chordata; class Actinopteri; order Cichliformes; family Pholidichthyidae; genus Pholidichthys; species Pholidichthys leucotaenia. Next base: position 290,782,016 of record CM035843.1, read on the forward strand.
AATAGCTGGCACATAGTTGTTTCTTTAGCATGGTCCAGAGGTTCTCAGTGGTGTTTAAGTCAGGACTTTGGAAATACCAGTTTAAAATTTTAATTTAAGGTTTTTCTGAAGAATTTTGTTGTAATCCTCTGTCTTTGTTCTTCTTCTTTCAGCTGCTCCCTTTAGGGGTCGCCACAGCAAATCATCTGTCTCCATCTCACCCTATTCCTTGCATCTTCCTTTATAACACCAACCCTCTCCATGTCCTCCTTCATTCCATCCATGAATCTTCTCTGTGGTCTTCCTCTTTTCTTTCTGCCTGGCAGCTCCATCTTCAGCATCCTTTGTCCAATATATCCTCTATCCCTCCTCTGCACATGTCCAAACCAGTCTTGCCCCTCTTACTTTGTCTCCAAACTGCTCAACTTGAGCTGTCCCTCTGATATACTCATTTCTAATCTTGTCTCTGCTAATCACTCCCAATGAAAATCTTAGTATCTCCAACTCTGCCACCTCCAGCTCCATCTCCTGTCTTTTTGTCAGCGCCACCGTTTCCAAACCATACATCACCGCAGGTCTCACTACCATCCATCCATCCATCCATCTTCTACCACTTTTCCGGAGGTTCGGGTCACAGAGGCAGCACTTCATGCAGAGAAGCCCAGACTTCCCTCTCCCCAGCCACCTGCTCCAGCTCTTCAGAGAGGACACTAAGGCGTTCCCAGACCAGCTGGGAGACATAGTCTCTCCAGCAAGTTATGGGTCTGCCCCGGGGTCTCCTCCCGGAGGGACGTGCTCAAAACACCTCAAGTGGGAGGCGTCCAGGAGGTATCCTTATCAGATGCCCATACCACCTCAGCTGGCTCCTTTCAATGTGGAGGAGCAGCGGTTCTACTCTGAGCCTCTCCCGGATGACTGAGCTCCTCACCCTATCTCTGAGGGTGAGTCCAGCAATCCTACGAAGAAAGCTCATTTCGGCCGCTTGTATCCATGATCTCATTCTGTCGGTCATTACCCAAAGCTCATGACCATAGGTGAGGGTAGGAACGTAGATTGACCGGTAAATAGACAGCTTTGCCTTGGAGCTTAGCTCTTTCTTCACCACAACAGACCGGTACAACGTCCACATCACTGCAGATGCTGCTCCGATCCGTCTGTCAATCTCTCGCTCCATTCTCCCCTCACTCGTCAACAAGACCCCAAGATACTTAAACTCCTCCACTTGGGGCAGGAGCTTGTCCCCAACCCAGAGAGGACAATCCACCTTTTTCTGGCTGAGGACCATGGACTCAGACTTGGAGGTGCTGATTCTCATCCCAGCTGCTTCACACTCAGCAGCAAACCATCCCAGTAAGACCTGTAGGTCATTGCTGGATGAAGCCAGCAGGACAATGTCATCTGCAAACAACAGAGGTGAGATCCTGTGGTCACCAAGCATGACACCCTCCATTCCCTGGCTGCTCCTAGAAATCCTGTCCATAAAAATTATGAACAGGATCGGTGACAAAGGGCAGCCCTGGCGGAGTCCAACTCTCACTGGGAATGAGTCAGACTGAGTGTTGGCAATACGAACCAAACTCTCACAACGGTCATACAGAGACCAAATAGCTCGTAACAACAAGCCTGATACCCCCATACTCCCAAAGCACCCCCCCACAAAAAACCACGAGGGACGTGGTCGAATACCTTCTCCAAGTCCGCAAAACACATGTAAACTGGTTGGGCAAACTCCCACGAACCCTCAAGGATTCTCGAGAGGGTAAAGAGCTGGTCCGATGTGCCACGGCCAGGACAAAAACCACATTGAATCCGAGGTTCAACCAACGGCCGGACTCTCCTCTCCAGTACCTTGGCATAGACCTTCCCAGGGAGGCTGAAGAGTGTGATCCCTCTAAAATTGGAGCACACCCTCCAGTCCCATTTTTTGAAGCGAGGAACCACCACCCCGGTTTGCCATGCCAAAGGCACTACCCCCGACCTCCACGCAGGGCTGCAGAGGTGTGTCAACCATGACAGCCCTACAACATCCAGGGCCTTGAGGTACTCGGGGCAAATCTTCACTTCCGCTCTTCAAGGAGAGTAGACGCTTCTCTCTTTTCTCTCTGCTCTAGCTCCCCACTTCCCTAACTAACTGGATCCCAGCTTGCTGTCGTCTGTCTGCGTCTACTGCTGATTATCGAAAGAAATTATGGAATTGATAAGCTGGGCTTTGAACGCAATTGACACTATTTTTTCAACAAGGAAAAGTGCTCCGGGGGAAGCTGTTTGCCCCGCAGGGACGGCTCCAGCGGGCTATTTACGGGTGACAAGTAATTGGAGGATCTTGTGCCTGAGTAATCTCTCTATCGAAGATATTGAAGATTTGTATATCTTCGTAATAATGGTGACTGGGATTGTTCTGATTGGAACTGGGATTGTCCTGGTGTACCGCAAATTGCTGAAGATGGATACAACCTATCAAAATGCTGGCCAGGCGAGGTGCATCCATCAAATTGAAAAAATGGAGAAGACCTTGATAGCGACAAATGGAGAACTGTCTCGGAAGGTGGATTACATCTTGGTTACGCTTAAGTCTATCCATGATGGACTCAACGCCCCGCAATGAAGGATTAAGCACTGAATCTGCAGAAGAAAATAAAGTTCTTTCTCTGTGATCAGTTCTATTTGGCTCAATTTCCCTTACAAAAATCCTCCTGATAATCCCCAGTCTTTGTTTTTCAAAACACTGAGCACACGGCCTCCGGACAGTAGCTGCTTGGGACAATTGCCAAGGACAATTGCCAGTAGCCAGACTAAACATCTCCTGCCAAAGTGTCCTTGTGCTCTTATTGATTGATACAACACTGCTTCAACACTACATCCACACTGATCCAGAAACTGACAACAAGATAACACTCACTGCTCTCCTTGTGTCCTGTGAACTTTGGTCTTGAATGTGCATTGAGGGCTTTTTTTGTCTTTGTAATCATATCGATTACTTATGGTCAATATTCTGAATTCAATGATTTTTTTGCTCCTTCCCATTGTATGATTTCTTATCTGTACCATCCTGTTGGCAGGCGCGTTTCAGATGCAGCCGTGTCACTGGAAATGCAGGTTCATTTTTCTGTGTCAAGTCAAATCCCTCGTATGTTATCAGTATCTGTTAATGTACTTGGCAATAAATCTTTTTCTGATTCTGATTTCTGATTCTGAATTTCTGATTCTGATCTCGTCCACCCCTGGGGCCCAGCCACCAAAGAGATTTTTAACCACCTTGGCGACCTCAGCCCCTGTGATTGGCGAGTTGTCCCCCTCGTCCACAAGCCCTGCTTCCTCTGTGGAAGGCGTGTCAGTGGGATTGAGGAGATCCTCGAAGTTTTCCTTCCACCACACAACGATATCCCCAGTCGAAGTCAGCAGTGCCCCATCCGCACCATATACAGTGTGGACAGTGAGCTGCTTCCCCCTCCTGAGCCACCGGACAGTTTGCTAGAATCTCTTTGAGACTGACTGAAAGTCTTGTTCCATGGCCTCACCAAACTCCTCCCATACCCGAGTTTTTGCTTCAGCAACCACCCGAGCTGCACTCCGCTTGGCCTGCCAGTACACCTCAGCTGCTTCGGGAGTCCCACAAGCTAACCAAGCTCGATAGGACTCCTTTTTCAGGACTCTTCAGGGCCAGACTAAGAACAATCCAACAGACTCTCATGATGAATGCTAGAACAAAGGTTCAATGTACCCCGCCCGGTATGGGGTTACCGGGGCCCCACCCTGGAGCCAGGCCTGGGGGAGGGGCTCGATGGCTAGCGTCTGGTGGCCGGGTTACCACCCATGAGACCCGGCTGGGTTCAGCCCAAAGGAGTTACACGGGTCCGCCCTCCAGTGGGCTCACCACCTGCAGGAGGGACCATGGGGGGTCCGGTGCAATGTGGATCAGGTGGCGGTCAAAGGCGGAGACCTTGGCGGTCTGATCCCAAGTTTCCTAAACTAGCTTGTGGGACGTGGCCTCACTACCATCTTGAAAATCTTCCCTTTCACTCTAGCTGCTATCCTTCTGTCACAAATCACCCTGGACACTCGTCTCCACCCACTCCACCCTGCCTGCACTGTCTTCTTCACCTCTCTTGTGCATTTTCCATTGCTTTGGATGGTTGACCCCAGGTATTTAAACTCATCTACTTTCACTACCTCTACTCCTTCCATCTTCACCGTTGCACCTGCCTCCCTCTCATTCACACTCATGTATTCTGTCTTGCTTCTACTGACTTTCATTCTTCTTCTCTCCAGAGCATACCTCCACTTCTCCAGGTTCTCTTCCACCTGCTCCCTACTCTTATTACAGACCACAATGTCATCTGCAAACATCATGGTCCACGGAGACTCCTGCCTGACCTCGTCTGCCAGCTTGTCCATCACCATGGCAAACAAGAAGGGGCTCAGGGCCAATCCCTGATGTAATCCCACCCCCACCTTGAATCCATCTGTCACTCCTACAGCGCACTTCACCACCGTCTCACTGTCCTCATACAGGACATTGTTCCATTTTCTTTAAAGCACCACTTCCATTGGCAGCAAAACTGCCCCATAGCATAATGCTACCACCACCATGCTTGAAGATGGTATAGTGTTCTTGGGGTACAAGGCCTCACCTTCTCTCCCCTAAATATATTTTTGATCATTGTGACCATATTGCTCAATTTTTGTTTCATCTGACCACAGAACTTTTGTCTAGAATGCCATTTTTTGTCTATGTGATAATCAACAAGCTTCAGCCAAGCTTTAAGTTGCTGTTTTTGAGCAAGGGCTTGTCTCTTTCATGGCAATCTCTTATCCCATGGCCATGAAAAAACACATTCGCATGTGAATGAATGAATGAATGAATGAATGAATGAATGAATGAATGAATGAATGAATGAATCTTTATTTCGGATAGTACAGGTTAAAAGGAACTGAATAGTACAGCAAAAGGGGGAAATAAAATTCAACAAGGTCAAATTAGACAGTAACTCCTCTGATTATACAGTTCAACAAAAGTTATCCGAAATGGGTGATGGCTGAAGCCGCAGCATATATTGCCCACCCATATTCAATCCAAGAATTCAAATGAAAAACAAAACAAGAGCGATTATAATTCAGAACAAAGCTAAGACCAAATGTGACAAAAGAAAAAAAAAAAAAAATAAGAAAAAACAAAAAAAACTAGGCAACAACACAGCACAGGCTGGATATGACAATCCTTATGTGATTTTACATGTCATCTTGCATATATGTTTGGAGTATTTCTTCCTTTAGTTTTTGTTTAAATTGCCCAAGCGTTGTACATGATTTTAATTCAGGTCCAAAATCGTTCCATAATCTGACTCCTTGCACTGAAACACAGTGTTGCTTGGTGGTTGTTTTCACTGTAGGCTTTTGAAATATACATGTTCCTCTGAAGTGATATCGTTTCTCCCTTATTTGGAACAACTTTTGGATATTTGCGGCCAGTGATAAATTCTTCACTTTAAACATTATTATTGCAGTTTTAAAGTCAACCAGATCTTTCAACTTGAGAGCTTTTAGTTTAAGAAAAAGTGGATTTGTTGTTTCCCTGTAAGCTGCTTTGTTTATTATTCTAATAGCTCTCTTTTGAAGCATAAAGAGTGGATATATGTTCGTTTTATATGTATTTCCCCATACTTCATTACAATATGTCATGTATGGGAGTATTAATGAATGATACAAGGTGTATAGTGTGGGTTGATTCAGCAAGTATTTCACTCTGTGTAATATTGCAATTGATTTGGATACTTTACCTTTAATATAATTAATATGTGACTTCCACCACAGTTTATTATCAATTATTACTCCAAGAAATTTAGTTTCAGATATCCTTTCAATCTCTACACCATTTACACTGAGTTTAGGTACGGTACTGAGTTGTTGTGATGGTTGTTAAAGACTATAAATTTTGTCTTACATAATTGAGCGTTAATTTGTTTGAATCAAACCACAGTTTAAGCTTTCCTAATTCCTTTCCGAGTGTATCCAGAAGTTGTTCCAAATTGTTTCCACTGCATAATAGATTAGTGTCATCGGCAAACAATATTAAGTCCATTTTTTCTGAAACTTTACATATGTCATTTATATACATATTGAATAATAATGGCCCCAAAACTGAACCCTGTGGGACTCCACAAGTAACCTTCAGTAACTGTGAGTTTTTGTTACTAACACATACATACTGATATCTATTCTTTAAGTAACTACTTAACCAGGACAGTGCTACCCCTCTATTACCACAATTTTGTAGTTTCTTTAATAATAAATTATGATCCACTGTATCAAATGCTTTTTTAAGATCCAGGAATACTCCAACTGAATACTCTTTATTTTCAATGGCTGTTGATATTTTTTCTATAAATTCCATTAGAGCATATGCAGTTGTCCTCTTGTGTCTGAACAAGATCTACAGTCGTCAGCTTTTCATTCATTTCATACCTGTTTTTTGATGATTCTGAGCTGACTCTTGATCATATTGACCAATTGTCAGATTATGGTGGTGACACAACTGTGCCATGCACTCCATACTTAAGTTGTTTGCACAGCTGAGTTTGGGGCCTGCAGCTATTATGAAAAGTCTTCAACGGGTTTTCCTGTCTTGTTCAAGTCAAGCAAATCTGCACTGACCTCCTGAGACTTTCCCATCATAATGTTTGTGACTAAGTCTAATGAGTGTATCAAATGTACCTTAATTAAACATGTTTGGATCAGTCATCAACTTTAATTAATTATAATCACTCAAAAGATGTTTGAGGCCATGTCACCAAGACATTTTGATTAACAAAATTCAAGTTGCTGTATGTATATTTTTTACCCAGGAGGTTTTCACATTTTTCAGAAGACCTATAATAATTTTTTGAAAGAATGGAAATGCTTTTTCATGAAAAAAGATGTTTGTGTTTCAATCATTCCTTCATAGAAAATTAAGGACTTCTAGGAATCATGAGAAGCTCAATACTGCCATGCCGTTATAAGTGGATGTAAACTTTTGACCTCAACTGCACACAGTATACTGCAAAATCTTGATTTTGGTAGAGATGAAATATACATTCACAGAGTTGTAAAAAAACCTTAATTTAATAATTCAGTTTTACATTTACTTTTTAGAAATGCTACAGACACACTATAGATATGATGATCTTAGTTAAGATAAAGGAATGCTCTACATGAAACCATCGAGTAATTTACATACACCCTTGTTAAAATGATTATATTCGAGTCTTTTTTTAATACTAAGAGCATTGTTTTCTACATTGTTCACAGCATGACATTACATTGTTCAGAATACGTCTCCCAAATCACTGTCCATTTTTTTAAATAATGTCTCAGAATTTGGGGGGATTTGGCATAACACAAAAGAAAGACACACTCAACTAAATAGTCATATTGATGATAATAACATGTAGATTAAGATCACACTTAGCTGCTTTAGCTGTATTATTGCAATCTCGTGATTATGTAGAAAATGTTTTTTAGTGCTGTGAAACATCAAGGTGTTTTCTGTTTAAAAGAAGCTTTACAACACAGTCTAGAAACCAACTTCTACACTCTTAAAATAAGTAGCAATACAGAAATGCATTATGTGGTAGTTCCAGATGTGTGTCTGAAAAGTCCAACAAGACTGTGACCTAATGCTGTTTTACACAAATACTTTAAACAGCACCTTAGTTTAAAGAAATTATGTTCATCTCTACACTAAATATTAATCATGCTGGTATCAAAGACATCGCTGCAGGACTATCTGTAGAAAGTAAAATAAATAAATAACTTAAAAAACTGAGAATATTGCGGATTATTGTTGATTCATTTGTATCATTATTATTCATGAGCAGCATCAGTCTTAGTAACTGTCTGAACAGAGGAAGGATTTTATGAGGAAAAAAAGAGCTTATCTGATCTGTTTGATGGGAATTTATAGAGCTGAAATGAGCTCTCAAACACCAACCACACTCTCACCCCCAAGGCTTTTGCTTTTAGTCTACCAAAGATTATCAGTTATCACTACAAATGTTCATTTGTTACAAAACAAGCATAACTTTTTTGTTGTTGAGACTTCAGTGATGATGAGTAAAATTATATTTTTTGAATTAGTTTTTCACCTTCTTTGGAATGTTTTGTGTTGTTCCAATTTTTACAGTCTCGATAAACATTGAATTTAACATGAAAAGCAATGAAGAAAAGTACATTTCTTGAAGCCTCAACAGATGACAGCTTTCAGATAACAATTTGATAGATATCAACCAGTATGAATATTTCAGAGCAGCCGTTTCACATAAACTAACAAAGAGTCAGATCAATGAAGGTTCTGTTGTACTGAATTAAGACACAGAGCCTTATTATCATTAGTATAATCTGTGTTATGCTGTTATTTTATGTAAAACTGCTGTGACAAACTAGATATAGCAGGGAAAATAAGTATTGAACATGTCAACATTTTTCTCATTAAACATATTTCTGATGGGGCCATTGACCTGAGATTTTCACCAGATATCAGTAACAACCCAAGTAATCCATACATAAAAAGAAATCAATGCAACTGTGTTCACAAAACAAGTTATATTTAATAAAATGGAATGACACAGGGAATAACCATTGAACACATGAAGAAAAAGAGGTGCAAAAAGGCATAGAGAAAGCCAAGAAACCACCTGAAATCCATCAGAATTTAGGAAGCCATTCCATCCCCCATCAGTGAAAATTAATTTCAGCTGGTTAAGTCCTGACTGATAGCCTTTAAAAAAGGTCTGTGAAATCAGATTGTCACACCACAAAGAACTCATGATGGGTAGAAGCAAAGAGCTCTCTCTAAACCTTCACAACCTTATTGTTGCAAAACATAATGAATCCAACTGAAACTCTGGAACCAACTGAAGATCAGAGTTCATAGAAGACACCCACAGAACCTTCAAGATTTGAAGACAGTTTGTGTGGAAGAATGGGCTAAAATCACTCCTGAGCAATGCCTGCTCCTAGTTTCTCCATACAGGAGGCATTTGGAAACTGTTATTACCAACAAAGGCTTTTCTACTAAATATTAAATGAATTTCACCAAGCATGTTCAATACTTATTCCCTGTGTCATTCCACTTTATTAAACATAACTTATTTTGTGAACACAGTTGCTTTGATTTCTTTGTATGTATGGATTACTTGGGTTGTGACTGATAATCTGGTGAAAATCTCAGGTCAATGGCTCCATCAGAAATACGTTTAATGAGAAAAATATTCACATGTTCAATACTTATTTTCCCCGCTGTATATTTACCTCAGGTGCTATTTTAGGACAGATATGAAATATTTTGCTAGATTTTGTTATTTTGGTGGGGTTTGTATTTGCATGTCTTTTCACTCTGAACCCCTCACCTTGGTTACTGAAGTAGATGAAAAAATATCAAAGTAATTAAAGTAAATAAATGAATTAATTAATGGATCACTCATTGTTGAGGGCTACATAATGTGCTCTAAGTGTAATGTGTAAAAGTAACTTACAGGAGCACCCTGAGCACCACGCGCTCCTTTAGTTCCAGACACACCAGTAGGTCCCTGAAAAGAAGGATAGGCAATATTTTGTGTTTATATCACATTAAATTGACTTTAAAACAAAAGTCTTATTCCACAACATCAAAAACTCACCACAGGTCCAGGAGCTCCAGATGGTCCCTGAGGTCCAGGAGAACCAGCTTCTCCCTTCTGTCCGGATTCACCGAGTTCTCCCTTGACACCAGGCTGACCATCTGCACCCTAATTAGGATTACAGTAAACCGTTGAGATGAGCAGAATGCCAATGAATTGATTTGTTTTAGTTAATTTTCCATGAAAAGACAAAACTGTTGTGATTTAACTTACAGGAGGTCCCGCAAAGCCAGCAGGCCCAGGAGGTCCAACCTCACCACGGTCACCCTGTAGCAGAACAGAAGACACTGTCGCTCAGGTTGGGCTTTGGTAAAAGGGTGTGATTCCGTCTTAAGCTCAGATGGAACCAAACAGGATTTATCTCTACCTCAGAATTTCTTTAATTCAATTCAACTTTATTTATATAGCGCTATTTCACAACAACAATCATCTCATAGCACTTTCAACTGTAGGGGAAACCCCCACAATTGCTCAACACGGCTACCCTGCTCAGCCCATGCCAACATCCACCTACCCAGGACAACCATTCACACCAGGACCTCCACCAACATATCAGGAAGCCACTGGCCCCACCTACCCTTCCCAGCTGATGCCTTATAGCCAGGCTGCGTTCGCCCCTGGGCAGCCAGCGTACCCTGTCTTGATTAAACATGGAATACATGCTGGGACAGTGTGGTTTCTAGCTTTTTAAGGACCCTATGCTAGATTGTGTGTGTGTGTGGGGGGGTATTTTTGTAATGGGGAGGAATTCAAAACCTTTAAAATGAAAAAAAAAATATCATTCTCTCCCCTCCCACTAAAACCAACTAAAAACAGACTGGGTCATGGGAGGGGCACCTTCAGAAATTTTTCATGGGGGGCCACATGGGGGCCACTGAAAATCTTAGGGTGGCACATCAAAATTAATTTAAAATGTAATCACGCTGCGCGCCCATTCGCTTAAACACACCTTGACAGTGTGATCTGTCCTACTATGTTGTATTTTGTTAATATTTGGTAATAATATACAGCACACATCAATTATTCTTTAACCTCTTGCACTCCGTTGTACCGCAGACGGGCAAGTCTCTGCGTCCTAGAGCGCACGAGGGCTCTAGGACGCATGATGGAGATGGTGATGTAGGTGGTGATGGCGTCCAAGCGCGCACTGAAAATAAAAGCTGCAGACACAGCCGCGAACAGATTAGTTCATCTGATTGACCTCTCATTCGACTAATAAGAGCCTTGAATTGGGTTTCTGAAACCTTGAAGAACCAATGACTGAAAACCTAGCAAGAAGGACCCGCCTACCAATGCTGTGAATGCAGTGAGCCAATTGAAGCAGAGAAGTTCGCGAGCTGTTTTTTTTAAGGCTGGGTGAAGACTGACTGCTGCAGCGGATCAAAAAAGGACCCGCAGGAAGAACCCCACAGACCCAGCAGCACGGAGACCATCCACAAATGCAACCTGTGTGACAGGGAGTGCCATTCGCGCATCGGCATGTTCGGCCACAGGCGGTGCTTATTTTGTTTTTGTTCCAGCAGAGTAGACGTTATGATTTCTTCCATGGTCATAGACCGACGGAGGCTGACGACGAAGGCTGAGTGACACACACGCCTTCGCCAGTCTTTTTTTAATTACTACTGTTATTTGTTTTGAAAAATCGTTCGCCAAAAACCGCAATCATGGAAGCACAAAACCGCAATAATGGAATTATGTTTTGATCGGGTCGCGACACCAGAACCACGAGCGGACCAGCGTTGCGTTCGTCTGACAATGGGGAAGAGAAGTTCGCCAGAACACTGCTGTGAAGAGGTAAGGTGTTATAAGCTAAATTATTCTTTATTCCTGAAAATTGTAATCCAAAATGACTTTTGACTGATCAGTAAATTACAACTGTGCGGCGCACGAAGTCTGAAGTTCGTGCGCCAAGGTACACGGTTCGTTCGTCACGTCCAGACCGTGAATGCCGCCCCCCCCCCCGCTATTCTTCTGTAGCGAGGGGGGGGGGAGACGCGGTAACTGCGCTGCTGTCGCCACATCGCCATATGAGGCTAATCCGTCATGTAGCGATGGGCGATGTTCGTCCTCTGTAGCGAGGGGGGGGAACAACCCCACACACGCACACACACAGACACAGCCCTGAGTGTGACCTTTCATTAGAGCCCAAAATGAAGTTTCTACATTGAATCATTCAAAAGTTACAGACGTTTTTCCAAACTGTGCCATTTGGCACAATTTGGCACAGTTCCAAAACGCCTGGGACCTACCTGAGGAAAAAGCTGTGTAATATATTCATTTTTTGTGGTATTGTTACAAAATTTGGACCTCAGCTGGATAACACTTGGTTCTACATTTCTGTTGCATTTTCCAGCCTGGATCTGAAGCTGTGTGTTATTTGCAAGCATTTGTATCCAAAAAAACATCCAGGCCAAATTTATTTTCTTCAAGTTCAGTATGTTTAGATGACTGTAACTCAGTGGCCGGAGCACTTAGAGAGATTATGACTGTTTTGCCAAAAAATTCAAAGTGTTTTCTTTTAAATGAGACCAACCCCATGAAGATGCTGCAAAGGGTTGAAGAACAGCTTTCGATTTACTTTGGGCACGTTATTTTTTGGTGTTTTTAGGAAAATTGACCGGAGTGCAAGGGGTTAACATCTACTAGATATAAAATATGACAAAAAAACAAGTTATAAAATTATGTCAGACTGTCCAGTGGCAGGGACCAGGGGTGACCACTGGGGGGAGGGGGGAGGGCTGGCCCATCTCTGGGGGTGCCCCTGGGCCATGTTCTAAATGAACAGAAAATAAATTAAACAATTATATAGAATAAACATTTAATAAACAAAAATAGCATATTACCTAGCGTAAAAATACAAGCATGTACCTATTTTAAAATACATGGAAATAATGAAAGTTAAAAAACAAGAAGAGCAATTCTGATGTTCAGGGCTTGACATTAACACCTGCCCTACATTTTGGCTGTGGCGGGACAGTGACTCCCACTAGCCACTTTGGTGGGTTGTAGTTTTCTCAAATGGCGTCTAAATAATAAACCTATTGCAAAGTGAGACTACAAAACTACAACTGCCATAAGCACTATCTGCATACACAGTGTATTGTCAATGGTCCACTGTCAGCCAGCTGCAGCCCAGGAGTCTGGCTCTGTAGGTCGACTCATTTTCTTTCCAGTCTGGAGAACGGCGATGACCAGACAGCAGCCGCTCGCAGCTGCCCCTGATGTCCTGTTATCCCAGCGGTGAGAATAACCTGTGCTCTCCCCCCACATTACTCCTACCTCTGTGGGAGTATATGATCATTTCTAGAGCAAGAAGTTCCCGTTTACTGTCTGCAGTTGTGCAAATTTAAGTTTTTGTGTGACAGAGAGAGAAAAAGTGATGAAACTTTATGTTGCTGTAAAGAGCAAATGAAGCTTCTTCTGAGCTGAACTTTTATCTGTGATTATCTATGATATCTGTGATTTTCAGCTATTTCATGGAAGTAAAACCTCAAATTATGTATTTTTAATGTGCTGGTCCAGAGGTGTCAAACATGTGGCCCATGAGCCAAAAACGATCCACCAGGGGGTCCAAGTTTTTCCTCTAGATTTGATTTTCTCTGAATTCTTTCTAGTAAATTTATGACTTTTTCTATTGGTTAGAATTGTTCAAGTAAATTTGAGACATTTTTCTCCTTAAGATGAGACTTTTTTTTCATCAGGTTTCTTTTTCTTCTTTTTTTTCTAGTGAAAACAGGTCCATTTAGATTAAACCCATCAGCAATTACTTATGACATCATGCAGCCCTGAAGGGGTGTCCCAATTCATAGGGGTCGTTTTCAACCCCTACCCCTTGACTTTTGTTTTGAAGGACCAAGGGGTGGGGGTAGGCAAAGGGGAAGAGGTACAAATGAGAATTTGGCAGACCCCAAATCTACCTGTACTTCACTCTCATATTGCAAATATCTTTCTCGGCTGCTTTACAGTATTTATGCTGTTAATAATTAAACAATGTTTCTCTTGCTATTTTATGTATGTATAAGGGTCATTTACATTTAAAAAGGTTGTAAATTTAGTTCAAGTAAAATTAAGCATGCAATAGTCAAATTTGATCAAATTAAACATAATTTTCCAACCACAAAACTGTGGCTAGTGAAAAGGCTGAGTGGCTAGTAACTTTGAAAAATCACTAGTCACAGTGGCTGGTGAGCACAAAAGTTAATGTCAAGCCCTGCTGATGCTCTAATTTGAAAAGTACCAAACTTCATTGGTTTGAGAAGATGTAAACTGTATTATATATAATTGATTATTTAACCAAATGAATATGTGTAAAGCTTGTTGGTGCATAAGCAGTGATTTAAATTTTATTTTCATCACACTTACGACGTTTAAGAGAAAATCCTTCCACACAAAGGAAAAGTAAATTTGCAAAAAAAAAAATGTAAAAAGTTCTAAATTTATTGTTTAAAAAACCCCTAAAATTTAAGAGTACAACATAGAAAGTTTATGTGCAAAAAGTCACAAATTTATCATAGAGAAGGTGGGAATTTATAAGAAAAAAAGCTATACATTTGTGAGACAAAACCCCACAAATTTGAATAAAATGGCACAGATTTATGAGGAAAAAACACAAGACAGTCACAAATATAAGCAAAACTTTAAAAGAAAAATCCTTTAAAATTGGTGACAGTAAAATTATTACGCAGTATTAAAGTAACATTTTAATGGATACTTTCATATTCAAGTATGTATTTTGGAATCTACTTCTCCAAATACTAAGTAATAAATAAAATAAGGGAACACTAGTTTTACCTGATACAATTTGTGGTTTAACTATATACATATACAGCCTTGTGAAAAAATTAGAAACCCCATTAAATATTCAGTTCTTTATGAAGAAATGTTCACATATCTATGTTTAACCTTGTTTTTGTTTTTATTTGCATTTTTAAACATTTACTTTAGCCATTTTAAGTGGGAATGAATGTGGGGGTGTCCTAAAAAGACGGGGGATGTCCTAATTTATTCCTCACTGTTTAGAATTACATTTTACAGAAAATTTGAAAAACGTCTTTAATTCATTTTTAATTGTTTAGTTGTATTACATGAATCTCCCAGTATTTTTAACATTGATATTAAATATCCATATGTCCAAATATGTTAAAAAACATGCAGGGTGTCCTAATTTTTTCACATGACTGTATGTACACCCTCTGTTATAATCTGAATCATATCATATAAAGAAATATTTCCTGAGCTAGAACAAAGGAACATCAATTTCAACTTTGATTTCAGTGAAATTAAATTGACAAATTCCTCAAAATAACTAAAGATGCAGTCATTTCTGGTAAGAAAAAGTACACACACAGCAAAAGCTTTAAAAAGGTGTACTACATAGTATTTTCATGAAATAAGTATTTTTAAAAATAATACACCAACAAAGTATTTACTGTAGAAAGGTGCAGATTTAAAGCCTTTATTGTATATTCTTACAATATAAAATGCGTAGAGGCCCATGCTTTGAATAACTTCAGTACATACGGTATGTGCCCACAGGACATCACTGGTGTCTCACACTGCAGCTGGAATTACTGACCAGTTCACTGAACAGGGCGAGGATCTGTCTTGACTCACAGTGTCTCGCCGTTTAAGACAATACGGACTCAAAGCTCACTCTGCAGTGACCAAACCCCTTATCAGCAGAAAGAATAAAAAGGCTAGACTTGCCTTTGCTGAAGAGCATGTTGTGCAGACAGAGAACTGGTCCAGACTGCACTTTTAAATTCAATTTATTTGGGTCTGATGGGAAGCCATATGTTGGTGTCAAACTGGGGAAAGACTGAATCCAAAGTGTGTAAAGATGTCAGTTAACTTTGGAGGAGGAAGTGTCATAGTTTGGGGGATGTTTTCTGCAGCAGGAGTTGGGCCTCTTGTACAGCTGCATGGCATTGTGAATGCAAATGTTTATGTGAACCTCCTTTGGCAACATGCAATTCCTTCATTGCAGTTGTCTCCCAATCAGCCTGCAATTTTCATGCAAGACAATGCCCCTTGTCACACTGTAAAATGGGTTAAAGTTTCTTGAATCTAACAATATTGAAACAATGAAGTGGCCAGCCCAGAATGCAGATCTAAACCCCATAGAAAATCTCTGGAAAATCCTTGGCAACAAAGTAATGACTAAGAAACCCACTACAGTTACTGAACTGTGGAAGAGACTGCAAGAAGAATGGACCAAGATCAAAACAGAGCAGTGTGAGAAACTAGTGATGTCCTGTGGGTGCAGATGTGCTGGGGGCAGCTGTGGCTCAGGAGGTAGAGCAAGTCATCCAATGACCGGTTGGTTGGCAGTTCGAATCCCATTCTCCCCTGATATCCTGCCGTTGTGTCCCTGGGCAAGACACTTTACCCACCTTGCCTCCAGTGTGCATAACACTGTGTATAAATATTCGGGAGAGGCCATTGGCGCAGATTGGCAGCCACGTTTCCATCAGCCTGCCCCAGGGCAGCTGTGACTACAGTAGTAGCTTGCTGCTACCATTGTCTGTCTGGAGTGAATGAATACTGTATCTATTTGTAAAATGTCTATGATAAAGCTGATGCATTATTATAAGTCATTCAAAGCAAGGACCTCTACACTTCCTATTAATTTGTGAATCCTATAGCCCTAAAAAAAAAACCCATTGTTTAAATCTTCTCTTCTGACACAGTGATCACTGTTCTCTAATTTTGCTCACTGTTTTTTTTAAACAACATGCTAGTACAGCAGTGGTATAGCCACAGCTGATATTCTATCAAATTCTGAACAATGAAGAATAACAATATTTCAGAATAAATCAAGTATTAATATCTTGTTCTCTAACTTTGATCTCCTCTCTCTCTCTCTCTCTCTCTCTGTATATATATATATATATATATATATATATATACACTACCGTTCAAAAGTTTGGGGTCACCCAGACAATTATTTTGTGTTTTCCATGAAAAGTCACACTTATTTACCACCATGAGTTGTAAAATGAATAGAAAATATAGTCAAGACATTGACAAGGTTAGAAATAATGATTTGTATTAGAAATATTTTTTTCCAGATACTCAACCTGCTCAAAGGAAGGTCAAGTTTATAGCATCTCTAACCAGCTAAACTGTTTTCAGCTGTGCTAACATGATTGCACAAGGGTTTTCTAATCATCCATTAGCCTTCTGACACGATGAGCAAACACATTGTACCATTAGAACACTGGAGTGATAGTTGCTGGAAATAGGCCTCTATACACCTATGTAGATATTGCACCAAAAACCAGACATTTGCAGCTAGAATAGTCATTTACCACATTAGCAATGTATATTAGATATTAGAGTGTATTTCTGATTAGTTTAAAGTTATCTTCATTGAAAAAAACAGTGTTTTTCTTTGAAAAATAAGGAAATTTCTAAGTGACCCCAAACTTTTGAACGGTAGTGTATATATATATATATATATATATATATACAGTATATGTGTGTGTGTGTGTGTGTGTGTGTGCATACATTCATACATACATACATATATGTATATGTATACAGTTAGGCCCAGAAATATTAGGACAGTGACACAATCTTCATGATTTGGGCTCTGCATGCCACCACATTGGATTTGTAATGAAACAACTACAATGGAATTGAAGTGCAGACTTTAAGGTTTAATTCAAAGGGGTTGAACAAAAATATATGATTAACATGTAGGAATTGTAGCTATTTTTATACAAACGCTCCTCATTTCAGGGGCTCAAAAGTAATTGGACAAATAAACATAACCCTAAGTAAAATGTTACTTTTCAATATTTTGTTGAGAATCCTTTGCAGGCAATGACTGCCTGAAGTCTGGAACCCATGGACATCACCAAACGCTGGGTTTCCTCCTTTGTGATGCTTCGCCAGGCCTTTACTGCAGCTGTCTTCAGTTGTTGCTTGTTTGTGGGTCTTTCTGCCTTAAGTTTTGTCTTGAGCAAGTGAAACGCATGCTCAATTGGGTTGAGATCTGGTGATTGACTCGGCCATTGCAGAATATTCCACTTCGTTGCTTTAAAAAACTCCTGGGCTGCTTTTGCAGTATGTTTTGGATCATCGGTGACGCGCCATCCAATCAACTTTGCTGCATTTGGCTGAATCTGAGCAGAAAGTATATCCCTATACACTAAAGAATTCATCTGGCTGCTTCTGTCTTTTGTCACATCATCAATAAACACAAGTGACCCAGTGCCATTGGAAGCCATGCATGCCCATGCCATCACACTGCCTCCACCATGTTTTAGAGAAGATGTAGTGCTTTGGATCATGAGCTGTTCCAGTTCTTCTCCAAACTTTCTTCTTCCCATCATTCTGGTACAGGTTGATCTTAGTTTCATCTGTCCAAAGAATGCTGTTCCAGAACTGGGCTGGCTTCTTCAGGTGTTTTTTGGCAAAGTCAATTCTGGCCTTTCTATTTTTGAGGCTGATTCATGGTTTGCACCTTGTGGTGAATCCTTTGTATTTACTCTCATGAAGTCTTCTCTTTATAGTAGACTTAGATACTGATACACCTACTTCCTGGAGAGTGTTGTTCACTTGAGTGGATGTTGTGAAGGGGTTGTTCTTCACCATGGAAAGGATTCTGTGATCATCCACCACTGTTGTCTTCCGTGGACGTCCAGGCCTTTTTGAGTTCCCAAGCTCACCAGCGCACTCTTTTTTTCTCAGAATGTACCAAACTGTTGATTTGGCCACTCCTAACATTTCTGCTATCTCTCTGATGGATTTCTTCTTTTTTTTTCAGCCTCAGGATGGTCTGTTTTACCTCCATTGAGAGCTCCTTTGACCGCATGTTGTGTGTTCACAGCAACAGCTTCCAGATGCAAACGCCACACCTGGAATCAACTCCAGACCTTTTAACTGCTTAATTGATGACAGGTTAACGAGGGAAGGGCCCATGCAGCCTTGTTATTTTTTTTTTGCAGCCTTCTGAGTCAATTGTCCAATTACTTTTGGTCCCTTGAAAAAGAGGTGGCTACATATTAAAGAGCTGTAATTCCTAAACCCTTGCTCCAATTTGGATGTGAATACTCTCAAATTACAGCTGAGAGTCTGCACTTTAAGCCCATATTTATTATATAAGTGTATCCTGAATATGTTTTCTTAAACAGCTAAAATAACAAAACTTGTGTCACTGTCCAAATATTTTTGGGCCTAACTGTATGTATAAACATTTCTTTTATGGGTCCAAAACAATCATTTACATCTGTGTAGTTGAATGTGAGTAAGTTTGCTTACGTTTGGTCTGAACGCACCTTTAGAGTGACACCTACTGGCTAGGAGGTCAGAATGTTGTCGTTATGGGCCTTCAAACCCACAACGTTTTTCACACCTTTAATGCACAGTGCAGTGATTTAACAACCATGCATTTCTCTTAGTTTTTGAAAGTAACTTTACTCCCCCCCAAATATTGTGGCTGAACATGTAGTTTGGGGTCCCCTGGTGGCTGGGGGGGGGAGTGCACTTGTGTACTCTGCATATACCCAGAAATGGCTCTGTACTGGCAAGACAGTTGTAGACTTATTTCATTAAATAGAATTTTTATTAAAAAAGAAGCTCATTTATTTTGAAATCCAGCCTTAAAGTGATAACCTGCTGATCAACTCCCATAATGTGCCACCAACATTTGATACAGGGAAAGTTTACTTACAGGAGCACCACGGGTACCAGGAGCACCAATAGGACCAGTAGGTCCTGTCTCACCCTGCACAGAAAAGAAACTGAATCAGTCTGACAAAAAATAATTGTAGATTTAAACACCCATTCATCCCATTCAATGAGTAATAGTGTACCTTAGCACCGTTGGGTCCACCTGGGCCAGGAGGACCAATGGGACCAGTCAAACCCTGTGGAAAAAACAGAGCGAATGAAGAGCAAAGAAAGGGTAAAACAGGACCTGGGTCTGTTTGCATGCCATTTTTGTTTGATGTTCGGATGTTTTAGTCAAAGAATTAGTCATTCATTTTGAACTTACTCTTGCACCATCTTTTCCAGGAGCACCCTCGGTTCCCTTCTCTCCATTGTCACCCTGTTAAACAAAAAGGAGGACTTTGTTTTAATCACATTTTATCCTTAAATACAACATATATACACTGTCATTTAGGAAAATAATCAAAAAAGTTGAAATTAAAGTGTCTTTGTAAAAGAATTCTCAAGAATCAATTACTCACTCTGTCTCCCTTAGGTCCAGTTATACCACCAGGTCCTCTCTCTCCAGGCATACCCTGCAGACCTGGGGGCCCCTGCGATCCAGGAGCACCAGCTGGTCCAATTGCTCCCTGATAAAAAACAAAATGGCCAATGTGGATTAGGATAAAGACAGTCACTTGTCAAGTCAACCAAGTGATTGTAAGCACTAACACGCTAGACACCTTTTCTTAAGGTTTTCAGTGGATTTGTTTGTTTGTTTTCTTGCAGGATTATGCAAAAACTAGCAACCCCATTTCAGTGGTGGAAGACTAGTGCTTACATCAGGGAAGAGAGTGTTACATTTTGGTGTGGGAAGGTACAGCATTCTGAAATTTTCATGAATTTCTACAGAATGCATGGAACTTGATGACAAAAAAAGTGTACTGTATATGAGAGGTGGATATTCATGAGTATGTATAATACAGTATGGATCCAATTAAAGCTGGATCTACTATTAAATGTTGGTAGAGGTATGTGCTCTTTGAGCATTTTCTAGTTCTCTCTGCTTTTTTTTGGGGGGGGGGGTGCTATGACCAACCTGTAAATTTCACCTGCAGTATAGTTACAAACAAGCCTTAAATGTATTCAAATACAGATTTACCCTCTTTGTTAAAGGTGGATTCACACTACAACGTTTGGACTGACTTTTACTGATGTTTTGGTAAATGTCTGGCTCTGCTGGCAAAAGTTAATGATTGCTGGTGTTTGTTGGCAAACGCTGGCGAAAGTTGAGTTCTTTGAAAATTTTCAGCCTGCTGAAAATTTACAGACGTTTGGAAATAAATGGTGGTGAAAGTTGTGCTCATTTTGTAAAAGTTCCTGAGCGCTGAGCTAAATTATGCACAGTTTACCATCCATCCATCCATCCATCTTCTACCGCTTTTCCGGAGGTCCGGGTCGCGGAGGCAGCAGTTCAAGCAGAGAAGCCCAGACTTCCCTCTCCCCAGCCACCTGCTCCAGCTCTTCAGAGGGGATACCAAGGCGTTCCCAGACTAGCCGGGAGACATAGTCTCTCCACCGAGTCCTGGGTCTGCCCCGGGGTCTCCTCCCAGTGGGACGTGCCTGAAACACCTCAAGTGGGAGGCGTCCAGGAGGCATCCTAATCAGATGCCCATACCACCTCAACTGACTCCTTTCAATGTGGAGGAGCAGCGGTTCTACTCTGAGCCTCTCCCGGATGACTGAGCTCCTCACCCTATCTCTGAGGGTGAGTCCAGCAATCCTACGGAGAAAGCTCATTTCAGCCGCTTGTATCCGCGATCTCGTTCTTTCGGTCATTACCCAAAGCTCGTGACCATAGGTGAGAGTAGGAACGTAGATTGACTGGTAAATCGACAGCTTTGCCTTAGAACTAAGCTCCCTCTTCACCACAACAGACCGGTACAACGTCCGCATCACTGCAGATGCTGCTCCAATCCGTCTGTCGATCTCTCGCTCCATTTTCCCCTCACTCGTGAACAAGACCCCAAGATACTTAAACTCCTCCACTTGGACTCGCACAGTTTACCTAAGTCAGTTAAAGCTGGGTTCACTCTATAGCGTTTGGACCAACTTTTACAGACGTTTTGAAAAATCAGAGAAATAATCAATGCAGGTCAGCTGACATCAGCATCAGGTGACACTCATATAAAGATCAGTGTTTGTGGAGGCTTCCTGCCATTCTGGACCTGCTTCTGGCGTGAACACATTTCCTTTGGGCATACGCTTCAGTATTTATTTTCATTTTATATTCCTATGTAGTTACTTCTGCATACCCTTTTCCCCCTGTTCATTCATTCATTCATTCATTCATTCATCTAAAAATAATAAAATAATGCTATAGACTCCAACACTAAGTCCGCAATTAAAATGTGAATTTGGATGGAGTAAAAAAATTATTAATGTATCATCATATAAATAAAATGACGGGTGATTAAATTTTGACTGTTACAACGCTCTCCATTAAAATAATATAAAATCCTGTTAAATGTCATTTACTTTTTGACACCACATCAGCCTGTTTGATTCCCACAATGGAAGTGAACCAATAAATCCTGGAGAATGATTACACACAGAGCAGAAAATTAAGAACAGTAAATTTCTCAATGAGGAGATTTTTTTTCTTTTGGCTGTCACATTTTTGGGAGATTTTTTTGATTTTGATTTTGTATACTTTATTGATCCCCAGAGGGGACATATATATATGTAGCAGGCAGAGAGTAGACAGACTCTGACTGAAAATTTCACAAAAAACCTTTATTCCACGTACCAAGAAAATGTTTTTCAGACAGCAAAAAAAAAAAAAAAAAAAAAAAAAGACCGGCCATTGTTTCCAAGACAACCAGTAACCCCTACTGGCAAAAGACAGGTTTGCGCAACAGCACAGCCTGGTGGTAGAAAAATAACACTGCAAAGACATGAAATCACCCATCAAACCACACCCATCACCTGCCAAAAAACCCACAAATGTCTGTAATATATGTATGTGTGTGTGTGTGTGTGTGTGTGTGTGTGTGTGTGTGTGTGTGTATATATATATATATATATATATACACACCATGCATTAAAAAAATTAAAAAACATGTCATACACACCATGTTATCACCAAACAAATACCGTACATTGTCCTCTTACAAATATATTTTCTTTTAACTCCCCCTTCTCTCTATTTCTCTTTTGTTCTTGCATGTCTGAACTGAGTTTTGATCTAAAAACATCTGTTTTCACCAGCATTTCAGTCATTTGCCAAAGGAGCTTAACTTAGGCTGACAGGTGAACTCTGCATAACTTAGCCCAGTGCTCAGGAACTATTACAAATTGAGGACAACTTTCACCAACGTTTATTTCCAAATGTCAGCAAATTTTCAGCATGCTGAAAATTCTCAACGAATACAACTTTCGCCAGCGTTTGCCAACAAACACCAACTTTTATCAACTTTTGCCAGCAGAGCCAGACGTTTGCCAAAACATTAGTAAAAGTTGGTCCAAACATTGTAGTGTGAATCCACCCAAAAAAGCAGGTCCAGGATGGCAGGAAGCCTCCACAAACGCTGATCTTTATATGAGCGCCGCCTGACGCTGATATCAGCTGAACTGCGCTGAGTATTCCTTTGCTTAAGTTAACCTAAGTTGGGAACTGCTACACATATGCTAGCCTAAGTTGGCAAAAGTTTGACAACGCTGAATGCAACGCTGGCAAATGCTAGCAAAAGTTTGTTAAAGTTTGTAAAAGTTTGTAAAAGTTGGTGTGTGCTCACGAACGTAATTTCACCAACGTTTGGACTGATTTCTCTGATTTTTCAAAACATCAGTAAAAGTTGGTCTAAACGTCACAGTGTGAACCCAGCTTAAGGATGTAGGTTTATTTTCAACATATTCTTCAAATAATTACATTTTAATTTTCCAATTTCCTGTTCTTTTTTTAATCCATGTCTGGCAATCTGTCCAGGGTGTACCCTGCGTCTCACCCAAAAGATGCTGGGATAGGCTCCAGCCCCCCCGCGACCCGAAAAGGATTAAGCGGAAGAAGATGGATGGATTCAAGGTTTTCATGTTGGGGAGGAACAGTTAGGGCCTTATTTCTGATGATCAAGTAAGTACTAAATATATTGTACAGTGTTGAAAATTATGTGATTTTCTAAGGAAGACTGCATGATTTCTCACTGTGGGTTTCTGTCTTGGAGAGTTTAGAGATTGACTTGAAACACAGGAGGAAATTTGATCCAGTGGAATTAAAAAGTGTTTGTGGTATGACAAGAAGAACTGCCATATGAAAAGATATTAGACATGAGAGGCAGTTAGTTCCATTGGGAAGAAAAAGATAGCAAATTTGCAAGAAAAAAAATCACAGTTTTACAAGAAAAACAAATTTATGAGAAAAAGTTGCAAGTTTACAGTAAAAAAGTTGCAAATTTATGAGAAAGTTTCAAATTTTCAAGTAAAAAATGATCAAATTAGGCGAAAAAGTCACAAATTTATAAGAAAATAGCAAATTTATGAGAATATAAGTTGAAAATAGGTAAACAGGTAAAGCCCATGTGGGCAAACACAGATGGGGCCAACATGGAACCCATAAGACAGTCCAGTTTAAACCTATTGTAGGGCCCACATGGGCATGCTGGCTGGGTGATTGTTGATTACTTACAACCATAGTACTTAACTATGTAGCTTAAAAATGTGTGCGTACTAGTAATCTTCTTGCACATTCAGTTGACTGTTGGCATTTTTTAACTGTCTGTTGACATCTGTGATCTGTTAGGATTTATGAGTTGTGATATCTTTGAGCTAGCTGGCAGTATCTATGGAATAGCTGCTAGCATCCCTGGGCTAACCGCTAGCAGCAGACATTATCACGGGCTTAGCATCTCTTGAGGCAACTGCAGGGTTTCTCTCAGCTGCCTTTTTAGCCTCCTTCATGGCTTTATTACCATAGCACCCATGAATTGTGAGGAGGAGTGGGTCTGTAACTGGAAACCGTGACTACCAGACTCACCGAAACTCAGACTACTGGCAGCCTTCAGCAATGGTGGCCATTGCACACAGGATCAAGCAAGTAGAAAATGTCATACAGACAATGCAGTGGCTCATTTTTAGTGGTTGAATTTAAGTCACTGTGATTTGGATAGGGCAGTTCTGGGATACCATCAGCCTCTTGACATTATGTAAACCAACCACCTGGCCTATTAGGTTGCATGTTGTTCACAAATAATTTAACCACGCTTGTGCAGTTCGTATGTTTTCACAAAATCACACAACACAATTTCATGAGGCTCTGCTGAGTGGGTCATGCTAAACTCTTGTATTATCCAGTCATTCATAGTATCATGAAATGCTTAATTCTGGAGTGGTGGACAACCCTGGGAAGTCCACATGCCTGTAAATCCTAAATGTGAAAAAGGTAATGGTGGAGAAAGAGAGAGGGTGACATATGGTGGAATATCTTCAGACTGGGCTGGAGTAGAGGGTACTTAAGGAGCACAAGCAATGTCTCCATAGATCATTGTAGGGCTGGGCAATACAGCAAATATATTTGTTATATCGATACATTCTACTATGCACGATACATATGATGTGTTTATCGCTGATATCGAGCTTTTCCGCAGCAGTTTAAGGTCGCTTCAGTCTCTCTCCTCTCCTCTCTCACAGCTGCACTCATGGGGTTGTCTGACTGGTTCAATAAAGTTTGCTAAATTTAACTTGATTCCCCCCCCCCTTTTGTATTCAATTTTTAAAAATGCAATACATGGATCTGTTTCTGTTATCATGCCGGTGTCATTTTATGCAAAGGTTTTACATATATACAGTGGTTGGAGGAGATCTCAAGATATCGTGATATACTGTACTATATCGTGTATCACTATAAAACCCTAAATGTATCGCGATACATGTTAAAAGCCATATCGCCCAGCCCTAGATCATTGTTTGTTCTAGTCACTAGATTTAGAGTGCAGGGTTCTGGTCCAGTGTGCTCTGGGCGCATGGAAGCCTGGGACACACCAGAAAGAGTAGGCATAGATGACAGTTTCTAAGGAGCCATGCGAGTGACTAAAAGTGCTAGGGTGCATTTCTTGTTCATCTGCATGCACTGAGCATGTGCCCTTGTAGAGACTCTAGCTGTCCTTGTCCTTTGTGCTCTGTACACACAGAAACCTGGACTCCACTGTGCCCCTGTGCTGTCAGGGCACAAAGTCCACAGATTGCTATTTTGGTCAACTGAAGGGCACAAACCTCAGTGTGTGGTCTCAGTAAATCAATTTCCTCCTTTTTTTGTGGGCGCTATCAACTTTGCACATTTGTTATACTTTATAGGGAGCCTAAGTCACGCCCCCTCTACTTCCGCATATGGGACCTTACATCAGAAAAAAATTTCCATTGAAGTGAATGGCAAGAGAGAAATTATGTTTTGATCCCAATCGAATTTTTCCACAAGTTACACATAGGATGTTTGTCAATTTAAAAGATCATTTTCCATGTAATTAAAGTTGTTGGTTGTTGGTTATTGTACAATAAAAGAGTAATATTGAAGGTGTGTTCTGATTGCCCAATAATGTACTTCGAAGTGGACTGCAAAAGGTAATCTGCCATATTAAGTGAGATTCCAAACCAAAGGGAGCAAACGGTGTTCAGTTCAAAGGGAACTGAGAAGTGGGCAGGGAAGAAGTGAACAGCCATACATCACTTCACCGGAAGCTGACAAGAATATTACCCATAAGGCACTGCACCTCAAATATGAATAAAACAAACTGTTGTTACTAACCTTATTAACAAGCGAAACTAACATTAGTTATTGTTTATATCAATTGATAGTGACAAAAATATATTTATATTAATATTTTATTTAAGAAGTGTAAAGTGTCCACAGTAGAATCAGCATGTGTTGATGGTTACCATGGTAATGCACAGAGGATGGAAGCAACATTGTAAGGTCTTTCAAATAGAGAAATTTTGATGGTCAGTTAACTGATACTCTCTGAGAATGGAGCAGGGAGTAGGGAGTGCCACTGAAGTACATTGTGGCTCAGAATGTAGCTTGAATTTTTGTGAAACCGCTTAGTGGACTACATCTCCTTGTTTCGAACTATACAAGTCATCAAACACGTTTATGGTGGTTCCCCTCTCAAAGTATCACCAAAGATTATCAGTTATAGCAGTTACTGTTTTTTTAACTGATGAAAGAAGCATCCAAAGAGGAGAAAAACAACACAAATGTATTGCATTGTATTTTGAGGACTGCAACTGATTCAAAGGACTGTTAGTTTCTTCAGCCTGGGCACTCCTCGAAAACGATAATGCAACTTACGTGAGTCTGTTTGTAGTCTTTTCAATTTACATATTTTCACAATCTTAAATGGCAACCTACAGCATTATTTATGTGGAAAATTATCTTTTAAATTGACAAACATCATATACGTATGAGACTTGTGGCAAAATTAGATCAGGATCGAAAGATAATTTTTCTCTTGCCATTCACTCCAATGGAGATATTTTCCAAAGTAATAAAGTTCCATATGCAAAAGTAGAGGGGGTGTGACTTAGGCTCTCTATTAATCTCAGATGGCACTCACCTGGATGAGGCATTCACAGTGTGTCACCAATCCCTTCACCATTCACACACACATCCACACTGAGGGCCACTTTGGAGCCTCCAATGAGCCTAACTTTAATGTTTTTGGAATGTGCAAGGAAACAGAAGCACCAAGAGTAAAGCCTTGTTTATGCTACACCTCCGCTCTGGTGCGCTGAGCTGCGTGTCCACTTTGGACAAGGCTGGTGCGCATACGGCTGTACGTATACTTCATTTTTTTTGTCTATTAGGCCAAGTGAACACATACTTTAAGAAGAGAGAGGAACATAGGGTGACTTACGAGAGTGGAGGAAGGTGCACACAGATGGACTACATCTTATGTAGAAGGAGAAATCTGAAAGAGATAGGAGACTGCAAGGTGGTGGCAGGAGAGAATGTAGCTAGATAGCATCGGATGGTAGTCTGTAGGATGACTTTGGAGAGCAAGAAGAGGAAGAGAGTAAAGGCAGAGCCAAAGATTAAGTGGGGGAAGTTACAGAAGGAAGGAGTTCAGGAAGGAGTTGATACAGCCTCTGGGTGATAGGGAAGAATTACCAGATGACTAGGAAAGTACAGCAGAAGTAATGAGGTAAACAGGTAGAAAGGTATGTGGTGTATCCAATGGACAGAGGAAGGAAGACAAGGAAACTTGGTGGTGGAATGAGGAGGTACAGGAAAGTTTTCAAAGGGAGAGGTTAGCAACAAAAAAGTGGGATAGTCAGGCAGCTGAAGAAAGTAGACAGGAGTGTTTAGAATCTCGGCACATGGCAAAGACAGAGGTGGCAAAGGCAAAGGCATATAGTGAGTTGTATGAGAGGCTAAACACTAAGGAAGGAGAAAAGGACTTGTATCCATTAGCTAGACAGAGAGATCGAGCTGGAAAGGATGTACAGCAGGTTAGGTTGATTAAGGACAGAAATGGTAATGTACTAACAAATGATGAGAGTGTGTTGAGAAGGTGGAAGAGAACTTTGGAGAGCTGATGAATAAAGAAAATGAGAGAGAGAGGAGGATGGATGAAGAAAAGATGGTGAACAAGGAAGTCCCGAGGATTAGCAAGGCAAAAGTGAGGGCAGCTTTGAAGAGGATGAAGAATGGAAAGGCAATTGGTCTAGATGACATACCAGTGGAGGTATGGAGATGTTTAGGAGAGATGGCAGGGGACTTTTTAACCAGATTGTTTAACACAATCTTGGAGAGTGCGAGAATGCCTGAGGAATGGAGAAGTGTTTTGGTACCAATTTTCAAGAACAAAGGTGATGCTCAGAGCTGTAGTAACTACACAGGCATAAATTTGATCAGCCACACTATGAAGATACGGGAAAGAGTTGTTGAAGCCAGGTTAAGAGGAGAGGTGACAATCAATGAGCAGCAGTACGGTTTCATGACAAGAAAGAGTACGACAGATGCAATGTTTGCTCTAAGAGTGCTGATGGAGAAGTATAGAGAATGTCAGAAGGAGTTGCACAGTGTCTTTGTGGATCTAGAGAAAGCACATGATAGGGTGCCAAGAGAGGAAGTGTGGTACTGTATGAGAAAGTCAGGTGTGGCAGAGAAGTATGTGAGGGTGGTGCAGGACATGTATGAGGACAGAAAGAGGTGAGGTGTGCTGTAGGAGTGACAGATGGGTTCAAGGTGGGGGTGGGGTTACATCAGAGATCGGTTCTAAGCCCCTTCTTGCTTGCCACGGTGATGGACAGGCTGACAGATTCTTCTTCAACAAGATTCTTCTTCTTCTTTCGGCCGCTCCCTTTAGGGGTCGCCACAGTGGATCATCTGTCTCCATCTCACCCTATCCTTTGCACCTTCCTCTGTAACACCAACCCTCTCCATGTCCTCCTTTCACTACATCCATGAATTTTTGTCTGTGGTCTCCCTCTTTTCCTCCTGCCTGGCAGCTCCATCTTCAAAATCCTTTGTCCAATATATCTACTATTCCTCCTCTGCACATGTCCAAACCATCTCAGCCTTGCCTCTCGTACTTTATCTCCAAACCACTCAACATGAGCTGTCCCTCTGATATACTCATTTCTAATCTTGTCCCTCCTAGTCACTCCCAATGAAAATCTTAGCATCTTCAACTCTGCGACCTCCAGCTCCACCTCCTGTCTTTCTCTCAGCGCTACCATCTCCAAACCATACATCATAGCAGGTCTCACTAGCGTCTAGTAAATCTCCCCTTTTACTCTTGTTGCTACCTTTCTGTCACAAATCACTCTTGACACTCTTCTCCACCCACTCCAGCCTGCCTGTACTCTCTTCTTCACGTCTCTTGTGCATTTTCCATTGCTTTGGATAGTTGACCCCAGGTATTAAAACTCATCTATTTTCACTTCCGCTACTCCTTCCATCTTCACCGTTGCACCTGCCTCCTTTTCATTCACACTCATGTATTCTGTCTTGCTTCTACTGACTTTCCTTCCTCTTCTCTCCAGAGCATACCTCCACCTCTCCAGATTGTCTTCGACCTGCTCCCTACTCTCACTGCAGATCACAATGTTGTCTGCAAACATCATGGTCCATGGAGACTCCTGCCTGACTTCATCTGTCAGCCTGTCAGCCTATCAGCCTATCAGTTCAGGTTGAGCAGTTTGGAGACAAAGTAAGAGAGGGAAGGCTGAGATGGTTTGGACATGTGCAGAGGAGGGATAGTGGTTACTGTATATTGAACAAAGGATGTTGAAGATGGAGCTGCCTGGCAGGAGGAAAAGAGGAAGACTACAGAGAAGATTCATAGATGTAGTGAAGGAGGACATGGAGAAGGTTGGTGTTACAGAGGAAGATACAAGGGATAGAGTGAGATGGAAACAGATGATCCGCTGTGGCGACCCCTAAAGGGAGCAGCCAAAAGAAAAGAAGGCCAAGCGTTTGATGCATGCACATAACCATTATTTGTAGTTTTACCTCAGCCCTATAGGCAGCGCCAATGCTGTGACATGTTCTTGCATTGTTTAAAGGACAAATTGTACAAGTGTGGATAACAGCGGGCTTCTTCACTCAATTTCTCCTCAAATATTGTTTACATTTTCCATTTTCTCTTTCCATTTCCATTTTTCAATGCTCTTCTCTGCTCTTGCTGCTGCAAAATGATTCATGTATGTTTCTTCTCGTCTTCCTCTTCATCTTCTTCATCTACTTTGACTTTGTATGCTGTGTTGGTAGTGCCACAGAGATATAATTGGCTAGAGTGCTCCTCACCAGCCACTAGGCTAGTTTTGGTGGCCAAGCGCGGATACCATATTAGTGCTGATCAGAAACAAACAAGCCATTGTAACACATAAGCATGTACTGCATTTTCTTCATTTTGGCTGAAGAAGTTGAATATTATATGAAATAGAGAAATGCACTGCAAATACTCAAAGCAAATGCAAATACAGAAATGTGCTGCAAAACCAACCGTGAGGAGGACACAATAAGTAACGGACCAGGTCAGGAAGTGATTTCGGACACACTATAAAAAGTGACCTAAATAAGATGCTTTTCAAAACAATAACTTTATTTATTACAAATAAGAGGTCAAGTGAATCATGCCATCAAAACACACTGCCAAAAACATTTACCTTTTATTTTATCTTTTTCCTCCACACCACCAAGAATTCCTAGTAAGCATCTTTTTTAAAATAAACTTCATTTAAAACAAGACAGTGTGGCAGCGCTTAAGCATCTTATTTGTATTTAAGCAATATTACACGAGAGCGAGTACCGTATCAATGAATATAGTAATTGTGGGTGTAATACGTCATTAGAGTATCACACCCATAGTTAGTATATTCATGATACCGTAATGACCTCAAGTGTAATATTGCTTTTATACAACAGTTCAGTACGCACAATTTATTACACGACAGCAATACTGGACAAAATAATATGATTTGTTAGTTTAACCAGTTATTTTGTGCAGACGAGAAAAAAAGTCCCTTCTAAATGTAGCCAGTAACTGTTGCTAAACATCGACGTCTATTGTCATTTCACACACATGTACACAATTAAATATTATCACGTGCAAAAGTAGTAAGTGTTTATAAAACTTATACCTGTTGAGTCGGTACTGCAGAAGACCTGAGATCAAAACGTAGCCAATGCCAGTAGCTAGCTGGTGGCTAGTAGTAAGCATGCTAGCAATTTAGCACACTTCGCTCACTTTTCAGATGAAACAGAGTCCATCACTACAAAGGTATTGTGGTTTATTAATCAAGACAATAAATCCAACTCTAGCACTACCTATTTTTTTAAATAGACATGAAATAGCTTCACTACAAGGGCAGACGGTAAACTGCTGAACAGGGCTGCAACAATTAGCTGACGTTGCCAATAAAGTCGATCATAAAAATTTGTCGATGCAGATTTTTATTGTCAACGAGTTTTTTTTAATTTTAAAGTTTATATACATGCCGTGGGAATGTTCAGTTTAACTGTTCCAGCAAAGAAGAAGAGGAACACATCATGGTGACAGGGAGAGAAAATCACAGAGAAGGCCAGAAGTTTCCAAAGTATAGGAGGATTTTACCGAAAATAAATAAATGAAACAAGTTTAATGTCGACTGTAAATCAGTGTTGTCATATCACAGCTGCACTATAGCAATGCATCAATTCCCTCCTCCTCGCTATTCCTCTGTCTCCGGCCACCTGTCAGCGGACTGCACCGGTAAGGTTAGCAAGCGACTCTCTCAGCTTTAGAAAACTTACCACACTATTAGTACACGCTGTTTAAATAGTTTACCTGCTGTCGGACAATAATCTCTCTTTGATGATGATTGCTGACAGCTGAGGTGCTTCCATTATGCTGGCTAATATATTAACTGCAGTAAATGGGTGAATTACATGAGCAGCTTACTCTTTTTCGTATTCTCTATTATTGTCTCGGTAATATCAGAAGAAGAAGAAGCCATCTCTATTGTCATTCAGTCCATACAGCCAATCATGTAAAGCAGAACAAAATTATGTTTCTCCCATCTCCAATGTTAACCACATGTAGAATCAGAGGGGTCGTTGCCATACAAGGCGCCTCCACAAACAACTTATCCTTCCCCTATTCTATTCTGCTGAGCACCAAGCTAGAAGGTGGGAAGTACCATTTTTATATGGTCTTTGGTATGACCCAGCTGGAACTTGAACCCACAACCTCCCGGCTGTAGGGCAGATGCTCTATCAACAATATCAGCCCTCATTCTGAATATTAGTGCATCTCGGTAAATTAGAATACCATAGTTTGTAATTTAATTAATAAAGGATAATCATAATCATCACAAATAAATTAAAATGACTTGATAAATATTTCACTGTACGTGTGGTGAAGGTTAACATTCCTGCACTGATATTTAAAGTGTTTGTAAATTTATTTTGGACTGGAAGAAGTTATTTTAATTTTCATCTGAAGCCTAATTAAACTTTTAAACTTCTAGACCCAGCAAGGTTTCAAACAGGATGGACTAGCTTGTTATTTTTCTTTTTTTACTTTAATGGAGTTCAATATTACTCTAGTTTGTTTTGAACATACAGCATTACAAAAGCCCTTTATGGATTAACAGAGGCTGCTATTTGAGTTTTTGCACTTTATTTTGGGGGTTAGAAGACTGCCCTTTAGCATCTATTATTTAATTGCTACAAACACTTCTAATTAAACTGTCAAGTTCAAGTTTCCAACTTATGTTTGATGGGTTATTTTATTTAGCTATGGAAACTTGTTATAATCATCATCATCATCATCATCATCATCATCATAGCAGTCTGCTGGGGGCGACAATGACTGTTTCATTTAGGTCTGATCAGATTCCTCCACACAGCTCTGTCCTTCGCCTTCCGCTGCCAGGAACTCCTGACCTTGTTAACCCGGGCAACGTCCGAGCCGGTATGAGTTGCTTTCTGACTGACCATTTCATGAAACTGCTTACAAAGTATTTGAGTACCGCTAGCTTTTGCTGGACTAGCAGCACATTCTTGGCAGATAGAGGTATTATCAGTGGCAAGGACAGGCCAAGACAAACTGACTCCAGTATCTGTTGCAGTGACTGACCAGATGATAGGTTTGTTTATCTCTGCTCTTTGTGTAGTGCAGGTCACGATGCACTGACTGGCAAAAGTCCACCACAATCTAGGTTTTTGTTTTAATTCTTCAAAAAACAAATTACCTAAAAAAAAATGCACATACCTAATCGTATTAAAGTTTTTTTTTAAAAAATGGGAAAGCAGAGTACCTGGAGGAAAACCCATCCATCCATCCCTCCATTTTCTACTGCTTATCTGTTTGTCCAGGTCATGGGTATAGTAGTCCAAACAGGGTTGTCCAGACTGCCAAATCTTAAAAAAAAAAAAAAGATTATTTTAAATAAAAAATATACAGGTTACTTTTTTGATGTAACCAGACACTTAAAACGCACTACACTTTGTTGCATCGGAAGGGCCTGGTTATGCTCTTTTTCAGCGAGGAGAAAAACCTCACAATTTTACTTCTTTTTGGCTTTACATAATTCAGCTTCCTTAGGTCAATGTTCAGGTGCTTTCCCATGGCCTCCTCAAAATACAAGTTTCCCATGTCGATGGCTGAATCCATCAGGTTGTCTGGGGAGGGGAACTGGGCATGAAATCCTTTAATTTGGGACCCGGTCAACTTTTTGATCTCAACAGCCAACTGGTGCATGACGGCAAAGTTTTCTGCCCTCAGGCCTTGAATGTTTTTTGTCGTCCACCGAGTCTTTACTAACCACAAGCACAAAGCAGTAAAGATGGTGTCAACCATGGACTCAAGTACAATTGGGCTATCAATGGGTGATGGCTTGTCTGGACTATCTAAGGGCTTATCCATGCCATCTGAGGGCTCATCCACAGGCTCAGGTAAAGAAGAATTGGGCTTTCAATGGGTGATGTCTTGTCTGGACTACCTGATATCTTATCCGGACTATCTGAGGACTTA
The DNA here is from genome assembly GCA_020510985.1 of Pholidichthys leucotaenia. Lineage (NCBI taxonomy): Eukaryota > Metazoa > Chordata > Actinopteri > Cichliformes > Pholidichthyidae > Pholidichthys > Pholidichthys leucotaenia. The sequence continues at coordinate 290,815,821 of CM035843.1, forward strand.
CTGGGAGAAGGTGGCCTCATCAAAATACCATTGGTCAAGTCTGTGATATCCTTAAGAGCCCCTAACACTCATCATCAAGAATGCTGGGTTTCTCCAACCACAGCTGAAGCAGCTGGACGTACTTATCCGCTGCATCCTTCACAACCACAGAAATGGCTTCATCTGAAAAAAAAAAAAATGTTCCTCTCTCTTTATTGTGTACAAGGTGGAATCTGACAAACTGCGCTTTTTTGAAGCATCACGAATCTGGACGAAATAACACTCTGTGACACTGACTCAAGAAGCACCCTCTCTTAAATTGCCAAATTTTCTTCCAACATAAAGCTCTGACTCTGAAATGTCCGAAATGTCCTTAGCATTGTTACCTTTTCAAATAAAACATTCACATATGGCATTATTTTTTCAAACTCATCTGGGAATAAGGATTTTGGCATTGTGAACAGTTTTGTTGATGGTGAAGAATCTGGTTTAGGAGACACCTTAACTTCTGGTGTCTCAGGGACACCTACTGGAAGGAAGAAATCCTCTTCAGTGAATTCCTTTTTCTTTGTTGTTTTGGGAGCCAGTTACTAAAATAATTGTTAGTTGCAGCCCTACTGCTGGATAAAGCTTTTTTCCAAAAGGGGTGGGACTTCTGGGTCAGGTAAGAAATCTTTTCAAACAGCACCTCACTGTGGAAATTAAGGTATTCAACACAGTATTGCAATTGTCACTGAGAGTTAGTTGACAGTAAATTAGTATTAGTAATTAACGGTTACATGAATACTTTTGAAGCAGAGTGATACATATCCAGTGAAACGTTGGAGTGTAGAGAGGATGCATTGGAACAGAATTTTTGGCAGTTACAGGACAGTTACCATAGCAACGCAGCACTGAGTTGCAATCACATGTGACAGCTTTATTTTGTATGCAGCAAAACATAAAAAACACACAAAATATTTAATCACAGCAGTGCACAGAGTACCTTTTTATACTTTAGATGTTAATACCACACCATTTACTTGACTGTAGTGATGTGTGTGTAAAAACCAAGGAGGACATGGTAAGTGAAGAACCGAGTCAGAGCCTTTAATTATTTCATTATTTATTTTTTCCCCAATTAATACAAGATGGAATGATAAGCTCTCCACAATGCAAGCAAATAGTCTGTGTACTGCTGTGATTGAATATTGTGTGTATTTTTTGTGTTTTAATGCATACCCCCTAATGCTGCCACTCATTTTTGCTACTCAATGTTTTTTAGCTGCCATAAGTTCTGTTCGGTGACATCATATGCATATCCTCTGTTGGAGTGCAATTATTGTGGATTTTAGTAACTCCTGGAATCCCTATTATCCAGTCAAATTGCTTGGTCAGAACTAATTGTTGTATAATAGCATTTGTAAAGTTAGTCCAGTTAGCTTAGCACAGTGCAGCTAACATGTTGTTTATGTCTCTCACATTCAAAATACCACCTCATGGACTCTTGTCAGCTCTGATTTAACCTATGAAGACACACTGAAACAGTTGTTATGTGACTTATTTTAATAAATTTTGTGTGTGCAGCATCCCTTTGTTTTTGCTGTTAGTGTTTCTGTTAGCAGTTAATGTCATTAGCCTAGTTAGCTTCCAGTTGCTAGTGTGTTAGTGATTCTTATAAAATAAAATCAGTCTTTACCATACCAACTATTAGTAACTTGTTCCCCAAGTTCATCTGAGCCAGTGCAAGGTTTTTTTAGGAGTTACTCAAAGTTTAATGAGAGAATCAATAACACACTAGGCAATTGGAAGCTAACTAGGCTAATAACAACAGCCCATACAGTGGTATTTGAAATGGGAGAGACACAAGCAACAGGATAGCTGTACTATGCTAACCTAACTTGGCTAACAGCTAAACAGCACAGGATGATTATAAGAATGATCAAAATGTGAAACACGAACATTATTTTAAAAAAAACAAAACAAAAACGCTATGTCAATAAACTGTTTTCAATATGTACAATGATAAGTGAAAGTGACAACATTGATTTATTGACAAGAAAGCACTAAGTAGTGGGCAAATATAACTCCTGGGGAGATTGAAAAGCAGAAGTACCTCACTCTACATTGTGCAAGAGGTCCATAAAGTTATTATTTTAAAAAAAAAGCTTCTTATTCTGATCACTTCTTATAGTGTGTCTGAAGTCACTTCCTGATCTGGTCCTTTTTGACTTTGTGTCCTGCTCACGGTTAGTTTTCCAGCACATTTCTGTATTTGCTGTGGCTTTCAGTATTTGCAAAGCATTTCTCTATTTGCAGTGCTTTTCTCCATTTGGAGCACATTTCTCTATTTGCAGTTGCTGTGAGTATTTGCAGCACCTATGTGTTGCCATTTTGATGCAGATGCTTTAAGTTTGGTTTTGTTTTGTCTATTTGCTGTTGCTTTCTTAACTTGCAGTGTATTTGAGCTCTCCGGGCTTCAGTCAACTTAGCTTAGTACAAAGACTACAAACAGGAAGAACAGCTAACCTTTTTTTTTTCAATCAAAAGAAATGCCATGTACCCACCAAAATATTAAAAACTTAGAAAACTATATCTACAATTATCCATCCATCTTCTACCGCTTTTCTGGAGGTCCGGGTCGCGGAGGAAGCAGTGCAAGCAGAGAAGCCCAGACTTCCCTCTCCCCAGCCACCTGCTCCAGCTCTTCAGAGAGGATACCAAAGCGTTCCCAGACCAGCTGGGAGATGTAGTCTCTTCATTAAGTCCTGGGTCTACCCCGGGGTCTCCTCCCAGAGGGACATGCCCGAAACACCTCAAGTGGGAGGCATCCAGGAGGCATCCTGATCAGATGCCCATACCACCTCAACTGGCTCCTTTCAATGTGGAGGAGCAGCGGTTATACTCTCAGCCTCTCCCGGATGACTGAGCTCCTCACCCTATCTCTGAGGGTGAGTCCAGCGATCCTACGAAGAAAGCTCATTTTGGCCGCGTGTATCCGCAATCTCGTTCTTTTGGTCATTTTCCAAAGCTCGTGACCATAGGTGAGGGTAGGAACGTAGATTGACTGGTAAATCGACAGCTTTGCCTTAGAGCTTGGCTCCCTCTTCACCACAACAGACTAGTACAACGTCCACATCACTGCAGATGCTGCTCTGATCCATCTGTCAATCTCTCGCTCCATTCTCCTCTCACTCGTAAATAAGACCCCAAAACACTTAAACTCCTCGACTTGGGGCAGAAGTCTGTCCCCAACCCGGAGAGGACAATCCACCTTTTTCCGGCTGAGGACCATGGACTTGGACTTGAAGGTACTGATTCTCATCCCAGCCTCTTCACCCTCAACTGTAGGTCATTGCTGGATGAAGCCAGCAGGACAACATCATCTGCAAACAACAGAGATGAGATCCTGTGGTCACCAAGCATGACACCCTCCGTTCCCTGGCTGCGCCTAGAAATCCTGTCCATAAAAATTATGAACAGGATTGGTGACAAAGGGCAGCCCTGGCAGAGTCCAGCTCTCACTGGGAATGAGTCCGATTGAGTGTTGGCAATACGAACCAAACTCTCACAACGGTCATACAGAGACCGAATAGCTCGTAACAACAAGCCTGATACCCCATACTCCCAATGCACCCCCCACAAAAAACGAAGGACGAGGTCAAATGCCTTCTCCAAGTCCACAAAACACATGTAAACTGGTTGGGCAAACTCCCACGAACCCTCGAGGATTCTCGAGAGGGTAAAGAGCTGGTCCGATGTGCCACGACAAGGACGTTATATCTACAACGGTTGCATTTTATTTTGGTAAGAACTTAACTATACCAACAGTGTTGATTTAGATTCAGGCTTTTGAAAAATTATCCACTGACCTTGGGTCCATCAGTTCCAGGTGTTCCAGGAAGTCCACGAGGCCCCTGAAGACCCTGAGGTCCAGCACCACCTCTCTCACCAGGGAAACCTCGCTCACCCTGATAAGAGGACAAAGGGACAGAACATCAATAGGAGGAACAGGAAATGACGTCAAAGGCTCAGACGGGAGGAGAAAATAAAAGTTTTTATGAGTGAACAAAGCAAAGCAGAATCTGCATACAGTATATAAACTGTACATGTACACAATTACTTGCAATGCCATGCTTCCTTGCATTTATAACCTGAAATTAAAGTATGGGCACTCACTCTAGCTCCAACAGCACCAGGAGCTCCACCTTCTCCAGCAAGACCCTGCAAAGAGAACAGAAACCATGTTTAACAGTGTTGATAGTAACGACAACAAATTCACATCTAATCAGAGGCATCCCTACTTAAAACTGTTAGTCCCATAATCTGGATTTCTGGATCATAAGTAGATAATTAATGACCTGATTAACACATTCACATATCTATGTCAGAACAGTTCAGATGAGTATTTCTCATTGGCCAAAGTATGAATAACACTGGTCAACACCAAATTTATTGTCTAAGTTTTTTTAGCTGATTTAGGACAATTCTGATGTGCTGAATCCAAAAATCACATTGGTTTTGCTCAATCAGGTCAACTTTTTGAATTATGGCCACATGTTGTTTTATTCGTTTTTGTTTACATGTACGGGTATTTTCGCTTTATATGATGCAAAATTCTTTTTTATGTCTTGAAATTCTCTGAATTTTGAACAATGATGACATAACATTCAATTTACATGTACTTACCTTTATAAAAAGGTAAGTACATGCACAGTACTAAGTACAGGTTTTTACTTAGCACCTGATCAAGAGAAACGGATGTCATTTTTGGATTCAGCAGTGCAAAATTGTCTTAAATCAGTTGAAAAAACACAGACAACTTACAAAAAAATATTTTTGTAACCCTGTGTAATCAAAGAAATATAAAATGAGACCAAAATGCTGCACAGCACTGAAAATTTGTTATATAGACCTTTCAGCACTGATAAATGTATTTTTAAAATAACTACAATTTTAATTAATCTCAATGGGAAATTGTGCTGTCATAGCAGCCAACCATCTACTGTATACAGTATGGTGTGGTCATTACTATTTTTTCTTCTTCTTTCAGCTGCTTCCTTTTTTTCATGTGTTGCCACAGCGGAACATTGCATATTTGATTTGACAAGGATTTTAGATTGGATGCAAGGACACAACCCTCCCCATTTACCCGGGCTTGGGACTGGCACTAGGACTTCACTGGCTGGGTAACCAACTTTCCTTTCCCCATTCTGTTATGCTGAGCACCAAGCTAAGAGGCAGAAAGTACCATTTTTATATGGTCTTTGGTATAACCAAAATACCAAAGGCCATATAAATGGTATTACTGTAACTAACTATAAAAGTGGTATCTGTTTTTTTGATACAACAGCAGTGAGTGGAGCTGTCAGCTAAAGCAGTGACACTGACAAACAGAATATGATACAGTTTCTTATAATGTTAGATACCTGGAGTTATCTCTGGCACAATCTAAAGCTGATATTCCTTTTGCTATATTTGAAGCTTCATTAGCAAAGTAATTCATATCTGAGAAAGAAATACCAAGTATTGTAATTTTAACAGAAAGCTAACATAACACATTTCACATGTAAGTGCTACAATAGAATACTTTTATCCAGAGGTCTATAATGGTTCATCAAAAATGACAGACCTTCATGCAACAATCATTGGGTCAGAACAACTTACCTGGTCTCCAGGTTTTCCACTTTCTCCTGGAGGGCCAGAAGGTCCAGGTAGACCCTGTTACACAACACCAACAGAGTTAGTTGTTGAGTCTGAATTATTATTATGTGTGTTTTTGAACAGTGAGCTATCCAAACTGCAAACTGCTCATAATATTTGTCTGCTTGTGTCAGTGATTAGAAAATAAACTCACTTGGAAACCAGAAGGTCCAGGCTGCCCTTGTTCTCCTCTCTCTCCAGCAGGTCCCTAAGTTTAGAGACACACAGAAGCTCAATTATGGGCAAAAAGCAAGTTGACTTTTAGTTCAGTGTAATATTATTTATTTGAAATATATATTTATACTGAAATACTCACAGCAGGCCCAGGAGGCCCACCAGGACCAGTCTCTCCATCTTTTCCAGGCAGACCCTATAAGAAGATGAGTACTTAATTTGGGCAAAATGATGTGGAGATAGACAACTGTAAATCTATTCTAGAATTATTATTATTAGAAATATGGGGATAGATAAAGTATTTATGGAGCAAAATGTACTTACTCTTAAACCTGGACGACCGACTAGACCCTTTTCTCCTGTTTTTCCAGGTTCGCCCTAAAGAGAAGTCACATTAATGATCTGTATAAATTCTCTGGTAAGAACAGTCACATCACTTTTAAATCTAACACAATATGTAATAGCAAAGTGTTCATCTCTACTGCCACAAATGTGGTGACATACATTGGCTCCCTTTGGTCCAGGGAATCCCATCACTCCTGGCTGTCCACGGGCTCCCAGAGGACCAGGTGGACCAGGGCGACCGTCCTGACCAGGGGCTCCCTGATAGTAGAGCAAATAAATATTGATCAGCACAGAAACACAGGCAGCAGATGTTAGCCTGGAAGAAAAAATCTTCCAAAAACCACTAGTAATATTTAGTGGTTTAATTATTAGAATCTGTAATGAGGAGGGTAAATATTTGTTCAATTTACTGCGGACATGTAGTGTAGATGATTTACACTCTGGCCATAAAAAAGTCACTAATGTTGTGTTGAATCCTTTTTCCAACAAACCCTTGTATTGTTCTTGTATTTTTTTTTCTCAAATATGATGAAAGCAAGCCAACTTTATTGTCATTCAGTCCATACAGCCAAGCATGTACAGCAGAATGAAATTACATTTTCTCCTATCTACAATGTCAATCAGATCTAGAATCGGAGGTGCCACCGCTATATAAGGTACCACCATCGATCAAACCTGAGCTCAGTCTCAGATTCTCTTACTGTGAGACTGCAGTGTTCACCACTGAGACACAGTGCTGGTTCACCACTATCCTTTCAGGTTTTAATAAATGCCTTGGACAGCTCCCAACCTAGTTTTTTGTTTTTTAGTAATTTCAGCTATCTCCAGAGTTGTTTTCTTTGCTTGATGCAGTCCAATAACTTGACCCTTCTGAAACAGAGTAACATCTTGTTGCCAGCTGAAACATACTGATCACTGCAGTAATTACTCAATTGAAGGTTCTTGCCTATTTGCATTGTTAAATCCAGGTGGCTACTTTTTTGGCCAGGCAGTGTACTTTAAAAGGGTCATTGACTGCACTTTTCCCACATTTTAATAGCCTACACATGTCTTGATGAAGTATTTGTGACATATTTTGTTCACATTTTCTTTAATTTTTTTAATTATTGAAGCAAATTTGTTTTGTATTTTTCCTGGCTTTCTTGAAACGCTCTGATTTAAAGCCTATCACTTTAAGAATCATTCTTCACCTATTCCACTCCACCCTCCCTCTTACATCAGTTAGCCATTAGCTGACTAGCTTATAGACTTCTTCTAGCTGGGATAAGCAGCACTGGTTCACTGATCCATAGTCATGGTGTATCTTGCATCAGTGTGGTCCATCTCCCAATAATTTTGCTGTGATTCCACAACAAATCGCTAGCACCGTACGCCGGATGGCCCCCCACCCGATCACCGCAACCAAGACCTGGCCCATGAACCAAGACTGCTAGCTGAGCCAAGCTACCAAGCCAAGGGATCTCATAGAGCAGTGTCTCGCTCTGTGGCACTCCACTCTGCTCCCACGGCCAGCTGGGGGCCGCCCCAGCACCAGGCAGCTTTCCTACGCTGCCCGCGAGAGCACAGCAGAGTCGCGCAGAGCCCCGGAGGATGTTGGGGGAGCTGGACGTGAGAGCCAGCAGCCTCCAGCTGGCAGCTTCTGGTCCCGGGCTATTTTGGTTGCAGTGACCGGTGTGCCGGTGCAGGTGATCCGCCGCAGAATCACGATGAAACCACTGGGAGATGGGCCGGAGTGACGTGAGGCACACCGGCAAACCAAGTAGTAACAGGGATGGCTAATGGGGTGATTAAGATCTGAAGAGAATAACAATATAAGCCGCGCTTACAGCGGGCACCCTGCTACCTGTATTAGCTCAGGGGCTAATAGCTCAGGTGCTAATAGGCTACCTTTAGCCCCCCTCCCCCTCAGCTACATGGATATGTCCTGTTTTGTCAAAAGCCATTGAAAAGGTGGTAATAGACCAACTGGCAGAACATCTCAAATCTGCCCAGCTGCTGCATCCCGTGCAGTTTGGTTTCAGGCCGAACCACTCAACGGAGACTGCATGTTGTTACTTAATTGAAACGATTAAAAAAAATCTGTATGGGGGGGGGCGGGTGGTGGTAGGAGCAATCTTTTTAGACTTAAGTAAAACCTTTGATACAGTCAATCACTCAGCCCTTCTTTCTAAACTGTCAGGATATAAACTGTCTATGAATACCCTTAGCTGGTTAAACTCTTATCTATCTGGTCACTCCCAGTGACATAAACAATATTGTATGCCAATCAAAGGCATGGGAGCACCAACGGGTTCAGTTTTAGGCCTACTGCTGTTTACTTTGTATATTAATGATTTGCCATCAGTATGTGAAAATAATAAATAAAAATTCAGATGTATGCAGATGACACAGTCATCTACACACATGGGAAAGATACCAAACAAGTGGCTGACAAGTTAATGATAGCAATGGAGAAAGTGTCAAAATGGCTTCAATCCAATCCAATCCACCTTTATTTATAAAGCACTTTAAAAACAACCACAGCTGACACAAAGTGCTGTATATAAAAACATAAGACATAAAAATAATAAAATACAACTAAAAAATACAATACAGCAAATACAGTATGGTTTAATCAATCATGCCTCACTCCGAACATAGGGAAAACAGCTATCATGTATTTTACCAACAAACAAAATCATGCGCACTATCCGAGTATACAGTAACTGTAAATGGAGCAAATATAGAAAATGTAACAGAGTTTAAGTATTTGGGCGTCACACTAGATCCCATGCTCAGCTTTAAAAAACACATAAAACGAACGAACCGCCCTCTGAAATATAACCTTGCAAACTTTTGATGCATCAGAAACTCACTTACTCTAAAAGGACCAAAAACCTTTCTGAATGCCATGATTTTGACACATTTCCTCTATTGCATCTCATGCTGGTCACAAGTCAATAGTACGACTCTGAAACCCTTGGAATCCCTGTATAAACAATCCATCAAAATTCGGGATAAGAAGACACGACAGTATCACTATTGTGGTATACTTACCAAGCACAAGATGTCAAACTTTGAAAATATGATCATATATGCAGATATACGGTTGGTTTTTAAAATCATCCATGGTTCTGCATCCCCACCTCTTAAGACTTTTGTGTACCTAATTTCTGAACAAAATGCCAGAATAACAAAGACTTGCTCTAGGTCAGGGGTGTCCAACCATGTGCCATGGAGAGCCAAGACCCTGCAGGTTTTCTCTTCTACCCAGTCTCTTCAGCAGGTGTTTTCACTTATCAGCAATCAGTGGGAAGAAGTTCACTGAAATCTGCTGTTGAAGACACTGGTTGGAGGTAAAACCTGCAGGGTCTTGGCTCCCCATGGCACATGGTTGGACACCCCTGCTCTAGGTGGTATTGGTGCATCCCCCTACGTAAAACTGCTTTTGGACAATCAGCCTTCTCATACAAAGCAATAACGGAATGGAACAAGCAACCCACTGCTTTGAAAACCCAAACAAATTACAGCAACTTTTCTACAGAGACTATAAAATGGATTTTAAGTAATCAAGCCTGCCATCTTTGACTCTCTCCCTTAAATGGGATTTGAAATTGTACTCTTAAATTGTTTTTATGTGTGCTGTTCCTCTTATCTTTTTACCTTTTAAACTTACTCCCTGCTTGTTTCAGGGTCAACAGTTTCTGAAACCTGACCTGAATTGCTTTCTATATGTGCTGTTTTTCTTTTAATATCTTCCTGCCTGCCTCAGGGACTACAGATGGAAATTAGTGAGAACACTATAATCTGGTAAAGAGTATCTTTACTCTGTGTTTAATGTTTTTTTTGTACATTGTCCCTGACAAATAAACCAATGAACTAAACATGACGGACAGCTACGCGGGCCAATAATAGAGCAGTGGGTGGGTCTTTAGGATGGCAGTGGGTTGGCTTTTTCTAATTGTGACATATACAATTTAGAAACATTTCTGACGTTTCTGGGAGAGAAAAACGAGATAAAGGCTGTATGTTTTTTAAGAGAATTGAATGTTTTGAATGGTTTTTTTTATAATTACATGACCAGTAGACTAATTTCAAACAGTTAAAACCTACAAACACACCATTTTTCAGTCAATGACCCCTTTAAAATGATGTTTTGATACTAACAACGTATTGACAGTTACCCTGCTTTATATTTTAATTTAGCAGAAAGTCTACATACATTCTCCCACCACTATCTCATATCAAATGTGATTAATATTGTACTCACAGAGGGGCCGATTTTGCCCTGAGGACCAGCATCTCCAGGGCGACCAGTGAGACCCTGAGAGAGGCACAGGCATTTTTCAAGATGACAGAAAAATTCTGAGTTATGTTAAACCAGTCAGGAGCTACTGAGCATAACAAAGCCTGGGAGGACTGAAGACTCACTCTGGCTCCAGGGAGGCCAGGCTCTCCTGTGCGTCCAGGTTCTCCACCTGAACCTTTTGCCCCAAGAGCACCAGGTTGACCACGATCACCGGGAACACCCTGAAGGAGATGAAACCATGGCAGCCTTAAACGTGTTATATACACAATGGCCAATGATAATAATATCTTTGTTGTTATGTTAATAGTATAAGTGAGCTGAGATAAGGCTTATGGCCTACCTTAGCACCAGCAACGCCATCCTGACCAGGGAAGCCACGGTTACCGGGAGCTCCCTGAAAACAAAGACAAAAAACACCCCAACATACACTTAATACATCTATACCAATGATTTTATTCAAATAGCATCAAAAACATTTAATCCAAGATTGATTACTTACTCTCTCTCCTGGTGGTCCGACTGGTCCAGCACCTCCAGGCTCTCCCCTAGCACCTCTCTTTCCTTCTTCTCCTTGAGGGCCAGGGGGACCTTGAGGACCAACAGCACCCTGGAAAAATTAAAGATGCTTAACCATAAATCTACTCAACAGCCCAGTTCCTAAAGGAATTTCCAGGTATTCACAGGGTATGCTGTAACCTCAAAAATTCCTCAGGATAAGTAAGATTACGCAACTTACAAGATCTCCCTTCGGTCCGGCTTCACCTTTGAATCCAGGAAGACCAGGGTCTCCCTAAAGAAGGCAGACAAATCAATTTAAAAAAAAAAAATTCACAAAATGTAAACAAATCAGGGTTTCACATTGTTCCCAGCTCACTTACAGACTGTCCTTTGGGTCCCAGAGGTCCTGTTGCTCCCTGTGGTCCAGGTGGCCCACGGGGACCAGGAAATCCAGGAGCACCAGCAATGCCTGGACCACCCTTCACAGAAAAGTAATATCAGTAAAAAACAAAATGCAAATTGTGTAGGAAATCAATTATCAAAAGTTATAGAAGACTCTAAAAATCATTTAATGAACAGATTTATATGGATAAGAATTTATATGGATTATATATTATTATAATATATATTATATATAATATATTATTATATATTATATTGTTTATATGGATGGAGTTATAAAAATGTATTATTGTATGTTTTAGTTTTTATCAATGTTTTGGTTTCTTATCAATGTTATTAATGTCTGTCTTAGTTTTTAGCAATGCTTGGTTTTAGTTTTTAATCAATGTTTGGTTTTAGTTTTTTAATCAATGCTTACTTGTAGTTTTAGCAAATGTCTGCTTTTATTAATGCTAACACCAGCCTGCCCAGGGACTACAGGTGGAAATTAGCACTTGTGCTATAACCTGGTACAATGCATCTTTCCTTTTTAAGGTCAATGTATATTGTGCATGTCCCTGCATAAATAAATAAATAAAAGAAAGAAAGAAAAGAAACAGATCAGACTTACGGCAGATCCTTTAGCTCCAGGAATACCATCAGTACCTGGGTTACCCTGAACAAAAACCAAACAAACAACTAAAATAACTACATTTCAAAAGAGGTACCCTTGTGTTTCAAAGTGTAGAGGATCAGGATATGTGATGACAAACATACAGCTGCTCCAGCAGGTCCAGGAGATCCTGGGGTACCAGCTTCTCCACGGGGTCCTTGTGCTCCTTCAGCTCCACGGGCACCCGTAGGGCCAGCTTCTCCCTGACAGGAGTACAAATAAATGTACCATAACATCAGATACAGTGGTCCTGTATTTGATTAACTTCTAAATATTATAATTCGAGGACCAGTCATCCACATTCTTAATGTTGTGTGTTTATGTTTAAACTGACAGTCTGCATATAAATTAGATATCTTATGTCTAATGACATGCAGTTGTTTTGAAATTAACTGTTTCTTCTAGAATAGAAAGAGATCGTCACATTCTGAATGCGGGGGGATCCCACCGGGCTCAGGTTGTCTGCCTTTTTTTTCATATTTTGTACTGTGTTGTCATTTTGAGTTGTCAGTATGATTTATTTTCCCGTTTACGTTTGTTATAGTTTGTTTTTTGTATTTTTAAGGTTGCCTGTCCCCATTTCTGCCACATCTTTATGTTTATATTCTGTTGTATTCTCTCTCTCTCGGGGTTGACAGCTGTCAGTGGCTTTCTGGGGTTTCACTCTGCGTGGGTGTGGCCCTGTCAGCTGTCATCTCCGATTGCTCCCTCCTCGCTCATCATTTTCAGCTGGTCTAAATTGTTTCTTTGTTTTCTCCTACCCGCTCAGGTTTACCACACCTGTTATCACTTGCCTTATTTTGTGTTTAGCCTTATTTAAGGGGCTACGCACTTTTGTCCGGCGCAGCACCCTACTTTCATCTCACTTCTACTACGCATAAGTTCTTTGTAATTCTCGTACGTGTGTTCCTAGCCTTGTCTCCAGGTTTAGCCAGCGGTCCCCCTCGCCTTAGCTTTCGCTATTTTTGCTTGCCTGCATTTTCCTTATTCACTAGTGTTGTACCCTGTGTTTTCTCCAATAAATTTGCAAACTCACAGCCTGGGCGTGGAGCCTTTTATCCTGCCCTGAAGGGCATTTATGACAGAAGGGTGCTGCCAGTGTGGGCACGAGCAGCTGTGAGTTTTGCCTTTTTTCTTTCCTCCAGTGTTTTTTCTTCAAAAACTGTCCTTTTTTTTTTATCGCTGGCATGGCAGAATTTTCTGACTATCGTCATTGTGGGCTTGGCGAGAAGGAGTGTTTTGCTGTTAACATTGTACATAGCATCTTATCAGAAGCTCATGCTTCCCACACTCCCGAGGCGGTCCGGGAGTGCCTGGTTGGAGCTGCACAAGTGCTGGAGGCATGCCTCAGCCTGTGGAGCTATCCAGAGCTCACAGACCTTCTCCTCTCCATAACTAACCCATCGTCCATGCTCCACGGGCTGGGGGAAGTCTCCTCCAAACCACCACCTGTGTCCACAAAGAAGCGGTCCCAGGCACGAGAGCCCCGAGCCTTTCACCAGCAGCAGCAGCCCCGCCTTCTCCTCCCAAACTGTGGCCTGAACCATCGACGGAGGAGCTGGCGGAACGCCAGCTGGTTTTGGCGGCAGAGGCGGATCTGCTTTTGAGATTATAAACCATGGCTCCTCCCTGAACTCGTGGCCCAAGCAGAGGGAGGACGTCCAGCTCTGCCCATCAGCGTGCCTGCAGGGCCGGATCGACCAGTGCCTGCATTGGTGCCCCCAGCCCCTGCAGCCAGTAGTGAGGAATCTTCTGGGCCATCTGCAGCAGCCACCACTACACCTAGGGAGCACAGGCAAGTATCTTTTCATTCTTTTCCATCTAAAAATGAATTGTCTTGCCTTGTTTCCGGTGGGGGGGCTCATCAGCAGTCACCCATTTTGGCTGAGCCTTCCCTGCCTGCTGCTGCAGCCATCTCCTCATCTTCGCCTGCCTCTCCTGTATCATCTCCTGTTCCCCCTGTTTGTCTGCTGGTCTCGGGAGGGAGCCATCGGGCGAAGAGGAGGTCAGTGGTTCTGGAGGACCCAGTGACAATCGTGCAGCCATACCCTGGAAGGGAGAGGAGTGCCCTTCCAAGGGCCAAAATCTGAGCCGACAAGGAGTCCCCTTATTTTGGCATTGCAGGACCCGGTGCCATTGGTGAGCTGAGTCCTTGGTTCCCCAGTGTTAGCCACCATGCCTGGAGGTCCACCAGCACATATCGCCTCATCCGGGGACCTGCCAGCATCAGCCGTCACGCCTGGAGGGTCGCCAGCTCCTTCAGTCACCATGCCTACTGCCTGGGCCGCCGCAGCAGAGTCACTGGAGTCCTGGATGGCAGTGGAGCTCAAGTCCAGGCAAGTGCTCTGTTCTGTCTTAAAATTGTCAGATTCAGAGAATTCTTGTCTGGCTCAAGGTGGGGAGAATCAGGCGCAGACGACCTCTGCTCCTGAACTCTCCTCACCAGGCGCTACTGTTGTCGGTGATTCTTCCCCGGTGTTTGTCTCTTTTCCTTCTCCCGAGGTGGCTGCATCGGGGAAGGTAGCCTTGATGGTGAAGGCCGAGACATCTTAGCTGGAGTTATCGGAGTCCTGGATGGCGGTGGAGCTCAAGCTCAGGCAAGTTTCCTTATTTAGCCTAGAGAGATCTTGCCTGGCTCCTGTTTGGGGGAACCAAGTGCAGCCGTCAGCCTCACTTGAGCTTCCACTGCTGGGCTCCACTGCTGCCGGTGATGGTGATCCAGTGTTTGTCTGTTTTCTTTCTGACTCTTCTTCTGAGGTCTCCGGGGGTCCCGCCTACCTGCCAGAGGCCACCGTGGGTACAGCGCCACTCCAGCCCGGAGCCACCATGAATGCAGCTCCACTCCAGCCAGGAGACACCATGGGTGCAGCTCCGCTCCAGCCCGGAGCCACTGCGGGTGCTGCTGTGCTCCAGCCTGGAGCCACCGCGGGTGCAGCTTTGGCCTAGTCCAGGTCCACCAAGGGTGCAGCTCTGCTCCGGCCTGGAGCCACCGCAGGTGCTGCTGTGCTCCAGCCCAGAGCCACCGCGGGTGCTACTTCGCTCCAGTCCAGAGCCTCCACGGGTGTAACCTTGTCCCCATCTGGGACTACCGCGGGTGCAACCTCGCCCCAGTCCGGGGCCACTGCAGGTGCAACTATGTCCCAGTCTGGGACCACTGAGGGTGCTACAGGCCAGTCCGAGGGCGTCGTGGTTCCCCCTCCTCTGCCTGACGCCATCGTGGTCCCCTCATTTCTGCCAGATGCTGTTGTGGTTCCCTTTCTTCTGCCAGATGCCGTTGTGGTTCCCCTCCTGTGCCAGACGCTGTCATGGTTCCCCCTCCTGTGCCAGATGCTGTTGTGGTTCCCCCTCCTGTGCCAGATGCCGTTGTGGTCTCCCATCCTCTGCCCGGCACCATCACGGTTCCCCTTCCTCTGCCAGTCATTTTCGGTGTGCCTCATCCTTTGCCTGACGTCATCGGGGCTCCCCCTACTCCTCATCCTTCCTCACATCTGGTCATCCCGGTTGGGTGGCCGCCCCCTGGACCACCATCTCTGTGGTGGTGGCTAAAGACCTCTGGCTGGCCGCCTGACAGATGTTGCCGTTGTGTTGGGTGGTTCACATTCTCCAGCAGACCACCCGACTCTTTCCACCTCGCCGTCTGTCAGGCCTGGGACTTCGGCCGACCACCAGAACTGTTCTGTTCCTTGGTCCAGGGGGGCCTAGGCACCCAGTTCTGTATGGGTTCTGAGCGGGATTTTGTTTTTGTTGTTTCCTCTAGCCTGGGCTCTGCTGGGGGACGATCCTGAAAGTTTTTCTTGTTCCTTTTGGTTTGGTTCGGTCCCTCTGTGCCTGGGTCCCCCTCCTCCCACCTGGGGTGGGGTTGTTTTGTTTGTTGGGGTGGGATTTCTGTGTGTGGGGGTTCTTTTCTTTTGATGTTACCCCGGAGTGTCTGGAATCCACCCCTTGAAGGAGAGCTCTGTCACGTTCTGAGCGCGGGGGGATCCCACTGGGCTCAGGTGCAACCACTGCGCACGGTGGCGCAGTGGTTGCACGGTGGCGCAGTGGTTAGCACTGCGGCAGCACAGTTTACCCTTGGCCGGGGGATTGTGGGGATCGTGGGTTCGATCCCAGCCCCCGACCAACAGTGATCTGTGTGGAGTTTGCATGTTCTCCCCGTGTTGCGTGGGTTTACTCCGGGATTTCTCCGGTTTCCTCCCACATGCCCAAAACATGCATGTTAGGTTAATTGGCTGTTCTAAATTGTCCCTAGATATTTGTTTCCTATAGGCCCTTAGAATAGAGGGTTAGTATTAATGAAAGCGCTTTGAGTGGTCTTTGTGACTAGAAAAGCGCTATATAAGTGCAGGTTAGTTAGTTAGTTAGTTAGTTAGGTTGTCTGCCTTTTTTTTTTTTCATATTTTGTACTGTGTCGTCAGTATGATTTATTTTCCCCTTTACATTTGTTATAGTTTGGGTTTTTTTTTGTATTTTTGAGGTTGCCTGTCCCCATTTCTGCCATATCTTTATGTTTGTATTCTGTTGTGTTCTCTTGCTCTCTCGGGGTTGACAGCTGTCAGTGGCTTTCTGGGGTTTTGCTCTGCGTGGGCATGGCCCTGTCAGCTGTCAGCTCCGATTGCTCCCTCTCTCATCATTTTCATCTATCCATCCATCCATCTTCTACCGCTTAATCCTTTCGGGTCGCGGGGGGGCTGGAGCCTATCCCAGCATCTTTGGGCGAGAGGCAGGGTACACCCTGGACAGATCGCCAGTCCATCGCAGGGCCAACACAAAGAGACAGACAACCATTCACTCTCACATCCATACCTAAGGACAATTTAGAATCCCCAGTTTTGATGCCAATTAACCTAACTTGCATGTTTTTGGCATGTGGGAGGAAACCGGAGTGCCCGGAGTAAACCCACGCAGACACGGGGAGAACATGCAAACTCCACACAGAAGGGTCACCGATGGCCTGGGGGTGGGACCGAACCCACGATGGTCAAGGGTGGAATCGATCCCATGACCTTCTTGCTGTGCTGCCACTGTGCTAACCACTGCACCACCGTGCTGCCCCTCATCATTTTCAGCTGGTCTATATTGTTTCTTTGTTTTCTCCTACCCGCTCAGGTTTATCACACCTGTTATCACTTGCCTTATTTTGTGTTTAGCCTTATTTAAGGGGCTGCGCACTTTTGTCCGGTGCAGCACCCTACTTTCATCTCACTTCTACAACACGTAAGTTCTTTGTAATTCTCCTACATGTGTTCCTAGCCTTGTCTCCAGGATTAGCCGGTGAGCCCCCTCGCCTTAGTTTTTACTATTTTTGCTTGCCTGCATTTTTCTTATTTACTAGTGTTGTACCCTGTGTTTTCTCCAATAAATTCACAAACTCACAGCCTGTGCATGGAGCCTTTTATCCTGCCCTGAAGGGCATTTATGACAGAGATGCTTGTACAATATTCTCCCCAAGATGATTATTTGTTAAACCAATTATGCTAATTTCAGAGATGGCTAGTTACATTTACGAGTTACATTTACTCAAGCACATACAGTCTTCTTTTTTTCGGCTGCTCCCTTTAGGGGTCACCAAAGCAAATCATCTGCCTCCATCTCATCCTATCCCTTGCATCTTCCACTGTAACACCAACCCTCTCCATGTCCTACTTCATGAATCTTCTCTATGGTCTTATTTTTCCTCCTGCTTGGCAGTTCCATCTTCAACATTGTTTGTCCAGTATATCCGCTATTCTTCCTCTGCCCATGTCCAAACCATCTCAGCCTTGCCTCTCTGATTTTGTCTCCAAACCGCTCAACCTGAGCTGTCCCTCTGATATACTCATTTCTATCCCTGTCCTTCATAGTCACTCCCAGTGAGAATCTTTGCGTCTTCAATTCTGACACCATTGCTTCCTGTCTTTTCATCAGTGCCACTATTTCCAAACAATATATCATAGCAAGTCTCACTACCATCTTGTAAATCTTCCCTTTCACTCCAGCTGCTATATTTCTGTCACAAATCACCCCTGACACCAGTCTCCATCCACCCCACCTTGCCTGCACTCTACTGATTTGGAGGTTGACCCCAGGTACAGTATTTAAACTCATTTATCTTCACAACCTCCACTCCTTGCATCTTCACTGTTACACCTGATTCCCTCTCAGTCAAACACATGTATTCTGTCTTGCTTTGACTGACTTTCATCCCTCTTCTCTCCAGTGCAAACCACTACCACTCCAGGTTATCCTGTACCTACTCTCACTACAGATCACAATGTTGTCTGCGAACATCATGGTCCACTGGGAACCTGCCTGACCTCATCTGTCAGCTGTCCATCACCATAGCAAACAAGAAGGGGCTCAAAGCCGATCCCTGATGTAATCCCACCCCCACCTCAAATCCATCTGTCACTCCTACAGCACACTTTACCACCGTCTTGCTGTCCTCATACATCTCCTGTACCACCCTCACATACTTCTCTGCCATTCCTATCTTCCTCATACAGTACCACACTTTTTCTCTTGGCAACCTATCATATGCTTTCTCTAGATCCACAAAGACACAGTGCAACTCCTTCTGACCTTCTCTACACTTCTCCATCAACACTCTTAAAGCAAACACATACAGTAGTATGCAAAAATTTGGTCACATCTTGACAAACAGTAAATTTTTTAATTGAAAAGATGTAAAAACTGTCTATGAACAACAGGGGTCTCCAACCGTGTACAGTGCATCCCAAAAGTATTCACAGCGCTTCACTTTTTTAAACATTTTGTTATGTTACAGCCTTATTCCAAAATGGATTAAATTAATTTTTTCCTCAAAATTCTACACACAACACTCCATAATGACAATGTGAAAAAAGGTTTTTGGAGATTGTTGCAAATTTATTAAAAATAAAAAACTAAGAAAGTATTCACAGCCTTTGCCCTGAAGCTCAGAATTGAGCTCAGGTGCATCCTGTTTCCACTGATCATCCTTGAGATGTTTCTACAGCTTAATTGGAGTCCACCTGTGGTAAATTCAGTTGCTTGGACATGATTTGGAAAGGCACACACCTGTCTATATAAGGTCCCACAGTTGACAGTACATGTCAGAGCACAAAGCAAGCATGAAGTCAAAGGAATTGTCTGTAGACCTCCGAGACAGGATTGTCTCAAGGTACAAATCTGGGGAAGGGTATAGAAAAATTTCTGCTGCTTTGAAGATCCCAATGAGCACAGTTGCCTCCGTCATCTGTAAATGGAATAAGTTCAGAACCACCAGCACTCTTCCTAGAGCTGGCTGGCTGTCTAAACTGAGCAATTGGGGGAGAAGGGCCTTAGTCAGGGAGGTCAACAAGAACCCAATGGTCACTCTGTCTGAGCTCCAGCGTTCCTCTGTGGAGAGAGGACAACCTTCCAGAAGGACAACCATCTCTGCAGCAATCCACCAATCAGGCCTGTATGGTAGAGTGGCCAGATGGAAGCTACTCCTTCATAAAAGGCACATGGAAGCCCGCCTGGAGTTTGCCAAAAGGCACCTGAAGGACTCACAGACCATGAAAAACAAAATTCTCTGGTCTGATGAGACAAAGCTTGAACTCTTTGACATGAATGCCAGGCGTCATGTTTGGAGGAAACCAGGCACCGCTCATCACCAGGCCGATACCATCCCTACAGTGAAGCATGGTGGTGGCAGCATCATACTGTGCGGATGTTTTTCAGTGGCAGGAACTGGAAGACTAGTCAGGATAGAGGGAAAGATGAATGAAACAATGTACAGAGACATCCTGGATAAAAACCTGCTCCAGAGCGCTCTTGACCTCAGACTGGGGCGACGGTTCATCTTTCAGCAGGACAACGACCCTAAGCACACAGCCAAGATATGAAAGGAGTGGCTTCAGGACAACTCTGTGAATGTCCATGAGTGGCCCAGCCAGAGCCCAGACTTGAATCCAATTGAACATCTCTGGAGAGATCTGAAAAAGGCTGTGCACCGACGTTTCCCATCCAACCTGATGGAGCTTGAGAGGTGCTGCAAATAGGAATGGGCCAAACTGTCCAAAGATAGGTGTGCCAAGCTTGTGGCATCATATTCAAAAAGACTTGAGGCTGTAATTGCTGCCAAAGGTACATCAACAAAGAATTGGGCAAAGGCTGTGAACACTTATGTACGTGTGATTTCTTAGTTTTTTATTTTTAATAAATTTGCAAAAATCTCAAAAAACTTTTTTATGTTGTCATTATGAGGTATTGCGTGTAGAATTTTGAGGGAAAAAATGAATGTATTCCATTTTGGAATAAGGCTGTAACATAACAAAATGTGGAAAAAGTGAAGCGCTGTGAATACTTTCCAGATGCACTGTACCATGGAAGGTCATGATTCCCCAAGATTTACCTCCAGCCAGTGTCCTCAAAACGTGATTTCACTGAATTTCTTCCCACTGATTGCTGATCAGTGAAAACACCTGCTGAAGAGACTGGGTAGAAGACAAAACTTACAGGGTCTTGGCCCTCCATGGCATATGGTTGGAGACCCCGATGTAGAATATAGAAAACAATTACAATATCACCAGAAAACACGAAGGCACTGATATTTTTTATTTCATAAACTCAACAAAAATAAAAATGAATAAGTAAATAAATACACAATTGTGGCATGTGCAAAGGTCTGGGCACCCATATGCATTCATCCATCCATCCATCTTCTTCTGCTTAATCCTTTTCGGGTCGTGGGGGGGGGGGGGGGCTGGAGCCTATCCCAGCATCTTCAAGTAAAATGTGTTATTTGTCAAAGTGTGGCCAAATTTTTGCATACTGCCATATAATGTAGTAACTTTTTTTTTTTTTTATAAAACTGTCCTTTAATGAAAAGCTTTATTCTAGACTTATTTTAAATTTACTTGTGTGCATTTATGAAGAAAAACATTTACTTGGTTACATTTGGTGAAATTACTAGAAATGTGCTTGTTTAGACTGTAATGACTTTTGGTTAGGATTGCTTCTTCAGTCATTTTTGTGAATATATAATTTCATTTAGTTGATTTTAATGCTGAAATCATTGTTCTTTTATTCTGGCTTCATCATCATCATAGTCTGTCGGGGGCGACAATGACTGTTTCATTTAGGGCTGATCAGAAGGTGAAGGACAGAGCTTAGCCAATATTTAATTTAGTATTATTTACTTTTTCTTTGGATCATATCAGAGGGTAATTTTTGATTACTCTTATTTTTGAGTAATTAATATAATCAGATTTTGAATTAGATACTGTACACACCTCTGGCTATTTTCAAAATATTTTTCTATTTATGGGGTCAACTGAAGATTTTCTGAATGGCTCAGAAATATTTTTAATGATATTTTTACATTTTTATGATATTTTATGGGGTCTAATGCTGCTTGTTAGTCCATACACTATGTGAAAGAAGCCATTTTAGCTGGGTTTCCTCATGTTTTCTAGTGGAGCTGTAGTGCTCGCTTCTAGAGCTGTGTGCCTGAGATAATAAATTACATTACTAATGAGACTTGAGAAATGCTACTTAAGTCATGTATTTTAAAGATTTATTTGTGCCTTTATTGGACAGATACAGGAAATGAGGTGAAGAGCAGGGGAGACTTATAATGTTAGTAAGTTAATCCCTTCCACAGCACGTGGGACACCATGTGGTGTATGGGACAGTGCCTATCTCTGTTTCTCTGACCCTAGGCCACACAGCTACTGTAAGTAGTGAAAGCTACAGTGGTAACTACCAGCTGCCTGGTAGCTCTGTGCATTAACTTTCCTTTCCCCATTCTACTATGCTGAGCACCAAGTTAGAAGGTGGAAAGTACCATTTTTATATGGTCTTGGTATGACCTGACCAGGATTTGAACCCACGACCTCCCGGTTGTGAGGCGGATGCTCAACTAACCAGGCCACCACTCCGGTTAGAGACATAATAATGCACTGTATTTATACAGCACTTTTTCATGACACTCAAAGCACTTTACAATGAGTCCATTATTCATTCACTTCACAGATAATGGTAATGGTAAGCTACCTCTGTAGCCACAGCTGCCCTGGGGCTGACTGACAACAATTTGTCTGCCAATCCATGCCACCACTGAACATTTACTCCCATTCATACACCAGGGTCAGTGGAGGCAGGTAGAGTAAAGTGCCTTGCCCAAGGACACAACAGCAGGGAGGGCATGATTCAAACCACCAACCCTCTGGTTACTGGACAATCCACTCTGCCTCCTGAGCCACTACCGCACCACTTGCAGGAAGGATCGCTCTACTGAGAATCAAACCAGGGATGACCATGGTTGAGCAACATGTTCTTGGTGTATGTATCATATCCATAAGGCCACGGAACAGCCTGTTTAGGCCATATTTAATGTGGGTGTAAATGATGGAAACAACCAAAATGAAACTGGAAAAGAAATTAAACTTTGTACAACCTGCAGGAACATGCACTAATGCAGTAAACAGCCATTCTATGAGAGACAAATATGTATATGTGATTCTGAGGTCTGAACAAACCTTGGCCCCTGAGGATCCTGGAAAACCGGGAGCTCCAGCAGGACCAACAGGCCCCTGTAGAGACAACGCAATTCTCCAGTTAGGGGTTTTTGGTCAATGTTCTTCTGCACAACTTATAAAACAAAAATCCAACAAAGGAATGTGACACGCAGTGGGTGCTATGACACATACAGGTGGACCAGCAGGACCAGGCAAACCATCGTTCCCACGGGCTCCCTGGAAAGATAACAAACAGGGCAGTCAAGACTGTGCATTTTCATGAGGACACCCAGATAATATTTTCTGCTGAAAATGTTAATAAAAAGTAAATTAAAATGATATTTCCTCTCAACCGAAGAAGAAAGTGTTACTCACTGCAGCTCCGGAAGGTCCAGGACGTCCTCTCTCACCAGGCAGACCACGTGGGCCCTGCAAACAAAGACGTACAAATTAGACTAACTTAAACAAAGCAATAAAACAGATAAAATGCCCTTACTGGTTTATTATCAGACAAGACTGCAGACTCACCATGGGCCCAGAGGCACCGTTCTCTCCAGGAGCACCTGCCTCACCCTGATATAAACACGGATATAAATGAGTGAAAACACCAGACAAGTAATACAATTCACTGTTATTAAAATGTTTTCACAGTGGATGATTTTACCTTGGCTCCTGCGGCACCAGTCTCTCCCTTAGCTCCATCTAGACCAGAATGACCCTAAAAAGACACATGACGAGACACGTCAGGAGTCACACGTCGTTCAGTCATCACATGTACTGAATTACCAGTCACAGTTTTGGAGTCCTTTTCTGTTAGGGTATAAAAACTCACTCTGTGCCCTTTGATGCCAGGCAGTCCAGGAGTTCCAGGGAACCCACGAGCTCCCTGATTAAATAGAAAAAGGCCGTCATTTCCTTCTGATTCTTTCTTTGTGGAATTAGCAGGTGAACTTATGAACAGTGGTGATATAATGAAATATTTTTGGTATTATTCATCGCTCACCTGAGGCCCTGAAGGACCGCGCTCACCAGCTTTGCCAGGTTTGCCAGGATCACCCTGGAAGTAGAAATCATCAGATAAATTTGTTTAAGCTCCACAGTATAATAATCGGATGTGGCGCCACTGTCCATTGTAGTTCATTTTCACCAGTCACGTTATTAGACAAACAGTGCCCTCTGGTGGAAGTTGTAGAACAAGTGGTTGTGATTTATTCCCTGTTTTATTCAGTTGCGATATATTTAGGTGAAGTCTTGACACTTACGTCACTTCCTGGTTTTCCAGAAGGTCCAGGTGGTCCACGAGGCCCCATTGGTCCCTGTTGTGAAACAAAGGAAGTCAGATCATCACTGACAGGTCGCCACATTAGAACAACGTCACCAAAATCAACTCGTCCCTCTGTTGGACTTCTTTGGCTATCAGTTCAAAGATATGGGAACGATGTAAGTCCGTATACAGAATATACTATATAATCAATTATACTGTGCTATATAAAACAGAAATGTCTGTGTTTCTGCATTTGAATTAAATACTACACCAGAGTACGGCAGGTGAGGTCTGAAGTTGGTCTGTTACATAAAGAGATGCATTCTGGGATTGCTGTTATTACTTACAGCAGGGCCAGCTTCTCCAGCCTCTCCGGGTAGACCTTGGAAACCCTGTGGCCCCTATTGGCACCAATGAGAAAACACAGAAATGAGGGAAATTCAGATTTGGGGCTTTATATCAGTTACTGCTGTAATGTCTGTACTCACAGGAGCTCCAGAAGGTCCTGGGGGACCTCGGGGACCCATAGGGCCCTAGAAAAGAAGACAGGCAGACAGTGTCAACCTGGAATAGTTTTACTTTACCACATAGTGAGGCACATCAATTAAAGGAATATGAATAAACAGATGCAGATGAAGTGAAAGGTTCTCAAATGAAATATTGACTATGTGTAATAACAGAAAGTGAAATTGACGCATTACTCTGTTTCTGACTCAGGAAATGTTGAATCTCACACAAACCCAGAAGGTCATGTGATGCAATAAAATCTACTGAGCCACAAGATGGCAGCAATGCCCCAGCTCTGAGATCTGAGTCACTTTTCATTTCAACTGTAACAAAAAATCAATAATGACGTTTTATATTTTGAATGTATTTGTTCACTTTTAGTGCCATAAGTGCATACGCAGTACCCTCACGCTGAAAGAAGAATCCAGCGTGCACAATACGACTCACCATTGGTCCCTGCATCACACCCATCTGAGCGCCTCCGGCCTTCTCGTCAAAACCGCCAGCCATCTGAGCAGCAAAGTTCTGCAAATACACAAAGCAAATACCGAGTAAGAGTGGTGCAGTTTAGCTGCCTGCCTAATCTGAATAGTGCCTCAGTGTCATAAAAGTGAGAATTTACTGTACTCTGATGTACTCCGTGTTTTTATAGCAGATGCTAACAGGTGCAACAGCTGTGAGCTTTGGGGTTTGCCTGCATGTTAGCTAGTTTAAGTGTGGTCTTATATCTGTATCATTTCATGAAATATCCTTTTTTTTAGACATTACTATATGCACATTTGTACATCAGTTTTGATTCTTACCGACAAATTCAGTGATGGACAAGTCTGGTATGGACTGTGGCATACTGTACATATTTTTTCTTATTTACACGCCTCTTCCCTTGTTTAATCAAACACTTAATTCCAGTGCTGTTGTCATGTGAAAGCTACACTGGACTTAAATCTAAGTGAAGAAGAACAGGTAATCTGTGTCATATTTCACAGAAATACAACAAGGCTTAGACTCACTCCTCCAAGGCCTCGTGGGCCGGGTGGTCCAGGCGGTCCAGGGTTTCCAGGGGTGCCAGGCTCACCATCTCTTCCTCTCGGTCCAGGATTTCCCTATAGGAAAAGAAAAAGAGAGCAGTGTTTTCTCAGTAATCTTTGAAAGCTTTAAAGAAGATTTCAAAATATAAACCAGAATGACACCAAAATCATCATCTGAAAACTTGTAATAATTCTATATTTTGGATGACGCTCTTAAAACACTTCTCATCTTTCTGCAATATCAACGTGTGAGTGTGTGTGAGCTTACAGAGATTCCAGTTTGTTCTGTTATACCCCCTTTACACAGGGGTGGAGATCATAGAGAGATTTGGCCAATTTTTGATCGATCACTGATCTTCAATGGTCTCCACAGTTGCCACAGTCTCCTCAAAGTTCTGACTCAGTTCAAAACCCACAAGGATCTCCCAGACAATCCCAAAGATCAAAAATTGGCCCAGTCTCTCAGTGATCTCTGTGCTGTGTAAAGGGGCCCTTCCTTGGATCGCTTTTAGAAGAAGCAGAAGCCAACTTTATTGTCATTCAATCCACACAAGAGTTGTATGGATTGAAATTTTCTACAAGATTTTTCTGGAATGAGTCTCATATCTGCATTATTGTATTTTGTTGTTCCCATTGTTAAGTGTTAACAACAATGCAATTTCAAACTATACCCACATCCATTTAAAATCAAATGACATGATATTAATGACTAGAACAGCTGTACCTTCCCCTCGTACCTGCTGACTGAGTTCCTAAATCATATCATTATTTTACTCCAAACATAATGATAGAAAAAATGATGTTGCCTCTTACTCTGTCACCCTTAGCACCAGCTTCACCACGTAGTCCTTGTTCACCCGGGGGCCCCTACAAAAACAACCATTTAGATCACGAACAAAACTATGCTTGTGCTTTTTCTCTGTATTATGGCTCAGCTCAAAAAAGCACGTTGAACATACCATGGGGCCTGGTGGTCCTCTTGGTCCTACAACCTGCACACAGTTAACATGAAAGTCTTTGTTACACTTCCACACATATTGTGATCAATTACTGTTGATTTTCTGGAGTCTTTACTTTCCTAGACAGTCCTCCTGTACCAGTTTCTAAACCTTTAAAACTGGAGAACAATCTGCCATTGTATGACTTGTACACGATGCAGGAAACACAAAGATTACATTTGACAGGACAAATTTTTCTAAAGCCATCACCTCCTTTTAACCTCTGATTTGGCTGACTCTTTTCGTCTGACATGCACTCGCTACAAAGTTTCTGAGAAGATCTAAGAGGATTTGACTGGTTCATTATGTCCTAGGAATGCAGGATTTTCTACTCATTTAGTACAAAGTCTGGGGTCTTAGTCTCCTATCTGCAGGAAATGTTTCTTCCACAAATGTTCAAAACAAAAGAGAAGGTGCTTTGATGATGAGCACTTAATTGAAATGAAAATGAGAAATACTGAAAAGAAAATCAGCAAATTAAGAAGAGAATATTTCCTTTGTGCAGGTGTTCATTGCAGACATGGATGGACAGAGCATCACATCATAAATGATTAATTTGACCAGGTGTGTATTTCTGATGAAGATCTGAAATGGTGGAGTTGAAATCATTCCATCAGGGGCCACACTTACATCTGCAATTTCTCCTGGTTCTCCTTTCTGGCCCTAAATAAGATTTAAAAAAAAAAAAAGGTTATGTGAGTTGTGTCTCAGTCACAGATGCATGACAGTAATGTTTGTTATCAGTCAGCATTTTCTTATCACTTCCTCCCTCACCTTAGCACCAATTGTCTCTGATGTTGCAGGTGAAGAGGTGCGGAAAGAAAAAACAAAAGAACATTTAAAAAGGATATCAGGATCAGAAACATTCAGACATGGGATTGATTTAGATATGCACAGTAACTGTTATGAAAGGAGACCTAGATAGATGCTAAAGGATCAAATATAATTCACCTAGCCCAAAAGCAAAAGACCCATCCAGATTATATCAGCACTACATAGGATTAAAGAAAAACAGGAGTGGAATAAGAGGTGGGGGGTTAGATTTAATAATTAAAGCAAAATGGGTAAAATGGAAAGTAAGCAAACTGCGGGAGATTCTTATTATTGTCTAATAAGCAATAATAGGATAAAGAAGATAAATCAGTGCCAGTATATTGATTTTAATGTGTGGACAATTTTGCCTTTTTCTACCAAAATCGTGTAATCAAACATAAATCATTTATTTCTAGTGGCCCAGAAAGACCAGTTACTGATGTTTAACCCTAATATGTATGATGTCACATGAAAACAGCGTAGACATACATAATCTGTTTTCAGTAAGCTTGCATTTTAAGAAAAAACCAAACATTTGTTTAGAAGACCTCCTAATGGCTTGAAGTAATCATTGTCTGTTGAATTAATTTTCCTGTTAGACCTCATCTCTTTGCTGGTTTAGGCAAACCCTAGACAACATATTCTGGAATCAAATTCTCACACGGAAAAGGGTTTCAGTGTGAGTTTAAACACCCTGACGATGTTGTCTATTTATCTGCCACAAAACCACGCAGAGGGTCACCTCGGAATAGCGAACGCCAGGAAATGACATTCTGTAAATCAGATTATAAAACTATCATCTCATAGAGCTTCCAAAATCATCTGGACACTCATTTATCAGCGAGCAGCTCCCAGTTCAAAAGTGTCTGCCAGAGAGGAGAAACATGCATGCAGAAGTGGTAATTTATTTATGGGTATGTGAATAAATAAATTACAACCAAAGGGGGCAGCGGCGTCAGCGGGGCAGATGGGACAGCACTCTCCGGATGGGATGACAGGGTCGGCGCACTCCCTGAGCCCCTCGCAGATTATCTCATCGCACAGAACCGCTCCGCTGTCACACACGCAGATACGACAGGGCTCTGGCTTCCACACGTCCTTATCATTATACTGCCGGCCGTGCTGGGTGCAGCCGCCCGGCTCCTCTGCGGCGCCCACCGGGCAGCACGTGTCAGGCGGCGAGGGGCGGCAGGGGAGCAAAAGCAAACAGGTTGGTTTGAGGGATGATTAGACAGCAAAAAGCAATGGCATTTGAGTATTGTGAGTTGGTACAGTAAATGTAAAATATATATATATATAGATAAAACACAAAACATTCGGCTTAAGACAGTAAGCCACGGATAAGTCAAAGTGAGGTGATAGGAGGAGTAAAAGCCGAGGAGGAGCGGTTAAAGGGGAGGAGCACGGAAAGGAAGAGAAGCAATACAAGTTGTGCTAACTCCAAAGTGCACTTGAATTTTTAAAAATTTTTTTTTGGGGGGGGGGCACTGGTGATCGGGGGCTGGTTTGACCCCAAAACACACATACGCACATGAATCACAACAAAGATCTACAATTTCTTTATATACCTGCAGGAAAAAAAAAAAAAATCCAAACAAGTTATCAATCACATGGAGGCTTTAATGGCCAAGTCAACAGAAGCCACAGCTAACAGCGGCGTTATGACCCCTAAGCCGAGGCATTTCACGTTGTCGGCTGAGTGTGCTTAACCCGTGAGCCTGCTCAGGGAATGAATGAACCTCTCTCACGGGGGGGACACTGTGCCCAATTGACAAGCTGCTGCCTTGAGTAAACAGAGAGCCTTCTAAACGTCTCCATCTGGATGCCATGGCTGTGCTGAGCGCCAGGTCAAACACATCAGGAAAATAAGGGCCACTTGTTTAATATATACACCTTTGGAGTTTGCATGCTAAACTGAATTATTTGCTATATTTGTGGAAATTACACTTAGTTTTAGATTATTATTGCACTAAGAGGTAAACTGAATTGGGAGCAATGGGACTGAAATGTTTCCTTCTATAAGCACAACGCAGTGTCCGTCACCTGTTGGACCCCTGCTGTGCGCGGCGTCCCCTGCGCTGCTGCCCTTTGCGCCTGCCCGTCTGGGGTCAGCGCTGCCTGACCCTTTCACTTAGGAACTACAACAGAAAATCCCTGTCTGCTCCAGACCATCCCTGTGGCAAAGGCTTATTTTACAAGTCTTCAAAAGTAATATTAACTCGCATTTCACTTGTCACATTGCCAAAGACTTGCTGCTCACTATTGGCAGAAAAGAATTTGTTAATCGGTGTTTGCTACAACGTAAGCTGCAACAAGCACAGCTGCAAGATACAGGTGAGAACAGGCAGTTGTTCACCTCCCACACATGCACTCTGACAGCCTCGTTTATGGTCTCTAATAATATAAATGTACAGCATCAAACATGATCAACTACTGATTACTGGTGCTGGCACCGATAACTGTCACAGGCATGACATTTACTCCACTAAATTTCTGAAACCACACATAAAGATACCAGAATACCAACAAAAAGGAAGGTTTGCCATGTAATCAGTCACAAATCTATATCTTTTAAATCAAACCCAACTTACGGTCTTCTTCTTGCTGGCATCTGACCACAGAGAGTAAAACAACTTGGGATGCTACAAGTAGCAGAACAGTCCTTGAGTCCACAAAGCTGAACATGTCTAAAACTTAGACATGCAGGAGCTTGGGTGAGAAGAAAAGGGATGGAGGAGACCAGGTGCTCAGTCAGTGGTGGAGTGTGTCTTCCCAGGGACTTAAGGCACCATGCAGGCAAACTCTTCAAAATCTGAGTGGAATCCACCGCGCGGCCCCAGCTGGCACTCTGCACCCACCGCGTCAGGGCAAGCACCGCGGTTTTATGTCCACTGTGCCTTGTATGGATCTTCGTATATTCCAAAATACCGGTCCTTCCCCCAGGTCCCCCATCAGGCTGAAATCTGAACCTCATCTCCCTCCCCTCAATTCAAAAGTATTTACTCTCCCAGGGATCTTTTTTCGAAAACCTGCACACTCCTTCCTCCCTTTTGACCTGCTGGCCTGGCCAAGAGATGCACCTTCACTTTGGCATTAAAACAGGCAGCAGCAGGCAGCTCCGACTCAGCTATGTGCTGCTGAGTCAGAGAAATTTGTTTTATTTTTTGGGCCACAGTTATATAAAAGTATTGTCTTTCTAGTGGATGTAGAAGTTATAGTCTACTCCTTTACCACTTTA
This sequence comes from Pholidichthys leucotaenia, assembly GCA_020510985.1. Lineage (NCBI taxonomy): Eukaryota > Metazoa > Chordata > Actinopteri > Cichliformes > Pholidichthyidae > Pholidichthys > Pholidichthys leucotaenia. Next base: position 290,846,152 of record CM035843.1, read on the forward strand.
GAACTGATCAGACACTGTCTTCATCAAAAAAGTAAATAAATAAATAAATAAATAAACAAGCATGTAACTGGTCACAGTAATTAAAAAAAAACAATAAATTGTAATCAATATGTCAATTAAAATGTCATTTGAAAACAAGTAAACAAATAAAAACTTGATGTGCGATGTTTACATATTCTACTGAATATGCTTTGGACAAGGTACATGTGGGAAATTCTAACTTTAGATGTATACAGGCCAAATTAACATTACTGTTTGTTCCCATTTTGACTTTAAGAATATGTGAACTCAACACTGGGTCAGCAGGGTTGTTTTGTTTCAGTCTAGTCTCATGGATTACCGGTTAATCTGTAGCCTTCAAGCATTTATCCAACCAATCAGCAGTTATGTGGCATTCTAGTTACAGTCAAACCTTTAAAGAGTCCGTTTGGACAAAGGCAATTAACAGCTTGTGAAATCCACTTGAAACCACAATTCTTCGTGTAAACAAACCTTACTTTTAACAGAAGAAGGTGTTCTGGCCTCTGTAGCCCAGTGTGATGATCATGTTTCTATGTCACTTGCACATATATTATCAGGCTTAAATGCTTTCAAAGAAAGATCATTGGCGAAATAACACACGTGACAGAATTTTGTCATGTGATGCTGAGTGAGAAAGGGGACAAATCGTCTGTGTGATTATCATCATGTTCCTCTCCAGCAGATGAAAACGGGTTAGCATGTTTGAAAGGGAGATTTTGTCATGAGGAAGAGCCCTATATTCCAGGATTATGACCTCACCGAGCATTTTCATTCTACACACAGGGAGGAAAGATCTTAAAGGGGTCACTGACTGAAAAATGGTCAGAATTACCTTCTGCAATGTGTCTATTGGTCATGGGATTATGAAAAAAATATCAAAATGCTAATTTCTTTAAAAACACACACACACACACACACACACACACACACACACACACACACACACACACACACACACACACACAGCCTTTATACAGTCAATAATATATCTTGCATCATTCTGGCTTATTTTGTTATATCTTCACCATGATGCAACATTGATCTGTTAGCATTAGCTTGGCTAGGCAGTCAACATTCGCGGAAGAAGTAACAGACAGCCCACCTGCTGTTAGCTTCACTGTTGATCCAGCCAGTTTTGATTGCTATTTTCTATATATTCTATTCACCCCCACTGAAATCCTTGTTCAACTACAACACATGCCTATAGGGCTGTGCGATATGACAAAAATTTCATATCACGATGTAAGTCATATATCACGATAATGACATATATCACGATATACATTTTCTGTAAATGCTACAGTTTAGCTAATCACATAAAAAGGACCGTCTCTTTTTATAAAACTTTTTTTACATGTACTGTTTTCCCTCATAATCTGGCAGTGCTTTAAAATAGTTTTGTAGGACTTCCAGTCTGGACGCCATGGTGATAGCAACTTAACGCTGAACCTCCCAGATCCAATCCAAGGAAAACATCGTCAAAATCAGACTTAACGGATTTTTGGAAGAATAAAAATCAAAAGACAAAAACACCATGCCTAACCACAAACAGAAGAAACTGGCATTCCCCAGGTCAGGACGCGCGGCGGCCGCAGAATCTGATCCCGAGGACCTCCATTCAGGAGACGAAGAGCTGGGCCTAGCTAACAAAAAGGTTAGCCTGAAATCGCTATATGACGAATTACGACGATTTCGGGCCGAATTTCACGAATTCAGAGAGGAACTAATAAGGACGAACAGCAGAATGGACCAGGCCGAAAACCGAATCTTGGAGGCAGAAGAAAGAGTAAAAGTGCTTGAAGATTCTATGCTGGATTTACACAGAAAACAGTCAAGGCTGGAGGCTAAGCTAACCGGCCAAGAAGGAAGACAGAGACGAGATAACATCAGAATTCACGGTCTGAAAGAAGGAGCTGAAGATGGTTTCAACACAGTGGCGGAATGCGTGGAATCCTTATTGAGAGAGAAGTTGGATATTCCACAAACCACCGATTTGAAAATAGAAAAGGCCCATCGTACATTAGTCGCAAAGCCAGCGGCAGAAGCACACCCGCGTTCAGTGTTGGTAAGATTCTCCGATTTCAAAATAAAACAAGAGGTTGTAAGACGGGCTTGGCAGAAAAAAGGATTTATGCATCAAGAAAGAAAAGTCTTCGTGGAGCACGATTACGCCCCTGAGGTTCTTAAAAAGCGACGGGAATATAACGATGCCAAAAAGGTTTTACGGGAAAAGAATCTACGCTTTCAGACGCCATTTCCGGCGAAGTTAAGGGTCTTTTACGGTGAAGAGTCATGTCTCTACAATTCAGCGGAAGAAGCAACAACTGACATGGCGAGAAGAGGACTCCCGGTAACGGTGTTTAAACCCGCAGCGAATCTGAGCGAGAAAATCAGAGCTCAAACGTGGTCCACTCAAAGACCTTCTAAATCCATGGGCCAGCAGCGGGAAACCCAGCCCCAGAGCTACAAAGATAAGCTTTCCAGTTCCAGGAAGGAATAGCGACCTTTTTGTTTTTTTCTCTCTTTTCAGTCATTCTGCACTTCCATCCCCCCTCCTACAAGGTAACAAACATTAAAGGAGATGCAGAATCAGCATGTGGTAAAACTTTTCATGGAGCAGTTATAGCATTAGAAACAAATGTCTTCTTAATTTAAAGGAAAAAAAAAAAATCTTGTTAAAATAGAAATGTAACAATGACCCACATGTTCTCCCCACACTAACAAATACTGTACTAGAGTGAAGGTTTGCTGTGATGGGGGTGGGAGGGTGCACACAATCTCATAGGGTATAGGCATAAAAAAAAAAAAAAAATCATTACAAACTCGGATTGGGATCTGAAATTCACGTTAAAAACATGGGACAACTTACAGGGGTAAGAGAGGGCCCTCAACACGTAACAGAGTTTGAGGAATTTCCCTCAGAGCCTACACTCCATCAGGGCTCTTACAGGGTCTTTAAAGAGACCCCAGCTCAGGAAGTTTTTTTGACAGTTTTTTGTTTTAAAGTTTCGTACACTATGTTCTTAATGTTTTTTATGTTCTTAATGTTCTTTCAGTTTCTGAGTAGCAAAAAAGAGGGCCACCACACTGTTATACTAAATAAGAAAATACAATGGAGAAACAGGGTGTAACCAAAATAGCCTCATATAATGTAAAAGGGATCCTGAATCCAGTTAAAAGATCCAAGATTCTACGCAAAATGAAAAAAGACAAAGCAGAAATAATATTTTTACAAGAAACCCACCTAACAGACGTGGAACACACTAAACTCAATAGACAAGGGTTTAAAATGATCTCTTCATCTTCATATAAATCAGGGAGGAGGAGGGGAGTAGCGACATTGATATCAACCAAAATTACATTTGAAAAAAAATCAGAACACAAAGATAAAGAAGGGAGGTACAGTTTGGTAATTGGGCGGCTAGAGGGAGAAGATATCACCCTGCTGAATGTATATGCACCACCAGGGGCTAAATGGAAATTTTATAAAAATGTATTTGACCTAATGATAACTAAAGCCCAAGGTTTAGTGATATGTGGTGGAGACTTCAATCTAAGACTGAATCCATACTGGGATGCAACAGGTAATTCTTCACATCAAAATAACACTCAAAATAGGAAAACTCGGATGCTACTTAAAGAAATGGGAATCTGTGACGTATGGAGGGAATTCAACCCCAATGTAAAAGATTATACTTTCTATTCAACGCCACATTCATCTTACTCAAGGATTGATTACTTTTTTATGTTTAATAGGGACATTGGAAGAGTAAAAACATGTAAAATAGGACTGATGGATCTCTCTGACCACAGTCCGATCTATATGGACTTAAACATCCAAAAATACACAAATAATACATTTTCCTGGAAGTTGAATTCAAATGTCCTGAAAGGACCACTGAAAGATGAATTGGAATCTGATATTTTCAAATATTTGGAAGAAAACGATAATGGAGAAGTATCCCCATTAATACTGTGGGATGCGTGCAAAGCTGTAATAAGGGGAAAAATTATTGCAAAACTGGCAACCCAAAAGAAACTGAGACAAGAAAAACTAATCACACTAGAGTCAGAACTCAAGAACCTAGAAAAAGAACACAAAGACAACACTCATTCTAATGGCTCGCTTAAGATTAAAGAAATTAAAAATCAAATAAATGAGATCTACACAATAGAAATCCAGAAGAAACTTACATTTCTGAAACAAAAACACTATGAAGCAGGCAGTAAATCGGCAAAATTACTAGCCTATAAATTGAGGAAACAACAAACAGAAAGAGCAATCTACAAAATCAGAGACCCAGTATCAAAGGAAATAAAATTCAGAATTCAGGATATTCTTAAAAGCTTCGAGAATTACTACAAGAACTTATACTCCCACAAAAAAACATAAAAACGCATCCGAGACATTCCTAAACACATTACACCTTCCCCAACTTACGGAATCACAAAATAAAACACTACTGTCAGAAATACAACCTAAAGAATTGGAAAAAGCAATTATGAAACTTAAAGCTAACAAATCCCCAGGAGCAGATCGCTATACAGCAGAATGGTACAAAACCTTTAAACAGCAACTATCTCCTCTCCTCCTGAAAACATTTAACTATGTCAGGGGTGTCCAACCATGTGCCATGGAGAGCCAAGACCCTGCAGGTTTTACCTCCAACCAGTGTCTTCAACAGCAGATTTCTGTGAACTTCTTCCCACTGATTGCTGATAAGTGAAAACACCTGCTGAAGAGACTGGGTAGAAGAGAAAACCTGCAGGGTCTTGGCTCTCCATGGCACATGGTTGGACACCCCTGAACTATGTCCTCCACACAGGGGAAATCCCCCCCTCCTGGAGAGAAGGGGTCATTGCAGTTATACCTAAACCTGAAAAGGATAAACTAGAATACTCCAACTACAGACCAATCAGTGTATTAAATCAGGACTATAAGCTTTTTACCATTATCTTTGCCAAAAGGTTAGAAAACATACTGACAGACTTAATTCACCTAGACCAAACAGGTTTTATAAGACAAAGACAGACACAAGACAACATTCGACGCACTTTACACATAATTCATCATATAAAAAAATATAACTTAAATGCAGTCATATTGGGATTAGATGCTGAAAAAGCATTTGATTCGGTTGACTGGTCTTTCCTATATAGAATCTTATCCAGTTTCAATTTTCATAACAACTTCATTAGAACTATACAGGCATTATATAAAAAACCAACAGCTAAAATAAGGATTAACGGTAATTTATCATCATCTTTTGAGCTGGAAAGAGGATGTCGTCAAGGCTGCCCCCTGTCTCCACTGCTCTTTGCAGTCTTCGTAGAACCTCTGAGCCAATGGATAAGACAAAATCAAAAAATTCAAGGTATTACACTTGGTCAGAAGGAACATAAAATAGCACTCTTTGCTGATGACATTTTAATATACCTAGGGCAACCAGACACTTCTTTACCAGAACTAATCTCAGTTTTTTCAGACTATGGAGATTTATTGGGGTACAAATTAAACATGCATAAAACCCAAGTTTTAACATTCAACTATAACCCAAATCATTATTCACTAAGTGAACTCAAAACTAACTGGGAGCTGGAATCTATGAAATATCTGGGGATCAATATCCCGAAACAACTCAACAAAATTATAACACTAAACTATGATCCACTGGTGACAAAAATAAAATCTGACCTAGCAAGATGGAATATGATACCATTCTTAGGTACTGCACAAAGAATTGAAGCAGTCAAAATGAATATACTCCCACGTCTTCTATACCTTTTCCAAACAATACCGGTAGAACCCCCCAAAAAAACATGGCAGGAGCTGGACAGAAGGATCTCAAGATTCATATGGCAGGGCAAGAGACCTAGAATCAGATATAGAACCCTACAGCTAAACAAAGACAAGGGTGGGCTCGCGCTGCCAAATATCAGGGACTATTTTATAGCTGCACAAATTAAAACTTTAGTAGAGATATGTAACCCAGTCTACACTGCACAATGGAAGGAGATGGAATGCCAAATAACAAGTGACATCCCCCTACAGGCGATAATAGGGAACAATGCCTTACCTAAACTCTTGAATAACACTAACCCGTGGATAGAGACCCCGCTAAAAATTTGGTTTAAGATAGTCAGAGAGAATCAAGCTAAAGAGCCCTATCGACTTCTGCAATGGATTGCCTATGATCAAGACTTTACCCCCAATAAAACAGACACTAGATTTAAAGAGTGGAAAGAGAAAGGGCTGATAAAATATTACGATTTTTTTAAGGGGCAAACTTTAAGAAGTTTTGAAGATTTGAAAAAACAAGGTCTAATAAATCAAGACCTTTACAGGTTCTTTCAGCTTAGACACCACATAAACAATATACTTAAAAAGGAGGATTTGGAAAGGGCCCAGTCAGGTGTTCTGAAGGTCTTCTTAATGGCATATAAAGGGATCCCAGGGATCAGATACATTTCTAAAATATACCAAGGTCTTCAAGACTTAAAAGGAGACAACACATCATATATAAAAGAGAGATGGGAAAAAGAGGGGAATTTCACTTTACAATTGGAAATATGGGAAAAGCTAAATAGACAGCAATGGAAAAGTACCTCATCCCTGCAATGGAGAGAATTTGGATGGAAAAATTTGGTAAGATTTTTCAGAACACCTGCACAAAACAAATTTACCCATAAGGGGTTGAACTGTTGGCGCTTGTGTGGTGAAAAGACTGCAAATCATTTTCATGTGTTTTGGTCATGCCCAGTTATCCACCAATATTGGACCAATGTACAGACAATATTGGGAAAAATATTCAAAATAACAGTTCCCTTTTCTTTTATAACTTTGTATTTGGGTTTACTACCGGACTCACTGGAAAGACGAGGAGATAAATACTTATTCAATGTTTTAATATTGGCAAGTAAAAAAGCCCTAACTAAAAAATGGATGCTGAAGGACTGTCCTACACTTGAAGATTGGATTAACGTGATTCAAGACATTTACTCGATGGAAAAGTTGACATTCGCACTGAGACAGGACATGGATGGGTTCATGAACTTTTGGCAACCCTGGATCGCATATGTGTCTTCCATTAGATCTAATCTTTGACAAATACCATTTCAATAATGGTTCCGCTCTTTGTTCCAACTACTACCATCCTACTCAGATGCTCTTTTACTTTTAATTACTTAATTTTCTGTTTGTTTGTTTTTTGCTGTTCTGTTTGTTTGTTTATTCATTTTTTTTTGTTTGTTTGTTTTTTTAATTTAATTCTCTTTAATTTCACTTTTTCTTTCACTTTAAAAAAAAGGGGGTGTTGTAATAACTATTCTACCAATGTTGTCAAATAGCAAAATATAAGGGAACGTACGATGAAAATGTTAACAATGCAATGCTGTAATGACCTGTATACCCTTTACAAAAACTTAAATAAAAAAAATAGTTTTGTAATGTGCATTTGAGACTTGATTCTCATAAATTTCAGGTTTTTATTCTAAATTATATATGAATAAAAAGTAAACATCCATCCATCCATCTTCTTCCGCTTAATCCTTTTCGGGTCGCGGGGGGGCTGGAGCCTATCCCAGCATCTTTGGGCGAGAGGCAGGGTACACCCTGGACAGATCACCAGTCCATCGCAGGGCCAACAAAAGTAAACATCAATAAGTTAAATATTTACTGAGCCAGAGGAGAAAAGCCAAAAAAACAAAACAAAACATAAAAAATGGCTGAAAATGAGAAAATTACCCATGGTTGCCATCTACAGATTTAAATTAGCTGTTAGTTTAAATCAATGAAAATTTAAGTGTAGAAAAGGTAATGTAATAAAATACATGTGATGACTAACTTTATTCATTATCACTACTTCATTCATTCATTCATTCATCTTCCGCTTAATCCTTTTTGGGTCGCGGGGGGGCTGGAGCCTATCCCAGCATCTTTGGGCGAGAGGCAGGGTACACCCTGGACAGATCACCAGTCCATCGCAGGGCCAACACAGAGAGACAGACAACCATTCACTCTCACAGTCATACCTACGGACAATTTAGAATCCCCAGTTTGATGCCAATTAACCTAACTTGCATGTTTTTGGCATGTGGGAGGAAACCAGAGAAATCCCGGAGTAAACCCACGCAGACATGGGGAGAACATACAAATTCCACACAGATCACTGTTGGTCAGGGGCTGGAATTGAACCCAGGATCCCCCGGCCAAGAGTGAGTTGCTGTGCTGCCGCAGTGCTAACCACTCCGTCACCACGCCGCCCATTTGACTAATTAAAATGATTAGAAATCACATAAATTACATTAAGAGCCAACTTGCCCCTCCAACCCATTTTAATGTATTTATTATTTATTTTGCGTGTATGTGCCACATCATGCATTTTTGCAGCTTTAATAAAAAATTTTCAGACAAAACTAAGAAACTCAGCAGCAACCCAAGCCAAAGAAACAATGGTCTGCTACATTACATTTCCAGTTAGCGCAACTTAGCATCATCATTTAGTATTTTATAGTTAGACATGGTGTTATCATTACTTACCTCCTATTAAAGCACGGTTAGCAAACTATGCTCTCTAATGTAGCACAATGGAAAAAAGTGCCACATCCGTGGCAAACAGGAGTAGCAGCTATCTGAACCAGTAGTTTGGAGTTAGCATTAGCATCCACCGGACTGAAGCCTAGCCACCCACCACACACCTATAGCGTGCATTCAGTTCACGAAACAGTTTGCTGAACATAGTTTGCATGGTGAACTAACGTAAATGAATGGGCAGTTCTCAGCAAACGGTTTTTCTGTTCAGTTCGCGCATAAAGTTTGGTGTCAGATATCTCACTTCGGGAAATAAATCACTTATAAAATAATATCAAAGAAGTAGAATGTTGAAGTAAAGGTGTAGAACACGAGATTAGAGGTAATTGCAGCCAAGAGTGGTAACAAAATCATGTGATAAATGGGTTTACATAGATTTTTTTTCTCTTCCACCACTTTTTATTGAAGGATCATCTATGGCCCTCTGTCAGCCGGTTAGAGGACTATATTTATACGGTAACTATGGCTGTAGCCTACTTCAATTTCATATTACCTAAGAATTCTCCGTTATACTCTCACCAAAAACAATATTTTATGTGTGGTATTGTTTTACTTACAAACTGACATAACCTCGACTCTTAAATTGATAGAATTGCTTCGAAAAGAAAAGAAAACAAAAGGGACATCGTAAACTATCATTCCTAGCCGCCATCTTTGTTCCCCTATGTGAGTCACCTCCCCGAGGAGTTCGGCCAATGAGACAATGGTTCACGGCGAGCGTGTTGTTCAGCCATTGAAACTAACGAACAATTCCGAATGGTTGCAAACGGTTTTGACAACTGAATGCAAGGCTGTTCCGCTGTGCACACTGCAGAGGAGAGACGGGGTGCTGACAAGTAGTGGTGAGGAGCTTTACTGAATGAACAGGAGTATGTGCATTTTAAATAACGATATAAACAATAGAGTATTCTATAAAACGATAGACATTTTTATATCGTCATCCGATATATATTATCATATTGCACAGCCCTGCTTGACCATATGCATTGTTCTTAAATGTTATTATTCTCTGGTAGTATTATCTATAATCCGGACCAAAGGCAGCTGGCTGAAGCTAGCAGTTTAGCAATTATTCACAAATATTTCTGTGCTTATTGTACTCCAGGGACTGGTCATATCCTATCGACCACTGAAACCACACACTGCTGTCCACCAGTGATGCTTTATTTCACTCATTCTTTGAGACAAATCTGTTAGCTGACTTGGGCTAGATCTGAGCTAGCTAACTAATGCTATCAACAGTGACATAAGAGGGAGAGCGGAGTTGAAGGCGGTCTGAGAGATTTAAAGAGACATGCACTAGAGGAGGGGGAAAAATTGATGCATCCTAGTATTGCGATATGCATCGTATCATAAGGTCCTTTGGGATTCCCACCCCAACATGCACTGAAACTAGATGTTCTGAGAAAGACCGCAAAATAGGATTCACAAGGATGGGGCAAAAATTAAATAAAGAAAATTTTACCAAAATATGTCACAAACTTTTCATTAAGACCTGTGTGAGCTGTTAAAATGTAGAAAAAGTGCAGTCAATGACCGCCTTAAAATGGCATTTTACCTACACTATGGTTATGAGATATATTACAATTAATATTAAAAATATAATCAAAATAATGTTCAAACTACAGGCTCTGATTAATTTACCCATTTTTTTGTTATTATTAACTTTGGGGTTTTTTTTTATAGAACAGCTGCTTTTTTGCTCTCTGTGTAACTTCAGTTTTAACACACAAAAACCCCCAACCTGCAAAGGCACATTTTGGGAATTTAGACTCTGAGTTTTCAAGCTGAATCAATAATAAGGGCCCTTAGATAAAATAAATATACTCTGCTGTCAAGACAAGTGTATAACAGAATGATGATGCAATACTACTGACAAAGGCTTTAAGTTTGAGAATAAGTAACTATGACAGAATAGAATAATATCAAATCCATTAACAATGTTGTATTCATTATAGGGAAACCAAGAGGAAATGCACACACAATAAAACCATAAATATAAGTGACAATGTCAAGAGATCAAAATTAAAAGATCATCTGATTTTAAAGCATTGTGTTGAGAATGTAAAATCTGCAAACGAACTGAGAGCTGTATAGCAATCATTTACCATTCATGAACACAGCATTGCTACACTGATAATACACCTAATGTCGGTGAATGCAAGTACACAAATCTGTGTCAGGATATAGCAGTAACACCGAGCCCAGTCCAGCTCTGAACATCCCTTTTCTGTGTATACTGCCTTCTGCCGCCTTCCAGGACACACAATAGGCCTCTGTGTCTGCGGCCCACGGAATGCTGCGAGATGGCAGGGCAGTGGGATAGCTGCGTGGTGAGGATGGGGGTTGGTGGGTGAGGAAGGGTGTGGAAGCTCGAAGGATGAAAAGGGGAGGCCATGGAGGGGGTTTGGTCTGAGGCGAGGGGAAAGAGATGGCAGGGGTGGAAGGAGGGTGGTGATGGGGGGGGGGCGACTGAGGCTCCAGGGGTCTAGAGGGTGTCTGGGTTTCGCAAGAGTGACCATAGCAGAGAGGTGGCTGCGGTCCTATGTGTACATGTGAATTAGTGAAGGTAAGATAGGTAGCAAGCAGCTAAGAGAGGGGGAGGACAAACAGGCCCTGTGAGATGAAAAGTGTTTAACAATGTCTTTAGTCCATCATAAAAACTGGTATAGATATTTCAATGTTATTAATCCAGAAGGAATAGCAGACACAAGGTAAGAGTTACCAAGTACCCAAAGTGCATAATTTCTATAACAGAATCACTACTAATGAGCTGTCTTTAAAAATCAAATCATATTTAGATTGCTAAATAAATGAAATACTGGAATTTTATTAATACAACAATGAAAGCACCAAGGTGCTGATGCCCCGGTGCCAGAACCTTGGCAGAGGTATGCATTCTCAGATCATCACCAAAATGTTATGGGTTCCCTTCTAGCCCAGGGACCACCTCTGGTAAAAATTTCATCCAAATCCATCCAGTAGTTTTGGAGTACATGCATGTGCAGTGAAAATAATCTGCAGTTCACATGCCTGTACTGTCAGCGGCAGCCAAGAGCCACCAAATTGATTTGGACAGCTGCAATCCAAACACAGAAGAAGAGCACGGTGGCAGACGTTTTAAATGGCAGAAACGATGGAGGTATGTGAATACAATGACAATCAAGATGAACAGGAACTTTTGCTGTTTAGTGGCAGAGTTAAAAAACAGACGGGCAAAAAGACGAACACTTGTTCACCCAATATAGGCGGATTGCTGAGTACTTTTCTCTGGCGGGCGTTTCCAGGCACATGCACAGTACCGTTCCATTGACAGCAAAGGTGAGCTATTTTTGAGTTTATTTCAAAAATAAAGCATTATTTTGAAATTCTGGCAAATTAAAAGTCAAGAAAATATGGTGATACAATGATACAAACCTTTAGTTCTACTTAATTTTGACCGGGCGAGCTGAAACAGAGAAGCAGACAAACACATACACACACACACACATACACACATCCACGAACAGACGCACTAAGTGACTACCGTATGCCTCTCAGTTTCACCAAGGCATAATGAAGCAGTTAGTGGTCCTGTGAGGAAGCAATAATCATTAAAGAAGCACTATGTAACTTCCCTGTTCCGGGTAGGAACACTGAAAAGACTACAACTATGGCAACAATGACCTCAGTCCCAACACCCAATGACAGGATGTTAGTTGGCGGTGGCTACAGTTGTACCCTGTGATTAGCTGTTGGGACTGAGGTCATAGTTATGCCTCAGTGAAAACAGAGGCAGTACAGTAATGACTGATTGCGTCTGTTTGTGGCTCTGCGTGTGTGTGTGTGTATCTGTCCGTCTCTCTGTTTCAGCTCACCGGGTCAAAATTAAGTGGAACTAAAGGCTTGTATCATTGTATCATCATATTTTCTCAACTTTCAATTTGCCAGAATTTTGAAATAACGCTTTGTTTTTGAGATAAACTCAAAAATAGCTCACCTTTACCATCAATGGAATGGTACTGCGCATGTGCCCAGAAACCCCCGCCAGAGAAAAGTACTCAGCAATCCACCAATACTGGGTGAACAAATGTCCGTCTTTTTGCCTGTCTGTTTTCTTCCTCTGCCACTAAACAGCAAAAGCTCCTGTTCATCTTGATTGTCATTGTATTCCCATAACTCCCTGCTTCCGCCATTTAAAATGTCTGCCACCGTGCTCTTCTTTGTGTTTGGACTGCAGCTGTTCAAATCAGGTTGGTGGCGCTTGGCTGCTGCCAACAGTACAGGCATGTGAACTGCACATTATTTTCACTGTGCATGCTTGTACTCCGAAACTACTGGATGGATTTGGATGAAATTTTCACCAGAGGTGGTCCTTGGGTTAGAGAGGAACCCATAACATTTTGGTGATGATCTGAGAATGCATACCTCTGCCAAGGCACTGGCACCAAGGCATCAGCACCTTGGTACTTTCATTGCAAGTTTCTTTTCAGTGTACCTACCAAGAACAAAGCAGTTACAAGTTTCTTTAAAATCACTTGTTGAATGAAAATGTTGAATAATGCAGCAAATAGAGAGCCTAAGTCACTTCCACATATGGGACCTTAAATTGGAAAAAAAAAAAAAAATCTCTGTTGAAGTGAATGGCATCCCGATCAAATTTTGCCATGAGTTACATATGTGATGTTTGTCAATTTAAATGATTATTTTCCACATAATTAAAGTTGTCAGTTGTCCTATTATACGAGTAATATTTAGTTTTTGTGAAAGCGCTTAGTGGACTACATCCCCAATTGTCTGAATATAGAAAATATGAAAGTTTTTAAATTATTAAAAATACAACTTTTCATGATTTTCTAATTTTGTAGTTGCACTAAGAGAACTATTTCAGATGATTTAATGTTTTTGAATGGCCCATAAATTCCGACTTTCCAACCTGAAACAGGAAATGTGAACTGTGGAAATCCACCAATGTAGTGGGGTTAACCTGGAATGGTACCAAGTTTTTTCCAACTGAGAAGTAGGACTGAGCCACCAAAGCTACCAAATGTTTAGCTGCAGTTATTGCATGGGGTTCACAAACAGTTTTGACTCACTACAGAGTTCAGGTGTAAAAATAAATGTAAGAGACAGTACACATTACCAACAGAAGAGAAAGGCTGAAGTCAAATTTTTGAATACTTATAAAGATTACTGTAAACAGTATGGTATATGACATGTTACTATCATGCTAATTAATATACTATACTACAAGCAGATATAATGTATGTAATGTAATGTATGTATAATGTAATGTATGTATGTATGTAATGTATGTATAATGTGTGTATGTGCATGCGTGTGTGTGTGTGTGTGTGTGTGTGTGTGTGTGTGTGTGCGCGCGTGCGCACACACGTGGACATGAAATTCCCATCACCCTTGGTGGCACAGGGATAATGACCCTTATCTTTTCATTTGAGAGATGCATTAAACGATGCATTAAATCTCTTCCAGCTTTCACTAGTTTCTAATAAGAAGCTTTTTTATTAGGGCTGAGCACTCAAAGTGAGTGTGAAAGCCTTATTGTTATTCCTATTTTATTTATTTATTACCCTATTTATTTTATATTCACTACGTGCTGATCCTATGTCTTGCCTTCAGTTTATATCCAGTTACTATATTTTAAAATTTATTTAACCTTTATTTATACAGGGGAGGGCCATTGAGAGGCTAACTCTCTTTTTAGAGGTCGCCCTGTTCACATTCACACCTGGAAGCTGCCCATTACAACCACAGACTGACCTGTGGCCACTGAGTACCCCCACTGGAGCAGTTGGGGTTAAGGGCCTTGCTCAAGGGCGCCACAGTGGGGTTAATGAAGGTGGGGCAAACACTGCTATGTTATCTATCCCACCCAGATTGATCTGATCCTGCCGATCCAGGGATCAAACCGGTGACCCTCCCGTCATTGGTTCACACCCCTAACCATTAGGCCACCACTGCCATCACTGCCTCTACTATTGTACTGTATAAGGCTTTGGCTGGAGTAAAAACGAGGCCCTGCTCATTTGTTCCATGCCAAGTGAAATGGCCCTTTGCCCCTCCATCTGCCGGTGGCCAACACCATCTCGCACTCACATTGTTGTTGTTTGGCACAGTCCCCAGACTTTAAACTCAGCTTCTTCAGCTTCTTCACCTTATCCCAGCACTGTGAGTGAACATTTGCATTTGTTCTGTTCCTGAGACTACCTCTACCACCTGGTTCAAAACTGGGGAAATGTTCCATTCTGCAGAACAGTAGGGGATGGTCACACTTATCAAACGTTCCAGACTTTGGGGGTTAACCCTCGGTCAGCATGGAACAGGTACTACAGTGTGAGAGTTCTAAAGGTCAGAGCTTGACATTTTGTGCCTGAAAGTCACTGTGGCTACTAGTTTTCCAGCGTTAGTAGCCCTCAGCGTTCATTGGCCGATGGACACAAGCTAAAGGATCTTTTTTCTCTTGTAAGTTCTTTTCATGTCAATTTTCAACTTTAAAAAAGAAAAAAAATTCAAGTGACTTTATTAGTACATCTCAAAAATTAGAATATTGTGAAAAGCTGTTTTGTATAATTCAAATTTAAAAAAACTTTTCATCTTTTTTACTTTCATCACACATAAAGAGAGCTATTTCAAGCCTTTTTCTTTTAAATTTTGATGATTATGGTCCTAGCTCCTTGAAATAAATTAGTGAAACACTTGGGGTGTGTGTGATTAACACAGTAGATAGGTAAAAGACAATCTCCTTTTACTGTACATGATTGGTTGTACAGTTGAATGACAATAAAGGGTGATTTTATTCCAATTTTTTTCTGGATATTTTGCATTAGTGTTGTAAATTTTTTTCTTTTTTTTTTGCAAATGACCTTTTCCCCCATATTTGCATCTTTTTTTTAATTGTCTATGTTTCTGCTTTCATAAATTTGCTATTTTTTAAGGAAAAGTTTTAACTTTATCCCTGCACATTTACAACACTTTCTCATTAAATATGGAGCTTTTTCTTATAAACTGGTGACTTTACACACTTTTTTAAAATTTGCAACTTTTTAAACTATAAATTTGGTGCTTTTCTTATAAATTTGTGACATGCTTACTGTAAATTTGTCACTTTTGTCAACTTCCATGACTTTTTTTTTATCATAAAATGTTTTATAGTCTTCATCTTTGTCATGATTAATTAAGCTTGACAGCTCACGTGCACGATGCCAAAGCACAGGAAGGAACCACACAGAGGGGCACGTTTGAAAGTTTATTAAATAGCAAAAACACAAGCGCACAGCTGCAGAAACAGTCACTAGCCAGAGGAATCACCCTGTGGAGAGAAGACGAGAGCCGTGAGCAGAGGAATGGAGTAAGGGGAAATGGGCGAGCCAAAATGCCACTTACTTGGGAAATCCAGGGAGAACCGGCAGGGACCCAGCAAGGAATAGACGAACCAGTAGGGTGGGGGGAGATGAGCTGATGATGCCTGACCGGGTGGAACAGGAAGCTGAAGGACGGTGAGATGTGGCAGGAGAGCGCACACAGTCCTAGAGACACACCTGCATAGTGGCAGCAACCTGAAGGAAGAGGAGAAACAAGGTTAGACGACGTGTCAAGACCTGTAATTTATACTTGCTTGCCTAATCACGGGCCCTATACCCAGACGAGCCAGTGTTGATTGCGCGGAGAGATCCTCCTTAAGTACGCTGGCTGATGAGCGGGTGCAGGTGTGTCTTCTGCCTCAAGTGCAGTGATGAGTTGGTGAATGTGAGGCAGAAAGGGAGGGGCGCGCTGCCCATGACAGGGCCCCCCCTTCTAGGAGCGCCTCCTGGCAGTTCAGAGGGCTTCTCAGGGTGAGCACGGTGATAGGCCCGGAGCATCGCCTTGTCCAGCACTCACACTGAGGGGACCCAGGACCATTCCTCCGGGCCGTAGCCCTCCCAGTCCACCAAATACTGCAGGCCCCGACCCCGACCCCGGCCCCGGCCCCGGCCCCGACGGCAAACGCCCAATACACGACGTACAGTGTAGGCAGGGTGGCCGTTGATGATCCAAGGAGGAGGCGGAGGCTTCGGGGGGGGGGGGGGAGGCAGAGAGGACTGACCCAGAGGGGCTTAATGTGGGCGACGTGGAACGTAGGGTTCAACCATAGGGTTGAAGGCAGCTTAAGCTGGACCGACGCGTTGTTTATCACCCGGGAGATGGAAGGAAGCGGGGGGACAGCTTCTTCGACTTCTCTTTCAGAGGGATCTGATTAGCTGCCAGTCAGACCTGCTGTCCGACGATGTATTTGGGAGCCAGAACCCGCTTCCTATCGATGGCAGCCCGGGTGTGTTCTGTGGTGCGAACCAGGGCAGCCCGAGTAGACCTCCAGACACGTCACAGCGACGACCATAGGCCCCTACGGATGGAACCGGGACCTCCCTCTCGGCCATGGGAAGAAGACGCGGCGTGTACCTTATCGACGCCTCGAACAGGGTGAGTCCAGTTGCTAAGGAGACCACAGAGTTCATGGAGTACTCCACCCAGGTCAGATGTGTGCTCCAAGATGACGGGTTGTCGGCTGCTACGCACCGCAAAGCAGCCTCCAAGGACTGATTCGCACGCTCCACCTGCCTGTTGCTCTGTGGACGGTTTCCAGAGGAGAGACTCACTGTAGTTCCCAGGGTCGGGCAAAAGGCCCTCCAGACCTGGGACGTGAATTGTGGACCCCGGTCAGACACAATGTCAATAGGGATGCCGTGGACTCGGATCACGTGGTCGGTGAGGAGGAGCTCCGTCTCCAAGGCCGAGGGGAGCTTCGGGAGGGCCACCAGATGCACCGCCTTGGAGAAGCGATCCACAATGGTGAGAATCACCGTCTTACCACGGGAGTGGGGGAGTCCGGTGACGAAGTCCACGGTGATGTGAAACCACGGATGACCAAGAGTGGGGAGGGGATGGAGGAGACCAGACGGGGGGGGGGGGGGAAATCCGATTTCCCCGGACGCAGGTCTGACAGGCCTTCACATACTCTTGTACGTCCCGCCGCAGTGTGGGCCACCAGAACGCTCGCCAGATGAAGTCCACAGTTCGAGCAATACCGGGATGGCACGTGAAGCGACTGGTGTGACCCCACTGGATGACATCGCTGCGGAGGGAGGCCGGGACACACAGACGGTTCTGGGGGCACCCTACTGGCACAGGGTCCCGGGACTGGGCCTGGCGGACCCTCTGCTCGGTATCCTAAGTAAGGGCTCCAAGGACGCACAAAGGTAGTATGGTGGGGGGGGGGGGTTTGGGGGGGGACGAGGGAGCTACATCCCCGGAATCAAATTGGCGCCAAGTGATAAGTGATAGTAAAATTAAATTGCTGGAAAAATAGCGCCCAGCAAGCCTGCCTGGCGTTCAGCCGGCAGGCCGACTGCAAGTACTCGAGGTTCTTGTGGTCGGTCCATACGACGATGGGGTGGATGGACCCCTCTAACCAGTGCCTCCACTCCTCCAATGCCAGCTTAATGGCAAGCAGCTCTCTGTCCCCCACGTCATAATTCCTCTCGGCCGGCATGAGCCAACAAGAGAAATATGCGCACGAGCAGAGCTTCTGATCGGGGGGCGTGTGCTGCGACAGCACAGCGCCAACCCCCGAATCAGATGCATCCACCTCAAGGACAAACTGGAGCTGCGTGTCGACTTGGGCCAAGATTGGTGTTTCCGTGAACAGGTGCTCTAATTTGACAAACGCCTGTTCTGCTGCCTCGGTCCAACGAAAAGGGACCTAAACGGAGGTCAGCTGCGTCAAGGGCAGTGCCACCCCACTGTAGTTCCTGATGAACCTGTGATAAAAATTTGCGAACCCGAGGAAGTGTTGAAGCTCCTTACGGAAGTGGGGAGTTGGCCAATCCAGCACTGCCCTCACCTTGGCCGGGTCGGCAATCAGTCTCCCTTCAGCCACTATGAAGCCCAAGAAGGTGGTAGATGTTGTGGAGAACTCACACTTCTCAGCCTTGACGTAGAGCTGGTTCTCCAAGAGCCATTGTAAAACGGCCCTGACATGGGCTTTGTGTTCCTCCGGCGAGCGGGAGAAAATAAGAATATCACCCAAGTAGTCAAACATGAATTGGTAAAGCATATCGCGAAGGATGTCGTTTATTAACCGCTGGAAGACGACGGGGGCATTAGTGAACCCGAACGGCATCACTACATATTCGAATTGCCCCTGGTGTGTTTTGAAAGCTGTCTTCCACTCATCGCCCTTGCGAATGCAGACCAGATGGTACCCGTTCCTAAGGTCTAACTTGGTGAAAACCTGTGAGTGCTGAAGGAGCTTGAACGTTGAATTAATCAAAGGCAAAGGGTACTTATCTTTGATGGTAATTGCATCGAGCTCCCGGTAGTCGATGCACGGGCGCAACGAGCCATCCTTCTTCCCGACGAAGAAGAATCCGGCTCCGAGTGGAGCTGAAGATGGCCAAATAAGGCCAGCGTTCAGCGATTCCTTTATGTATTGCTCCGTCGTCTCCCTCTCCGGGCCAGAAATACTATACAACTGACTGGACGGCATCCTCACCCCCGGAATGAGGTCTATAGCACAATCATAAGAGCAATGAGGCGGCAGCGACAATGGTCTTGATTTGCTAAAGACCTCCCGTAAATCGTGATAAGCCCGGGGAACGAGGCTGAGGTCCGGCGGCTCGACCGGGGAGAGGGAAACAGACAGAGATGGGGAACACTCTGCTGAACGCATTTAGTTAGTTAATTCCCTTCCACAGCATGTGGAACACCATTTTGGTGTATGGGGTGGCGCCTATCTCCTTTTCTCTGACCCTAGGCCACACAGCTACAGTAAGTAGTGAAAGCTACAGTGGGGGGTCAGTCCTCTGGTAGCTCTGTGCGTAACTTTCTTTCCCCCGTTCTATTATGCTGAGCACCACGCTAGAAGGTGGAAAGTACCATTTTTATATGGTCTTTGGTATGACTCGGCCGGGATTTGAACCCCTGCCTCTCGGGTGTGGGGCGGATGCTCTACCAACTGAACCACCACTCCGGTGGTGGCTGAACGCATACAATGAGCCAAAGAAAACAGGCTCCAGGAGGAGATGGTGTTTTTGTCCCAATTAATCATTGGGTTATGTCTCCGGAGCCATGGGTAACCAAGAACCACCGGGGAAGATGACACAGGGAGAACCAGGAACGAGAGTTCCTCCCGGTAGTTCCCGGAAAGGAGGATGGAAATCGGCACCGTGCTATAAGTAACCACCGCGACCTCCCAGCCAGATATGGTTGTGATCCTCTGATCACGGGGCAATTTACATGTGGGAATACCCACCTGCTTAATGAACTCAGCAAAAATGAAATTACCCTCTGACCCTGAGTCAACAAGCACCATAGTCCTCCTCTCGACCCCCGGCAATTGCACAAGGGCCGAAAGAGAAAAATTACCTGGGGGAGTAGATTTAGTTCCGCCTGCCAGACCCCCCATGGTTACTGACAGGCTGCGTCTTTTAGCCGCTGGTGGCATTCGTCCAGACTGTGGTTCATTAAACCACGCACACACGCCAACTCTTTGCATTCGCCGGCACTCATTGTCGGTCAAGTACTGGGAAGAGCCAGTGCCGCCAGTCTCAGTAACTACGGCGGATAAACGCTCGGCGTGCGGGCGAGATGAGGACTCACGCTCCTTCGCGCGCTCTCGGTACCGGTTGTCAAAAACAACTGCCTAATCTATGAGACTGTCGAGAGTCTCCAGGACAGGGTGAACAGCCAGATCATCACAGAGTTGAGCATTTAACCCGTGGAGGAATACACTGTGCAAAGCAATATCATTCCCCCCCGAATCGGATGCTACAACCCGGAACTCCACCGAGTACTTGGCCGCTGTCTGAGTGCCCTGGCAGAGCGTCATCAGGTGGCTCATAACGTTGCCCTGACTCTCGGTACGGCCGAACACGCAAGAGAATGCAGCCAAAAATTGATCAAACGTGTACTGACACCCCTCGGGGTTGTCTAAAGTGGACCGTGCCCACTTGAGGGCTCGATCCTTGAGCAACAGAGTAAAGAACTGGATTTTGGCTACATCTCAGGATACTCCTCCCGGACCTGGTCCAGGTACATTTGGACTTGAATAAGAAACCCTTTACATTTCCCCACCTCCCCCGCATACAGGGAAGGCATGGGAATGGAGGTAGTACGGCGCACCGTAGTGCACGGAGCAGGCTGAGGGGGAGGGGCCGGAGGAGGCGCTGTAGACCAAAGCCTCATCATATTTGACACCTGCTGCGTCAGCACAGCGAGCTGGTGCTTGGTTGCTGAAAGGCGATCCATAGCAGACAGCTCCTCTGGTGAGGCACCGGCTGAGCTACCGTCCTGGCTGGCTCGTTCTGTCATGATTAATTAAGCTTGACAGCTCACGTGCACAATGCCAAAGCACAGGAGTAACCACACAGAGGGGCACGTTTGAAAGTTTATTAAATAGCAAAAACAAGCACACAGCTGCAAAAACAGTCGCTCACCAGAGGAATAGCCCTGTGGAGAGAAGACGAGAGCCGTGAGCAGAGGAATGGAGTAAGGGGAAATGGGCGAGCCAAAATGCCACTTACTTGGGAAATCCAGGGAGAACCGGCAGGGACCCAGCGAGGAATAGACGAACCAGTAGGGTGGGGGGAGATGAGCTGATGGTGCCTGACCGGGTGGAGTAGGAAGCTGAAGGACGGTGAGATGTGGCAGGAGAGCGCATGCAGTCCTAGAGACACACCTGCATAGTGGCAGCAACCTGAAGGAAGAGGAGAAACAAGGTTAAACAATGTGTCAAGACCTGTAACTTTATACTTGCTTGCCTAATCACAGGCAGTATACCCAGACGAGCCAGTGTTGATTGCGTGGAGAGAGCCTCCTTAAGTACGCTGGCTGATGAGCGGGTGCAGGTGTGTCTTCTGCCTCAGGTGCAGTGATGAGTTGGTGTATGTGAGGCAGGATGGGAGGGGCACGCTCTCGCTGCCCATGACACAGCTTCAGATGTAATATTCAGACATGAGTGATATAGTAAAATACTGTACGTTTCAAGACTCTTACGGCCAGTGGGTGATTTGGAGAAAATAAAGAAAGGTCCATTCGGTGAAATAGTCAGTATACATTGTTGTCTAATGTGTTCAAAATAATGATGATTTTTTTCAATACCTTTAGATAAACAAATCTGTGTCTCTTATCCATGGGATTACCATACTTTCATACAAAATTGTATAGCGCAACACCAAATTAGGTTACTTATGCGGGAAGTACTTGTTTTACACCTGTTTTATGACCCAAGCATTGCTTCCATCTGTTCAACTGAGATAGCTCCTTCAAATTTAACCAACACACATTTTTATTTTTAACATACCTAAAACCGACTGACCATAATGGCCTCTATATGCCAAGGCTTTATTCAGACATCCAGATTACTGAGCTTGAATCATGTTTCTTTTCCTGTGAGAGGTGGCTGGGGAAAGAGGTGAAGTTTGTGCAGGCTTGGCCTGTGCAGCGAGGGGGGCTTTCTCACACAAGATGGAGGATGAAGGGACAAAGGTGGCATTCACTGGCTCAGGAATGGAAAACATTTTTGCCTGAAAACAGAGAAGCTAAACCTAGCAGAGGCAGTGCAGAGAGTCCATGGGTTAGCCTCAGCCTATTTGGATAATAAGCATACTATGCAGATATGATGACAGGAACTACGTGGAGATTTGTGTATTTGGTAATGGAGATAGTATGTCATCTTCTGCCTGGTTGCAAACTGAGGGAGAGTTTGGATCTTAAGGTTTAGGTATGGTGGGTATCAGGGTCCATAATGCCACTAATGATTTAAGTGGCCTTCTTTATATATAGATTAGATTAGATTAGATTAAATTAGATTAATACTGATAAAGAGAAATGCTGGATTCCAAGTGGGGTTTCAAGAGAATTTTGCCACAGCACAGTGAGGAAGTAAATATGCATTGAAAGATGTTGTGATACTTCTTCCTGACCTTCAATGGCAGCTGGCATCAAAGAAAGGAAGCCGGGGCTCAGACTTCAAACAGAATTAAAAAAAAGTGTGTTTGAAGCACCAGAAAACATGCAGAGAAATCTTCAGAGGAAGGAGTCGGAGAACAGGAGCTGACCTCAGTGGAAGGTCCTGGAGTGAGTCCGCCACCTAGAGGACGAAATTTCAGAGCGTCAGTGTGGGAATTCCACCAGGCAGTGTCGCTGTCTCCCAATAATAAATATTTAAAGACCCTGAAGCAGGCAAACGAAAGTAATTAATTCATGACAGTACAGATTAACTACTAACATAGACAGATTTATAGTTTTGTTGTGGTGCCAACAAGCTGCATAACTAATGAATTTAAAGTGTACTTTACTGATCCTGAAAATAGCCCATTATTGCCTGACATTAAAATAATGAAACCCAACAAAGGTCACATTGCTATTATTGTAGTTATGGACATGATTATGACCCAGACTATCAGCCATCATAGCAAAACAGCAAGTACAAAAAGTAATTGAAACAAATGAAAAAAGTCCACAATAACAGACATGTTTACAAGTTTTGTAAAAACAGCTTATGATAGCAACCAATCTATGGCAAGGAAAAGTGAAAGATAAAGCTTGTAACAACCCCTACACAGCTTTTAAACATATACTCAACTAATCTGACTACTGTTTTGTTTACTTAGTGTCCTGACAGGCGCAGCTCTCAATGACCCACAAAGATGAACAGGGATCAGGCTCATTCAAACCTGCTCTTGCACTGAGCTGAGAGGGCTTTTCCCATTTATATCAACTTTACAAGTTGAAAAATTAAGGAAAGGAAAAACATGGGAAAAACCCATTTTGGAAAAATAAAATATTTTTCTAAAAATCCTTCAATTCTACAGGAGTAATTACTGTAACTGTCAGCTTTGGAGGAAAACACTTTCAGGGGCACATCTGGAAAAGCACATCTCATCAACCTGTCTGAATTTTTGTCCAATAGATCAAATAAAATCTTGGTTAATTCATCACTTACAAGCAAAACAGTTTCTGCAAAAGCAGGGTACCCCAAATGCTATGGGCCCCATCAGCCACTAGGGGCCACACATACTATTGGGCAGGGGAAGCAAAAATACCTTCAACTTTTTTCCCTCATAAATTTGCAGCTTCTTTCTCTTAAACTTGCAACTTTTTTTCTCATTAGTTTGGTACTTTTTTGCTTGTAAAGTTGAAAATTTTTTCCTGTAAATTTCTCTTTCTTCTCCATTGAATCTTTATACAAAAAAGCCATAAAAATCCTTAACAAGAAAGATCCTACATGTCATTGCAGTCACATTTACAAGAAATACAATCTTCTGTCTTTTGAAAATTATAAAACTCTCAAATTTGCTTGTTCAGTTTATAAAATATTAAATGGCTACCCCCCGGAGAATATCTTAAACTGAGAACTGTCACCGGTATAACCACCAGAGCAATCACTAGAGGAGACTATGAGGTCCCCCACAGATGCACCACATTTGCGCAATCTGTGCTATCAGTGAGGGGCACCAGGATCTGGAATAATATACCACCTGCAATCAGAGAACGTACCACACTAAACACTTTTAAGAAGCATTGTAAAAATTGTCTTTTAAACAACCAAAACTGTACCCATAACTAGTGGTTGCTCTGCAGCATATGCATATATATATATATATATATATATATATATATATACAGTGATCCCTCACTTATCACGGTTAATGGGTTCCAGAACCGACCGCGAAAAGTGAAAAACCGCGAAGTAGCGTCACCCCAATGACGTCATCCATAAACAATACGTACGTTCATTCTCTCACTCTCATATGATACGTGTGTGTGTGTGTACGTGTACATACATACGTAGATGTAAACAAAGTGTACATAAATATGTTTTTAGAACTCTTTTATTCTTATAACAAGATACGTAACTCAAGATGAAAATGATTTACTGCACAGGTTAATGAGAGCTTTACTGCTCCTCAGGTGACGCCTCATCGTGAGGTGCTGGAGGCGCAGGATCATCGAGGGCAGCTTCCAATAGAGCTGAAGCTGCAGGAGGCGGCGTAGTGGCTCGACGGGAAGACTATTTCGCACAAAATGGCACAAGAGAACAGCAAAAAGTTCCACGCGGCGAGACTAAGTAACACGAGCGATAAAAAGCAATGAATGCGGTCTTTCTTCCCTTCATGGGTGCTCGGCAGGGAGAGGAGGTGGGTGAGACGTCTCGGCCAATCAGCTTGCGAGATTTCCGAGCCCAGCCAACACGACAACAGCAAACAGAGAGTTGTGCTGCTCTCCGTGTTGACACCTGATGGTCTAATGTAGTCTCCCTGCCTTCTGCTAGCGCCCGCCCATTATTTCTCAATTTTGAATTTTTGATGAATATTTTTGAAAAATCCGCGATGCACTGAGGGCGCGAAAGGTGAAGTGCGAAGTAGCGAGGGATCACTGTATATATATATACTGTATATATATACAGTATATATATATATACAGTATATATATATATATATATATATATACTGTATATATATATATATATATATATATATATATATATATATATATATATATATATAAATATATATGTGTGTGCCTGTGCGTCACACATATATGCCCCGTCTCCTGTTTGTTGCTGGCTGTTGTTGCTGTGAGGTGCTTGGGTGCATGTGTGTGTGTACGCATACACAGCACTTCACGCGTGTCACATTTGAATATTTTGTTTTGTAACACCTTAACTCTGCACTTTGTACAGTTTCATTGCAGTTGTTCTTCTCGTGTATGATTGTTTGTGTGTTTTTGTGACCCACTGGGGGACTACAGACGCAAATCAGCAGTATTGCTAAATCTGGCATACTTACATTTGTATTAATGTTCATTAGCATGTAATGTCCCTTTCAAATAAACATTAAACTAAACTAAACTAAATTTGCAGCTTTTTCTCCTCAATTTGCTTCTTTTTTCTTGTAAATTTGCATATTTTTTCCTCATACATTTTTCACTTTTTTCATAAATTTGTGTCTTTTTTTCTTATAATTTTGTTACTTTTTCTTGAAAATTTGTGATTTTTTTTTCCTCATGAATGTGTTACTTTTTTTCATCGGAAAACTGCAACTTTTCTTTTTGTTAAGTTTTTACTTTTTCATTTGCAACCTTTTTTGCGTAAATTTGCAATGTTGGCATGGATGCTGGTTAAATTTCTATTCTATGCAATGTCCCCCCACATCTCTAGACAGTGATTCAAGTTTATTCATTGAGAGGAGAGAGCTTTCACCTCATTTGAAAGAGTTTGTACTGCTCCACATTCTAAAAACAGGTGCGCCAAAGACAATCTTGCAGAAGGCTCCCAGAAATCTTGAAACGACCATGTTCACAAGAAATGAAGACATTTAGAGATTTTACCTACAAGTTGCCCTTTAAAAATGGGAACTACAGAGAAATCTATCTATCTATCTATCTATCTATCTATCTATCTATCTATCTATCTATCTATCTATCTATCTGAGGAGGAGTCAGGACACCAGCAGCTGGTGGTTGACCCCACCACCGACCGTGTCCCAGCTCCGCCCCACAGTTCCAGCCTGTACTTCATCCAGCCTGTAAGACAGCAGCTGCTGTTACAGCTCCAAGGAGCGTTTGGCTGCAGGTATCTCCTGACATCAGCTGCTGAGGGGAGAGCGCGTTTGAATCGTTTAAAGATTAAAGTCCTGCTTATAACAATGCATTGCCTGAAGAGTTTGAGGACAGCCAACCTGGGAATCCTGCAGCTGTTTAAAAATGCAGGCATCTCTGCCAGAGTTGGAGCTGACAGCAGCCTGACTTTTCCCAGGACTCAGGGACCTGTTCCTTTCCCTTGCTGGGTCACGGGATCACCCCACACCCAGAGAAACTTCCATCACCAGCAGGACCCCGATATAGACCAAGGACATTCCAAGTAGGTCATCATTTAGCCAGTACAGTTCTCACTGATCACTGTTGCTAGCATTAGCCACACATTTGTTTGGCTTTCTAGCAATTCAAGGTAATAACAGCTACCTAACTTGCTCTAAAACCTTTAGAATATTTAGAACTAATTAGAACTTGACTTTAAAGGAAAGTGACATTTTTAGGGAACATTCTTACAATTTTACAAGAGACATGAAGCTGATATCACTCTCAAATGTCTCAAAAATGTGGAACAGCAACCACAGCTATAGGTACCCTACAGGTGGAAACAGCTAGCCCAGCATTGACAATAATAACAACAATAATAATAACTATTTAAAACATGTTATTCTTTTCTTTTTAATGATGTGTTCCCAGAGAGGCTCAGCTGGTTGCTTGGCAACCATAAAGGCCACATCAGCACTTATTCTGAAAGGGAATGCTATTCATTAGTAGAGAAGTATCACTGGTGGTGTTAATTAAGCAATATTACAAGACAGGGAATACGGTATCAATGAGTATAGTGACTGTGGGTGTGATACGCAGAGGGCATTAGAGTTTCACACCTGTAGTTAGTATATTCACAATACCGTAATGACCTTGAGTGTAATATTGCTTTCATACGACAGTTCTAGTAAACACAATTTATTACATGACAGCAATACTGGACAAAATATTATGATTTGTTTGTTTAACCAGTTATTTTGTGCAGCTGAGAAAAATAGTCCCTTCTAAATGTAGCCAGTAACTGTTGCTAAACATCTCAATCAGCATGAAGACATCTATTGTCATTTCACACACATGTAAACAAATTAATTATTGTCAAGTGCAAAAGTCATTGTTTATGAAACATATACCTGTTGAGTCGGTATTGCAGAAGACCTGAGATCAAATTGTAGCCACTGGCTAAGTTTGTTCTTCATTTAAAAAAGATGGCTCGTAGTTAGCTAGTAGTTAGCATGCTTGCAATTTCTTTGGCACACTTTGCTCGCTTTTCTTGACATTTTCAGATGAAACAAAGAGTCCATCACCAATAAGTATTGTGGTTTTGCTGTGTTAGCCTCGTTTTTGCTTTTCTCCAGATTGTCCAGGTCAGCTGATGAAATTTTTTGCACACAGGTAGGATTCCATGGAAATAACCTGGCTTCTTCCCTTCTCCTCCTCCTCTTCTGATGGCCATACATAATTTAACTCAAATGTTATATTCGGAAAAATGTCCATTGTTTTGCTGTATTCCATTAATATTGCCTTAAAGTGCCGACCAGGTGTCGACAGCAAAAAACAGGTTTGTAATTAACGGTTACTAGAACACCTTTGAAGTAGAGAGATACATATCCAGTGAAAGTTGGAGTGCATTTATCGTGGGTTTTAGTAACTCCTGGAATCCCTATTGTCCAATCAAATTGCTCAGTCGGAACTAACTGTTGTATCATGAAAGTTATGTATATTCTTTTTCGACAAAGTCTTAATTACTGTGATTAGTAACAGCAAATTTCTTCTGTTCATTGTCAGTATAGTGGGTTCTATTAAGTTTAAATGAGATGCTCAGTGTTTTTTTTTCTTTTTTTTCTTTTTATTTCAGTTGTTTGTGTTGATTCATGGCTTAGTGTAAAGGTACTAAAAGATACTCAGGTAGATAAGATAAAAGATAAAGGTAAACAATACTCTTGCATAGAGAACCTAAGTCACACCCCCTCTACTTCCATTTATGGGATCTTAGATCGGAAAAAATCTCCATAGAAATGAATGGCAAGAGCAAAATTATCTTTTGATCCTGACTGGATTTTACCAGGAGTTACACATATGACATTTCTCAATTTAAAGATAATTTTCCACATAAATAACAGTGTAGGTTCTTGTCTAACTGTTAAAGTATAAGGTTGTGAAAATATGTAAATTTAAAAAACTACATGTAACTTACATCGTCGTGCCCAGGGGGAAGTAACAGTCCTCTGGATCAGCTCCAGCTCTCAAAATACAAAATAATACATTTGTGTTGTTTTTCTCCTCTTTGGGTCCTTCTCTCATCGGTCAGGAAATAGGAGGTGAGCTTTGACAGGGAAACCGCCATGATTGTGTTTGGTGATGTGAGATGTAGTTGGCTAAGCATTTTCACAAAAACTAAATATTACTCTGTTATTATATGACAGCCGACAACTTTAATTCAGTGGAAAATTATCTTTTAAATTGACAAACATCATGTGTGTAACTCGTGGCAAAATTCGATCTGAATCAAAAGATAATAAATAATAACAAAATAAAAATGGTAATTTCTCCTTTTCCTCGAAACGACGCCATTGTTGTTGCTACAAAAAATGTACGTCAATCTTGCGTTTCTTCACTTTTATATAGCTGGTGAACAAACTGGTGTGTTAGTGCATTTGTGGTACCCATAGGACTGGGGTAGAACTACAAATGACAGTTGTGTGCATGCATCAACAGCTTGGCCTGGTAGACGACAAAAATGAAGTGCACATACAACCACATGCACGCCAGCATCGTCCAAAGTGGACACACATCAGCAGACTAGAGCAGAAGTGTAGCATGAATCCAGCTTTAGGCTCGCTATAGGTGTTTTGAGAGGGGACGCTGTCCCTCTTATTAGCAAAATGATCCAAAAGCATCCCTCTTGTTTACCAGCCATCCCCATTCATCACGTAAAGGTGGTGGTGGTGGTGGTGGGGGGGGGGGGTTTAAACCTTTCTATATCATGTAACATAACTGAATAAATGACTTTGAACCACCAATTCTAAGCAGAAATGCAATAATAATAATAATAATAATAATCTTTCACCTTTTTCATAAACATTTTTGGCTTTTTCCTCATAAATTTGCTAAATTTTTCTTGTGAATTTGAAACTTATTTCCTGTAAATTTGCAACTTACGTCATCATAAATTTGTAAGTTTTTTCTCATAAATTTGCAGTTTTTTCCTGTAAATTTTCAACATTTTTTCTTGTAGATTTACAACCTTTTTCTCAAAAATTTGACTTTTTTCTCATAAATTTAAAGTTTTTCCTCAATTTAAAAAAAACAAACTTTTTCCTCATAAATTTTTTTCTCAAAAATTTGCAGCTTTGTTCCTGTATATTTTCAGCTTTTTCTGGTATATTTGCAGCACTCATCTGGATGTTGGTTAAATTTTTATTCTGTGTAATTAAATTGTAATTTGTGACTTTTAATTTTAAAACTGACATCTTTTATCATATCTTTGCACCTTTGTTCTTGCAAATTTGTACATAATTTACATTTATATGCTTGTACCTTATGTTAAATTGGCGAATACCACCCCCCTCAATCCTCCTTGTTAAAAAATAACAAATCACCTACTGCTCTTATACACTCATTCTGCAATATTAACACAATATAGCACTGTGAATTTTTCAACCAAATAACCTGACAGACTTAAGGCACTTGCCAGTTCTTTGCTGAATTAAATAAACACAAATGTGAACACTAAGCAGATGTATGAATGCTCTCTATATGACTTCTCTCAACTAAAGTCGTGCTCTCATTGGCGCCGTTTGCCTTGTTCCGTGTTGAGGTGACATGGCACTCTCAGCGGGGAAATCAACAGTGGCACTACAGTGAGAGGAGGCCCTAACACACCAGCACTTTACACACACAGCACCTGCAATAACGAAAAGCATTGCATCATTCAGCCGAGAGTTTGTGTGCTCCGTGTTTCATATCAGGCTCCATAATACATGTCTGTGATCAAGGCTAATGGTTGTGTAAAAGTATTTGTGTAACAAAGCACTCGTTTTATTCTGCCTTTATACACCATTTTCACGTTTTTGAGGGTTTTTTTTTTCTTTTTTTTTCTTTTGATAAACAGCTGCAATTTAAAAATTCATGTTTGTATTGTTGAACTCATGGGAGATTTTGGTCTCTGCATGTTCAGGTGAAGTTCGTAGGCAAACTGAGTTCAGTGGCTGAACATTTACTTGTATTTACACTACAAGCCATCTACTGACATACACTTTGACACACCTTGATGGTTTTGGCATTGGAGCACATCCAAAATTAAAGCATATTATGTTTGCATATGTGTGTCGTTTGTTTTACAGAAACAGGTTGATGTCCAGCATGGAGGACTTGCTCTTCTACACTATCACTGATGGCAAAGAGAGCATCCCCCTTTCACAGTTTATCTCAGTGAGTCCACGAAACCTTAATGTTTCCTTTGTTCTGAGTTTGCACACTATGCATGGACACACACTCACTCATGCTCCTCCTCTGTTATGTTTTCCTGGAGCACCTTTGACTTCAGTCAAATCTATGGTGTCCTACAAGTCCAAAGCAGCAATGTAGAGCGTCTGTGGTTGACTATGGTGTTCAGTTTAAGAGGTGTTTACTGACTTTCTTATGCAACAGGACTAAATAAAGGAGCTGTACTGAGAGCTAAAGTAATTACATGTGGAGAGGAACATTAAGGTTATACACAGAAGTTTAATTATTTTTAGCGCTTAAGACTTAATTACAATATTATATCAACAATTTCATAATTCAAACTGACTTTAATCTAACCTTTTAGCTTACAAAACTGAGCATTTTAGGCTCAGTTTGAGGTTTTAAGTATATGAAACTGTAGGTTTACTCACCACCTATAAAGACACTTTACAAGTCAGTGAAATATCTGTAGACTTCTGACGCAGTTCAAGTGTTTCCAGAATCTGCACCATCAGGAGATGAACACAGAAGCTAATGAGCACAGTCATGCTAAATGTAGCGTGACTTTTTAGGCAGCCACATATAAAAAGGCAAACATGGTGTCTATGGCAACTCTGTCATGTTAAAACACATGGGTGACTTCTTGTCACACTACAGATGACTAGATGTGTTTATGGGAGCAACAGGGGCATGAAACCTACACTAAAAGAGCTACTCGGTATTGTTTCAGTCACGCATTCACACCGAAAGACTTGTAAGTCTTGCTGCAAGAGTTTTCCTAATTTTAAAAATCAGAGATGTGATCATTTATCCTTCATTAACTTAGTTAGTTTAAGCTTATTTTGAACATGTGAAAAACAATGAAGGAAAAAGAAAACAAAGCAGGTGGGCGTTCCACCACAGACAGACACAACAAAATACACAAGAAAAAAACAATATCAGCACATGTAATGTTTCCATTTCATGTTCAAAAAGGAGTGGGAGGAAGTCATAGACTTATTTATTCCCACCCCTTTCCCCATCATGGCATAAATTATCTATTTTTATATTTAGCTTCCTGCTTAATATCCACATTTAAAAAATATAACTCAAGTACACGCACACGCACACACACACACACACACACACACACACACACACACACACACACACACACACACACAAGTGGTGTGAAAAAGTGTTTGCCCCCTTCCTAATTTCTCATTTTTTTGTATGTTTGCCACACTTAAATGTTTCAGATCATCAAACAAATTTAAATATTAGACAAAGATAACACAAGTAAACACAAAATGCAGTTTTTAAATGAAGGTGTTTATTATTAAGGGGAAAAAAAATCCAAACCTACATGGCCCTGTGTGAAAAAGTGATTGCCCCTTAAACCTAATAACTGGTTGGGCCACCCTTAGTAGCAACAACTACAAGCAAGCGTTTGCGATAACTTGCAATGAGTGTTTTACAGCTCTGTAGAGGAATTTTGGCCCACTCATCTTTGCAGAATTGTTGTAATTCAGCCACATTGGAGGGTTTTCGAGCATGAACCGCATTTTTGAGGTCATGCCACAGCAACTCAATCGGATTCAGGTCAGGACTTTGACGTAGCCACTCCAAAGTCTTCATTTTGTTTTTCTTAAGCCATTCAGAGGTGGACTTGCTGGTGTGTTTTGGATCATTGTCCTGCTGCAGAACCCAAGTGTGCTTCAGCTTGAGGTCACCAACAGATGGCCGGACATTGTCCTTCAGTATTTTTTGGTAGACAGCAGAATTCATGGGTCTATTTACCACAGCATGTCTTCCAAGCCCTTAAGCAGCAAAACAGCAAAACCTTTGTCTCCTCTCTGCTTGACGGATGCTTATGTACAGGGCTTCCTGTGGTAATGTATCATCACTTCCTGTGTTGCTGGCTGTCGGTGTGGTTTGCTCTGTGCTTAGCTCTCCTCACTCTCCTGAGGATTAAATTGTAAATTTAACAATTTCAACTAAATTGCCTTTAATTGTATAGACAGCTATAGACAGCTTGCTATAAGCTATAGACAGCTTGCTCCTTCTGTAATTGATAACATGGTGGATAGTGTTTCAGCTTCTCTGCATCAGACTCTAGACTTGGTGGCCCCCTTAAAAAAGAAAAAGTCTAATCAGAGATTTCTAACTCCTTGGTTCAACACAGAAACTCGTAGCTTAAAACAGAAGACTCGTCAATTAGAAAGAAAATGGCGCTCCACTAATTTAGATGAAATCTATTTAGCTTGGAGAAATCATCTTTTAATTTATAAAAAATCTCTGAGAAAAGCTAGAACGAGTTATTACTCTGCATTAATAGAAGAGAACAAGAATAATTCCAGGTTTCTTTTCAGTACTGTAGCCAGGTTGACAAAGAGTCAGGACTCTGTTAATCCTAGCATTCCCTTAGAGCTTACTAGTCAGGACTTTATGAACTTTTTCAATAATAAAATTTCATCCATCAGAGATAAAATCAATCAGATTCTTCCCACAGTTAACTTAAATACTGTAACTACTACAACTCCTTCTATTGAGCTCTGTCTTGATGAGTTTACTCCAATCGACCTTTGTGAGTTAGACAAAATAGTTTCCTCATCCAAACCTTCAACTTGTCTTTTAGACCCTATTCCTACCAGGTTATTTAAAGAAGTCTTCCCACTTATTGGTAGCCTTATTCTTCATATAATCAATTCTTCATTAACTTTAGGCCATGTACCGCAGGCTTTTAAAACGGCTGTAATTAAACCCTTACTCAAAAAGCCAACGCTAGATCCAGGAGCTTTAGCTAACTATAGACCAATCTCTAATCTCCCTTTCATTTCAAAAATCTTAGAAAGAGTTGTTGCTACGCAATTATTTGACCACCTGCAGGGAAATGGTTTACTTGAAGAGTTTCAGTCTGGGTTTAGAATCCATCATAGTACTGAAACAGCCTTGGCGAAGGTCACTAACGACCTCCCCATTGCATCTGATAATGGACTAGTTTCTGTACTTGTCCTTTTAGACCTTAGTGCAGCTTTTGATACTATCGATCATAATATTCTACTTGATAGATTAGAACACTATGTTGGACTTAATGGAACTTCGTTGCAGTGGTTTAGATCTTATTTATCTGATAGGTTCCAGTTTGTTCATGTAAATAATGAGTTTTCTTTCAACTCAAAGCTCAGTCATGGAGTTCCACAGGGATCTGTGCTAGGCCCTACTCTTTTTAGTTTATATATGCTTCCGTTAGGCAACATTGTTAGAAAGCACTGTATACATTTTCATTGTTATGCTGATGACACACAGTTATACCTGTCAATGAAGCCAGATGATAGTAATCAATTAGCCAAGTTAGAAGCCTGTCTTAAAGAAATCAAAGCTTGGATGACTTGTAATTTTCTGCTATTAAATTCAGATAAGACTGAAGTCATTCTTGTTGGTCCAAAAAACCTTAGAAATTCCTTTCCAAATCAAACTTTCAGTTTGGATGCGATTACTCTTTCTCTTAATAGTTCTGTGAGGAACCTTGGAGTTATTTTTGATCAGGATTTGTCCTTCAATTCACATATTAAATTTGTTTCTAAGACTGCCTTCTATCATTTGCGTAATATTGCCAAGATTAGGAGCATCTTGTCTCAGAGTGATGCTGAGAAACTGATCCACGCTTTTGTTAGCTCGAGATTAGATTATTGTAATTCTTTATTATCAGGCTGTCCTAAAACATCTTTAAAAAGTCTTCAGCTGATCCAAAATGCTGCAGCAAGAGTTTTAACAGGTACTTGAAAGAGAGATCATATCTCTCCGGTTCTGGCCTCCCTTCATTGGCTTCCCATAGAGTTTAGAATTAAGTTTAAAATCCTTCTTCTTACTTACAAAGCTCTAAACAATCAGGCTCCTTTTTATTTAAAAGATCTGATACTACCGTATTATCCTAACAGAGCACTACGCTCCCAAAATGCAGGATTACTTGTAATACCTAGAATCTCCAAAAGTACAATGGGAGGCAGAGCCTTCAGTTATCAAGCTCCTCTCCTGTGGAATCAGCTGCCAATCTGGATTCGGGAGTCAGACTCGATCTCTGTTTTTAAGAATAGGGCTAGAACAGGGGTGGGCAATCATGTGCCATGGAGGGCCATTCTACTGCAGGTTTTCTGTTCCACCCAGTCTCTTCAGCAGGTGTTTTCAATGATTAGCAATCCTTGAAGCTGGTCAGAGCACACACCTGCTGAAGAGACTGGGTGGAACAAAAAACCTGCAGTGGAATGGCCCTCACTGCCCACCCCTGGGCTAGAACCTACCTTTTTGATATAGCCTACAATTAGGGAGGGATCATGTGTTTCTGAACCCTCCCTTAGTTATGCTGCTAATAGGTTTAGTCAGCCGGGGGACCTCCAGTAATGCACTGGGCCTCACTCCTTTTCTCACTCTCAATGAAATATTTTTTTTTGCTGGTCATTAACATTTGTTTGTTCTCTCCCATAGATTGAGTCCCCATCGTGCTGTTTGCTCTCTACATGTCTGTTCTTTTCTTCTTCTCTATCCCCTCACTCCCCAGCCAGTCGCAGCAGATGACTGCCCCTCCCTGAGCCTGGTTCTGCTGGAGGTTTCTTCCTGTTAAAAGGGAGTTTTTCCTCTCCACCGTTGCCAAGTGCTTGCTCACAGGGGATCGCCTGATTGCTGGGATCTTTCTGCAACTGTGGGGGTTCCCCCTACAGTTGATAGTGCTATGAGATGACTGTTGTTGTGAAATGGCGCTATATAAATAAAGTTGAATTGAATTGTATTTTAATCGCTTTTTCCCCATCTACCGTCACCTCTCACTTCTGTTTAACAAGCCTCTTGCACCTGTGTGCACACTCAGTGTCATGTAATCACTCTCTTTAGCCTTCTGTTCACCTTTCATCAGTGTGTTAGCTTCAGGTTAGCCACTAGCTATGGCTACTAGCTCTCCTTCCCCTTCTCCTCTGGTGTGCTCTCTGTGTCAGATGTTTAGCTACACCTCTGTCTCTTTTAGTGTTGATGGTAAATGTAATAAATGTTGTCTTTTTGAAGCACTCGAGGCGAGGTTGTGTGATTTGGTATCCCGGCTCTGCTGCACTGAAGCACCGTCAGCGGCAGTTAATAATGATGGACTGCCCTTAGCTGCAGCGGAGCACCCTAGCATAGGGCCTGTTAGCCGTCTACTGGCTTCCACCTCTACTGAGCAGCCAGGAGAGAATGGGTGGGTGATGGTGAGAAGGAAGCATAGTCGCAAGCCCTGGTTCACCACCAACTTGTTCATGTTTCTAATCGCTTTTCCCCGCTCAGCGACACACCCACCGAGGAAAAATCTCTTATCATTGGTGACTCTATAGTCAAAAACGTGAACCTAAAGACTCCAGCGACCATAGTCAAATGCATTCCCAGGGGCAGAGCAAGCGACATTGAGTCAAATTTGAAAATGCTGGATGAAAGTAACTGTAAATATTCCACAACTGTTATCCACGCTGGCATGAACGACATCTGACTCCGGCAGTCGGAAGTTACAAAACTTAGTGTGGAATCGGTGTGCAACTTTGCCAAAACGATGTCTGCCTCTGTAGTATTCTCTGGGCCCCTCCCCAATCTGACCAATGATGACATGTTTAGCTGCATGTCATCCTTCAACCACTGGCTGTCTGTGTGGTGTCCTGCAAATGATGTGGGCTACATAGACAATTGGAACTCATTTTGGGGAAAACCTGGTCTTATTAGACAAGACGGCATCCATCCCACTTTGGATGGTGCGTCTCTTTTATCGAACAATCTGGCATCATTTTGATCCAAATTTCCAAAACCTTGACAACTCAGAGTTGGGACCAGGAAGCAGAGTTGCAGTCTTACACGCCTCTCTGCAGCTCCTCGTTATCCACCACCCCTCAACTTAGCCCCTGTCTTCCGCGTCAGAGAATCATTGTCTGCTCCCTCCAAAGTAAATAAAAATATATAAGCATCCTAAAGTGATTAAACAAAAAGTTGGTAAAACTCAAATTAAACATGAAGCCTCTAAATTTAATGACTTGGCCTCTGTTCCTCCTCATAATTTAAAAATTAAATGCGGTTTATTAAATATTAGGTCTCTAACTCCCAAGTCTCTGCTAGTCCACGATCTGCTAATTGATCATCAGATTGATTTATTATCCCTTACAGAGACTTGGTTAGGGCAAGAGGATTATGTTGGTTTAAATGAATCAACTCCCTCTAGTTATTTAAACTGTCAACATCCCAGAAGTTCTGGTCGTGAAGGAGGAATAGCAGTATTGGGCATGTTAGCAATTTTAGGTTAAACCCAATTTTATTTGCCATAGTTTATCATCCTCCCTCAGCCTACTCGGAGTTTTTATCCGAATTTGCTGAATTCTTAGCAGATTTATTGCTGAAATCAGATAGAATAATTATAGTAGGGGACTTTAATATACATGTAGATGTAGATAGGGATTGCCTTAATATGGCATTTAATTCAATATTAGACTCGATGGGTTTTTTTCAGAAAGTAGGAAATTCTACCCATTATCTCCACCACACATTGGACCTTGTTTTGACATATGTCATAGAAATAGAAGATCTGGTAGTGTCTCCTCATAACCCTGTACTGTCAGACATTGTTTGTTAACCTTTGATTTTACTATTTCTCACTAATTGGCTCCTAAAGAAAAAATATTACTACAGTAGATGCCTCTCAGATGATGCTGTTACCAAATTTATGCAGATTGTTTCCTCTATGCCATGTGTCAACACAATGGAGATAAGCTATGGAGAGCTTGCCCCTTCTGTAATTGATAGCATGGTAGATAGTGTTACAGCTTCTCTGCATCAGCCTCTAGACATGCTGGCCCCTTTAAAAAAGAAAAAGTCTAATCAGAGATTTCTGACTCCTTGGTTCAACACAGAAACTTGTAGCTTAAAACAGAAGACTCGTCAATTAGAAAGAAAATAGCGCTTCACTAAATTAGATCAAATCTATTTAGTTTGGAGAAATCATATTCTAATTTATATATAAAAAAAATCTCTTATGAAAGCTAGAACAAGTTATTATTCCGCATTAACAAAAGAGAACAAGAATAATCCCAGGTTTCTTTTCAGCACTGTAGCCAGGCTGACAAAGAGTCAGGACTCTGTCAATCCTAGCATTCCCTTAGAGCTTACTAGTCAGGACTTTATGAACTTTTTCAATAATAAAATTTCATCTATCAGAGATAAAATCAGTCAGATTGTTCCCACCGTTAACTTAGATACATTAGCTACTACAACTCCTTTAATTGATATCTGTTTGGATGAGTTTACGCCAATTGACCTTTTTGAGTTAGATAAAATAATTTCCTCATCCAAACCTTCAACTTGTCTTTTAGACCCTATTCCTATCAGGTTATTTAAAGAAGTCTTCCCATTTATTGGTAGCTCTATTCTTCAAATAATCAATTCTTCATTAACATTAGGTCATGTATCGCAGGCTGTAAAAACTGCTGTAATTAAACCCTTATTCAAAAAGCCAATGCTGGATCCAGGAGTTTTAGCTAACTATAGACCAATCTCTAATCTGCCTTTCATTTCAAAAATCTTAGAAAGAGTTGTTGCTACGCAATTATTTGACCACTTGCAGGGAAATGGTTTATTTGAAGAGTTTCAATCTGGGTTTAGAATCCATCATAGTACTGAAACAGCTTTAGTGATGGTCACTAATGACCTCCTTATCGCAACTGATAATGGACTTGTTTCTGTACTTGTCCTTTTAGACCTTAGTGCAGCTTTTGATACTGTTGATCATAATATTCTACTTGATAGATTAGAGCATCATGTTGGACTTAATAGAACTTCGTTGCAGTGGTTTAGATCTTATTTATCTGATAGGTTCCAGTTTGTTCATGTCAATAATGAGTTTTCTTCCAACTCAAAGCTCAGTCACAGAGTTCCACAGGGTTCTGTGCTAGGCTCTACTCTTTTTAGTTTTTATATGCTTCCGCTAGGCAACATTATTAGAAAGCACTGTATACATTTTCATTGTTGTTCAGATGGCACACAATTATACCTGTCAATGAAGCCAGATGATAGTAAACAATTAGCCAAGTTAGAGACCTGTTTTAAGGAAATCAAAGCTTGGATGACTTGTAATTTCCTGCGATTAAATTTAGATAAGACTGAAGTCATTCTAGTTCGTCCAAAAAACCCTTAGAAATACTTTTCCAAATCATGCTCTTAGTTTGGATGCGGTTACACTTTCTCTTAATAGTTCTGTGAGGAACCTTGGAGTTATTTTTGACCAAGATCTGTTTTTTATATTCACATGTTAAACTTGTTTCTAAGACTGCCTTCTATCATGTGCGTAATATTGCCAAGATTAGGAGCATCTTGTCTCAGAGTGATGCTGAGAAACTAATCCACACTTTTGTTAGCTCGAGATTAGATTATTGTAATTCTTTATTATCAGGTTGTCCTAAAATGTCTTTAAAAAGTCTTCAGCCGATCCAAAATGCTGCAGCAAGCGTTTTAACAGGTACTAGAAAGAGAGATCATATCTCTCCGGTTCTGGCATCCCTTCACTGGCTTCCCATAGAGTTTAGAATTAAGTTTAAAATCCTTCTAACTTACAAAGCTCTAAATAATCAGGCCCCTTTTTATTTAAAAGCTCTGATTCTACCCTATTATCCTAACAGAGCACTACGCTTCCATAATGCTGGATTACTTGTAATACCTAGAATCTCCAAAAGTACAATGGGAGGCAGAGCCTTCAGTTATCAAGTTCCTCTCCTGTGGAACCAGCTGCCAATCTGGATTCGGGAGTCAGACTCGATCTCTGTTTTTAAGAACAGAGTTAAAACCTCTCTTTTTGATATAGCCTATAATTAGGGAGGGATCATGTGCCCCTGAACCCTCCCTTAGTTATGCTGCTAATAGGTTTAGACAGCTGGGGGACCTCCAACAATGCACTGGGCTTCACTCCTTTCTTCATTCTCAATGAAATATTTTTGCTGGTCATTAATATCTGTTTGTTCACTCCCATAGATTGAGTCCCTGTCATGCTGTTTGCTTTTGACATGTCTGTTCTTTTCTTCTTCTTCTCTATCCCCTCACCCCCCAGCCAGTCGCAGCAGATGACTGCCCCTCCCTGAGCCTGGTTCTGCTGGAGTAGGTTTCTTCTTGTTAAAAAGAAGTTTTTCCACTCCACCGTCGCCAAGTGCTTGTTCACACGGGATTGTCTGATTGCTGGGATCTTTCTGAAATTGTGGGGGTTTCCCTACAGTTGAAAGTGCTATGAGATGACTGTTGTTGTGAAATGGCTCAAAATAAATAAAGTTGAATTGAACTGAATTGAATTGAACAGCCCGACCATCACACTACCATCACCATATTTTACTGTTGGTATGATTTTCCTTTTCTGAAATGCTGTGTTACTTTTACGCCAGATGTAATGGGTCACACACCTTCTAAAAAGTTCAACTTTTGTCTCGTCAGTCAACAGAGTATTTTCCCAAAAGTCTTGGGGATCATCAAGATGTTTCCTGGTAAAACTGATATGAGTCTTTATGTTCCTTTTGCTCAGCAGTAGTTTTCGTCTTGGAACTCTGCCATGCAGGCCATTTTTGTCCAGTCTCTTTCTTATGGAGGAGTCATGATCAATGACCATAACTGAGGCAAGTGAGGCCTGCTGTTCTTTGGATGTTGTTGTGGGGTCTTTTGTGACCTCTTGGATGAGTCGTCACTGCGCTCTTGGGGTAATTTTGGTTGGCCAGCCACTCCTGGGAAGGTTCACCACTGTTCCATGTTTTCACCATTTGTGGATAATGGCTCTTACTGTGGTTTGCTGGAGTCCCAAAGCTTTAGAAATGGCTTTTTAACCTTTTCCAGACTGATATATCTCAATTACTTTGTTTCTCATTTGTTCCTAAATTTCTTTGGATTGTAGCATGATGTCTAGCTTTTGAGGATCTTTTGATCTACTTCACTTTGTCAGGCAGGTCCTATTTAAGTGATTTCTTGATTGAGAACAGGTGTGGCAGTAATCAGGTCTGGGTGTGGCTAGAGAAATTGAACTCAGCTTTCC
The DNA here is from genome assembly GCA_020510985.1 of Pholidichthys leucotaenia. Taxonomy (NCBI): domain Eukaryota; kingdom Metazoa; phylum Chordata; class Actinopteri; order Cichliformes; family Pholidichthyidae; genus Pholidichthys; species Pholidichthys leucotaenia. The sequence continues at coordinate 290,886,864 of CM035843.1, forward strand.
AAAGATGTGATAAACTACAGTTAATTTATGTTTTAATGGGTGCAGTCACTTTTTCACACAGGGCCATGTAGGTTCGGATTTTTTTTCCCCTTAATAATAAACACCTTCATTTAAAAACTGCATTTTGTGTTTACTTGTGCTATCTTTGTCTAATTTTTAAATTTGTTTGATGATCTGAAACATTTAAGTGTGACATACATACAAAAAATTGAACTCAGGAAGGGGGCAAACACTTTTTCATACCACTGTGTGTGTGTGTGTGTGTGTGTGTGTGTGTACAGTCGTGAAAAAATTAGGACACCCTGTATCAGCCTTTTTTTTTAAAAACTTATTTGGACATATGGATATTTAATATCAGTGTTTAAAATCCTGGGAGATTCATGTTAGACAATTAAACAATTAAAAAGGAATTAAAAGACTTTTTTCAAACTTTCTGTAAAATGTCATTCTAAACAAATAGTGAGGAATAAATTAGGACAACCCCCCATCTTTTTAGGACCCCCCCCCACCCACATTCATTCCCACTTAAAAGGGCTAAAGCAAATGTAAAAAATGCAAATAAAAACAAAAACAAGGTTAGACATAGATATGTGAACATTTCTTAATAAAGAACTGAATATTTAATGGGGTGTCCTAATTTTTTCACATGACTATATATATATATATATACAGTATATATATATATATATATATATATGTGTGTGTGTGTGTGATACATATCATATGATAAACATATCATATGTATACACATACACAGTACATACATATGATAAGTATATACTATGTAGGCATATGAACATACAAAAGGCACCATGGAAAATAATGACAAGTACCAATACCAATCAATTAAGAGCTGGTGGTCTTTAGACACAGTGTTCACTTTTATACTTTAGATAAATCATTTCTTTATATTTTATTTTAAATTGTTTTATAGTTTTACATTCTTTTAAATCCACATTGAAACTATTCCACAGTTTAATTCCACAAATTGATACACAAAAACGTCTTTTTTTCTTGTATGCATGTACAAAGATTTGAAGTTTTGGATCTCCCTTAAGTTACAGTATATCCCACTTCCCTCCCAATGAATAGTTTCTGAATATTATTTGGTAACAAACTATTTTTTGCTTTAAATATCAATAGAGCAAATTCAAATGCCACTAGATCCATTAATTTTAGCAATTTTGATTCTAAGAACAGTGAGTTTGTCTGATCTCGATATCCAGCCTTATGAATGTGACGTATGGCTCTCTTTTGGAGTATGATTAATGATTGTAACCAGGTTTTATAATTACTGCCCCAAACTTCTGCACAGTATGTTAGATATGGAAGCACTAGGGAACAGTATGAAATGTGGAGTGCTCTGTGATCCAAAACCTGTTTTGCTCTTTTTAACACTGCGATACTCTCAGACACCTTTTTTGTATGTGGTTAATGTGTGGTTTCCAGCTCATTTGTTCATCCATTATCACCCCAAGAATTCTGACTTCTTTCGCTCTTTCAATATCCAAGCCATCCAAACAAACTTTTATTTGCATGTCACCACTCCCATTGCCAAAATACATCATTTTTGTCTTACTCATGTTTAATGATAATTTGTTAACAGTAAACCATAAGTTTAATTTGCTCCATTCTGTTGTGACATCAAGCATAAGTTTTTTGTAAATCAGTACCAAAGCAAAACAGATTTGTGTCATCAGCAAATAAAACTGGTGTTAATACTTTTGATACTTTGCATACAGTGCACCCAGAAAGTATTCACAGCACTTCACTTTTTCCACATTTTATGTTACAGCCTTACTACCGCTGCCAAGAGGAGGAGGTAATGTTTTTAGTGCGTTGGTTGGTTTGTTGATTTGTCTGTCTGTTAGCAACATAACTCAAAAAGTTCTGAATGGATTTTGATGAAATTTTCAGGAAAGGTGTGTAATGGCACGGGGAACAGATGATTAGATTTTGGTGTTGATCTGGATCACGATGCGCATGCAGGAATTTTTTTTGGAGAAAACAATAATAATATGGAGCTTCCCCTTTAAGTGTCCTTTACGTTTCCGCTGAGTTACATTCACCTCCACACCCATACACAGTTGTGACGGTTGACATTATTTCATCTGAAGACGCCAACAAAAAGCAAGCAAACTGCGGCTTATGAACGGATTTGATGACATTTTCAGGAAAGGTGTGTAATGGCACAAGGAACATGTTATGTATGGAATAAGCGAGACGTGAGTCAGGTTGTGCCGAGTGATGAACTGAACTTTATTACAGACACGGGTGAATATATACAGCAGCTGCAGCCCACCTGACGTCATCCCCCCAGACGGCTACGGCAAGCCCCAAGGGCCAAACTCACGTACCACATCCCCTTCCCCCCTTAGAAAAGTCCAAAAGCACACAATTGAAACTCTCCCCAATTTTGGTACCCAAATCACGCACTAAGATAATGAAAACAATGCACTAAATGGCCTAACACATTCACACAAAATAACTCTAAATAGGGCTGACGGGTGGACTACCATGCAGCCCGCACGGCGGAGTGGATTATTCTGCCACCCATAACTTAAAAAGAGTCTTTATTAAAACTAAAAATCACAGCCGTGCACCTAATTAAAAGCAAAATACACAAAATAATCCCATATCACCACATAACCATATACCATAACATACAAACTATTAACACAGTGCTACTGCACAGTAATTTGGTTGAAAAAAACTGGAACTTGTATGGGGGGGTCCAGGGCAGCCCCTCAGCAGGTGCGCCCCTGGAGACCGCAGACCCCCAGAGCAATGACCGATCTTCTGGATGGTGGAGCCTGGATTCCACACCACCATCACCGACTCCCGTCCAGCCTCACCACCCAGAGTGTCTTCCCGGACATGCCGAAGCTGATTGGCGTGCTTTGACGAGCTGCGCCCAGCTTGGCCACGATCCTCAGTGGCACCCGCTGCGTCGCTATCCCGGTTTCCCGCCGGTGCAAACCCAGTCTATAACACGAAGTGGTGCCTTACTTGTTTTCCTGCACTGTCGTTACGCTCCCGGTGGATCTGCATGCTTGTTCCGCTCAGGACCTCTGCTGTGCTGTGGCGGTTCTGTTGTCACCATGTTTGCTGCGGACCCTTCACCCGCTGTCTCCGTCTTCAACTGCAGCTCGTCTCGGGTACAAAAGCAGTCCGGTACCTCCTCTCTGTCGTCTGAGGTGCTCCGCTGTGCTGTCTCTATGCCCAGCTGTCGCTGCTGTGTTTCGGGGCTCTCAGCGTGCTAGCGCTCCCTCTCCCGTGGCTCCAACTCTGGCTGCGGGGAAAACGGAGCCGAGTCAGGTTGCTGCTCTCCGTCTGTGCTGTGGTCACTGTTAGTGCTGTGCTCTTCGGCTGGCTTGTCGTTCGCGATGGACACGGGCCCCCTCTCTTGTTGCTCTGATTCCACCGTGTTGTCTAGCTTGTAGCCTGTAGCGTCTAGCTTCTGTTTGGCACCCAATTAGCCCCGTGGCTAACTTCTCCGTTGCTACTAGCTGGGCCATTAGATTCCCCAAGCTAGCTAGCGTAGTGTCTTTTGGAGCCAATAGCCTTTCAACCCACAGCTTCGTACTCCATGTGTGTTCAGCAAAGTAGCTAGCAAGCAGCCCACCAGCATCTGCATATGGCTCCGTCTCCCCTAATGTGTGGAAAATTCTCTGATCTTCTACGCCGAGTTTGCAAACCAGAAGTGCTCGCTTCCTTACTCCATCGAGTCCACCCAGGCCCAACGCTGCAATGTACGCCTCAAACGCAGTCAGCCAGCGAGGCCACAGAATCGCTGGTTCTCCTGGATGCTCCAAAAACGACCATAGAGGTGCTCCGCACGCCTCCATGAGTTAATCCTCGATCGTCAAATGTTATGTATGGAATAAGCGAGACATGAGTCAGGTTGTGCCGAGCAATGAACTGAACTTTATTACAGACACGGGTGAATATATACAGCAGCCGTAGCCCGCCTGACGTCATCCCCCCAGACAGCTACGGCAAGCCTCAAGGGCCAAACTCACATACCACAGAACACAGTACTGGCAGACAAGCTAAGGCTGTCTTGTGAGGCACGTTACCCACACAGTAAGTAAACACAGAGCACTGAGCAATGTTTAATTTTCCGCCAAGAGGAGGAGATAATGTTTTTGCCTCGTGTCGTGCCAGAAAGTACACTTTAATTGTCCATTGTTGACGCATAGAATATGTATTTATACAGCATCTATATGTATATATCCAGTAAATCTATGTATTTTTCCGTGTAACCTTGTGACTGCATTATTACCTCCGCCAAGAGGAGGAGGTAATGTTTTCGCCGGCGTTGGTTGGTTGGTTGGCTGGTTTGTTGGTTGGTTGGTTTGTCTGTCTGTTAGCAACATTACTCAAAAAGTTAAGAATGGATTTTGATGAAATTTTCAGGAAAGGTGCATAATGGCACGGGGAACAGATGATTAGATTTTGGTGATGATCTGAGAGTGCACACCTCCATCAAGGGCTTTGTTTGTATTTGTGCAGCAGGATTACACAAAAACTACTGGATGGATTTGGGTGAAATTTTCACCAGAGGTGGTCCTTGGGCTAGAGAGGAAGCCATTACATTTTGGTGATGATCCGAGAATGCATACCTCTGCCAAGGCTCTTATCTTCTCACAGAGTGTTAGCAACAATAGTCCTAAACTAATGGACAGACTTTGATGCAATTTTCACCAGTAGTGGCTCTAGGCCTACACACAAACCCATTACATTTTGGAGGTGATCCATGAGGGACGAAAGGAGCTTTGGTGGAGGTATGCGCTCTCTGAGTTCTTTTCTACTTTTAATTGCTTTTAATCCTACATCAAATTTGTTTCCGGTTCAAAATGCATCATAAGTGTTAAATATATCTTATTATTCCTAACTCAGTACTGTTTACCTGTTGAAATATATATTTTATGGCTAATATAACCCCATAACTACAATATGGCACCTGGTGATCAGTTTTTGGGAGCTGATCACTTTTTGTTATGACACTGGCATTGCTTTGTCTATGTGTCTCTTAGCAACATTACTCCAAAATTTATGAACGGATTTTGATGAAATTTTCAGGAAAGGTGTGTAATGGCATGGGGAACAGATGATTACATTTTTGTGGTGATCCGGATCACCACCTGGATCCAGGAATTTTTACCTGGATCCAGGAATTTTTAGGAAAAATCAGTATCAGCTTGGTTAAATTTTACTTTTCCTGGTACACCAGAATTTCTGTAGCTAAGTTACCTAATACTATTTATTTGTATTTTAATAAATCTTATAGAAGAAAACTTGAATTAGTATTTTTCATCAATATCAAGTGCAGAAATGTTGCATTTAGAAATCTGCTGCATTTCTAACAATGTCATTTGGGGGAAATGAGCTACTTGCTGGAGGTCTGCGCTCTCTGAGTGCTTTTCTAGTTGTTTTTGCTGCCGTTTCTCTGTCTGTTAGCAGGATCATGCAAAAACTCATAGATGGATTTGGATGATATTTTCACCAGAGGTGGCCCTTGGCCCAAAGATGAACTCATTACATGTTGGAGGTGAGCCGTGAATGCATACCTCCACCAAGGCCCTATCTCGCAATGGACGGACAAAGGGACGGAGAGGAGGACAAAGGGAGGGAGGGAGCCTTGGCAGAGGTATGCACGCTCTGAGTGCCCTCTAGTTCCAATATAGATTAAATTCATTTTTTTCCTAAAAATTCTACACACAGCACCCTGTAATGATAACATGAAAAAAGTTTTTTTGGGAGATTTTTGCAAATTTTATTAGAAATAAAAAAAACTAAGAAATCACATGTACATAAGTATTCACAGCCTTTGCTCAATACTTTGTTGAAGCACCTTTGGCAGCAATTACAGCTTCAAGTCTCTTTGAATATGATGCCACAAGCTTGGCACACCTATCTTTGGGCAGTTTTGCCCATTCTTCTTTGCAGCACCTCTCAAGCTCCATCAGGTTGGATGGGAAGTGTCGGTGCACAGCCATTTTCAGATCTCTCCAGAGATGTTCAATTGGATTCAAGTCTGGGCTCTGGCTGGACCACTCAAGGACATTCACAGAGTTGTCCTGAAGCCACTCCTTTCATATCTTGGCTGTGTGCCTAGGGTTGTCGTCCTGCTGAAAGATGAACCGTCTCCCCAGTCTGAGGTCAAGAGTGCTTTGGAGCAGGTTTTCATCCAGGATGTCTCTGTACATTGCTGCATTCATTTTTCCCTCTATCCGGACTAGTCTCCCAGTTCCTGCTGCTGAAAAACATCCCCACAGTATGATGCTGCCATCACCATGCTTCACTGTAGGGATGGTACTGGCCTGGTGATGAGCGGTGCCTGGTTTCCTCCAAACATAACTCCTGGCATTCACGCCGAAGAGTTCAATCTTTGTCTCATCAGACCAGAGAATTTTGTTTTTCATGGTCTGAGAGTCCTTCAGGTGTCTTCTGGCAAACTCCAGGCGGGCTGCCATGTGCCTTTTACTAAGGAGTGGCTTCTGTCTGGCCACTCTACCATACAGGCCTGATTGGTGGATTGCTGCAGAGATGGTTGTCCTTCTGGAAGGTTGTCCTCCCTCTACAGAGGAATGCTGGAGCTCTGACAGAGCTCCGGGTTCTTGGTCACCTCCGTGACTAAGGCCCTCCTCCCCCGATTGCTCAGTTTAGATGGCCGGCCAGCTCTCGGAAGAGTCCTGGTGGTTTTGAACTACTTTCATTTACGGATGATGGAGGCCACTGTGCTCATTGGGACCTTCAAAACAGCAGCAATTTTTCTGTAGCCTTCCCCAGATTTGTGCCTCAAGACAATCCTGTCTCGGAGGTCTACAGACAATTCCTTTGACTTCATGCTTGGTTTGTGCTCTGACATGCACTGTCAACTATGAGACCTTACATAGACAGGTGTGTGCCTTTACAAATCATGTCTAATCAACTGAATTGATCACAGGTGGACTCCACTTAAGCTGTAGAAACATCTCAAGGATGATCAGTGGAAACAGGATGCACCTGAGCTCAATTTTGAGCTTCATGGCAAAGGTTGTGACTACTTATGTACATGTGATTTCTTAGTTTTTTTATATTTTTTAATAAATTTGCAAAAATTTCCCAAAAACTTTTTTCACGTTGTTATTATGGGGTATAGTGTGTAGAATTCCATCCATCCATCCATCTTCTACCGCTTTTCCAGAGGTCCGGGTCACGGAGGCAGCAGTTCAAGCAGAGAAGCCCAGACTCCCCTCTCCCCAGCCACCTGCTCCAGCTCTTCAGAGAGGATACCAAGACATTCCCAGACCAGCTGGGAGACATAGTCTCTCCACCGAGTCCTGGGTCTGCCCCGGGGTCTCCTCCCAGTGGGACGTGCCTGAAACACCTCAAGTGGGAGGCGTCCAGGAGGCATCCTGATCAGATGCCCATACCACCTCAACTGACTCCTTTCAATGTGGAGGAGCAGTGGTTCTACTCTGAGCCTCTCCCGGATGACTGAGCTCCTCACCCTATCTCTGAGGGTCAGTCCAGCAATCCTACGGAGAAAGCTCATTTCAGCCGCTTGTATCCGCGGTCTTGTTCTTTTGGTCATTACCCAAAGCTCGTGACCATAGGTGAGAGTAGGAACTTAGATTGACTGGTAAATCGACAGCTTTGCCTTAGAACTCAGCTCCCTCTTCACCACAACAGACTGGTACAACGTCCGCATCGCTGCAGATGCTGCTCCAATCCGTCTGTCAATCTCTCGCTCCATTTTCCCCTCACTCGTGAACAAGACCCCAAGATATTTCAACTCCTCCACTTGGGGCAGGAGCCTGTCCCCAACCCGGAGAGGACAATCCACCTTTTTCCGGCTGAGGACCATGGACTCGGACTTGGAGGTGCTGATTCTCATCCCAGCCGCTTCACACTCAGCGGCAAACCGTCCCAGCAAGAGCTGGAGGTCATTGCTGGATGAAGCCAACAGGACAACATCATCTGCAAACAACAGAGATGAGATCCTGTGGTCACCAAGCATGACACCCTCCATTCCTTGGCTGTGCCTAGAAATCCTGTCCATAAAAATTATGAACAGGATCGGTGACAAAGGGCAGCCCTGGCGGAGTCCAACTCTCACTGGGAATGAGTCCGACCGAGTGTTGGAAATACTAACCAAACTCTCACGACGGTCATACAGAGACCGAATAGCTCGTAACAACAAGGCTGATACCCCATACTCCCGAAGCACCCCCACAAAAAAACCACGAGGGACGCGGTCAAATGCCTTCTCCAAGTCCACAAAACACATGTAAACTGGTTGGGCAAACTCCCACGAACCCTCAAGAATTCTCGAGAGGGTAAAGAGCTGGTCCGATGTGCCACGGCCAGGACGAAAACCACATTGCTCCTCCTGAATCTGAGGTTCGATCAACGGCCGGACTCTCCTCTCCAGTACCTTGGCATAGACCTTCCCAGGGAGGCTGAAGAGTGTGATCCCTCTAAAGTTGGAGCACACCCTCCAGTCCCCTTTTTTAAAGAGAGGAACCACCACCCCGGTTTGCCATGCCAAAGGCACTGTCCTCGACCTCCACGCAATGTTGCAGAAGCGTGTCAACCATGACAGCCCAACAGCATCCAGGGCCTTGAGGTACTCAGGGCAAATCTCATCCACCCCCGGGGCCCGGCCACCAAGGAGATTTTTAACCACTTTGGTGACCTCAGCCCCTGTGATAGGCGAGTCATCCCCCTCGTCCCCAAACCCTGCTTCCTCTGTGGAAGGCGTATCAGTGGGATTGAGGAGATCCTCGAAGTATTCCTTCCACCGCCCGACGATATCCCCAGTCGAAGTCAACAGTGTTCCATCCGTACCATACACAGTGTGGACAGTGAGCTGCTTTCCCCTCCTGAGCCGCCGGACAGTTTGCCAGAATCTCTTCGAGGCCGACCGAAAGTCTTGTTCCATGGCCTCACCGAACTCCTTCCATACCTGGGTTTTTGCTTCAGCAACCACCCGAGCTGCACTCCGCTTGGCCTGCCAGTACACCTCAGCTGCTTCAGGAGTCTCACAAGCCAACCAAGCTTGATAGGACTCCTTCTTCAGCTTAATGGCCCCCCTCACCACTGGTGTCCACCACTTGGTTCAGGAGTTGCCACCACGAGATGCACCGACCACCTTGCGGCCGTAGCTCTGGGCCGCCACTTCAACAACAGAGGTGGAGAACATGGCCCATTCAGACTTCATGTCTCCAGACTCCCTCGGAATGTGGTTGAAGTTCTTCCGGAGGTGGGAGTTGAAGACCTCCCGGACAGGGGCCTCAGCCAGACGTTCCCAGCACACCCTCACTATACAGTTGGGTCTACCAGGTCTGAATGGCTTCCTCCCCTGCCATCGGATCCAACTCACCACCAGGTGGTGATCAGTTGACAGCTCTGCACCTCTCTTTACACGGGTGTCCAAGACATACGGTCGCAGGTCTGATGACACGATAACAAAATCGATCATCGACCTGCGACCTAGGGTGTCCTGGTGCCAGGTGCACATATGGACACCCTTATGCTTGAACATGGTGTTCGTTATGGACAAACTGTGGTTAGCACAGAAGTCCAATAACTGAACACCTCTTGGGTTCAGATCAGGCAGGCCGTTCCTCCCAATCACCCCCCTCCAGGTTTCACTGTCGTTGCCCACGTGCGCATTGAAGTCCCCCATTAGGACAATGGAGTCTCCAAGAGGAGCACCCTCCAGCACCCCAGTCAGAGACTCCAAAAAGGGTGGGTACTCTGAAACATCATTTGGTGCATAGGCACAAATGATGGTCAGGACCCGTTTCCCAACCCGAAGGCGCAGGGAAGCAACCCTTTCGTCCACCGGGGAAAATTCCAATATAGAGGCAGCAAGGTGGGGGGATACAAGAATACCCATCCCTGCTCGTCGCCTCTCGCCCGGGGCAACTCCAGAAAAGGCCAAGCTCCAGCCCCTCTCCAGGAGACTGGTTCTGGAACCGTTGCTGTATGTTGAGGTGAGGCCGACTATATCTAGCCGGTATCTCTCAACCTCGTACACCAGCTCAGGCTCCTTCCCCGCCAGAGAAGTGACATTTCACGTACCAAAAGCCAGTTTAGAAAGCTTGGGATCAGTCCGCCAAGGTCTTCGCCTTTGACTGCCACCTAATCCACATAGCACCGGACCCCCATGATCCCTCCTGCAGGTGGTGAGCCCACTGGAGGGCGGACCATTGTAACTCCTTCGGGCTGAGCCTGGCCGGATCCCATGGGTGGAAACCCAGCCACCAGACGCTAGCCTTCGAGCCCCTCCCCCAGGCCTGGCTCCAGGGTGGGGCCCCGGTAACCCCATACTGGGCAGGGTACACTGAATCCTTGATATAGAATTTATCATGAGAGTCTGTTGGATCGTTCTTAGTCTGGCCCTTCACCCAGGACCAGTTTGTCTTGGGTGACCCTATCAGAGGCAAATTGCCCCGGACAACATTGCTCCTGGGATTACTGGGGCACGCAAATTCCCCCCACCATGATAAGGTGACGATCCATGGTGGTGGGGGGGAATTTTGAGGAAAAAAAAATTGTGTATAATTTTGAGGAAAAAATGAATTTAATACATTTTCAAATAAGGTAACATAACAAAATGTGGAAAAAGTGAAGCCCTGTGAATACTTTCTGGATGCACTGTAAGTCATTAATATAAAGAATAAATAATTTAGGTCCTAAAACCAACCCCTGGGGGACACCACAATAATCCACAGATCTTTGGAACAATGATCACCCAACCTCACAAATTCTCCTGTTATTCAAATAGCTCTTTTCCCACTGTAACGCCATACCCCTAATTCCATATTGTTCCAGTTTATCAAATAAAATTTCATGATTTATTGTATCAAATGCTTTTTTTTTAGATCCACAAATATTACAAGTGTGTGCTGTTTCTGATCCATAGAACTTATTTGCTCAACTAAACTTAACATATTTATCTTGTAAAACTGAATATATAAGCTTTTCTTAGTTGTTTGTTTTACTCAACTACTCAAAGCTGCAGAATTAAACTCTAAAATAAGTCCAGGGATTGTATGTGCTCCAACTTTAACATTTCTTGCCTCGAAGCTATGAATCACCCAAAGCTGCAGCAGGCTTTGCATCCACGTGTTTGTTCCATTTACTCTTTGAGTCAGTTATCAGCAGAGTCTAGTCAAAAAGAAATCCTGCAACCTCCTTGGTCATGCACACGGTGTCCCCAAAATAGACGCACATGGTTCATATGGTCCACCTCAGTGTAATTCATGAGACCGACATCAATAACTTGGCCTATGCCTGTATTTCATCTCTAGTCTTCATGAGTATGTCTGACCCTTTAATTAATTGCTGAGCTATGCAGTCCTTTATATGTTGAGTACATACTGTATATGATACTATGTAGACTGAACTCACATTAAATCTCCATATGTCTCAAAATCATTCATTTGTGACCTCCCACTTCCCTATCTTGTCTCTTCCATGCCCTGCCATCCAGGCTTTGAGAAAAACAGGTTTGTTAACATCTGACCCTCGACTGCGTGATACCGTCTATCAGATGCGGCAATCCACACGTGACTCTATTGGGCCAGTCCTGATGGACAAGGAGCTCTTCAGAAGGTGTGAAAACTTTCTTTATGCACCCTGTTTCTAAAACGGGAGTATTCAGTTTGCACCAGCATATGAAAAACCAAACTCTTCTGGTGTTAATTCTAAGACTGATTTACTGATATACTGTGTAAGCCAAAGCTTGAGGAAGGTGTGGTTGGGTTGTGGTTCTTTCATGTTTTTCATTATGTAACAAAGCTGATCTGTGTTAAGCGCTATTTGAGACTGAGAGACTGACAGAGACAGGTGTTTTATGGGTGACAGCTGCACTGAGCCAATTCAACATGCATGCATGCCAGGCAAAGTAGTAGAGGAAACTGCCAGACAGAGGGGTCTCTGGGGCTGTTAATGAAAGGGCATCATTCTGGATGAGCTCCAGACTTGTGGCAATTACATGAGTAGGCTCAACAGATCTGTGAGCACCATGCAGAGTTATCCTTGTAGTATTATCTCCTAACTGACAACTGTAATTGAGTCAGACTAATCACTTCACTCAGAACCATGAGAGCTTTTGCTGTCTGGCTGTCTCTGTCAAGATTCATTTTCTGTTTTGCTTTCTTTGACTGTTTTCTTTAGTGTGTGAGGTTGGACATTCCTAAAGAACGCTCACCAACACGCTGCAAATGTGCTGCTAGAAATAGAGTGTGCTGTCTTTTATTTTATGTTTTTTCAAAGACATGACCCATATGAATAATTCAGGGTTTTCCTCTCTCTTTTTCTGGTAATCCGAAACCTCATGCCAGCATTGCCTTAGAATAGTGAGGGCTGCAGGCCAGATATTTTAGTTCAGAGCAGTGACAGAATGTGCATACCACTCCATGTGAGCATGCAGCATTGGTGAGAAGTTGGCACCACATAGCAATGAAAATCTATTATAACTAACATATGTGCTAATATAAGCAAATTTGTTTTCCCACTTTAGCTGAGTGTCAATTGGCATAAATACAATCAAGCTGAATCCAACATAAAAATTTATGAACTCTTTGATTAATTAAAATTTTCTATTGAATAGATGACTAACTGTGACTGTAAAACATTTTAGTCTACTGTAACTTAATGAAAATATGTTAAATCAGTCTTACTATTAGACTACTCTTACTGTTATGATCATTTAGTGATGAATAAACTTGAAGGGAATTAAAAGAGCCAAAACTCATCATACACATACAACCTCAATTATACTAACAAGGTTGGAGTGCTGTGTAAAATCTAAATAAAAACAGAATGCAGTAATATGTATAGTACCTCATAAACCACAGTTTTATTCACAACACAACAAAACACATCAAATGTTGTAAATGAGAAATTTTTGAATTTGTTGGCAGCAATAGATCTCAGAAGAGTTGGGACAGGGCCATGTTTACCACTGTGTAGCATCACCTTTCCTTTTAACAGCAGCCCGTAAATGTCTGGATACTGTGGAGACCAATTGTTGAACCTTTACAATATGAATGTTGCTCTGTTGGTATCTGATATAGGATTCTAACTATTCAACAATCTTTGTATTATTTTGTGTTTCATGATACACTGTATGTTTCTAATTAGTGAAAAGTCTGGAGTGTATTCAGGCCAGTCCATCACCCAGATTATTCTATGAAGAAGTCATGCTGTTGTGATAAATTGAATATGGGGTTTAGCTTTGATTTGTTAAAATATGGAAGGTCTTCCCTGAAAAAGGCATGTGGATAAGAGCAGTATTTCCTCTGGCTTAAAGATCTTTGCGCGGTGGCAACATGCTTTTCCAGTGTGTGTGTGTGGTGGGGGGGGGGGCAAAAAGCAAATTACGCTATTGTTACTACAATATGTTAATTTTATACTATTTTTTTTTAAATTTTGCACAGTATCTTTGCATATGGAAGTTACCATTTGAAGTACTGCACAACCGAGGCTTGAATGTTGGAATATTGGGCCAGTTGGGGTCCCACCCAGACGTCCTGTGTTTGGACTTTTTAGTGGTGTCATCCTTCTCTCCTTCCTCTGCTCTCACCTCTCCTGGACCCTCTGCCTGAACACTTTCCTCTCCTTGGCTCCTCTCTTCTGTTTCATCTTACCCTCTCTGAGCCCTAATTCAGGTTCTCTCTCTGTCTATGGTGGTATACAAACAGGTTAGAAAATATCAAGTGTCATGTTTTGTCCTGCAGGATTTTTTTTTTTTGTCATGGTTTACATAAATGACAAAAATGTGTATTTTTTTGTATTTTTATTCTTGTGTTTCTTTTTTCCATTGAGAGAGTAGGGAAGGGAAAAAAACATTCATAATAGTAATTTACTTATGCATACTTAAATTATATGATCAGAGGTGGGTATCATAGCCAGAAATTCTACTCATGTAAAAGCAGTGCTTTGAAATGAATGATTAAAAGTAGACAACCAATATACAGTGCAAAGTTAGGCACTGTATAGGCTCCTCTTGGCAAAGTAAATCTGTTTTGGCACAGTAGGGTGACAGATCCCTGTTCTGTTTGCCTAGCTGCCTGACAGGACAAAAAAAAAAAAAAAAAAAAAAAAAGTAGACAACCAAAACTTTCTGGTTAAGGGTACAAAGAGCACCCACTTAAAAACTTGAGTAATGACTTCAGTCTTGAAGGCTTGAGGTTTTTCTCCAAAATTTATAACAATTTTCTTATAGTTTTCTACTTTTCTCTGTAAATTTATCTAAATTTGAAACCATTTTCCTCAAATTTGTAATTTCCTCTCGTAAAATTGACTTTTCTTGTACATTTGAGACTATATTATAAATTTGTGGATTATTTTTTGGCTACTTTTTGTCTATTTTTTTTAAATTACTGTTTTTTAAATAAATTTGAAACAGACTGTGGTATTTTTTTTTTACTTTTTCCTTTAAATAATTTACATTTTTGACGATAATTTTCCAGAGCCAGAACAGAACAATAATTTAACTTTGATTTCAAAGACAAAAAAAAATCAATAAAATTGTATTTAATGAAATAAATTAAATGACCAAAGATGCAGTTATTTTTGTTATAATATCTCTGTAGCTGTCCAGACCAGAAGGCTGTGTTGCACAAAGCGTGTGCTTTCTCGGGGTCACCAATGTGGCGGTATGAAATAATAGGCAGCGAACTGAGAGTTTTTGAGGGAGTTTATTAATCATACCGCCATCACGAGAACTCACTCCAGCGCCGTGCATGCGCGCCGGAGCGAGCCCGGAGGCTCTTCTCAGCAGATACAGGCAATGCGTGCAGTCAGATGAGCAGTGGTCAGAGAGAGAGAGAGGAGTTACAGAGCAATGCAATTTTTATACCCCACTACAGACAATACATGAAAGGCATGTTATCATCAAAGAAACTGCAGGAAGGCATGGGACATTTGCATTTGAGTACAGAGCAGGAAGTCATACATAACAACAGCAAGACTGGCAGGAAGGAGCTAGACAAAAGAGGTTACAAGGCACATCTACATATTGTTATCAGTCCATAGATCACACTGCTGTGTTAATTGCTCCCGCTGAGCGCTCTGCTTGTCCGTGGCTGTTGTGGGGGTTACCCATAATCTCTATATATTTATAGTTTGTTTGTTTTTTAGAAATCTCCTCACCACCCAGAGAGCAGGAAAAACCTTCCTTATTTTGAAATCCAAATGTTGGCACGTTTAGGGCACGTGAAGGCTGCTGATGAATTAAAGTCACTGACATCGTGAATGAGTTCGTGGGCAGCGCGGTGGCGGAGTGGTTAGCACTACGGCAGCACAGCAACTCACTCTTGGCCAGGGAATCCTGGGTTCGATCCCAGCCCCCGACCAACAGTGACTGTGTGGAGTTTGTATGTTCTCCCCGTGTCTGCGTGGGTTTACTCCGGGATTTCTCCGGTTTCCTCCTACATGCCAAAAACATGGAAGTTAGGTTAACTGGCATCAAAACTGGGGATTATAAATTGTCCTTAGGTATGACTGTGAGAGTGAATGGTTGTCTGTCTCTCTGTGTTGGCCCTGTGATGGACTGGCGATCTGTCTAGGGTGTACCCTGCCTCTCGCCCAAAGATACTGGGATAGGCTCCAGCCCCCCCGTGACCCGAAAAGGATTAAGCGGAAGAAGATGGATGGATGGATGGATGGATGGACTTCGTGAATTTCGGTTCATCTTAATTTGCCAGGTGCATAATAATGAACATAAATTAGTTAATATTAACTAAGGTAAAAACAGCTCCTTTTCATTCTCGTCTGAAATAAGAAAAACAAAAAACTAATAATTAAAAATAAGACAAACTGAACCAGCTCAAGCTCTTAACCACACCTGTTAGCTAAGCGACTCTTCCATTATTGCTCCCATTTACCAGTGGGTTAAAACCATGATAAATGCCTCCAGTGCTTACATACCTCTTCTGCTTTTTTTCCGCATTTAAAGTACTTTAATAAGCTCACACTTCTCTCAGATAGTCACGCTAGTAGCAAGACACTCTGCCTGGCGACTGGAATGCTCATGCCGGGGGGGTGGGGTCGCTTCTGAACTCCGCGCGTTGTTTGTGTGCGCGCTTGTGGACCGTCATTCCTTCATATTTTTTTCTTAAATTTATATTTACTCATAGAGTGGCGGGATATTTTCAAGCATGGCAAGCCGTCACCGGGAAATGTTACTAGAGGAAACTCTGGATAAGAGCATACCCTGCTCTAAAACCTGTATACCTTTCAGAGCTAATAGTGCCTTTCCAGATGTGCAAGTTGCCAGTTCCATAGGCATTAATGCACCCCCATACCATCAGAGATGGTGGCTTTTGAACTGAGCGCTGATAACAAGCTGAATGGTCCCTCCTGTCTTAAGTCCGGATGATGTGATATCCTTGATTTCCAAAAATAATTTCTAAGTTTAACTAATCTGACCACAGAACAATTTTCCACTTTGTCTCAGTCCATTTTAAATGAGCTTTGGTCCAGAAAAGAGAGTTTCATTTCTGGATCATGTTTCCATATGACTTCATTAAAAAAATAAGCCATATATGCTTTATGCTTTGTGCAAGAGTCTTATTCTGCATGAGTGGATGCCATGCTGAACTGTGTTCACAGACAGTGATTTCTGGAAGCGTTCTGAGTCCATGATGTGATTTCCAGAATCATGCCTATTTTTAATGCAGTGCCACCTGAAGGCCAAAGATCACAGTAAAAAAAAAAGAAGACTTTTGACTGTGTCATTTGTACACAAAAATGTCTCCAGATTCTAGAAATCTTTTGATGTTATTATGTACTGTAGGTGAATGAACACTCAATGTCTTTGCAATTTTACATGGAGGAATATTATTCTGAAATTGGGACTCAGTTTTTTTAGATTGCTGAGTCTCTGCCCATCTTTACTTCTGAGAGATCCTGTCTCTTTATGGCAGGGGTCTGCAACCTTTGCCAACTGAAGGGCCATTTTGTCCATCTCTGACTAAAATATAAATAGCTGAAAGCCACAGCGGCAATTTGACATTTAAAATAAAGATTATTTTTATTTATATTATATTATCTTATAAAGTTTTTTATATATACATAGCTCTGAGTATTATGTGGCATTAATGAATTCATACTGCACCAGTGAAAAACTGTCAAGCTTTATATATAGCTTTATTCATAAAATAAAAGTATTAGAAATATATTACAAATTGTTTTGTGCTGAAAAATAAATTTCTGAATATCTGACCATAATTTTTGTGTAGTTTTTTTTTAAATTATCGGCACATTCATAAATTGTTTAAATCTAAAAAATATCATCCATCTCCTGCTTTCAACAGTGATCACACAGTTTTAGTTCCTGATATTTTAATAAATTAGAGATGGAAGTTTTATTTAGAAGAAGCTACTTTTCATCCTTTTTATGTTTCCTCATAATTCTCCTTATTCAAATGTATTAATACAATATGTATCTATATCCTTCATCTGTTCTCCAGACTCTCAGTTTGACAACTAGTGGATTGGTTGTCTGATAATTGGTTGTCTGATATCTTCTTTATTTATTTTGAAATAAAATAAAAAAATTCTAAACAACTTTTTAAATAATATAACTTTAAAAACCATTTGGTGCAAATTAAGCCAATTAGAAATAATTACAGCAGAATGGAAAAAATGTTTAAAAAATACCTTCTTCTGCTGAGCTAAATGTTGGTTATAATTTAAAAAAAAAAAAGTGTGGCATTGATAGACAGTCTGCACATATAATTCACTGTCCAAAACCCCACAGGTAACAAACTAGCAGTTATCCTACAGAGAAAAAGCTGAAAACATCCTTAAAATAAAAGGCTCACTTCTACATCACTGTTAGAGAATCTTCTCTTCTCTCTTTTCACTCATTTGAACTCCTTTTACAATTTTTTTCTTTTTTATTTGCAGATTGTGAGGAAAAGCTGTTGGCTGTAGGTTGTTGATTTCAGACAGGCATATCCAGTTGATGGCATTTCATAATAAAAGCACATAACAAAAACAGCCATTCCGAAAACTGAATTACTGTAGAGAGCTTTCATTTTTAATTACTCAGGATGTATTGAGTTGTAATGGTGAAAATTTTCAGTAATTCAGACTTCGGTCATGTCTGGTGAATTTAGCATTTATAGCGCAGGTGACTAATTTTAAGATTATTGAGCAGGAATTCAAGGATTGTTTCTTATTTTTAAGGGTAATTAAGGTGTGGATTTTAGATAATCACATTCAACTTTTTATGGACCTGTAGACACTAATGAGTCGGCTAATCGAACCCGGAACCCACAGAGGTGGAGGTATGCTCTGGAGAGAAGAGCAATGAAGGTCAGTAGAAGCAAAACAGAATACATGAGTGTGAATGAGAGGAGGGCAGGTGTAACGGTGAATATGGAAGGAATAGAGGTAGTGAAAGTAGATGAGTTTAAATACCTGGGGTCAACCATCCAAAGCAATGGAAAATGCACAAGAGAGGTGAAAAAGAGAGTGCAGGCAGGATGGAATGGATGGAGACGAGTGTCAGGGGTGATTTGTGATAGAAGGGTAGCAGCAAGAGTGAAAGGGAAGATTAACAAGACAGTAGTGAGACCTGTGATGATGTATGGTTTGGAGATGGTGGCGCTGACAAAAAGACAGGAAACAGAGCTGGCAGTGGCAGAGTTGAAGATGCTAAGATTTTTATTGGGAGTGACTAGGAGGGACAAGATTAGAAATGAGTATATCAGAGGGACAGCTCAGGTTGAGCGGTTTGGAGACAAAGTAAGAGAGGCAAGGCTGAGATGGTTTGGACATGTGCAGAGGAGGAATAGTGGATATACTGGACAAAGGATATTGAAGATGGAGCTGCCAGGCAGGAGGAAAAGAGGAAGACCACAGAGAAGATTCATGGATGTAGTGAAGGATGACATGGAGAGGGTTGGTGTTACAGAGGAAGATGCAAGGGATAGGGTGAGATAGAGGCAGATGATCCGCTGTGGCAACCCCTAAAGGAAGCAGCCGAAAGAAGAAGAAGAAGACACGAATGAGGCGGCTGTTTTTCGTTGTTCGTGTTCTCGTGGAGAAATTCTCTCCACAGCAACTATACATGAATGCAAATTAATCTGTCCACA
Organism: Pholidichthys leucotaenia; assembly: GCA_020510985.1. Classification (NCBI taxonomy): domain Eukaryota; kingdom Metazoa; phylum Chordata; class Actinopteri; order Cichliformes; family Pholidichthyidae; genus Pholidichthys; species Pholidichthys leucotaenia. The sequence goes on from CM035843.1 coordinate 290,905,976, forward strand.
CAGAATTAAACTCTCTATTTTCCTCTGTAATTTGACTTTTTCTGGATTTGTTCATGTCTTATCGAGGGTGGCAAGAAGCTGCTACTGTCCGTGCTCTCCACATGCACTGAGGAGAGGCTTTGTGGCTCTCTGTGCAGCTGCTGTCAGATGTGACACAGTCATGCATGGTTGGCATAATAAATAATTTAAAAATATATATATTTTATGTTCATAAAAGTATGCATTTTTTTTGGGGGGGGTATACTTTATTAATCCTAGAGGGAAATTACAGGGCATCCACCTGGATGGATACGGTGCCAGTCCCTTCACCATTCACACCTAGGGCCACTTTAGAGTCTCCAGTTAACCTAAATTGCATGTTTTTGACCTGTGGGAGGAAACTGGAGTACCCAGGGTAAACCCATGCAGACACGGGGAGAACATGCTAACTCCACACAGAACGGTCACCGATGGTCAGGGGGTGGGATCAAATCCACGATGGTCAGGGGTGGATGGGATGGTCGATTCCGTGACCTTCTTGCTGTGCTGCCACAGTGCTAACCACTATTCCACCGAGCTGCCCGGTTCTGTTGAGAAATGTATCCATTTGCAATAAACAATAACTTAAAAAAGAAAATACTTAAAATGAACTTCATTAATTTCCATGTGTTTTGAAATATAACTGCAGGGAGCCACAGCATAGGGGCTGAAGGGCCACTTGCAGCCCCGGGGCCGCTGGTTGCCAACCCCTGCTCTAAGGTGTTCTTACTGTATTCAGTCATGTTACTGGCCTCTTGCTAATGAACTTAATTAGGGTGCTTTCACACCTGCAGGCTTTAGTTTGTTTCAATCAAACTGAAGTTTGTTTTCTCTGTGAGTGCAGTTCATTTTGTCTGATGAGAACACGGTAATGGCACTCAGGTGCACACCAAAGCAACCGTTCTGAGACTGCCTAAAAGAGGTGGTCTCGATTCGAATCAAATGCCAAACTGGTGTGGTGCTGCAGGTGAGAAAGGGACCGTACTAAAACAGGACCAGTGGCAAATGGTAAAACATTTTATGTCACTGTACATACCTGATGGATCTTTGAAAATATCTGTGACTGAGCATGTCACGGTTCTGGAGGATTAATGAACGTTAACATGTTATTTTCCATCCATAGCCGCGCTTCATTTTCAAACTGTACGATTTGCCGAAAATGGTATATGCACGTAATGTAATAAATGATAACCAGGGCGATGAACCCCCCCCATAGATTACGCTAAGATTTGTATTATTTTCTCCCTAGAAATGCATAAATGCATGGTAGTCATCCTACTTCCTTTATTTACCTTTTCTGTTCTTGCAGCAAAAAAATCTGACCAATAAGAACAGAGAATGTTCTGACGTACACTACCGTTCAAAAGTTTGGGGTCACCCAGACAATTATTTTGTGTTTTCCATGAAAAGTCACACTTATTTACCACCATGAGTTGTAAAATGAATAGAAAATATAGTCAAGACATTGACAAGGTTAGAAATAATGATTTGTATTTGAAATAATAATTTTTTCCTTCAAACTTTGCTTTCGTCAAAGAATCCTCCATTTGCAGCAATTACAGCATTGCAGACCTAACATGATTGCACAAGGGTTTTCTAATCATCCATTAGCCTTCTGACGCAATGAGCAAACACATTGTACCATTAGAACACTGGAGTGATAGTTGCTGGAAATGGGCCTCTATACACCTATGTAGATATAGCACCAAAAACCAGACATTTGCAGCTAGAATAGTCATTTACCACATTAGCAATGTATAGAGTGTATTTCTGATTAGTTTAAAGTTATCTTCATTGAAAAAAAGTGCTTTTCTTTCAAAAATAAGGAAATTTCTAAGTGACCCCAAACTTTTGAATGGTAGCGTAAGTCTCGCAGAATTTAACGTGACGGAATTTGGTCCACTTGAACTTTTGTCTGTGTGAAAGAGAACCGAACCAAGGAGAAAATGATACAAAGTAATAAACTTATCAGCTGATTCAGACCAAAGTAAATGAATTTAGGTGTGAAAGCACCCTTAGTTGCAACATGTTCCTCCAGCTGTCTCTTTTTAGTGTCACTTACTTTTCTAGCCTTTTTGTGTCCCTGTCCTGACTCTTTTGAGAAATTCATCATAAGCTAATATTTTTAATGAAATAGTTTAATGTCACACTTTCAACATTTGACATGTTTTCTATGTTCTATTGTGAATAAAATAGTGACTGATAAGATTTGTAAAATATTCTGTTCTGTTTTACTTAGATTCTACAGAGTATCGCAACTTTTTTTTTTGAATTGTGGTTATACTGTAAGTAACATGTTTTATAGATTTATATGAAGTAATGCAAACTGGCTCTAAAATTTAAGTTGCAAAGCAATAGTTCAGGGCCAGGCAGAGCAGACAAATTGTTGTTATGAAGCCCTCTCCACCTCCAGCCTTTTCTTTTTAGGCTGTGTCTGACTTAGTTAATGTCACATCTGTTGTCACTGACGCTTGCTTTGTTTTGTCCTGCCATCTTGCTGCTACTCTCTGTGCCTCAGGCTCTTCATGTATTCATATGGGAGGGTAGAGACATCCAGGAACAGAACAACAAATATAAATAACTGCTGACTAAAATAAAATTCTTATTCAACTAAAGTTGTCATGACTGAACTTTGTCCATGCTCAAAGTTTTAATGAAATTTAGCCCTTGGGTTTAGGAGAATAATATAAGTCGGCAGAAGACATTACAATATTGAAGAGACTAAGTTCAGTCTTAGCAGGTTTTGGGTGAGTCCATATCACTGTCATCTCACAACAAGAAGGTTCTTGGTTTGAAGTCTTTGATCAACTGGGGCCTATATATGTAGATTAGGCATGATCCATTTATTGTTGCATTGGTTTCTTCCCACTATTTAAATATATATATATATATGTATATACAGTATATATATATATATATATATATACGTATGCCTTGCTCTACAGTGGTGTGAAAAAGTGTTTGCCCCCTTCCTGATTTCTCATTTTTTTGTACATTTGTCACATTTAAATGTTTCAGATCATTTGATTTTTTTTAATTTGATTTTTTGATATACTTTATTGATCCCCAGAGGGGAAATTGAGGGCATCCACCTGGATGGATGAAGCAGCCACGGTACGGCGCTATCCCTTTACCATTCACACACACATTCACACCTAGGGCCACTTTTAGAGTCTTCAATTAACCTAACCTGCATGTTTTTGGCTTGTGGGAGGAAACCGGAGAAATCCCGGAGTAAACCTACGCAAACACAGGGAGAACATGCAAACTCCACACAGATCACTGTTGGTCAGGGGCTGGGATCTAACCTAGGATCCCATGGCCAAGGGTGAATTGCTGTGCTGCCGCAGTGCTAACCACTCCACCACTGCACCACCCAAGATCATCAAACAAATTTAAATATTAGACAAAGATAACACAAGTAAACACAAAATGCAGTTTTTAAATGAAGGTGTTTATTGTTAAGGGGGGAAAAAATCCAAACCTACATGGCACTGTGTGAAAAGGTAAATGCCCCCTAAACTTAATAACTGGTTGGGCTACCCTTAGCAGCAACAACTCCAATCAAGCTTTTGCAATAACTGGCAATGAGTCTTTTACAGTGCTGTGGAGGATTTTGGCCCACTCATCTTTGCAGAATTGTTGTAATTCAGCCACATTGGAGGGTTTTTGGCATGAACCGCCTTTTTAAGGTCATGCCACAGCATCTCAATCGGATTCAGGTCAGGACTTTGACTAGACTACTCCAAAATCTTCATTTTGTTTTTCTTAAGCCATTCAGAGGTAGACTTGCTGGTGTGCTTTGGCTCACTGTCCTGCTGCAGAACCCAAGTGCGCTTCAGCTTGAGGCCACGAACAGATAGCCGGACATTCTCCTTCAGTATTTTTTGGTAGACAGCAGAATTCATGGTTCCATTTACCACAGCAAGTCTTCCAGGTCCTGAAGCAGCAAAACAGCCCCAGACCATCACACTACCACCACCATATTTTACTATTGGTATGATGTTCCTTTTCTGAAATGCTGTGTTACTTTTATGCCAGATGTAATGGGACACACACCTTCCAAAAAGTTCCACTTTTGTCTCGTCTGTCATAAATTACCCTTGCAAGGGTGGATTGAGGACACCAAACGCACACTGTAAGTTTGCACATTTAATAAGAACAAAACACAAAGTACAAAAATAGATGAAAAACACTACACTTACACAAACGGCAGGATAAATGGAGCCCCAAAGCTTTATAACCTTTTCCAGACTGATAGATCTCAATTACTTTGTTTCTCATTTGTTCCTGAATTTCTTTGGATCGCAGCATGATGTCTAGCTTTTGAGGATCTTTTGGTCTACTTCATTTTGTCAGACAGGTCCGATTTAAGTGATTTCTTGATTGAGAACAGGTGTGGCAGTAATCAGGCCTGGGTGTGGCTAGAGAAATTGTACTCAGCTTTCCAAAGATGTGATAATAATAATGCATCAGATTTATACAGTGCTTTATCATAGGCACTCGAAGATGCTTTACAAATAGATACATTATTCATAGACAGACAATGGTAGTGGCAAGCTACTACTGTAGCCACAGCTGCCCTGGGGCAGGCTGACAAAAATGAGGCTGCCAATCTGCGCCAACGGCCTCTCCCAAACATTTATACACAGTGTTATGGACACTGGAGGCAAGGTGGGTAAAGTGCCTTGCCCAGGGACACAACGGCAGGATATCTGGGGAGAGCGGGATTCGAACCGCCATCCATCCGGTTATTGGACAACCTGCTCTACCTCCTGAGCCACTGCTGCCCAATAACCACAGTTAATTTATGTTTTAACGGGGAGGGGGGGGAATCACTTTTTCACACAGGGCCATGTAGGTTTGGATTTTTTTTACCCTTATAATAAACACCTTCATTTAAAAACTGCATTTTTTGTTTACTTGTGTTATCTTTGTCTAATATTTAAATTTGTTTGATGATCTGAAACATTTAAATGTGACAAACATAAAAAAAAGAGAAATCAGGAAGGGGGCAAACACTTTTTCACACCACTGTACGTGCTGACTCTGCATTGGCCATGTTGTGGACAAGTGACCTCGAGGCAATAGTCCAGTCCCAGCTAGAATCGGCTCTAACCTTCCTGTTACCATAACTTAAATAAACAGTTGAGAAAACAGATGGCTGCATGTTTAGGTTTTATAGTTATTGTGGGTTTGAACACATTAAATTTACTCACTGATTTTGATGAGCCACCGGAGTGGTGGCCTAGTTGGTAAAGCATCCGCCCCACACCCAGGAGGCTGGGGTTCAAATCCCGGCCGGGTCATGCCAAAGACAATATAAAATGGAACTTCCTGCCGTCCAGCTTGGTGCTCAGCAATAATGGGATGGAGGAGAGAAATGTTGGTTACCCAGCCACAGGGGGTGCACAAGCCTAGTGTACTCCCTGTGCCAGTCCCAAGCCCCGATAAAATGGGTAGGGTTGTGTCAGGAAGGGCATGGGGCGTAAGAACTCATTTTCAAACTTCATTAACTATGAGACTATGGCAGATACAGTGGGGCAAAAAAGTATTTAGTCAGCCACCAATTGTGCAAGTCCTCCCACTTAAAAGATGAGAGAGGTCTCCAATTTTCATCATAGGTATACCTCAAATATGAGAGACAAAATGAGAAAAAAAAATCCAGAAAATCACATTGTCTGATTTTTAAAGAATTTATTTGCAAATTATGGTGGAAAATAAGTATTTGGTCAATAACAAAAGTTCATCTCAATACTTTGTTATATACCCTTTGTTGGCAATGACAGAGGTCAAACGTTTTCTGTAAGTCTTCTCAAGGTTTTCACACACTGTTGCTGGTATTTTGACCCATTCCTCCATGCAGATCTCCTCTAGAGCAGTGATGTTTTGGGGCTGTCGCTGGGCAACACAGACTTTCAACTCCCTCCAAAGATTTTCTATGGGGTTGAGATCTGGAAACTGGCTAGGCCACTCCAGGACCTTGAAATGCTTCTTACGAAGCCACTCCTTTGTTGCCCGGGTGGTGTGTTTGGGATCATTGTCATGCTGAAAGACCCAGTCACGTTTCATCTTCAATGCCCTTGCTGATGGAAGGAGGTTTTCACTCAAAATCTCACGATACATGGCCCCATTCATTCTTTCCTTTACATGGATCAGTCGTCCTGGTCCCTTTGCAGAAAAACAGCCCCAAAGCGTGATGTTTCCTCCCCCATGCTTCACAGTAGGTATGGTGTTCTTTGGATGCAACTCAGCATTCTTTCTCCTCCAAACACGACAAGTTGAGTTTTTACCAAAAAGTTCTGTTTTGGTTTCATCTGACCATATGACATTCTCCCAGTCCTCTTCTGGATCATCCAAATGCTCTCTAGCAAACTTCAGACAGACCTGGACATGTACTGGCTTAAGCAGGGGGACACGTCTGGCACTGCAGGATTTGAGTCCCTGGTGGCATAGTGTGTTACTGATGGTAGCCTTTGTTACTTTGGTCCCAGCTCTCTGCAGGTCATTCACTGGGTCCCCCTGTGTGGTTCTGGGATTTTTGCTCACCGTTCTCGTGATCATTTTGACCCCATGGGGTGAGATCTTGCGTGGAGCCCCAGATTGAGGGAGATTATCAGCGGTCTTGTATGTCTTCCATTTTCTAGTAATTGCTCCCACAGTTGATTTCTTCACACCAAGCTGCTTACCTATTGCAGATTCAGTCTTCCCAGCCTGGTGCAGGTCTACAGTTTTGTTTCTGGTGTCCTTTGAAAGCTCTTTGGTCTTGGCCATAATGGAGTTTGGAGTCTGACTGTTTGAGGTTGTGGACAGGTGTCTTTTATACTGATTATGAGTTCAAACAGGTGCTATTAATACAGGTAACGAGTGGAGGACAGAGGAGCCTCTTAAAGAAGAAGTTACAGGTCTGTGAGAGCCAGAAATCTTGCTTGTTTGTAGGTGACCAAATACTTATTTTCCACCATAATTTGCAAATAAATTCTTTAAAAATCAGACAATGTGATTTTCTGGATTTTTTTTTCTCATTTTGTCTCTCATAGTTGAGGTATACCTATGATGAAAATTGGGGACCTCGCTCATCTTTTAAGTGGGAGAACTTGCATAATTGGTGGCTGACTAAATACTTTTTTGCCCCACTGTACATTAATATCTGCCATAGTGACCCGTCCAACCCACTTGTACTGGAAAAACGGACGTTAAAAGAATAAAAAAAATGGTGCAGAAATGTCAATAGAGGTGGTTTAGTTTTTCCTTCAAACACGTGTATCACTATGCTTGACCCCTTTTCCCCACACAGGAGGGTATATATAAAAATATAAATTAACTGATTTTATGTGAGTCCATTTCAGGGTCCCATATGTTTGGGTCTTAGAGGTAGGCTTTTTGGCAAATGCAGTCTGTGAAAAAAGTTAAAAATACAAAATGCCGGTTCAAATAAATGCCACTTTTTTATCCCCCGCCAGTCGAAGACCAAAGGGGGATTATGTTATGGCGGTCTATCTGTCCCTCCGTCTGTCCCACAGAAGGAACCTGTTTTGTTAAATCATCTATTCCTACAGTTTTGTTATAAATGTTTTGAAACTTGGTACCAGGGATTGATATACACTGATGATGCGCATATTGCAATTAGGCTCCGATCGGATGACTTTTTCAGGAGTCATATTTTTATGTCAGTAAGTAATTTTGCCCCATAACTTGATGTGCTTATTTCACTTTGGAAGAAACTACTTCTATTGACTAATGAAAGTCTTCTGTTGAATTCCAGATGGTGTGAAACAATTTTTGTTGTATATTCACGGATGATAGACTTATCCTAATTTGCTTCTGACTCAGTAGTTATATGTAAAAGCTGAAAACTGCTCTCCTTCAGTAAGATATCAGGATCTTCAAAGAAAACAGAGACAGGAGACATTGCACTTGCCTTAGAGTGCTCTTGTCTTAAAAAGTGGGAAAGCAAAATCAGAATAACATGAAAGACCACATATCAACTGAAGACGATTTGCCTTTAATTCTTAAATATTGTTTCTCAATTCTCCTTCAATCTGCTCAATTTCAGGTGTGTGGGCAACAACATCATGTTGTTGACAAAGGCTTTCAGAAAAAAATTCATCATCCCTGACTTTGAGAAGTTTACCCATCAGATCGATAAGATGTATGAGAATGCTCAAAAGCAGGAGGGAGGACAAGTGAGTAACAAACAAACACATGTACTGATTCCACGTCTGACAGCATGCCCATGTTCAGTTTATGCCTCCACACAGGTGGCTGATTACATTCCACAATTGGCCAAGTTCAGCCCGGATCTCTGGGGTGTATCTCTGTGCACCATCGATGGACAGAGGTGTAGTGACTTTTTCACTTTCATACATCTTTCCATCCTGAAAACCTCCACCATGTGTCCTGCCTGACTAACACTCCTCCATTTTTTGGTTTGTTTCTGTGTTTTTCCATCACATCCACATATATTATAGACACTCTGTGGGTGACACCAAGGTTCCCTTCTGTCTGCAGTCATGTGTGAAGCCTCTGGAGTACTCCATTGCTGTGCATGAGCTGGGCAGTGAGCGTGTTCACAACTTTGTGGGCAAAGAGCCCAGTGGGTTCAAGTTCAACAAACTGTCCTTGAATGAGGAAGGCAAGTGTGATTTGTGTGATAATCTTTGTTCCTTCTAGAGCAGGGGTCTTTAACCTGCAACTCTTGACCCTTTGAGTCTTTTGCCCAGTGTCTCTCTGACATTTTGACAAATTCCTACATTTATGAGGGAAAAAAACTCAAATTTATAAGGAAAAGAGTAAAAGTTCCAAATTTATGAACCAGAAATTGCTAGTTTATGAAGAAAAAGTTGCAAATTTAAAGAGAAAAAAGTCTTAGGTACTGTATACACAAAAACATTTTCAGATTTATGAGGATAAAGTTGGAAATTTATTAGCGAAATGTCACAGTTTTATGAAGACAAGGTCTCAGATTTATTGAAAATTTATAATAAAAATATCAACTACACAAGAGTAACATTTAGAATTTTATGAGTAACAAGTTGCAGATTTATGAGGAAAAAATTGCAGTTTTACAAAAAAGCAACAAATTTTTTGAAAAAAAAGAAAAAAATGCAAGTTTTAAAATCTATTAGCAAAACATTACAAATTTATGATAAAAAGTTTAAAATGTACAAGAAAATTATCATCTTTTCAAGAATAAAGCTCTATTAACCTGAATTCATTAAAAAATAAGTTTACAGATTTCAAAGAAAAAAAGCCTAATTCATGGGTAAAAGTCTCAAATGTGCAAGAAAAATGTCTTGGATTTTTGAGGCTTAAGTGGTGAATTCATCAGCAAAAAGTTGCAAATATTTTGAGAAAAAAGTCCCAAATTCATGAAAAAGTCTCCAATTAAAAAAAATCACAAATTTAGAGTAAAGTTGACAGTAAGTTTATGTTGAAAAAAGCTGCGATACAACAAGAAAAGCACAAATTTATGAGAGAAAAGTTGTATATTTAAGAAGATTGTTCACAGACCAATTTATTATTCAGCCATTTTGTCTTCACTTTAATTAAGGTTCACATATGTTTTATGATATCATGCTGATGGTTTGGCCATAAATTGCTCATCCAGTAGTAACACCTGTTATAGAGTAATAAAGCTAATTCTGATTTTAGGCCACACACTGCTGCCTCTGTTGTTCTGTCCTAGTTAGCCACACGTGGCTTCGGCAGGTGCATCAGATTATATTTATAATAACAGATATCTGCACACAAATTCAGAGGCAAAAGGTTCCACACATTGTAGTGAACCACAGTATATTGAAAAAGTTTTTTAGTCTTCCTTTTTCCTTGTAGTTTTTGGTAAATTTGGGCCACTGGTGTTATTGAGCTGTTTTTCAAACAAACTCTGGCTGACAGGTTGGCAAACACAGGCTACTTTAAGACCATGATTTTACTGGAAAAATAAATAATCTTACCACTTTATTACTTCACTTTTGTAGCCTGTTATATTAATGTGCATGTTTCTGATGAATACTGGATTTTACTGCATGTTTTTGATTCCTAGGTCTTCAGATAAAATCGACCATTTAGTCACAGCAGATTACTGCTGTCATGGTTCAAGTCAGGTCAGTGATAACGTGCTCTCATTTCTTGTGCAGATAAACCACACAACCCTATGGTGAATGCTGGAGCTATCGTCATCAGTTCTTTAATTAAGGTAAAAGCTGAAGGACTGAAACTAAATGCACTGTTATCCATATAGACGCTGACTGAAGGCAGGTGTTTCACTTTCAAAACTTACAGGCCCAATAATATTACATAAGTGACTGGCATTAATCAGGGCACTCTTTTAATAAAAAAAACTCATTAAATCTTGTTCCTTTTAATTATCACAGTGGTGTATAGAGGTCTACTGTAGTTGTTCCCTAGACTTGAGTACAGTTCAGAAAGGTATGCATTCAGTTAACTCAAAACTTCATAGAAGTAATTAAAGTTCTTCAAACAAGTATATGTGATCATCAGCTCTACTCCTATCTGAAAAACTGTAGAAGCCCATAATCTGTAAGTTATTCACAACATAAGATAGGGGCCACTCATAGAGTGCATACCTCCACCAAGGCTGTTTGCTAAACTGCGTCAATTGACGAAGCATCATAAGGTGTCTGTGCCTGTACATTTTCAGGTTGATTAGCATTGTCTTTTTCATGATATAGCAGTCTATAAAATAATCTGACAATGTTGAAAAATAAGTGGAAAATTGAATCAGAAACCAGATACTGTCCCATAATCTTATAGGACATTCAGACAAAATGCAAAGAGAAAATTTACATACTCATGTAAATACAGTCATCAGCATCAAAAATTCACCCTGCAGAGGGACGGAGGTTACCTTCATACCCTCAACGTTATTTGGAGGGGTACACGGGAAAATGACATTGCCTCCTTCAGAAACTGCATCTTGATTATGGATGAACCTATTCAATTTTGGAGGTGATCCATGAGTACATACCTCCACCAAGGCCCTAGCTTCTTGCAATGTGTTGTTAGCAAGATTACACAAAAACTACTGGATAGATTTGGATGAAATTTTCACCAGATGTGGTCCTTGGGCTATGGATGAACCTGTTAGATTTTGGAGATGATGCATGAACGCATACACAAACTTACCTATTTAGGTCCCAGAGTGATAAAATCAAACTGACTTTTCAGTGCACTAGATGATGCTAAATGGTCACTGTCTGGTTAGGTCAGCACAGCAAACTAGTGACTCCTGAGATCTAGCCGGGAATTGGGTTAGGAATTCGCAATATACAGTGCATCCAGAAAGTATTCACAGCGCTTCACTTTTTCCACATTTTGTTATGTTACAGCCTTATTCCAAAATGGATTAAATTCATTTTTTCCTCAAAATTCTACACACAATACCCCATAATGACAACATGAAAATTTTTTTTTTTTTTTTTTTTTAGATTTTTGCAAATTTATTAAAAACATTACATGGAGTATTCACAGCCTTTGCCATGAAGCACAAAATTGAGCTCATGTGCATCCTGTTTTCACTGATCATCCTTGAGATGTTTCTACAGCTTAACTGGAGTCCAACTGTGGTAAATTCAGTTGATTGGGCATGATTTGGAAAGGCACACATCTGTCTATACTGTATAAGGTTCCACAGTTGACAGTACATGTCAGAGCACAAACCAAGCATGAAGGCAAAGGAATTGTCTGTAGACCTCTGAGACAGGATTGTCTCGAGGCACAAATCTAGGGAAGGCTACAAAAAAATTTCTGCTGCTTTGAAGGTCCCAATGAGCACAGTGGCTTCCATCATCCGTAAATGGAAGGAGTTCGGAGCCACAAGGACTCTTTCTAGAACTGGCCGGCCATCTAAACTGAGCGATCGGGGAGGAGGGCCTTAGTCAGGGATATGACCAAGAACCCGATGGTTACTCTGTCTGAGCTCCAGCGTTCCTCTGTGGAGAGAGGAGAACCTTCCAGAAGGACAACCATCTCTGCAGCAATCCACCAATCAGGCCTGTATGGTAGAGTGGCCAGACGGAAGCTACTCCTTAGTAAAAGGCACATGGCAGCCCGCCTGAAGTTTGCCAAAAGGCACCTGAAGGCCTCTCAGACCATGAGAAACAAAATTCTCTGGTCTGATGAGACAAATATTGAACTCTTTGGCATGAATGCCAGGCATCATGTTTGGAGGAAACCAGGCACCGCTCGTCACCAGGCCAATACCATCCTTACAGTGAAGCATGGTGGTGGCAGCATCATGCTGTGGGGATGCTTTTCAGCGACAGGAACTGGGAGACTGGTCAGGATAGAGGGAAAGATGAATGCAGCAATGTACAGAGCTATCCTGGATGAAAACCTGCTCCAGAGCGCTCTTGACCTCAGACTGGGGCGACGGTTCATCTTTCAGCAGGACAACGACCCAAAGCACACAGCCAAGATATTGAAGGAGTGGCTTCAGGACAACTCTGTGAATGTCCTTGAGTGGCCCAGCCAGAGCCCAGACTTGAATCCAATTGAACATCTCTGGAGAGATCTGAAAATGGCTGTGCAGCGATGTTTCCCATCCAACCTGATGGAGCTTGAGAGGTGCTGCAAAGGAATGGGCGAAACTGCACAAAGATAGGTGTGCCAAGCTTGTGGCATCATATTCAAAAAGACTTCAGGCTGTAATTGCTGCCAAAGGTGCATCAATAAAGTGTTGAGCAAAGGCTGTGTATACTTATGTACATGTGATTTTTTAGTTTTTTATATTTAATAAATTTGCAAAGATCTTAAAAAACTTTTTCATGTTCTCATTATGGAATATTGTGTGTATAATTTTGAGGAAAAAAATGAAATGATTCCAATTTGGAATAAGGATGTAACATAAAATGTGGAAAAAGTGAAGCGCTGTGAATACTTTCCGGATGCACTGTATGATATTGCAATCCTCAGCATATCACATGATCCTGATAGTATTGCATCACCACCCAAGTATTGTGATAGTACCATATTGTGTCACCTCTGGTGATTTCCACCCCCAGTGTCTGTTTTCTCCACCATTTTAAAAATTGGTTAAAATTAGAAAATTGGCAGTTGTGCGACCAACCTTACAAGCATATTTATTGTAATCTATATGTAACATGCACAAGTAACTTTTTTTAATTTTCATTTGAGGTACTTTTAGGTTGAACATTCGTCATTAACACCCACATGACAAAGGTTTATGCTGACTCTGAAAATAGTTTTTTTCATGGTTTTGAAGGTTTTGATAAATATTAATCTTCATGCTTGCTTAAAAGTCACTGAAAGCTGCTTTTAAAAAATAAAAATGTATGGTCCACAAGGGAAAGTTCCATGATAGAAGTTTACAAACCACCTAATCACTAAGCAAACTCACTCCTGAAGTATGACGTCAGCAGTGGCCATCAAATATCTATTGCCCATTGGCTGCACAGTATGCCCCAGCGGTGGCTCGACTCTGGTCAGCCCCTCTGACTGACCTCCACTTGACTTTGTTTGTGATCTTTTTTTCCAAGTCTTTTGAGTTGTGTTTACTTTCTGCGTGGATTTTTTTCAAAGTCACACAGCTGACCAGAGAGATACGCAGCTTGTCTTATCAAATGTGGGTCAAGTGCAGCCTACGGGAAGGCTTTGTGTTTGAGTCTGACATGACAGCAGGGGCGTGTGTGTGCTGTTGGCCAATTACAGCCCCCAGAACAGAAGGTGTGCTAGCAAGCCTCACAGATCCATATATGTGGAGAGTGCTGCATAACGTACATAAGCAATAAAGCTTAACATTTAATGCTCCAGGGTATCTGCACTCATAAGGAAGTTAAATTTAAGACATCTTAAACGCCACTTGATCAAATTTAAATCCTTACATTTAAAAAATAGCAAAGATTCTATAACTACATTACAATTAGATTATATAACAGACTGAAATTAATGCACATTTTGGATCACGTTAAATTTGCACCTCCCCAGGATCAATGTTGGAACCAGATAATTAAGTTATTAAATTTTCTGTTCTCAGTAAAACACCCAAAAGTCCCAATTCCATCCATCCATCCATCCATCTTCTACCACTTTTCCGGAGGTCCGGGTCGTGGAGGCAGCAGTTCAAGCAGAGAAGCCCAGACTTCCCTCTCCCCAGCCACCTGCTCCAGCTCTTCAGAGAGGATACCAAGGTCTTCCCAGACCAGCTGGGAGACATAGTCTCTCCAGCGAGTCCTGGGTCTGCCCCGGGGTCTCCTCCCAGTGAGATGTGCCTGAAACACCTCAAGTGGGAGGCGTCCAGGAGGCATCCTGATCAGATGCCCATACCACCTCAACTGGCTCCTTTCAAAATGGAGGAGCAGCGGTTCAACTCTGAGCCTCTCCCAGATGACTGAGCTCCTCACCCTATCTCTGAGGATGAGTCCAGCAATCCTATCAACAAAGCTCATTTCAGCCGCTTGTATCCGTGATCTCGTTCTTTCGGTCATTATCCAAAGCTCATGACCATAGGTGAGGGCAGGAACGTAGAGTGACTGGTAAATCAACAGCTTTGCCTTAGAGCTGAACTCCCTCTTCACCACAACAGACCGGAACAACGTCCGCATCACTGCAGATGCTGCTCTGATCTGTCTGTCAATCTCTCGCTCCATTCTCCTCTCACTCGTGAATAAGACCACAAGATACTGAAACTCTTCCACTTGGGGCAGGAACTTGTCCCCAACCCGGAGAAGATAATCCACCTTTTTTCCGGCCGAGGACCATGGATTCCGACTTGGAGGTAGTGATTCTCATCCCAGCCGCTTCACACTCAGCGGCAAACCGTCCCAGTAAGACCTGTATGTCATTGCTGGATGAAGCCAGCAGGACAACATCATCTGCAAACAACAGAGATGAGATCCTGTGGTCACCAAGCATAACACCCTCTGTTCCCTGGCTGCGCTTAGAAATCCTGTCCATAAACATTATGAACAGGAATGGTGACAAAGGGCAGCCCTGGTGGAGTCCAACTCTCACTGGGAATGAGTCCGACAGAGTGTTGGCAATATGAAATAAACTCTCACAACTGTCGTACAGAGACTGAATAGCTTGTAACAACAAGCCCGATACCCCATACTCCAGAAGCACCCCCCACAAAAAACCACAAGGGATGCAGTTGAATGCCTTCTCCAAGTCCACAAAACACATGTAAACTGGTGGGGCAAACTCCCACAAACCCTCGAGGATTCCCGAAAGGGTAAAGAGCTGGTCCGATGTGCCACGGCCAGGATGAAAACCACATTGCTCCTCCTGAATCCGAGGTTCGACCAACGGCCAGACTCTCCTCTCCAGTATCTTTGCAGAGACCTTCCCGGGGACGCTGAGGAGTGTGATCCCTCTAAAGTTGGAGCACACCCTCCGGTCCCCCTTTTTGAAGAGAGGAACCACCAACCCGGTTTGCCATGCCAAAGGCATTGCCCTCGACTTCCACACAATGTTGCAGAGGCGTGTCAACCATGACAGCCCCACAACAACCAGGGCCTTGAGGTACTCAGGGCAAAGCTCGTCCGCCCCCAGGGCCCCCCAACCAAAGAGATTTTTAACTACCTTGGTGACCTCAGCTCCTGTGACAGTTGAGTCGTCCCCCTCGTCCACAAGCCCTGCTTCCTCTGTGGAATGCATGTCAGTGGGATTGAGGAGATCCTCGAAGTATTCCTTCCACCGCCCAATGATATCCCCAGTTGAAGTCAGCAGTGCCCCATCCACACCATACACAGTGTGGACAGGGAGCTGCTTCCCCCTTCTGAGCCGCCGGACAGTTTGCCAGAATCTCTTCAAGGCCGACCGAAAGTCTTGTTTCATGGCCTCACCGAACTCCTCCCATACCCGAGTTTTTGCTTCAGCAACCACCCGAGCTACACTCCGCTTGGCCTGCCGGTACACCTCAGCTGTTTCAGGAGTCCCACAAGCCAACCAAGCTTGATAGGACTCCTTCTTCAGCTTAATGGCCCCCCTCACCACTGGTGTCCACCACTTGGTTCAGGGGTTGCCACCACGAGATGCCCTGACGACCTTGCAGCCGCAGCTCTGGGCAGCCGCTTCAACAATGGAAGTGGAGAACATGGCCCATTCAGATTCCAT
Source organism: Pholidichthys leucotaenia (assembly GCA_020510985.1). NCBI lineage: Eukaryota > Metazoa > Chordata > Actinopteri > Cichliformes > Pholidichthyidae > Pholidichthys > Pholidichthys leucotaenia. The sequence continues at coordinate 290,922,092 of CM035843.1, forward strand.
GTCTCCAGACTCCCTCGGAATGTGGTTGAAGTTCTTCCGGAGGTGGGAGCTCAAGACCTCCCGGATAGGTGCCTCAGCCAGACATTCCCAGCACACCCTCACTATACATTTGGGTCTACCAGGTCTGAATGGCATCCTCCCCTGCCATTGGATCCAACTCACCACCAAGCGGTGATTAGTTGATAGCTCTGCACCTCTCTTTACCCGAGTGTCCAAGACATACAGTTGCAGGGCTGATGACACGATAACAAAATCGATCATCAACTTGCGACCTAGGGTGTCCTGGTGCCAGGTGCACGTCTGGACACCCTTATGCTTGAACATGGTGTTCGTTATGGACAAACTGTGGTTATCACAGAAGTCCAATAACTGAACACCACTCGGGTTCAGATCGGGCAGGCCGTTCCTCCCAGTCACCCCCCTCCAGGTTTCACTGTCGTTTCACCACGTGTGCATTGAAGTCCCCCAGTAGGACAATGGAGTCTCCAAGAGGAGCACTCTCCAGCACCACAATCAGAGACTCAACAAAGGGTGGGTACTATGAACCATTATTTGGTGCATAGTCACAAATGATTGTCAGGACCCGTTTCCCAACCCAAAGGTGCAGGGAAACAACCCTTTTGTCCACCGGGGAAAACTCCAATATAGAGGCAGCAAGGTGTTGGAATACAAGAATACCCACCCCTGCTTGTCCCCTCTTGCCCGAGGCAACTCCAGAGTAGGCCAATCTCCAGCCCCTCTCCAGAAGACTGGTTCCAGAACCGGAGCTGTGTGTTGAGGTGAGGCCGACTATATCTTGCCAATATCTCTCAATCTCATGCACCAGCTCAGGCTCCTTCCCCACCAGAGAGGTGATATACACATCCCAAAAGCCAGTTTAGGAAGCCTGGGATCAGATCGCCAAGGTATCTGCCTTTTGACCACCACCTGATCCACATAGCACCGGACCCCCATGGTCCCTCCTGCAGGTGGTGAGCCCACTGGAGGGCAGAACCATGTAACTCCTTCGGGCTGAGCCCAGCCGGGTCCCATGGGCAGAAACCCGGCCACCAGATGCTAGCCATCGAGCCCCTCCCCCAGGCCCGGCTCCCGGGTGGGGCCCCGGTAACCCCATACTGGGCGGGGTACACTGCATCCTTGTTCTAGCATTCATCATGAGAGTCTGTTGGATCGTTCTTAGTCTGGCCCTTCATCCAGGACCAGTTTGTCTTGGGTGACCCTACCAGAGGCGAATTACCCCGCACAACATAGCTCCTGGGATCACTAGGGCACGCAAACCCCCCACCATGATAAGGTGACAATCCATGAGGATTTAATAGAAAAAAGCATAAATTTAATGGGAAGCTAGAGAAGCACTCAGAGAGTGCATACCTCCACCAAGGCTCCTTCTGTCCCTCATGGATCACTGCCAAAATGTAATGGGTTCATGTGTAGGCCAAGAGCCACTTCTGGTGAAAATTGCATCAAAGTCTGTCCAGTAGTTTTGGAGTATTCTTGCTAACACACTGTGAGAAGATAAGAGCGTTGGCAGAGGTGTGCATTCTCAGATCATCACCAAACTGTAATGGGTTCATCCTTAGGCCAAGGACCACCTTTGGTGAATATTTCATCCAAATCCATCCTGCAGTTTTTGCGTAATCCTGCTGACAAACAAACAAACAAACCAACAAACAAAGTAGAAAAGCACTCAGAGAGCACATACCTCTGCCAAGTCTCCTTCCATCCTCATGGATCACCTCCAAAATGTAATGGCTTCCTCTGTAGCCCAAGAACCACTTCTGGTGAAAATTTCATCCAAATCCTCCAGTAGTTTTGGGAGTATTTTTGCTAACTCTCTGTGAGAAGATAAGAGCCTTGGTGGAGGTATACATTCTCAGATCATCACCAAAATGTAATGGGTTCATCCTTAGGCTAAGGGCTACTTCTGGTGAATATTTCATCCAAATCTGTCCAGTTAATTTTTGTGTAATCCTGCTGCACAAATACAACAAGGTCCTTGGTGGAAGTATGCACTCTCAGATCATCACCATAATTTCATGGGTTCATCCATGGCCCAAGGGCTACCTCTGGTGAAATTTTCACCAAAATCCGCTCAATAGTTTTTGTGTAATCCTACTAACAGGCAGACAGACCACCCCGATTACATTACCTACTTGGCGGAGGTAAAAAGTTGTAAACATATGCAAAAAAAAGTCATGAATTTATTTTTGAAAAGTTGCAAATTTACAGAAAAAGCTGCAAATTCATGAGAAAAAAATGGAAAATTACAACAAATGATTACTGTTTTTTTTCCTGCTGTTAAATTGTTAAAATGCAACATCCAGAGCAACAAAGTAACAGAAGAGGAGGACTTCCGGTTATGGCGGCCGCCTAGAAGGACACGTATCACTCTGCTCTGCTCCTGGAAATAAAGATTTGGCAAATAACTCTCTCATTTGGAACAGAACTTTTCCCAGCGTTTGGGTGAGGATATGCCGGTGAAGACTAAGGCTGGGAAATCAGGAGGGGGAAAAATTGAATCGCCGAAGCAGTCCAAATTAACGGACTTTAAAGTTTGTGGCGCAGTAGAAAAAGCTGCGGATATGGCGGATGAAACTAGCGGTGGTGCGGTAATTGCTGACGATGGCGGCACAGGTGCAGTGCTGGCTGCCATTAGCTCAATGAGAGCAGACTTTTCCGCTAAACTTGATGGGATTATGGCAGCGTTGGATGCAATGAGAAAGGAGTTGGGTGACTGCGTGGAGCGAGTGACGCAGGCGGAGCTTCGTGTTTCAAGTGCGGAGGATGAAATCAGCGGACTTCAAATAAAGGTGCGCACTTTGGAAAAAAAAAATAAAGATCTGGAAAATAGCGTTCTGGACTTGGAATCCCGGTCCAGACGGAACAACCTGAAGCTGGTGGGTTTACCGGAGGGAGCCGAAGGTTGTGATTCATGCTCCTTTTTGGAGGGGTGGATCCCGGAGGCGCTGAACAACGCGGAGCTAAAATCATCAGTCGTCTTGGAAAGCTCCCACCGAATTGGCCCACCGAGAGGTAACAAGGCAGCACCGAGGACGTTAATTATGAAGTTTCTCAGCTACAGAGACAGGATGACGATCTCCAACGCGGTGCGGGCCAAAGGAGAAATTAAATACCAAGATCAGCAGGTGCGGTTCTACCCAGATTTGGCCTCAGGAATCCAACAATTAAGGAAGCAGTTTGACCCCATCTGCAAAGAACTGCGCAACCTTGAGATTCGTCATGGAGTGATTCACCCTGCAAGACTTCTGGTCACATATGAGGGCAGAACACACATCTTCAAGACCCCCGAGGAGGCGCAGGAGCTCATCAAGAAGATCCAGGAAGAGACTGGTGGGAGCTAAGCATGAACAGAATATAGGGTAGAATATTTGAGCATTTAACTGATTAGAAGCATATAACAAGATTACAAAATATAGATTGTATTACATATTAAAAAAAAAAAAAAAAAAAAAATTAAAAAAAAAGTACAAAATTGCTAAAAAATTTTGGAGTTAAATTGGAAAATTACAGAAGAGAGTTAATGTTACGTTATTAAAAGCAGTAGAGTTAGGGTGATTGGGAGGATGAAGGAGGAGTGGCTTTGGCTGATCCTCGTGGGTGTGGAACGGTCGATGGCTATATCGGGAGACGGAATTTTTCTTTTGTTTTTGGGGGGATTGCCACAAATGTGGGAAGGGGGAATTTGTTTGTGTGTAGTTTGTAGGGTGAATGTTCAACCACTCATTTTTTTGCTTTTCTGTTTGAGCATGTTTACACTGCAAGGTAATCCCAAACTCCCTATTGATCATAAATCAAAGCGTTAATCTTAATTTAACTTCATGGAATTGCAGAGGTCTACAAAATTTAAAAAAACTTAAACAAGTTATGAATAAAATAAAAGACATGGGTTCAAAAATTGTGTTTTTACAAGAAACTCATCTAATAGAGGAAGATGTAAAAAGAATTAGGAGTAGATGGCAAGGAAATGTTTACCTCATCATTTTCATCCCGAGCCAGGGGAGTTATGACTCTCATACATAAATCAGTCCCATTTCAAGTGAAAAATGTAATTGGAGACAAATTTGGAAGATATGTAATCATTCAAGGATCTTTGCTATTAGAAAACATAAATTTGGTGAACTTATATGGTCCCAATATAGATGATCAAAAGTTCTTTGCTAATTTATTTCTTATCTTATCATCACTTACAGGGCAACATATAATAGCAGGGGATTTTAATTGTACATTGAATCCCAGTATAGATAGATCAACAGGACTGGACTGTACGCACAATGGATGTAGGATGACCATTAATCATTTTATGAAAGAATTGAAATTGATAGATATATGGAGAGAAATGAAACCACAAGTTAAAGCATACTCTTGTTATTCCAATACCTACAAGACATTCTCACGTATAGATTATTTTTTGATCTCCACAGAATTAAGGTCCAAGATTCAAAACTGTTTTTATGATAACATCGTGATCTCTGATCATGCACCCTGCTGTCTAATATATGTAGATAAGAAATTGACAAAGGAACCAGGTAGATGGCAATTTCAGCATAAATGGCTTCAGGATGAGGAATTTGTTAAGTACATAGAAAAACAGATAGACGAGTTCTTTGACATCAATACTACACAAACATCAGCATGTGTAAAGTGGGAGGCTTTCAAAGCTTTTATTAGGGGACATATTATTAGTTATACAGGTTCAAAATCTAAGAAGACTCGAGAGGAGAGAGTCCAATTGGAACATAAAATAAAAATTCTTCAAGAAAGAGTATATGCAGGAAGAGATCCAAGGTTGGAGAACGAATTACTGATTTTGAGAGCTGAATATGACAAAAAATCAGTGAATAGAGCTGCCTCGAGTCTTCTAAGATTGAAACAATCTTTTTATGAACAAGGTGAAAAATCAGGAAAGTTATTGGCATGGCAGATTAAACAATTAGAATCTAAAACACCAATTACCAGTATTATAAGTAACGGACAGGTAGTTATAGATCCTTTAGAAATTAATAGAGCCTTTAGAGATTACTATGAAGAATTATATGATACCAAAAATGAATCTGACTTAACAAAACTACATGGGTTTTTGAACGAACTATTTATACCGTGTATTCCAAATGAAAACAGGGAGATATTGGAGTCTAAAATTAGTCAAGAAGAAGTTGGACTAGCTATTGATAATATGAAATCAGGAAAAAGTGCAGGACCAGATGGTCTTCCAGTTGACCTTTATAAAAAATTTAAGAATAAATTAACAAAACCTTTTTTGGAAATGGTTTTAGAAGCATTTCAAAATAGTAATTTACCATCATATATGAATAATGCCTTAATTATACTGTTGCCAAAACCAGGTAAGCCCTCTAATAAATGTGAAAATATGAGACCAATAAGCCTATTAAATGCCGACCTTAAGATAATCTGTAAAATTTTGGCAAGACAAATACAAGAAATTTTGCCAAATATTATTAATCGAGATCAGAATGGCTTTATAAAGGGAAGACAAGGCTTCCATAATGTAAGAAGATTATTTAATATTATTTATTCTAATAAAGAAGCACCGGATACAGCTCTCTTATCACTGGATGCCGAAAAAGCCTTTGATAGAGTTGAATGGCCCTTTCTTTTTGAAGTCTTACAAAGGTTTGGACTTGGAAATAATTTCATAAAATGGGTTCAGATAATATATAATAATGCTACTGCAGAAATCCTAACAAATAACAATATTTCAAAATCAATAAAAATCAATGGAGGATGTCGACAAGGCTGTCCACTTTCACCTTTACTGTTTACTATGGCAATTGAACCTTTAGCGATGGCGATACGTCTACAGTCACAAATATATGGAATTAAAGTTGGACCAACAGAACATAAAATCTCCCTGTATGCCGATGACATAATTTTGTTTATGTCGAATCTTAAAAAATCAATTCCGACCTTGTTGAATTTAATAAAGAATTTTGGGGAAATATCAGGATATAAAATAAATAAAACTAAATCTTCAATATTAATGCTAAATGAGACCCAGAGAAATTACCCAGCCCCTGAGGTAAATCAATTCAATGTTGTAAATCAGTTTAAATATTTAGGAATCCAAATTATGCCTAAGCTAGAATCAATCGCCAGTGTCAATTATGAAGCCTTAATGACAGATATTGATGAGTTACTTCAGAGATGGATGTCACTACCAATGTCGATGATCAGGAGAATTAATATACTTAAAAGTAATATCTTACCTAAAATACTTTATTTATTTCAATACATTCCCTTACCACCACCTTTAGATTTATTCTCAAGAATTAAAAAAAAGTTAGTGGAATTTATATGGAACAACAGGAGGGCTAGATTACGTCTGTCTTTATTATATTTACCATTTGATCGTGGAGGTCTGAAATGTCCAAATTTTATGTTGTATTATTGGTCGGCACAACTGAGGTCTATGACATATTATTTTTCATCAAATGATCTCCCTCACTGGACTGAAATGGAATCATACAATTTACCTTTACCTCTTCCCATATTCATATACTCAGATTCGGCAAAAAAATTACAAAAACAAGTTAAAAATCCATTTGTAAAGCATATGATTAAAATATGGTGTGAAGCTAAAAACTATTTAAAAGAACCACAGTTATTGTCACAATTTAGTCCAATATGGGGTAATCAATATTTTAAACCAGGGAGAGCGGACGCTGTATTTAAAGTATGGAATTTAAAAGGGATACAAAAGATTCAGGATTTATATTTGCCATGTGCAGATAACATAATGTCTTTTGAAGAGCTGAGGATCAAATTTAATCTCAATAGAACACATTTTTTAAAATATCTTCAACTTAGAAACTTTATTCGATCAAATCAAAATAAAGCTCTCACTCGACCTATTTATTCATCCTTGGAAAAAATGATGATGAAAGATAGTAAAAGAAAGGGTATTATTTCAGAGTTTTATAACTCATTGACACTATTTTCAAGTGAAAATTCACTGAAAAGATTAAACTACTGGAAAGAAGATCTGCAAACTGAAATTTCAGAGGAACAATGGGAATTGGCTTGTACAGAAGCTCAAACCAAATCAATAAATGTACGCCTTAAATTGATACATTTCAAATGGTTAATGCGGATGTATGTTACACCGGAGGAGTTAAATAGATATAACAAAAATATACCAGATACATGCACAAAGTGCATGGAAAGTAAAGGAACTCTATTTCATTGTGTATGGGAATGTAGATTAATAAGAATGTTTTGGGAAGAGGTGAGGGTAACAATTGAAAAAATAATCTCAAAACAAATCATATTGAATCCTAAACTGTTTTTGTTGGGTCTGTACCCAGAAAAGCATAATTTTAATAAAAGTGAAAGAACATTCATAGACCTCAGTTTGCTTAATGCCAAAAAATGTATTGCACTATTATGGAAAAAGACTCATAGACCAGATGTGACTCAGTGGTTAAGACAGATGTTAACAAACCTTCCATTAGAAAGAATAACATATATACTGAAATCAAAGGAAATTGTGTTTGAGAATATATGGAGACCTTTTATTGATTATGTAAAAAATTTAAACATAACTCTTGAAGAAGAAGGTGAATGATGTGTGTGGACCTTGTAAATTCCAAACTGGTGAACATAATATGTATACTTATGTATTGGATTGTCTAGACTAAACAGAGGAGCATTGTTGAAGATTTGATTTTGTTGGTGGTTGTTGGTGTTTTTTAGTGCATTTTTTTTTTGGAGTACTTTAGTGTTAGTGTTTGATTGTTTGTATCATGTTTGTTAAAAAAAAAAAAAGGTTCAATAAAGATATTGTGGAAAAAAAAACAAAGTAACAGAAGAGACTTTAATAGAATTTAACTTCATAAATACAAGAAAACAGCTGTTGTGTTTGTCATGTCTGTGTTTTTTTAAAGACCTTTGAAAGTCTAACCCATGTCTCATGGAGTGGACAATGCTAGCAAACATAGCGATTTGGGGATTTCGTCGGGCTTCATAAAAGGTTACCAAACAGTTCACAGACAGTTTTTAAGATCCCAAACAGTTTTTCTTGTCACCAAAAAATTTTGGAAAACATTCAGATTTTTTTGGCAAATGTATTTTTCCCCAAACGTTTCCAAACTGTTGTAACATGTTTGCAAACATTTGCTAAAGTTCTTTTTGGTTCTCCAGGTAGTGAACTCTAGCAAATGTTTTAAAACCTTTACAACAAAACTGTTTGGGACCTTAAAAACTGTTTGCGAACTGTTGTGCAAACTTTCATGAACCCCGACGAAACCCAAAAAGTGCAGCATTCTTGAACGTTCATGAGCATGTGCTCCTCTGTGAGATACTACCCTAAGGGACTGATTGTCATTTTTAGACTAATCAAGGTCTTGGTTTAGATAAATGAATTTAGGGCTTTTAAAGACTTTTTAAGGATCCACAGGCATCCAGTGCCCAGAGAGAAAAATCTCAAGTCTAAAGTTCAAAGTGGCTTAAGCTGCTGTTATTTACTTTTTATTCAGTTTTTAATGCTCAGGTGGGAATCCAGTAGCTCCTCAAAAACTTTTACAAGTTCATTAGTTGTGAGCAGGAAAATCTGTTTTTGGTTTTCATCAGAAAGACAACTCCTTTATTAATCATAAGGTCTCAAAACACAGTTATATCAGACTTCCTAGGTATAGTCATTAAACATGAATATGATTGCTGTGCCTTTTTTAGTAACTTTACACCACAGCAATGATCATTTACTAGTTCATTACATTCAAACACAGCCATAAGCGCTTCTTAGGTAACAGAGAGCACTTTGCCAAATGGACTGATGGACCCATATAGTATATACGTCACATATTGACACACGTCAGTATGCTTAATGTCAAAGTACACAAACACTGCCATCTGTAGGGACTCACTGATTCTAAGTGTCCTAAAAATATGCCATCAGAAACTGATTTTTTAATTCTCCCTTCTGTTTTGACAGCCTCACTCAAACAAAGCTGAGAGGTTTGACTATGTGAGTAAATGCTTTTATTAAAAGTATACTGTATATATTTATTTGGTGCTCCTGTGGAAATACTGTATATCGGGGTGTGACCTTTTTTTTTTTCCAGGTGATGGAGTTCTTGAAGAGCATGGCTGGTGCAGAGTATGTGGGCTTTAGCAACGCAACGTGAGTGCCATGCTTCAATTGTGACAAAGTGATGGTTGTCTGATTATTACCATGTATGACACTTTTGAATTTCTGCAGTTTTCAGTCAGAGAGGGAGACCGGTGATAGGAATTATGCCATTGGTTATTACCTCAAAGAGAAAAAGGTTTGTGTTTCATTCCAAGCATTTGTTCATTGTTCAGGTTTTTGGACTGAATCAGTCTCCTTATTATGTGCTTGCGCTGATGTAATTTTTTGCAGTGCTTTCCTGAAAATGCAGATATGATTGCAGCCCTTGACTTCTACTTTCAGGTGAGTTTTATGTGTCTACCCACTGTTTTAAACAGTTATGCTAGCAGAGGTGCCCCATGCCATTTTGCTTTTGGGCCCATTTAACTTCAACACTCACATTTATGGTGTCATGGTCATAATTATACCAACACTGAGGCTCTTTCACTTTTTCTCAAGTGGTCCTTAAGTTTTTTTTTGTTTTTTTTTTTACTGAAGCAAGCTATCACGTGTCACTAAAAAAGCCAACCATAGTAACTGCTCTGGATCTTGCTATTTTTTGTTTGTTTGTTTGTTTTTGCCTAAAAAATACCTGAAAAAGACATAGCCAAACTAAACTGAAGTTAGTACTTAAACCCTTTGGAGTATAAACATAGTTTTGGTCTCTTTTGAAAGAGAACACTCTAATTTTTTACTTCCAACTTTCAAAATCATCCATCCATCCATCTTCTACCACTTTTCCGGAGGTCCGGGTCGTGGAGGCAGCAGTTCAAGCAGAGTAGCCCAGACTTCCCTCTCCCCAGCCACCTGCTCCAGCTCTTTTTTTTTCTTTTTTTTTTTTTTAATTACTTATTTTGTACCCATAGGTAGATTTGTTTTGCAGTCTGGTGACAAGCCACCAGCTGCCGGTCACTGCGTGCGCAAGCGCCCCGTATCCCTACCCTGCATGTTTTTGACATGTGGGAGGAAACCAGAGAAATCCCGGAGTAAACCCACGCAACATGGGGAGAACATGCAAACTCCACACAGATCACTGTTGGCCGGGGGCAGGGATCGAACCCACGATCTCACAATCCCCGCGATCCCCCGGCCAAGGGTAAACTGTGCTGCCACAGTGCTAACCACTGCGCCACCGTGCAGCCCTTCAGAGAGGATACCAAGGCGTTCCCAGACCAGCTGGGAGACATAGTCTCTCGAGCGAGTCCTGGGTCTGCCTTGGGGTCTCCTCCCAGAGGGATGTGCCCAAAACACCTCAAGTGGGAGGCATCCTCATCAGATGCCCATACCACCTCAACTGGCTCCTTTCAATGTGGAGGAGCAGCGGTTCTACTCTGAGCCTCTTCCAGATGACTGAGCTCCTCACCCTATCTCTGACGGTGAGTCCAGCAATCCTATGAAGAAAGCTCATTTCAGCCGCTTGTATCCGCAATCTCGTTCTTTCAGTCATTACCCAAAGCTCATGACCATAGGTGAGGGTAGGAACGTAGATTGACTGGTAAATCGACAGCTTTGCCTTAGAGCTCAGCTCCCTCTTCACCACAACAGATCAGTACAACGTCTGCATCACTGCAGATGCTGCTCCGATCCGTCTGTCAATCTCTCGCTCCATCCTCCCGTCACACGTGAATAAGACTCCAAGATACTTAAACTCCTCCACTTGGGGCAGGAACTTTTCCCCAACCCGGAGAGGACAATCCACCTTTTTCCGGCTGAAGACCATGGACTCGGACTTGGAGGTTCTGATTCTCATCCCAGCTGCTTCACACTCAGCGGCAAACCGTCCCAGTAAGACCTGTAGGTCATTGCTGGATGAAGACAGCAGGACAACATCATCTGCAAACAACAGAGATAAAATCCTATGGTCACCAAGCATGACACCTTCCGTTCCCTGGCTGTGCCTAGAAATCCTGTCCATAAAAATTATGAACAGGATCGGTGACAAAGGGCAGCCCTGGTGGAGTCCAACTGTCACTGGGAATGAGTCCGACTGAGTGTTGGCAATACGAACCAAACTCTCACAACGGTCATACAGAGACCAAATAGCTCGTAACAACAAGCCCGGTACCCCATACTCCTGAAGCACCCCACACAAAAAACCACGAGGGACACGGTTGAATGCCTTCCCCAAGTCCACAAAACACATGTAAACTGGTGGGGCAAACTCCCATGAACCCTCGAGGATTCTTGAGAGGGTAAAAAGCTGATCTGATGTGCCACGGCCAGGACGAAAACCACATTTCTCCTCCTGAATCCGAGGTTCGACTAACAGCCGGACTCTCTTCTCCAGTACCTTGGCATAGACCTTCCCAGGGTGGCTGAGGAGTGTGATCCCTCTAAAGTTGGAGCACACCCACCGGTTCCCTTTTCTGAAGAGAGGAACCCCCACCCTGGTTTGCCATGCCAAAGACACTGCCCCAGACCTCCACGCAATGTTGCAAAGGCATGTCAACCATGACAGCCCTACAACATCCAGGGCCTTGAGGTACTCAGAGCGAATCTCGTCCACCCACGGGGCCCGCCCACCAAAGAGATTTTTAACCTCCTTGGCGACCTCAGCCCCTGTGATAGGCGAGTTGTCCCCCTCGTCCACAAGCCCTGCTTCCTCTGTGTCAGTGGGATTGAGGAGATCTTCGAAGTATTCCTTCCACAGCCCGACGATATCCTCAGTCGAAGTCAGCAGTGCCCCATCCACACCATACACAGTGTGGACAGGGAGCTGCTTCCCCCTCCTGAGCCACCAGACAGTTTGCCAGAATCTCTTCAAGGCTGACCGAAAGCCTTGTTCCATGGCCTCACCGAACTTGTCCCATATCCGAGTTTTTGCTTCAGCAACCACTCGAGCTGCACTCCGCTTGGCCTGCCGGTACACCTCAGCTGCTTCAGGAGTCCCAGAAGCCAACCAAGCCTAATAGGACTCCTTCTTCAGTTTAATGGCCCCCCTCACTACTGGTGTCCACCACTTGGTTCGGGGTTTGCCACCACGAGATGCCCTGATGACCTTGCGGCCGCAGCTCTCAGCAGCCACTTCAACAATGGAGGTGGAGAACATGGCTTATCCAGACTCCATGTCTCCAGACTCCCTCGGAATGTGGTTGAAGTTCTTCCGAAGGTGGGAGCTGAAGACCTCCCGGACAGGGGCCTCAGCCAGATGTTCCCAGCACACTCTCACTATACGTTTGGGTCTACCAGGTCTGAATGGCATTCTCCCCTGCCATTGGATCCAACTCACCACTAGGTTGTGATCAGTTGACAGCTCTGCACCTCTCTTTACCTGAGTATCCAAGATACAGCCGTGGACAAAATTGTTGGTACCCCTCTGTTAATGAAAGAAAAACCCACAATGGTCACAGAAATAACTTGAATCTGACAAAAGTGGTAATAAATAAAAATTCTATGAAAATTAATCAAAAAAAATCAGACAGTGCTTTTGAATTGTGGTTCAACAGAATTACTTTAAAAAACAAACTCATGAAACGGGCCTGGACAAAAATGATGGTACCCCTAGAAAAGATTGAAAATAATGTGATCATAGGGACATGTTCAACCAAAATGTGTTCTCTAATTAACATCACAGGTGTCTACAAACTTGTAATCAGTCAGTCGGCCTAGTTAAAGGGTAACAAGTAGTCGCTGTGCTGTTTGGTGACATGGTGTCTACCACGCTAAACATGGACAAGAGGAAGCAAAGGAGAGAGTTGTCTCAGGAGATTAGAAAGAAAATTATAGACAAGCATGTTAAAGGTAAAGGCTATAAGACAATCCCCAAGCAGCTTTATGTTCCTGTGAATACAGTTGCACATGTTATTCAGAAATTTAAGATCCACGGGACTGTAGCCAACCTCCCTGGACATGGCCGCAGGAGGAGACGGATAATACGAATGGTGTAGCGCCCATATTCATAACTGTATGTAACTGTATGTAGCTCACATATTTGCATGCTTAGGTTTAAACACAGAAGGACTGTGGGCTTGCAATGTGGATTGACCTCCCGCCTCAAATGGACAATGAGTCTGGGCCACCTGCGGACTTAGAAGAAGGACAGAGGCTCAGGGACGAGAGCCTGAAGGAACTTCGGATTAAGCGTGAATGGAAGGATGTAACATGGATGTGTGACTTTGCCTTTGATGTACGTTATGAATAGAAAGATTTGATGTAACGTGAATGTGTGACTTTTGGTGTGAGGGATGAATAGAGGGATTTGACTTGAGTGGGTGACTCTGTCTGTGGGGGTGCATGATATATATATATGTGTGAGTTTATTGCAGCACTTCCTCTTTGTTTCTGTCTGAGAGAGAGAGAAGGCTGGAGATGTAAGATGCAATAAACTGGAACTAAAAAGCAACCAATCTCATCATTTCGTGATCTCCACAATGGTAACAAAAGAGCCCAGAACAACCTCTAAACACATTCATGGTGAACTCCAAGGTCAAGGTACATCAGTGTCAGATTGCACCATCCGTCGTTGTTTGAGCCAAAGTGGACTTCATGGGAGACGACCAAGGAGGACACCACTGTTGAAAACAAATCATAAAAAAGCCAGACTGGAATTTGCCAAACTGCATGTTGACAAGCCACAAAGCTTCTGGGAGAATGTCCTATGGACAGACGAGACAAAACTGGAACTTTTTGGCAAGGCACATCAGCTCTATGTTCACAGACGCAAAAATGAAGCATACCAAGAAAAGAACACTGTCCCTACTGTGAAACATGGAGGAGGTTCTGTTATGTTCTGGGGCTGCTTTGCTGCATCTGGCACAGGGTGTCTTGAGTCTGTGCAGGGTACAATGAAATCTCAAGGCTATCAAGGTATTCTAGAGAGAAATGTGCTGCCCAGTGTCAGACAGCTTGGTCTCAGTCGCAGGTCATGGGTCTTGCAACAGGATAATGACCTGATCTAAATCCTATTGAACATCTGTGGAAGGAGCTGAAACATGCTGTTTGGAGAAGGCACCCTTCAAACCTGTGACAACTGGAGCAGTTTGCTCATGAGGAGTGGGCCAAAATACCTGGTGAGAGGTGCAGAAGTCTCATTGACAGTTACAGAAATCGTTTGATTGCAGTGATTGCCTCAAAAGGTTGTGCAACAAAATATTAAGTTAAGGGTACCATCATTTTTATCCAGGCCTGTTTCATGAGTTTGTTTTTTAAAATAATTGTGTTGAACCACAATTCAAAAGCATTGTCTGATTTTCATTGGTTAATTTTCATAGAATTTTTATTTATTACCACTTTTGTCAAGTTATTTCTGTGACTATTGTGGGTTTTTCTTTCATTAACAGAGGGGCACCAACAATTTTGTCCACGTGTGTATACAGTCGCAGGTCTGATGACACGATAACAAAATCGATCATCGACCTGCGACCTAGGGTGTCCTGGTGCCAGGTGCACATATGGACACCCTTATGCTTGAACATGGTGTTCGTTATGGACAAACTGTGGTTAGCACAGAAGTCCAATAACTGAACACCACTCGGGTTCAGATCAGGCAGGCCATTCCTCCCAATCACCCCCCTCCAGGTTTCACTGTCGTTTCCCACGTGCGCATTGAAGTCCCCCAGTAGGACAATGGAGTCTCCAAGAGGAGCACTCTCCAGCACCCCAGTCAGAGACTCCACAAAGGGTGGGTACTCTGAACCATCATTTGGTGCATAGTCACAAATGACTGTCAGGACCCGTTTCCCAACCCGAAGGCGCAGGGAAACAACCCTTTCGTCCACTGGGGAAAACTCCAATATAGATGCAGCAAGGTGTTGGGATACAAGAATACCCACCCCTGCTCGTTGCCTGTCGCCCGGGGCAACTCCTACTTTCAAAATCATTTAAGTAGTTATGGTATTGCTAATAAATTAATTGAAATTAAGCATGCATTATCCACAGATATTGATAATGAGAAGTTGTTTAAATTCTCAATAAATGTCAGTCCTTTTTGATTTTACAGGCCAATGATTTTGTACAGCTTCTCTTTATACTACTACCAATGTAGTAATCCAAACTTGATGAAATTTTACATACACTGTCACAACTACATTCTTTGGAGATGCACCAAATTTCATGCAATTCTGTTCATCGTATCTGCCACAAGCCATCTTTATGAAATGTCTATCAGCCTTTGTGTCCCGTCAGTGGAACAGTTTGTGCTGAGAAGACTGTGACCTTAAAGAGCCCTGTGGTTTTGTGGGTTGGTATGCTGGAGGTTCTGGATTCAAATCCTGCTAAAGTCTTATTCTTTTGGAAAAAAAAAACTCTCAAGTACAAGATGTCTCTCCTATGTATTTTAAAATCAAATGCGTAGCACACTTTAGGTTTTAAACACTGTTTGTAAACAGTACAAAACCTTGAAGCCTACAACTGCTTGAAACCCAGTGATCACCGCTTGTAGTTGTATCCATCCATCCATCCATCCATCCATCCATCCAACTTCTACCATTTCCAGGGGTCCGGGTCAATAGGGCAGCAGTCCAAGCGGAGAAGAACAGACTGCCACCCAGTTCACATAGCACTATGATCCCTCCTGCAGGTGTGAAGCCCACTGGAGGTCAGACCCATATGGTTCATCTAGGTCCTATGGACAAAAACCTGGTTGCCAGGTGCTTGCCCTCAAGCCCCAGTAACTTCAAAATATTTGGGGTACACTGGATCTTTGTTGTAACTTCTTCATGGCGATCAATTGGACCACTCTTTTATTCTGACCCTTCGCCCAGGACCAGTTTGCCTTAGGAGACCCTACCAGACACAAGTTGCCCCCGACAACATCACTCCTGGGCTCAATAGGCCACGCAAACCTCTCCACCATAATAAGGTGGCAATCCACCTTATCATAGTGGAATAGAAGGACCCTCTTGCCAGCATTGTCATGATGGGCATGTTCAGGTCAACAAGCTGCGTTTTTATTATAACAACATTAAAATGCTATGTGCATTATGGCAGCTGTTGAACCCCATGTGGCCAAGTTGTGCAGAACATTTTTTTTTTTTTTTGGTAAATGTATGCTTCTGTATGTCTGTATTGTTGAGGAAATTTTTCATGTTTAAATTTCAGCTGTGCTCCATAGAGGTAACCTGTGAGTCAGGAAGTGTCATGGCTGCCACACTGGCCAACGGGGGTATTTGTCCAACCACAGGCAATCGTGTGCTGAGTGCTGAAGCGGTCCGCAACACCCTGAGTCTTATGCATTCCTGTGGCATGTATGACTTTTCTGGGCAGTTTGCCTTCCACGTAAGGCCCTTTCTTTTTATTTATCCATCTCTTTGAAAGCATTGTTGGCTGTACAGCAAGATTAGTCATATTTTTTTTTAAATCCTGGTTTCAAATGCTTTGTTGGTTGTCTTTGTTTAGGTGGGCCTTCCTGCTAAATCAGGTGTTTCTGGTGCTGTACTGCTAGTGGTCCCAAACGTGATGGGTATGATCTGTTGGTCTCCACCGTTAGACCGGCTTGGAAACAGTGTCCGTGGCATCCATTTCTGTCAGGTAGGCTCTTCAGTATTACTTTTAATTCAACACAATTTGAGTAAACTTTATGACTACTTCTGATAATGATTTAGGATAATCTGGCACTAAAACTCTAATAGTAACTAAAGATTATTTTGTTTTATAACTTCTATCAAGGAGCTGGTGTCTTATTTCAACTTTCATAATTATGACAACTTAAGGCACTTCACAAAGAAACACGACCCAAGAAGACGATCAGATGACGATCCGGTAAGTTAGGTCCAAAATCTGTAGAGTCATTGATGAAGTTTGTGGATAACATACAGCTCTGTTTCTTAGGATGACATAGAGAGCCCTATTTTGACGGTCATTTGCGCACAACAGACTTTCTGCCATACTCCAGTGTGTTTTTGTTAGTTTATGTCAGCGCCTTGTCTGTTTTTTACGCCTTGCATCACGCCATCAAATTACTAGGGGTGGGAATTGAGCTACTTTATCTGACTCTGTGGAGTCTTAACAAGCAGCTGAAAACTTTTTTGTTAAAGGAGGCTTTCTGTTGAGTTTCAGCTGCTTTTTAATGGTAAGTCTATTATTTTTTTTAAAAATTATTTTAATCTTGTGTTTTAACTTGTTTTTGTATTTTTAAAATTATTATTATCTATCAACTTCCTTGTATTCCATTTTATTGTGCAGCGCTCTGTGACTATGTCTGTGAAAAGTGCTTCAAAAATAAACTTTACTCACTTGACACTTGGAGAAAAAAAGTTCCATTTAGCTTATCTCTTTAGCTTAGCCTTTGCTAACGCTGTGCCAAGACTGTGCTGGCTGGCCGTATTCCAAGTGTTTTTTCTTTTTTTTGTGCCGCACTTCTTGTGGGTTGTGTGTCATGTCAATGTCTTTTCTTCCATCTTTGTTATAAAATCCGAACAGGCCTGACATTTGAGCTAACTTTGAGCTAACTGCTTCTTAACTTTCAAAGCTGGCTACAAATCACCGAGACAAGCTATGACTTCACTTGACCGGGTGTTTGCTTTGTGCCATCTAGTGGACTGAAAATGCCATTGATTAACTGATAACCCAATAGTATATGTGTGTGCATTTTTAAAAAAAATAAAAGATTGATCCCTGCATTTATGGATCAATGCATTGTTGCCAGTGCCAAGTATTGCGATCCATCACTGAATCAATCTTTTTCCCACCCCTAATGACTTATAAACTATATCTCAATAACAAAGAAAGCTAGGGTAACCAAACTTGCTACACAGGTTCACCTTGGGATTCTGACCTCTGACTATGGGTTTGGGGTCAAAAGGTCAAAGGTCAAGGTTAGTATTTCTTATGCCTTATTACTATACAACGAGTAAAGCTAGGGCCACCAAACTTGGTACACAGGTTCACCCTGTGACCCTGAAGTGTGACTGTGGTTTTGGGATCGCAAGGTCAAAGGCCAACATCAAAATGCCTTATAAAGTATATCTCAACAACAAAGAAAGCTAGGGCCACCAAGTGAACCTGTGGTTCACTCTGAGACCATAACCTCTGACTACAGGTTTGGGGTCAAAAGGCCAAAGGTCAAGATTGGCTTTCCCTATGATCACTTACTATAAAACATGTAAATCTCTCTAGGGTCACTATACTTGCTACACGGGTTCACCTCGGGATCCTGCCCTACAACTATGGGTTGTATACTTTGTTGTAAATTCATGGATGATGGGCTTATCATAATTTGATTCTGTCACGGTAATTATTTTGAAAAGTTGAAAACTGCTTTCTGTCAGTAAGTATTGGGATTGTCAAAGAAAACGGAGACCGGGGATACTGCACTCGCTTCAGAGTGCTCTTGTTTTTTATTCCATCTACACTATCATTTTAATTGTGCATTGAAGTCTATAGATTAGGCATTAATGTGAATGAACGAACAGGTAGGCTGATGTGTGGCGCGGGGGGGGGGGGGGCGTGTTAGTCTGATGAGTTGAAAATTCACATTTTCGTTTTCATCACAGACTTATTAGGGATTAATGTGTTTATTTTTAGGGGAATAAGTGAATGAACAAGGAGTGTGCGACATTGTACTTGTCACTATAACTCCCCAGAAAGACAGGAGATGTGTCCACATCCACGGGAAGCTGCGCCAGATCTCCTCCTTTCCTCCATCTGGAAAAGAAAGAGGAAACGATGGCACGGAACGACTTCCATGCCATTGTGGTGACCCACCACACTCTACACGGACATTTCTCACACTCAGCAGGTCTGGAGGGAGCAGAGGACAATTTACATACAGAGGACAATTCACATACATACAGAGAGCCCCTGGGGGCAGCCAGAACAATGGACTGTTGTTTATACATTCCCGGATGAGGGAGAAGACATCCGGGCGACAGCTGGTCACGCTAATGATATGTATTGACTGATATGTATATCACTATGCTAATGTGCCATGCATTCTCTCTCTGTCTGTATCACTGTATAAAAGAGCTTGTGTGACATGCCTCGGCAGCACAGTAGCTCGCTTAGCTACAATGTGCGTCTCATTATGTTGGAGGAAATAAAACTTTGCACCCTTCCAGCTTGTCAAATCTCACCTGATCTTTTACCTCCACACTGGTGACCCTAGACGTGTCATGGTGACGCCGGCATCCTCTTCATCCACACCGGAGCGCACTCTCCGGAGCGGGCAGCGCTGGTACCGACACGCACCATGAAAGGCGACACGAGCGAACCGAAGGAAGCAGCCTGAATGGGGAAAATCATTGGCACCGTCTGCTTTGATTTCCACCAAGCTCCCTGACGCTGACTCACTCCAGGCAGCGGACCTCCCACGCACAGAAACCCTGCACGCACACCGCAGGATTACGAGGACAGCACAACTTCCAGCTGTGTGGTCACTGCGCCAAGCGCGCACCACACACAGCGACAAACCGGCTCCACAGACTGATACAGCGTCCTCCGACGCTGCACATGCCCGAGAAACACGGCCGATCGCCATCCTCGGAGCCTTCAGGGCTGCTCACGCACCTGAAGCAGACATGCAGCCCACACACAGGACTTTGTATGGGTTTCTCAGCCACGGCGCACAACAGGAGTTCAGCCGATTTCTGTCCCCGATGGCTTTAGGGTTGCGTCTGCACCTAAAGCCAAACCGCCAAGTCCCTCACACAGCTGCAGTTGCTTCACAGCCGCTATGCATCCTCGGGGAATTTGGCCGTTTGCCTTCCCCACATCCTTGCTGGACCGAGCCGCGAGAGGAGTCAGAGACTTAATTTTTTTCACAACCCCTGTGGATCACCGCCAGGTTTAATGGGAAAGTCCCTCACCATCGCAGATCCACACGCAATTTTTGCGTGGCCCAGACACCTTTGACGTCCCGGGCCAGCACTCACTTACTCCCACCCCCCCCCCCTCCTCCACAGCGCTCTTCCCGCACCTCACTCCCTAAAGCCGGCCAATCGCCGGTTGGTTCCATTACACACGATGCACACCGGCCCTGTGCGCCCATGATCCACGGCCGTTCAACGTGCTGGGACCCGGAGCGGAGCACACTGTCTTTTCCACCCCTCCCCCGTCCCCCCCACGGACTGACATGCCCTCCGAAACTCCTCTACAGCAGGACAGTTCTACCGGAGCTGGAGCCCAAACGACCTGGGGGGGGGTGTCACAGCCCCTTCTCAGTGTTCTGGGGGGAGCCCTGTGGTGACCCACCACAATCTACACGGACATTTCTCACACTCAGCAGGTCTGGAGGAAGCAGAGGACAATTTACATTCAGAGGACAATTCACATATGGACAGAGAGCCCCTGTGGGCAACCAGAACAATGGACTGTTGTTTATACATCCCCGGATGAGGGAGAAGACATCTGGGCGCCAGTTGGTCATGCTAATGATACGTATTGACTGATATGTATATCAATATGCTAATGTGCCATGCATTCTCTCTCTGTCTGTATCACTGTATAAAAGAGCTTGTGTGACATGCCTCAGCAGCACAGTAGCTCACTTAGCTACAATGTGTGTCTCATTATGTTGGAGGAAATAAAACTTTTCACCCTTCCAGCTCGTCGCATCTTTCTTGATCTTTTACCTCCACACCATCATTAATAAACGTTAATGAAAGATAATGAAAGTTAATGAAAGTATGCACAGGCATCATCCTCTTTTCCTGGTTTTAAACCCATTCATGTCTGTGTTGCATCCGTGCACACATTAAACCATTCAGCTGATTTTTTTCAGCCCATTCGTCACAATTTGTTCTTTCTAACATAACTAACTGGGCCTCAACTGTAACTGATGTCTTCCTTATTACCAAGCAGCATTACTATCATGTGCATTTTGGCTCACACACACGGGTTTTGGTCAGCGCAAAACCCGTCTTAAACCGTCATGATCACAGTTGACTTTAGATAATGCGCCTCTTTGCATTAAAGGGATGAACAGGAGTGCTTTGGATTAGATCATCCAAAATACACCTGTGACCGGCCTCTTTGTGTCATGTGCTGGCAGAAAGTTCGTTTCTATGCCGTTGTGATAAGGAAATTAACTTAGAAACGCCCATAAATGCGTTCTGCGTCAGTGATAACTGATCAACTGACCCTGTCATTGTAATATGGTCCAGTTTGTCTTAATGAGTCAGAATAATGCAAACATGATTTTTATGTTAAAGATTTCCAGAACAGTTATCTCTCTCTCTTTTTTTAAATTTTTTTAGAACAAGTCGGTGGTGAACCTGCTGTTTGCAGCATACAGTGGTGACGTCTCTAGTCTGAGGAGGTGAGGAAATAAACAGACATTTCTTTTTTTTTTCATCAAGTGGTAAACAGCTTTTTGATACAATTATATATAAGCAGCTATCATCAAAAATATTCTTATATGCTGAACTGATGAAAGTTTGACCACAATTGGCACATTTTTATAATAATAGCACCAGCAGATGTCTATGCATCTGTGCGACTGTCAGAAACATCGATTGCAAGATAGTGGATTTTATAGTTTTGTAGGAACATAGGGCATGACCTGATGTCGAAAGCTGGAACCTTCAGAGAAATCACTGATTTTTTACCTCTTAGCCTCTAAAGGGCTGAAGGGGTATTGTTGTTACCCTGCTGACGCTGCCGACATGAACACCTACCTTGTGAACGCGATAATTAGAGAAAGAAATGACGTAGGCTTTTCAAATCAATACCATAGTTGTATCTATGAAAAATCTCAGACGAGTTTGAATTCGGGTGACATCTGACCTGTTAAGTCGAGGTCAGAGGTTAATTTTCCCTAAATCTTGTATATGTGATAACTCATCATCATCATCATCATAGCAGTCTGTCGTGAGCGACAATGACTGTTTCACTTAGGTCTGATCAGATTCCTCCACACAGCTCTGTCCTTAGCCTTCTGCTGCCAGGAACTCCTGTCTATGTCCAACTTCTCCAAGTTTCTTTTTACAGTGTCTTTAAATCTGAGCCTTGGTCTACCCTGATTGCGTTTGCCCTCGCATAACTGTGAGTAGAGCAACTGCCGAGGGAGACGCTGGTGGTTTATCCTCTCAACATGTCCGAGCCATCTCAGGTTCATCTGTATTAGCATGTCCTTCATTGATGGTAGACCAGGTCGTTTCAACACTTCTATGTTGGTTATCTTGTCTTTCCATGAGATGTTCATTATGGCTTGAAGGTGTCTCATCATGTACGCGTGGAGTTTGTTCACCTGCACTCTGTAGACAGTCCAAGTTTCAGCACCAAACAATAGAGTAGCCAGTACTGTCACTCTGTACACTTTGCATTTCACACGGATAGACACATGTCGATAGTTCCACAGTCTCTCCCTCAAGTTTCCAAACACAGCGCTCACTCTTCCCATTCTGAGAGATAGTTCATCCTCCAGCCTAGCATTCTCTGAAACAGTACTCCTAGGTACTTGAAAGTCTTGCACTTGACTAGTGGCTCTGTACCAATGCTGATCTCTTCTGGTAGTGATGTTGATAATTGGAACTTTGGTGGTTGATAAAGGCACTCTGTCTTCTTGATGTTGATTTGGAGGCTGAATTGGCTAGCTGCTCTTGCAAATTTCTCCACTAAAGATTGCATATCTTCCACGCTGTGTGCAACTAGAGCACTGTCGTCGGCAAAGAGCATTTCTCTTACTATCTTTATCGATGTCTTACTCTTGGCTTTAAACTGTGCCACATTGAACAAGTCTGCTTCTTTCCTTGTTTGAATGTATACTCCTTCTGAAGTGTCTTTGAAGGCCACCTCAAACATGGCTGCCAGATATAGCGAGAAGAGTGTAGGTGCCAGCACACACCCTTGTTTCACCCCGTTGCTTACTGAAAAGTCTTTAGATACTGAACCACTCATTGCCACGTTTGCTTGCATACCTGTATGGAGTGCCTCGATCAGGCTGACAAACTTCTCTGTACAACCATATTTCTTGAGTACCTGCCAAAGTCCTTGTCGCGAAACAGTATCGAAGGCTTTACTAAAGTCTATGAAGACTACATAAAGCGGCATGTTCTGTTCGATACACTTTTCTTGAACCTGTTTCAAGCAGAAAATCATGTCCATTGTGCTTCTTCCACTTCTAAAGCCGCACTGGGTTTCTGGTAGTACATTCTGCGAGATGTGTTCACTGAGTCTGTTAAGTAGTACACGTGAGAGAATCTTACCAACAGTGGCTAGTAGTGATATACCTCAGTAATTTCCACAGTCCTTCCTGTCACCTTTCTTGAACAAAGGCACAATACTTGCATCCTTCCAGTCTTGAGGTACTTTCTGGGCATCCCATATCTCTTGGATGAGCTTGTGCAGGCAGTTGGTCAGCTGAACACCACCAAATTTCCACACTTCTGCTGGAATTCCATCCCTTCCTGGAGCTTTACCATCCTGTGTTGTCCTGATAGCTGCCATTAGTTCATCAAAATTTGGTGGTTCATCCAGACTTGATACAGCTGGTTGCTGCACTAGAGCTTCTTTAGCCTCTTCAGTGAGATCTCCAGGGTTGTTTAGTAGTTGGTCAAAGTGGTCTGCAAATCTGTCCAGGATCTTGTCTTTCTCCTGCAAAACCGTTTCACCATCCATAGCCTTTAGTTGGATCAATCCTCTTGATTTATAGCCGTAGATTTCTCTCAAACCTGTGAAGAATGTTTTCAT
The DNA here is from genome assembly GCA_020510985.1 of Pholidichthys leucotaenia. Taxonomy (NCBI): domain Eukaryota; kingdom Metazoa; phylum Chordata; class Actinopteri; order Cichliformes; family Pholidichthyidae; genus Pholidichthys; species Pholidichthys leucotaenia. Next base: position 290,945,802 of record CM035843.1, read on the forward strand.
GTCCTTCCTGTCTGCTGCAGTTTGAAGTTTTTCCGCTTTCTCATCCCACCAGTTGGACTTCATCTCTCTGGTGTACTTCTGTAGCTCACTCTGAGCCTTTGAGTATTTCTTCTTCTTCGACCTTGTGTTACACTGTAGGTTTTCCTGCCTAGCTGTATTCATCGCTTCTAGTAGTTTCTTCAGGGGTTCATCATGCTCATCAAACCAATCTTGATGTTTCCTCTCAGGGTAGCCTAATACATCACTCGCAGTCTAATACACCGTATCCTTCAGTGTTGCCCATTTCTCTTCTATGTCATTCTCTGAGTTGTTGCTGTCCCAGTCTTTCAAGTTTTCATCCATTTCCTGTGTAAGTTTTTCCTGCTTCTTTTGGCCTTTCAGTGCACTAGTGTTTAGCTTCTGTGGTGGCTTCGCACCCGTCCTGCAGTGCTGTTTTCGTCTGTAAATCCTTAATCTAGATCTCAGCATAACATGATCAGTACCACAGTCCGCGCCTCTCATTGCTCTGGTGTCCAATACATCCCTTCTGTCTCTCTGCCTGACTATGATGTAGTCTAATAAGTGCCAGTGCTTGGATCTTGGGTGCATCCATGTCTTCTTGTGTGTGTCCTTGTGCTTAAGTAGAGTGTTGGTTATCACAAGGTTGTACTCTGAACATAGTGCAAGTAGAAGTTCTCCATTAGCATTGCACTTGCCTACTCCATGACTGCCTAGCACTCCTTTCCATTTCTCGGTGTCTGAACCAACTCTGGCATTAAAATCTCCGAGTATCAGCCTGTCATCAGTCGGTACACGCCTGATAGTCTCACATAAATCACTGTAGAACTCTTCCTTCACCTCCTCTGTGTTGGTCATTGTTGGGGCATATACAGTGATCCCTCGCTACTTCACGCTTCACCTTTCGCGCCCTCAGTGCATCGCAGATTTTTCAAAAATATTCATCAAAAATTCAAAATTGAGAAATAATGGGCGGGCGCTAGTAGAAGGCAGGGAGACTACATTAGACCATCAGGTGTCAACACGGAGAGCAGCACAACTCTCTGTTCGCTGTTGTCGTGTTGGCTGGGCTCGGAAATCTCGCAAGCTGATTGGCCGAGACGTTTCACCCCGCAAGCTGATTGGCTGAGACGTCTCACCCACCTCCTCTCCCTGCCGAGCACCCATGAAGGGAAGAAAGACCGCATTCATTGCTTTTTATCGCTCGTGTTACTTAGTCTCGCCGCGTGGAACTTTTTGCTGTTCTCTTGTGCCATTTTGTGCGAAATAGTCTTCCCGTCGAGCCACTACGCCGCCTCCTGCAGCTTCAGCTCTATCGGAAGCTGCCCTCGATGATCCTGCGCCTCCAGCACCTCACGATGAGGCGTCACCTGAGGAGCAGTAAAGCTCTCATTAACCTGTGCAGTAAATCATTTTCATCTTGAGTTACGTATCTTGTTATAAGAATAAAAGAGTTCTAAAAACATATTTATGTACACTTTGTTTACATCTATGTATGTATGTACACGTACACACACACACACGTATCATATGAGAGTGAGAGAATGAACGTACGTATTGTTTATGGATGACGTCATTGGGGTGACGCTACTTCGCGGTTTTTCACTTTTCGTGGTCGGTTCTGGAACCCATTAACCGCGATAAGTGAGGGATCACTGTACAATGATGAGTGTGGCATACATCTTCTGCTGTAGTGGGAGTCTCATAGTCATTATCCAGTCGTTGATTGGCACCGGTTCCTCATCAAGCATTGCTGCTATCTCCTTTCTAACTGCAAAGCCCACTCCTGCTTCTCTCCTTTCTTGATAACTACAGAAAGAAATAATGTAGGCTTTTCAAATTGTTATCATTGTTGTATATAAGACAACTCTTGGATGGCTTAGACCCTCACTATGGGTTTGGGGTCAAAAGGTCAAAGGTCAAGGTTAGCATTCCACATGCCCTATTGCTATAAAACAAGGAAAGCTAGGGTCACCAAACTTTGTACACTGGTTCACTGTGGGACCCTGAACTGTGATTATGGTTTTGGGATCGCAAGGTCAAAGGTCAAGGTCAAAATGCCATATAAACTATATCTCAAGAACAAAGAAAGCTAGGGTCACCAAACTCATTTCACAGGTTCACTCTGAGACCTACACCTCTGACTATGGGTTTGGGATCAAAAGGTCAAAGGTCAGGTGAGCATTCCCTATGTCCTATTATCATAGGGTATAGGGAATGGGCATATTACTATTGGGCAGCACGGTAGTACAGTGGTTAGCACTGTTGCTTAACAGCTAGAAGGTTCCAGGTTCAAATCCCCAGGCTGGCAGGGGCGGGAACCTTTCTGTGTGGAGTTTGCATGTTCTCCCAGTGCTGCATGAGTTTACTCTGAGAGCTCTGGTTTCCTCCCACAATCCAGAGACATGCATGTTAGGCTAATTTGTGATTCTAAATTGTCCCTAGGTATTCATCTCTGATAGGCCCTTAGAATACAGGGTTAGTACTAGTGAAGCACTTTGAGTGGTCTTTGAGACTAGAAAAGCACTATATAAGTACAGGATCTTATCCTCTATAGAACATGTACAGCTAGGGTTGATAAAAATTTGGTGGAACTAAGCAATAAAAACATGGAAATTTAACCAGGTGGTACATAAGTATCAGTCATGATCCCTGCAATGCATAGTGTAGGCTGGAATGTACTTATAGGTCAGATGCCATCTTTGCATAGCATGTTAGAATAATATTTATCTATTTGAATGTTTCTGGCAGCAAACCTCCAGCAGAGCTCTACATACTTACAAACCTGCGTTATAGAGTTTCAAGTACAACAGAAGTATCATTGGTTCAATTTTAATACACCATGTTGTGCATTTTCTAGGAATGACACTTGCAACATTTTGATCTGTGGCTGCTAGCTAGTGAACAGCGGCATTCTGATCAGCAGACTGAGAAGCGCAAAGTGTTTTACATTTCAGCTTTTATGAGCACGCAACAATCCAGTCATAGAGCACGCTATGAGAATAGCACTGGCTGTACCTGACCTTGTTAGTGTGAAATCACTGGTGCACTCGAAATAGCACTCCCAAGTGTAGAATTGTCAGATTTGAAAAAGCATGTAAACCAAAGCATATTTTCATTTGTATATACAGTTTTATGTACCACCTTGCTGTTTTTACCCAGTAGATAATTAAGGATGTAAAAGAAAGTAGTGTGTCATAAAGGTAGACTGGAAGATATGGAAAGGTTTGTCATGCCCAGTGATTAATTAACATCATCATATCCTGGCATTAGTCAGATATGAGACAGTAGGGAATATAGATGACAACGGTTTAAATAAAGGCTACAGCGCCATTTACAATTAATGAAATGAAGCTCACTATCAACAAAACTGTACACATTTTTCCCGCCTCGCTGCTTTGTCACTGCATTGCTGACTGTGGATAACATGTTTGCCAGCAAACAGGGAACTGGTGAAATTAGATCTTATAAAGGAAAATAAACAACTATGCTTAAATAGTTGCTCAACTATAGCAGGAAGAAATAGGACATATTCTAAAAGTCGATTTTTGTACCCAGATGCCAGAGCCATCTGTTCTGTCATCGCTGTTTGAAGTGCATAGTATAAAGTTTCTGACTCTGTCTCTCCACACAAAAAGGAAATCACCACTAAGTGGTTGTTTTATGATATAATTTGTCACGTTTCCAAACACATTAACTGTCACATTAAAGTTATTTACCTGTTTTAAAAGCTTGTTTTAAAGCAGCCATTTTGATATAGTGGCATATAGCCACTGCCATCTGGATGTTTGCAGTCTGTTCAATATCTGCTATTCATTATTTGTTTGCTTGCACAGTCACACCTACAGTAGCCATGTTGCATCTTTGCAGTACAGATCACTGATCCACTTTACAGCACTTTTTTGCATTGTATACAGTATATATATACAGAATTCAGAATATTATATATATTTATATATATTCCTGTTTCTTTTTTTGCAGTGTCAGAGTTTTTGTGTTTTTTATATAGGCCTGTTTTATTAGACAGAAGCCTAGCTACTGCAGTACTCAACATGAACACTGAGCACTACTTTTTAAGAGTTTTCTACCACTTATGTAACAGTAAACTTTCTACATCTGCATGTTTTCCCTCTGTCTTCATTATCCCTCCAGGTTCACCCTTTCAGCTTTGAACATGGAGCAGAGTGACTATGACTCTCGCACGGCGCTTCACATCGCTGCTGCAGAAGGTGACACATTTCATCATTACTTCCCAAGTTTTTTATTTCACTCAGTTGTTCGGTTTTATTTTGGGAAGCAAATAAGGATCACTGTTGGGGTGCACAGTTAAATGTGTGTGGCTTTCTGCTCCTTTTTGTGATGTTGCTGTTTTCAGGTCACGTGGAGGCTGTGATCTTTCTGACTGAGACATGTAAAGTGAATCCCCACATGAGAGACAGGTAGGAACTTACACAGGTTCTTCTCTTTTTTTTCCAGCTTCTCCCTCATTCATCTCATATCAGATCAAAATAGTAAAATTAGTTAAGTCTCCTCAATGCTAACAAGCCGTCCATTTCCACATCACCCTGTCTTATCAGATGGGGAAACACGCCCCTAGATGACGCCATGCAATTCGGCCATGATGTTGTCGCTTCAGTCCTGCAAAACTACCAGCGCGTTTACACCAACTTTGACTCAGTTGGCAGCGGAGAGGAGCAGAAGACAAGTGTAGATTCACTGAAGAGCACTGTGTGAGAATCAAGGAGCTTGGAGGGAAAGTGTTGTATTGACTATTTAATTGTAGTTATGGTGAAAATGAACAGCAATACTCACAAGACATTAGCAAAAATAAGCTCAAACTCCAAATAATACTGCGACACGTAAACAGCAGCGTCTGGGCATCTTAGCCGGAAGTGTCATATTCGGGGTAAGACTTGGAGTGTGTCAATCTTAATATTCAGACATGTCAATAGAAAGACCCAGATTCTTTCTAATGATTATTTAGCTGCTCGTTTTGGGTTTGTTTGTCTAGCAAAACCTAAAACCCACTCGTAATAAACCATTACGAGTGGGTTATTAGGAACATGATTAGTACTATGTAAATGACAATATTGCTGTAGTTGCTGTGCAAGTAAACATCGTATTCAGAATAAAATGCCTTAACCTGAATGTGGACCTTAATCAGAGTACTTTTTGTGCATGCAAACACTGTCACTGTGATAGAAATGTGTAGCGTCATCCTTCTGACTGCTTGAAAAGATTTTAGTGTAAACAAGCTTGTCCGGAGGGAAAAAATGATTTACACTGCGATTTTCTTGTGTTTAAACATTAATGCTCTTTTATGCTTGGATCCTGACTGATAAATGCTATTGCAACTTTTATGTGCTGCTTATTTATTTTTGAAACATTTATGTATTCTGAATGTCTTACTAGAAGTATGTGTTGTACAATAACTCATTTTAATATTAATTTTTATCTGAGCCATTCAGACGCATTGGTGCCTGTAACCTGGAGAGAACCGTTTCCTTCATGCATTCACACTGTACTGTGGTAAACAAGTTTTGATCTTTATATATACATGGGGGGGGGGGGGGTACACCCTGGACAGATCACCAGTCTATCACAGGGCCAACACAGAGACAACCATTCTCTCACATTCATACCTATGTACAATTTATCGCCAAGTTTGCAGCCACCTAAGATGATTTTTATTTGCTACCTGTGCAACTATGGTTTGAAAAAGTGTATTATGTTCTATTGCATTTGATTTATAGTTTAATTCATTGGGCTGGTTGTGCAATTATTCCTGTGTATGCTTTCCTTCCAAGGCTTTTTCCACTGTAAACAATGTCCTGCTGTAAATAAAAGAAACATGGAAGCAAATTCAGTGAAGATATTTTATTAAACAATAACGCATTTATGAACATGAGACTGAACGAGGTTTTGTGTTGATTTAAGCTTTGAATTGGCAGGTAATGCCAGAACATTCAGAGTAACACGAGTTTGGCAGCAGATGTTCCTCTTTTACATCAGTTAGTGTAAAAGTAATGCATGAGGTACACTGACAAAGGCTTTGTGTAGAAATATGAATGTCAGAATGATCATTAACTGGACCTGAAAAAAAAAAATCCATGAAATTTCAATAATGACCAATGCACAAGGAAGACATGAAAAGTGTCGCCACAGCACCAAATCCATCACTTTTTATGGCCATAACAATCGAAGTTGATCACGCTTTACTACAGCCCTTCAGGTTCCTCAAGACCTGAGTGAGTGAGCAGCTCCCCATCCCAAAGTCCAAACGCGGGGCAGAGAGGAGCCTTGAACTGGGCCCTGAGGGCGTGGATGATCCTTGGAGTCTCGACGTCCACCAGACCCAGGAGGCCCGCTTCGTAGTCGAGCAGGATGCCTACACGGTCTGGCTTGCCCACCAGTGTCACTGGAGCAACCTTGTTGTTGGTCATGGCAAACCACTTCCGCTGAGCGTACCCGAACACCCAAGAGGAGCTGTTGGTGCCCACGCAGTCGTCTCTGGACATCTGCGCCTCGGCCACACCCAAACGAAATTCTTGAGACTTTCTGACTGTGACTTCCCAGTAGTGTCGCCCACTGCTGATCTTCTTGTCCCCAAACACCACGGCCCAATCTCTGAAGCGCTCTGGGTTGTCTTGTACATGGGTAGGGTCCAGGCCGAGCATGCGGTAGATAACTCCAGTGTCTTTCTTGAAAAGGTCCAGACTGCTGTGGGCGGTTCGTTCATCAAGCCTGAACTGCAGATCTACAGAGAAACAGAAAGGGGAATTTACTTCATGAATACTTTGGTTTAAAAAAAAAAAAAAAAGCCTAGAGACTGAGGCTCACTCATTAATAAACTTCACGTGGACCAAAAATGATATAAAATAGATTACTGTATTCTTGAAATGTTGCACTCAGTGCAAAAAAACTTAATTATATGGAAGGCTACAGAAAATCAAATCTTTTCTTGGCTTCAGTAAGTTACAGGTTTATGCAGCTATTAATTTTTGGCCTTCGGCAATCTACTGTATATAGGAAAATAAAAATGTCAAGTACCATTTAATGCACCCACCGACAACTGTCACAGTAATTTAATTCTAGTAATCTGACGATTCTCATTATCCTTTCGCTCTGCACCATCTTCTTGTGTTCCTTTTTCATATTAAAGGTTTGTTCTACATCCATCACAGAGGTGTCCAATCATATGCCTTGGGGGAGTCAAGACACTGCACGTTTTCCTCACAAACAACCACTAATGCAGGTGTGGTCACTGATCAGCAATCCAATCACCTGATGGAGACACTGATTGTGAGGGAAACCTGTAGGTTCTTGGCCTTCCATGGCACGTGACTGGATACCTCTGGTCTATCACAACTGCCATCTTCTGCTTCTTGTCGACCACAAATGTCTGACTAGTGAGCAGCTGCTCATCAGCCTTTGAGCTGCATCTTTTCTGAAGTTGCTACCATAATTAAAAGGAAGTGCCTATGGATACGGAAGCTGTATCCCTATACAAAATGTCTATTGGTACAGAAGAGATCTTTTCAGATCAACTCCAAACCAGCTACCGCTGTGGCTTAAGTAACTAGTACGGTGGCCCTGTGATCGGAAGGTTGCTGGTTCGCATCCTGCCCACACCATTTTACTTGATTATGAGACAAAATTTAGAATTAAAATGAAGAGGTGAGCCTTAGGATTTGGGAGCGGGTAAGGTTAGAAAGGCAGTAAATAAGTATTAATTAAAATTTTGAAACAAACAAATGCCTCAGATTTCCGTATCTGTAGGATGCTGCTTTTAAGATACACATTAATAGAACGTACTGGCCAATCAGATTCAAGCCATATCTGTAGCAAGAATTCTATGGGTATGGTTCTGTATCCATAGCCATTGCCCAATTAAAACATAATTAATATTTTGATGAGTATTGGGTTTTGTCACGGGCCTCTTCAGACACTGTACAGGTATGTGTCTGTAATACAGGCGCAGGTTAAAAAAATAGAATATTGTGAAAACTTTTTCATAATTTCATTTAAAAAAGGTAATCTTTCATATATTCTATATGCATTATAGGTAAGTTGAAGAAAGAAAGCAATAAGAATAGTGCGCAGAGCAAATTACTATGATTCCACCACTCTACTGCTCATTCTAAAATAAGAAAAAACTTCATTAATCCCACACTGGAGAAATTCATTTTTAAATTTCGTTTTAAGAGATTTTAAAGCAGGGGTGTCCAATCATGTGCCATGGAGGGCCAAGACCCTGCAGGCTTTACCTCCAACCAGCGTCTTCAACAGCAGATTTCACTGAATTTCTTCCCACTGATTGCTGATAAGTGAAAACACCTGCTGAAGAGACTGGGTAGAAGAGAAAACCTGCAGGGTCTTGGCCCTCCATGGCACATGATTGGACACCCCTATTTTAAAGGAATGCAGATTATATATAAACTGAAAAAAATACCAGATGCCTCCAGGTATCCAGGATTTGTTTCAGTTGAGAATTACCAATTATGAATTTAGAATAATATTTCTTTCTCAAAAACCAAGACAAGAACAAATGTTTAAAAAAAACTGTTTTACTGTTAATGGAGTAAACCTATGGAATAATATCCAGTGATGACTTAAACTTATGTGACACTGTGGGCACCCAGCACAATGCAGACTGATAATATTCACACTCAGCAGGGACTGCATACGAACAGAGAGCCCTAGGGGGACAACCAGAACAATGACTACTGTTATACATCCCCGGAGTAAGGAGAGGAAGTCCAGCACCAGTTAATCACGCGATTGATATGTACTGACTGATATGTATATCAATATGTAAATGTGCCATGCATTCTCTCTTGTCTGTATAAAAGAGCTGACTTTACATGCCTCACAACAGCGCACTCACAGGAGCACACACGCGCGCGCGCACACACACACACACACACACAGCACAGCGTTACTGTGTGTCTCATGATGATGGAGGAATAAAACTCTGAACCCTTCAGCTCGCCGTGTCTCGCCTGAACTTATTTTGTTCCTCCACACTGGTGACCCTTGACGAAGAACGGAACACAAAGCAAACACCCCGGAGACGACCCGAATGGAAAGCCTCAGCACGCGTCATGGTGCACTCCTCGCCTGATCTTTTACCTCCACACTGGTGACCTGACGAGGGAGAATGACCGTCTGCTCTCTCTCACCGCGCTGTGGATTCCAGAGACCGGGGATCGCCTACATCCTTTGCATCCACACGGGAGCGCACACGCCTTGTCCTCTCTCCACAATGGCGACCTCCAGGGCCGGCCGGAGAGCGCGGCGCTGGAACCGAGACGCACGGGGATCAGCGACATGAGCAACGCACATAAACAGCCTGAACAGGGAAGACCATCGGTGCTGACTGCGTTAATTTCCATCAAGCTCCCTGACCCTGACTCACTTCTCAACAACGGACCTTCCGTGCACAGAATCAGAATCAGAATCAGGTTTATTGCCATTGTTCATGTAGTACACAAACTAGGAATTTGTCTCGGTACAATGCTGCAACATTAAACATGATAAGATAAGAGAAATAAACTATACATGTAATAAAGTGTAGGATAAGATTAAGTGATACTGGTCAACAGTTAAAATATATATTAGCCAGCAGCAGATACTGTGGAGAACTATATAGTGCAGTCGGTAATGCAGGAAGAAAACAGTGATGATTGACATGAGTCTGGTTGAGCTGCTGTACATGGTGCACGAGAGTCAATAAGTCACTTAGTGTTCAGCAGTCTAATGGCAGAGGGGAAGAAGCTGTTCATGTGACGGGAGGTTTTAGTCTGGATGGACCGAAGTCTTCTACCAGAGGGGAGGGGGGCAAACAGTACGTGACCAGGGTGTGAGGGATCGGCTATGATCCGGCCAGCACGCCTCCGGGTCCTGGAGATGTACAGATCCTGGAGAGATGGGAGCTTGCAGCCGATCACCTTCTCAGCAGTGCGCACGACGCGCTGCAGCCTTAGTCTGTCCCTGGCAGTGGCTCCTGCGTACCACACGGTTATGGAGGTGGTGAGGATGGACTCGATGATGGCTGTGTAGAACTGCACTAACATCTTGGTGGGTAGCTTGAGCTTCCTCAGCTGCCGCAGGAAGAACATCCTCTGCTGGGCTTTTTTGATGAGTGAGCTGATGGTCAGCTCCCATTTGAGGTCCCTGGTGATGGTAGTGCCTAGGAAGCGGAAGGAATCAGCAGTGGTGATGGGAGAGCCTGAGAGGGTGAGGGGGGGCAGAGGAGTAGTGACTTTCCTGAAGTCTACAATCATCTCCACTGTCTTCAGAGCGTTCAGCTGCAGGTTGTTATTGCTGCACCAGGACGCCAGCTGGGCCACCTCTCTCCTGTAGGCGGACTCGTCGCCGTTGGAGATGAGCCCGATGAGGGTGGTGTCGTCCGAAGCCACGCGCGCACACTGCAGGATTACGAGGACAGCGCAACTGCCAGCTATGTGGTCACTGCGCCAAGCGCGCACCACGCACGGGACAAAACCGGCTCCACAGACTGATACATTCGTCCTCCGCCGCTGCACATACCCGAGAAAAACGGCCGATCGCCACCTTTGGAACCTTCAGGGCTGCTCGCGCACCTAGAGCGGACGTGCAGCCCGCACACAGGACTTTGTATGGGTTTCCAGCCATGGCACACAAGGGGAATTTAGCCAGTTGCTTTCCCCAATGACTTTAGGGCTGCTTCCCGCACCTAAAGCCAAACTGCTGAGTCCCTGACACAGCTTCAGTTTATCACAGCCACTGCGCATCCTCAGGGAATTTGGCCGCTCACCTTCCCCACATCCTTGCTGGATCGAGCCGCGAGAGAAGTCAGAGATATAATTTTTTTTTTCACAGCCGCTGTGGACCTCCACCAGGCTTAACGGGAAAGTCCCTCACCATCGCGGATCCACACGCAATTTTTGCGCGGCCCAGACACCTTTGACGTCCCGGGCCGGCACTCACTTACTCCCACCCCCTCCCCCTCTTCCTGCACAGAGCTTTTCCTGCACCTCACTCCCTAAGCCGACTGATCGCTGTCTGGTTCCATTATGCACGACAACACATCGGCCTGTGCGCCCACGATCCACGGCCGTTCAACATGCTGGAACTCGGAGCGGAGCCCACTGCCCTTTCCACCCCTCCCCCACCCCCCTCACAGACTGACATGCCCTCCGACAGTTCTACCGGAGCTGAAGCCAAACGGGGGGTGGGGTGGGGGGGTCACAGCCCCGTCTGACCGTTCTGGGGGGAGCCGTGTGGGCACCCAGCACAATGCAGACTGATAATATTCACGCTCAGCAGGGATTGCATACGAACAGAGAGCCCTAGGGGGACAACCAGAACAATGACTATTGTTATACATCCCCGGAGTAAGGAGAGGAATTCCGGCACCAGCTAATCACGCGATTGATATGTATTGACTGACATGTATATCAATAAGTAAATGTGCCGTGCATTCTCTCTTGTCTGTATAAAAGAGCAGACTTTACATGCCTCACAACAGCGCACTCACAGGAGCGCGCGCGCACGCGCACACACACACACACACACACACACACACACACAGAGCACAGCGCTACTGTGTGTCTCATGATGATGGAGGAATAAAACTGAACCCTTCAGCTCGCCGTGTCTCGCCTGAACTGTTTTGTTCCTCCACAACACTACTGTTAAAATTATTGCTATGTTAATTAAGAAATATAAAGGCATTTGATTTATGCGAAATTGATTTAATTATAAAATACTGTTTTCTTTTACTGTATTATGACTGAGGTCGGCTGTATACAGCCGGGAAAATAAATATTGAACACAACATTTTTCTCATTAAACATATTTCTGATGGAGCCATTGACCTGAGATTTTCACCAGATACAGTATCTCACAAAATTGAGCACCCCTTACATTTTTGTAAATTTTTATTATTAGATCTTTTCATGGGACAGCACTGAAGATATGACACTTTGATACAATGTAAAGTAGTCAGTGTACAGCTTGTATAACAGTGTAAATTTGCTGTCCGCTCAAAATAGCTCAACACACATCCATTAATGTCTAAACTGCTGGCAACAAGAGTACACCTCTAAGTGAAAATGCCCAAATTGTGCCCGAAGTGTCAATATTTTGTGTGGCCACCATTATTTTCCAGCACTGCTTTAACTCTCTTGGGCATGGAGTTCACTAGAGCTTCAAAGGTTGCTACTGGAATCCTCTTCCACTCCTCCATGACGACATCACAGAGGTGGTGGATGTTAGACACCTTGTGCTCCTCCACCTTCCATTTGAGGATGCCCCACAGATGCTCAATAGGGTTTAGGTCTGGAGACATGCTTGGCCAGTCCATCACCTTCACCCTCAGTTTCTTTAGCAAGGCAGTGGTCGTCTTGGAGGTGTGTTTGGGGTCGTTATCATGTTGGAATACTGCCCTGCAGCCCAGTTTCCGAAGGGAGGGGATCATGCTCTGCTTCAGTATGTCACAGTACATGTTGGCATTCATGGTTCTCTCAATGAACTGTAGCTCCCCAGTGCCGGCAGCACTCATGCAGCCCCAAACCATGACACTCCCACCACCATGCTTGACTGTAGGCAAGACACACTTGTCTTTGTACTCCTCACCTGGTTGCAGCCACACACTCTTAACACCATCTGAACCAAATAAGTTTATCTTGGTTTCATCAGACCACAGGACATGGTTCCAGTAATCCATGTCCTTAGTCTGGTTGTCTTCAACAAACTGTGGGCTTTCTTGTGCATCATCTTTAAAAGGGGCTTCCTTCTGGGACGACAGCCATGCAGACCAATTTGATGCAGCGTGTGGCGTATGGTCTGAGCACTGACAGGCTGACCTCTCCACCTCTTCAACCTCTGCAGCAATGCTGGCAGCACTCATACGTCTATTTTCAAAAGACAACCTCTGAATATGGCGCTGAGCATGTGCATTTAACTTCTTTGATCGACCATGGTGAGGCCTGTTCTGAGTGGAACCTGTCCTGTTAGACTGCTGTATGGTCTTGTCCCACCGTGCTGCAGCTTAGTTTCAGGGTACTGGCTATCTTATAGCCTAGACAATCTTTATGTAGAACAACAATTCCTTTTTTCAGATCCACAGAGAGTTCTTTGCCATGAGGTGCCATGTTGAACTTCCAGTCACGAGTATGAGTGTGAGAGCGATAACACCAAATTTAACACACCTGCTCCCCATTCGCACCTGAGACCTTGTAACACTAACAAGTCGCATGACACCGGGGAGGGAAAATGGCTAATTGGGCACAATTTGGACATTTTCACTTAAGGGTGTACTCACTTTTGTTGCCAGTGGTTTAGACATTAATGGCTGTATGCTGAGTTATTTTGAGGGGGCAGCAAATTTACACTGTTATACAAGCTGTACACTGACTACTTTACATTGTATCAAAGTGTCAGATCTTCAGTGTTGTCCCATGAAAAGATATACTAAAATATTTACAATAATGTGAGGGGTGTACTCACTTTTGTGAGACACTGTATCAGTAACAACCCAAGTAATCCATACATACAAAGAAATCAAGGCAACTGCGTTCACAAAACAAGCTATATTTAATAAAGTGGAACAACAGGGAATAAGTATTAAACACCCATCCATCTTCCACCACTTTTCCAGGCATCCGGGTCACGGAGGCAGCAGCTCAAGCAGAGAAGCCCAGACTTCCCTCTCCTCAGCCACCTGCTCCAGCTCTTCAAAGAGGATACCAAGACATTCCTAGGACAGCTGGGAGACAGTCTCTCCAGCATGTCCTGGGTCTGTCCCGGGGTGTCCTCCCAGAGGGACATGCCCAAAGCACCTCAAGTGGGAGGCGTCCAGGAGGCATCCTGTTCAGATGCCCATACCACCTCAACTGGCTCTTTTCAATGTGGAGGAGCAGCAGTTCTACTCTGAACCTCTCCCAGATGACTGAGCTTCTCACCCTATCTCTAAGGCTGAGTCCAGCAATCATACAGAGAAAGCTCATTTCAGCTGCTTGTATCCACAATCTCATTCTTTCGGTCATTACCCAAAGCTCATGACCATTGGTGAGGGTAGGAATGTAGATTGACCAGTAAATCGACAGCTTTCCTTTAGAGCTCAGATCCGTCTTCACCACAACAGACCAGTACAACGTCCACATCACTGCAGATGCTGCTCCAACCCATCTGTTAATCTCTCGCTTCATTCTCTCCTCACTCGTGAATAAGACCCCGGGATACTTAAACTCCTCCACTTGGGGTAGGAGCTTGTCCCCAACCCAGAGGACAATCCACCTTTTTCCGGCTGAGGACCATGGACTCGGACTTTGAGGTGCTGATTCTCATCCCAGCCGCTTCACACTCAGCAGCAAACTGTCCCAGTAAGACCTGTAGGTCATTGCTCAAAGAAGCCAACAAGACAACATCATCCGCAAACAGCAGAGACGAAATCCTGTGGTCACCAAACATGACACCCTCCGTTCCTTGGCTGCACCTAGATATCCTGTCCATAAAAATTATGGACAGTATTGATGACAAACGGCAGCCCTGGCGGAATTCAACTGTCACTGGAAACAAGTTTGACTGGGTGTTGGCAATACAAACCAAATTCTTGCAGTGGTCATATAGGGACCGAATAGCTCGTAGCAACAAGCCCGATACCTCATACTCCCACAGCACCCCACAAGAGACCACAAGGGACGCGGTCAAATGCTTTCTCCAAGCGTACAAAACACATGTAGACTGGTTGGGCAAACTCCCATGAACTCTCGAGGATTCTGGAGAGAGTAAAGAGTTTGTCTGATGTACCCCGGCCAGGACAAAAAACACATAGCTCCTCCTGAATCCAAGGTTCGACCAATGGTCGGACTCTCCAGTACCCTTGCATAGACCTTCCTCGAGAGGCTGAGAAGTGTGATCCCTCTAAAGCTGGAACACAGCCTCTGGTCACCCTTCTTAAAAAGAGGAACCACCACCTCAGTTTGCCATGCCTAATATTTAGTAGAAAAGCCTTTGTTGGCAATAACAGCTTCCAGACGCCTTCTGTATGGAGAAACTAGGTGCAGGCATTGCTCAGGAGTGATTTTAGCCCATTCTTCCACACAAACTGTCTTCAGATCTCGATGGTTCCGTGGGTGTCTTCTATGAACTCTGATCTTCAGTTTGTTCCATAGATTTCAATTGGATTCAGGTCAGGTGACTGACTGAGCTATTCTAGCAGCTTTATTTTCCATCTCTGAAGCCAATTGAGAGTATCCTTGGCTGTGCGTTTGGGATCATTGTCTTGCTGAAATGTCCACCCTCTTTTCATCTTCAGCATCTTGGCAGATGGCAACAGATTCTGATCAAGGATGTCTCTGTACATTTGTCCATTCATCTTTCCTTCAATTATATGAAGTCTGCCTGTACCATGTGCTCAAAAACACCACTTCACCATGATGAAATATGCAGTCCCATTTCTCCTCCAAACATGTGTTGAGGCATCCAAAAAGTTTGATTTTGGTCTCAACTGACTAGACTATATTCTCCCAGTATTTTACTGACTTGCCCAAATGTCGTGCAGCAAACTTTAAATGAGCTTCATCATGCTTTTTCTTCAGCAATGGAGTCTTGCGAGGTGAGCGGGCATAGAGCCCATGTCAGTTGAGTGCATTACTTTGTTTTCTTTGAAACAGCAGTACCTGCTAACTCCAGGTCTTTCTGGAGCTCTCCACGAGTGGTCTTTGGCTCTTGGATAACTCTTCTGATAATTCTTTTGACTCCTCTGTCAGAAATATTGCAAGGAGCTCCTGGCTGTGACCAGTTTATGGTAAAATAATGTTATTTCCACTTCCAAATGATTGCTCCAGTAGTGCTCACTGGAACATTCAGCAGTTTAGAAATGCACCTGTAACCAATTCCATCATTATGTTTTGCAACAATAAGGTTGTGAAGGTCTAGAGAGAGCTCTTTGCTTCTACCCATCATGAGTTCTTTGTGGTGTGACAATCTGATCACAGTCACAGACCTTTTTAAAGGTTATCAGTAAGGACTTAACCAGCTGAAATTCATTTGCACTGATGGGGGATGGGATGGCTTCCTAAATTCTGATGGATTTCAGCTGGTTTCTTGGCTTTCTATGCCTTTTTGCAACTTTTTTCATGTTTTCGATATTCCTTGTGTCATTCCACTTTATTAAATATAACTTCGTTTTGTGAACACAGTTGCCTTGATTTCTTTGTATGCAAGGATTACTTGGGTTGTTATTGAGATCTGGTGAAACTCTCTGGTCAATGGCTCCATCAGAAATATGTTTTATGAGAAAAATGTTGACATGTTCCAGGGTTTCCTCTGGTAACATTTCTGTGCGGTGGCCCGCCGCGCTAAGTAAGTTTGCCACCGTGCCTAAAATATATTAATTTAAGAAAAATTAAATATGAAAGAAACGCTCCACAAGTGTGCACACAAACAACGTGCGTGACTGTCATCCATACAGAAGTGCCCCGCCCGCCTAGTGCCTGTTTCTGCAGGCAGAGCGTGTCTCTGTAGCGTTGCTGTCCAAGAGAAACATGAGCTTATTAAAGTACTTTAAACACAGAAAAAAGTACAAGACAGTGGAGGCATTTATGGTGGTTTTAACCCGCTGGTAACTGGAACAACAATCAGGAGTCGCTTAGCTAACAGGTCTGGTTTGGCTTCAATGCAGGGAAAGGCAAAAGTGATTGATGAATCGCTGAGGATTTACTTCCAGTTACTACAATATTAACCCCTTGCACTCCGGTCAATTTCCCTAAAAACGCCAAAAAATAACGTGCCCAAAGTAAATCGAAAGCTGTTCTTCAACCCTTTGCAGCATCTTCATGGGGTTGGTCTCATTTAAAAGAAAACACTTTGAATTTTTGGGCAAAACAGTCATAATCTCTCTAAGTGCTCCGGCCACTGAGTTACAGTCATCTAAACATAGTGAACTTGAAGAAAATAAATTTGGCCTGGGTGTTTTTTTTTGGATACAAATGCTTGCAAATAACACACAGCTTCAGATCCGGATCTGGAAAATGCAACAGAAATGTAGAACCAAGTGTTATCCAGCTGAGGTCCAAATTTTGTAACAATACCACAAAAAATGAATATATTACACAGCTTTTTCCTCAGGTAGTTCCCAGGCGTTTTGGAACTGTGCCAAATTGTGCCAAATGGCCCAGTTTGGAAAAACGTCTGTAACTTTTGAATGATTCAATGTAGAAGCTTCATTTTGGGCTCTAATGAAAGGTCACACTCAGGGCTGTGTCTGTGTGTGTGTGTGTGTGTGTGGGGGGGTTTGTCCCCCCCCCCCCGCTACAGAGGATGGACATCGGCCATCGCTAGATGACGGATTAGCCTCATGTGGCGATGTGGCGACAGCGGCGCAGTCACCGCGCCCCCCCCCCCCTCGCTACAGAAGAATAGCGGGGGGGGGGGCGGCGTTCACGGTCTGGACGCGACGAACGACCCGTGTACCTCGGCGTTCGTGCGCCGCAAAGTTGTAATTTACCGATAGGTCAAAAGTCATTTTGGATTACAATTTTCAGGGATAAAGAATAATTTAGCTTATAACACCTTACCTCTTCACAGCAGTGTCCTGGCAAACTTCTCTTCCTCATTGTCAGACGAACGCGACGCTGGTCCGCTCGTGGTTCTGGTCTCGCGACCCGATCAAAACATAATTCCATTATTGCGGTTTTGTGCTTCCATGATTGCGGTTTTTGGCGAACGATTTTTCAAAACAAATAACAGTAGTAATTAAAAAAAGACTGGCGAACGCGTGTGTGTCACTCAGCCTTCGTCGCCGGCCTCCGTCGGTCTATGATGACCATGGAATAAAATCATAACGTCTACTCTGCTGGAACAAAAACAAAATAAGCACCGCCTGTGGCCGAACATGCCGATGCGCGAATGGCAGTCGCTGTCACACAGATTGCATTTGTGGGTGGTCTCCGTGCTGCTGGGTCTGTGACGGTTCTTCCTGCGGGTCCTTTTTTGATCTGCTGCAGCAGTCAGTCTTCACCCAGCCTTAAAAAAAACAGCTCGCGAACTTCTCTGCTTCAATTGGCTCACTGCATTCACAGCGTTGGTAGGCGGGTCCTTCTTGCTAGGTTTTCAGTCATTGGTTCTTCAAGGTTTCAGAAACCCAATTCAAGGCTCTTATTAGTCGAATGAGAGGTCAATCATATCCAATCTGTTCGCGGCTGTGTCTGTAGTGGAAGGACTTTTTTTTTTTTTTTTTTTCAATGCGCTCTCCTGCACCCTCGTGCGCTCGAGGACGCACGAGAGCGCCCTCGTGCGCTCTGGGACGCAGAGACTTGCCCGCCCGCGGTACAACGGAGTGCAAGAGGTTAACTAATAATTTATGTTCATTATTACGTACCTGGCAAGTAAAGATGACCGAAATTCACGAAGTCAATGACTTTAATCCGTCAGCAGCCTTCAGACAAATTAAACGTGCCAAGATTTGGATTTCAAAATAAGGGAGGTTTTTCCTGCTGTCTGGTTGGGTGAGATTTCTAAAAAATTATAAATGTATAGAAATATTATAACAGAAATAACTGCATTATTTGGTCATTTAAGTTAATTTATTTCTTAAAATATAATTTTAATAATTATATTTCTTTGAATTCAGAGTTACTGTTCTGTTCTGGCTCTACAAAATTATGGTCAAAAGTTTAAATTGTATGAAGAAAAAAGTAAAAAATTTACCACATTCTGTTTCACATTTATTAAAAAAAACCCCAGCATTCATTCATTCATTCATCTTCTTCCGCTTAATCCTTTTTTCGGGTCGCAGGGGGGCTGGAGCCTATCCCAGCATCTTTGGGCGAGAGGCAGGACACACCCTGGACAGATCGCCAGTCCATCGCAGGGCCAACACAGAGAGACAGACAACCATTCACTCTCACAGTCATACCTAAGTACAATTTAGAATCCCCAGTTTTTGATGCCAATTAACCTAACTTGCATGTTTTTGGCATGTAGGAGGAAACCGGAGAAATCCCGGAGTAAACCCACGCAGATCACTGTTGGTCGGGGGCTGGGATCAAACCCAGGATCCCCAGGCCAAGGGTGAGTTGCTGTGCTGCCGCACTGCTAACCACTCCGCCACCGCGCCGCCCAAATTTTTTTTATAATAATCTGCCTTTGTCCATCAAACAGGCCTCTTCACTGACCAGTTTTAAAACTCCTTAAAACCCATTTTTATTCTCTGGCGTTTGACCCAGTTTGAGACACTGATTTTATTTGTTCTTACTGTCTATTGTATGACTGTTGTTTTTGTTTGTGCTGTTTTGTACTTTAGCTGTACTAGTGCACACCTGTGCATTCTCGTGTATGCCCATCGAAAGCAAGCGTAAGCAAGCATTTCTTCATACCCGTAGAAAGTTACTGTTACCATGGCAACACTAACCATGGTGAAACCTGCCTTTGATGTCACCACTCGTTCAGTGCTGACTGCCTTTGATCTGTCATGGCTGTGTTTGATCTTTGATGATGTCATAGCAAAGTGAGGCCTGCCATTGATCTTTGAAGAAGTCATAGCAAGGCCTATGATTGAGTGATGCCTGCCTGCGATCTTTGATGTCATAGCAAGTCCTATGATCTTTTAACGAGCCCTATGATAGTGATGCCTGCCTTTGAGCTCAAAGTGAGTCCTATGATCTTTTAGCGAGCCCTATGAACTACCGCATATGACATCATATAGACATCATGTAGATATACGTAGGAACATCACAGGCGATCCTATGATCTTTTAGCGAGTCCTCAGGGATTCCAAAGTTTCCATGTAGGGTGAAGCAGTGTCTTTCAACATGGTCCTTGATTCAAAATATACTAGTACATACCCCGTGCATACCTGTCCATGCCCATAGAAACCAAGTATAAGCAAGTATTTCTGCATGCCCGTTGCTGAAGGGTCTCCTCCTGTCTCAGACAGCTGTGTTGTTCATAGTCATGCCTGCGGCGTACTGCTGGAACCTGAGGTGTTTCATGTTCATGGCATCCTTTCTGACGTGCAGCAGTTCTCCTCATTCTATTGCTCTCCACCTGGTGGGTCTACTTCTTCGTTCAGACCACTGGTTGAGGGATAGGTGCGTCATAATTCCAGTTCATGGGCAGGATCATGAAACTAGATCTGAGCAAAAAAGTGGCTTTTGACCTGGTTCAGGAAGGCCCGTGCATGCCTGTACAAACCAAGAAACCGGAGCACCCAGAGAAAATCAGCGCTTTGCTTGGCATTTTACACATTTGTAGTGTAGACTGGCATTCTTCAAGGTTACACATTTTTACTATGTCAGCACCTCTTTAAAAACGACATTGCTGAGAAAGCAATGCTTTTACTTAGTTTCTTCATCTTGAGCAACAATATGAAGACTGATCTGGCAATTCTGCTCGCGGCAATGTAGAATTGGCCATGGCTGTAGAAATCTGTTGTGCAGAAAACATGAACGCGCTGTAAAGACTGGCCCTGTGACTTATTCACTTTGCCAATTTTGAGCTATATGACATCATAAAGACACATTAGTCTAGGCATTGTGAGTGATGGTCTATATGACAAAGACACATTTGTCGATGAGTCATATGACATCATAAAAACACATTAGTCTAGGCATTGTGAGTGATGGTCTATATGACATCATAAAGACACATTTGTCTATGTGTTGTCATATAGACATTATATCTTTATGACGGCATCGCAAGTCCTATGATGCCTGAGTTCATAGGACGTCCTATGATGTTCAGGCAGAGATCATAGGCCATCCTATGATGTCCTAGAAACGTGACAGACACACAGAGATTTCTTGCTTTATAGAGTGATGGCTGTGACACAGACCCAGACAGACATCATGTAGCGATCATGAGTGATGACTGCCTTTGATCTTTGATGATGTCATAGTGAGTCCTATGATGTCTGCATTTGATTTTTGATGATGTCATAGCAAGTCTTATGATCTTTGCTGATGTCATAGCAAATTCTATGATAGTGAGTGATGCCTGCTTTTGATCTTTGATGATGTCATAGCGAGTCCTATGATCGTGAGTGACGCAGTCCAAGGACTGATAATTTTTTCACACATAAGGACTCGTTATACATAGGAACATCATAGGACATTTCACACATGGGTCATTATACATAGGAACATCATAGGACATCATGTAGAGATCATAGGAACATCAGAGGCGGTCCTATGATCTTTGGCCGTGACAGAGATTTCTGGAATTATATACACAAGAGTGAAGTGAAGTGATAAATACCTTAAGGTAGTTTATGTTGTGATGTGAAGCTCTTCTCTCACTGCTCCGTTGGCTGCACATTCACTATACTAGTGCATACCCGTGCATACTCGTCCATGCCTGTAGAAACCAAGTATTTCTGCATGCCCGTTGCTGAAGGGTCTCCTGTGAGAGACAGCTGTGTTGTTCGCAGGCATCACTGACAGAGATTTCTTGAATTTACAGAGTGCCTTCTGCCTTACTGAGTGAGATTTACCGATGTCCTGCTTCGAATGGGTGTGGTTTAAAGTAGCGTGTCGTATTCGGTCTCAGCTTCTCTATGCCTTGCCTGGCGTACAGTGTTGGTGGTCAGCCGACTATTCCGCATCTCCTGGGTCTCAGCTTGTCTGTGCCTTGCGTGGCATGCAGCGTTGCTCGCTTTGCGGGCATTTCGGGCTTCAAGTGACTCAGCACGTGCATGGCGCACTGCCACACGTTTCCTGTCTGTGCATCCCCTGTCTGTTGTACCCTATGCTGGTGAAGGGTCTCCTCCTGCGGCAGGCATCATAGGACACTACATTATAGATAGGCAGGCATCGTGAGTGATGGTTTATATGACATCATAAAGACATCCAGGCTGGCATCATAGGACACTACATCACAGGTAGCCAGTCCTATTGCCTGTATGACGGCATCGCCTATATGACATCATTTCAAGTCCTATGTACCCTGAGATCATAGGATCATCATAGGACATCCTGCAAACATCATAGGCCATCCTATGATGTCCTATGATCGTAACAGACATTTCTTGAATTTATAGATAAGTGATTTTATTGTTCACTTATTGTTGATGTACAGCACTTTATGTCAACTGTCATTTTTAAAGAGCTTTATAAATAAAGTTGGATTGGATTAAAAAAGATAAACATTAATCATAAAATAATCCACAAATTTATAATAGTTTCAAATGTACAAGAGAAAATTACAAATTTGAGGAAAATGGGTGCAAATTTAGATAAATTTACAGAGAAAAGCAGAAAACTAAGAAAACTTATAAATTTTGGATAAAAACCTCAAACCTTCAAGACTGAAGTCATTACTCAAGTTTTTAAGTGGGTACTCTTTGTACCCTTAACTCAACTAGAAATTTTTGGTTATCTACTTTTAATTATTAATTTCAAAGCACTGCTTTTACATGAGTAGAATTTCTGGCTACTATACCCACCTGATCATATAATTTAAGTATGCATGAGTACATTACTATTATGAATGTTTTTTTCCCTTCCCTACTCTTTGTCAATGGAAAAAAGAAGCACTAGAATAAAAATACAAAAAAAAAATTACACATTTTGGTTATTTATGTAAACCATGGAAAAAAAAAATCCTGCAGGACAAAACATGACACTTGGTATTTTCTAGCCTGTTTCTATACCACCACAGACAGAGAGAACCTGAACTAGACAGAGCTCAGAGAGGGAAAGATGAGACAGAAGAGAGGAGCCAAGGAGAGGAAAAGTGTTCAGGCAGAGGGTCCAGGAGAGGTGAGAGCAGAGGAAGGAGAGAAGGATGACACCACTAAAAAGTCCAAACACAGGACATCTGGGTGGGACCCCAACTGGCCCAATATTCCAACATTCAAGCCTTGGTAGTACAACACTTCAAATAGTAAGTTCCATTATGCAATATTACTGAGCAAAATTTAAAAAGAAATGGTGTAAAATTAACATTTCCGGTTACAATCGTGTCATGCCACCCCCCCCCCCCCCCCCCGCCGCCTTCCCCCGGAAAAATACGTTGCCACCGCCCCAAGGTCTTTAAGCCAGAGGAAACACTGTGTTCAATAGCTATCTTCCCCGCTGTATTTGTATTATGTATAAAGGGTAGGCACATATAAGCTGTTGCTACTGCCTACACCCGTTCTGTCTGAAATATGGTTCTTTTCTTTTTGTCTTGTTATGATCAGACAGAAATAAAATGAATGAATGAAATACTTCAGGCCATATTGTTTGTAACATTTAAAATGAAAATACAAATCACAAATTAAAATTTTGAGATGCACCTGTATATGCCAACATTCAATCCACTAATTATTGGACAAACCTTACATATGCTTCCCAAAACTATACAAGCACTCATGCAGACATTTTACTGTACAGATGCTGATGATATAGTTTTATCCTAGTTTTTAATAATACAGCAACATTTTTGCCAAGGGGGAAAATAAACACAAAAGGCCTTTAAAAAACAAAAAAAAAAAAAAAACTGTGTCCATCTGAAGAGTTTGCATATTAGTTTCTCTTCTGTGATTCAAACAAAATTGCTTGGCTTCCATTTTCAAATTTGGAATAATACATCAAAATTATATGAAAAATACATTCTGACCACAGAGTTTCCTCTAGTAACATTTCCCGGTGGCGACCCACCACGCTTGTAAATTTCCCGCCATTCCTATGAGGAAATATAAATTTAAGAAAAAAATATGAAGGAATTATGGTCCGCAAGCACGCACACGAACAACGCGTGTGACCGTCATCTGTGCGGAGTTCAGAAGCGCCACGTCCACGTGACCGCTCCAGTCGTCAGGCAGAGCATTTCGCTTGCATCACTGTCCAAGAGAAACATGAGTTTATTAAAGTATTTTAAACATGGAAAAAAAAATCAGAAGAGGTATGTAAGCAGTGAAAGCATTTATCATGGTTTTAACCCGCTGGTAACGGGAGCAATAATGGAAGAGTCGCTTAGCTAACAGATGTGGTTAAGAGCTCCAGTTGATTCATTTTGTCTTCTTTTTAATTATTAGGTTTTTGTTTTTCTTATTTCAGACAATGAAAAGGAGCTGTTTTTACCTTTACCTTAGTTAATATTAATTAACTAATTTATGCTCCCTATTATGTACCTGGCAAGTTAAGATGACCAAAATTCACGAAGTCAATGACTTTAATCCGTCAGCAGCCTTCAGACAAACTAAACGTGCCAACATCTGGCTTTCAAAATAAGGGAGGTTTTTCCTGCTGTCTGGGTGGTGAGGAGATTTCTTAAAAAAACCCCAAAACTAAATATATAGAAATATTATAACAGAAATAACTGCATCTTTAGTCATTTAAGTTAATTTATTTCATTAAGTACAATTTCATTAATAGTTTCTTTGAAATCAGCATTAAATTATTGTTCTGTTCTGGCTCTACAAAATTATGGTCAAAAATGTAAATTGTTATAAGGAAAAAGTAAAAAAAAAAAAAATAACAGTCTGTTTCAAATTTATTAGAAAAAAAAACAGTAATTTTATTTTACAAAAATAGACAAAAAATAGCCATAAAATAATCCACAAACTTAGAATAAAGTCTCAAATGTACAAGAAAAGTCAATTTTACAAGAGGAAATTACAAATTTGAGGAAAATGGTTTCAAATTTAGATAAATTTACATAGAAAATAAAAAACTACAAAAATTGTTATAAATTTTGGAGAAAAACCTCAAACCTTCAAGACTCAAGTCATTACTCAAGTTTTTAAGTGGGTGCTCTTTGTACCCTTAACTCAACTAGAAAATTTTGGTTGTCTACTTTTAATTATTAATTTCAAAGCACTGCTTTTACATGAGTAGAATTTCTGGGTACGATACCCACCTCTGATCATATAATTTAAGTATGCATGAGTACATCACTATTATGAAAGTTTTTTCCCCTTCCCTACTCGCTCATTGGAAAAAAACGAAACACTAGAATAAAATACAGAAAAATACATATTTTTGTTATTTATGTAAACCATGAAAAAAAAAAAATCCTGCAGGACAAAACATGACACTTGATATTTTCTAACCAGTTTGTATACCACCATAGACAGAGAGAGAAGCTGAATTAGACAGAGCTCAGAGAGGGAAAGATGAGAGAAGAGAGGAGCCAAGGAGAGGAAAGTGTTCAGGCAGAGGGTCCAGGAGAGATGGGAGCAGAGGAAGGAGAGAAGGATGACACCACTAAAATGTCCAAACACAGGACGTCTGGGTGGGACCCCAACTGGCCCAATATTCCAACATTCAAGCCTCGGTTGTACAATACATACAATGGTAAGTTCCACATGTAAAGTTACTGTGCAAAATAAAAAAAAAAAGAAGAAATAGTATAAAATTAACATACTCCGGTTACAATAGTGTCATGTTTTCTGCCCCCTCCCCTGGAAAAATATGTTGCCACCGTGCCAAGGTCTTTAAGCCTGAGGAAACACTGACCATGTTTACATGGACACAAGTAACCGGATTAAAAGCCTGATTGGAATAAAAATGTTTCATGTAAACAAGCCAATCTGAATATTTTGACCCGATCATGCTCATTCGGATCAAAATTTCATTCCGATTGAGACGGGTGGGTTATGCCGATTGTTAATCGGAATGGTGCGCATGAAAACACTTACTCCGAACGTAGGGCCGAAAATTTTTACTGCGCATGTCTGTACACCAGCCGCACGTCGACGTGATGTATTTCCGCCTTAGCAGCAGCTAGCGGAACACATAGCGGGAGTAAAACAAAAGTGGTCTGTATCGTCCTGCTGTCTCCCTCTGTTCATCATATGCAGAAGTATGTACTTGTAGCTTCATTACGGAGACCAGCAGAAGCAAAAGTACAGTCTGAATAACACAATACAGGTCCATTTCAAAAAGACAGACACGAAGCGGGGCTTGCTAACACTGGAAGTTGCTTCTTCTATTATTTTCAGAATGTTGAAATGTCGATGTGCGCATGTCAAAATGATTTATTCCGTCCAAACATGTGACACATGCAAATGCACATCCTAATCGGATCAGCTTTTTCAGGATCCATGTAAACCAGGGGTCGGCAACCCGCGGCTCTTTCATCCCTCTGCTGCGGCTCCCTGTGGCTTTGGAAAATAAATAATGAGTATTTGATTAAAATGTATTTTATTTTAGTTCATTAGTTTTTATAATGTAATTCTAAATTTGAAGATTATGGTGATCTTGTAAAATCTAAAAAAAAAAAAACGTGTTAAAGTTTAATCACCGTCAGCGAAAATCAACATGATTACATAAGCGCTCGTCGCTTCCCCGGAAGTCGTCTCCCGCGATAACCCGGATGTGCTGTGTTCAAGCTACTGCTGTATTGCAGTAGCTTGACAGCCCTGCGATTGGATAGTTGCAAACGATTGGCTCGTTGTATGCTTTTTCAAAGATTCATGGCGGCGTGTTCTCAGGGATGTGATTTTCTGCTAATTCGCTGAATTCCACTTTATTTTATCTTCCAGAAAGATAAAGTACGTTAAGTACGTTAGCGGCTTGTGGTCCACGAACGCAGTGAAGCTGCGCCCTTTCAGGCAGGACCGGAAGTGGCGTATGGCCATGTGGAGAGCCATTAACAGAGGGCTGCGCGGGGAATGAAACGGTAATAAAAGTTAACATCCCCTTTTATGATTCCAAACAGTTTGAAATTGACAGTGCACAGTGGACATTGACTCATAACTTTTGAATATTTCTAAGACTTGGCTACATCAGTGATTGTACAAAATGAACAGCTCAAGTCTCAATGGAGATTGAAACTGGTGATCTGAAATGAATGCTGAAATTATAAAAAGTAATGGTATGTTGGAATTTTATTTCTATTATGGAACAGATAAAATTAACTGATTTGATTTGATCAAGTGTTAAAGCATGTGATGGATAATGCTTGTTGGAATATTTTAGGAATGCTATCTTCTTGGAACATAAGTCAATATTATACAGTAATAAGTGGCATTCAGCTGTTTGTTTTATGTCATTTAAGCACAGTTCTGGTACTTAAAAATCATAAAACCCCAGGAGCTTCGGGGGGCTTTGCCCCTCTTGCCCCCCCACCCCCCACCGGGGCTCTGCCTTGGACCCCGCTGGGGGACTATGTCCCCCAGACCCCCTGCTGAATTTTCTGATAATTTCCCCAACCCCAAATCACATCGCTGGTTCGTGTTGGAATTCTGAGCTTTCGGTATTGTTTTCAGCAGAATTATGAGATTTTTATCGAAGAATCAGGAGTCATCAGTGCTAGAAGTAGCACTCTCCTTTCAACCCAATGTCAACCTTCAACCCAATGTCTTTTTTTTTTCGGAGTTCAAAATGTTTTTGTTGCATGCAGAAATGTAATTTTGTTTTCTCTGCAGGAGTTCCCTGATTTCATAAATGCAACACATTATAGTTTGTTTATACATAGCATAAAGGGGAAAAAAGTTATATGCAGTGTTATTTCATTTTAAGTGTCAAAAGGGTTTTTGTGGCTCCCAGTGTTTTCTTTTCTGTGGGAAACGGGTCCAAATGGCTCTTTGAGTGGTAAAGGTTGCTGACCCCTGATGTAAACAGTAAAGTTCTGACCTGATTTGTAATCAGACTGAAGAAATTTTGCCCATGTAACCGTGGCTACTGGACCAATTATTACCTCCGCAAAGGAGGTACAGTAATGTGATCGGGACAGTTTCTGCTTGTCTGACTGTTAGGAGGATTACACAAAAACTACTGGACAGATTTTGATGACGATCTGATTTTCACCAGAGGTGGCCCTTGGACTACGGATAAACCCATTAGACTGTGGAGATGCTCTGAGAACGCATACCTCAAAAATCTCATAGCCCAAGGGTCACCTCAGCTGAAAATGTAATCAAAATCCATCCAGTAGTTTTTGTGTAATCCTGCTCACAAGCAAAGAAACAAACACACAGATAGGCAGGCAGGCCTTGGCAAAGGTATGCATTCTCTGAGTGCCCTCTACTTTTTTTTTTAAATTATACTGTAAAATGTGGAAAGATGAGCCTGCAACCTGCAGCTTGCCCACAAGCAATGGCTCCCTATGGCTTTCATTTGTTCATTCATCAGAAAATGAGAAAGTTTTAATTGGAGGAATTTAAACTCAAATGTAAATTGAAAAAAATCTTAATATGATAAGCTAAATATTAAAAAAAAATCAAAATTTACGAGGAAAAGTCTGCACATTCCATAAGAGAAAAAAAATACTGACTTTAAGTAAAACCACAAATTTACTAAAGAAGTTCCCTTTTTTTAAAAAGAAAGAAAGAAAGATTTGCAATGATAAAAGGAAAAAGGTCTTACATTTCCAAGAAAAAAAAAATCCACAAATTTATGAGAAAAGTGACAAATTGATAAAACAGCCCACGAAGGGAAAGCGGAAATAACACAGGATATTGGGACATTCACTCTGGATTGCTCCCAACTATTCAGAGTAATGCTGCCATCCTGGACAACTCTGATATTTTAAAGGTAAATGAGCAGATAAACTGAGCAGAAAAAATCCAGTTACATCTGTCCTGTTGGGACTCTGACCTCTGAGCCTCACTCTCCAAGAGACTATTTATTTAAAAAAAAAACTTCCACAGAAAATTCTCTCACTGTTTCCCGTAGACGTCGACATGTAGCAGCTCCTCGCTGACAGGCCGACAGCTCGCCCACGTGTGGATGTTAAGGAGAACACAGTCCGACCAGGCAGGCGACAGAGTCGAACTAAACTCACGGGAACCGCCATCTTTGGCACTGCTGTGTGTGCGATCACGTGTTGTAGTCCTTCCGCAGCTCTCTGCTCTGCTGCCGCCTGCAGGTCTGGAGAGGAACAACTATCAGTACCACAGACAGCTCCAGGTTATCCCTCTGTCCCTCGCCGTATTTTCTCATCAATACATTAAAAAAAAAAGAACACCACTTTAATTCTGCACCTCTCTAAACATTTTGTTGCCGTATTATTCATTTTAAGAATATCTGTTTTCATGAAAATGCTTGTAGTTCACCTTTAAGGCTCATTGTCATCCTTCTATTTGTGTCAAATGATCAGTTTTAATATTTATTATGTCATGAGGACTATTTATTCATTTTAAGCTTATTCCTGTACACTGGGATCTAGAAGCTGTTTTTATTTTGAAATCCCTACGCCTAATTAAATACACAAGTTCAAGATTGACAGTAAAACTTACAGTAGAGTAAAAGGTGGTAATGTGCCAGTGATGCATTTCTACAGCTGAGATTAGAAAATACAGCTAAAAACAGCAGTGTGTAATTAGAATTTTTACTGTTGTATCTGTTGGAGCTTGAGCTACTTAAACAACAACAAGGACAACAAATAATACAAGCCTGAGGCCATATTTTCTAACATTTTTCATGACTGCAAAAATGTAATGTAGCCGACAGAGCTGTACTTTATGTACATCACTGAAAGTTTATGTTGGGATTTAAAGTGCCCCTATTACGCACTTTTCTGTCAGGTGGTGTTGAAAAATCTGTGACATGGTTTGGTCAAAACAAAGTATGCCACGACTTTAACCACCAGCAAAGTACCTTGTGACTGGCTAACGGGACTCAGGCCATAAAACATGCAAGGTGGTCTTTTCAGTTTTCCTACCAATAGGACAGAAGTTATATAATGTTGCTTAAAATGCTAATGAGCCACAGTTCACCCCACTCATTTCTCTGCGATATGCGTTTAGATGGTGAAGACATGCTTAAGGCTATCATTAATTGTTAGCGAACTAGAATAATAGCTAAAATTGGCTGACTGTTAGTGTAAAATCCCAACTAAAGCATCGGACAAGGATGTGTGGTTTGAGTGGTCGATCAGGGTGTAATAAGCACAGAAATAATCCTGAAATATAGACGCAAGCAGCGAACATTGGGTTCCAAGCAGGTGTGGACTTCAAGGTTTTGTATTGCTTAGCAACAGCATTTAAACCGTCTGCTACACATTAGTTTTTAAAGCAGCACTTGTTCCTTGTAGGAACACATAAAGGGCCACAACCACGGCGACCATGACCCCAGTCCGAGCAGTCAACCACAGGGCTGTTTGTTGTTGCTGGCTAAAGTCGTGCCCTGTGATTCACTCAAACGTTCCACTGATAAGACAAAATGGCTGACAGACATTTCATAGACATGATTTTTTGAACATTAACAGAATTGCATGAAATTAGTTCAAGAATGCTGTTCAAATTGTGTGTCTAAAGTTTCATCAAATTTGAATCAGTACATCTGGAGTTAAACCCCAAACTACATGCCAAAGGGAAACTGTGCAAATTGATTGGCCTAGAAAATCAAAACGGACTGACATTTTTGGATAATGTCACAACTTTTCATTATCAGCGTCTGTAGCTGAGCTCTACTTCATTTCAAGCAATTTTGATGAATGGCCTAGGAGGAGTTCATTTTGAGTTCGCTTGAACATTTTTGAAAATATGGTGGAGAAAACGTCATTTTCAGAGTTTGCCACCATTGACAAAAAGTTGTCGAAGGTTTCAGCAAATAGAATGATGAAATAATTTTTAGTCTTGGCCCAGCCATTCTCATGATATTTGCAAAAACAAAACTGTTTACTATAGTGCCACCTATGTACGCAGTGCCTTGATTTTTTTGTCTCCGAGTAGTTGGGAGAATTTCTGATCAGACTATCAAAGTTCAAGTTTCCACGTATTACCGTTTTTGCTCCCCATGCACTTTTAGTGGAAAAAAAATAAAAGAAGAATCAGAACAAAAACAATAGTGCTGTATTCAGAATGTTCACTCACTCCCTCTCTATATATAGTGAATTTAGATATAGTGGACTATACTGTTAACTCAATATAACAACAATAACATTAACAGCTTTCAGACATTACTGAACTTGTTTTCGCAGTGCGGTTAATGATGTCATGGTGAGACAGTAAAACATAGACTAACGGTGGTAAATGAATACCTGCATGTAATTTGTAGTAAATATGTATTAAATCAAATCATGTTTGCTGAATTAATAAATATAAATACCCTACTGTAGTTTATGTTGTGATGTGATGCTCTCCTCTCACTGCTCCATTGGCTGTGCATTGCACTATGGAATATAGAGATTCAAGATTTATTTGTCAATGCTACTTTACGTACAGGACAGACAGTGGTGTGAGAAAGTGTTTGCACCCTTCCTGATTTCTCTTTTTTGTATGTTTGTCACACTTAAATATTTCACATCAAACAAATTTAAATATTACACAAAGATAACACAAGTAAACACAAAATGCAGTTTTAAAATGAAGGCGTTTATTATTAAGGGGAAAAAAAAATCCAAACATGGCCCTGTGTGAAAAAGTGATTGCCCCCTAAGCCTAATAACCGGTTGGGCCACTGTTAGCAGCAACAACTGCAACCAAGAGTTTGTGATAACGGGCAATGAGTCTTTTACAGCGCTGTGGAGGAATTTTGGCCCACTCATCTTTGCAGAATTGTTGCAATTCAGCCACACTGCAAGGTTTTCGAGCATGAACCGCCTTTTTAAGGTCATGCCACAGCATCTCTATCAGATTCAGGTCAGGACTTTGACTAGGCCACTCCAAAGTCCTCATTTTGTTTTTCTTAAGCCATTCAGAGGTGGACCTGCTGATGTGTTTTGGATCATTGTCCTGCTGCAGAACCCAAGTGTGCTTCAGCTTGAGGTCACAAACAGATAACCGGATATTCTCCTTCAAAATTTTTTGGTAGACAGCAGAATTCATGGTTCCATTTACCACAGCAAGTCTTCCAGGTCCTGAAGCAGCAAAAATAGTCCCACACCATCACACTACCACCACCACATTTTACTGTTATGTTGCTTTTCTGAAATGCTGTGTTACTTTTACGCCGGATGTAATGGGACACACACCTTCCAAAAAGTTCAACTTTTGTCTCGTCAGTCCACAGAGTATTTTCCCAAAAGTCTGGGGGATCATCAAGTTGTTTTCTGACAAAACTGAGACAAGCCTTTGTTCTTTTTCCTCAGTGGTTTTTGTCTTGGAACTCTGCCATGCGGGCCATTTCCCCCCCCAGTCTCTTTCTTATGGTGGAGTCATGAACACTGACCTTAACTGAGGCAAGTGAGGCCTGCAGTTCTTTGGATGTTGTTGTGGGGTCTTTTGTGACCTCTTGGATGAATTGTTGCTGCGCTCTTGAGGTAATTTTGGTCTGCCAGCCACTCCTGGGAAGGTTCACCACTGTTCCATGTTTTCTCCATTTGTGGATAATGGCTCTCACTGTGGTTTGCTGGAGTCCCAGAGCTTTAGAAATGGCTTTATAACCTTTTCCAGACTGATATATCTCAATTACTTTGTTTCTCATTTGTTCCTGAATTTCTTTGGATTGCAGCATGTCTCATTTTTTCGGATCTTTTGGTCTACTTCACTTTGTCAGGCAGGCCCTATTTAAGTGATTTCTTGATTGAGAACAGGTGTGGCAGTAATCAGGCCTGGGTGTGGCTACAGAAACTGAACTCAGCTTTCCAAAGATGTGATAAACCACAGTTAATTTATGTTTTAACAGGGGGCTGGGGGAATCACTTTTTCATACACGGCCATGCACTTTTGGGGTTTTTCCTTAATAATAAACACCTTCATTTAAAAACTGCATTTTGTGTTTACTTGTGTTCTCATTGTCTAATATTTAAATTTGTTTGATGATCTGAAACATTTAAGTGTGATAAATATACAAAAAAATGAGAAATCAGGAAGGGGCAAACACTTTTTCACATCACTGTACAGGAGAATTGAAATGGCTTTTCTCTCTCTTCAGTGATGTGTGCAATATAAAAAAAATAAAAGGAATAAGGCTGGAAAAACAATAACAGCAGTCTATGTACAGTAATGCTACCCGTAGTGCAAATAGCGACAAAAGATAGACCCAGACATCCCACAGTGCAAATAAAGATAAAACCCAGTAATCCTATATACAGAAAAAGTAGAGCAGTAATACTCTTAGTTGCAAGTTTAATGTGGTAGTGTAGGTGCAGACAGTGACAGAAGGGACTGCACATGAACAGTATTGCAAAAAGACAGCAGCAGATATGGCATTTGTGCAAATGGTTGCAGCAAAGTGCAGAAACATACAGCAGCAAATGTATTACTGTTGGTGTGCCAGTCTTTCTGTGCCAACAGCTGAGGTAGTTATTGTGCAGGTGAGTGCATTATGGTCCGGGGGGGTGGGGTGGACAGAGTTCAGGGTCCTGATGGCCTGATGAACAAAGCTGTTTAGCAGTCTTGTGGAGCAGGCCCAGAGGCTCCGGTACCTTTTGCCCGAGGGCAGAGGGCTAAAGAGGGAGTGTGAGGGGTGGCAGGTGTCGCCTACAATGCTGATGGCTCTGTGGGTGAGACGGGTGAGGTAGATGTCCGAGAGGGGGAAAGAGGGGCAACGATGATCTTGCTGTGCCATTGTAGTGTCTTCCGGCAGGAGGCGGTGCAGCTTCCATACCACACTGTGATGCAGCTGGTCAGGATGCTCTCAATGGTGCCCCAGTAGAATGAGCACATGATGGAGGGTGGGGCTTGTGCTCTCCTCAGTTTGTGGAGGAAATGGAGGTGAGTTTGAGCCTTCTTAGCCAGTGATGTGCTGTTGTTGAACCAGGAGAGGTCCTCAGATGTGCACCCCAGGAACTTCATGCTGCTCACTCTTCACAGCTGCTCCATCGATGATCAGAGGGGGATGCTGTGTGTGTCCCCTCCATGATCTCCTTTGTTTTTCCCACGTTCAGGAAGAAGTCATTGTCTTTACACCACTGGACCAGTTGGCTCACCTCATTTCTGTAGTTGGCCTCCTCATTGTTGGTGATGAGGCCCACCACCGTCGTGCTGTCCGCAAACTTGATGATGTGGTTGGTGCTGTACGCTGGTACACAGTCATGGGTCAGCAGGGTGAAGAGCAGAGGGCTGAGCACGCACCCTTGTGGGGCCCCTGTGCTTAGTGTGATGGTCTTGGAAGTATCACTGCCAACCCGCCCGTTCTGTGGCCTCCCTGTGAGAAAGTCTAGCACCCAGTTACAGAGAGGTTTTGAGTCCCAAGTGTCTGAGTTTTTGTATTAGGTACTGGGAGATGATTGTGTTGAATGCTGAACTGAAGTTCAAGAACAGCATTCGCATGTAGGAGTTCTTTGAGTCCAGGGGGATGACAGCTGGATGGAGAGCAGCAGCGATGGCATTTTTTGTGGATCTGTTTGACCTGTATGCAAACTGAGATGGGTCATGGGAGGGAGGGAGGATGGACTTGATATTCTGCATGACCAGCTGCTCGAACCACTTCATTATAATGGGGATCAGTGCTACAGGCCGGTAATTGTTGTAGCTGGATGGGACAGGCTTCTTTGGGACTAGTATTATGGTGGCAATTTTGAGACATGTGGGGACAACAGCTTGAGTCAGAGAGATGTTGAAGATGTGGGCCAGGACATTCTTGAGCTCCTCTGCACAGTCCTTCAGGACATGACCTGGTATGTTGTCTGGTCCAGCTGCCTTGTGAGGGTCGATCCTGCAGAGGGTCCTCTTCACGCTGGATCCAGGCTTATGGCCTGCTTATCTGGAGGAGGAGTGGTCTTATGTGTTGATGTGCCGTTTTGTGCCTCAAAGTGGCCGAAGAAGTTATTTAGGTTGTTAAGCGATGTCATGCCACTCACACAGGCCTGAGGTGGAGGTTTGTAGTTGGTGAGGGTCTGTATGCCACACCAAATGGAATGAGCATCTCTGGTGTTGCTGAAGTGGTCGGATATTTTCTTGCTGTACTGTCGTTTTGCCTCCTTGATGCCACAGGACAGGTTGGCCCTAGCTGTTGTTAGTCCTGCAGTGTCGCCGGCCCTGAAGGCTGCGTCCCGAGCCCTCAGGAGCCTGTGGACCTCTGCGGTCATCCATGGCTTATGGTTAGCAGGAACAGTGATGGTTTTGCAGTGAGTGACATCATCAATGCATTTAGTTGTGTATGCTACAACAACCTCAGTGTACTCCCCTAGGTTTGTGTTTCCATTTTGAGAGGCCGAGTGCTTGAAAGTGTCCCAGTCTGTAGTGCTGAAGCAGTGTTTCAGAGCATCAGATGCCCCCCCTGGCCACACATGTACCTGTTTTTTTATTGGTCTGATTGTTTTCACTTTGGGTTTGTATGCCGGCCTTTGCAAGATGGTGTTGTGATCAGAGACCCAGGTGGGGAAGGCTTTATATGCTTTCTTGTGGGTTGTGTACACCAGGTCCAGCAAATTGTCTCCTCTTGGCTCATGTAGTGACCAGCCGTTGTACACTACTTTTCAAAATGCATTGTGCGATATTTTGAGTGTACCATGTAGTGTACTATATAGTGAATTAACTTTTCAGTTAAGATTTCGAACAGCACTACAAAATGGCTGATTCAGTATATATGGGGAACAAGTGAACATTTTGAACACAGCATAGGTTTCCCACAGCACAGCTGCTTGGAACACTGATGAGGAATATCTACTGGGGATGGATAGAACAAGTCAAAAATAGACAAACATATTCCAATTCTTGAAGTTAAGCTAGCTATGCTAACAGTCCCAGTAGTTGGCTCAAGCTGACCAGAAAAGAACAAAACAGGCCAGAATGTGAGACTAATTTATCACCTGTGGATTAACTATCAAGCTGGGAACCACGGTATCTAGTAGGTACTGTTACAAGAATTTACAGAGAAGAACGGAGCTAACTCACTGGCTAAGCTAGTCGCACTGTACATGTGTAAGAGTTCTTTGGCATCCAGATGCCCCTCTGGACATAGGGTGCCTAACTAGCCAGGGGTCAGATTTATAGTACTATTTACTGCAGGAGAGAACTCCTATGCAGGACGGTTTGACTTTGAACATGTTGCAAAAATCTAACAAAGTACTAATATAAAGGGGGACCCCTAAAAGCTTTATAGGGGCACTAATAATAATGCTGGAAATTAATGAGATAGAGCTGACTGATCTGTTTGGTGTCATTTTTTTTTAACCAGATACCTTGCAGCAATGGCAGAAGACAAGTTTATAAAACCGACTTGAATAAAATAGCATTCATGAATAAATTACTTTCTACCTCAGAAGTACAGGTAAAGAGATGACACATTCATATGTCAGCAAAAGGGAAAGAAAACCATTTCTCATGCTATATAAAAATACAGTATGTCAAATTCACTGCAGCTAACAGCATTACATATGTGGCATTTATAAGAACTGCCCCTCAGCACAGTGGAGAATAGACTTTTTAATGTCATCCACGAGGATTTTTCTTTTCCATGGATGTATTCAGAGTGTACAATGCATCTTTCATGACATGTGATAAATATTTTGTGATATTAACAAAGCTTGATTCAGCCTCTTTGCATGGTTAGATTCATTTTTCACACCAGCATCCAGCTGAGGAATAAATGTTGTTGTTTATTCATGGGTCCAATCTTAGCACGGTACAAATCGTTTTCGTTACAGGGCTGATGATGATGACTTGATGTTTATTGCAATGCAAAAAAATATGCCTTATGGTAGGAAAATTATCACATTTAGATGCATTTTAGTTTACCATGATACCCTAATGGATTACCATTTGGCTATGGCTTGTTGGTCAAATGAAGACATTTAAAGTAAACATCTGGTGTGTGTGTGGGCTTTTGCCAGGTAGGACTCCAGCTTCCCCCCACAGTCCAAAGACATGCACTTTAGGTTAATTGGCATAAACTGTCCTTAGGTATGAATGTGTTGTCTGTCTTTCTGTCTGAGGTCACAACTCAGTCAATTTGAACAAAATCTGTTTTATCAACCACAAATGTTTGTAATGAAAGGAAGATGCTAAATGCTTCTTTTAATGGTAAAAATCAGCAACAATGAAGCATCAACCACTGGCACTGTTTTGGCTTCAAGCACAAAACTGTTAATGTTGCTAATATTGTTAAAATCTCAGAAATAGGACAGATGGATGTTCTTTTCAGCACAAATGTGGCACTACTAGCCAATTCCACTTTTCAAATTGTTCAAACTTAGCAGCTGATCAAACTTCACTATTGTGATACTGCTGCTTACAGATTTTCAACTGTATATATATATATATATATTCACATGTCCACCAAATATAGGTGTTACATTTGTCAATGTAGTAGAGTATGTCAGCATTTTTAAAAAATTATGATATTATTCTAAGTCCCACACAAATAAAAGTCTCTTTAAACTGCCCTCAGAGAAATGACTGCAGACATCCTCTTTAAACATGTCACTGTAGAGAAATAACATGCCTTTAAACCAAGGTTTGCATTTATGTTGGGTCTCTCCCAGACAAATGTCTGTTTCTCCTCTGGATGTCATGGACTCCTCGTGCGCTTCTCCACAGCGCACGGAGGAGGGGAAAAAGGATGAGGATTTAAGCGCAGGTTACACCACACACATTTATTAGACACAACACAGGCAAACAGTTACAGTGTCTACGACTGGAAAAGGCTCAGAAACTAAAGAGTCCTCCAGGACGCTCAACAGACTAGAGTGCGGTCACCAGGAATACCCACACAGTTATACTCACAAAACTGGAGCTGTCCGAGTGAGTCCCAAATACAGCTCTGAGAGTTACAATCCTCAGATGACGTCGGCTTCAAATGGCGATTGACGACCGCATGAAGCACAATGACCCAGCAATTCATGACTGGGAAAAGGTTCCTTAAGTACATGCATTGCTGGCTCCATAAATTGAGCACATCTGGGCGAGGAGCGGGGAGATGGCACATGGGAGTGGGAACAGCTGGCGGTAATAGAGAGGGGGCGTGGTCCAACCGGCGGACAGTTAGGCAGCGCTCACTCCAGCCTGAGCCCAAGAGGCTGCCTCACCGCTGCCGGTGGCCAGAAAGCAGTGGCTATGGGTACGGCAGAGCACACAGAAATACATATTAACATACATACAACTTGGCACGTACCCACAGAGAGGCCAGGACCGAGCCGGGGGAAACCAAGCTGGCTCGGTTCCTGACACTGGATGTCATTGTTGAAACTATTTTGGTTAAATATGACTTTCGCTTTTTCAAAAAAGTATGTGAACTTGTCTGTGATGTGATTTTTTTTTTAAACCTGTAATAGCTTACACTGAAACAGAAGATGATATTATAAAAGGTAAAAATGAGGAACATACAACATTAAATCACTTTGTTTGGTCCACTTCAAAGATCTGTAGTCACAGTCATTATGCATTTCCTTTGCTTTGTTCTTCTAATACTTTTCTGCTTTTAGACATCAAAGGCACATCATTGTTAATATGCTGCAATGTTCAGCTCTGACTTTTACACAGTCACAAGGTCACGGTAATCATCCTGTTCAACAAATGAAGCAATGTGCTGCGATGGTAAATGTGATTCTACATTTTTTCCTTTATACTTCCAATAGTTAAGAGCGATGTGGAGTTTGGCCATCTTCCAAATACACATGCAATATTTAATCAAATTTTAACTCTGTTTTTGGTCTCTATGTCATAAATGGCCCCTCCGGAGCAGAAAGACAGACCCACGCATTGAACTGTAGTAGTAACATTTAATAACAAAAATTCCAAAACTGTGCAGACAATACAAAAATACAAACAAGGATAACTTACTAGGAAGGCATTCCAAGAGCTGGAATTGCTCTGGAGGAGATGAGGAGAAGACTTACAATGGAATGAGGTTGGTTAACATCACATCAAGACTGCCACAGTGAGAGACTAAACTGACAGTCCTTAAATATGAGACACATTAATGAGCAGCAGGTGCGGGTGGCTGAGCAGGCAGGTGACCTAATTACACAACTGCTCACAGCTGAGATGACTGGGGAACAGACTGTGAGCAGCTAGTGGGAGTGTC
Source organism: Pholidichthys leucotaenia (assembly GCA_020510985.1). Lineage (NCBI taxonomy): Eukaryota > Metazoa > Chordata > Actinopteri > Cichliformes > Pholidichthyidae > Pholidichthys > Pholidichthys leucotaenia. Next base: position 290,984,570 of record CM035843.1, read on the forward strand.
TGGAGAAGTGGTGGGCACAAGTGTCAAAAAACCAAAATAAATATAGAAACTGACAACATAATAATAACAGACATACAATACTCAGAAATAAATTAAGAGTCTGGGCTCTGTGGAACACTGCACCCGGACTCATGACACTCCATCTGTTTAGGAATTTAAACATACTCTCATGTATGCCCACTGTTAGGCATTTTGTATTTGTAGAGTAATGGTTGTCTTTTGTTTAATCTTTGAAAAATTATACAATAAAGTCTGCAGGTTGTAGTGGTGGTGCTTTACACACATTTTAACCAATATCTGATCCCTAATATTTATGTCATCTAAACAACACCACCATTCAGTGATACTAATTATGATGATATGCAAATGATCTGTCATGGATCTGCATGAGCGCAGCACCATCTTGCCCCGTTTTGCTCTTTGTTGTTGTTGCATAATATCTCTCAACAGGAGCCAGGAGGTTTAACTGGACTGGTGGCCTAGGGGTAGAGCATCTGTCCCACAACCGGGAGGTCGGGGCTCAAGTCTCGGCCGGGTCATGCCAAAGACCATATAAAAGTGGAACTTCCTGCCATCCAGTTTGGTGCTCAGCAAAAATGGAACGGAGGAGGCAAATGTGGGTGGCAGTGGCTCAGGATGTAGAGTGGGTCATCCAATAACCAGAGCATTGGCGGTTTGAATCCCGCTCTCCCCAGCAATCCTGCCATCGTGTCCCTGGGCAAGGCACTTTACCCACCTTGCCTCCAGTGTCCATGACACTGGGTATGAATGTGCATAAGTGTTCGGTAGTGGCCAGAGAGGCCGTTGGCAAAGATTGGCAGCCACGTTTCTGTCAGTCTGCCCCAGGGCAACTGTGGCTACAGTAGTAGCTTACCACTACCAATTGTCTGTCTGTGGAGTGAATAAACAGTGGATTTTCATTGTAAAGCGCTTTGAGTTTCTTGAAAGGCACTATACAAATGCAAACCATTATTATAATTTTTATTATTAACTGGCGGAAGCTATATCACCTGTGGCTTATCACCTCCCATGGCTAAATAAGCTTCACTCTGGAGCAGAAGTGGTTTGGGATCTTCACATAGGTAGCCCCTTTCCTCATGATGGCGTAGACTGAACCTGAATTCTCTCTGACTCCCACTAAAACATACCATTGCACCTTGTTCCCCAGGTCAAACCCTACCTACTTGCCAGCATGCCGTTTCATTCTCCTTGACTCCTGCACACTCACAAAGCAACTTCCCACTCCTGTCAGTCTCACCTACTCTTCTCTACACAATCTCACCTGGGCTCACACTCCACTGGAAACCACAAGTAAGGAACCATACTCAATATTACAATCATCCTAACTACCTCTTACTTCAGGACTGGCTCCACTCCATGCCCAACTGGTTGGACACCATCCCCTGAATCAAGCCCCCCAGGAATAACTCATACTCACTTGTTCATAAATACTACAGACTCCTACCTCAGACCCTCATTGGTCTACACATCACCTGTTAGACACACTCACCTGAAAGACATCTCTGTATCACAAGTAAGAACTCACTCCTGCAAAATATATTAATCCCTGCCACTCACTCCTCTCTTTTCTCCTCCCCAAAGGAATTATATTCCCTGTAATATTGCATCACTTGTAAATAGGTGAATAAATACATTCACTTCCCTCAACTCTGGTCTATATGTTGCATTCTGTTATTGAGTCCTTACCTTAATAAATCATGACATGATCAGCAAATAGTTTTGTTATCGTCACAGTTTTGAATACTCATGCGTTAACAGTTGTAACACAAGCAATCTGAATGGTGACACTTTTTTTGAAAGGGCAACACTGTTTTTGATAAAGTAAACAAAGGGTCAAGTTTTGAATAACTGGATCAAAACACAGCTACAGGTATGAAAATATCACTTTAAAATTTTCACTTAAATGTCATTTCAGCATTTAAACTGGCTTACATCTTGTATTTTTTCCACTACACAGACCACTGACAAAACATTTTGCACTGGACATGAGTTAACCTAAAAAAAATTTACCCAAACACTCAAATGTAGCAAAAACATATTGATATGACAGAAGGCTAACCACATACCCTAATCTCATGAGTAAAAGGAAAAATTAAATATATGAGAGGGTGAGAAATGTCCTCTGACTATCAAGAAAACATTTTTAATGGCCAAAAAACTTCTCTTGCATTATGTTCTCAATAGGGCTCTAGTTGCTTGTCAAGGGTGGTAAAATTATATCATTCATAAAAGTTGTTAAGGGGAGTGGCTCTAACACATTTCTGAGCCTCTCAGTGCAGACAACCTCCCTTAATCTCGAGTTTAGGGACAAAGACAGCTAAAGAGGGTATCATGTCATATCATGTTCAGTAATTATTTTTATCATTAAAACGGCAATTAAACTATTCCACAGGCAACTGGGCCATGTTTAATAATTAAAGGAGTCACTAAAGAATGTTGGAGCTTAGTCTTTTCATGTTGATTTGGTTTTCTTCTTTGTGACCAAGTGTCAGACTCATGAAAGTATCCCATTTCCTTTCTTTAGTGAAAATGGGGTCAAATCTTTAGAGGGTTTCAGCAGGCTTCCCATTTTTGGGGACTGGTTTTATTTCTCAGCTGTTTTAGTTCTTTATTGGCCTTTACTTATATTTAACTGTTACATTAACCTTTTGCTTTATGAAATTCCTTCACACAGGTTGCTTTAGAAAAAAAAAGGGGGGGCTTCAATTTGTTTTCCATTATAGGTAGTGTTTCAGGTAAGTGCACACATTCTCACCTCAATCTCCATTGTTGATTACCTGATTATGTCCAGCTAATTAACCACCTGGTTCTCATCAGCCACAGCCTTCATAAGCCTCTTCCCCCTCATGGGAATATTGGACACTGTATGCCAGCAGTTTGGCAACCTCCTGTGTGCCTACCTCCTCCCATCGCTGGAATGTGTAAGCTAAACATACTAACCATCTCCTCTGCCTCCAACCTCTCTCATGACCTCAACTATACTCACTCCTCCGAGGGACATGGACTCCTCTCCATAAAATCTGAAATTCCTCCTTCTCTCCCTGGTAAGTCAGCTATCATATTTCAACAATATCCTAAGCCTGCCCCATGCCCTCAGGCCCGGGGCACCCTGTCCAACCCTCTTCAGACTCCCAACCTACTGAAGCCAGAACTGGATCAATCTACACTTGGTGAAGAATGGCAGCCCATCTGCAATATACACACTATTCCTCACAGCATCTCCACTTGTAAGAAAAAGACAGCCCAGTAAATTACCTACAATATACAGTGGATGTAAAAAGTCTACACATCCCTGTTCAAATGCCAGGTTTTTGTGATGTAAAAAAATTAGACCAAGATAAATCATTTCAAAACTTTCCACCATTAATGTGACCTATAACCTGTATAACACAATTGAAAAACAAACTGAAATCTCTTAAGGGGAAAAATAAACTTACAATAACCTGTTTGCATAAATATGCAGACCGTCTTATAACTGGGGATGTGGCTGTATTCAGAATTAACCAATCACATTCAAACTCATGTTAATGGGAGTCAGCACACACCTGCCACCATTTAAAGTGCCTCTGATTAACCCCAAATAAAGTTCAGCTATTCTAGTAGGTTTTTCCTGACATTTTTGTAGTCACATAAAAATCCTTGACAAGATCCTACATATCATTGCTGTCACATTTACAAGAAATACAATCTTCTATCTTTTCAAAATTATAAAACTGTCAAATTTGCCTGTTCAATCTATAAAATATTAAATGGCTAGGCACCCCCCCCCCCATTCCGGGAGGATATGTTAAACTGAGAACTGTCACCGGTACAAGCACCAGAGCAATCACTAGAGGAGACTGTGAGGTCCCCCACAGACGCACCTTTGCTCAGTCTGTGCTATCAGTGAGGGGCACCAACATCTTGAATAATATACCACCTGCAATCAAAAAATGTACCACACTAAACACTTTAAAGACTCATTGTAAAAACTGGCTTTTAAACAACCAAAACTGTACCCATAACTAGTGGTTTATCGGCGGCATGCCCATATATATATGTGCCCCTGTGTCACACATATATGCCCTGCCTCTTGTTTGCTGCTCTCTGTTGTTGCTGTGAGGTACTTGGGTGCATGTGTTGTACGCATACACAACATTTCACGTGTGTGACATTTGAATATTTTGTTTTGTAACACCTTAACTCTGCACTTTGTACAGTTTCATTGTAGTTGTTCTGCTCATGTATGATTGTTTGTGTGTTTTTGTGACCCACCAGGGGACTACAGATGTAAATTAGCAGTATTGCTAAATCTGGCATACTTACATTTGTATTAATGTTCATTAGTAATGTATGTAATTAATTAGTAATGTTGTAATTTGTTCATTATGTAATGTCCCTTTCAAACTGATGGAATAATTTTGTATTCTTTATCTTTGGTACCTCAGAGTCTGGATGAAATGTGTACAAGGTCGACCAGCTGGACATTTATCTGGTTATTCTCATGCGAACGTTTTGTGCTGTTATGATTATGTCTGAGAAGGGAGACAGTTTGGAAGAACCAGTCTGAACCAATCTGAATCTGAATGGCCCAGACGAAGTCAGCAGCGCCCCAGCCGCATCGTGGTGGGAACCTCACTTATGGTAACGTATCGTCACTTCCTGTATTGCTGTCTGTCAGTGTGGTTTGCTCTCTTCACTCTCCTGATGTTTTTGCTTTTAATTGTATTTTAACCACTTTTTTCCATCTACCGTTAGTTCTCATTTCTGTTTTTCAAGCCTCTTGCACCTGTGTGCGCACTCCATGTCACCTAATCACCCTCTTTAGCCTTCTGTTCACCTTTCATCAGTGTTTTTGTTAGCTTCGGGTTAGCCACTAGCTATGGCTACTAGCTCTCCTTCCTCTCCTCCTCTGGTGTGCTCTCTCTGTCAAATGTTTAGCTACACCTCTGCCTCTTTTAGTGATAACGGTAAATGTAATAAATGTTGTCTTTTTGAGGCGCTCGAGGCGAGGTTGTCTGATTTGGAATCCCGGCTCTGCTGCATTGAAACACCGTCTGCGCCAGTTACTCTCGACGGACGTCCCCTAGCTGCAGCGGAGCTCGGTAGCATAGGCCCTGTTAGCGGTCCTCTAGTCCTCCTCAGCAGCGAGGAGACTGGGTGGGTGACGGTGAGAAGGAAGCCTAGCCGCAAAGCCCCGGTACACCACCAACCTGTTCACATTTCTAATCGTTTTTCCCCGCTCAGCGACACACCCACTGAGGAAAAAACTCTGATCATTGGCGACTCTGTAGTCAGAAACGTGAACCTAGAGACTCCAGTGGCCATAGTCAAATGCATTCCTGGGGCCAGAGCAGGCAACATTGAGTCAAATTTGAAAATGCTGGCTAAAAGTAACTGTAAATACTCCTCAATTGTTATCCACGCCGGCATTAATGACATCCGTCTCCGGCAGTCAGAAGTCACGAAACTTAATGTAGAATCGGTGTGTGACTTTGCCAAAACAATGTTGGACTCTGTAGTATTCCCTGGGCCCCTCCCCAATCTGACCAGTGATGACATGTTTAGCCGCTCGTCATCCTTTAGCTGCTGGCTGTCTGTGTGGTGTCCTGCAAACAACGTGGGCTACATTGACAATTGGAGCTCTTTTTGGGGAAAACCTGGTCTTTTGAGACGAGACAGCATTCATCCCACTTTGGATGGTGCGTCTCATTTATCTAACAATCTGGCATCTTTTTTATCCTAATTTCCAAAATCTTGACAACTTGGAGTTGGGACCAGGAAGCAGAGTCGCAGTCTTACACGCCTCTCTGCAGCTCCTCTTCATCCGCCACCCCTTAACTTAGCCCCTGTCTTCCCCATCAGACAATCATTGTCTGCTCCCTCCAAAGCAAATGAAAATATAATATATAAGCATCCCAAAGTGATTAAGCAAAAAGCTGGTAAAACTCAAATTAAACATGAAGCCTCTAAATTTAATGATTTGGCCTCTGTCCCTCCTCATAATTTAAAAATTAAATGTGGTTTGTTAAATATTAGGTCTCTAACTCCCAACTCTCTGTTAGTCCATGATCTGTTAATTGATCATCAGATTGATTTAATATCCCTTACAGAGACTTGGTTAGGACAAGAGGATTATGTTGGTTTAAATGAATCAACTCCCTCTGGTTATTTAAACTGTCAAAATCCCAGAAGTTTTGGTCGTGGAGGAGGAGTAGCAACAATTTACCATTCCAAATTACTAGTTAATGTAAAGCAAAAAACATGTTATAATTCCTTTGAGGGCCTGGTCCTCAGTATTGGGCACTTTAGCAATTTTAGTCTAAACCCAATTTTATTTGCCAAAGTTTATCGTCCTCCATCAACCTACTCAGAATTTTTATCCGAATTTGCTGATTTCTTAGCTGATTTAGTGCTGAAATCTGATAGAATAATTATAGTAGGGGACTTTAATATACATGTAGATGTAGATAGTGACTGCCTTAATGTGGCATTTAATTCAATATTAGACTCGAATGGGTTTTCTCAGAAAGTAGGAAATTCTACTCATTATCTCCACCATACGTTGGACCTTGTTCTGACATATGGCATAGAAATAGAAAATCTGGTAGTGTCTCCTCATAACCCTGTACTGTCAGACCATTGTCTGTTAACCTTTGATTTTACTATTTCTGACTATTTGGCTCCTAAAGAAAAATATTACTACAGTAGATGCCTCTCAGATGATGCTGTTACCAAATTTATGCAGATTGTTTCCTCTATGCCATATGTCAACACAACGGAAATAAGCTATAGACAGCTTGCTCCTTCTGTAATTGATAACATGGTGGATAGTGTTTCAGCTTCTCTGCATCAGGCTCTAGACTTGGTGGCCCCCTTAAAAAAGAAAAAGTCTAATCAGAGATTTCTAACTCCTTGGTTCAACACAGAAACTTGTAGCTTAAAACAGAAGACTCATCAATTAGAAAGAAAATGGCGCTCCACTAATTTACATGAAATCTATTTAGCATGGAGAAATCATCTTTTAATTTATAAAAAATCTCTTAGAAAAGCTAGAACGAGTTATTATTCTGCATTAATAGAAGAGAACAAGAATAATCCCAGGTTTCTTTTCAGTACTGTAGCCAGGTTGACAAAGAGTCAGGACTCTGTCAATCCTAGCATTCCCTTACAGCTTACTAGTCAGGACTTTATGAACTTTTTCAATAATAAAATTTCATCCATCAGAGATAAAATCAATCAGATTCTTCCCACAGTTAACTTAAATACAGTAACTACTACAACTCCTTCAACTGATATCTGTTTGGATGAGTTTACTCCAATTGACCTTTTAGAGTTAGACAAAATAATTTCCTCATCCAAGCCTTCAACTTGTATTTTAGACCCTATTCCTACCAGGTTATTTAAAGAAGTCTTCCCACTTATTGGTAGCTTTATTCTTCATATAATCAATTCTTCATTAACCTTAGGCCATGTACCGCAGGCTTTTAAAACGGCTGTAATTAAACCCTTACTCAAAAAGCCAACGCTAGATCCAGGAGCTTTAGCTAACTATAGACCAATCTCTAATCTCCCTTTCATTTCAAAAATCTTAGAAAGAGTTGTTGCTACGCAATTATTTGACCACCTGCAGGGAAATGGTTTACTTGAAGAGTTTCAATCTGGGTTTAGAATCCATCATAGTACTGAAACAGCCTTAGCGAAGGTCACTAACGACCTCCCCATCGCATCTGATAATGGACTGGTTTCTGTACTTGTCCTTTTAGACCTTAGTGCAGCTTTTGATACTATTGATCATAATATTCTACTTGATAGATTAGAACACTATGTTGGACTAAATGGAACTTTGTTGCAGTGGTTTAGATCTTATTTATCTGATAGGTTCCAGTTTGTTCATGTCAATAATGAGTTTTCTTTCAACTCAAAGCTTAGTCATGGAGTTCCACAGGGATCTGTGCTAGGCCCTACTCTTTTTAGTTTATATATGCTTCCGTTAGGCAACATTATTAGAAAGCACTTTATACATTTTCATTGTTATGCAGATGATACACAATTATACCTGTCAATGAAGCCAGATGATAGTAATCAATTAGCCAAGTTGGAAGCCTGTCTTAAGGAAATCAAAGATTGGATGACTTGTAATTTCCTGCTATTAAATTCTGATAAGACTGAAGTCATTCTTGTTGGTCCAAAAAACCTTAGAAATACCTTTCCAAATCAAACTTTCCGTTTGGATGCGGTTACTCTTCCTCTTAATAGCTCTGTGAGAAACCTTGGAATTATTTTTGATCAAGATCTGTCCTTCAATTCACATATTAAATTTGTTTCTAAGACTGCCTTCTATCATTTGCGTAATATTGCCAAGATTAGGAGCATCTTGTCTCAGAATGATGTTGGGAAACTGATCCACGCTTTTGTTAGCTCGAGATTAGATTATTGTAATTCTTTATTATCAGGTTGTTCTAAAATGTCTTTAAAAAGTCTTCAGCTGATCCAAAATGCTGCAGCAAGAGTTTTAACAGGTACTAGAAAGAGAGATCATATCTCTCCGGTTCTGGCCTCCCTTCATTGGCTTCCCATAGAGTTTAGAATTAAGTTTAAAATCCTTCTTACTTACAAAGCTCTAAACAATCAGGCTCCTTTTTATTTAAAAGATCTGATACTACCGTATTATCCTAACAGAGCACTACACTCTCAAAATGCAGGATTACTTGTAATACCAAGAATCTCCAAAAGTACAATGGGAGGCAGAGCCTTCAGTTTTCAAGCTCCTCTCCTGTGGAACCAGCTGCCAATCTGGATTTGGGAGTCAGACTCGATCTCTGTTTTTAAGAATACGGTTAAAACCTACCTTTTTGATATAGCCTACAATTAGGGAGGGATCATGTGTGTCTGAACCCTCCCTTAGTTATGCTGCTAATAGGTTTAGTCAGCCGGGGGACCTCCAATAATGCACTGGGCCTCACTCCTTTCTTTACTCTCAATGAAATATTTTTTTTTGCTGGTCATTAACATCTGTTTGTTCTCTCCCATAGATTGAGTCCCCATCATGCTGTTTGCTCTCTATATGTCTGTTCTTTTCATCTTCTCTGTCCCTTCACCCCCCAGCCAGTCGCAGCAGATGACTGCCCCTCCCTGAGCCTGGTTCTGCTGGAGGTTTCTTCCTGTTAAAAGGGAGTTTTTCCTCTCCACCGTTGCCAAGTGCTTGCTCACAGGGGATCGCCTGATTGCTGGGGTCTTTCTGCAACTGTGGGGGTCCCCCCTACAGTTGAAAGTGCTATGAGATGACTGTTGTTGTGAAATGGCGCTATATAAATAAAGTTGAATTGAATTGAATTAAATTGTCCTTAGGTATGACTGTGAGAGTGAATGGTTGTCTGTCTCTCTGTGTTGGCCCTGCGATGGACTGGCGATCTGTCCAGGGTGTACCCTGCCTCTCGCCCAAAGATGCTGGGATAGGCCCCAGCCCCCCCGAGACCCGAAAAGGATTAAGCGGAAGAAGATGAATGAATGAATGAATGAATGATTCAGAACAAATGCCGGCGGCGACTGACTGTATTACTTATTGTTCTCCACTAATCAGTGCAAATTAAATTTGCTGAAACTTCAGTCCTGCCTGATTCTTTGACTGAAGGTTGAAGATAATTTTTCCAACACAAATAAACATTAAACTAGACTAAACATCTTACAGCACAAGCCATGGTCCGCAGAGAGCTTCCAGAGCATCAGAGGGATCTCATTGTTCAGAGGTATCAGTCAGGAGAAAGGTACAAAAGAATTTCCAAGGCATTAAATATACCATGGAACACAGTGAAGACAGTAATCATCAAGTGGAGAAAATATGGCACAACAGTGACATTACCAAGAACTGGACGTCCCTCCAAAGTTGATGAAAACACAAGAAGAAAACTGGTCAGGGAGGCTACCAAGAGGCCCATAGCAACACTGAAGGAGCTGCAGGAATTTCTGTACTGGCTGTTTAGTACATGTGACAACAATCTCCCATCTAGGGTGGCAAGATGGAAGCCTTATCTTACGAAGAAAAAACATCCAAGCCCGGCTACATTTTGAAAAAACACATTTGAAATCTCCCAAACCCATGTGGGAAAATGTGTTATGGTCCAGTGAAACCAAGGTTGAACTTTTTGTCCATAATTCCAAAAGGTATATTTGGCACAAACACAATGCTGCTCTTCACTAAAAGATCACCGTCCCTACAGTAAAGCATGGTGGTGGCACCATCATGCTTTGGGGCTGTTTTTCTTCAGCTGTAACTGGGGCCTTAGTCAAATTGGAGGGAATTATGATCATTTCCAAATACTAGTCAGTGTTGGCACAAAACCTTCAGGCTTCTGCTAGAAAGCTGAAGATAAGATAAGATAAGATAAGATAAGATAAGCCTTTATTAGTCCCACAATGGGGAAATTCCAGGATTGCAACAGCACAGGGATAGCAACACTCAGAGCAACAATCAGAAGGCAAGAGAAAAAAAAAACAAGAGCAGCAAGTATACATATGTACACACACACACACACACACACACACACACACACATATATATATACTGTATATACAGTATATACTGTATATACAGTGGGGGAAAAAAGTATTTAGTCAGCCACCAATTGTGCAAGTTCTCCCACTTAAAAGATGAGAGAGGTCTCCAATTTTCATCATAGGTATACCTCAACTATGAGAGACAAAATGAGAAAAAAAAAAATCCAGAAAATCACATTGAAGGATTTTTAATGAATTAATTGGTAAATTCCTCGGTAAAATAAGTATTTGGTCAATAACAAAAGTTCATCTCAATACTTTGTTATATACCCTTTGTTGGCAATGACAGAGGTCAAACGTTTTCTGTAAGTCTTCACAAAGTTTTCACACACTGTTGCTGGTATTTTGGCCCATTCCTCCATGCAGATCTCCTCTAGAGCAGTGATGTTTTGGGGCTGTCGCTGGGCAACACGGACTTTCAACTCCCTCCAAAGATTTTCTATGGGGTTGAGATCTGGAGACTGGCTAGGCCACTCCAGGACCTTGAAATGCTTCTTACGAAGCCACTCCTTCGTTGCCTGGGCAGTGTGTTTGGGATCATTGTCATGCTGAAAGACCCAGCCATGTTTCATCTTCAATGCCCTTGCTGATGGAAGGATGTTTTCGCTCAAAATCTCACGATACATGGCCCCATTCATTCTCTCCTTTACACGGATCAGTCGTCCTGGTCCCTTTGCAGAAAAACAGCCCCAAAGTATGATGTTTCCACCCCCATGCTTCACAGTAGGTATGGTGTTCTTTCTCCTCCAAACACGACAAGTTGAGTTTTTACCAAAAAGTTCTATTTTGGTTTCATCTGACCATATGACATTCTCCCAATCCTCTTCTGGATCATCCAAATGCTCTCTAGCAAACTTCAGACGGGCCTGGACATGTATTGGCTTAAGCAGGGGGACACGTCTGGCACTGCAGGATTTGAGTCCCTGGCGGCGTAGTGTGTTACTGATGTAGCCTTTGTTACTTTGGTCCCAGCTCTCTGCAGGTCATTCACTAGGTCCCCCCGTGTGGTTCTGGGACTTTTGCTCACCATTCTCATGATCATTTTGACCTCACGGGGTGAGATCTTGCGTGGAGACCCAGATCGGGGGAGATTATCAGTGGTCTTGTATGTCTTCCATTTTCTAATAATTGCTCCCACAGTTGATTTCTTCACACCAAGCTGCTTACCTATTGCAGATTCAATCTTCCCAGCCTGGTGCAGGTCTACAATTTTGTTTCTGGTGTCCTTTGACAGCTCTTTGGTCTTGGCCATAGTGGAGTTTGGAGTCTGACTGTTTGAGGTTGTGGACAGATGTCTTTTATACTGATAACGAGTTCAAACAGGTGCCATTAATACAGGTAACGAGTGGAGGACAGAGGAGCCTCTTAAAGAAGAAGTTACAGGTCTGTGAAAGCCAGAAATCTTGCTTGTTTGTAGGTGACCAAATACTTATTTTACCAAGGAATTTACCAACTAATTCATTAAAAATCCTTCAATGTGATTTTCTGGATTTTTTTTTTCTCATTTTGTCTTTCATAGTTGAGGTATACCTATGATGAAAATTGGAGACCTCTCTCATCTTTTAAGTGGGAGAACTTGCACAATTGGTGGCTGACTAAATACTTTTTTGCCCCACTGTATATATATATATATATATATATATATATATATATATATATATATATATACATATATATATATATATACTGTATATATATATATATATATATATATATATATATATATATATATATATATATATATATACAGTATATATATATATATAGACACAGTGCGGAGCATTGTAGCTGGATGGAATAAATATATGAGTAAATAAACACAGTGCGGAGCATTGTAGCTAGATGGAATAAATCAGAATCAGATTTATTGCCATTGTTCATGTAGTACACAAACTAGGAATTTGTCTTGGTGCAATGCTGCAACATTAAACATGGAGTAGCACTAAAGATAAAAATAAAAACTATGCATGCAATAAAATGTAGAATATGAGTAATACTAATCTATGCAATTTTAAATATTAACAAGCAGCAGATACTGTGGAGTTCCACATAGTGCAGTCGGTAGTGCAAAAAGAAAACAGTGATAACTGTCATGAGACCGGTTGAGCTGCTGTACATAGTGCATGAGAGTCTAATAAGTCACTTAGTGTTCAGCAGTCTGATGGCAGAGGGGAAGAAGCTGTTCATGTAGCGGGAGGTTTTAGTCTGAATGGACCGAAGTCTTCTACCTGAGGGGAGGGGGGCAAACAGTATGTGTCCAGGGTGTGAAGGGTCGGCTATGATCCGTCCTGCACGCCTCCGGGTCCTGGAGATGTACAGGTCCTGGAGGGATGGGAGCTTGCAGCCGATCACCTTCTCAGCAGCGCGCACAACACGCTGCAGTCTTAGTCTGTCCCTGGCAGTGGCTCCTGCGTACCACACGGTTATGGAGGTGGTGAGGATGGACTCGATGATGGCCGTGTAGAACTGCACCAACATCTTGGTGGGTAGCTTGAGCTTCCTCAGCTGCCGTAGGAAGAACATCCTCTGCTGGGCCTTTTTGATGAGGGAGCTGATGGTCGGATCCCACTTGAGGTCCCGGGTGATGGTGGTGCCCAGGAAGCGGAAGGAATCTGCAGTGGTGATGGGAGAGTCTGTGAGGGTAAGGGGGGGCAGAGGGGTTGTGACTTTTCTGAAGTCCACAATCATCTCCACTGTCTTCAGAGCGTTCAGCTGCAGGTTGTTGTGGCTGCACCAGGACGCCAGCTGGGCCACCTCTCTCCTGTAGACGGACTCGTCGCCGTTGGAGATGAGCCCGATGAGGGTGGTGTCATCCGCAAACTTGATCAGCTTGACAGACTGGTGGCTGGAGGTGCAGGAGTTGGTGTATAGGGAGAAGAGTAGGGGGGGGGGAAGTACACAGCCCTGGGGTGATCCGGTGCTGATGCTAACAGAGTCTGAGACAGTCTTTCCCAGCCGCACATGCTGCCTCCGGTCCGTCAGGAAGTCGGTGATCCACCTGCAGAGGGAGTCAGGCACGTTGAGCAGGGACAGCTTGTCCTGGAGCAGAGCGGGGCGGATGGTGTTGAATGCGGAGCTGAAGTCCACAACCAGGATCCTGGTGTAGGTTCCCGGGGAGTCCAGGTGCTGCAGGATGGAATGGAGGGCCAGGTTGACTGTGTCGTCCACAAACCTGTTGGCTCTGTAGGCAAACTGCAGCGGGTCCAGGAGGGGAGTGGTGATGGTCTTGAGGTGGGGCAGGACCAGGCGCTCAAAGGACTTCATGACTACAGAGGTGAGCGCTACAGGTCTGTAGTCGTTAAGTCCAGTGATCCGTGGCTTCTTGGGGACAGGGATGATGGTAGAGGTTTTGAGGCAGGTCGGCACGTGGCATAACTTCAGGGAGGTGTTAAAAATGTCTGTGAAGACAGGAGTCAGCTCTTCCGCACAGTGTCTCAGGGTGGAGGGAGACACGCCGTCTGGACCGGGGGCCTTGCGCGGGTTCAGTCTGGAGAACTGTCTGTGCACGTCCTGCTCACTGATGGCAAGGGCGGGGGGGAGGAGGGGGGCCGTCTTTGATGAAGTGGGGACCGTGGAGGCAGTGGCGCTGGGGGGAGGGGGGAGTTGGACACAGCTGACGAGGTGTCAAAACGGGCATAATGTTGGGACAGTCTTTGACAAAGGGCTTTGTCATCCTGACCTTTAGAAGCCTGAGGCCGATAGTTGGTGATTTGCCTCAGTCCTCTCCACACAGAAGCAGAGTCGTTAGCAGTGAACTGTTGCTGGAGTCTCTCAGAATACACAGATTTAGCTCTCCTCAGCTCTCTGCTAAACCGGTATTTGACCTCTCTGTAGCAGTCCCTGTCTCCACTTTTCAACGCTGCTTCCTTCTCCTTCCTGATCTGTCTGAGCTTAGCTGTAAACCAGGGCTTGTCATTGGAGTAACTCACCCTGGTGCGCGATGGAAGAATGCTCTCCTCACAAAAGTGGATATATGAGTTCACAGTGTCTGTGTACTCATCCAGATCATGCGTGGCTCCTTTAAACATGCCCCAGTCAGTTATTTCCATGCACGTGCACAGCTTCTCCCCAGCTTCACTGGTCCATTTCCTCGTAGTGCTCACAACAGGTTTTGTGAGCTTCAGTCTCTGTCTGTATGTGGGAATCAGGTGGACCATCACGTGATCAGATAGTCCGAGCATAGCGCGGGGAACAGCGCAATACGCATCCTTCACTGTAGTGTAACAGTGATCCAGCGTGTTCTTTCCTCTGGTGGGGCATTTAATAAACTGTTTGTATCGGGGAAGATCGTGGCTCAGGTTGCTCTGGTTAAAGTCGCCAACCACAATAACCAGAGAGTCTGGAAAAGTCCGCTCCGCTTGTTGAATGTGATCCGCGAGCGCGCGCTGAGCCTCGCGCACGTCCGCGTCGGGCGGGACGTAAACAGCGGCCAGGATGAATGAAGTGAATTCACGCGGGGAATAAAATGGCTTGCAGTTGATGAATAGATATTCCAGAGCGGGAGAACAGTGTTGGGAGATCACAGTGACATCGGAGCACCAGCTGCTGTTGATGTAAAAGCAGACTCCTCCGCCTGTGGTCTTACCAGAGAGCTCTTTGTCTCGGTCTGCACGAAACAGCTGAAATCCCTCAAGGAGGAGCGCGCTGTCCGGAGTTGATTCCTTAAGCCAGGTCTCAGTAAAGCAGAGAGCACACGAGGTAGAGAGGTCCTTAAAACGCATCAGCAGTCTCAGTTCATCTACCTTGTTATAGAGAGAATTAACATTGGACAGAAATATCCCAGGCAAAGCCGTGCGCGTGCCTCTCCTGCGAAGCCACACGAGGGCGCCCGCTTGTCTTCCTCTCTTTCGCCGTCTCAGTTTTTGGGCTAAAAAGTGAACCAGATCGGCGGCAGGAGCCAAAAAAACTGGGAGTAGGTCCGTGGGAGTGAAAGTCCTGATATTTAGTAGCTCTTCACGGGTGTAAGAGGTGGCAGACACACAATTGACGAACAAAAACATACAAAGAAAAGCGCAACGAAGCAACATGGCCACCACTATGGGCGCCATCTTGGATCAAAAAAAAAAATATGTACAGTGGGGCAAAAAAGTATTTAGTCAGCCACCAATTGTGCAAGTTCTCCCACTTAAAAGATGAGAGAGGTCTCCAATTTTCATCATAGGTATACCTCAACTATGAGAGACAAAATGAGAAAAAAAATCCAGAAAATCACATTGAAGGATTTTTAATGAATTAATTGGTAAATTCCTCAGTAAAATAAGTATTTGGTCACCTACAAACAAGCAAGATTTCTGGCTTTCACAGACCTGTAACTTCTTCTTTAAGAGGCTCCTCTGTCCTCCACTCGTTACCTGTATTAATGGCACCTGTTTGAACTCGTTATCAGTATAAAAGACATCTGTCCACAACCTCAAACAGTCAGACTCCAAACTCCACTATGGCCAAGACCAAAGAGCTGTCAAAGGACACCAGAAACAAAATTGTAGACCTGCACCAGGCTGGGAAGATTGAATCTGCAATAGGTAAGCAGCTTGGTGTGAAGAAATCAACTGTGGGAGCAATTATTAGAAAATGGAAGACATACAAGACCACTGATAATCTCCCTCGATCTGGGGCTCCACGCAAGATCTCACCCCGTGGGGTCAAAATTATCACGAGAACGGTGAGCAAAAATCCCAGAACCACATGGGGGGACCTAGTGAATGACCTGCAGAGAGCTAGGACCAAAGTAACAAAGGCTACATCAGAAACACACTACGCCGCCAGGGACTCAAATCCTGCAGTGCCAGACGTGTCCCCCTGCTTAAGCCAGTACATGTCCAGGCCCGTCTGAAGTTTGCTAGAGAGCATTTGGATGATCCAGAAGAGGATTGGGAGAATGTCATATGGTCAGATGAAACCAAAATAGAACTTTTTGGTAAAAACTCAACTTGTCGTGTTTGGAGGAGAAAGAACACCATACCTACTGTGAAGCATGGGAGTGGAAACATCATACTTTGGGGCTGTTTTTCTGCAAAGGGACCAGGACAACTGATCCGTGTAAAGGAAAGAATGAATGGGGCCATGTATCGTGAGATTTTGAGTGAAAACCTCCTTCCATCAGCAAGGGCATTGAAGATGAAACGTGGCTGGGTCTTTCAGCATGACAATGATCCCAAACACACCGCCCGGGCAACGAAGGAGTGGCTTCGTAAGAAGCATTTCAGGGTCCTGGAGTGGCCTAGCCAGTCTCCAGATCTCAACCCCACAGAAAATCTTTGGAGGGAGTTGAAAGTCTGTGTTGCCCAGCGACAGCCCCAAAACATCACTGCTCCAGAGGAGATCTGCATGGAGGAATGGGCCAAAATACCAGCAACAGTGTGTGAAAACCTTGTGAAAACTTACAGAAAACGTTTGACCTCTGTCATTGCCAACAAAGGGTATATAACAAAGTATTGAGATGAACTTTTGTTATTGACCAAATACTTATTTTACCGAGGAATTTACCAATTAATTCATTAAAAATCCTTCAATGTGATTTTCTGGATTTTTTTTTTTCTTATTTTGTCTCTCATAGTTGAGGTATACCTATGATGAAAATTGGAGACCTCTCTCATCTTTTAAGTGGGAGAACTTGCACAATTGGTGGCTGACTAAATACTTTTTTACCCCACTGTAGATATATAAACACACACAGTACGGAGCATTGTAGCTAGATGGAATAAATATGTAGATATATAAACACACCCAGTGCGGAGCATTGTAGCTAGATGGAATAAATATGTAAATATATAAACACACACAGTGCGGAGCATTGTTGCTAGATGGGATGAAACAGCACAACCGTCTACTTAGTTATCCTACATGGTATGATTATGTACCCATACATATTTTCACCCTCCATAGCGACCGGTATTTTCCTAGTTGTATGCCGGAGGGGACCATTGTATAAGTCTATTGCGTCTTTTGCATTCAAAACTATTAGGTTGTCACGTCTTTTTGCTATCTCTGCGAGCAGCCCTGCTTAGGTTGTACAGTCTGACAGCCGTAGGTAGGAAGGACCTGCGAAACCTCTCAGTTGTGCACCTAGGATGATGTAGTCTGCTGCTAAATGAGCTCCTCAGTGCATTCAGTATGTCCTGCATAGGGTGGAACTCGGACTCCAGCAGAGATGACAGTTTAGCCACCATCCTTCTCTCTCCTATCTCCTCCACTGGGTCAAGACGCTGCCCCAGGACAGAGCTAGCTTTCTTGATCAGTTTGTTCAGTCTCTTCCTTTCGGCTGCCGTAATGCCACTGCCCCAGCAGACCACTCCAAAAGTGATGGCTGATGCCACCACCGTGTCATAGAATGTCTTCAGCAGCGCCCCTTGTACACCAAAAGACCTGAGTCTCCTCAGTAGGAACAGCCTGCGCTGTCCCCTCTTGTAGAGTGCGTCAGTATTGTGTGACCAGTCTAGTTTATTGTTCAGATGAACACCCAGGTACTTATAGGATGTCACCATCTCAATGTCTGTTCCCTGTATATTTACTGGTGCTGTGAGGGGTTGTCCTTGCCTGCGGCAGTCCACCACCAGCTCCTTAGTTTTCCTCACGTTGATCTGGAGGCAGTTCCAATGGCACCAGTCCACAAAGTCCTGGATAAGCCCTCTGTACTCAGCTTCATCTCCATTGGAGATGAGGCAAATGATCGCAGAGTCATCAGAGAACTTCTGTAGATGGCAGTGTGTTGTGTTGTGTGAGAAGTCCACAGTATAAAGGGTGAACAGGAAGGGAGCCAAAACCGTTCCCTGGGGGGCCCCCGTGCTACCGATGATCGTGTCGGACACACAGTCCCGGGTTCTCACAAACTGAGGCCGGTTAGTGAGGTAGTCCAGGATCCATGATGACAGGTGCTGGTCTACCCCTGCGCACAGCAGCTTGTCCTTCAGGATCATCGGTTGGATGGTGTTGAAAGCACTGGAGAAGTCAAAGAACATGATCCTCACCACATTCCCGGGCTTCTCCAGGTGGGACAGGGAATGGTGAAGGAGGAAGATCACCGCATCCTCCACCCCAATGCCATGCTGGTAGGCGAACTGGAGTGGATCCATCGCTGGTCCCACCAGGGGGCGGAGCTGAGCAAGGAGCAGTCTCTCCAGGGTCTTCATCATGTGGGACATCAAGGCCACTGGTCTGTAGCTGTTCAGGTCTTTGGGGTGGGAAGTCTTTGGTACAGGTACCACACAAGATGTTTTCCACAGCTGTGGTACCCTCCCCAGCTTCAGGCTCAGATTGAAGATGTACTCCACAATCCCACACAGCTGGTCTGCACAGGACTTGAGGAGCTTTGCGCTGATGCCGTCCGGTCCCGACGCCTTCCTCGCCTTGATCTTCCTCAGCTCCGTCCTCACCTGGGTCTTAGTCAGGGTCAGGTTGGGGGGCTGTGTGTTGGGAGTGGAGGGTGTTGGTGGAGTGGGGAGTGGGCAGCAGGACTTGATGTCTTTAGAGGCAGCAGTGGTTGTTGTGCAGTCAGGGGGGAGGGCGGTTGGTCAAACCTATTGAAAAACAGATTCAGATTGTTCGCCCACTCCCTGCCCCCCGTGGCCTGGGGGGAGGTATTCTGGAGCCCAGAGATGGTTTTAAGGTTTCTCCAGACCCCGCTGATGTCGCTCTGTTGCAGCTTGTCCTCCATCTTCTTCCTGAAGCTGTCCTTGCCTTCTCTGATCTTTCTTCTCAGCTCCCTCTGTATGGACTTCAGCATCTCCCTGTTCCCCGACCTGAAGATCCTCTTCTTCTCTCTCAGAAGTGCTTTTATCTCAGGGTTGATCCAGGGTTTGTTGTTTGAGCAACACCGTACGGTCTTGGTGGGAACAGTGTTGTCCACACAGAAGCTGATGTAGTCCGTGATGGTGTGAGTGAGGCCATCGATGTCCTCACCATGTGGATCACAGAGCTGCTCCCAGCCGGTGGTTTCAAAACAGCCCTTTAGAGTGTCCATTGCCTCCTCAGACCATAACTTCACTGTGCGCATGGCCGGAGGTTGTCTGTGCACTAGGGGTTTGAAGATGAAGAGGAACTTCATCTTTCAGCATGACAATGACTCAAAGCACACATCCAACTCAACAAAAGAATGGCTTCACCAGAAGATTAAGGTTTTGGAATGGTCCAGCCACAGACCAGACCTGAATCCGATAGAACATCTGTGGGGTGATCTGAATAGGGCTGTGCACAGGAGATGCCCTTGCAATCTGACAGAAGAGCGTGCAAAGAAGAGTGGGCAAATATTGCCACATCAAGATGTGGCACGTTGATAGAATGCTACCCAAAAAGACTGAGTGCTATAATGAAAGCCAAATGTGTTGCAACAAAGTATTAGTTTAAGAGTGTGCACATTTATGCAAACAGGTTATTGTAAGTTTATTTTTTATTTTTCCCCTTAAAAGATTTGTTTGTTTTTCAGTTGAGTTGTACAGGTTATAGGTCACATTAATGGTGGGAAAAGTTTTGAAATGTTTTCTCTTGGTCTCATTTTTTTACATCAAAAACCTGGCATTTGAACAGGGGTTTGTAGACTTTTTATATCCACTATATCCATTCAGTACGATTACCTTTTTCTCTTCTCACCTTCTCCATAGAGTTGTCAGTTCTCCACCTTTGCACATTTATAAATCTTTTGTTCAAACCTTCTAAGCAATGTCCTCTCAGTGTTTGCATTTTAGGTCCATTATTATTAAATATGTCAGATTCAATTCACAATACTGCCACAATCAAGCAAAAAATTGTCTCTCTTGCAATGCCATAACTTAACTTAAAGCCAGGGTAAAATAAAAGGTGCCAAAAAAGAAAAAAATAATCTATGGACAGCTTGCAAGAATTGGCGGAGGCCCACAATATGGCTCATGAATGAAAAATGCAAATGATGTGCAACATTCCCCTTCATCTGGTACACCACATGTGAGAAAAAGGCAGAGTTCCTCACTGAAATCTCTTCTGAACAATCAACAAGCCCTTTTTCTGAAAACATCAAAGTTTCTCCCCTTCAAACAGCAACAGCATTTCTAAAGAAAATTCTTCTCTAGTCACTGAATGTATGCAAGAGTTTGACAAGACATCCACAAGGCCACAGTAGCAATTGAAGTAAGAGCTCTTAGAAAAGCAAAAGCAGAACTTTCAAAAAATTGCCAGATTCATTCAACTGCATTTCTACACACATGCCTGAGAGACAGAAGATTGCCTATGTTGTCCACCGCTATAAGGAGAAAGACAAACACACCCCCAACAACTGTTTCCCTGCTATGCATTATCTGCAAGGTGATGGAATTGCTTATTAGAAAAATCTGGAACCATACCGGCAAACACAAGCTTATCTCCAACAAGCAATTTGGCTTTTGAGCTGGCCACTTCACAGCTGATGCTTTCACTATCACAGCCCAGAAGTTGTATAATGTGATTGTAAGCAGTAGGGCAGACTTATCTGCTCCAATATTAGCAGGGCATTTGATGGAGTCTGGCACCATGACTTCAGTACAAAGCAGAAATTCAGTGGTCTACAAGGAACACTTTCGAATTGTATAAAAGAACTACCTCTCTAAATGAAAGGCTACCATTAGTATAATCCCTCCACTAGTATGTGAAAAGATGTTTGTTCCATCCTTCTCAATATAATGGATCATTTTGAAAGGGGGAGGATGAAAGGATGAAATAAACGCTCTCCTATGCAGGAAACCAGTTTTCACATCCCATGGTTACCCTTTTTCAGTCCCATACTGTATGTATTAAAGGGGGCATACGATAAAAAAAAAACAAAAAAAAACTTTTTTTTTATATAGCATGAATACCATTCCTAGTGAAGGGCAATAAATAGAGTTATTAGGCAGTATTATTTGTAAGGCTGTCTGCCGGACCCTCATAGTGGAAGATGAAGGAAAGAGCCTTTACTTTCTGAGAAATGTAAGCTATCTCAACCCCATTGAGAGAGGCATCATGTTGAAGAACATGATAGGTTCAAGAATGGAGTAAGCTCCATCAGAGCAGATAGCCTCACTTATCTTACAGCTTTATGTACAAGCTGACATGTCTGAATCAGGAAGACCCAACTCTGAGACCAAAGTTTGGATGCAAGGTATGTGTTTAATAAAGAGGTAAAAAGAGAGGATCAGTGGAGCTGCCCTGCAGAGAGGAGAAGGGAGAGGGTAAATGTGCAAACTACTAATTGAAATATTAATGTTGCAAAGATATTTTAAAGGTCTTACTTCAGACAGGTGGATGAGCTACGGGGAACCAGAGGCAAGGTGAGGTGCTTCTTCGGAAAGAGGTCTGACAGTGGGTACCTGGGCCAAGGACTTAATGTAGTGAACGTAAGATGATTATTTCCAGGTAATGACAGAGTGAGCTTATGTGAGTATTCAGTGAGAAGAGGTGAAGTCCAGGCAGGTGATGAAAGGTACGTGAGGTAGGTGTCCAACAAGAGGTCCAGATGGAGTGCTGTGATAAGATAAGATAAGATAAGCCTTTATTAGTCCCACAACGGGGAAATTCCAGGATTGCAACAGCACAGGGATAGCAACACTCAGAGCAACAATCAGAAGGCAAGAAAAAAAAAAAAAGCAAGCAAGCAAAAGCAGCTAATATACATATGTACATATTACTATAAATATATATATATATATACACACACAGACACACAGTGTAGAGCATTGTAGCTGGATGGGATAAATATATGAGTATATAAACACACAGTACGATGCGGTTATTATGAATAGTTTGAATTTGCAGATTTGGCTTGTGCAATGTGTGAGGGAGGAGAAATCTAGGAGCCTAGAGAACAGGTAGGTGATCAGGGGAGACGTACACTTGGGTAGGAGCAGGAGCTCAACAAGCTGTGAAATCATCACGAGCCCGTGCCATTGGTAGAGTGTGAGCTGCTTTTATACTGGAGGTTATAATCATGAGCAGGTGGGTATTTAGGAGTGGCTGCAGGTAATCAGAAGAGAGGCTAGGCTGAAGGAGTGTGTGTATGTGTGTGCATCTCACCATAGATCCGTAACACAAGCCTTAGCCAGTTGGATACCAAAATTACTAGACTGCTAATTGAGAAACTGGAAGCGCTATCTATCCAACCAAGTGGGAACCCTGACACTTCTCCATCATAAATATGTACTACAGACATGTTCCAGCACTCCTTAACAAGCTTATTCCACCTCCTCCTGTAACCCACAGTTGTTGTTCATCCGTCGTTCTCAACGATGACCAATGACATCACAGGGAAGAGAACTGGATGCGGTGTGTCCGGCTGTGGCTGATCAGTCCAATTTGGGCACGGAAGGCTCTGCCACAGGTTGAGCACAGGTGGTCTGCACAGGGAGAATTTCGACTGCTAGGGTGGGATCCCCACCAGCCGTGGCTTGCTGGCCAGAGTGTAGTGAAGTAGGCTATGTTTAGGGCACCTTTTCTAGCCCCTTCCTCAGGCCATGGAGGTGAGCAGAGCGAATCCTAAAGAGGGCTGCTCAGCCACCCAGGGGGCTGCCAAACTCCACTGCTGCTTTGGTCCAGTAGAGAGCGACCCTATGTCCTGGACCGTCTGTGTGTGGGATTGTGGCTACAGCTTACAGTGTATCTGCGCCTGCTGCTTTGTCACTTGCCCATCGCCACAGGACTTGGAGGGGAGGGGTGGGGTGAGAAGGAAACTGGGGGGGGGGGTGATGTCTTGACTTGCACATGAATTTGATTTAAGTGAGGGAGAATTACGCAGGGTCGTCAGCCTCACTCTCTTGTCCAAGCCTATCTGGATCCAGTGGCAAGACATAGTCAAGACGGGTGGAGATAGGTTAGGATGCAGTGGATGGCCAGCAGTGTCCTACGTGTCTCACTGTGCCCTAGTTGTGCTCCACAATGCTTTGCTGGGTCTGCCTTCCTGCCCGTTGAGCCACTCTGGTGGTTTCCCCCGCGCAGTCCGCCAGGTCCAATCTACGCATGCGTAGGTAGACAAGCCCTACCTCACTGAGGGTTTCAAACCCGTCGGCTACCTTCACCTGGTTTCGCCTGCCAGTCAAAGTGGTTTACCGGGATGTGGCCGCTGTTGCATGCAAACAGCTACTTGGAGCCACAGGTGAGAGTTGAGTGCCAAGTGGGAACCAAAATGAACCGAGCACCTGGAGGTGCGACTGTTGCCCTGTCAGAGGTACTATCCCTCCATGACATTCCATACACCCCAGACTCTACTGTAATCCACAGTGGAGCCTGACAGAGAGCTAGACATCTGCTCCAAAACCCAAGTCAGCCACTCCAAGCCTCTCTGGATCCTTTCTGACTTCAGTGCCTCTCAGGAACAGTTTGCCACAAGATATCATTATCATGAAGAACTGGCAAAACTTCAAGAAGAATGTCAGCTCCTAACTTAGTACTATAACAGTACTCGGCTGCTATGCTGAGAGTAGTACAAACATTCATTTTCTTAAGCACTTGATCATTTCAGGCCATGGTGTGGGAGGCTTCTTCTTTTGAAAGGTGGGGTACACCTCTGGACAGTTCACCATGCCAACACAAAAAGATAGCCAACCATTTGCTCTCACATTCTGGGCAATTTAGAATTCCCGTAATGCCTATCAACTGAACCTGTATGTCTCTGGATTGTGAGAGGAAGCCCAAGTACCCACAGGGATCCCACACAGACAAGGGGAGAACATGCAAACTCCACACAGATTGGCCCCAGGCTGGCTGGGCTAATGGATTTGAACCCCAGCCGATCTTGCTGTGAGTTAATAGTACTAACCACTGCTCCACCATGCAGTATAAAGAAATCATTTCATCTACGTATATAGCACCAGCTGAAAATATCAGTTAAGTGATCCCCAAGATACAGTGAGCAAGCATTTGGTGACTGTGAGTAGGAAGAACTCCCTTTTTACATAATGAGATTGTTATGTATGTAAATAGAAGGAATTAGTAAGATGGCGGCCGGGTTGAATGGGGAATGAGCAAGGGTGGCTAACTGCTGGTTTCCGGTGGTGACGCCACTCCAGGAATAAAGGATGTGGGTGGAAGAGGCTAGTCCTCTTTTGTCGTGGGACACCTGGCCTGTCGGAGAGTGCCGTAAGCCTGACAGTATTGTATATAGTGTTTATAATAAAGCTCCCGAAAACAGTAGTCACGGTCTACTTGTTATTGCCTAATTATGGATACAACATTTGGCGACAAGGTAAAAGCGGTTATGGAGAGGTCTGTTGCCAACTTTCGGCCATGTTTGGAAACCCCGGGCGAGCCACCCGTGCCTTGGCCTCGGTGGTTTGCTGCATTTACAAATTATTTGGTAGTTTTGAACCTTGGCAAGCTTGTGAAACTTCGCGCGAGGGCTGATTTGGTCCATAATCTAGGCATGGAGGGTCAAAGGATACTGGGGAACCTTGGAGGGGCCGATAGTTTTGATGAAGCAGTGGAGCTGAGGGTGCGCTACTTTTGCGCGCCGCAAAACGTCACTGTCTGGTGCATTCAGTTTCGACAGTACCACCAGCAGTCGGGGGAATCGGTGAAGAGATTTCTGACGGACCTCTGGGAACTGGCGAGGGAATGCAAGTTCGGACCACTGGAGGATGAGATGATACGGGACCAGTTGGCGGAACACGTCCATTGTCCAGCAGCCCGGTCCAGGCTTTTAACTCATCCAGGTGAGCTGATGTTGGCCACAGCTATCGAGCTCGCTCAGCAGTTCGAGGCAGCAGAGACCATTGCAAGGGGCCTGACTGAAGGGGCCGCTCTGAGTTAAGATGAGTCTCGCGCTAAGGCACTGGTACTGGACCCTGTGGATGAAGACAGCGGAGAGGAAGATTATGCCTCCGTGGTAAAATTAGGTCCACCCCAGGTACGCCACGTTGTTATGGCTGTGGGTCCCCAAGTCACCGCTATAAGTCCAGGACATGTCCGGCGAAGGGCAAGCGTTGTGGGAAGTGTGGTTTGCTGAATCACTTTGCCAGGCGTGCGCAAACTTTGAGCGTAGGGACCGGCAGAGCGAGGCAGGTCCTTCACAGAAGACTCCCACAATCGTCCACATCGTTTCCCTGGAGACCACGGGACGAATTGGGTGTAATGTAATGCTGGATGGCATCGAGGTTCCCCTGTTGGTGGATACGGGAGCTGTTATCTCCGTTTTGAACCTGGTGACCACGAAGAGTCCGTTTCCCCACTGATAAATTAGGAAGCAGGAGAGACACTACTATGGCTATGGAAGGAACAGACTGGCCATTTTGGGATTTGTGGAAATGGAAGCACGGTACAAGTCTGTTGTGGTACCCAAGGCCCGTGTTTATGTCATCGCTGTGGGCGTTAACATCATGGGGTGCAATCTGTTTTATAGCCTGGGGTTCTCTATAGCGAACATGTCAGGTGAGGAGTGGTTGGGGTGTGGACTTTGGGGCCGACCAGCTCCGGTGGTGGATGGTGAAGAGGTGTGGAACTCGGACTGGCTGGATACTACAAGTGGAGAGCATGTTCGGCGCCACGCAACGGTGCCACACAACGCTGCCCCGGGACGGGCCCAATGCCAGTTACCATGCTGCCCTGGACGAGGGTGCGAGATGGCACGCCGGGACCCCTGGGGTGGCCCATAAGGATGAGGTGCCCATGCTGGAGACTGAGGGGGCGAGACCTGAGAGCGCGGTTGTGAAGCGCTCACAATGACGGCCTGCCAAGAGGAAGATGACCTGGACCCGCGAGTCGACTGGATCAGT
Organism: Pholidichthys leucotaenia; assembly: GCA_020510985.1. NCBI lineage: Eukaryota > Metazoa > Chordata > Actinopteri > Cichliformes > Pholidichthyidae > Pholidichthys > Pholidichthys leucotaenia. The sequence goes on from CM035843.1 coordinate 291,010,810, forward strand.
GAAGGAGGCCAGTTGGAAGCAGAGTGATCCTGATAAGAAGAAAAGGGCTTCCCTGCAGGTTGGAGATGAGGTTCGGCCCAGGGTCGAGGCCCGGATGAGAGGGGATCTCGGGTCACGCGAGTGGCGTGATGACCAGAGGCGGTTCCGAGTGGAGGCTGCCCGGAGCGATGGATACCTACGCATGTCTGACCAGACCTGGAGGCATCCGAATGAGCTGCGTCTAGTAGTGGAGAAGACAAGACATCGCAGTGAAAGCCCGGAGGTCAAGAGACGGAGGCGTTTAGAAAGAGACCCATCCAAGGACTGAGGGTGTTTTACTGTGTGCGTATTTTGATTTTAACCCAGGTCCTGTTGTGCATAGTTGACCACTGCTGTTTTGGTGCCCCGGATATTATTGGTTTGAAAAAAAAAAAGAAAAAAAGAGAAAAGAAAGAAGACAAAATTTTATGAGTCAGTTTTTTTGTAAATTGTGTGTTTATATGAGGACAAAGTTTTACTAGCTAAGGATATATTGTGATTATGGGATTCGTTTTGTGAATATAGTGAGAGTGAAATGGTTCACTGTGGATTTGATACTGTATGTGCCTGAATTTAGATTTGTAGGGTAAAGAGTTAAAGAAGTAGGAATATTGAATTATGATTGGGTTATTTGATCCTGTTAATTGATAATCTATGTTGTCTAAATTACCCAACACGTATTGTTTATACTGTGTGTCCAGGTGTGGGGTGGGTGTTGGGGTGGGGGCCGCCAGTGGTGTTTTCAATGTATGTTGTGGTTGTTATTCTTTATGTTCATAAGGAGCTGTTTTATGGGATTATTTTATTTAGAGACACAGCCTTTTATGTTGGGACTGTTTTAAACATGGCGGCAGAATAACCTGCCTAGCCGTGTAGGGGGTGCTGGTAGCCCACCCAGCCCTCCAGCCTTGGTTGTGTGAATGGATAGGCAGTTTGTTTCTTGTTGTACATACTTCTATTAGCGAGTATGTCAGGTACCAAATTTGGGTGGGTTATTTGTAGGCATGATGTTTTTTTTGAAGGGGGAGAAATGTTATGTATGTAAATAGAAGGTATTAGTAAGATGGTGGCCGGGTTGGACGGGAAATGAACAAGGGTGGCTAACTGCCGGTTTCAGGTGGTGACGCCTCTCCAGGTGTAAAGGATGTGGGTGGAAGAGGCTAGTAGTCCTCTTTCGTCATGGGACACCCGGCCTGTCGGAGAGTGCCGTAAGCCTGAGAATACTGTATATAGTGTTTATAATAAAGCTCAGGAAAACAGTAGTCAAGGTCTACTTGTTATTGCCTAATTATGGATACAACAGAGATGTTGGCAAAAACCGGGCTGGAGGTGTATGATTTATAGGCAAAAAAGGAAAAAGTGGAGGACTGTAGCTAGTATGTTCCCAATTTATGCTATTTGAGACAAAAACTATAATGTTGAACAAATGAAATAGTTACTAGGAAACCCAGCATTATACCACTTTAGATTTTTATCTGTCTTTCTCTTGCTGCAGACCGTGGATTAAACCCCCCAGAACTACAGTAACTCGCAGGTGAACAGCCAGTCCGCTCTTCTCCCCTCCCGTCCGCAGCTGCTGTCAGACACTCATGAGTGGAGGGAGCCTCACGACTCACCGCCGACCATACATTCTCCAGTGGGTGAAAAAAAAAAATAAATCCCCGGAATACCCGCGGACTGACTGGGACATGAGCTACAGGGGAACTCCTAATGAACGAGCTCAAGTGTCAGAGAGGATTTCTTTCTCTCCTCCACCTCCGGTTCGCCTCCTCTTGTTGGCGTGCAGAAACAGCGCGTGCTCAGCTGGATTTATAATCGACTACTGAATTCGCAGGCTGCTAACAACTCTTTGCCAATCCTTTTTCCCCCCCCCCATTGCCTCACTGTAAATCATCGTCACTGTTGCGCACAGGTGTTGGAAAATCGCTTTGGCAGCTTTCAGCGTGCTGTGCTTTTGTGAAACGTGCGCGATTATACTGCCCGTCTGATCTTGATTTCTTTCTTTATTTACCGTAATCCCTGTGCGTAATGGCACTTAAGCAGCGCCAAGTGAAAGTGTGGTTATCTGCACCTTTGGATAATGACAGTTTACGCCACAGGTGAGTGAATTCGCTCCATTTCCCTCGAGCTGTCCTCGGACTCTGGCACCGAAGATCGAGAGTGGTGCACCTATGGATCTCAAAGTAGAACCCGAAGAAATGGACTCGAGCAAACCTCCACCCCTGGAAGTTTTTGCGGGCAGCTCGACTCTGCACGGACTCTCGCACATCTTCTCTTACGAGCGGTTCTGCGTCAAACGCAGCCTGTGGGTCGTGTTTTTCCTCAGCTCGCTGACCTTCCTGCTGTACGTGTGCGTGGACAGGATCCACTTCTACCTGGAGTACCCGCACGTCACAAAACTGGACGAGGTCGCGACCCCGATCATGACGTTCCCGGCGGTGACTTTTTGCAACCTGAACGCTTTCCGCTTCAGCCGGCTGACGCGCAACGACCTTTACCACGCCGGGGAGCTGCTGGCCCTGCTCAACCAAAAGTAAGCGTTTAAAAATTCTATGCAATTCATCACACACACACACACATATCTATATTCACATGTAGTCATTTTTATCTGCTTTAACTGCCATGAACTCCGTTTGTGTTTTTCACCAAATCAATTTCTGGCCCTCAAAAGTCTGCATAAACATACTTGAGCCTTACTTAAAAATGATGGTAAGAGACCAGTTTTAATTATAAAACAGAGACGCAGTTTTTCCTCATACATTACATGTGAAAGAAAATAACATTTATGATAATATAGACTAAATATGTTTATTTTCAAAATTTGCAAGCTTTAAGCATCAGGGGGTGTCCAATCACGTGCCATGGAGGGCCAAGGCCCTGCAGCTTTTCTCTTCTACCCAGTCTCTTCAGCAGGTGTTTTCACTTATCAGCAGTCAGTGGGAAGAAATTCTGTGGAATCTGCTGCTGGAGACACTGGTTGGAGTTAAAGTCTACAGGGTTTTGGCCCTCCATGGCACATGATTGGACACCCCTGATTTAAATAGTCTGTTTGCTTCCACCCTTATAAAATGTGCAACTTTTTTTTCTGTCAGATTTGCAGCTTTTTTCCCCAGTCAGACTCACTAGATTTAGGCAGAATTGAGGATTTGCAGCAATGCCACGAAATACGGGACATTCTGTCTACGCACCTTGATGGCTGACAAGAAACATTGCTGCCAATACATTTGTGCTGGATTAGAGCACTTTTTAAAATATTTTTGCCATCTTTTTTTTTTTTTTTATACGGTCTATGGATTAGAGTGGCATAAATTTCAACTCTGACCATGGTCACTGCATGCATGGTGGAAGATTGTCATAATAGGCAAAATAAAAACCACAGGAAAATCTTTGTCGCTTTCCATCGGCTCTAGTTCGGAGAGACAAGTGTGCAGGCAGACGGAGGGTTGTCAGCAAAACCCAACATGGGGTCGACCTGCAGTGATCATTTCATTAAAGGTAAGTAGATATACGAATAATGACCCGGGGATAGCGATGGTGGATCTCAGATTTATATTTAGTGTTTTATTATGCAGGGAAAACCAGTGTCTCCCAACTATGCCTCAAAAAAGAAAATCAAGACTGGATGTTTTTCATATAGGCACATTAGCAAATGGAGGAGATTAGGCAGGTTATTTTATTGTTTTGGAACTGTGGTAGGGGTCAGTCATTTAGGCCAGAGGGGAGAAATATTTCCCCCTCAAGAATGGGTTGTTTACATTACAGTATGTGCCTATATTTTAAACAAATTATCAACTAAAAAAGTTGACAGCATTTTTTTTCCCGACCGCTCCCTGTCTCCTGCTGGCTGAGACTGCTTGTGTCTGTTCATTAAGTTTAGGATATTTTCTTATTGTGGAGAGTTGAAATGGGGCAGATGAGTGGTGTAGTTCTTTGTATAAAAGCACCAGCTGGTAAGCTGGCATTCTGAGAGATCGGTTTCATCACTGCTGACTGTGTCGGTAAAGCTGGTGTTGATATGAGCTGTGACTGTCTCTGCGCACTTGAAAAGGGAAAAAAAAAAATCTAGCAATGCAATTTAAATACAATATAAACTTTGGAAGGTGCTAAAATAAAAAAAAGTGAACAGCACCAGGAGGCTGAATAGGGAGGTCTGCCCGGAGCCCCATCATCATAGAGTTGGTTTCAACTTTTCAGCATACAATAATCTCAATTTAATTTACAAACTATCTATTTTTATATATGTTTGTTGCCAGGCAGCGCGGTGGAGGAGTGGTTAGCACTGCAGCAGCACAGCAACTCGCCCTTGGCCGGGGGATCCTGGGTTCGATCCCAGCCCCCGACCAACAGTGATCTGTGCGGAGTTTGCATGTTCTCCCCGTGTCTGCGTGGGTTTACTCCAGGATTTCTCCGGTTTCCTCCCACATGCCAAAAACATGCAAGTTAGGTTAAGTGACATCAAACTGGGGATTCTAAATTGTCCTTAGGTATGACTGTGAGAGTGAATGGTTGTCTGTCTCTCTGTGTTGGCCCTGCGATGGACTGGTGATCTGTCCATGGTGTACCCTGCCTCTCGCCCAAAGATGCTGCAATAGGCTCCAGCCCCCCGCGACCTGAAAAAGATTAAATGGAAGAAGATGGATGGATGGATTTTGTTGCCATTCTTTAACTATTAATTACCAACTCCTATTAAAATGCATGCAGCCTGCTCTGCTGAATGACCGCTTCCACTTTGCTTCAAGCCTCTGCAGAACAAGGCAGAGAGAACCGCCCTTAATCCCCCGTTTTCTCTCTGTAACACTCCAGATGATTTTTAATGAGACATTTTGCGTATTCCGATAAAATAATGTTGTCACATGCCATGATAAAACATTCGTCATTGTTCCTTTCTCAATGCTTGCCTACCACTGTGACGATCCACGTGACCAGTGACATCACTTGCAAATCCTCGATAGCTACAGGTTGTAGATTCCTGTATCAAGTTACCAAGTAAAATAAGTGTATCTATTTTACTGAAATATAATTTTTACTTCACTTTTTGCATCTATAATTAACACAAGTTGATTCTATGGTTATGTTATGCAGTGGTATCACATTTGCCATAGTCACCTGATACGTGACATGGTCACGACATAAAAACCTGCTCAAACATTATTGATAATGAACCACTTATAGACTGCAATATAATGGATTTTGCCCACATAATGATGCATACTTCCTTGGGGATATTTGCAACACTGTTTATTTGTGGTGGAGTGTTTCTTACAAGGTGGTTTACTTAATTAACTGCAGGTTGGAAAACTTCATCCACTGGCAATTTGGTCCCACTCATCCTTGAAGCTGCAATAGTTTCTACCTTGTTGAGTCATTTGGTGCTTGGGGAGCATGCCTGACAGGTTTGAATTAACTGAGGCGTAATAATCAGAAAACTCCAGCTCCATGTTGTTGGTGCAGCAACAGCAGAGGACTCTGGATGCTGGAGCTGGCAACAGCATGTGCTGTATGCACAGGAGGAAAAGACGTGTAGAGTCTGCCCACTTTGATTCCAAATGAAATGCCAGATGCTCTGGGTATTTTTGTCATTCATACGTTTAAATGTGTTTGAAAATTCAGCATAGCAGCAAAGAAACTGGTCGTTTGCTTGCATAATCCACTTGTTTACCGGTTGTCACAGCTATCTCCATAGTGTGGGCTATAAAGAATCATTTTAAATAAGTGAGGAAAATGCACACATGGTAGCAGAGAAACAAAAAATGAGGACGCTGTTATATTTGTCATCAACAGAGACAACTAGAGGGCACTAAGAGAGGGCATATCTCCACCAAGGCTCTGTCTCCCTATCCCTTTGTCCGTCTAACTCAGGGGTGTCTAATCATGTGCCACGGAGGGCCAAGACCCTGCAGGCTCCAGTCAGTCTCTTCAGCAGCAGATTCCACTGAATTTCTCCCCACTGATTGCTGATAAGTGAAAACACCTGCTGAAGAGACTGGGTAGAAGAGAAAACCTGCAGGGTCTTGGCCCTCCATGGCACATGATTGGACACCCCTGGTCTAACTGTACCTCTGTCCCTTCGTCCATCCATACATTGTGAAATAGGGCCTTAGTGGAGTTATGCGCTCATGGATCACCTCCAAAAAAACGGGTTTTTCTGTAGCCCAAGGGCCACCTCTGGTGAAAATTTCATCAAAAGTCATCCATTAGTTTTTGTGTAATTCTGCAAACACATTGCAAAATGATAGGGTCTTGGCGGAGGTATGGGCTCATCCTTAAGCCAAGGGTCATAGCTGGTGAAAATTTCATCGAAATCTATTTAGTAGTTTTTGTGTAATCCTGCTAACAGACAAACAAGTAAACCACCCCAATTACTGTATATTACTTCTCGGTGCGGGTAAAAATACTATTACATAAAATTATATATTGCCAAAGTTCATTGTTGGTCATTGAAAACTGAACTTTTAAAGCTCAGATGATCAGTGGGCAGTGGTGGCCTAATGGTTAGGGATGTGGACTGGTGACCAGAAGGTTGCCCATTCAATCCCTGGACTGGTAAGATCAGATCTGGGTGGGGCAGATAATGTAGCAGTGTTTGCCCCACCCTCCTTAACCCCACTGTGGTGCCCTTGAGCAAGGCCCTTAATAGAAGACCCAGACATTAGCCCTCTTGTGGCCACTTGATGGTCCCCCTATGGGTTTTCTAGCCAAAAAGGCCAAATGGCCCCTCTCTGGGACTTCTCCAGTGGAGCTGCTCAGTGGCCGCAGGTCAGTTTGTGGTTGTACTGGGTAGCTTCCTGGTGTGCAGGGTGTCCTTGAAAAAGAGAGGTTGCCTCTCAGTGGAACTCCCCTGTATAAATAAAGGTTTAATAAAATAAAAATAAAAATCAGTCCAAGAGATCAAACTCAGCATCTGTTGGCTTTAATTTTGTGATTACACAGTCAACTTCAAATCTAAATATTTAATGAAGATCCTTTTCTGAACAACACAATTATCACGGATTTTCTGTGACACTCTTGACTGATAATCACCACTCACCATCTGGATTTTTCTTCACAAATGCATCTTCTTGATCTCACTTTTCAGGCAGCAGTTCACAAAGAATATTTTTTTTTTAAATTTGGACAGCAAATCAAAAAAAAAAAACAGGCAGTGAATTTCCATCTAAGTTTCCTTCTGCGTGTTCTCATCTCAACTCTCACACTCTGAAGTAGGTTTAGCGTTCATTATCCCGCATCCCTTGGCAAGGTAGAGAGGCGATGCAGTGGCACACTTAGCTGTTTTAGCCCGGCCAGAAATGAGAAGCGCTTGTGGCATGAAATCCATTTAAGACTGTTCTCTGCCCACGTGCCGTGTTTAAAGTCACTGGTCTGGGAAATATCTTGTGGCATGATATTTAAGCTGCGCACATACACTGAAGCGTCAGTCTTAGCTGATCCCGTCGGCTTGTACTTAGGGGATTTTATCTCGTAAGTGCCTTCTTGGCAGGTCTGTCCACTATACAAACAATGGTGAGTCAAGTGCCTTTGTTAATTAAGTTCCATTTCAATAATTATATATAACAAAAACTGGGCTGGCCTACTTTCAATGTCTCAGATAAATCTCAAGGTGTACTTTCTAATCTAATCCATATGTGTGAATTTTAGTCAGATGCTCCTGTTGCCATCCTAAAATTAAAAAATAAAAGGGTCACTGCACAGAGTAACAGTTTATTACAAAAATCTACTGGCTTGACGTAATTACACTTTTCAAATTACCAGCTGTTCTTTAAAAAAATGCACCCTACTGGATCTCATTCTTATTCACGTAGTGCATAAAACCCCCAATTAATAGTATTTTTCCCACAAAGGATCAGTAAAATACCATATTCACATAACAGCACTTTCAAAAAGGCCTTTCATTTGAGACGGCACTGAGGGGAAAAAAAATGGCTGTGAGTAGTCTGCTCTTTGAGTCCATTAAAATGGTGACATTTTTAATAATTGGACAGCGGGAGATCACAGTGAGGGTAGAGAGCAGACACATTTACAGCTATTCTGCTCCCTTTTTTTTTTTTTAAAATACAGGCACCACGGTCAGATTTTTGAGCTCCATTAAATGAAAGTACGTTTGCCAGCACTGTCGATAATGCTGCATGGGATGTGTATTGCCTGGTTCATCACACAGTTATTCAAGGACTTGACAGTGTTAAAGACTGGCTGGGAAAAGGCTGATACAGATAAATTCAGCCATGACTAAGGAATTGATGTGTGTGACATAGTTCAGTTAGCATGAAAAAAGGGGTTGTTGTTTTCACTAAAGGTCTTATATACTGCAAAATGGTGTTTTGTGGGTTCTCACTTGGATCACATGTATACTTTTAAAATATTAAAGCACTCACATTACAGAAATGCATCCTGCCTTTACGTAGTTCAAATCATGACCAAAGGGATTACACTTTCTGGGTTTTATGACATGACAAAGAAGGAATAAAAGCGCCTCCTTCAGTTCTCTAAGTCAGCAAAACAAACACTGCTTCAGGACTTATGATCCCCTGGTGGATCATAAGTCATAAGTGGCTTGCCACCTTATCATGGTGGAGGGGTTTGTGTGCCCGAATGATTCCAGGAGCCGTGTTGTCGGGGGCAACTTGTCCCTGGTAGGGTTTCCCAAGACAAACCAGTCCTGGGTGAAGGGCCAGACCAAGAGCGGTCCAGTAGATCCCCCTGAAAAGTCAACATGAAGGACCCAGTGTAGCCAAAGGAGCCACATGGGTCCACATGGGCTCACCACCAGCAGGAAGGATCATGGTGATTCAGATGGATGGACGAATGGACGCTACTTGTGACTGGCCCACTCAAAAAACTCTTTACCCAATCAGATTAGAGGCTTCTTGGGTAACACTTTATAACACAGCCAATATTATGAAATTACAGATTTAATTGCAGATTTAAAGCAAAGCAGAAATGTTTTTTTGTCCTTAAAATTGAATATGTCATATGCCCTGAAGAATGGCAAACCTAAAATTAATCTCTGGAAAATACACAATATGAAACCTCTAAAAAATGACTATGAAGCGTGTAGAATATTGTATCTATCACATAGAGCAGCCTATCCCCTAAATGTGAAAGCCAGTAGCCATCAAGAGCAATATGAACAATATTGCACTTCCACCAAGGCTGCAATAAAAAGTGAAATGGTGATCCAGAATCTGCATACTGGTCTGGATCTGGTCCAGAATGTACACTAAAAACATTACCCTGGGTAAAGTGGAAAAAAAAAATAGGGTAACCATTTGTGTTGATCTTTTTAAGTAATTCCAACTCAGCTGTTACAGTAAATGCCACGAGACTTTTTTAGTTAGACCTACTCAAGTTTAGTAAAGCATTAGTTAAGTAGTTAAGTTAAACAAACTTAATTGGCTTTGTTCACTACTGTGTTTAAGTAGAATTTTAATTAAAAGGTCTTGGTGTTATTAAGTTGTCAAATTATTTAAAATTATTTAATTTAGATTCTTCTAAGTTAAATATTTTACATCTATTCTACTCAGAAATGCCCATGCAAATTGTTAGCTTAATTTTTTTTTTTTTTTTGAAGGTTAGTAACTTATTTCACATCAGTCAACATAAATTCTCCCCTTCAGGGTTGCCACAGCATATCATCACTGGCACAGGGAGTATACTGACTAGTGCCCCCACCCTCCATGTCTGGGTAATCGGCCACTATTATGCTGAGCACCAAGCTAGAAGGCAGGAAGTACCACTTTTATTTGGTCTTTGAGCAGATGCTCTACCTCTCTGCCACCACTGCAGAATCTCTGTCAGGATGAATTACTTGCAAAACAATCACAATTCTGTGATCACTGTGTTTTAAAACCAGTGTACTGTTATTTTAAACATTTTTTGTAAAACTGTGAACTATGTAACCTACACATCTTTGCATAAAATAAGCATTGGTGCCTACATGGACAAAAAATAAATTGACACCTCAAAGTTTTAACCAAAACTAACAATGTGTATTGGAGCTTAGACACATTAAATTGTGTGCTAATGCAGTTAACTGTTGTGAATAAAACAAGGGAAACCTGTACTCACCAAATAACTCAACCTTAAATTATGCTCATGCAAACTGATGTTTATCCTGCTTCTCTGCTTGCTCCTGTGCCAGTCCTGCTGCAGAACAGACCTCAGCAAATCATTGAACTCTGCTCCTACCAAGATCCATCAGCTGCACTAACTTAATACCTTGAAAGAAGACAGATATTTTTGTAAACTGAGACATTATTGCATAAAGACAGTTTTAATTTTAGTTTTGGCCAACTTCATAAAATAAGTTAGTGTGGGAATGTGAAAATGATGAGACAGATTTCTCTCAAAGCAGCTTTATTCACATTCACCAACATCTCAAAGAAGAAAGAGGACATTACAGGGAACTCTCGTCCTTAAATACCAGGACTCTCACAGTTCACAAGTCACATGCATCACAGGTCACATTGCATTATAATCGCCAGTAACAATGCATCTCCTCTCTTTGATATCACCCCCACAGTCTACAATGCATCTCTTCTTTAATCCTCTAATAACACCCCCACAGTCTCAAGCCCTGCATACCAAAGCTAACATCCTCGCAGCTTCCTGTTATCGCCAAGGAAGCTCTGTCTTTGTTCTGATCTAAAATGTGAGGCCTTACATCAGTCACAAAGTAGGTCACATATATGTGGCCACACACCCCCCCCCAAAAAAACATTTTAGAACAAACAAGAGAATAACAGCATGCATGCCATCATAGAGTCAATACACATCAGTCCGCATGCTGTCTAGGCTTCAGTCTCCTGCTGTATCTGCTGTAGCCGGGATTCAACGTCTCCGCGGCGCTGTCATGCTGGGGATTGGCGTCTGGGGGTGGAAACCTTTTGTCAGTCCCTGCGGGTGTTCTGGGGAAACATTACTCTGTGAAGCCCCCCATGGGGGTCTACCTCGCCGCGGGGCCCTTGCCAACAGCACTTGCTCATCCGCCACCACAAAAGCGGGTTTGAGTCTGTTTATGCCAACTTTTTCTTTCCTACCCCCCAAATCTAGCAAAAACTGCTTGTCCCCTGTTTCCAGCACTCTGAAGGGTCTGTCATAAGGTGGTCGCAACGGGGGTCGATGCACATCGTGTCTGACAAAAACAAACTCTGCGTTCTTCAAAGCTTTAGGCACAAAAGCGTGCAGAAAACTGTGGTGCACGGGGCCGGGCAGCGTGCTTGATTCTATGTTACTCCGCAACAGCTGAGACGGGGAGGTGTCTGGCGCCGGGTTATCTGGGAGAAACTCCCCAGGCAGCCGCAGTGGCTGCGCAAACACGAGCTCTGCTGGGGAGGCTTCTAAGTCCTCTTTAGGTGCAGAACGCAACCCCAATAAAATCCACGGTAAAAAACACGGTAACTCTACCCAATTTGCATCCGTCAGTGACGCTCTGAGAGCTGCTTTCAATGACCTATGAAAACGTTCGCATAACCCGTTAGCCTGCGGATTGTACGCGGTTGTGCGGTGAATTGTGACACCCAGGCTGCGGGCCATTGTCGACCAAAGTTTGGACACAAATTGAGGGCCTCTGTCAGACGTAATGTCCGACGGAACTCCGAAACGCGCCACCCAAGCTGTTAAAAACGCGCGCGCTACCTCCTCGGCCGTGGTTGATGCCAGCGGAACCACTTCAGGCCAGCGCGTGGTGCGGTCCACCATTGTCAGAAGGTGTGTGCACCCCTGCGACGGTGGGAGGGGTCCCACGAGGTCCACATGAACGTGATCGAACCTCTTGGCCGGAATGTGAAACGGCTCCAAAGAAGCCCTCGTGTGCCTGTGTACTTTGGCTCGTTGACACGCCGTGCAGGCTGCTGCCCACTCCTTAACTTGTTTGTGAAGACTCGGCCACACAAATTTCTCTCCTACCATTTTGACCGACGCGCGCACTCCCGGGTGTTCGTCTTCGGATGCGCTGGCTACCAAAATATCGTCCAAGTAGATGAACACGAAAGAGAGATCGCAAAGCACCGCGTCCATCATGCGTTGGAACGTCTGTGCAGCCCCTTTAAGCCCCAATGGCATGCGCAAAAACTTGAAAAGGCCAAATGGCTTTATTACCGCTGTTTTGGGTATGTCCTCAGCGCGCACTGGGACTTGGTGGTAACTGCGGACCAAATCTATTTTAGAAAAAACACGAGCCCCTGCCAAATGAACAGAAAAATCTTGGATATGCGGGATTGGGTAGCGGTCGTGCACTGTAGCGTTGTTTAACCTGCGGAAATCCCCGCAAGGTCGCCATGATCCGTCAGCCTTCGGGACCATGTGTAGCGGGGAAGCCCACGGACTGTTTGAACGCCTGATAATGCCCAACCTCTCCAGGTTGGCGAACTCCTCGCGCGCTATGGCCAGTTTAGCTGTGTCCAAGTGCCGAGCTTTTGCAAAAACGGGCGGTCCGGTAGTGGTAATAAAATGTTCCACCCCGTGTTTAGCGACTGTTGCCGAAAATGTGGGGACCGTGAGTGCTGGGAACTGAGTGAGCAGTGTGTGGAACTTACCGCTTGCAGCTGTGACGTTGGCTTGTGCTGTTGGCGGGGCCACTCACGCTGTACAGGGAATAGAATCAAAAGAAAATGCATTAACCAGGCGCCTGTTTGCGAGATCAACCAACAAACCATGTGAGCACAAAAAATCAGCCCCCAACATATTGAAATTCACTGCTGCTATAACAAAAGTCCACTCAAATGTACGGCCGTGTAGAGACAGAAGCAGAGTCTTCTCACCAAAGTTCTTAATCTCCGAGCCGTTCGCTGCTGCCACCCTGGGACCTCTGGAACCTGCCAGCCTGTCCGCGTAGGAAGGTGTGATGAAACTCAACTGGGAGCCTGTGTCCACGAGGAAATGCCTCCCCGAGCGTGTGTCCAACAAGTAGAGCAGCTTGTTCTCCTCCCCAAGGGCCGCGGCTGCTACCGACCCCCGGTCTTGGCGTTTCCCGAATGCTTGAACTGGCACGATGGTACACATTTGCGTGCCCTCTCTGCGAAGTGGCGATGGTAGAAACAAATGACGTCTCCACCACATTCCCTGGCTCCCCCTGCCGCCGTCGTCGGTGGGTCTGCTACTGCTGCCCCTGGCCCCCTGCCATCTGCGGTCGTCGCGCTGAGTTCCGCTGCTGCGGCCGTGGCCACGCGTTGTCTGCTGGCGTTGACAATTTGCTGCGCCTCCTGGGCCAGCGTGCGGTAGTCCCGCTGGGCCAACAATGGCGAACTGGTCAGGGTCGCTCTCGTCGCTGACGGTAGGGTCCTGAGGAAGAGGTGGGTGAAGATGAAGTGGTGGTCATCTGAGCCTTTCAACCTCAACATCTTCTCCATCAGATTAACGGGCGTGTCATCTCCCAACTTAGTCAGTGCCAGGAGCCTCTCTGCTCGCTCCTCGACGGAGGGGGTGAAGTGCTGGATGAGTGCAGCCTTCAACGCGCCGTATTTGTCGCTGTCTGGCGGCTGCTCGATAAGGCTCTCCACATGCTGAGCCGTGTGGTTGTCCAGTCTTGCGACCACATGGTAGAATTTTGTGTCGTCTACCGATATTCCCCGGAGGTTGAATTGTGCCTCAACTGCGTGGAACCAGGAGCGCGGATTGTTCTGCCAAAAGTCCGGTAGCTGGACCGTAGCGGCATTCGCTTGGCTGGGGGCTCCTGACGAGGCTGGCCCCGGGGAAATCTCCTGTTGCTGCATGCTACGTCTTGGGTCACCAGTGTGGGAATGTGAAAATGGTGAGACAGATTTCTCTCAAAGCAGCTTTATTCACATTCACCAACATCGCAACGAAGAAAGAGGACATTACAGGGAACTCTCGTCCTTAAATACCAGGACTCTCACAGTTCACAAGTCACATGCATCACAGGTCACATTGCATTATAATCGCCAGTAACAATCACTGGCGATTACAATCACCCCCACAGTCTACAATGCATCTCTTCTTTAAACCTCTAATAACACCCCCACAGTCTCAAGCCCTGCATACCAAAGCTAACATCCTCGCAGCTTCCTGTTATCTCCAAGGAAGCTCTGTCTTTGTTCTGATCTAAAATGTGAGGCCTTACATCAGTCACAAAGTAGGTCACATATGTGTGGCCACATTATCAACTTATGTATTAAAATGTTTATATGTAAAAAATGGTATTCTTCATGCTGAAAAAGCTCTTAAATACAAGTTATACTTGTTATGTATGGTAAAATATCTGGGTGACAGATGAGGCAAGATGACTGGACGATCGCAGCTTTATTGAATGATGTTAAACAGCGGTTACACAACAGGCACCTGGCAGAGGGCACCAGTCAAAGAGGCCGCAATATGGATGCCCTCTGGTATTTCTAGGGCGGTGCAGTGATGTGACAGGAAGTGCACGTCACTACACTACACTTCACAATAAGGTGCCGGAACTCAACATCAACCCCCCCCCCCTTTAGAAAAGTCCAAAACCACACACACAATTAAGACCCTCCCCAATTTGGGACCAGAATCATGCACTAACATAACAGAAACCAATGTACTAAAATGGCCTAACACATTCACACAACATAACCTAAAATGGGGCTGACGGGTGGACTACCATGCAGCCCGCATGGCGAGGTGGATTATTCTGCCACCCGATAAACTAAAGAAAAGAGTCCATACATAAACTAAAATTACACGCCGTGCTCCTAAACAAAATACACAAAATAATCCCATTTTACAACATGCATACATTAGAACACTAGAACTATTAACACACATTTACAGCGTTGTTCCTTGGGCAGGAGGAGTAGAACCGGCATGGGGGGGCCCAGGGCAGCCCCTCAGCAAGCGCGCCACTGGAAACAGCAGGCCCTCGGGACAATGGCTGATCTTCCGGACGAAAGCACCTCTCTTCTTTACCACAGACACTTGCTGTCATCTAGCCCCGTCACCTGAAGCCTCTTCCTGGACACGCCGAAGCTGATTGGCGTGCCTCGCCGAACCATCGGACAGCTTGAAGTATGCTGCACCCAGCTTAGCCACTATGCGCAGACACTCGTGATGTTTAGCTGGATGTCATCCGGCCCATCGTCGCCATGGACATTCTTCATCCCAAACCCTAACCAAGTCTATAACCCTCAGTTGGGCTCAGCCTGAAATGGTGCTGCTGAGCATGTGGTTCCACCGTGCTCGTCGGTCTGGCCCAGTCCTCTTCTAAAACCATCATAGTGTTCACCATCATAGCTGCAGACCCTCCATCCCCCTGTGGCCAAGCTCCGGAGGCATCTGGGGCTATCACATTGGTGTCACTTGCCAGCGCAGGTGCCTCGCCGCCATGCTCGGTACCCCCCTCTACCATATCCCGAGCCCCGGCACTGAGACCCTCCTGCACCGAACCTGAGTGAGGCTGGTCCTGCTTGACCATCGTGGGGTGTGTTAGCTCTTTGTCCCACACAACATCCTCATTGACCACCGGAACCGGAGGGTTCCACTGGCTACAACCCGACCATATGTTCCCAGCGTCATCTTTTATGGCAAAACCCAGTCCGTAAAACAAATCCCATCCCATGATGTTATCGCCTTGCACTGACACGTGGAATGTGAAGTCAACCATCTTCGCAGACTTGTACCAGACCGTTAACTCCAAAGTCCCAACCGTGCACAGCCTGCCACCTCCATAACCATACAACAGTGCCAAGTTACCTCTAATCCTGTAGTGGGGGGAAAACCTTCTTCACTGTGGCCCAATTCAGCAACGACCCCTCCGCTCCCATGTCGAGTAGCAGTGGCACCTCCATGCTGTCCAGTTCCACTGTGCAAAACATGTACCCGTTTGTGCTGGGGGACACCGTATGGATGGTTGTCGGGGCGGGCAGAGTGATTTCTTCCGTGGGCTCTCTGGTTCAGATGCATGGCACACTCTAGCATAATGGTTCAAGTGTCCACATCTGCTACAATGTGCTCCCCTAGCTGGGCAGTCCTTAGCCTTATTGTGGTGTATTATGGACCCACAACCCTTGCACAGGGGTTTTCCCAGGGGAGACCTTTGGCTGGCAGCGTTGGCTTCCGTAGCATCATCGTCCAAGCTATCCTCATTATCCGAGTCTGCAACATTTGCCACGGCAGGAGGCTCTGGGGGTTGCTGTGATTGGCACCAGGTTAGCTCTGAAGCTAGCTTGTCTGCGGTCTCCAGCTGGAGAGCTAGTTTGACAGCTCTGACTAATGATAAATCACGTGAGTAGCCTAGCCCGCAATGCAGCGCTGCATGTGTGCTCCGCGAGCTGGTCACGTACCATTTCTTCTTCCAACGGCCCAAAGCGACACTTCCTAGCTAGCTGCCTCAAGTCGGCGACAAACTGATGAATAGGCTCACCTACCCGCTGATGTCGCTGCTGAAAATTAATCCTCTGGACAGTCACGCTGTCCAGGGTATGAAAATGGTTGGTTCGCAGCTCCACGATGTCTTCAAAAGAGTCCAAAGCTACGAGTGTTCGCAGGACTCGCTAGCCCTCAATACCCAGGTTGTGAACAAGTAGTGCACATGCTCTTAACTTGTCAAGCTTACCCAGGTCCAGCATGGTGATGTACGTCTGAAAAGCCTCAAACCACATTGGCCAAGACACTGGTGGCTCGCCCGGGAGCTCAAGAAAGGGGCGGAGTGGTGTAATGCGCGTGCCTCCATGAGTTAATCCTCGATCGCCAAATGTTATGTATGGTAAAATATCTGGGTGAAGGATGAGGCAAGATGACTGGACGATCACAGCTTTATTGAATGATGCTGGACAGCGGTTACACAGCAGGCACCTGGCAGAGGGCGCCAGTCAAGAGGCCACAATATGGATGCCCTCTAGTATTTATAGGGCGGTGCAGTGACGTGACAGGAAGTGCACATCACTACACCGCACTTCACAATAAGGTGCCAGACCCCAACATCACAATACTCACTAACCCCTTGAATCATTTTTTAGATTGTAATGGGTTCATCCTTGGACCAAAGGACACGTGATAAAATCCGGTTAGTAGTTTTTGCATTATGATGCTAAAAGTCAGAGACAAACAAATGGCAGAGGTAAAAATATTAACTAATGAATTATGAACTGATTTTCAAGTATCAAGCACAAAGCAGTTATTTAACAGGTTGGTCACTAATGAGCACTCAAATGAAAACTTTTGTGAATTTTTTAACCCATCATATTTGAATCTTTGCTTTACTATACTGTCAGGTTTTGGAACTTTAATTGCTTCCCTGAAAGTTTAGTTTAACTCTGTGGTACAATGTGTCTATTGTCTATTCTTTATTAAATGTGAAATAAAGTTTTAAGTGGCATTAATTCAAATTCAAACAATGTATCAAATGATAATCTGAAAAGTTGACGAGGGGTGCAAAGTCTTGCTGAACATTAACTATTGTGAGTCTGAATTTGCAACCCAATCACACCAAGACGCATGCAACAAATTTAGTGTTTTCCATCCATCCATCCATCCATCCATCTTCTACCGCTTTTCCGGAGGTCCGGGTCGCGGAGGCAGCAGTTCAAGCAGAGAAGCCCAGACTTCCCTCTCCCCAGCCACCTGCTCCAGCTCTTCAGAGAGGATACCAAGGCATTCCCAGACCAGCTGGGAGACATAGTCTCTCCACCAAGTCCTGGGTCTGCCCCGGGGTCTCCTCCCAGTGGGACGTGCCCAAAACACCTCAAGTGGGAGGCGTCCAGGAGGCATCCTAATCAAATGCCCATACCACCTCAACTGACTCCTTTCAATGTGGAGGAGCAGCGGTTCTACTCTGAGCCTCTCCCGGATGACTGAGCTCCTCACCCTATCTCTGAGTGTGAGTCCAGCAATCCTACGGAGAAAACTCATTTCAGCCGCTTGTATCCGCAATCTCGTTCTTTTGGTCATTACCCAAAGCTCGTGACCATAGGTGAGAGTAGGAACATAGATTGACTGGTAAATCGACAGCTTTGCCTTAGAACTAAGCTCCCTCTTCACCACAACAGACTGGTACAACGTCCGCATTACTGCAGATGCTGCTCCGATCCGTCTGTCAATCTCTCGCTTCATTCTCCTCTCACTCGTGAATAAGACCCCAAGATACTTAAACTCCTCCACTTGGGGCAGGATCCTGTCCCCAACCCAGAGAGGACAATCCACTTTTTTCCGGCTGAGGACCATGGACTCAGACTTGGAGGTGCTGATTCTCATCCCATCTGCTTCACACTCAGTGGCAAACCATCCCAGCAAGAGCTGTAGGTCATTGCTGGATGAAGCCAACAGGACAACATCATCTGTCCTGTTGTGCTGACGGTTGTGCTGTTTATTCCATCTAGCTACAATGTTCCGCACTGTGTGTATATATTTATATATTTATGTGTACATATGTACAGTATATTCACTGCTCTTATTTTATTTTCTTATCTTCTTAATTATTGCTCTGAGTGTTACTATCCCTGTGCTATTGCAATCCTGGAATTTCCCCATTGTGGGACTAATAAAGGCTTATCTTATCTTATTTTATCTTATCTGCAAACAACAGAGATGAGATCCTGTGGTCACCAAGCATGACACCCTCCATTCCCTGGCTGTGCCTAGAAATCCTGTCCATAAAAATTATGAACAGGATCGGTGACGAAGGGCAGCCCTGGCGGAGTCCAACTCTCACTGGGAATGAGTCCGACTGAGTGTTGGCAATACGAACCAAACTCTCACAACGGTAGTACAGAGACCGAATAGCTCGTAACAACAAGCCCGATACCCCATACTCCCGAAGCACCCCCCACAAAAAACCACGAGGGACGTGGTCAAAAATGCCTTCTCCAAGTCCACAAAACGCATGTAAACTGGTTGGGCAAACTCCCACGAACCCTCGAGAATTCTCGAGAGGGTAAAGAGCTGGGCCAATGTGCCACGGCCAGGATGAAAAACCACATTGCTCCTCCTGAATCCGAGGTTCGACCAACGGCCGGACTCTCCTCTCCAGTACCTTGGCATAGACCTTCCCAGGGAGGCTGAGGAGTGTGATCCCTCTAAAGTTGGAGCACACCCTCCAGTCCCCTTTTTTGAAGACAGGAACCACCACCCCAGTTTGCCATGCCAAAGGCACTGCCCCCAACCTCCACGCAATGTTGCAGAGGCGTGTCAACCATGACAGCCCAACAACATCCAGGGCCTTGAGGTACTCAGGGTGAATCTCATCCACCTTCACTTTTTAATATATGCAACAGCCAAACCATCTGTCATGTACACTGGATAGATACTTCACTCCCATTAACCATCAACATGTTTCACTGTTTCAGAAGCACTGAGTTCCTCATACTGATGCGAGTTTGCATCCTGGTCTTCTTTTGTTCATACCATCTCTGGTCTATTTTAAACAGATTACTGCTGTAACCATCTCCTGTATGAGTTCATGCAATTATTTTGACAATCACTAAAGGTCACTTTTTTGCAAAACCTAACTAACCAATACCACCTTTCACTGCTCACACTGAGAGGTGGTATACAAAAATTTCCCAGTTTGGGATCAATAAAGTACATCTATCTATCTATTGGTGCACATTTTTGGTGTGACTAGGCAGTCAGTTGAATCTTTCCTTTACAATACTTTTATGGCGCACCCTAAAGCAAGTAAAGCAAAATTTATTTGTATAGCATCTTTCACAGATGGAAAAAAAAAATTAGCAAAGTGCTTTACAAAAACAGAATTTAAAAAAATCACCCTATCTACATTACCAACAATTATTAAATCAATTTAAATATTGTTGTTAGAAATAGCATTGTAATATTGGACTGCAGCTACTCCTTTTTTTTTAAATTGTAATTTGTATTGCTTCTGACAGCACATAATAATGAATTCTTAGTACTTTTATGTGCAGTGTGTAAAAGAATCTGCCAGTGTAGCAATCTATCACTTCATTCCTCTTCAATACTGAAATAAGGTTAATGTTACTTCATTGCCTCCATTTGGAGAAATTAGTCTTAGATCATGAACCTACTCCCGTAAAGTATCACAGTCTTTACAGTAACTAGGGTTGCTAATGGATAGTGTTTTTGTCACGTGGCATTCAGATTGGTATGGCAGACTTTTTTTGAGGTGAAATTGTACGAGTTGGTAAGAAATTAGTGTATTCATGCTGCTACTGTTTTCTTCATCAGTATACAGTATGTCTTTCACTGTTGCCATGTTTGTTGTCTGAAAACCTTGACTCTTCTGTGGAGTAACTTTTGGCACCTGCAATAAATGCATTGCTTAACATTCATGCCAGCGTAAAGTATGCACAAAGGCATGAGGGCAGTGACAGTTATAACACCTAAAGCTTATCAATTTATACGCAAAGGGAGGATAAAAGAACCCTCAGCAATGAACATCTACAGCCTAGAAGGAAAAACCAAGAGCACACATCCTTTCACTATGGATAAGAAGGTGCACTATACAGAATTACCTTTAGCTGTAACTCAGTCAGTAGGAGATTTGGGGGTGGGGGGAGTGTTATACAGAACAACTGAATATGTCAGTGAGAGTATAGCTGCAAATGTACAAGAAAATGTTGAAAATTTATTAGACAAAAGTTGCAGTTTACCAGTATATAGTTGTAAATTTGTGTGAAAAAGGGTAACTAATTCATTCGAAAATGTGGCAAATTTATAGGGGGAAAAAGTACAAAATTTATTCTAAAAGTCACAAATTTGCCAGGAAAAAGTTACAAATGTATCAGAAAAAATTAAAAAAAAAAAAAAAAAAATTCCGTGAAGAATGTTACGAGTTACCAAAAAACCCACAAATTGGTGAGAGAAGTTATTAATTCATGAGAGAAAAGTTTAAAAAATAGAAATGTGCATCTTTCCTTGTAAAGTTCATCATTTTTTCCCCTCAGTTGGGAGTTGTTTTTTCTTCCCTCACTAAATGGTAACTTTTTTTTTTCCTCATAAACTTGGAACTTGCTTATGGTAAATTGTAACATTTTTAAATTGTCAATTGGTATCTTTTATCATATTTTGGCACCATTATTCTGATAAATTTGTACTTGTACTGTGTACGTGATACAGTGACATTCATCTTCTTCCGCTTAATCCTTTTTGGGTCATGGGGGGGCTGGAGCCTATCCCAGCATCTTTGGCCGTGAGGCAAGGTACACCCTGGACAGATCGCCAGTCCATTGCAGGGCCAACACAGACAGACAAGCATTCACTCTCACAGTCATACCTAAGGACAATTTAGAATCCCCAGTTTGATGCCAATTAACCCAACTTGCATGTTTTTGGCATGTGGGAGGAAACCGGAGAAATCCCAGAATAAACCCACGCAGACACGGGGAGAACATGCAAACTCTGCACAGATCACTGTTGGTCGGGGGCTGGGATCGAACCCAGGATCCTCCGGCCAAGGGTGAGTTACTGTGCTGCCGCAGTGCTAACCACTCTTGCACCGCGCCACCCATACAGTGACATATCAATTTTAATTTGATCAGTGAAAGTCCATTTGTTTTTGTTTTTTTGCTTGTTTGTCACGGTATTGCTTGGCTGTGTGTTTAATCATCCCATGAAGTTGAACTGAGGACAGACATAAGATGCAGGCTCCATGGTGCAGGAGACTCACCAACACAGTTGAAATGTTTGGATAGTGTCATAAGAGCCCTTGCGGGGCGAAGAAGATGAGGACCCAAATGCCAGGCGAATTTGATAGACCATAGTTGATAATGTGCAAACAGAACAAAAAGTAAAGTGGCACGTAGGCTGACTAAAAAGACACAAGCTAGGCTTGGCAAACAGGCTGACAAGAATTCAAGACATAAGCATGTGTGAGATGCCAAAATGACTCAAGGTTGCCGCACCAGGTAATGGGCAGCGATCATTAAATAAGGCTGGCCTGATTACTAAACAGAAATGGATGTGAATAATCAAGAAATCAACATGGATCAGGCTAAGGTGGAAATAAACAGAACATTGTCAAAGTAAAAGCCCAAACCAGAACTGAGGAAAACCATGATGATGAAAATAATAATGCTATGAAACCAGGAACTAAGGACAAGACATGGATACATAAAACAAGAACATGATAATACTCATGATAATAATACTATTAAATACTGAAGATCCCAAAATACCAAACTTAAAGCGAGGGCGTGATTCAAACCCATGCCCTGACAGTACCCCCCCACCACCCCAAGGGGTGGCTTCCAGACAGCCCCACAAAATACACCAACAAACAGAAACCAAAAACCCTCCCAGGGTGGGTGGTGGGAGTAGAAGGCCAGGCGGCCCAAAACAAAGCCCTACCCCCCCTCCAGAGTCCAAAACAAAAGTTAAGTTCATGGGCCAAACAAAGTCCTAGGCTCCAATATACATTACAGTGAGTAGGAGGTCTACCTAAGTCCAAAGGGGCTCAAATTGGAGAACATGGTGGGTCTGGCGGCCTACCAAAGTCCATAGCCCACTAGACTGGAATGCAGGGCTGGTCCGGTGGCCTACCACTGTCCTTTGGCCCAAAGCCTCGGTTGGTCCCCCTCATCCTCAATGCGAGCCCTGGACCTTGGTTCGACCAGCTAACAACCATCGTCGATTGACCAGAAAGGGCTGCGCCACTTCTCTTCCCGTGTCCTTGGAAAACAGATTTGATATTCTTTCTATGGAGGATTTTCCCCACCTGGATGCTGGCTGTCCGCCCATGGATGTCCCTCGTCCTCCCTCCTCTTCTTCAGCGGTGGTTCATGTCCGCAAACCCTGGATAAAGACCACCCTGGGTGTGTCAAATCACACACCAGCTCCAGATAGAAGGGAGCGCTTCTCCCCGCCTTCGCAACAACAATATCACCCTCTACAAAATTACTCTCCTCGTCAGAATCCACCGACAAAACCTCCCCAGACGACGCTGGCAATTGGTGACTCGATCGTGAGGAACGTCAGAAGCAGGTACTGTGTTACTCGAATTTTTTTTTTTTCCCTGGGGCTAGAGTCTCTGACATTGAGGCTGTTATCCCTGACCTGCTGAATGAATTCCCCCACGTACAAACTGTCGTTGTGCATGTGGGATGCAATAAATCCCAGATGAAGTGTCAGAGATTTTAAAGAGTGACTTCAGGAGCCTTCTGTCCACTCTTATGAACTGTGGCAGACATGCGCTCGTCTCTGGGCCTTTGGCACCTCTCAGACGAGGCTGCAATTGTTTTAGTAGAACTCTGTCTTAATACTTGGCTGTGTTTTACTTGTCCTATTTTTAACATTGGTTTTGTTGACAATTTTAACTTATTTTGGAACTGCCCATCACTTATGAGGCCTGATGGCATCCACCCAAATAGACTACTTGGTGCACGTGTTTTAAGAGACAATCTATTCTATTCTATTCTGTGTTTTTTGGTACAGTGACTGGGACTTGATGTGTTTACTCGCTCTGAAGCTTCTGGGTTTGCCAAACTTCCCTTTTCTGGTTCTGTTCCCACTTCTTGTATCAATCCCATTAATTCAGGTGGTCTTTACCGTTTGGATCAGCTTTTGATTTATAATCCTACAGAGATTGTGTCTGTCTCCCGTTGCCCTAAATATTGTAACCCAGGACAAATACAACATAACTTGAAAATTACACGCACTTCTGCAGCTCCTCCTCATCCACCACCCTTCAACTTTACCCCCGTCTCCTCCCTTAGAGAACCTTTTTCTGCTTCCTCCAAAGTTAATAAAAACGTTAATAAAAACAGAATGCATAAACATCCCAAATTGATTAAACAAAATGTTGGTAAAATTCAAATTCAACCCTCAAGTCCCTAAAATTAATAAACTGGCCTCTGTTCCTCCCCAAAATTTAAATATTAAATGTGGTCTATTGAATATTAGGTCTCTAACTTCTAAGTCTCTTCTGGTTCATGATCTATTAATCGATCATCAGATTGGTCTACTATCCCTCACAGAGACCTGGCTTGGGCAAGATGATTTTGTTGGTCTGAATGAATCAACTCCGTCTGGATATTTAAACTGTCATATAACCCCAGAGGTTCTGGTCGTGGTGGTGGAGTGGCAGCAATTTTCCATTCTAAATTACTAGTTAATGTTAAGCAAAAATTATGTTTTAATTCCTTTGAAGGTTTGGTCCTCAGTGTGGGGTTTGTTGGCAATCTTGGCTTGAACCCAATTTTCTTTGCCATAGTTTATCGTCCTCCCTTGGCCTATTCAGAGTTTCTATCTGAATTTGCCGAACTTTTAGCTGATTTAGTGCTGAAATCCGATAGAATAATTATTGTAGGGGACTTTAATATACATGTTGATGTAGAGTGTGATTGTCTTAATAAGGCATTCAATTCAATTTTAGAGTCAATGGGGTTTTCCCAGAAAGTAAAAAATTCTACCCATCATTTCCACCATACATTGGACCTCGTTCAGACTTATGGTATAGATATCGAAAATCTGGTAGTGTCCCCTCATAATCCTGTACTGTCTGACCATTGTCTGTTAATTTTTGATTTCATTATCGCTGATCACTTGTTTCATAAAGAAAAATACTACTACAGCAGATGTCTTTCTGATGACGTTGCCAAGCTTTTGCAGATTGTCTCCTCTATGCCATGGGTCAACACAACAGAAACAATAGATGGAGTCTGCTCCACTCGTGATTGATGGCATGGTTGATAGTGTTACAGCCTCTCTGCATCAGACTCTAGATTTGGTAGCCCCTTTAAAAAAGAAAGTCTAACCAGAGATTTCTAACCCCTTGGTTTAACTCAGAAACTCATGACTTAAAACAGAAAACTCGTCAATTGGAAAGGAAATGGTGTTCAACTAATTCAGATGAATTTTACTTAGCGTGGAGAAATCATTTCCTAATCTATAAAAAATCTCTTAGAAAAGCTAGCTCAAGCTATTATTCTGCATTAATAGAAGCGAACATGAATAACCCCAGGTTTCTCAACACTATAGCCAGGCTTACAAAGAGCCAGGACTCGATCAATCCTCGCATCTCCCCTGAGTTTTCTAGTCAGGACTTTCTGAACTTTTTCAATCTTACAATTTTATCATTAGAGATGAAATCAGTCAGATTCTTCCTACCGTAAGCTCAAGTTCATTAACTTCTACAGTTCCCTCAATTGATATCTGCTAAGATAAGTTTACTCCAGTCGACCTCTTAGAGTTGGATAAAATAATTTCCTCATCTAAGTCTTCATCTTGCCTTTTAGACCCTATTCCTTCTAGGTTATTTAAAATCATCTTCCCAATTATTGGTAGCCGTATTCTTCTTATAATTCTTCTTTAACTCTGGGTTATGTACCACTGGCTTTTAAATCCGCTGTAATTAAACCCTTACTCAAAAAAACGACTCTCGATCGAGGAGTTTTGGCCAATTATTGACCAATCTCTAATTTGCCTTTCATTTCAAAAATCTTGGAAAGAGTTGTTGCTGCACAACTAACTGATCATTTGCAGGGAATTGGTTTGTTTGAGGTGTTTCAATCTGGGTTCAGAGCTAATCACAGCACTGAAACTGCTTTAGTGAAGGTCACTAATGACCTCCTGATCGCATCTGATAATGGATTTGTCTCTGTTCTTGTTCTTTTAGATCTCAGTGCAGCCTTTGACACTATCGATCATGCCATTCTACTTGATAGATTAGAACACTTTGCTGGACTAAATGGAACTCCGTTGCAGTGGTTTAGATCTTATTTGTCCAATAGATTTCAGTTTGTTCACATTAACGATGAAGTTTCTTCCAACTCTAGGCTCAGTCACGGAGTTCCACAGGGATCTGTGTTGGGCCCTACTCTTTTTAGTGTATATATGCTCCCGTTAGGCAATATCATCAGAAAGCACTGTATACATTTTCACTGTTACGCAGATGACACACAATTATACCTGTCAATGAAGCCCGATGATTGTAATCAATTAGCCAAGTTAGATGCCTGTCTTAAGGACATCAAAGCTTGGATGACTTGTAATTTTCTACTATTAAACTCTGATAAGACTGAAGTCATTCTTGTTGGCCCAAAACATGTTAGAAATTCCTTCTCAAATTATGCCTTCAATTTAGATGCCGCCACTCTCACTTTGAATAGTTCTGCGAGGAATCTTGGAGTTATTTTTGATCAAGATTTGTCCTTTAATTCACATATTAAAATTGTTTCTAAGACTGCCTTCCATCATCTGCGCAATATTGCCAAGATCAGGAGCATCTTGTCTCTAAATGATGCTGAGAAACTGATTCATGCCTTTGTCAGCTCTCGATTATTAGATTATTGTAATTCGTTATTATCTGGTTGTCCTAAAGTATCCTTAAAAAATCTTCAGTTGATTCAAAATGCTGCTGCTAGAGTTTTAACTGGTTCTAGAAAAAGAGATCATATCTCTCCGGTTCTGTCCTCCATTCATTGGCTTCCCATAGAATTTAGAATCAAGTTTAAAATCCTTCTTCTTACTTTCAAAGCTCTTAATAATCAGGCCCCCCAATATATAAAAGATCTGATATTACCTTACCATCCTAATAGAGCATTACGCTCCCAAAATGCTGGCTTACTTGTGGTGCCCAGAATCTCCAAAAGTACAGTGGGAGGCAGAGCCTTCTGCTACCAAGCTCCTTCTCTCTGGAACCAGTTACCACTCTGGGTCCGGGAGTCAGACTCGGTCTCTGTTTTTAACAACAGGGTAAAATCCTTCTTTTTTAATATAGCTTATGTTTAAGGAGGGATTTTGTGTCTTTTGTCCCCACTTTTGTTCTTTTGTTATTTGATCCATACTGCTGGTTGACCTCCAATAATGTACTTGGCACCTTACTGTTATGTTCTTATGTCTGCCTTCTCCATCTTCCCTATCCCTTCACCCCCAGCCAGTCGCAGCAGATGATTGCCCCTCCCTGAACCTGGTTCTGCTAGAGGTTTCTTCCTGCCAAATGGGAGTTTTTCCTCTTCACTGTTGCTTAGTGCTTGCTCATAGGGGATCGTCTGATTGCTGGGTTTTTCTGAGACTGTGGGGTTTTTCTGTGCACTCTGGTGCCATGAGACGGCCTCTGTTGTGATGTGACACAATATAAATAAAGCTGAATTGAATTGAACTGGGGAACAGAGTGAGACAATGGGTGGAGGTCTCCTGACCTCTGAAGTGATGACTGCAGGTTTCCTGACCTCTGAAGCAACGGCTGGAGGTCTCCTGACCTCACCACCTGCGACCCTCCTGCCCGCCTGTGACCCCATCCTTGACATGGCCACCTCGGACGATGCTGGGAAACAGGTCGTCAGTGAGGTGACACCACAGTCATTAGCAGCAGAGACTGATGGGGAGGACTCAGCAGCTGGTGGGATGTGCACTTGGGTCCCCCCATGAGGAACAAGACAAGTCTTTTCAAAAATGGGGTTTGAACATAAATGAAAAAGGTACTTGCCTTAACTCCTGGTCTCCTACTGCCGGGGTGACTGCCTCAGGATCAAAAGCTGGAATGGCTGGCTCTGGGTGAGCTACAAGTGGAACGGGTACTGGCGCTGGGAGGTGCCGGGGAGCGGGTACTGGAGCTGGGAGGTGCCGTGGAGCAAGTACTAGAGCTGGGAGGTGCTGTGGAGCTGGTATATCCGTTCCCAACTCCTTCCAACCCAGCTGGAACACATACTCTGGAAGGAGCCACAGTTTGTAGTCCAGTATAAGCTCCTTCTGGGTGAGCACAGCCTGTCAGCACTCCTCTGCTCCTCCTCATCACCTCCACACAGGGGTTCCAATGCCTCAGCCCAATCCGGCAAACCACTGGGTCCTCAGGAACTGCGGGCTCTTCTCAGATAATCCAGTTGCCACCCAGTATCGACAGAAACTCAGAAAAAACATGAGGGAACACAGGAGATGCAGGTAAGAATGGAAGGATGGAAACAGCAGCGGCAGAAATGGCAGCAGATAACAGGGGAGAGAGCTCAGCAGTGGTGGTGAACTGCTGCTGAGCCCCCTCACTGGGAACAGGACAAGACCTTTCTGTGGCAGTTGTTATAAAATGAAAAGGTACTTACTTCTGTTCCTGTTCTGCCGCCACGGGGAAGTCGGACGAGTCCTCCCAGGAAAAGCTGGAGCTCATCTGACGAAGAGCCGGTGCTAGAGGTACATGATGTTGAGAGGAGTGGCGTCTCCCGGCGCCTTTTTTCCACCTGGACCCGCCAAACACCAACAGAGATTCACAAACCTCTTTATTCTTGATGGCAGACTCCTAAAACAAGAACACGAAAATACTCATGATAATAATACTAATAAATATTGAAGATCCCAAAATACTAAACTTAAGGCAAGGGCGTGATTCAAACCCATGCTCTGACAGGATAGAGTTGTATAGATAATCTCGGAATTCAGCATACGTGACTAATGTTATAGCTAGAGAATGTAAACCCTGTAGAGGATCCACTCTATAAAGTTGCTTTTGTTTGCACACTGCTGCTTGTTTGCCTGTTAACAAACAAGATGAACTAAATGCATCAATACTGTGGATTATGTACCAGAAAAGTCAGCTGAGCAACGACCTACTTTCAGACCACCAGGTTTCAAATATACTTGCATCATGATACACAGTACGAAAAAATAAAATGCGGTGTAAAAAAAAAAAAAAAAAATCATCTCAAGGACACAAATCAGTTTAAAAGGATTCAAAAACAGAATTTACCCGAGTCAAAATTGTATTAAATTAATTTTAAGTTTGTGATTCAGCAAAGTTATGGTAAGTGGCCATGGGAGTATTTTCACACTTAACATTTTTGTCTTTCAGGCACTGGTTCAATGGATTAATTATGAAATAACACAATTTATGACATAAACTGCAAGACTTAGTTTTGATGCAATTTGAGTTGGCCCAAATTAGAAGAGTTCAGAAGCTGCTGGATGTTTATGTGTTATTAGTTTGTGTACAGAAGAGTTCACAATTGTCTTGGGGTCATTTAATAGTAGAAGGTGTGGCTTATATTATTCATATATCCATACCTACATATGTATAGACATAAGAGGAATGTTTAGGGATTGCATATGTAGAATGACCTCACGTCTCAGAGCAGGACAAGAGGTCTCGACCACCGGCGAAGATCAAGGAGCAGACGGAGTCGCAGCGGTGGAGACCTGAATGAACTTCCTGATCCCCCAGGGTCAGGTGGAGGAGAGAGAGGACAATGGAGAGGGATTACGCTGATGCGGGATGTCGGCTTTGATATGCAATGTCTTTTGTTGTGTGTGGGTATAAGTATGAAGGTCTGACTGCGCTCAGCCTCTTCATTCTGCTTCTGCATCGAGATGAGACATGTTAGGGACTGGAAGCTGATAATAAAACTTGATTTATAAAATCACTTCGCTTCCTCATTTCAAGCTCCCTACATTGGTGACCAGACGTGAGGATGGACCAAAGACGTTCTCCCGCTACAAGCTCATCAGAGGCGACCCAGGCAAGCGCTGTCGCCAACGCAGACAGGGGAACGGATGGAAGACGTTCCCCCACAGCAGAATCGTCAGAGAGGGCTCAACCGAGCACCGTCCCCAGCCCCGCCGCGAGAATGGAAGAAAGGCGTTCTTGCCCTACAGACTCATCAGAGGCGACACAGGCAAGCGCCATCGCCGTCAAGCTCCCAGAGTTCTGGCAAAGTGACCCGAGCTCGTGGTTCCAGCAGGCTGAGGCTCAGTTTGCACTGGCGGGGATTACGGTGGATGAGACTAAATTTTATCACATCGTCGCCAGACTCGATGCCGCCACATCAAGATGTGCGCGGAGCGTAATACGACCGACCGCCCACGACAAATACAAAGAACTGAAGGCGACCCTCATCGAGAGTTTCGTCCCCTCGGCCGAGAAAAGGGCCGGGAGGATCCTGGCGATTTACGGCCACGGAGGACTCAGACCGATGGCTGTCATGGAAGTCATGCTGCAGCTGAGGGAGGCAGACAATGACAACTTCCTCTTCCAGTATATCTTCTTCAGCACTCTGCCATCGCACATGAGAGGGATCCTGGCCAACATGCGGTGTAGCACACAGCAGGACTTCCGCGCGCTGGCCCGAGAAGCGCAGCGGCTCATCAACTCCTGCGGCGAACAGATGGCCACAGCAGCATCTGCAGACCTCGGCGCGGAAGCCCAGAGCAGCGGAGAGGCATAGACAACGGAGCAGAACCCGCCCACCATGACAGCGACGCGACCAAGGCGCAGCAAGCGGAACGACATCTGCTACTATCATCAACGTTTTGCCGAGAGGGCGTACAAATGCGTGCCCCCCTGCAATTTCAAAAGCTCGGGAAACGCCAAAGCCGGGAACCGTTAGCAGCTACGGCTCTCGGCGAGACAAATAAGTTGCTCTACGTGACTGACGGATGCTCCGGGAGACAGTTCCTCATCGACACCGGAGCTCAGGTGAGCTTCATCACCCCGTCCAACGCAGACCGGGCAACAGGACCCCGGGGAAACGGAGCGATGGCAGCTAACGGCTCGATCGACACTTTCAGTGAAAGAAACCTGCCTCTGTCCATTCACGGCCGCAACTACAGGTGGACATTTATTATAGCGGCGGTGAGTTTTAACTTGTTGGGCGCTGATTTCTTAAGTGCACATGGGTTGTTAGTCGATCTTGCAAACAGACGCTTGGTTAATGCACTGTCATTTTCTTCTATCCCCTGTTCAGCTCGAGTTTCCCCACCACCCGTGCAGGCCAGCGTCACCACAGCAGGAGGTAAGTTTGACCAACTCCTCACCCAATTTCCAGCACTCACAGTTCCCAAATTTTCAGCAACAGTAGCGAAACACGGGGTTGAACACTTCATCCCCACAACAGGCCCACCTGTTTTTGCCAAAGCTCGGCGCTTAGATGCGACCAAGCTCGCCATAGCACGCGACGAGTTTGCCAGCCTGGAAAGACTGGGCATTATTCAGCGCTCGAAAAGCCCTTGGGCATCGCCACTACATATGGTCCTGAAAACCGACGGTTCTTGGAGACCTTGCGGTGATTACCGCAGATTAAACAATGCGACAGCGCATGACCGCTACCCCATCCCTCACATCCAAGATTTTTCACTACATCTGGCGGGTGCATGCATTTTTTCTAAAATAGACCTGGTCCGCGGCTACCACCAAGTTCCGGTCCGACCAGAGGACGTTCCTAAAACGGCTGTAAAAACCCCTTTTGGTCTTTTTGAATTTTTGCGAATGCCGTTTGGCCTCAAAGGCGCTGCTCAAACTTTTCAGCGTATGATGGACGCAGTATTACGTGACCTCCCCTTTGTGTTCGTCTACCTCGACGATATTCTGGTAGCCAGCACGTCAGAGGAAGAACACGAACAACACCTCACTACGGTTTTTCAGAGGCTAGAGGAGCACGGGTTAATAATTAACCCAGCCAAATGCCAATTCGGCGTGTCACAAATTGATTTTTTAGGACACAGAGTTTCACCAGAAGAGGTAGTCCCATTACCGGACAAAGTACGCGCGGTAGCAAATTTCCCCCGACCACAAACGGTCAGATCGCTACAGGAATTTTTAGGAATGGTAAATTTTTACAACAGTTTCCTCTCTCGCGCAGCTCAACTCATGCAGCCTCTATATGCTGCGCTCAGGAAACAAAAACCCTCCAACGCGGTCGAATGGACCCCGGAGCAGGAACGCTCCTTCGTGGAAGTAAAAAGAGCACTAGCGGATGCCGCATTGTTGGTCCACCCCGATTCCTTGGCACGCATAGCGCTGACCACAGACGCTTCAGACCTGGCCATAGGAGCGGTTGTGGAGCAACATGTCGGCGGAACCTGGCAACCGCTAGCATTTTTTAGTAAATCCTTAAACCAAACCGAGCGCAAATACAGCACTTTTGACAGAGAGCTGCTAGCGCTTCATTTATCCATCCGCCATTTCCAGTTCTGGCTGGAAGGGCGGCGTTTCACGGCTTTTGTAGACCACAAACCACTCACTTTTGCGATGGCTAAAATTTCAGAACCGTGGTCAGGCAGGCAACAAAGACAGCTGGCTGCAATTTCAGAGTTTACCACAGATATCCGACACGTGGCAGGCAAACTTAATGTGGTGGCAGATTGCCTCTCCCGCGCCGTGACATCGTCAGGGCACGAGGAAGCAGATTATACTACCGCAGCCGCAGAGCTCATGGCCGACGCGTACGCGGCCCCAATTCACGTAGGGATAGATTACGCGGCCATGGCAGCAGAACAAAGCAGTGACACGGACGTGCGCGCGCTCCAGTCTGGACCAACAGGGTTAAGGCTGGAGGAAAGGGGTTTGCGTGACGGTGTACCCCCCCTAATCTGCGACGTAGCAACCGGTCGACCTCGCCCGGTAGTCCCAGCCGCGTGGCGCCGCCGCGTTTTTGACTCGGTGCGCCTCGGTGAAAATGGTTGCGGAGAAATTTGTTTGGCCAGGCCTGCGTAAAAATTTAAAGGAGTGGGGGAGGACTTGCATGTCTTGCCAACGCGCCAAAATTCACAAACACACAAAAGCTCCTCTAGAACCTTTCCGAATCCCAGCCAGGAGGTTTGATCATGTACACGTCGACCTCGTGGGCCCACTACCGTCGTCGCAGGGGTTCACACACCTTTTAACAATGGTAGACCGTACTACACGCTGGCCAGAAGCGGTCCCGCTGGCGTCAACCACAGCCGCGGAAGTCGCTCGCGTTTTTTTAACAACCTGGGTGGCGCGTTTCGGCGTCCCATCGGACATCACGTCCGATAGGGGGCCCCAATTTGTCTCAGAACTGTGGTCAGCCATGGCCAGCAGCTTAGGGGCAACAATTCATCGCACCACCGCGTATCACCCGCAGGCTAACGGGTTATGCGAGCGTTTTCATAGGTCTTTAAAGGCCGCCCTCAGTGCCTCACTGACGGATACAGATTGGGTGAATAAACTTCCCTGGGTTTTATTAGGGTTGCGTTCTGCACCTAAGGAGGATCTAGATGCCTCCCCGGCAGAATTAGTCTTTGCACAACCTCTCAGGCTCCCGGGTGAGTTCTTACCAGAACATCCAGAGCCCGGGCACCTACCAGCCCTGAGGCCCCTAAACAGCACAGGACCGGACACGCTCCCTGGACCCGTACATCACTCTTTTCCACGGGTTTTTGTTCCCCAAGCTTTGAAAAACGCCGAGTTCGTTTTTGTTAGACACGAAGCTTTAAAACCAACCCTCCGCCCACCATATGACGGACCATTTAGAGTGCTGGAACCTGGTGATAAGCATTTTGTGCTTGATTTAGGGGACAGAAAAGAAACAGTCAGCATTGACAGACTTAAACCTGCTTTCATGTTGAGCGACGAACCTGCACAGGTGGCGAGAGCACCTCGACGGGGTAGACCCCCCAAGAGAAACAACTCAGCCCCCCCGCAGGGACCAAATAACCACCCTCCTCCCCAAGCTGCAGATCCCTTACAGGACGGCCCCGCCAGGACGCCAAAGCGGGCGTACAGCAGATTTGGGAGAAGATTGAAACCCAGACGACACATAGACTGATGTACAATTGACAAAGGGTTGTTAACTATGCTGTCGGATTGTGCCGTTACAGTTTTAAGGCTGACTTATGACATAAACTATACTGTTGTTGTTACCACTGAACTTTTAACAGGAGCATGCTACATAGCTTGAAGGTTAACATGACTGCTGAAGATATTTTTCCTTTTTCCTGTTGAGATGAATAACGGTATAATATGTCATGGATGTTATCTTAAGCTGTAAACTTAATTTGATTGTCCTTTTCTGTTGTTCTTCCTGCGGCAGCTGAGGAAGCTCAAGCTACCCACCAAGATGTTAGTGCAGTTCTACACAGCCATCATCGAGTCCATCCTCACCACCTCCATAACCGTGTGGTACGCAGGAGCCACTGCCAGGGACAGACTAAGGCTGCAGCGCGTCGTGCGCACTGCTGAGAAGGTGATCGGCTGCAAGCTCCCATCTCTCCAGGATCTGTACATCTCCAGGACCCGGAGGCGTGCTGGCCGGATCATAGCCGATCCCTCACACCCTGGTCACGTACTGTTTGCCCCCCTCCCCTCTGGTAGAAGACTTCGGTCCATCCAGACTAAAACCTCCCGTCACATGAACAGCTTCTTCCCCTCTGCCATTAGACTGCTGAACACTAAGTGACTCTCGTGCACCATGTACAGCAGCTCAACCAGACTCATGTCAATCATCACTGTTTTCTTCCTGCATTACCGACTGCACTATATAGTTCTCCACAGTATCTGCTGCTGGCTAATATATATTTTAACTGTTGACCAGTATCACTTAATCTTATCCTACACTTTATTACATGTATAGTTTATTTCTCTTATCTTATCATGTTTAATGTTGCAGCATTGTACCGAGACAAATTCCTAGTTTGTGTACTACATGAACAATGGCAATAAACCTGATTCTGATTCTGATTCTGATTCTTTTCTTAGATGTTTGGGGGGGGGGGGGGCTGTGGCTTGTATTATTCATATATCCATACCTACATATGTATAGACATAAGAGGAATGTTTAGGGATTGCATATGTAGAATGACCTCACGTCTCAGAGCAGGACAAGAGGTCTCGACCACCGGCGAAGATCAAGGAGCAGACGGAGTCGCAGCGGTGGAGACCTGAATGAACTTCCTGATCCCCCAGGGTCAGGTGGAGGAGAGAGAGGACAATGGAGAGGGATTACGCTGATGCGGGATGTCGGCTTTGATATGCAATGTCTTTTGTTGTGTGTGGGTATAAGTATGAAGGTCTGACTGCGCTCAGCCTCTTCATTCTGCTTCTGCATCGAGATGAGACATGTTAGGGACTGGAAGCTGATAATAAAACTTGATTTATAAAATCACTTCGCTTCCTCATTTCAAGCTCCCTACAGAAGGCTGCTTAACTGAGGTGAAATTGTCTGTCAGTGTAAGGAGTACAGAGGTGGCAATGTAAACCAAGAAGACATTGAGTTTAAAAAATATCAATTACACAGGGTTACAAAAATTTTTTTTTTGTAAGTTGTCTGTGTTTTTTTCAACTGATTTAAGACAATTTTGCACCGCTCAATCCGAAAATGACATCCGTTTCTCTCCATCAGGTGCTAAGTAAAAGCCTGTACTTATTTGAAGTCTTACTTCCGGCGCCACACGAGTAGGCTGCCTTTTTGCAACAGCGGATCAATTTCTTCCTATTTCTATTTACTATCTGGCTCTCTTGCTAATCTTTCTGATCCGGCCACACCTTTATCCATCACAGACACGTAGATCGCCCAAATGTCTCCTGAGCCTGCGGACGGAGCCACTGTTTCTTGCAGGAGGCAGTACAATAGAGACCAGCTGTTAGCACTTAACCGGCCCACAATGCTAATGCAAAAACTCGACATACCGGGAGAAATAAGACGGAAACGACGTGGATGTCGAGCTGGAGTAAGACGGCGGGTGAGGAATATAAGGTACAGACCCATCCTCCCATCCGTTATTATGGGGAATGATCATGATACGAACACTACTCAATAAGACTGACGAGCTAGCGGCTATCTCCCGCTACGAGAGCGTCTTCAGAGAGAGTAGCTTGATGTTGTTTACTGAGACGTGGCTAACAGAACTAGCAACAGATGCTAACATCGAACTGGAGGGTTTCCACGCAATACAGGCAGCCTGGACACCAGACAGTGGGAAGGCAAGGGGCGGAGGAGTGATAATGTATGTCAATAACAGCTGGTGCAGACCGGGACATATCACGGTTAAACAACAACACTGCAACAAAGACATTGAGTTGCTAGCTGTTTGCATGCGGCCTACCTATCTCCCGAGGGAATACTCACACGTGATCTGCATTGTTATTTATGCAAATCTGACGGCGAATGCGGGGACAGCGTGTGACGTCATTCACTCAGTAACTGGCAGGCTGCTGACAGAACACCCAGATGCTGTCCTCCTCATCTCAGGTGATTTCAACCATATTTCACTGTCCCCCATTCTGCCCACGTTCACCCAGTATGTCACATGCCACACTAGAGACAGTAAAACACTGGACTTATTCTATGCAAATACTAAGGAGGCGTACACCTCATCACCACTCCCCACACTCGGGAGATCGGATCACAACTTGGTTCATCTCCTGCCAGTGTACAAACCCCTAGTACACAGACAACCTCCGGTCATTTGCACGGTGAAGTTATGGTCTGAGGAGGCAATGGACGCTCTAAAGGACTGTTTTGAAACCACTGCCTGGGAGCAGCTCTGCGATCCACATGGTGAGGACATTGATGGCCTCACTCACACCATCACAGACTACATCAGCTTCTGTGTGGACAACCCCGTACCCACCAAGACCATACGGTGTTGCTCGAACAACAAACCCTGGATCCACCCTGAGATAAAAACACTTCTGAGAGAGAAGAAGAGGATCTTCAGGTCGGGGAACAGAGAGATGCTGAAGTCCGTACAGAGGGAGCTGAGGAAGAAGATCAGAGAAGGCAAGGACAGCTTCAGGAAGAAGTTGGATCTTATTTAGTACTTACTTAGTACTGTGCATATAAGATAAGCCTTTATTAGTCCCACAATGGGGAAATTCCAGGATTGCAACAGCACAGGGATAGCAACACTCAGAGCAATAATTTAGAAGATAAGAAAATAAGAGCAGTGAATATACATATGTACACATAAATATATACATATATATACACAGTGCAGAGCATTGTAGCTAGATGGAATAAACAGCATAACCGTCTATTTAGTTACCCTACATGGTATGAATATGTACCCATACATATTGTCACCTTCCATAGCGACTGATATTGTCCTAGTTGTATACTGGAGGGGACCATTTGTGTAAGTCTGTTGCGTCTTTTGCATTCAGTACTATTAGATCGTCACGTTTTTTGCTATCTCTGTGAGCAGCCCTGCTTACGTTGTACAGTCTGACAGCCGTAGGTAGGAAGGACCTGCGAAACCTCTCGGTTGCGCACCTAGGAGGATGTAGTCTACTGCTAAATGAGCTCCTCAGTGCGTTCAGTATGTCCTGCATGGGGTGGGACTCGGACTCCAGCAGAGATGACAGTTTAGCCACCATTCTTCTCTCTCCTATCTCCTCCACTGGGTCAAGGCGTTGCCCCAGGACAGAGCTAGCTTTCTTGATTAGTTTGTTCAGTCTCTTCCTATCGACTGCTGTAATGCCGTTGCCCTAGCAGACCATTCCAAAAGTGATGGCTGATGCCACCACCGTGTCGTAGAATGTTTTCAAGAGCACCCCTTGTACACCAAAAGACCTGAGCCTCCTCAGTAGGAACAGCCTGCGCTGTCCCTTCTTGTAGAGTGTGTCGGTATTGTGTGACCAGTCTAGTTTATTGTTCAGATGAACACCCATTTACTTGTAGGATGTCACCAGCTCAATGTCTGTTCCCCGTATGTTTACTGGTGCTGTGAGGGGTTGTCCTTGCCTGCGGCAGTCCACCACCAGCTCCTTAGTTTTCCTCGCGTTGTTCTGGAGGCAGTTCCGATGGCACCAGTCCACGAAGTCCTGGTTAAGTCCTCTGTACTCAGCTTCATCTCCTTTGGAGATGAGGCCGACGATCGCAGAGTCGTCAGAGAACCTCTGTAGATGGCAGTATGTTGTATTGTGTGAGAAGTCCGCAGTATAAAGGGTGAACAGGAAGGAAGCCAAAACCATTCCCTGGGGGACCCCCGTGCTACTGATGATTGTGTCGGACACACAATCCCGGGTTCTTACAAACTGTTGCCGGTTAGTGAGATAGTCCAGGATCCATGATGACAGGTGCTGGTCCACCCCTGCGCACAGCAGCTTGTCCCTCAGGATCATCGGTTGGATGGTATTGAAAGCACTGGAGAAGTCAAAGAACATGATCCTCACCGCGTTCCCGGGCTTCTCCAGGTGGGACAGGGAATGGTGAAGGAGGAAGATCACTGCATCCTCCACCCCAATGCCATGCTTGTAGGCGAACTGGAGTGGATCCATCGCTGGTCCCACCAGGGGGCTGAGGTGAGCAAGGAGCAGTCTCTCCAGGGTCTTCATCATGTGAGACGTCAGGGCCACTGGTCTGTAGCTGTTCAGGTCTTTGGGGTGGGAAGTCTTTGGTACAGGTACCACACAAGATGTTTTCCACAACTGTGGTACCCTCCCCAGCTTCAGGCTCAGGTTGAAGATGTGCTCCACAATCCCACACAGCTGGTCTGCGCAGGACTTGAGGAGCTTCGTGCTGATGGTGTCCGGTCCCGAGGCCTTCCTCGCCTTGATCTTCCTCAGCTCCGTCCTCACCTGGGTCTTAGTGAGGGTCAGTTTGGGGGGCTGTGTGCTGGGAGTGGGGGGGTGTTGGTGGAGTGGGGTGTGGACAGCAGGTCTTGATGACTTTAGAGGCAGCAGTGGTTGTTGTGCAGTCGGGGGGGGAGGGCTGTTGGTCAAACCTATTAAAAAAAACAGGTTTAGATTGTTCGCCCAGTCCCTGCCCCCTGTGGCCTGGGGGGAGGTTGTCTGTGTACTAGGGATTTGTAAACCGGCAGGAGATGAACCAAGTTGTGATCCGATCTCCCGAGTGGGGGGGAGTGGTGATGAGGTGTACGCCTCCTTAGTATTTGCATAGAATAAGTCCAGTGTTTTATTGTCTCTAGTGTAGCATGTGACATACTGGGTGAACATGGGCAGAATGGGGGACAGTGAGATATGGTTGAAATCACCTGAGATGAGGAGGACAGCATCTGGGTGTTCTGTCAGCAGCCTGCCAGTTATTGAGTGAATGGCGTCACACACTGTCCCTGCGTTCGCCATTTGATTTGCATAAATAACAATGCAGATCACGTGTGAGTATTCCCTCGGGAGATAGGTAGGCCGCATGCTAACAGCTAACAACTCAATGTCTTTGTTGCAGTGTTGTTGTTTAACCGTGATATGTCCCGGTCTGCACCAGCTGTTATTGACATACATTATCACTCCTCCGCCCCTTGCCTTCCCACTGTCTGGTGTCCGGTCTGCCCGTATTGCGTGGAAACCCTCCAGTTCGATGTTAGCATCTGTTGCTAGTTCTGTTAGCCACGTCTCAGTAAACAACATCATGCTAATCTCTCTGAAAACGCTCTGGTAACGTGCCATAGCCGCTAGCTCGTCTGTCTTATTGAGTAGCGATCGTACATTCCCCATAATAACGGATGGAAGGACGGGTCTGTACTTTATATTTCTCGCCCGCCGTCTTGCTCCAGCACGGCATCCATGTCGTTTCTATCTTATTTCACCCGGTATGTCGAAGTCTTACGCTAGCATCTTGGTCCGGTTAAGTGCTAACAGCTGGTCTCTGCTGTAACGTATCCTGCTAAAAACAGTGGCTTCGTCTGCCGGCTCAGGAGACATTTGGGTGATCCGTGTCCGTCCGTGATGGAGAAGGGTGTCGCCGGATCAGAAAGATTAGCAAGAGAAGCCAGATAGTAAATAGAAATAGGAAGAAATTGATCCGCTGTTGCAAAAAAGCAGCCTACTCGTGTTGCGCCGGAAGTAGTAGTAGTACTTACCTTTATATAAAGGTAAGTACATGTAAATTGAATGTTACGTCATCATTGTTCAAAATTCAGAGAATTTCAAGACCTAAAAAAGAATTTTGCATTATATAAAGCGAAAATACCCGTGCATGTACAGTGAACAAAAACGTATAAAACATGTGGCCATAATTCAAAAAGTTGACCTGATTGAGCAAAACCAATGTGATTTTTGGATTCAGCACATCAAAATTGTCCTAAATCAGCTAAAAAAAAACTTGGACAATAAATTTGGTGTTGACCAGTGTTATCTATCAGATAGATATGAAGGATTTTTGGTTTGTCAATATTAGGGCTGGTAGAAAACCTCAAACAAAGAACAGTGAGTGCTATTTTGTCAACGTCAAAATAATTTCTTTGAAAAAAAAAATCCTTCATGCCTTCACAGCATATTAAGAACATTTTCTAGCACTTGGGTGCCTGTTTCTTTGTCAGAGACCCAAAGATGACCATAAACTCAATGATCATAAATTCAGTTGTGGAATAAAGATCTATAGACTGATGGAACAAAATCTAACCCTGTCAGAATGATGGAAGGACAAAAATGTGGAGGAAATGGGTGTCATGACCCATGCCATACCCTCTCATTTGTCAAACACAGTGGTAATTTGGTTACAGTTTGGTCTACAGCTACAGACATTTACTGATGATTTAATTGCCTAGAAGAATCCCCCTTCTTTACCTATGTAGTGCCGGCAATTATTTAGCTAAGCTTGCTTTTGAAGGGGGCGGCCAGCTTAAGAATTCATATGTGAAGTTTTTTCAAATGTTCCCTCAGCCAAAATAATCCAGTCAATGTAAAGTTTGCTCTGGTTTGGATGCAGAGACTCAAGTTGAATTTCTTTGTTGCCCGAAGCTGCTGCGATGACAGTGAATGGATGACTGGGTTTATGGGCTTGTACAGCTCCTGTCTGTGCTTTATTATGTAGCATGTACAATAAAGTGTTACACTTTGGTGGTGTTTTGCATGAGACTGAAACTGCCACTGGGAAAAAAAAAGCATCCTGAAGTTTTCTGTTGTGTTTTCTGCCATTTTCTCTTCATTCTAAGCTACTAGTACATACCTGTGCATGCCCATAGAAAGCAAGTGTAAGCAAGCATTTCTGCATGGCCGTCGAAAGTTACTGTTCCATAGCAACAGCAACCATGGTGAAACCTGCCTTGGATCTTTGACGTCACCACTCGTTCGTTGATGCCTGGCTTTGATCTGTGATGTCTGCCTTTGATCTTTGATAATGTCATAGCGAGTGCTATGATCATGAGTAATGCCTGCCTTTGATTTTTGATGATGTCATAGTGAGTCCTATGATCCTGAGTGCAGCCCGCCTTTGATCTCATGGCAAGTCCTATGATGTTTTTGCGAGTCCTATGATCGTGACATCATGACATCGTGACAGACAGAGATTTCTTAAATTATATATAGAGTGATATTCCTTGTCTCCAGGGCATGGGTCCCAGCCCACATCCTCGCTTTAAGTTTGGATTTTCTGTATTTCACCTTATTATCCTGGGTTGCTATTATTATTTTATTATTATTATTCTGTCTTACATATTTATTTCTTCATTGGTCTTCCTCTTAGTTTAAGTTATTATTATCGTCATTATCATTATTGCCTTGGTCTTGTCTTCCCTCTGGTCCTCTGTGTGTGATTATCTGTGCAGCCCTGCGCATGCCATTTTCTGTAACCATGCCTGCCTTTGATTTTTGATGATGTCATAGCGAGTCCTATGATCGTGAGTGAAGCCTGCCTTTGATCTCATAGCAAGTCCTATGATCTTTTAGCGAGTCCTATGATTGTGACATTATGACATCCTGACAGAGATTTCTTGAATTATATCCATCCATCCATCCTCTTCTGCTTAATCCTTTTTGGGTCGCGGGGGTGCTGGAGCCTATCCCAGCATCTTTGGGCGAGAGGCAGGATACACCCTGGACAGATCGCCAGTCCATCACAGGGCATATAGAGTGATTTTCCTTGTCTCCAGGGCATGGGTCCCAGCCCACATCCTCGTTTTAAGTTGGGATTTTCTGTATTTCACCTTATTATTATCCTGGGTTGCGATTACTATTATTCTGTTTTGCATATTTATTTCTTTTTTGGTCTTCCTCTTAGTTTAAGTTTATCAGTATTACTATTATTATTATTATTATCATTATGATGCCTATCTATGTGCCGTCATATAGACATCATATCTTTGACGGCATCGCGAATGCCCTGCCATCTGTTTGCCCCATTTGTTACTTCTTCTCCTGCTTGTTACTGTTCTGTGTTATGTTGATTACCTGTGTCTATATACACAGTGTCTATATAGAATCAGAATCAGATTTATTGCCATTGTTCATGTAGTACACAAACTAGGAATTTGTCTCGGTGCAATGCTGCAACATTAAACATGATAAAATAAAAGAAATAAACTATACATGCAATAATATATAGACAGTCCTATCATGCCTATCTGTCTATGTGCCGTCATATAGACATCATATATTTATGACGGCATTGCGAATATCTTTATGACGGCATCGTGAGTCCTATGATGCCAGATCAAAGTCTATATGACGCGAGTCATCAAAGATCAAAGTCTATATGATGTCTCATAGACACCATAGTATAGAGTCACCTATGATGTTCCTAGGATGTCTACAGGATGTCCTATGAAGTGCTTCGGATGTCTACATGATGTCTATATGACGTCATACAAATGGTGACAAAAAACCATCCTTTATGTAATACATATGTCCAAAGTCCGCTTTGGACTGAAAGTTATGTAATTCCATATGGCTGCCGTGGCATTATGCAAATTAGATGCATAAATTTACTCCTATCTCAAACTTTGGATCATATTTGACATCACTATAAAATTCAAGAAATCTCGGTCGGTCTGTGTGTCTGTGTCACATGCGCACACTGTGTTCCTATGATTTCACATGACCATATAAGGAGTTCTGAACAATTCTGAACAACTCTGAACACTCTGGGACTATGATGCATCATAGGACATCAGGCAGACATCATAGGCCGTCCTATGATGTCCTATAAATGTGACACACAGATTTCTTGATTTATAGATAGATTATTGTGAGTGATGGCTGCCTTTGATCTTTGACATGGTTCCCATGGCAACACAAAGTGCTATGCTTGTGACACACAGACATCGGCGGTCCTATGACCCTTGGCGTCATAGGACATAATGTAGTCATAGACATCTATATGACGGCATCGCGAGTCCTATGATGCCTGAGTTCATAGGATCATCATAGGACATCATGCAGACATCATAGGCTGTCCTCTGAATGCCTGAGATCATAGGATCATCATAGGTCATAGCAAGTGCTATGATCATGAGTGATGCCTGCCGTTGATCACATAATCAAAGACACCTGTCTATATGTCTCTGACATCATGTAGACATATCTATATGATGGCTCCGGTTTCCTCCCACATGACAAAAACATGCAAGTTAGGTTAATTGGCATCAAACTGGGGATTCTAAATTGTCCTTAGGTATGACTGTGAGGGTGAATGGTTGTCTGTCTCTCTGTGTTGGCCCTGCGATGGACTGGCGATCTGTCCAGGGTGTACCCTGCCTGTCGCCCAAAGATGCTGGGATAGGCTCCAGCCCCCCCATGACCCGAAAAGGATTAAGCAGAAGAAGATGGATGGATGGATGGCATCGTGAGTCCTATGATGTCTGAGATCATAGGATCATTGTGAGTGATGCCTGCTGTTGATCACATAGTCAAAGACACCTGTCTATATGTCTACATGACGTCATATAGACAAAGACACCTGTCTATATGATGTCATATAGACATCCTATCTATAGATCATCGGAACATCATAGGTCATAGCAAGTCCTATGATGGTAAGTGATGTGTGCCGTTGATCACATGGTCAAAGACACCTGTCTATGTCTCTATGACATCATATGGATATCATATGTATATGACTGCATCACAAGTCCTATGATGCCTGAGATCATAGGATCATCGTGAACGATGCCTGCTGTTGATCACCTAGTCAAAGACACCTGTCTATATGTCTATATGATGTCGCCTGTCTATATGACGTCATATAGATGACATGTCTTTATGACGGCATCATGAGTCCTATGATGCCTGAGATCATAGGATCATCATAGGACACCATGCAGACATCATAGGCCGGATCATGACACACACACAGAGATTTCTTGAATTTACAGATATACTAGTGCATACCTGTAGAAACCCGTGCATGCCCGTAGAGGGGATGCATTAGAACAGAATTCTTGCCAGTTACAGGACAGTTGCTATAGCAACACAGCACTGAGTGGCAATCACATGTGACGGCTTTTGTATGCTGCAAAACATAAAAATCACACAAAATATGCCCTGCCATCTGGGGCTGTTTCCCCGTTTTTTACTTCTTCTCCTGCCTGTCACTGTTCTGTGTTATGTTGCTTACCTGTGTCTATATCTTGTAGGGAGTCGTGCTCTGTTATATGTGCCGTCATATGGACATCAAATCTTTATGATGGCATCGCGAGTCCTATGACGCCTGAGATCATAGGCTCATCATAGGACATCAGGCAGACATCATAATGATGGCCTATCCCCTATGTGTGATTATCTATGCAGCCCCGCCCATCGCGTTTTCTGTAACCATGCCCCTGCCATCTGAGGCTGTTTGCCCCTGCTTGTTACTTCTTCTCCTGCCTGTCTCAGATGAAATGACATCATAAAGACATCAAGGCAGGCATCATAGGAAACTACATCATAGGTAGGCAGTCCTATTGTCTATATGACGGCATCGCCTATATGACTGTTATGTCCTATGACATCATAGGCCGTCCTATGATCTGCTCTGTCTATGTGCTGTCATATAGACATCATATCTTTGACGGCATCGCGAGTCCTATGATGCCCTGAGATCATAGGATCATCAATAGGCCGTCCTATGATGTGCTCTTTCTGTGCTGTCATATATGCCTTGAGATCATAGGGTGATGTCCTATGACATCATAGGCCATCCTATGATGTGCTCTATGTGCCGTCATATAGACATCATATCTTTATGATGGCATCGCGAGTCCTATGATGCCCTGAGATCATAGGATCATCATTGGCCGTCCTATGATGCCCGAGGCAGACATCATAGGCCATTCTATTATGTCCTATAAACATGACACATGGACACAGAGAGATTTCTTGCTTTAATAGAGTGATAGATAATTTTAACAAAGAACAGGCTCAGTGAAAATCATAAACCTTCTGAGTGTGCAGAAAATGTTAAAAGGCATAATTTCATCTTTAAGCTTCTCTGTGAACATGTATTGTCAAAATCATTAGTTGGGTATCACTAAAACACTTTTGGCCTTATATTTCTCTTTATATCCTAAAACAAAGAAATCAATTGTGATGCGCTTTGTGAACAGGAGGGTGAAAAATGACATACTGAGGCAGGCCAAAAAACTAAAGGAAACTCAAGTTTACCTAAAT
Source organism: Pholidichthys leucotaenia (assembly GCA_020510985.1). NCBI lineage: Eukaryota > Metazoa > Chordata > Actinopteri > Cichliformes > Pholidichthyidae > Pholidichthys > Pholidichthys leucotaenia. Next base: position 291,055,706 of record CM035843.1, read on the forward strand.
GAACACCTGACAAAAAAAAACGCTGAATTAGCACGGCAGGCACGGATGCTAAAGAAACATAATAAGATACAGTCAACCTGGACAAGAAACTGTAGAATTTGGATTAAACTAAATGGAACACCTGAGCAAGCAAAAAGTATAATGATCAGAGATGCTACTGACTTAGATAAATACAGATGAACACTGACTATGAAACACAGAGTGAGGAAACTCAAACTCTAAAAATATGCCACTATGCTGAACATAAACCACAAGAGATGGAGAATGATATTGATCCTGATAACTACTTTTTCAATAATATTCATAACCACTGTGAATATTACACTGAAAAGCAATTCAAAAGTCAAGTGCAATTAGATGGTAAACTGTCAATAATACACTTCAATAGCAGAAGTCTTAACAAAAACTTCTCACAGATTCAGGACTATTTAAAACAGCTAAACAGAAAATTCACAGCTATAGCAGTCTCTGAAACCTGGCTTAATGCAGACCAGGCTCCCCTGATGGCAATAGAGGGATATCAGATGTTTAACATTAACAGATCTCAAAAAAAGGGTGGTGGTGTTGCACTGTATATTGATGACCTATATAGATGTAAGCTTGTAAATGAAATGTCCTTAGCACTACCAGGGATTCTGGAATGTGTTACTGTTGAGATTGACCTAGACAAAACAAAAAATCTAATCATAAGCTGCATATACAGAACGCCGGGAACTTGCATTGAGACATTCAGAGATAAATTAGTCGAGCTGTACAATAATATTACTAGTAAGAAAATGGTAGCAATTTGTGGAGATTTCAATATTGACCTACTTAATCCACATCAACAAAATGTAGTTACAGAGTTCATGAACTCTATGTACAGCATGAGTCTATATCCCACAATAACACATCCCAGTAGAATCACAGCTCACTCTGCTACACTTATTGACAACCTGTTTGTCAATGTTCTCGACAAGAAAATAGAAAGTGGATTATTGATAAATGATATAAGCGACCACTTGCCAATCTTTGCACTTATCCATGGCCACACGGGGCCCAACCCAGAAAAAATCTCAAAATCGTTCAGACACAAATCACCAAACGCAATCAGTTCTTTTAAAGAGGACTTGCTGAAGCAAGACTGGACAGAAGTCTATGTATCAGATGTAAATGAAGCCTATGACACATTTACAAACATTGTAACCACTCTTTATGAAAAAAACTGCCCATTAGTTAAAAAAAAGCTTAAACACAAATTTACTGACAAACCATGGCTAACCAAAGGACTACAAAAGGCGTGTAAAAAGAAAAATTTATTATATAAAGCTTTCATAAAGAAAAGGACAAAAGAAGCAGAGCAGCGGTATAAAACATACAAAAATAAGTTAACATATATAATAAGATGTAGTAAAAGAGACTATTACAGTAAAGAACTGGAAAAAAACAAAGACAATATTAAAAATACATGGACAATAATCAACAGTATCCTTGGAAATAAAAGCAGAAATACCAGCTACCCAACTAACACTCCAAAAAATAATAAATCGACTCCGAATGTGAATATAGCTTCACCTGCAGATGAATTTAATAATTTTTTTGTTAACATTGGACCTAAACTGGCCCGAGAAATACCCACTACGGTGCCAACAGGTGATTCAATATGCAATAACACTGCTGTAAAAGACACCATCTTCATAAAGAACACAGACGAAAGAGAGGTCATTGAAATTGTTAAATCGTTCAAAAGTAAAACATCTACTGACTGCGATGGTATTGATATGCTACTAGTCAAAACTGTTATCGAATGCATAGTGAAACCACTGACGTATATCTGTAACCTGTCTCTCCAATCAGGTATATTTCCCAATGCAATGAAAATAGCTAAAGTAATTCCGATTTACAAGACAGGCGACAGAGGGGAACTCTCCAACTACAGACCAATTTCACTATTACCGCAATTTTCCAAGATACTTGAAAAAATATTCTATGAGAGAATTGACAACTTCATACTGAAGAATGATTTATTGTGTGGGCAGCAATATGGGTTCAGACACAAAAGGACAACAGCATATGCCTTAATGGAATTTACAGAAAAAATATCAACAGCCATTGAAAATAAAGAGTATTCAGTTGGAGTATTCCTGGATCTTAAAAAAGCATTTGATACAGTAGATCACAATCTATTATTAAAGAAACTACAAAATTGTGGTATCAGAGGGGTAGCACTGTCCTGGTTAAGAAGTTACTTAAAGAATAGATATCAGTATGTATGTGTTAACAACAAAAACTCAGAGCTACTGAAGGTCACCTGTGGAGTCCCACAGGGTTCAGTTTTGGGACCATTATTATTCAATATGTATATAAATGATATATGTAAAGTTTCAGAAAAAATGGACTTAATATTGTTTGCTGATGACACTAACCTGCTATGCAGTGGAAACAACTTGGAACAACTTCTGGATACACTCGGAAAGGAATTAGGAAAGCTGAAACTGTGGTTTGATTCAAACAAATTAACGCTCAATTTAAGCAAGACAAAATTTATAGTCTTTAACAACCATCACAACTACCCAGTACCCAAACTCAGTGTAAATGGTGTAGAGATTGAAAGGGTATCCGAAACTAAATTCCTTGGAGTAATAATTGATAACAAACTGTGTTGGAAGCCACATATTAATTATATAAAAGGTAAAGTATCCAAATCAATTGCAATATTACACAGAGTGAAAAATTTGCTGAATCAACCCACACTATACACCTTGTATCATTCATTAATACTCCCATACATGACATATTGTAATGAAGTATGGGGAAATACATATAAAACAAACATATATCCACTCTTTATGCTTCAAAAGAGAGCTATTAGAATAATCAACAAAGCAGCTTACAGGGAACCAACAAACCCACTTTTTCTTAAACAAAAAACTCTCAAGTTGAAAGATCTGATCGACTTTAAAACCGCAATAATAATGTTCAAAGTGAAGAATCTATCACTGCCCGCAAATATCCAAAAGTTGTTCCAAACAAGGGAGAAACGATATCACTTCAGAGGAACATGTATATTTCAAAAGCCTACAGTGAGAACAACTACCAAGCAACACTGTATTTCAGTGCAAGGTGTCAGATTATGGAACGATTTTGGACCTGAATTAAAATCATGTACAAAGCTTGGACAATTTAAACAAAAACTAAAGGAAGAAATACTCCAAACATATTTACAAGACGACATGTAAACTCACATAAGGATTGACATTTCCAGCCTGTGTTGTGTTATAGCTTAGTTTTTCTTTTTTCTCTGTGACACTATGTCTTAGATTTGTTTTTGAATAGTAACCGCTTAACTTAGACTAGCTCAGTTTTCTTTTTCTCTCAGTCATATTTTGTCTTAGCCTTGTTTTAAATTGTAATCGCTCTTGTCTTGTTTTCTCTTTTTTCTCCTTTGAATTCTTGGATGGAATATGGGTGGGCAATATAAGCTGCGGCTTCAGCCATCACCCATTTCGGATAACTCACGTGGAATTGTATAGTAGAAGGAGTCTTTGTCTAATTTGACCTTGTTGTTATATTATACAGTTTCTTTTAACCTGTAATGTACTATCCGAAATCCGAAATAAATTCATTCATTCGAAATATCCTCTTATATGCCCTCTTCAACACGGTTATACCTACACAGGCTTTCTGAAAAGCTCCTCTCCCTTGCATTGACACACTCTCTGCAAGTGGTTGCTGCACTTCCTGACAGACAGACTCCAGTCAGTCAGAGTTGGAAACTGAACATCAAGTGTTAGCACAGGGACCCCCCCAGGGTTGTGTGCTGAGTCCGCTGCTATTCACCCTTTTTACCTATGACTGCGTGGCCTTCCAGACTAGCACCAGCATCATAAAGTTTGCAAACGACAAATCAGTTATTGGGCTGATCATCTGTGGGGAGGAGACAGCGTACGGAAGGCAGGTGGCCAGACTGGTGTCCTGGTGTAAGAAAAAAATCTCTCCTTGGATGTAGAAAAGACCAATGATGATTATTGATTCCAGGAGGGGGAGGAGGGGGCAGCACACTCCAATGCACATGAGTGGGACAGAGGTAGATGGGGAGAACCTTTAAATTCCTCGGAACCCATATCAGCAAGGATCTCACCTGATCTCATGATTGCCACTAACTCATAAAGAAAGTCAGGAAATTTGGGGCTGTCAACCATAATTTTCTGCAATTTCTACAGTTAAGAGTGTCATCACCAGCTCCATCACAATGTGGCACGGTGGCCACAATGCTCAGGAGAGGAAGGCTCTCCAGCGTGTGATTAAAAACTGCACAGTCCATTTCTGGAGCAGCCTTCCCATTGCTCACAGACATCTACATCACCCTGGTCATCAGGAGGGCCCACAACATCATCAAGGACTATACCGATCCAGAACACTGTCTGTTCTGTTCTCACTCCTGCCATCAGGAAGGGACTACAGGCGTGTGAAAACCTGCACATCCCGACTGTCACACAGCTTCTACCCGCAGGCCATCAGACTCCTGAACACTAAACCACCCCCTCAATGTTCCAACCCCCCCACCCCTAGGCTCCTGGACTCTCACTTTTGTTTGTGCACACAAATTCAACACACCTACTGCACAGTTCCATAAGCCAAAGCACACTTTATTTTTATATTATTCTTATGCCTGTTTTTGCTTATTTCACTTACTTATTTTACTGTTGTGTGGAGGGAGCTATGTAGCAATAAGAATTTCTTGACATGGTGCAATGACCATTTACTGTGCTTATGACAATAAAGATTCTGATTCTTACCTACAGGTATGAAATCAGGGACACACACCTAGTGGAGGAGAGTGTCTTGGAGAGCTTGAAGGTCAAAGCTGACTTCCACAATTTCAAGCCGAGGCCCTTTAACATGAGGGAATTCTACGACCGCACCGGTCATGACATCAGTGACATGCTGCTCTCCTGCCACTTCCACGGCACCGAGTGCAGAGCGGAGGACTTCAAAGTGGTAAGTCACCTCTAAGGAAGATTTTCCTAGGCGACGATTAAAGGATTATATTCTGGTTGCTATAATTAGCACTTTTCAACTTGTAAACCGTATTCATGTCATCCTCTAACTCATAATTACAACTGGTGTGGTTTAATTGCGCTGAAAGCTCTAATTTGTCTAACATAAAGAAGGTTCTAAATTATCTGCAAGTGGCTGCAAAAACAGGCAATCATCGATGCCGATCACAAGGTATACTATTGCACTCTCAAATGTCTGTCTCTGCAGTGAATCTTCATTCACTGCCATTAAGTTTTATTAAACAAGATTTTTAATCACACCAATTTTTTTATTATGCCATTTTCTGTTGCTAAATGTTTGTAGATATTAATATGCATGTCTGCTGAACCAGCAAACATGCACATTACATTACTGAGTCATTTATTACTGAGTCAAACTGAGTCAGACACTACAGTGCCCTGGTCAGGATGCATTTGAAATCACTCCCCACTTTTACATAGTGCACTGCATTTAATGTCCATTGTTACGTTTGTCTGATATAGTCCTATTCTTTGCCCTATATAATAATTTGAAGCAGAGCTAACTAGCCTGAGTGGTCCTTTTATGAATCCATTTGTTATGTTAACAGTCCAAAAAAAAAAAAAAAACACCATGGAGTTTGGTTATCACTGCTCAAGCCCCTGATGGGACTGAGAAACAGCTTAAGTCAGCACCTGATGCCAGTTAATTGTTGTGTAGTCACTGTGACTAAAGCCAAATTACAAACTATTATCAATGTCTGGCAGCTCAGATATTACACCATTCAGTACTGTCATTATCAGTTGGTACCAAACATAAATGTCCATTATGTAGAGGATTGTTGCATTAGATTAAAGTAGTCCAGACGTAATTGTGCTATTGAGTTGCAAATTTAATGATGCTGCCAGGTCTGAAAATTGGTCTTTGGGGGAATGACTACAGTAGGCACTGTTGGTCCACATAAAGGCATTAAACTTAGTTTATCTTAATGAGGCTGTCCTCAAACAGAAAATGACAATAGAAGGCATTTTTATCAGCAGATATATTAGTGATACTGTCCAGGGCAAAAAAAGCCACCTGGAATGGTTGTGAAAGTCACTACATGAGGCGACGTGGAGGGTTAGAGGTGTAAACTTTTTAAAGTAGACCCTCACCCTACCCTAACTAAGGATGCTTTCACACCTACAGGCTTTAGTTCGTTTCAATTGAACTCGAGTTTGTTTTCTCCGTTAGTGCAGTTTTTTTTCTCTGGTGAGAGTGCAGTAATCGCACTCAGGTGTGCACCAAAACAACTGTATCGAGACCGCCTGAAAGAGGTGGTCTCGATTTGAATCAACTGGCGAACTGTGGTGTGGTGCTGCAGGTGAGAAGGGGACCATACTAAAACAGGACCAGTGGCAAACGGTAAAACATTTTATGCCACTGTACATACCTGATGAATCTTTGAAAATATCTGTGGCTGAACATGTCACGGTTCTGGAGGATTAATGAACGTTAATGTTATTTTCTATCTGTAGCTGCGCTTCATTTTCAAACTGTACAGTTTGTATTATTTTCTCCCCAGAAATACATAAATGCGCAGTAGTCATCCTACTTCCTGCATTTACCTTTCCTGTTCTCACAGCAAAAAAATCTGACCAGTAAGAACAGAGAACGTTCTGACGTAAGTCTTGCGGGATTTAATGTGACTCAGTTTGGTCTGCTTGAATTTCTGCCTGTGTGAAAGGGAACCGAACAAAGGAGAAAATGATACAAAGTAACAAACTTATCAATTGATTCAGACCAAAGTAAACGAGTAAGCGACTTTCGCATTACGAGTGCGCATGTGCGGACTATGTGAGTTCAAAGTTCACGACTACCAAACATTCCGGTAGCCGGCTTGCTTTTGTATACAAACAGTACTGTCACACCTGAACAATTGCCGCTTAAAGTCTGCTTTAAGCTTTAAATCTCCGCTTTGCAAGGTGCACACTGTGCTGCAGTGAAGTGTGGGAACGGCATGTATCATCTAGAGCAGTGGAAAAAGAAAACTTGCAGCATACATGCATGTAACTTCGGGACCAGCGTGTGTACATGTCCGCCGCCATTCACGCTATATACATTCCCCACGGAGCTGAAGGATCCGGACGGACGTAATTGTTGGATTAAAGCAGTAAGTCTATATTATAACATAATTAAATAGTGTTGTGTATTGTTCAAGTTCTAGCCTAATTGACACGAGTCTAAACCCTGAAGTAGTAGGTACAGACAGGCAGGCCTGGATCTAGGATATAGTTCTTTGTATATTGGTAATGAAACTTGATCTACACACACATGTAATTAAGGCCACTGATAAGTAGGCTGGTATAAAATAAAATTGCAAATCATTGAAAACATGTGGTACTTAAACTATAGTAGTATCGACCTATAGATCTAAGTAAGCAGGCTATGCCTTGTAGTGAAATTTACTCAAAATGACAAAACCAAAGTTGAGCTGTCAAACCACTCACTTACCTTCTTTGTAGTCGTCTCAGAGTCTCGCAAGTAAGGGTGCTTGGTCCTTTGACAACAAAAAATCTGCTATGTCAGTGTACATACAGGAGGGCAATTTTAGCCAATTTCTGCAATGTGGCCATGAATGCAAGTGCAACTAGTTCATCCTTGCGTTTGCGGGTACAACTGGGAAGACCCCTACCCATACAAAATGCTCGTAGATCAGGAACTTTCCATAAATTAAATGTATCGTTAGAGCATGTTTGGTAGCCACGTTCCCATGATGCTTTGCATGAGCCGAGATGCGAAAGTCGCTTATTTAGGTGTGAAAGCACCCTAAGAAAAAGTGAAGGCAGCAGTGAAAGGAAAACATAGACGGCAGGGAAAAAAGGAAACATGAGGATTTGAATGCAGGCTAGTTGCGTGGAAGGGTGGTTCCTTAACCAGCCGTATACCACAAAATAATCTGGCCAATTCTCCCCTTCCAAAGAGCACACCGCATGTAAATTGTCACATGACCAAAAATGATAATCAAAATCAAACAATCAAAAGTGAACTGGTGAGAGATGGAAGCGTTGACTGCAAGAAATTTTGCAAGATTTCCAGGGTATGAGTTACCAGTTCCTATTATTCCCCACACCTCGGGCTTGGTTCATCAGAAAGTAAAAATTGTAAAAGTCGGCAGTCATGCGTTGTCTTCTTTTATGATATGGAGCACCAAAAATGGATGAAAGCTGACCCAAAAAAGGCACATCAGAGACTGGGTTGATGCATGTGAGAGAATGAAAATACATGTGAATCTGCTTGTTTGTCAAGCAAAATCTGACAGCACTGGTCAGGACTCTGGTTGTTTGTGAATGGATTCTGTTAGTCTGTTATGTGCCGTTTTGCTCATATTGCTGCACCCCACATATAGGAACAAACATGTTAAAGCAATCCCTCTCATTTTCAAAATCTGTAAAGATTTTTTAAAATCTTTTGTGTGGACTGGTTTTTACTAACTTCTGCCACTCCCACTTGTCTCCATATGAGGATTTGAGGGCTTTTGAAACGGTGTGGCGACATCAAAATATCCTGAAAGGCTACCTGGTCCATATTGAGACAGCAAAAAACAAACAATTTCTGCTGACATATATCACTTGGACAACTTGTGGACCTTGGTAAATAGAAATCTCTGCATTTTTTGTTTGTTTTTTCTTTTTAATTTGAGAACCACAAAACATTTGAAATAGTTAAGAAATAGCATTACTCCTTCTAGCTTAAAAATGCTAAAAATATTATTTTTTTATTAATTTCGTGGCTGTAGTTAAACCCTCAAAGAAAAACCATAATGTAGCAGACACACACACTGTAAGACCATAGTATGAACCATTTATAACAGAAGAGGTTAAAGAATGATGAATGGCTTTCCACAAAGAGCATGCAAACCTCTGAGTGAACTGAAAGAAAGTGTCTGTGGTTTTGTGACCTGAAGAAACCTACTGCATTTAGCTGTGGAAGCTGCTTGTGTCACTGAAACCTGGTGAGAATTCGTCACCATACTTGTTGTGCGGCCAGATCACACAAGTCAAATCAGATCCTGTATATAATCCTGTCTACACTCAGTGTTTTTTTTTTTTTTTTCTGTTTTATGATGATTGTTCACAGGTCTGCTTATCTACAATTCCCCTGAGACCTTTTCCATATTTTTAGTGTTTTCAATGTATAGCACCATTGCCTGTCCTTTGAATTAAAACCCTTATGAAGAAGGAACGTGGAATAATGCCATAGAACTGGCAAAACAAAGTTGTTTAAACAGTCCAGTGGTGTTATATAAGTCTGATTGACTGATAGAGAAGTAAGTCTGCCCCTGCAGCACAGTGGTGGAGCTGCTGGCTGCTCTAATATCGCAGCCATAAACCCCTGCTGTGGCTGCTGAAGCTCCAAAACACTCCTGCCAGAAATACTTGGCACCTTTTTTTTTTTTTTTTAAGATGGACATCGATCATTTCAGCCATTAGGGTAATTGAATTAAATATTTTTTGTTAGTTTATTCCTATTTCCTCAGGAAGATTTATTTCTGTCTTTAGTGAATGTACTGCATGTGGCATCATCTGGCATACGGTGAATAGCATGCTACTAACTGTGGTTTTAACTTAATGTAGCCAGGAAATTTGAAACAAGCCGGAATGAGTAACTCAATAGATGTATAATAAGAATGCATTCATACACAATGACACCAAAGAAGAGCTCTTCATGCTGTGGCTTAGTGCAGCAGTGGTGGTGAAGCAGATTTGAAGTGATTTTTTAAAAATTTATTTTGGGAAATTTTCTTTACTCGCTTGCTCACTGAAAGCAAATCCAGTGTGTGAGTTTTAGGGTCTCTGCTTGCAGTTGGAAGCACAGGATTAGAGTCTGTCATTTATGAGATGAGTCTAATAACAAATATTCTTCGGTTTGGCTTGCAATCGGTATTATTGTGATCATTTTTAAGTCGCGTGTGGTCAAAGCCCAAGACTCATGCTTGTAAGGCCTTCTGATCCTTGTTTGGTGGTAGTTCTCGTTCTAGTCTTACAACTAAGCTGAGACTTTACTTTTTCTGTCAGTGGTATATTTGGTTTTATCAGTATTCCACAAGCTCACAAATTTACTTCAAAAGGCTCAATATTCACTGAAATAGTCAAACAAAGCTAATCATGCATGCTAGTAACTGATGAAATTAAAGTGGTGAGCTGAAATACAGAACCGTGCCTAAAGCTGGGTTCACACTATAGCGTTTGGACCGACTTTTACAGACGCTTTGAAAAATGAGAGAAATTAGTCCAAATGTTGGTGAAATTATGTTCGTGAGCAGTTTTTTTTAATCCAGTGCACACCAACTTTTACAAACTTTTACGAACTTTTGCTAGCATTTGCCAGCATTGCATTCAGTGTTGGCAAACTTTTGCCAACTTAGGCTAGTGTATGTGTCGGTGTTGCCAACTTAGGTTAACTTAAGCTAAGAATACTCGGCACAGTTCAGCTGACATCAGCGTCAGGCAACGCTCATATAAAGATCAGCGTTTGTGGAGGCTTCCTGCCATTCTGGACCTGCTTTTTTGGGTGGATTCACTCTACAATGCTGGGACCAACTTTTACTGACGTTTTGGCAAACATCTGGCTCTGTTGGCAAAAGTTAATGGTAGTTGGTGTTTGTTGGCAAATGCTGACGAAAGTTGTATTCCCTGAAATTTTTTAGCATGCTGAAAATTTGCTGACGTTTGGAAATAAACTTGGTGAAAGTTGTACTCAGTTTGTAAAAGTTCCTGAGCGCTGGGTTAAGTTATGCAAAGTTTGCCTCAGTCGGCCTAAATTAATCTTGATACAAAGGAAAGCAAAATAGCTGAAAAAGCAATAGAAAAATAAAATTGGCATAATACCCACCCTTCAGATGTGTCAGTGTCAGCTGATTTTTGTGTCCTTTCTTGGGCTCTTTCAGTATTTCTTGTATTAGCATACAGCATGTAGCATTGTCTATGATAGCCTATGTTAACTGGCACATCTGAAGGGTAAAAGTAGTTTATTTTAACATTCTGATCAGATCTAAATAAAAGAAGTGATGCTGGTGTAATAGTATATTGTGAATAAATATCAAATTTCCTGAGGATGTTGTGATACATTGTTCTTAATGGTATATATTTTGCTCACAGAATAAACCTGAAAATGTATGTGATAATCTGTGAGGTAATGAGTCAAGGCTTATAAATGTATTATGCTCTATAATTTTGCACTTTTCTGGTTGTTTTTCAACAATCAATACATGTTTTTTTTTGTAAGCTAGTTAAATTCTTGAAAATTAATATTCATGTCGGACCCGCTGCATTTTGATTTTTTTTTTTTTTTTTTTTTTTTTTTTTTTAACCCTGGAGGCATGGAGGGGGAGGGTCCTGATTAAGTCGAACATTACTGGTGTATGCGGTCACCTACTGCAACCTGACTGGTTCGTCAGCTAAAGCTGTTCTGAGAGATGCCGGAGAGGACTGACGATAAAAATGCAAGTTTATTAAAAAAATGCCGGCAGACCGAGGCTGCCAACAAATTTTCTTAGATTTACCAAAAACGGAGAAGACTATATTTAAAAAAAAATGGCGTACTCTTCCGATGCAGATCAATCTCACAAAAAACACACTTGGCCCACCACCTAAGTTCTTGTTGTGCTTCACTTGTTCTTTGTTTGCTGGTGATTATAATACCAATAAAAATATTAAAGCTAATTTAGAAAAATGAGCTACTCCTGTTTAAAATGTTGGCCATTTAATTTTTAACCTCTTAAAATTCCAGTGTTCCACCCATGGAATATTTCACATTGGCTGGAAACTTGCTAGAATGCTTTAAAGCCTTTTAGTGCTATAGTTATAATAGTTTGCCTGGTGCTTTTTTATCTTTTTTTTTTTTTCAATAAATATGTCATAAAATGTCCTTTGTGTAAAATATTTTGCCTTGTTTTTCAGGAGAAGTGTACATTTCAAAATATGGCAAGTATGTATCAATATTACATGTATATGTTTTAAATGCCTAAAACAGTGTATAATTACAAAAAAAAACCAGATTTGAATTTTTACTGGTTTTCTGTTTATAAATACTTCAAATGTAAATGAGCAAAAGTTTTGCGATAGCAAAAATTAAAATGAACCCCTTTTACATGTTCTCAAATATTTGTGTTTGCCCAGAACTTACAGTGTCCAGTTTACAGGCTGTTTTATGTGTCCATGCCGAGGCGTTTTCTTAGCTCTGTGGTAGTAGTCCAGGAATCGGTTCCTTTCCAGCTGTTCCTGTTCCACTGCTGGTCCTGGTGGATGGCTCTTCATCTGAACAATCTCTAAAAATATAAATATATAGCATAAGATGAGATCAGATTTATTCAAAAGAAACTTGTTTGAAGAACAAATGTTCAACAGTATACAAATAAGTAATAAATACTGTATAACGGTGACAACGCAATTTGAAACAAAGCTAATAAGAAAAAAAATACACTAGATATTGAAAAAATAGAAATAATATAAATAAATAGATATTGAAAAAAATATTGTAACAAAGCTGGGAATAAATGTCCAGTGATACAAACTGTATCACTGTAGTTGAGAATGGGACACTTCTGAGATTTCCTCCTCTTCCACAGGGCTTTCTTCTTTCTAGTTGATCTCCTCAACACTTTCTGCTAAGTTATTTACAAATTACTTTAAAAATCTATAAAAACAAGAACTAAAGAGAAAAAAGACGAACAATATGAAAAAAAGACACTGCTCCGAAAACATGACCAAACATGTAACAAAAACAAACTCTCAAAAACTCACAAACAATACTAAAACTGCTATTTACAATACTAAACTATTATTTATTGGTGCTGGTCTGATGCTGTTGTATGCCATTATTTTCGGCAGGGCTTCTTTAACAGCAGGACAACACAAAGGACGTGTAACTTTATTTAGCGATATGCTACACAAGACAAAGGACAATGGGGAACAGCACTTGGTTGCAATATTAACTATGGAGATCTGTAACACGAAAAGAAAATACAGGGACATAAATATAACATTATTATGCTTATCTGGCCGATGAAATTGCAGCCTGGTCAGCCCATCTTTCCTTTACGGCTACTTCTGACAGTGACATAGGTCATTGGCTGAACTCAAGTCAAGTGATCATGGAGCGCTGTTTTGATTGGTTTAGGATATACAGGTCCTTAGTGATCGCCTTAGTGCCGCCTTATCAGGTTTCGTAACTAAAGTTTAATTTTCATAAAAATATGCACATACTTAACCTGCCAACAAACAGATTCATGTTTTGAAAAATATGAGTTAGCCCCTGTGAAACTCAGCTACTCTCTAGATGGGGCTCAATCATCTCAAAAACTAAAGCAGATAGAGCCACTTGACCCACCACCTAATCACCTTTCCTTTTAACAACACTCAAGCATTTAGTAACTTAGGACAATAATTGCTGAAGCTTTGTAGGTGAAATTCCTTCCCATTCTTTTTTGATGTACTGCTTCCGCTTCCATTGTTCAGCAGTCTGGGGTCTCCATTGTCATATTTTGTGCTTCAGAATCAGAATCAGGTTTATTGCCATTGTTCATGTAGTACACAAACTAGGAATTTGTCTCGGTGCAATGCTGCAACATTAAACATGATAAGATAAAAGAAATAAACTATACATGCAATAAAGTGTAGAATAAGAGTAAGTGATACTGGTCAGCCGTTAAATAATGCAGGCCACTCTAGTACCTGCACTCTTTTACTGCAAAGCCACGCTGTTTTAACACATGCAGAATGTGGCTTGGCATTGTCTTGCTGAAATAAGCAGGGACATCCCTGAAAAAGATGTTGCTTGAATGGTACATACATGTTATGCTGCCATTCAGCATTAATGGTGCCTTCACAGATGTGCAAGTTACCCATGCCATGGGTACTAACACACCCCCATACCATCACAGATGCTGGCTTTTGAACTTAATGCTGGTAACAATCTAGATGGCCCTTTTTCTTTTTAGCCCAGAGGCCACAACATTCATGATTTCCCCAAAAAATTTGAAATGTGGACTCATCTGACCACAGCACACTTTTCTACTTTGCATCAGTCCATCTCAGATGAGCTTGGGCCCAGAGCAGCCAGCAGTGTTTCTGAGTGTTGTTGATATATGGCTTTCACTTTGCATGGTAGAGTTTTAATTTGCACTTGTAAGATGTAGATCAGGGGTCTCAAACTCATTCCATGGAGGGCCAAGACCCTGCAGGTTTTACCTCCACCCAGTGTCTTCAGCAGGTGTTTTCATTGATCAGCAATCAGTGGGAAGAAATTCAGTGAAATCACCTGTTGAAGACACTGGGTGGAGGTAAAACCTGCAGGGTCTTGGCCCTCCATGGAATGAGTTTGAGACCCCTGATGTAGATAGATGTAGATGTGATAACTGACAATGGTTTTTCGAAGTGTTCCAAAACCCACGTGGTAATATCCTTTACAGATTGATGTTGGTTTTTAAAGCAGTGCAGCCTGAAGGATTGACCGTCACGGGCATTCGGTGTTGGTTTTTGGCCTTGCCGCTTACGTGCCGAAATTTCTCCAGATTCTCTGAGTCTTTTGATATTATGGACTGTAGATGATTAAATCCCTGAATTCCTTGCAATTGTACATTGAGAAATATTGCTAGTAAACTGTTGGACTATTTGCCCATGCAGTTGTTCACAAAGTGTTGAACCTTACCCTATATTTGCTTGTGAATGACTGATCCTTTTGTGGATGCCCCTTTAATATTCAGTCATAACACTCACCTGTTTCCAATTAACCTGTTCACCTGTGGAATGTTCAAAGGTGTTTTTTTTTTTTTTAGTATTCCTCAACTTTCCGAGTCTTTACTTGCCCCGTCCTAGCTTTTTTGTAATGTGTTGTAGGCATCAAATTTAAAATGAGTTAAAATTTGCCAAAAAACCCACTATAAAATTTATCAGTTTGAACATTAAATATCTTGTCTTTGTAGTGTATTCAAATTAATATAGGTTGAAAAGATTTTTAAATCATTGTATTTTGTTTGTATTTAAGTTTCACACAATGCCCCAACTTCACCAAAATTGGAGTTGTAGAATAACCGCATCAACTTTTCAAATCTTTCTGAGAAAATCCTTATATTTACTCAGAGGTAGCCATACCACACAATCAAAAGTTATCAAACAAGGGGTGAGATTTTGTGAGGCATTAAATAATTTCATTACAGCCTACCTTACATGGAGAAGGATAGTTTATTTAAATATTGTACAAGTACCAGTCAAATAATGGCTGTAGTAGGAGCTGTTGGTACTATCATAATGTGGAGCAAGTGGTGGGAAATTGAAAATGGAGGTGACATTAGTTCACCTCCTTTCAAATATCCAGTTCCACTGCATTACAGGTGCATCTCAATAAATTAGAATATCATTGAAAAATTGTTACACACAGAGTGATATATTTCATGTGTTTATTTCTTTTAATTTTGGTGGTTATGGCTTATAGGTCATGAAAACCCCAAATTCAGTTTCTCAAAAAATTACAATATTACATAAAATTAATTTAAAAAATTGATTTTTAATAGAAATGTTGGCCGACTGAAAAGTATGTCCATGTACACACTCAATACTTGGTTGGGGCTCCTTTTGCATAATTGCCGCATCAATGCAGCATGGCATGGAGGCGATCAGCCTGTGTTACTGCTGAGGTGTTATGGAAGCCCAGGTTGCTTTGATGGCGGCCTTCAGCTCGTCTACATTATTGGGTCTGGTGTAGTTCATCTTCCTCTTGACAATACGCCATAGATTCTCTATGGGATTTAGGTCTGGAGAGTTTGCTGGCTAATCCAGCACAGTGATACCATGATCATTAAACCAGGTATTTGTTCTTTTTGCAGTGTGGGCGGGTGTCATGTCCTGCTGGAAAATGAAATCAGCATCTCCATAAAGCTTGCCAGCAGAGGGAAGCATGAAGTGCTCTAAACTTTCCTGTTAGATGGCTGCACTGACATTGGACTTGATTAAACACAGTGGAAAAACACCAGCAGATGACATGGCTCCTCATATCATCACTGACTGTGGAAACTTCACACTGGACCTCAAGCAACTTAGATTCTGTGCCTATTCACTTCCTCCAGATTCTGGGACCTTGATTTCCAAGTGACAGGACTTGGCACCTGATTTGGGGAGCCATGTCATCTGCTAGTGTTAGTCCACTGTGTATTATCAAGTCCAAAGTCAATGCAGCTGTCTACCAGGACATTTTAGAGCACTTCATGCTTCCCTCTGCTGACAAGGTTTATGGAGATGCTGATTTCATTTTCCAGCGGGACTTGGCACCTGCCCACACTGCTGCCAAAAGTACCAAAGCCGGGTTTAATGACCATAATGTCATCATATTTTACTGGCCAGCAAACTCTCCTGACCTAAATCCCATACAGAATCTATGAAGTATTGTCAACAGGGAGATGAGAGACACCAGACCAACAATGCAGATAAGCTGAAGGCCACAATCAAAGCAACCTGGACCTTCATAACACCTCAGCAGTAACACAGGCTGATCACCTTCATGCCATGCCACAGTGATGCAGTATTAATTCATGCAAAAGGAGCCCTGACTAAGTATTGAGTGTGTGCATGGAAATACTTTGTCGGCCAACATTTCTATAAAATAAAATCAATTTTATAACTAGAAAAGCACTCGGAGAGCGCAGACCTCCGCCAAGCGCCACAGTTCCCCTGTGGGCATGTTGTCCTGTATTTTTTTTTTTCCAAGTGTTGTGACGATTTTTTGGCAGAGTTACATGCACAAAAAAAAAAATATATTGAAAAAATATTGAAAACGGCCTTATCTCGCAATGTTAAATTAAAAAAAAAAAAAAAAAATCCTTTAAAAAATTCCTGGATCCAGACGGTGATCCGGATCACCACCAAAATCTAATCATCTGTAGGATACCCCATTTCTGACAGTCTCTGAAAATTTCATGAAAATCCGTCCATAACTTTTTGAGTTATCTTGCTAACAAACAAACAAACAGACAGACAAACCAACGCCGATAAAAACATAACCTCCTTGGCGGAGGTAAAAAGCTGATCTCATGTAATATTCTAATTTTTTGAGAAACTGATTTTCGGGTTTTCGTGAGCTGCAAGCCATAACCATCAAAATTAAAATAAACACTTGAAATATATGACGGTCTGTGATGAATCTATACAAAATATGAATTTCATTTTATGAATTGAATTACTGAAATCAACTTTTTGATGATATTCTAATTTAGTGCGATGCACCTGTAATTCCACCAAAACAACAGTTGTTCAACTCCTCACAGTACTGAGAATTATCTAAATAAATTCACATGTAACTCTGGAGGTGAAGTTTCAGTTACTTGCTCATCTTCTCAGTGAAGACAGACTGTAAATGTGGAAGTCTATTGCTAATGATAAAGACAAACCCCCATTTTTGCGAACATTCTTTAGAAAAGTTGGCAAATACAAAAATCGCAATATTCATCAGCATTCACCAGCGTTCAGATACATGCTTTAGGCATGTAGACATGGTCAAGACAAGATTTTGAAGTTCAAACTGATCATCAAAATGAATAACGAAAGGTGATTTAAGTGATTATGAAGTGACACTGACATTGACAAACTGGTCTGAGTATTTCAGAAACTGCTGATCTGTTGGGATTTTCATGCACAACAACCATCTCTGGGGTTTATAGAGAATGGTCTGAAAAAGAGAAAATATTGTATCCACTGAGCACCAAATGCCTTATTGATGTCAGAGGAGAAAGGACAGACGGGCTTGAGCTGACAGAAAGGCAACAGTAACTGAAATAATCATTCATTACAATCAAGATGCACAGAAGAACATCTCTGAAAGCACAACACACTGACCCTCAAGTCAGCTACAGCAGACCCATGGTGCCACTCCTGTCAGCTAAGAACATGAAACTGAGACTACAGTTCACAGTTTTTACCAAAATTAGACAATGGAAGATTGGAAAAATGTCTGTCTGGCGTAAACAACATGAGAGAATGGAAGCATGCATGGAGCATCACTGATGTGCAGCCAACAAATCAATAGCATCTGTGGTGCTAGCATATCAGCATGAATCAATATATCTGCTGAATCTATTAAGGCAGTCGTGAAGGCAACAGGGATCAGGCCCATTAAGATAAGATGAGCCTTTATTAGTCCCACAATGGGGAAATTCCAGGATTGCAACAGCACAGGGATAGCAACACTCAGAGCAATAATTAAGAAGATATGGCAGATATATAAATAAGAGCAGTGGATATACATACATACCCATAAATATATATACAAAGTGTGGAGCATTGTAGCAAGATGGAATAAACAGCATAACCATCTACTTAGTTATCCTACATAGTATTGTAACGTGCTGCTCGACATGGCGACGTCCCACCCGGGAGATTCGAACTCACGCCTCCCGCTCCGGAGTCCCGCACCCTACCTGTGTCGCCAATAGGGTCAACCCACTCGGCAAGCCAAGTAGGGTGCTCATATTGAGTTCGCTACACTACTCCCCTCTGGTTCTCGACATCGTCCCGATGTCAGCGCCCCATTACTGCTTTGGACAGGAGATCCCACTTCTGACACCAGTGTAACGTGCTGCTCGACATGGCGACGTCCCACCGGGAGATTCGAACTCACGCCTCCCGCTCCGGAGTCCCGCACCCTACCTGTGTCGCCAATAGGGTCAACCCACTTGGCAAGCCAAGTAGGGTGCTCATATTGAGTTCGCTACACTACTCCCCTCTGGTTCTCGACATCGTCCCGATGTCAGCGCCCCATTACTGCTTTGGACAGGAGATCCCACTTCTGACACCAGTGTAACGTGCTGCTCGACATGGCGACGTCCCACCGGGAGATTCGAACTCACGCCTCCCGCTCCGGAGTCCCGCACCCTACCTGTGTCGCCAATAGGGTCAACCCACTTGGCAAGCCAAGTAGGGTGCTCATATTGAGTTCGCTACACTACTCCCCTCTGGTTCTCAACATCGTCCCGATGTCAGCGCCCCATTACTGCTTTGGACAGGAGATCCCACTTCTGACACCAGTGTAACGTGCTGCTCGACATGGCGACGTCCCACCGGGAGATTCGAACTCACGCCTCCCGCTCCGGAGTCCCGCACCCTACCTGTGTCGCCAATAGGGTCAACCCACTTGGCAAGCCAAGTAGGGTGCTCATATTGAGTTCGCTACAGTATGAATATGTACCCATACGTATCGTCACCCTCCGTAGCGACCGATACTGTCCTAGTTGTATATACTGGAGGGGACCATTGTGTAAGTCTATTGCATCTTTTGCATTCAATACTATTAGGTCGTCACATTTTTTGCCATCTCTGCAAGCAACCCTGCTTAGGTTATACAGTCTGACAGCCATAGGTAGGAAGGACCTGCGAAACCTCTCGGTTGCGCACCTAGGATGATGTAGTCTGCTGCTAAATGAGCTCCTCAGTGCGTTCAGTATGTCCTGCATAGGGTGGGACTCGGACTCCAGCAGAGATGACAGTTTAGCCACCATCCTTCTCTCTCCCATCTCCTCCACTGGGTCAAGGCGTTGCCCCAGGACAGAGCTAGCTTTCTTAATAGCAAGATGTACCTAATAAATTGTCCTGTGAGTGTATGTAACAGTTAAATTTCTATTAGAAGTTTCTGAAGGTCTAAATGGAATCACAAGGTCATTGAGCACCTGTGTATCTAAACTTTTGAAAATAACAATTTATGATAATTTAAAATTTTACAAATGAGGTTGGATTTCAACGATTTTAAATCTCGCACAAAATGAGCATTGGTTGTTTATTATTTACAACTTTATTTCTGGCTAAAGCTTCTTTATTTGCATCATAAATGTTTAATAGAATAATCTGTATGGAAATGTAAAATATATACAGATTATTGCTGGTTAAATGTGAGTCTGAAACTAAAAATTGTTTGATCAGATCCTAATTACTTTCATGGTTGAGTGAGTTTTTAGTATTTTGAGATGTGTATATTGTGTACCATTTTTTACAACAGAAAATATTGCAGTAGATTGAGTTACATTTAGGTGCTGCAGTTTCAGGATCAGCTTCGAGACTAACTGGTCTGCTTAAATCACAAGATGTCATTGCTGGCATTGTTAGAAACATCTGAACTTTCCATACTTTGATGCATGAATATTAGTGCTGTCTGTTGCCCTGAGATCGTCTTTATGTTCACAGAAACTTGGCAAATCCTTTAATTCGCTTGTTCTCATCACAGAAGAATATTTTTCCTCCTAAAAAAGGCAGTCCTTTGAACTAGATGGTTTGTGACTGTTTAATGATGCAGCATTGCCCTTCTCCTGAACACAAACATTGCGTCATGGCTTTTTGTTGATAGGATTTGAAACAACCATTGGGTCATGCGCACATGCTCCCAAACATTCGATTAGTTCTGCCTCAATGGGCCACATTAGTTCGATGAATATAAAATGCACGTGCATGAATCATGTAAATATTTATTTCCTGTGTGTTTGTGGGTCCAAACTGATTTGCATCTTATTGACTTTATTTCTTCTATTTCGAAGGGAATGGATAATTTATGTGGTGGTTAATTTATGTGGCTCATGAGTCACAGGCTGTTTCTCAGAGTGAACCTCAGCACTACCACCTTCTCCCTGCTGCAGTGATGGAGTAATTTCTCCTCTCTTTGAAGAGCTGAACAGTGCTAAGGAAATTGCATCTGGTCAGGAGACAGTGGCAGCAGCAGAGAGATGTTCCCTGTGGAGACGTTTAAGGCCTTTGTTTCTCTCCTCAACTTCTTTTTTGTTATCTCCATCACCGCACAGCTCCAGAAAACTGGGAAATTCACTTCCTTTTGAAGAGCGCCTTTGATGGATCAAATTGTTAATCTTTCCATTGTTTCACTGGAAAGGGCCTGGCGAACAAGGGAGGAGGAATTTCCGAGCTGACTGTTCTTTGTCAGAAGATCAAAAGAAGAAAAGAGGCTGATAAACTACTCCTCGCTGTTTGTAATGGGAATACAGATTAAATGTGCAACTGAGTGATCAGGAGTGTGTTAAACAAACACAGTGCTGTGAAAAAGTATTTGCCCCCTTCCTGATTTCTTATGTCTTTGCACATTTGTCACACTTAAATGTTTCAGATCATCAAACACATTTTAACATTAGACAAAGATAACCCACGTAAATACAAAATGCAGTTTTTAAATGATGATTTAATTTATTAAGGGAAAAAAGCTGTCCAATCCTACCTGGCCCTATGTGAAAAAGTAATTGCCCCTAAACCTAATAACTAGTTGTGCCGCCCTTGGTGGCAACAACTGCAATCAAGCATTTGCGATAACTGGCAGTAAGTCTTTTACATTGCCGTTGAGGAATTTTGGCCCACTCTTCTTTACAGAATTGTTTTAATTCAGCCACATTGGAGGGCTTGAGCTCGATGTTACATACTGATGGTAGAACAGTAGCGGATTTAGGGGTTTATAGGTATTTTATTGTTGGTACAAGTGTAGCATCAGCTTCTCCTCAGGCTAATTCAGGAAATCACTTTTCTTCATCTTAAAGAAATTCTCACTCAACTCTGGTCAAGAATTGCTGTGTTTCTTCATCCTCAGGACCCCCAGTGTAAACAACTTCCCTTTGTGGAGAAACCCGATAAGGCCTTGCTTTTAAAGGATTAAAAAGTACATCATAAAATTCTCAAGCTTCCCTCCTAAGCAGATAAGAAGCCTTTGTACCAGGAACTGATACTCTTAAAAAAAAAAAAAAAGAAAAAAAAAGTCATAAACTCCTTAAGCTGACAGACAGATGGTTGCCTCCTTCTTTTGGACATACAGGTACATGTCAAAAAATTAGAATATCATGAACAAGTTCAATATTTATTGTCACTCATTTCAGAAAGTGAAACCCATGTATTATATAGATTCATTACACAGAGAGTGATTTATTTCAAGTGTTTATTTTAATTTTGATGATTATGGCTTACAGCCCATGAAAACCCCAAATTCAGTTTCTCGAAAAATAAGAATATTACATAAAATTAATTTTAAAAAATAGTTTTTTAATAGAAATGTTGGCCGACTGAAAAGTATGTCCATGTACACACTCAGTACTTGGTCGGGGCTCCTTTTGGATTAATTACTGTATCAATGTGGCGTGGCATGGAGGTGATCAGCCTGTGGCACTGCTGAGGTGTTATGAAGGTCCAGGTTGCTTTGATAGTGACCTTCAGCTCATCTGCATTGTTGGGTCTGGTGTCTCTCATCTTCCTCTTGACAATACTCCATAGATTCTCAATGGGGTTTAGGTCAGGAGAGTTTGCTGACCACTCAAACACAGTAATGCCATGGTCATTAAACCAGGTTTTGATACTTTTGGCAGTGGGGGGGGGGGGGTGCCAAGTCCTGCTGGAAAATGAAATCAGCTTCTCCATAAAGCTTGTCAGCACAGGGAAGCATGAAGTGTTCTTAAATTTCCTGGTAGACGACTGCGCTGACTTTGGTCTTGATAAAACACAGTGGACCAACACCAGCAGATGACATGGTTCCTCAAATCATCACTGACTGTGGAAACGTCACACTAAACCTCAAGCAACTTAGATTCTGTGCCTCTCCACTCTTTTTCCAGACTCTGGGACTTTGATTTCCAAATGAAATGCAAAATTTACTTTTATCTGAACAGAGGTCATCAGCTGGCGTTTCTGGGGACCATGACTATTCTCTTTGGTAATGCTCAAGATGAGATTTTTTTTTTTTTTTTTTTTTTTGTTACTTATTTGTACCCGTAGGTAGACTTGGTTTGCAGTCTGGTGACAAGCCACCGGCTGCTGGTCGCTGCGTGCGCGAGCGCCCTAAACCTACATGTTTTTGGTGTGCGGGAGGAAACTGGAGAAATCCCGGAGTAAACCCGCGCAACACGGGGAGAACATGCAAACTCCACACAGTTCACTGTTGGTCGGGGGCTGGGATCGAACCCACGATCTCATGATCCCTGTGGTCCCCCGGCCGAGGGTAAAACTGTGCTGTCACAGTGCTAAACCACTGCGCCACCGTGCAGCCAGATGGCCATTTTCCCATTGCAGCTCTTAGAACTACCACTAACCTTTAGTTTATTAGACCAACACAGTTGGTGCATGTTGGTACAGTGCATCTGGAAAGTATTCACAGCGCTACACTTCTCCATATTTTATGTTACAGCCTTATTCCAAAATGGAATAAAATCTTTTTTCCCTCAAAATTCTACACACAACACCCCATAATGACAACATGAAAAAAAAGCTGTTTTTGAGATTTTTGCAAATTTATTAAAAACAAAAACCTAAGAAATCACATGTACATAAGTATTCACAGCCTTTGCTCAATACTTTGTTGATGCACCTTTGGCAGCAATTACAGCCTCAAGTCTTTTTGAATTTGATGCCGCAAGCTTGGCATACCTGTCTTTGGGCAGTTTGTCCCATTCCTCTTTGGGGCACCTCTCAAGTTCCATCAGGTTGGATGGGAAGCATCGGTGCACAGCCATTTTCAGATCTCTCCAGAGATGTTCAATTGGATTCAAGTCTGGGCTCTGGCTGGGCCACTCAAGGACATTCACAGAGTGTGACTCCACTGAAGGCACTCCTTTGATATCTTGGCTGTGTGCTTAGGGTCGTTGTCCTGCTGAAAGATGAACCGTTGTCCCAGTCTGAGGTCAAGAGCGCTCTGGAGCAGGTTTTCATCCAGGATGTCTCAGTACATTGCTGCATTCATCTTTTCCTCTATCCTGACTAGTCTCCCAGTTCCTGCTGCTGAGAAACATCCCCACAGCATGATGCTGCCACCAGCATGCTTCACTTTAGGTATGGTATTGGCCTGGTTATGAGCGGTGCCTGGTTTCCTCCAAATATGACACCTGACATTCACGCCAAAGAGTTCAATCTTTGTCTCATCAGGCCATAGAATTTTCTTTCCCTGGTCTGAGAGTCATTCAGGTGCCTTTTGGCAAACTCCAGGTGGGCTGCCATATGCCTTTTACTAAAGAGTGGCTTCGGTCTGGCCACTCTACCATACAGGCCTGATTGGTGGATTACTGCAGAGATGGCTGTCCTTCTGGAAGGTCTACTGTCTCCACAGAGGAACGTTGGAGCTCTGACAGAGTGACCATCAGGTCCTTGGTCACCTCCCTGACTAAGGCCCTTCTTCCCTGATCGCTCAGTTTAGATGGCCAGCCAGCTCTAGGAAGAGTCCCGGTGGTACCGAACTTCTTCCATTTATGGAAGATGGAGGCCACTGCGCTCATTGGGCCCTTCAAAACAGCGGAAATTTTTCTGTACCCTTCCCCAGATTTGTGCCTCAAGACAATTCTGTCTTGGAGGTCTACAGACAATTCATTTGACTTCATGCTTGGTTTGTGCTCTGACATGCACTGTCAACTGTGGGACCTTATATAGACAGATGTGTGCCTTTCCAAATCATGTTCAATCACCTGAATTTACCACAGGTTGACTCCAATTAAGCTGTAGAAACATTTCAAGGATGATCAGTGGCAACAGGATGCACCTGAGCTCAATTTTGAGCTTCATAGCAAAGGCTTTGAATATTTATGTACATGTAATTTCTTAGTTGTTTTTTTTAAAATGTTTAATAAATTTGCAAAAATCTAAAAAAAAAAAGTTTTTCATGTTGTCATTATGGGGTATTGTGTGTAGAATTTTGAGGAAAAAAATGAATTTAATCCATTTTGGAACAAGGCTATAACATATCAAAATGTGGAAAAAGTGAAGGGCTGTGAATATTTTCCGTATGCACTGTATATAAAGCATTTAACAAGCAGAAATTATGCCCTATAGTTACATCTTTTAAAAAAAAGTTGTGAAAGTACCTATGAGAGGTTTAGTGTTGGTGAAAGTTTTAATGAATGAGAAGTTTATCCACGAGATGCTGGAAGTGAAGCAAAAGTCTAGTGTTTAAATCACCCTTATTGTCATTCAACCGTACAACCAATCATGTACAGTAGAACGAGATTGTGCTTTACCTATCTACAGTGTCAATCACACACACCCCAGTGCAGAATCAGAGGGCCGCTGCCATGCAAGGCGCTGCCACAGATTTCCCTCCTCCATTCCATTATTGCTGAGCACCAAGCTGGACGGCAGGAAGTTCCACTTTTATATGGTCTTCGGCATGACCCGGCCGGGATTTGAACCCCTGCCCCCCCGGGTGTGGGGCGGATGCTCTACCAACTGAGCCACCACTCCAGTTTGCAACTGGATTTGAACCAACTTTGCCAGTGTGGCGCTCATCCCCAACCGATCAGCTGCTTTTTAAATACACTTCACTTTTTTTTTTTTTTTTTTTTTTTGTACCACGAGGGCAGGACCTTTTGAAAAACTTGTGGTGGGGTAAAAAAAAAAAAAAAAAAAGATACTGTATTACCACAAAGTATCATAATATTACACTATCAAATTAGAGACACTAGTATCATGATACTTTATTAAAAACTATTAATAAATGTTGTCCCAAATAAAAACTTACCTATTTAGGTACCAGAGTAATAAAAAACAATTGACTTTTCAGTCCACTAGATGGTGCTAAATGCTCACTGTCTGGTTAGGTTAGCACAGCAAAAGAGTGACTGCTGACATCTAGCCCAGAGTTGGACAAGACAAAGATCAGGATGAGAAATAACAATATATGATATCTCAATACTCAGTGTGTTGCAATCCATCCATCCATCTTCTACCGCTTTTCCGGAGGTCCGGGTCGTGGAGGTAGCAGTTCAAGCAGAGAAGCCCAGATTTCCCTCTCCCCAGCCACCTGCTCCAGCTCTTCAGAGGGGACACGAAGGCGTTCCCAGATCAACTGGGAGACGTAATCTCTCCAGCGAGTCCTGTGTCTGCCCCGGGGTGTCCTCCCAGAGGGATGTGCCCGAAACACCTCAAGTGGGAGGCATCCAGGAGGCATCCTGATCAGATGCCCAAACCAATTCAACTGGCTCCTTTCAATGTTGAAGAGCAGCGGTTCTATTCTGAGCCTTTCCCAGATGACTGAGTTCCTCACCCTATCTCTAAGGGTGAGTCCAGCAATCCTATGAAGAAAGCTCATCTCAGCCACTTGTATCCGCGATCTCATTCTTTCGGTCATTACCCAAATCTCGTGATCGTAGGTGAGGGTAGGAACGTAGATTGACTGGTAAATCGACAGCATTGTCTTACAGTTTAGCTTCCGCTTCACCACAACAGACCGATTCAATGTCTGCATCACTGCAGATGCTGCTCCGATCTGTCTGTCAATCTCTCGCTCCATTCTCCCCTCACTTGTGAATAAGATCCCAAGATACTTAAACTCCTCCACTTGGGGCAGGAGCTTGTCTCCAACCCGGAGAGGACAATCCACCTTTTTCTAGCTGAGGACCATGGACTTGGACTTGGAGGTGCTGATTCTCATCCCAGCTGCTTCACACTCAGT
Organism: Pholidichthys leucotaenia; assembly: GCA_020510985.1. Taxonomy (NCBI): domain Eukaryota; kingdom Metazoa; phylum Chordata; class Actinopteri; order Cichliformes; family Pholidichthyidae; genus Pholidichthys; species Pholidichthys leucotaenia. The sequence goes on from CM035843.1 coordinate 291,082,133, forward strand.
GGCAAACTGTCCCAATAAGACCTGTAAGTCATTGTTGGATGAAGCCAATGGGACATCATAATCTGCAAACAACAGAGATGAGATCATGTGATCACCAAGCATGACACTCTCCATTCCCTGGCTGCACCTAGAAATCCTGCCCATAAAAATTATGAACATGATTGGTGACAAAGGGCAGCCTTGGCGGAGTCCAACTCTCACTGGGAATGAGCTCGACCGAGTGTTGGCAATATGAACCAAACTCTCACAACAGTCATATAGAGACCGGATAGCTCGTAACAGCAAGCCCGATACCCCATGCTCCAGAAGCATCCCCCACAAAAAAACACGAGGGACGCAGTCGAATGCCTTCTCTAAGTCCACAAAACACATGTAAACTGGTTGGGTAAACTCCCATTAACCCTCAAGGATTCTTGAGAGGGTAAAGAGTTGGTCCGATGTGCCACGGCCAGGACGAAAACCACATTGCGTCTCCTGTATCCGAGGTTCAACCAATGGCTCGACTCTCCTCTCCAGTACCCTGGCATAGACCTTCTCAGGGAGGCTGAGGAGTGTTTTCCCTCTAAAGTTGGAGCACACCCTCCAGTCCCCTTACTTGAAGAGAGGATCCACCACCCCGGTTTGCCATGCCAAAAGCACTGTCCCCCACCTCCACGCAATGTTGCATAGATGTGTCAACCATGACAGCCCTACAATATCCAGGGCCTTGAGGTACTCGGGGCGAATCTCGTCCATCTCCAGGGCCCGGCCACCAAGGAGCTTTTTAATCACCTTGGCAACCTCAGCCCCTGTGATAGGCGAGTCGTCCCCATCGTCCACAAGCCCTGCTTCCTCTGTGGAAGGCGTGTCAGTGGGATTGAGGAGATTCTCGAAGTATTCCTTCCACCGCCCGACCATATCCCCAGTCGAAGTCAGCAACGCCCCATCCGCACCATACACAGTGCGGACAGGGAGCTACTTACCCCTCCTGAGCCGCTGGACAGTTTGCCAAAATCTCTTCGAGGCCGACCGAAAGTGTTGTTCCATGGCCTCACCGAACTCCTCCCATACCCAAGTTTTTGCTTCAGCAACCACCCGAGCTGCACTCTGCTTGGCCTGCTGGTACACCTCAACTGCTTCAGGAGTCCCACAAGCCAACCAAGCTTCAGCTTATTTGCCCCCCTCACCACTGGCATCCACCACTTGGTTCGGGGGTTGCCACCACGAGATGCACCGACGACCTTGCGGCCACAGCTCTGAGCAGCCACTTCAACAATGGAGGTGGAGAACATGGCCCATTCAGACTCCATGTCTCCAGACTCCCTCGGAATGTGGTCAAAGTTCTTCCGGAGGTGGGAGTTGAAGACCTCCCCGGACAGAGGCCTCAGCCAGATGTTCCCAGCACACCCTCACTATACGTTTGGGTCTACCAGATCTGAATGGCATCCTCCCCTGCCATCAGATCCAACTCACCACCAGGTGGTGATCAGTTGATAGCTCTGCATCTCTCTTTACCTGAGTGTCCAAGACATATGGTCGCAGGTCTGATGACACGATAACAAAATCGATCATCGACCTGCGACCTAGGGTGTTCTGGTGCCAGGTGCACATATGGACACCCTTGTGCTTGAACATGGTGTTTGTTATGGACAAACTGTGGTTAGCACAGAAGTCCAATAACTGAACACCACTCAGGTTCAGATCGGGCAGGCCGTTCCTCCCAATCACCCCCCCTCCAGGTTTCACTGTCGTTGCTCACGTGCGCATTGAAGTCCCCCAGTAGGACAATGGGGTCTCCAAGAGGAGCACCCTCCAGCACCCCAGTCAGAGACTCCAAAAAGGGCGGGTACTCTGAAACATCATTTGGTACATAGGCACAAATGATGGTCAGGGCCTGTTTCCCAACCCAAAGGCGCAGGGAAACAACCCTTTCATCCACTGGGGAAAACTCCAATATAGAGGCAGCAAGGTGGGGGGATACAAGAACACCCATCTTGCTTGTCGCCTCTCACCGGAGGCAACTCCAGAGTAGGCCAAGCTCCAGACCCTCTCCAGAAGACTGGTTCCAGAACCGGAGCTGTGTGTTGAAGTGAGGCCGACTATATCTAGCCAGAATCTCTCAACCTCATGCACCAGCTCAGGCTCCTTCCCCACCAGAGAGGTGACATTCCACGTCCCAAAAGCCAGTTTAGGAAGCTTGGGATCAGACGGCCAAGGTCTCTGCCTTTGACCACCACCTGATCCACATAGCACCGGACCCCCATGGCCCCTCCTGCAGGTGGTGAGCCCACTGGAGAGTGGCCCCATGTAACTCGCTTTGGGCTGAGCCCGGCCAGGTCCCATGGGCAGAAACCCGGCCACCAGATGCTAGCCATCGAGCCCTTCCCCCAGGCCTGGCTCCAAGGTGGGGCCCCGATAACTCCATACTGGGCGGGGTAAACTGAATCCTTGTTCTAACATTCATCATGAGAGTCTGTTGGATCATTCTTAGTCTGGCCCTTCACCCAGGACCAGTTTATCTTGGGTGACCCTACCAGAGGCAAATTGCCCCAGACAGCATAGGTCCTGGGATCACTAGGGCACACAAACCTCATACCACGATAAGGTGACGATCCATGAGGGGAGTGTGTTGCAAGATCACGATTATATCGTTCGGCCTCTGGTGAGTCCCACCCCATGATAAACATAAGCATATAAGTTGAAGGACTAGGTAGTTAAATAAATAAATGAACAAAAACAAACTCAGATTCCAATGAAGTTGGGACGTTGTGTAAAACACAAATACAGAATACACTGATTAGCAAATCCTTTCTAACTTTTTACTTATTTTGTACCCGTAGGTAGATTTGTTTTGCAGTCTGGTGACAAGCCACCAGCTGCCGGTCGCTGCGTGCGCAAGCACCCCTCAACTCCCTAACCTGCATGTTTTTGACATGTGGGAGGAAACCGGAGAAATCCCGGAGTAAACCCACGCAAACACGGGGAGAACATGCAAACTCCACACAGATCACTGTTGGCCGGGGGCAGGGATCGAACTCACGATCTCACGGTCCCCGCAATCCCCCGGCCGAGGGTAAGCTGCGCTGCCACAGTGCTAACCACTGCGCCAACGTGCAGCCCAACTGAATACACTACAAAGACAATATATTCAAACTGATAAACTTTCTGTATTTATTTATTTATTTATTTATTTTGCAAATATTCACTCATTTCGAGTTTGGAGTCTGCAGTACATTCCAAAAAAAAGCTGGGAGAGGGGCATCTTTACCCCTGTGTTACATCACCTTTCCTTTTAACAAACTCTAAAAATATGTTCATTGAAAGACAAAAGGGTTATCATTTAAGGGGGGAGATGCTTTTAAAGACAGTGGGTGTATGAACATCTAGGAGAAGCTTTTGTGTTTCGATTTGTGGCGTTAAATTATGGAATTGATTAAATCTGGAGCTAAAACAATGTCCAAACACTGAGTTTAAAAAAAAAAAAAAGTACAAAAATGAGAGATTAGATAAATACAGGGAGGAAGATCACTGTTAATCACTAGAGTTGGTTGGGTGAAAGTCTGAGAGTCATTCATGGATTGTATGATCCGTGGGAATTTCTTTACTCATTGTGTTTCATTTTTGAATTTCTATTATTTTAACAAGTAGTAAGATTTTGAAATGCATGTTGAGATTTGTTCATTAGCATCCTTGCTCATTGGGTTTCCATTTGTTGTTGTGGCTATGTATGTACTGTATGTGTATATGTGCAAGTAGGTATATTGGTACATTAATTAGTTAATGATGGGATAGGACAAGATGAGCTTTGGGCTTCAGTCCTGTTCCTTTTTGGACTGCATTTAAATTTTTGTTTTATACTTGTTTTTATGTTGTCTTGTTTGAAATAAATGGTATCAAGCAATCAAGCAAGCAAAACAACACACAATAAGGGTTCTTGGGGCAACATTTATTAATATTTTTTACTGAGGACACTAATTGTTGAAGCTTTGTAGGTGGAATTCTTTGCCGTTCTTGCTTGATGTACGACCAGTTGCCCATCTGTCCGGGGTCTCTGTTTGCATTTTGCGCTTCATAATGAGCCACACATTTTCAGTGACGGACAGCTCTGGATTGCTGGAATGCCAGTCTGGTACCCGTACTCTTTTACTACAAAGCCACGCTGTTGTAACACATACAGAATGTGGCTTGGCATTGTCTTGTTGAAATAAGCAGGGATATCCCTGAAAAGGGTGTTGCTTAGATGGCAGAATATGCTGCTCCAAAACCTGTATGTACACTTCAGCATTAATGGTGCTTCCACAGATGTGCAAGTTAACCATGGCATAGGCATTAACACCCCCCCACATCGTCACAGATGTTGGCAACAGTCTGGAAGGCCCTTTTCTTCTTAGCCTAGAGGACACAACATCCATGATTCCCGAAAACAGTTTGAAATGTGGACTTATCAGACCACAGCAGACTATTCCACTTTGTGTCAGTCCATCTCAGATTAGCTCAGGCCCAGAGCAACCAGTGGCATTTCTAAGTGTTGTTGATATGTATATGACTTTCACTTTACATGGTAGAGTTTTAACTTACACTTGTAGATGTAACTGTGTTACGAACTGTGTTAACTGACAATGGTTTTCCAAAGTGTTCCTGTTCCTGAGCTCATGTGATAATATTCTTTACAAAATTATGTCAGTTTTTAATGCAGTGCCGCCTGAGGGATTGAAGGTCACAGGCATTCAGTGTTGGTTTTCGGCCTTGAAACTTGCGTGCAGAAATTTCTCCAGATTCTCAGAATCTTTTGCTGGTATTATGGACTGTAGATGATTAAATCTCTAAATTCCTTGCAACTGTTCTTGCCCCTGTCCCAGCTTTTTTGTAATATGTTGCAAGCATCAAATTCAAAATGAGTGAATATTTAAAAAAAGAAAAGGATTTACAAATCATTGTATTCTGCTTTTATTTATGTGTTACGCAACATCCCAACTTTTGGGTTTGTAAGAATAAATAACATTTTTTAAAAAAGTCTAATTTACTAATTTGGATTTAAAAGTTCTCCAATTTTTGGCACATTTTCAAATTTTGTGGAAAAATTACACAAGTGCTTTAAAACCCAATTTTTCTTAGTACTGTGCACTGCAAGTACTTTAAGGTTTTTGTTTTACTTGTACTTATATTTTCACGATGGAGGCAGACAGTGTTGGCAGTGTTATACATTTCTTGCATTTTCATTCATTATTGACTGTTCACTGTTGATTTTTGTTTTTGAGGTTTTAAGACCAAGGACAACCTCCTCGGTTAAAGTAAGCAATCACCAGCTTCTCATTTCACAGGCTTTTATTTTTGAGGAGTTTTGAAAGCACCAGACATGTTTAATTAGAATACATTTTTTGACTTGCACAGGCTGTCTTGTATCTATTCACACAAACAGACTGCATCTTCAGATTTGAACTGGGCTGACCAGACAGACATATGATGATTAGTGTCTTTTACCAATTTCAAAATTCATTGAGTTTCTATAATGATTTTGTTCCTTTTCTTCATTTTGCCTGTCATCCCTCATTAACCAATAAGTGCATTAGACAGTGAAATAGAAGAGCAATCAGACTTGTGTGGAAAGTTGCATTTCTTCACTCGGTGTGCCCATTTGAGGACAGAATGTTTCAGAATTTATTTCTGAGTTATCAGAAGTACCAAGCTCCCTCCCCCCCCCCCCCCACACGCACACATACACACCGCCTGCTCCTCAACAACTGAAGAGAATCATCACTACTAATTGGACTCAAAGGTACATCTACAATAGACAGCAGACTGCTTGTATTTTAAACCACTCACTGGAGACCTGCATTTTCCTAGACCAAATGCACGGCTGTTGTTGGCTGTCAGCGTCAGACTTTGACAGCTCTACCCAGGGTTAGATGTGTTTGTGAGTTCACGCTATGGTGACAGTTATGTGATGATTTCTGCACTCTGATCGCTGCTGTCATATCTCAAGAAGGCAACATGATTTTTTTTTTTTTTAGATTTGGTGGATAAAATGCAAGACCTGCTGTGCCTCAGGAAAACAAAAAACAAAAACAAAAAAAAAACAGGAGTCAGCTTGATGGTGTGAGAGCAGCAAGTTTTTCCTGTATCTTATCATCTACAAGCTGTGCATGTTTCAATTAATATTGCCTCTTTAAGAAACAGAAGTATTGCCAATTAAAAGCTCCATATTTTGCATCTTCCAAGGATTAATTCTAAGTTTTATTATCTTTGATGATATAAAGTATACTGTACAATATAGGTAGTTTTAAAGACTAAAAAACATTTTGTGTTGTTTTAAAGTTCATCAAACAAGCTGTTTTTAAAGTTCTGCCTCAAAGAGCTTGATGGTTTTTAGCTTGCTCTTCTTCCTCGCTCCTCTATTTGAGACTACTGTTATGTGCCTGTGCAGCCCCCGTATCAGGGGGCATCAGGGAATAAAAGGTTAATATTAATGAGCCTCTATTCTAATTGGATAATGGTTCTATAAGTTGGCCAATCACAAGTAAGGTGGTAATCAGGGGGCCCTATTATAACAGTCAAGAAAAAAAATGCAATTTCAAAATTGCAAACATCATTTATGGCCATGTCCAAGTCTATTTTGCTATGACAACGCTGAGGAAAAAAAACTGATTTTGTGCCAGCAAAACGTGCAAAAAGGTGCATTTTGAACATAACGTGCAATAACCCAATCAGAATGGTTCATCCCCTCACCTTTAAAAGGCAAGTGTTCGTGATCTGTGGTAGACTGTTGTTATGATTGTTTACCTGGGTAGGCAGAACGGTTTTCTACTGAGTAAATGGACATGCTTGTGTGGAAAGTGAAAATCTGCGAGAACATTATTTACGTTGCACCTGAGCCTTTCAAAGTGAAGCAGGTATGGGAATGAAATAGTGGTAACATGGTGAGTCTGTCCTCGTTTTCTGGAACATGCAGTTTTAAAATGTGCCTGTTATATATACCACTGCCATAAACTATCAATGCACTGACTGCGCCCAGCCACGCCTCTTTTAAGACACCACTCCTATTGCATGTGCAAACAACATGCAGTCATTTCTTATTTGTGCGACAAAGAAGCCAAAGCATGAAAACCGGCAATGTACGTATTATCAGAAATTACCCAAACTACTGGCAGGGCTTGTTGGAATATGAGATCATATTATCCAGGGAGTAAGATCTGCTTGGTTCTTTAGGACTTTAACTTAATAAATTCACTGCCTATTTCTGTGTGAAAAGGGTATTTTAATATTTTAATGCAGGGGTGTCCAATCATGTGCCATGGAGGGCCAAGACCCTCCAGGTTTTCTCTTCTACCCAGTCTCGTCAGCAGGTGTTTTCACTTATCAGCAATCAGTGGGAAGAAATTCAGTAGAATCTGCTGTTGAAGACACTGACGGAGGGAGGAAGGCCTGAAATAGGCAAATGTGAGTTATGTTATATGTGTTAAATGTGAGTCAGGCTGTTATATTTGTGTATTTATAATATTTATAATATTTATGTTAAGTGTGAGTCAGGCTGTTATATTTGTGTATTTATAATATTTATAATATTTATAATTGTGTATTTATAATTTTTCTGCATTGATGTATGTGGTTATTGTGTATATTTTTTATCTTGATTCTTTTTTCTAAAGCCCATCCAGGGACAAGAGTTGCAAATTAGCTAATAGCTATACACTCTATGTGCAACACATCAGATTGATTGTCTTTGATTAATTGTCTATGTTTATTGCACTGTCCCTGTCAAATAAACTAATCTACTACTACTACTGGTTGGAGGTAAAGCCTGCAGGGTCTTGGCCCTCCATGGCACATGATTGGACACCTCTGTTTTAATGTGTACATGTGACTCGTGAATGTATTCTATAAGGTTAAAAACCACAAAAACAAAACTTTGCATAAATATGGGACCTTTAAGGGTCATTCCTGCATGTGATTTCTTGTCCCAAACCACTGAAAGTTTAGGGTCACTGCTCTCTGTACATAATACAGCAGAACTGAAGTAACTATTTTATTACACTACTTATGCTATTATATTAATACATAAATAAAAACAGGATGTGTTGTCACAATAAACGTCTGTGCTGTGTCCCCATATTCTTTCACTGGTCTGCAGGATTGCATTTCCAAACATTTTTAGTGTGTTTTCACGTATAATTTCTCATTTGAGTACTGTAAAGCTCATGCCCTGATAGTTTTAAGCACTGAGATGAACTCTCTAAAAGCAACCCTGAGGCTGACAATGAGCTCAGAGTTCTCTGACAACTGCAGCCATACTAGGAGCTAGAAATGAACTAGTCTCTGCAAAGAGGGCTGCCCATCTTTCCCTCGGCAGGAATATACTGTACTTAGACTTGTATTTCCTCAGGGTCTGTGGCCTGAAGCGACAGATGTGAAGCACCACTGCCACCCACCATCGCTTGGCGGCTTGTAGGTCAGCACAGCTGCTCTCCCATTACTGGTTCCTGAACCTGTCACATGCTCCCATGCTGAGCTTGCAGAATTGTGTCACCTCTCAGACACAGTGGTTATCTCCTTTTAGCCCCTCACTTTCCCTCCCTTCTTAGAGTTTTCAGCATTCCTCCTTTATCTCAACCCCTCTGCAGTACATTTCTCGCATCAACCCCCATGGGCATGACAGTCCTCATTATGTTTTCATGTCATGCTCGCTCTTCTTCGTTCCATCTCCCTTTGCCTACCTCGCTCTTATGCCCTTTCCTTTGTTCTTTTGGCTCCCGTGGCATCCTCCTTTGACTCCCCAATTCAGGAGCTGAGACAAAATATTGATGCAGAAAAAAAGTCAGAAATGATAAACAAGGAAAATCATTGTTGAGATGTATTCCCACAGCATAGAGGGCTAAATTGCTGAAAGAGGGTTATTTGGTGCCTGCCTCCTTCAAACATTGATTGTGGTGCAGACTAACCACATAACCTAGATCGGCAGGTAAATGCTGTGGGCTCATAATAGAGAGTAATCCTGTACGCAGAAGCCCTCTGTCAGCAGTGAGACAGCCCAGCACAACAGGAGAGCTCGAGCACAACTTTATTGCCCATATTTTAAAGTAGCAACTTAATAAAAACTCACCGTCCCCAAATCCTGACACATTAAATGCCTGTAAATCACCATGCTGACAGTTTTAAAGCTTGCCAGTCTTGTGAGTATCACACAAGCTATAATGTGAAACCTCAAACTAGATAAAGACTTAATTAGTTTCTGGAGCAAAGTAACCAGGCTTGGAAACAGTTTAATGGATAACAGCTAGTTGCACAGATTCCTTTGTTTGATGTCAATAAACAAAAAGAGGGCATAATTCAATAATAAAACACCACCCAAGGCAAATACTGTATGGTAGAAGATTGATATTGTATTTACATATTAATCAGAGGAAAGTTTAATTCCTCTATATCACCTCTTTGTCTCTTTTTTTTCTGTCATTTGATTGATCCTGCATGCTATTTATTTGCATTAAAACAAAAAAACTATAAACTGTTTAATGCTATCTTAGAATCCTTCCTGAAGCCAGTGTAGGCTGATGCAGAGTGTTGACGGTGGCTTGAAGTTTAGGGGCTTGTGAAACTCAGGTAAAATGAATAAAGAGCACGTACAGTAAAATGTGTGCAAACCATCTTAAGGCATGTTTTTTTTTTCCCCTGCACAGCAAGATTAACCATCTGTTAATCACTGAACTTCAAATACCAATCATTTTTTTCAATGTCCTACATCAACTATAAAACCCAAATCATAGGTCAGTAATGCTGCCTGTTTGCCTTTAAGCGATATTAAAATCCTTTGTAGCCACAGCGAAGGGTGGACTAAGCATCTCCATGTCTCCAGCTGGTTTTGAGACGGACCAGTAATGCTGCCTGAGCACGCTCTATTTACCCAAGCCTGAAGGGGGGGAAAGATTTTAAAGGAGACGTTTCGGACTGGGGAAGAATAAAGGGTGTTGGGGAAAAAAGCAGCTGGGCTGAAAATAACAGGGCTTGGCAATTGCCCAGTTACACACATGGTTCATTTCTCCTCCAGGTTTGTGCAGGTAGCTTAAAGAGGGAGCCATGTGTAGGCCGGAGGCAAGCTGGTAAATGGTGAGGTGTGACTCAGGAGGGAAGTGGGATGGTCTTCAGAGAAGAGAAGATTGAGGAGTGATGCTGTCCATCATCTGAATGATGTCATTGTACTCGCATGACCTCAAATTAGGCCAATTGTGACACCAGAAGTGTGTTTGGCACATCATCTGTCATTTCACAAAACAACTCTATTCCTTTTATGCAGATGCAGACAAGTGCAACAATAGACGTTTGAACAGCTTATTTTAAAAACTTCCCATAGCTAAATAAAATAATGATGACCCAGGAAACATGAGTTGGAAACTTGAACTTAACAGCTTAATCAAAAGTGCTTGAAGCAACAACCAGCTTATATACAGTACATCACAGATGTATATAAGGACCGAAACGGTCCTTTGTGGGTGTTAATGGTGAGGAATTTTCTGCTTGTTTCTTCAACCTCCATGTGGAGATAGGCTTGTGCTAAGTATCTTGGAGAAGTTCTCTCCTCCTGCCAGTGGTGCAAAGATGTCCTCAATACACGGCAGTGGGTACTGCACAGTGTGCAGCACTGGACTGATGCTCACTTTGAAATCACCACATATGCGAACACTTTTGGTCTTTCCCTTTTTGCTAACTGGAACGATGGGTGTCGCCCAGTCACTCCATTACACTTTTGATAAAACTCCAGCATCTACTAAGCTCTGTAGTTCAGCTTCTACCCTTGGTTACGCGGGACGTATGGCACAGGGCAGGCTTTGTGGAATTTTGGGGTTGCCTCTTTTTGCAATTCACTTTTTGCCTTTATCCCTCTTACCTTACCTATGCCCTCTGCAAACACCTTCTCGTGTGTACTAAGTAGTTGTTTCAGCCTGTCTGTAACAGGAGGGCTGTCATGGACAGTTGATGACATGTGCAGGGCTTTGATACTGTGCCAATTCAGTTTAATCTTTCGTAACCATTCACATCCAGAAAGTGGGGCACCTCCAGTTTTTAACACATACAGCATCAGCTGTTGCGTTTTTCCCTCATATGCCACTGTGACCTTTAGTTTGCCTTTAGGGTGTACTTTTTCACCTGTGTAGGTTTTCAGTCGTGCTGAGATCTTTAGCGGTGGTAGGTCTGGGAACAGCCGTTTGCAGTCAGCCTTTGGAATGACAGATAATGCTGACCCTGTGTCTAGCTCCATGTTCAACTTTACACCAGACACCTCTGGAGTGATCCAAATAATTTTTCTGTCATCCTCTGTTACACTGTGTAGCTCTAAGCAACTCAGTCCATTTGTGTCAGACTCTGACGTCAACTCACTTTCACGTGCACATGTTTATCTTTGTTCTTCTGCCTTTTATTGATTTGTAGTGTTTTCTCGTTGTGCATGTTTGCTGCTGGCTTTTTGTCTGCACACTTTCTCTATGTGCCCTGGTCTGTTACACTTTCGGCAGTATTTGTCCTTAAACCAGCATTCATTTGCATCATGTAATGTCTTACCACATCTGTTAACACTTTTGTTCTCGTATTTTAACATCATTTATTGCCATTTTATGGATGTCACTGTCCACACTTCTTTTTTGTAGCTCTAAAGCATCCTTAGCTGCTGTCTCCATTGATATTGCAATAACCAGTGCTTTTTCTAATGTGAGGTCTTTTTCTGATAATAACCTTTTCTGTGTGCTTTGACAATGCATTCCACATACCAGTCTATCTCTCAAAGCATCAGAAAGTCAATCTCCACATTTACAAAACTGGGTCAGTTTTCTCAGTTCAGCAGTGCATGCAGAGATACTTTCATCTTTAGACTGGTTTCTGTTATGGAAATGGAACCTCTCTGCTATGACAAGGGGCTTTGGGCTCAGGTGTTTGTTTGTTTGTTTGTTTTTTTTTTAAATGTGTCAACAATGGTCTCAAACGTTTGTGTGGCAGGCTTTTCAGGAGCTAACAAGTTTCTTAGTAGACTGTAGGTTTTTGCTCCCATCACACTGAGGAGTGTGGGCACTTTCTTGTCATTCCCCACATCATTTGCAGCAAAGTACAGTTCAACCCTTTCAATATATACACACGTGGACAAAATTGTTGGTATCCCTCTCTTAATGAAAGAAAACCCCACAATGGTCACAGAAATAACTTGAATCTGACAAAAGTGGTAATAAATAAAAATTCTATGAAAATTAACCAATGAAAGTCAGACAATGCTTTTGAATTGTGGTTCAACAGAATTATTTTAAAAAAACAAACTCATGAAACAGGCCTGGACAAAAATGATGGTGCCCCTAGAAAAGATTGAAAATAATGTGACCATAGGGACATGTTCAACCAAGATGTGTTCTCTAATTAACATCACAGGTGTCTACAAACTTGTCATCAGTCAGTCGGCCTATTTAAAGGGAGACAAGTAGTCACTTTGCTGTTTGGTGACATGGTGTGTACCACACTAAACATGGACCAGAGGAAGCAAAGGAGAGAGTTGTCTCAGGAGATTGGAAAGAAAATTATAGACAAGCATGTTAAAGGTAAAGGCTATAAGACCATCTCCAAGCAGCTTGATGTTCCTGTGACTACAGTTGCACATATTATTCAGAAATTTAAGATCCATGGGACTGTAGCCAACCTCCCTGGACGTGGCTGCAGGAGGAGACGGATAATACGAATGGTAACAAAAAAGCCCAGAACAACCTCTAAACACATTCATGGTGAACTCCAAGGTCAAGGTACATCAGTGTCAGATCGCACCATCCGTCGTTGTTTGAGCCAAAGTGGACTTCATGGGAGATGACCAAGGAGGACACCACTGTTGAAAACAAATCATAAAAAGCCAGACTGGAATTTGCCAAACTGCATGTTGACAAGCCACAAAGCTTCTGGGAGAATGTCCTATGGACAGACGAGACAAAACTGAAACTTTTTGGCAAGGCACATCAGCTCTGTGTTCACAGACGCAAAAATGAAGCATACCAAGAAAAGAACACTGTTCCTACTGTGAAACATGGAGGAGGTTCTGTTATGTTCTGGGGCTGCTTTGCTGCATCTGGCACAGGGTGTCTTGAATCTGTGCAGGGTACAATGAAATCACAAGACTATCAAGGTATTCTAGAGAGAAATGTGCTGCCCAATGTCAGACAGCTTGGTCTCAGTCGCAGGTCATGGGTCTTGCAACAGGATAATGACCCAAAACACACAGCTAAAAACACCCAAGAATGGCTAAGAGCGAAACATTGGACTATTCTAAAGTGGCCTTCTATGAGCCCTGATCTAAATCCTATTGAACATCTGTGGAAGGAGCTGAAACATGCCGTCTGGAGAAGGCACCCTTCAAACCTGAGACAACTGGAGCAGTTTGCTCATGAGGAGTGGGCCAGAATACCTGCTGAGAGGTGCAGAAGTCTCATTGACAGTTACAGAAATGGTTTGATTGCCTCAAAAGGTTGTGCAACAAAATATTAAGTTAAGGGTACCATCATTTTTATCCAGGCCTGTTTCATGAGTTTGTTTTTTAAAGTAATTCTGTTGAACCGCAATTCTAAAGCATTGTCTGATTTTCATTGGTTAATTTTCATAGAAATTTTATTTATTACCACTTTTGTCAGATTCAAGTTATTTCTGTGACCATTGTGGGTTTTTCTTTCATTAACAGAGGGGTACCAACAATTTTGTCGACGGCTGTATGAATCCATCTTCATTTGCGCTGACAAACTCCTCTATTTTCCCCACAATAGACATGTTCACGTTGCATTCACTTCACCATCTTTCAGTGTTAGCATTTAGCTTTGTTAGCTCAGACAGTCACTCACAAGGTTCACTGCTCTCATCTTTTCCCTTTCTTCCAAGCTCTGCCATCTCCTTCAGCCTTCAGTGCAGCCGGGGACTCTGATTTGCGTGTTGACTCGATCTTGTCACCAATTTTGTTGTTTCTACCAACAATGGAGAGATGAGAGAGATGAGATACTTTATTTCAAACAAAAAAGCAAAAACAAAGCAAATGACAAGTGCAATAAAAGTGACGGTGTACAGTGCTCAAAAAGGAGAAGTTAATACTGATTTATTCCAACTCCTCTTTTCCCTAAATACAACCCATGTGAAACATATGCATATTACCTCTATTAAGAACCCCAAGTAGACAATTGACTATATTTTAAACATTCAGGTTCAGGTTCCTTTATTTGTACCCGTGGGTAGATTTGTTTTGCAGTCTGGTGACATCCATATTTACAAGCCACAAATTACATTCAACATAGACACAAACACAGGCACACATGAAATTGACTATAAACATGATAAAAATACTCAAGGCTCCATCAATCAGGGTATAAAAAGACAAAAGATGGGAGAAAAACCAGAGGTAAGAGAGAAGAGTCATATTAAAAGTTAAAAACTAGTCAAAGAGGTTAAAAACTCAAAGGTCTAAAACCCAATAAAATATTTAGAACCCAAGTAACATCCTACAAAAATAAGTAAATATAAAATGGAGTTAATAAATAGGTACCTAAATTATGTGCAATATATTGTTACAGCTTGTTCAACTCTTTGACAGCAGCAGGAACAAAGCTGTTTTTGTAGCGCTGGGTTCTACTTTTTGGGACAGCAAACCTCCGTCTTGAGGGAAGAAGCTGAAAGTTGCAGTGCAAAGGGTGGGAGTCATCATTTAAAGTGGAGGTAGCCATCCTCTGTACTTGTCTGGTGTACAGGGATGTCAGGCTCAGCTGTGACTCACCAAGCAAACGACTGGACCATCTAACTACCTGATCCAAGGATTTCCTCTGTTTCAGTTTTATCTGACCAAACCATGACACTAAAGAAAAGGATAAAACGGATTCAATAAAAGCCCGATAAAACATTGTCATTATGGTTCAGTCAATTTGGAAGCGTGCAAGTTTTCTCAAGCAATGCAAATGTTGCTGACCCTTTTTGCACACCCTTTCACAGTTCTCTTCAAAGTTTAAATTACTATCAATAATTGTCCCAAGATATTTGTAGGATTGTACACATTCGGTGGTCTGGCCTTTTAGTATGGTGACTTTGTGCCTGGGAGTTTTTCCTCCTAAAGTCAATAGTCATGTCTTTAGTTTTTGTCGTATTCAGCTGCAGGTAGGAATCCTCACACCAGTGAACAAAATCATCAACTACTGGGCCGTGGCCACTCTCACCATCCTGGAGGAGACCGACAATAACTGAATCATCAGCATACTTTATAATGTGTCTGTTGTCATGTCTGCTCCGACACATGTTTGTGTACAGGATGAAGAGTAGTGGTGACAACACACACCCCTGAGGAGAGCCAGTAGAAGAGCACTTTAGGTCAGACAATGTACCATTGACCCTTACTCTCTGCGTCCTGTTGGTTAAGAAATCCAGAATCCAACCCACCAGATTATTGCTCAAATCAAATTGTTGCAGGAGCCTTTCAACTAAGATATCTGAGGTTGGATTGTATTAAAGGCGGAGGAAAAGTCCACAAATAAAAGCCTGGCGTGTGTCCCATTAAAATCCAGATGTTTAAAAAGCATGTTAAACAGAGTGACAGTGGCATCCTCCACTCCTCTGTGAGGCCTATAGGCAAACTGCAGAGGATCCAATGCATGCTCAGTCTGCTTTAGGACCTCACATCTGACCAGTTTTTCCAAAATTTTCATTAAAATTGAAGTCAAAGCAACTGGTCTAAAGTCGTTTACCGTTTTAGGACAGCTGGATTTTGGAACGGGAACAACCACGGCTTCTTTCCAGATCTTAGGCACATGCTGTGTCTGTAAGGACTTATTGAGAATGTAATGAAATATACAGTAGGACTCAGTTCATGTGCGCAGGACTTTACCAAGCGCCCACATATATTATCAGGGCCCTGACTTTTGTTCACTTTTACAGCGCAGAACTCCCTTTTAACATCCTGCACCTCAATATTAAAGTGCTGATTGTCTTTGAGTTTCTGTTTCAAATCTTGGGTTTCTGTGCTAAAATCAAAGGAGTCAAAACGACCATAAAAACAATTAAGAGCATTAGCCAGCTCTGTGTCTGAATTAAAACCATCTAAAAACACAAGATTACTGCGCTCTGTGCTCTGAAGGCCTGCAATAGTTTTCATACTGGCCCAGGCTGAACCAAGTTTCTTTGTTGCCATCTTGCTTTCCAATTCTGATTTATAATTCTGTTTTGCTCTTAAAATTTTGGACTTCAGCTCTTTTGTGGCAACCTGTAGCTCAGAAACAGACCCCTGTTTAAAGGCAAGTGCTCTCCTCTGTAAGCAGGATTTAACTGATTTTGTAACCCATGGCTTGCTGTTGGGATATATTTTGACACGTTTACGTGGAACGATCTTATTTTTACAGAAAGCCATGTATGAGCATGTGACGTCCACCAAAGAGTCCAAATCATCCCCGCAGGCCAGTGTGAACATCTCCCAGTCTGTACAGTCAAAGCATTCCTGGAGGCTGTGCACTGAATCCTCTGTCCACACATCAATGTCTCTCATCTCCACCTTGCCTCTTCTGAGAGCAGTTTTATATGTGGGCAGCAAATGTACACAGTTGTGATCTGAGGATCGTACAGGAGGAAGGGGGAGTGATTTATAGGCCCTCTCTATGGATCCATAGCACAGGTCCAATGTCTTTTTTCGCCTGGTTGGGCAGGAGACATACTGATAAAAGTTTTTAAGTGTCTTCTTTAAAGAAACATGGTTAAAATCCCCAAGAATGAAGTTTGGCGCCTCTGGAGAAATTGATTGCAGCCGCTGGATCACATCAAAGACGGTGCTGGAGGCGGAGTCAGCGTCTGCCCTCGGGTGAATGTACACAGTTGTGATGAAAAGCTGGGGGAACTCGCGAGGCAAATAAAAGGGGCATAGTGACACAGACAGCAGCTCCACATCGGGTGTACAGATGCGCTCTCTGACCGTGACAGATGTGCAGTACTGCTTATTAATGTATAAACATACGCTGCCCCCCTGATGTTTCCAAACCGTACCTCTTCCTGCTGATCCGAGCGCAGTGGGGCTCCAAAGCCGTCAATCCACAGGTCTGCATCTCGGTCATGCACATTAAGCCAAGACTCGGTGAAGGCCATGACACAGCAGTTCTTAAAGTCCTTCTGGTAGCGTACATTCCCTTGAATTTCATCCACCTTGTTTCTCAGAGATTGTATGTTCCCAAAAATCATAGAAGGAAGAGGAATGTTACCAAACTGATGTCTTCTCAGGCGCAATTTCACGCCTCCACGCTTTCCGCGTTTCCTTCTCCCGTCTCTCTTTTCACCGTTGTGTCCGTCTCTCAAAATAAAGTCCGGCAGTTGCAGCTTAGGCTCAATCACAGCCGCTGCATCAACCGTGTTTAAATGCAGCAAAATGTCCCTGGAATAATGTATCCTGCCCGCCATGATGCCGAACGCGTTTACTTCAGAGACAAAGAGCAAAACAAAGAAGAACAAAGAGCCGGAGGAAAAGTAGCAGCAATGCAAAAAAGGGGAGGAAGTCCATGTTGATGGAACCAGGGAGCTCTTCGCCATACAGTCCACAAACATTCCAGGACAGAAACGACACAGAGAATTTTGTAAAAACACATTAAAGTGCATAAAAACAAGACACACAGACGACGGACTTTTTCACCAGCTGCTGGTCACTGTGTGCGCATGCGCCCAACCAAACATATCAACATTGACACCTATGACTCCATCCCTACATACATACAGTCCATATACATACATATATACCAGCCCCAAACAACATAGATATACACAGTACTGTCCCACCTACCATACCATAATGTTCCAGAGTGAGTTTAGTGCATCTTACATATTAATACTACACCTCTAACATATATCCTTTTAGCAAATAATGTTTATACCTCTTTTTGAATTGGTTTCTGTTTGTACATAGTTTCAGTTCCAGCTCCAGACTGTTTCACAAATCCACCCCACAGACAGATATGCACATGCTTTTCTTTGTTGTTCAAACCTCAGGTTTTGTAAATTTAAAGTCTTCTCTCAAATTGTAATCACTGTCTTTTTTTTTTTGAATATCTTTTGTATATTAGTTGGAAGTTGATTATTAATTGTCCTGTACATAATTTGTGCTGTCTTAAATTTAACTAAATCCATGAACTTTATGGCATGTGACTTTAAAAACAGTGAGTTGGTGTGGTCTCTATATCTGTTGGAAAAATCTCTTCAACCAGTAGTCAAGAAACAGGCAGGATCAAAGTTTCAGCAAATGTAATATGCACTGATCAGCGGAAGACAATACAGAGTACAGCTTTCACAGACTGCTGCAGTGCATTGGCTTAACTAACAGAGTGATTCTGGCTATATATATATCCAAGGGACCGTCGGGGTGAGGTCCCTTCTTGATAGTTCATTCATGACTCAGTTGATAAAGTTTGCTGAGCCTCTTGAGTATTTCATTCATGACTCAGAATGTATCTGCTGACTACATGCAGTCTCCTTCTACACTCCGCCTGAGATTTAAGATAGTGAGAGAAAGATAGAAGAGGAAGGAAAAAGAATATAAGTCTCGCTTGCAAAATCAAATGGTGTTTTGTTTTTATTTTTCTTACAATTATAATATTTCAAATTGATTAAAGCAGTAGCAGACAGGACCACTTTTATTCTCTTTAAATGGTGCATCAATGCAATAAATACAAAAAATTGATCTGCACATTGGTTAGTTATTCAGTTTCCTCAATGAGTCTCCTGGTCTTTTCAACCTTCAGAACAGTGTAGTCTGCTAAGGTTGCTCCTCTTGACACACACACTCATTCAGCCAATAATCAGGCTTTACTCCAAACTTGACCAGATTTGCAAATGTATTATCAAAATCAATCAATCAAAGCTATATTTGTATAGCTCTTTTCATACAAAAACTGTAACTTAGAGTGCATAATAGATAATAGATCATTAGGATTAAAACGAGAGCGTTTACCATTGTTAAATCATATTTCTTTGATTTTCTGTTTGCTCTCACTTTAATCTTGTAGAAATTAAAATTTAGCTCAACAATAGAAGAAGCATCTTCTTAGTTTTATTTTGTTTACCGCTTTTACCTATGGAGAAAGCAAAACAAAAACAACCATATCTCCAAATACCACTTAACTGTATACAATCTAAACTTAATTTATTTAAAATGTGTTGGTGTGCAAACAATGTTACATTTCGACAGTAGACAGGGCAAGGCAAGCTTATAGGTTAGTCACCATTCACATATTAGTTGTGTCTAGGACGGGATGGATTTAAAATGGCAGATTAAGCTCAGGATTTCAGTCAGTGTTCATGCAGCCAGTAAGAGTTTACCTCGAAGAAATATAGACACTTAATTACCTGCTTGATGAACCCTTGGTCTGCAATTTCCTCAGACATGAATGTTTAAACCAGTAATTTTCTAGATTTCATTTACCCATAATATACTCACCATTTATATCAGTATTTAACTTTCTTCAGCTTCGATTTTTCCTGTGTTTACCAATCTGTTAAAAGGTCATTAAATTCATCAACTTTGGTTTAAGTGCCTCATTCATCCTACCAAGTTTTGAATGGATTCAGTAAAATACCTTTTTAATTTACTAATTTATTAATTTAGAAATTCCCATTCTTATCAGGCATTCAAAAATTATTTTCAAAGATGGGTTATCATAGCAGAGTCAGCTCCCCTCCTGCTGGACGTCAGTTCCCGTCTCAGACCAATTTGTGTCGAGGTATAGAGGCAGGAATCTTCCTGGGCGGTGTCCCCCCTACCGATGTCCAGGGCAGGAAACGGATCCACAAATGATCCCAGAACACACATTCTGCCTTAAAAAAATAAAAATAATAAAAAAAAATGTATATATGTATATCTCCAAGTTAAATTAGCTATTTAATTTGCTTGCCAAATAATTTAACCTATATCAATAATTGTTAATCCCCAAAAACTGTTATTCTTCAAACATTCTTTTTTTATAACAGTGTGTTTAAAACCAACCAAAATGTAATCAGTTTTGTCTCTAACTTAATAAGATTTGCCAAACTTATAATATTGTCTCAAAGTGAATATGTAGGGGGAAAAATTGCCAACAAATAAGGAAACTGTTCATAAAGTATATTCCAGATATTGCCCCCCCCTTTATCTTTTTCTTTTTACATCACCCCAAGGGCAGGTACACAAACATAGACCAAATGAATAATTCAGGACAAAACAGACATCAAATAAAAGAAGAAAGAACAGAAAAGGTAGAAGAAAGTAGATTATCAGTGTCATCTGAAGTCATTCTAAACGTAGTAATCAGGTCATCTAAGTCCAGTCTCTAAATGTCAAACTTCAATATGTCAATAGTCAGTTTACTTTAGAATCAAGCTATATTTCAGTCAGGTCTTGAGGCCTTCTCCCACTGACAGTGTGTCATCAGGGGTGCCTGCATTTCGATTAAGCGTGCTGATAGAAAGGATCCTTCGTCAATATTATCTTTACTTAACCATGGTGTCAAAACATCTTGTGAAACACTGAATATCACTGTCACTTAGGACATGAATTCTAATAAAACTAGGGTCTGTGTCTCAAAAGAAAAAAAAAAACGTTATTATTGTATCCAAGTGTCATACTTGTTATTGTGACGTAATTTTATCTATGTTAAAGATTTGTGATACAGTCATTTAATAATCGTTTTCTTTTAAATTTTGTATGTGATCATATAGTTCAGATTAAGCTTTGCTTTACAAATCAAATTATAATTTACTTATTTCAATTTATGGTCATGTAGTCAAAATACTCTAATTACTTGTTAGACTTTCTAGTTTCTATTTTCTTGAACAACATTTTATGAAATGAATTAATCATACAGTTCACAGAACTGCCTCCTCTGGATGCCAATTTTCAAGATTTTCTCCATAATCCATGCTCAAGTTTGTCCTGTAACAAGAAAAAAAGGCATTTTTTTCTAAATTTATTTTGTAGTCACCCTTGAAGGCAGAAATCTGAGAAGGGTATGAGTAAGATTCTTAGTTTTCTGGCAGTGGAAGAGCTCTTCAGTTTCTATTTTTGTCATTTTGATCTCAAAATATATTTATTCCATGCATGGTTTAGATAAAACTTTTAGTAATTACCATTTTGAAATTCAAATATAAGCATATACTTTTACACTTCCGAAGTATATTTAGATAAATTTTAATCAAAAGTTATGTGCAACCTGTGGCGGGTTGAGACAACCCCCACAACAGACTGAGACAGACACAGCGCTCGGCTAGAGCAAATAACAGAACAGTGAAATGTGTGTATTAATGTCTACAGGCAGCCCCGCTCCGTCTGGCTTGTTCCGGCTCAGTATTGTGATGTTAATGTCCCATTCATGCATTGTGTTCATGCTTCCTGTTCTCACTGTGTCTCTCAAATGCAAATGCCCATACCAACTGCTGTGAATGCTCTTTCATGTATTGTTGTAACTGGGTATAAATACCGCACATATTCTGTAACTCATTCTCTCACTCTTCAACTGCTGCTGCTGGCACACGCACTGTGTGTCCCTTTGCTGAGAGCCTCCGGGCTCGCTCCCGGCGCGCATGCACGGCGCCGGGGCGAGCTCCGTGATGGCGGCGTGATTTAATAAACCTGCTTAAAACCTCTCATCGCTGCCTTTATATCATCATCCACCACACAACCTTATTTAAAATGGCAGCCAATGAGTTTGAGATAATGGTTAACCTTTTAACCACACCGGTTGTCTAAACACCCCTTTCTCTCTGGTTTGCAGCTCGTCAAGCATTCGTTCACTCGTTCACACATTCACTCATCAGTCTACTTCAGTTCTGGTCTGTAATCTGTCTGGTGTGGAATCAATTAAGCGTGAGGGCATTATTATTATCATTATTATTCCTTTGTACTAGTAAAGGTGTGATTACTGAAGAAATACTTTTTACCTTGTGGTAGTGCATTTGTATACTCATAACTGTAAACTATATCTCATCTGTGTACTGTATGTACTTTGTCTGACTATTGTCCTGCGTATACAAATATCATGTTGAGCGGAAAAACAAACAACAAAACAAAATTGTTGGTGTAGATGCGGTTTACCACAGGTTTTTTTTATCCTATCTGTTGGGCTAGTAAACCATGGCAAACAGTGTCCATTCGTCCCTCTCTTTGGCACCCAGAAAATGTCCATCTTATTGTTTATCCATTCTTTGGCTTCCAGCTGTTATCATATCTTCGGCACACACACATAGAGCAGGGAATGTTCATGACCCACTTACAGAGGTCACTAGCAAGAGCGTTCTTAGTCTGTTGTGTTGCTCATGCAGGAGGTGTGCATGCTTTAGTGCTGGTTGATGGATAGATTTGGTGATGATGTCTGTGTTGACACTGGGTGATGATGCTGGGGTCAGGGGAGGGTGATAAGACAATAAAGATAGCACTGGTCTGCTATGGTTCAGTTTGCCCCTAAAAAAAAAAAAAAAAAAAATACAAAGGAGAAAAAGATTCCTGAGACGTATATTCTGTTCATATATCATCCACATGGGAATTAAAACTAGGACTTCAATAAAATGTCACTGTTTCTGTGTTTTGGGTGTTAGTCTGTGAGGTTACTGTCTTGATACAATTAAAATATGTGA
Organism: Pholidichthys leucotaenia; assembly: GCA_020510985.1. Taxonomy (NCBI): domain Eukaryota; kingdom Metazoa; phylum Chordata; class Actinopteri; order Cichliformes; family Pholidichthyidae; genus Pholidichthys; species Pholidichthys leucotaenia. Next base: position 291,104,720 of record CM035843.1, read on the forward strand.
TTCTTTGAAAAAAAACTGTAGAATTGTAAGATTATTAAGTACAATGAAAAAGGTAAATTAGGTTGTAATATATACCTTGATAAATTACATTTTGCTTTATGAACCACAATGAACTAAACTGAACCTAAAATAAATCAAATAAAACCAAAATAAAATAAAACAAAACATGTTTTTTGCTTAGATTTATAGGGCCATATGCATTTCTGCATCCTTGGACTTTAAATAAAGTCACAAGTTCAACAAAAAAGTGGAAATAAAATGTAAAATGTGAGCCACAGAATTATTACTAAAAATTTAAAACCAGCAGAAAGGTCCTGGGTCTGTCCTGGGTCCTGGGCAGACCCAGGACTCGGTGGAGAGACTGTCTCCCAGCTGGTCTGGGAATGCCTTGGTATCTTCTCTGAAGAGCTGGAGCAGGTGGCTGGGGAGAGGGAAGTCTAGGCTTCTCTGCTTGAACTGCTGCCTCCGCAACCCGGACCTCCGGAAAAGTGGTAGAAGATGGATGGATGGATGGAGAAAGGTATGTCGAGGAGAGAAAAATAAAAAATCAAAAGAAGAAAACATTCATTTAAAGAAAACTACATCCATAGGACCCTAGTTTCAATTTTTTTTTTTTTTTTTTTAAATTTCAAATCCTTCTGACTTTGCTCTAATGCTTGGGGCCATACGAGCATTTTAATAGCCCACACCTCTAATTTATTCAAACCAGATACTGTTGGTAAAATAAATATCAACTATATATTTAGCAAATAGGCTTTTGTTTTCACTTTTATAACTTCTTGTGTACACATTCTCACACATTTTCATACAAACACATTCTCACATGATGTCCTATGAAACTAATTTACTTTTCATGTACATGATGTCATAATTTATTTAGATGGAAGGAGCTCTTTTATTTATCATACATTCTTATTTTCTGCTTTTTCTCATCTAACTTTTCTTTCAGATAACGTAATTGATGGAGACTAAATGATCCTCCATCTGGAAAACCCATTTCAGACCAGATGGGCACCAGCCAGGCACTTTCATCACCATATTTTTGCCTCATATTTTTACATCTGGGAATTGCTGTAAGGGCTCACACTCTTACTTGGAGATTTTCCCATATTCCATCAGAGTAAAACTCTAGAGATGTTATTTAAAAAACAAACAAAAGAAGCAAACAAAGAAACTGCAGTTGTTTATTTTAATTTATTTATTATTTTATCTTAATTTAAAGGTTATTTATTCTATTTTAAGCTTATTTTAAGTTATATCTTATGGCATTTTAGTTATTGTTATTCTTTTAAGGTTATTCCTTATTATATTAAAGTTATTTGTGTATATTTTAAACCTATTTCTCATTATAACCATTTTCCCCCTATTTTTCTCCATTTTTCTTCTATTATTTTTTTCTTCTTCGGCCATTAATATCACTCTGCGGTACTCTGTATCCTTCTGCACGCCTATTTCCCGAATTTAGGCTCAAACTAAATTCCAGTAAAAATGCATTTTCACCGAGTGGTTCTGTATAACCGCAGTACTTTTACCCGACCGGACTCGAACTGGTGCTACCTTATCTCAACTTTTACATGTAATTACAACAACCAGACTCGAACCAGCGCCATCTTATCTCAACTTTTACACATAATTGCAACGACTGGACTTGAATCGGTGCTACCTTATCTCAACTTTTACACATAATTACAACTGGACTGGAACTGGTGCAAGATGTCTATAAACCATTAATAATTAAAATCTACTCACTTCAATCTGCCTTCAGTTCAGCTCCGTCACCTTCCGGTCCGCTCCCAGAGTCTCTGGACCTTGCCTCACTTCCGCAAAGCCAACCCTTTGGAATCGGTGGGGGAGGTCTTCTCAGCAGCTGTGCGCTAGCTGTCTCGGTCCAAAAATGATGGAACCAGGAGGAGAGGGGTATCTGGAGTCCCTTGTTCTGTGCGCCAAGTATGTTGGAAAAATCTCTTCAACCAGTAGTCAAGAAACAGAAACAGGTAGCATCAAAGTTTCAACAAATATGCACTGATCAGCGGAAGACAATACAGAGTACAGCTTTCACAGACTGCCACAGTGCATTGGCTTAACGAACAGAGTGATTCTGGTGATATATATCCAAGGGACCATCGGGGTGAGGCCACTTCTTGATGGTTCATTCATGACTCGATGAAGTTTGCTGAGCCTCTTGATTATTTCATTCATGACTCAGATTGTATCTGCTGACTACATGCAGGACACCAGTTGACATTAGTGATGGGGCTGGACACAGTCAGTGATAGAACTGAACATTCACAGTTGATAACCTAACAGTTACATCAGCATCCTTCAATCTGTTTTTTCCACTACTCAACAACTCCAAATATGGTAACAGGATTTCCTGAGTCAGTATACACATTCAGCTTTATTCAGTACACATTCAGTATCTCAGAAAAGTGAGTACACCCATCATATTTTTGTAAATATTTTATTATATCTTTTCATGGGACAACACTGAAGATATGACATTTTGATACAATGTAAAGTAGTCAGTGTACAGCTTGTATAACAGTTTAAATTTGCTGTCCCCTCAAAATAACTCAACACACAGCCATTAATGTCTAAACCGCTGGCAACAAAAGTGAGTACACCCCTAAGTGAAAATGTCCAAATTGTGCCCAATTAGCCATTTTCCCTCCCCATTGTCATGTGACTCGTTAGTGTTACAAGGTCTCAGGTGTGAATGGGGAGCAGGTGTGTTAAATTTGGTGTTGTTGCTCTGACTCATACTGGTCACTGGAAGGTCACCATGGCACCTCATGGCAAAGAACTCTGAGGATCTGATAAAAAGAATTGTTACTTTAAATAATGATGACCTAGGCTATAAGAAGATTGCCAACACTCTGAAACTGAGCTGCAGCATGGTGGCCAAGACCATTCAGTGGTTTAACAGGACAGGTTCCACTCAGAACAGGCCTCACCATGGTCGACCAAAGAAGTTGAGTGCACATGCTCAGCGTTGTATACAGAGGTTGTCTTTTGAAAATAGACATATGAGTGCTGCCAGCATTGTTGCAGAGGTTGAAGGGGTGGGGAGGTCAGTCTGTCAGTGCTCAGACCATACGCCGCACACTGCATCAAATTGGCCTGCATGGCTGTCATCCCACAAGGAAGCCCCTTTTAAAGATAATGCACAAGAAAGCCCGTAAACAGTGGTCTGATGAGACCAAGATAAACTTATTTGGTTCAGATGGTGTCAAGCGTGTGTGGCTGCAACCAGGTGAGGAGTACAAAGACAAGTGTGTCTTGTCTACAGTTAATCATGGTGGTGGGAGTGTCATAGTTTGGGGTTGCATGAGTGCTGCCGACACTAGGGAGCTACTTTTCATTGAGAGAACCATGAATGCCAACATGTACTGTGACATACTGAAGCAGAGCATGATCCCCTCCCTTCGGAAACTGGGCCGCAGGGCAGTATCTCAGAACTCAGAAAAGATTTATTGCCAAGTACATTAACAGTAAACAACTGATAACATACGAGGGATTTGACTTGACACAGAAAACGACCTGCATTTCCGGTGACGCGGCAGCGTCTGAAAAACGCGCCTGTCATCAGATGGGTACAGGATGCATAGGGAGGAAAAGGATAACACAATAGGAAAGAGCAAAAAACCATTGATTGTCAGAATACCAGTCATATATGATCAATATTATGATTACAAGAAAAAAAGCCCTCAATGCACAATTAGCAGACAAGAATGTACACAAGGACACAAAGAGCAGTGAGTGAGTGATCTTTTTCATCAGTTTTTGAGTCAGTGTGGGTGTAGTGTTGAGTGTAGGTGTTTGTATCAGTTAAGAACAACAAAGTCTCTTTGGCAGGAGATGTTTTGTCTTAGCTGCTGGCATTTGTCCTTGAGCCATGCAGCTGACTGTCCAGCTCAAATGCAGCTCAAATGTTTTGAAAACAAAAAACTGCAGATAATCTGGAGGACTTGTGTGAGGGGGTCAGATTAGTCGAATAGTACTGATCCCAGAGAAAGAAACTTTATATCCTCTTACAGATTCAGTACTTAATCCTTCAGTGCTGGACGTTGAATCCTTCATGGACGGCTCTCAGCGTGATCATGATGCAATCCATTTTCCTAGACAGTTCTCCATTTGCCGCTGTCAGAGTCCTCTCCATTTTTTCAATTTGATGGTTAAGCCTCGCCTGGCCAGCATTTTGATAGGCTATGTCCATCTTCATCAATTTACGGTACACCAGGACAATCCCAGATCCAATCAGAACGATCCCGATGACCATTACTACGAAGACGTACAAATCTTCGACATCTTCGATGGAAAGATCAGACAGGCACAAGAGTTTCCAATTACTTGTGTCCCTCAAATAGCCCGCAGCAGCCGTTCCTGCGGGGCAAACAACCTCCCCCGGGGCACTTTTCCTCGTTGAAAAAATAGTGTCAATTGCGTTCAAAGCCCAGCTTATTAAATCCATAATTTCGTTCGATAATCGGCAGTAGAGACACGCAGACAGACGATAGCAAGCTGGGATCCAGTTAGTTAAAGGAGGAAGGAGATGAAAAGTCAGAGCTGGAGAGAAGGAAAAAGCGTCTGCTCTCCTTGGGAGGCGGAAGTGATAATAATTATTTATTATTTATTTCAACATAACGACCCCAAACACATCTCCAAGACGACCACTGCCTTGCTAAAGAAACTGAGGGTAAAGGGGATGGACTGGCCAAGCATGTCTCCAGACCTAAACTATATTGAGCATCTGTGGGGCATCCTCAAATGTAAGGTGGAGGAGCTCAAGGTCACCAGCTCCGTGATGTCGTCATGGAGGAGTGGACGAGGATACCAGTGGCAACCTGTGAAGCTCTAGTGAACTCCATACCCAAGAGAGTTAAGGCAGTGCTGGAAAATAATGGTGGCTATGGGGTACCCCCCCACAGCAGCCACGGACAAACACAGCGCTCGACTAGAGCAATTAACAGGACAGTGAGATGTGTGTGTTGAGATCAATAGGCAGCCTTCCTGTGCTTAGTTCAGGCACCAGCATCCTGTGGATATGTATGACGCAAATGCAAACATTCATGCTTCCTGCTCGCATTGTGGTACAAATGTCACATGTCTGAATGCATTTCCTTTGATGATAAAATGCCTTTGATGTATTGTCCGCTGCTAGGTATTTAAGTGGCTGAATTCATATGTTCACTCTCTTTCTTCTTCTGACTACAGCTCATGAGAGCCTGAGAGCTTCGCTCCAGCATGCTTATGCAGCAGCTGGGGTGAGCTCCGTGATGGCGATGATTTGGTCAATAAACTTCATTAAAACTCCAGACGCCGTGTCTTATTATAACATCGCCACACTGGTGACCCCGCAGACGCACACGCTTTGTGCGACGCAACCTTCTGGTCTGGACAACCACGCTGGCGACCGGACGCTGAAAAGAACACGCTGCCAGCAAACGCAGCACCCGGCAGTGATTCTCCGACGACAAGCGAACGCGGCAGCCCGACTGATCTGCCCTTCCTTTCTGCTTTAGGGAGACTTTGACGCTCTTCGGAGACCACCCACGACCGGGAAAGCTGAGGAAATTTCATGGTGAGGTCTGCACGCCTAGATCGGCACATCCACGCTGGACCGGCCGCTCTCACGGCTCCTGACACACGATTCTGTGTCTCCACACGAGAGCGCACACACCTTGCCCTCTCTCCACGACGGTGGCCCATGGCCGACGGAGAACGCGTGGACCTGAACGCACCATGACCCGGCACGAGCGACGACCAACAGCCCGAACAGGGGAGACAATCGGCGCCGACTGCGCAGATCTCCATCAAGCCCCCTGACCCTGATTCGCCTCGCGACAGTGGACCGGCCATGCACAGAAGCCTCGCATCAGAACAGCGCAGCTGGAAGGCACGTGGCCGCAGTGCGTGCCGCGCACCAGAGACAAGCTGGCTCTACAGAGTTATACATCATCCTCCGCCGCTGCACACGGCTCTTCAGGACTGCTCACACACCTGAAGCACACACGCAGCCCGCACACAGGATTTGGTGTAAGTCTCAGCCACGGCGCACGACGGGAATCCAGCCGTCAGCTGTCCCCGAGGGCTTTAGGGCCGCGAACGCACCTAAAGCCTAAACGCCAAGTCCCTCACATAGCTTCAGCTCCTGTTTTTCTTCATTGCCGGACTGAATCGCGAGAGGAATCAGAGACTAACTTTTCTTCCCACAGCCATGGACATCCCCCGCCACTTGCTACCCCCACCCTCCTCCCTTCCCCGGCACAGACTTTCCCCGCAGCTCGCCACCAAAGCGGGACTACCGAGGTCTCAGCTCCCCGCTAAGCCCTCTGGGGGGGGAGTGTATGGGGTACCCCCCCACAGCAGCCACGGACAAACACAGCGCTTGACTAGAGCAATTAACAGGACAGTGAGATGTGTGTTTTGAGATCAATAGGCAGCCTTCCTGTGCTTAGTTCAGGCACCAGCATCCTGTGGATATGTATGACGCAAATGCAAACATTCATGCTTCCTGCTCGCATTGTGGTACAAATGTCACATGTCTGAATGCATTTCCTTTGATGATAAAATGCCTTTGATGTATTGTCCGCTGCTGGGTATTTAAGTGGCTGAATTCATATGTTCACTCTCTTTCTTCTTCTGACTACAGCTCATGAGAGCCTGAGAGCTTCGCTCCAGCATGCTTATGCAGCAGCTGGGGTGAGCTCCGTGATGGCGATGATTTGGTCAATAAACTTCATTAAAACTCCAGACGCCGTGTCTTATTATAACATCGCCACAGTGGCCTCACAAAATATTGACACTTTGGGCACAATTTGGACATTTTCACTTAGGGGTGTACTCACTTTTGTTGCCAGCAATTTAGGCATTAAAGGTCTGACACGTTTTTGACTTCATCTAATTTTTCAACACATACAATATGACGAAATAGGTTGGTCTGTGCAGTTCTATGTCAAACAGTCTTTTTTCACGCGAATATCCGACGTTTTCATGAGCGCCATGTCACCAATTGCATCAGTGGCTAGAAAACCCCCCGGCCATGTTGTAACGTCATCGACAGAGCACAGCACTTGGCTGCCCATGGTACACACAGGATGGAAGCGGTAGAAAACATCGATGATGGTTCCAGCACATGTAGTCTGGAATTGGTTTGTGTTGTCCAATCTTCAGATGTTTATAGTTCCGAAGAATGGGATGACGATGAAGAATCTGGGGGCATCAGACCATATAGGTTTGAGCCGTGCCAAGCGGGCATTGTGCCAAGCGAGTCACTCAGAGAGTGACAGTGGAGAGGCACACATGGCTGGCGCAGCAGCAGCGACAAACACATGGCAGGGGAACACCGAGTGTTATGCTTTTGTTACAGATATTGCAACAAATTATTTTTTCATAAATATAATTTATTTAAACCCGATTTTTCAATAAAATCATAGTGTATTCTCTGTGGCTCAGGCATCAGGTTTATTATGTATTATCTTTATGTATTTATGTATTATCTGGTGAATCCTGTGCGTAAATCCATTCGTCATGACCCTTCATGCGCTCTTACGCAGGGCATGGAGAGGGAGGATGAAATAACAAGGATTTATGTGCAGGGTTCACCACAGCACATTTAATACAGAAAAACGGACAATTCCCAAAAAGGTGAAGACGTACAAAAAACACAAACACACTTACTGATGGCGTTCGGGGGCCGGCATCGCCCAGAGAACGAATGAGAGGAGACAAAGCCACAGGTGCGCCCCAGAGCTGACATCGCTTCAAGGATGCATGAGAACCACGGTGAACATGGAGTGACTAACACGTCGTGAGAGTGCTGAAAATACTGGCAGACTAACAGCACAGATGACAATACGATGGACCAGCAGTGCGTGACTGGCAAATGGCTGGTAAGTACACGCGCTGCTGGTGATGGTGTGATGAGAAGCACCTGGGCAAGGACCGGGAAAGATGATCAGCAGGAGTTTAAATCAGCTGAAGATAATGAGAGAGGGGACATGGCCGGACCGGCGAGCGTCGGCATGCAATCACAGAAAGTAGGTCAAAGCTGCGTGTAAATCCATTAATCCTTCCCCTCCTCATGCGCTCCTCTTGCGTAAAAGCACACGAGGAGCGCACGAGGAGGCTTATGACAGTTGGAGCTGAAGCGTGTGATGTGGTCTTTCACAGCCTGCTGTTTATCTAAGCCTGTGACACAACGCGAAGGCATAGTCGTAAAATTAAAACAAGAAACCAGACAAACTGAGAGCTACAAAGCTGCTGTCATTCCAGTCAGCAACACCGGCGTCCGTTCTGTCGCTTATGTCATGGTGGTGCCACCCTTCATTCGGTGGGCGGCACCACAGTCCAGTCAGCGGCTGTGGTTTTTTGATGATACTTGTTTATGCAAGCGCGGTTGTAAATATTATATTGATCATCGACAATGACGTTTGGGTTTACACAACATGCTAAAAAATGTCAAAATCGTGTCATCAGACCTTTAATGGCCATGTGTTATTTTGAGGGGACAGCAAATTTACATTGTTATGCGAGCTGTACACTGACTACTTTACATTGTATCAAAGTGTCATATCTTCAGTGTTGTCCCATGAAAAGAAATGATAAAATATTTACAAAAATGTGAGGGGTGTACTCACTTTTGTGAGATACTGTATATAAAAAATCATACGCATAAAAATTCATGTAAGTTAGTGTAGCATAAAATTTTTCCATCAATATCGTACATTATTTATTATCCTTATAGCTTTTTTTTTGTAATGTGCATATTGGCTGTAGGTTGGTTTTGTATGCGTTTCCCCAGACCTCTACACAGTAGTAAAGATATGGCAGAACAGTGAATTGTACAGTAAGAACAATGATTTATAGTCCGAAATGTGTCTTGTCTTCCCCAGTGTCCCTATACATTTTGCCAACTTAACCCGGATGTGACTGATGTGAGGTTTCCAGCAGATCTTATTGTCTAGGGTCACCCCCAGAAACTTATTTTCCTGTACCATTTCAATTCTGTTATCATCTATCATTACCATTGTTTCATGATTTATTTTATAATTTCCAAACAACATAATCTTTGTTTTTTTTTTTTCAAATTGAGAGATAATTTATTTTTGTTGAACCACTGCATTAACCTTTTCATTTCTGTTGTGACCACCTCTAAAACCTGCTGTAAATTCTCACCAGTGCAAAGGATATTTGTGTCATCCGCAAACAAAATAAATTTCAGAATTTTTGATACTTGGTATATGTCATTTATATATGAGATTAAGACTTTGGGTCCTAAAACCAACCCCTGGGGTACACCACAAGTGATGTCCATGAAAGGTGATTTGTGCTCTCCTATTTGTACAAGTTGTTGTCTGTTACTTAAATAACTTTCCACCCAACTCAGTCTTGACCCCTCTTATCCCATACCGTTCTAACTTCCTCAGTAGAATTTTGTCATCAATGATATCAAAAGCTTTCTTTAAATCTATAAATACTCCTACAGCAAACTTTTTTTATCTATACAACTAGTGATTTCTTCTGAGAGTTCAGTCATTGCCAAAGATAAGATAAGATAAGCCTTTATTAGTCCCACAATGGGGAAATTCCAGGATTGCAACAGCACAGGGATAGCAACACTCAGAGCAACAATCAGAAGGCAAGAAAAAACAAGAGCAGCGAGTATACATATGTACATATAAACATAAATATATAGACACACAGTGCGGAGCATTGTAGCTAGATGGAATAAATATATAAATATATAAACACACAGTGCGGAGCATTGTAGCTAGATGGAATAAATATATGAATATATAAACACACACAGTGCGGAGCATTGTAGCTAGATGGAATAAATGTGAATATATAAACACACACACAGTGTGGAGCGTTGTAGCTAGATGGAATAAATATATGAATATATAAGCACACACAGTGCGGAGCATTGTAGCTAGATGGAATAAATACGTAAATATACACTACCGTTCAAAAGTTTGGGGTCACCCAGACAATTATTTTGTGTTTTCCATGAAAAGTCACACTTATTTACCACCATGAGTTGTAAAATGAATAGAAAATATAGTCAAGACATTGACAAGGTTAGAAATAATGATTTGTATTTGAAATAATTTTTTCCAGATACTCAACCTGCTCAAGGGAAGGTCAGTTTTATAGCTTCTCTAACCAGCTAAACTGTTTTCAGCTGTGCTAACATGATTGCACAAGGGTTTTCTAATCATCCATTAGCCTTCTGATGCAATAAGCAAACACATTGTACCATTAGAACACTGGAGTGATAGTTGCTGGAAATGGGCCTCTATACACCTGTGTAGATATTGCACCAAAAACCAGACATTTGCAGCTAGAATAGTCATTTACCACATTAGCAATGTATATTAGATATTAGAGTGTATTTCTGATTAGTTTAAAGTTATCTTCATTGAAAAAAATAGTGCTTTTCTTTCAAAAATAAGGAAATTTCTAAGTGACCCCAAACTTTTGAACGGTAGTGTATAAACACACACAGATGTAGATTTGTCTGCTCTAAAGTCATACTGACTGTCTGTATGGAGGTTGTGTTTTTCAATGAAATTATCTAGTCTTTTAGTGAAGCTTTTTTCAAGTATTTTGGAGAATTGTGAGAGTAAAGAGACCGGCCTGAAATTTGTGAAATGATGACTGTCTCTTGTTTTGTATAGTGGTATTACTTTTGCTATTTTCATTTTGTTTGGAAATTTACCAGTTTGAAATGACAGGTTACAGATGTGGGTGAGTGGTTTAACAATTCCTTCAATTACTTTCTTCACTACTGTCATGTCAATTTAATTCCAGTCAGTTGATTTTTTGTTCTGAAATTTACTTACAGTCTCGATAATTTCCTTTTCAGTTACTGCACCCAAAAAGATTGTTTGGATTTCTGTCTTCTGTTTCATTTACAGAACCACTGTTGTTTGTTTCTGTTGTCACTATTGTTTTTGCTAATTCTGGACCAATGTTTACAAAAAAATTATTAAAACTCCTAACCACATCTTCCATATTATTTATCAAATTGTCATTTTCAGTAAAATATTCTGGATAATTAGCATTCTTTGATCAGTTACTAATAATCCCATTTAGCACTTGCCATATTCCTCTTATTTTTTTTATCCTCCAATATTCTGTTGTAGTATTCTTTCTTACAAATCCTCATTATATGTATTAGTTAGCTTGTTTTTATAGCTTTTATATTTGATCTCAGCCTCCACCATTCTACACTTAATGAATTGTTTATATAATGTATTCAGGTTTTCTTTTTACATGTATTTAGTAACCCCTTGGTGACCCAAGGAATATTTTTTTTTTTGTTGTCTGTCACTGTATTGTTTTATAGGACAGTTTTTGTTGTACAATGATTGAAATATTTGTAAAAATTCATCATATGCTTTATTTAAATCATTTTCATCACAAACTATCTTCCAGTCTTGTATCAATAATTCCTTTGCCAGTAAATACATAGATTCTTCAGTTCTCATTTTTTTATATTTAATATTTTTGGTATACTTTTTCTTCCTATAATCACAGTGATAGACAACAAAAATTGGCAGGTGGTCACTGATATCATTTAATAAAAGACCACTCATGATATTATTTTCCATAATGTTTGTGAATATGTTATTAGTGTGGCACTGTGTGACGTGATTCTGCTAGGTCTGGTAATTGTTGGATGTAAGCCCATACTGTACATTGTGTTGATAAATTTTTCTGTCATACTGTGTTGTTTTGAATTCATAAGATCTATATTGAAATCCCCACAGATGAACATAACTTTGAGTAAGTTTTGCATACATTTGTTTCCATTCAGCCCTTAAATAAGTCAATATTTGATCCAGGTGTTCTATAGACACAGCTCACTACTATATTCTTCATATTATCCAAACAGATTTCTATTGTAATACATTCAAATAAATCATCCACAGTCACTGTGACATTTTCAACAACCTTGTATTGCAAGCACTTGTCAATATAAATTGCAACTCCTTTTTTCACTTTTCTATCCACCTTATTCTGAGGCCCCATGATGCCTTGCGTGAATTATGGTAGCAAATTCCGGTACTAGTTTAGAATGTATGGTTGTCACTGAAACGGGACATTTTTCCTTGTTAAAAAACAATTGCTTCGGCATCAAAAATGCAGGAACACAGCCTTTTTCACCTCAAAAACTAATATAATCATACCACATCCCACGACTATGGAGGGATGAGAAGGTGACCTCAAAAAGTGGCTCGTAGCTCTGTAGACAGTAGCTCCGTTAGTTAACTCCGCTGCTAAAATGCTAACACTGTAAACAAATAAAAGATCTGAGATATATCAATTTTTCCACTGCAATGAAGTCGGCTGCATTTTGTTAAAATATGTTGGACATATTCAAATTTACCTCAGAGCAGACGTAGAATTTAGTCAGAGCCACAAAGAGCCAAAACATCGTGCTTGAGCGTTTTAAATTTGGGGGTAAAACATCAGATCTGTGACATTCATACAAGTGAAAACATACCTGGCTCTTGTCTTGGTGTCTGTCCTGTGTCTGTACCACCGATCACACGAACAATCCTTTAGTTTTCAGTGCATGATCTACTCATTGCTGTTGAAGCCACAAATTTAGCTGTGCTTATCTGTGAGGAACCTCACACCATGAACAGCAGCAAGTACCAGAACTACGCAAAAACATTCAAAAATACAAAAACTACAAGTGCTGAAATTGGCTGCCACTTGAGTGTAAAACACGTATGTGAACTATACATTAAAATGAATTTGAAAATTTTTTAAAAACGCTATTTTAAATCCCTCTGGTACCCCACTCTTACTGACTGATTTAACACTCGGTCAGCCAAAACCGGAAGCTCCGCCCATAATCGTTCCTACAGCGGCACCCCCAGGAATAAGGTGGATTCATATAATTTAATTTGTAGCCATCCATTGTAAAGTCCACTCCTTTCTCTTCACTGAGCCACGTCTCTGATGTTGCCACTATATTGAACGGCTCTTTAAACTGATGTAAATAGTCTTTAATATTATTAAAGTTGGCATAGAGACTTGTGCTGTTGAAGTGGATCATTGATATCTTAAAATCAGATATAACCATTGTGTTAAACTGTTCATCTGTGTAGTAACTACAGTTGTTATTGATGGAGGTAAATAAATTATTGTCAGGGTCTGTCATATTCCACGTCCTGTGAGTTGTGATCGGTATATTAAAAAAATTTCAGTTCCTGTTGTTCCTGTTCGTTGATCTTTTGTTTCATGTAGTTCTATGTCCTGATGCAGATGAGTGTGATCCTTCAGTGTTCTACATTTATCTCTTGTTGCTGTCAACTCCAGTTAATGGTATTCATTGATATTTGTCCAGTTCCGTAATATTTCTGATGTTAATGACTTTGGCTTCTTCAGGTGATCCATTTAATTTGATGTATATTTTACAGTTTATTGTCCAGGCGTTTTGAATCTTTTTTTTGCTTTCTCAGCTATCTTGCTTTTCTGGCTATATCTGCATTTTCTTTTGTAAGGTGCTCATTTATGTAAATGTTCATTCCTTTCAATTTCCTACCTTGTTTTAGCAGTGTAGTGTTTTCTTTTGACAAACCTCATGATGACAGCTGGTTTGTCGCTGTTGTTTTTCCTGGGCAGAGGGTGGCAGGCCTCAGTGGTGTTCCAGTCCAGCTGTATTCCTTTGGACTGCAGGAAGGCTGCCACCTGTTGCTCAGTGGATTCAGCTTCCAGCTCACTGAGATCCCCTCCGCTGTCCGCGGCCACCACCCAAGCATATGATTAAGGTTTAGTATAATAAATATTATATAAATGATAATAATGAACAGACATAGAGCTCTAAGCGAACACTCTTTACTGGGGAGCTGCCAGAGTTGACACACCACATACACTACCGTTCAAAAGTTTGGGGTCACCCAGACAATTATTTTGTTTTCCATGAAAAGTCACACTTATTTACCACCATGAGTTGTAAAATGAATAGAAAATATAGTCAAGACATTGACAAGGTTAGAAATAATGATTTGTATTTGAAATAATAATTTTTTCCTTCAAACTTTGCTTTCGTCAAAGAATCCTCCATTTGCAGCAATTACAGCATTGCAGACCTAACATGATTGCACAAGGGTTTTCTAATCATCCATTAGCCTTCTGACGCAATGAGCAAACACATTGTACCATTAGAACACTGGAGTGATAGTTGCTGGAAATGGGCCTCTATACACCTATCTAGATATTGCACCAAAAACCAGACATTTGCAGCTAGAATAGTCATTTACCACATTAGCAATGTATAAAGTGTATTTCTGATTAGTTTAAAGTTATCTTCATTGAAAAAAAGTGCTTTTCTTTCAAAAATAAGGAAATTTCTAAGTGACCCCAAACTTTTGAACGGTAGTGTACATATCAGTGCGTGCAGGTAACAGTGCTATATATACTGGAGAGTATCACTGCGCATAGAAAAGAAGATTCACACTACAAAGTCCTTACCTGGTTTGAGGTTTCACATTATAACTTAAGTGATGCCCACAAGACTGACAGGCTTTAAAACTGTCAGTATGATGCTTTACGGGCATTTATTATTTCAGGATTCAGGGATGTTGAACTTTTATTAAGTTACTGCGTTAAAAGATGAGCAATCAAGTTTGTGCTTGAGCTCTCCTGGTGTGTTGGGTTGCCTCACTGCTGACAGAGGTCTTCTGTGTACAGGAACACTCTGTTATGAGCCTCGAGCGTTTACCCACCAGTCTGGGTAATGCATTTTGTACCACCTCTGATGAAAATTTAATCAAAATCCATCCAGTAGTTTTTGTGTAATCCTGCTAACAGACAGTCAAAACAAAAAAGTGGCAATAATCACATTAAAGAGGAAATTTATTGATTTTTAATTAGGCCGAATTTGGTATGTTTACGCAGGAAATGATATAATTTCCTCAAATATCACAATTTATTCTAATGTGATCGGAGAGAGAAAAAAGTCAGTGAAAGTGACGGTTTCAGATGACCGAAATTTAATAGTAATGTTGGCCTGAAATGCGTGATGTCAGGAGCTGAACAATGAATTACTTACTAGTCTTGTTACAATCTGAAAACGATGAGATTGCGCTCATATTGTCATGAATTGCCCTCTGGGCAATGAATAGAAACCCATGCGCTGAACTGTGAGTTTGCAAAGTTTAATCCAAACATAAAGTCCAAACAGTGTAGAAACAAAAACTTACACAAAAGGAGATGCAGGAAGACCAGATACAACAGCAGGGGAACTAGTGTGGAGCACACCCAGGATACAAAGTGCAAAGTGGTTTTAGGACGCAGCGCTGAGTAGAGGCGCTGCCGTCCTTAAATAGGCAGAGAGGAAATGACACAAATGGGTCACAGGTGTGGGAACTCAGAGCGAGGAGAAAACAATATAAGATAGAGACAGCTGGGTCAAACCGCAAACTGAACTTGAACCGGTAGTATGTACAGAACCTAGTCAAAACAAAGTACAAGCAGAGATGAATGAACAGACAAGATACAAACCAAATGCTACTAAATATCCAAGTACAAAAGAGGGAGAACTGAAAGCGAAAGTAAGAGTGAACTCAAGTCTAAACACAGGAGGACTAAATTAAAATACAAGCTGATACAGCAACACAAAATAAATATACACGACTAAACCAACCTGAGATACAATAGCAGGAAAACTCAAAAGCCAAACTGATGAAACGAAATGCAGACAAAACCAAACTCAAACACAAAATAAACCTGAGATACAGAAATACATAAGGTATACATGACTAAACCACACTGAAATAAAATTACGGGGAAACTCAAGAGCAAACTGATATAACAAAATACAAACCAAACCCAAATACCAAATAACCCCGAGATAAAGAAAATACAGACAAAACCAAATTCAAGTTCAGCAAGACACTGAGATGGGGAAAGTACAGAACATTCTTTAGACAGAACTGAAGACTTGAACACGGTTCCCCAACCGTGCTCTGTGTCATGACGCATATTTTGAGGAAAATTTGAAAATTGAGTTTGCCCAGCCAGTTTGTGTTTTATAGACTTGGAGAAAGCATTTGACCACATCCCTCGCGGTCTCTTGTCGGGGGGGGGGGGGGGGTGCTTCGTGAGTATGGCGTATCAGGCTTGTTGTTACAAGCTATCTGGTCTCTATGTGACCATTGTGAGAGTTTGGCTCGTATTGCCAACACTCGGTTGGACTCATTCCCAACTTTGCCAGGGCTGTCCTTTGTCACTGATCCTGTTCATAATTTTTATGGACAGGATTTCTAGGTGCAGCCAAGAAACGGAGGGTGTCATGCTTGGTGACCACAGGATTGCATCTCTGTTGTTTACAGATGATGTTGTGCTGTTGGCTTCATCCATCAATGACCTACAGATCTTACTGGGACAGGTTGCTGCTGAATGTCAAGAGGCTGGGATGAGAATCAGCACCTCCAAGTCAGAGTCTATGGTCCTCAGCTGGAAAATGGTGGATTGTCCTCTGCGGGTTGGGGACAAGCTCCTGCCCCAAGTGGAGGAGTTTAAGTATCTCGGGGTGTTATTCATGAGTGAGGGGAGAATGGAGTGAGAGATTGACAGACGGATTGGAGCAGCATCTGGAGTGATGTGGACGTTGTACCGGACTGTCATGGTGAAGAGGGAGCTGAGCTCCAAGGCAAAGCTGTCGATTTAAGATAAGATAAGCCTTTATTAGTCCCACAATGGGGAAATTCCAGGATTGCAACAGCACAGGGATAGCAGCACTCAGAGCAACAATCAGAAGGCAAGAGAAAAACAAGAGCAGCGAGTATACATATGTACATATAAATATAAATATATATATATATATATAGACACACAGTGCGGAGCATTGTAGCTAGATGGAATAAATATATATAAACACACAGTGCGTAGCATTGTAGCTAGATGGAATAAATATGAGTATATAAACACAGTGCAGAGTATTGTAGCTAGATGGAATGAATATGTAAATATATAAACACACAGTGCGGAGCATTGTAGCTAGATGGAATAAATATATGAATATAAACACAGTGTGGAGCATTGTAGCTAGATGGAATAAATATGTAAATATATAAACACACAGTGCGGAGCATTGTAGCTAGATGGAATAAATATGTAAATATATAAACACACACAGTGCGGAGCATTATAGCTAGATGGAATAAATATGTAAATATATAAATGCACACAGCGTGGAGCATTGTTGCTAGATGGAATAAATATATAAACACACACAGTGCGGAGCATTGTAGCTAGATGGAATGAAATAGCACAACCATCTACTTAGTTATCCTACATGGTATGATTATGTACCCATACATATTCTCACCCTCCATAGCGACCGGTATTTTCCTAGTTGTATACCGGAGGGGACCATTGTGTAAGTCTATTGCGTCTTTTGCATTCAATACTATTAGGTTGTCACGTCTTTTTGCTATCTCTGCGAGCAGCCCTGCTTAGGTTGTACAGTCTGACACCCGTAGGTAGGAAGGACCTGCGAAACCTCTCAGTTGTGCAGCTAGGATGATGTAGTCTGCTGCTAAATGAGCTCCTCATTGCATTCAGTATGTCCTGCATAGGGTGGAACTCGGACTCGAGCAGAGATGAAAGTTTAGCCACCATCCACCTCCAGGGAGATCCAGACCGCAGTGCGCCTCCTGCTGCCCGGTGAGCTGGCCAAGCACGCCGTGTCTGAGGGAACCAAGGCTGTTACCAAGTACACCAGCTCCAAGTAAACCCCTGACTACAATGATATCAACCCAACGGTCAATCTACATTCCTACCCTTACCTGTGGTCATGAGCTTTGAGTAATGAGCGACAGAATGAGATTGCAGATACAAGCGGCTGAAATGAGCTTTCGCTGTAGGATTGCTGGACTCACCCTTAGAGATACAGTGGTGTGAAAAAGTGTTTGCCCCCTTTCTGATTTCTCATTTTTTGTATGTTTGTCACACTTAAATGTTTCAGATCATCAAATGAATTTAAATATTAGACAAAGATAACACAAGTAAACACAAAATGCAATTTTTAAATGAAGGCGTTTATTATTAAGAGTAAAAATAATCCACATCTACATGGCCCTGTGTGAAAAAGTGATTGCCACCCTTAGCAGCAACAGCTGCAATCAAGCATTTGTGATAACTGGCAATGAGTCTTTAACAGCACTGTGGAGGAATTTTGGCCCACTCATCTTTGCAGAATTGTTGTAATTCAGTCACATTGGAGGGTTTTAGAGCGTGAACCGCCTTTTTAAGGTCATGCCACAGCATCTCAATCGGATTCAGATCAGGACTTTGACTAGGCCACTCCAAAGTCTTCGTTTTGTTTTTCTTAAGCCATTCAGAGGTGGACTTGCTGGTGTGTTTTGGATCATTGACCTGCTGCAGAAACAAAGTGCACTTCAGCTTGACGTCATGAATAGATGGCTGGATATTCTCCTTCAGGATTTTTTGGTAGACAGCAGAATTCATAGTTCCATTTACCACAGCAAGTCTTCCAGGTCCTGAAGCAGCAAAACAGCCCCAGACCATCACACTACCACCACCATATTTTACTGTTGGTATGATGTTCCTTTTCTGAAATGCTGTTACTTTTATGCTGGATGTAATGGGACACACACCTTTCAAAAGTTCAACTTTTGTCTCGTCAGTCCACAGAGTATTTTCCCAAAAGTCTTGGATCATCAAGATGTTTTCTGGCAAAACTGAGACAACCCTTTATGTTCTTTTTGCTCAGCAGTGATTTTCGTCTTGGAGCTCTGCCATGCAGGCCATTTTTTCCCAGTCTCTTTCTTATGGTGAAGTCATGAACACTGATCTTAACTGAGGCAAGTGAGGTCTGCAGTTCTTTGGACATTGTTGTGGGGTCTTTTGTGGCCTCTTGGATGAGTTGTTGCTGCACCCTTGGGGTAATTTTGGTCGGCCGGCCACTCCTGGGAAGGTTCGCTACTGTTCCATGTTTTCGCCATTTGTGTATATTGGCTCTCACTGTGGTTCACTGGAGTCCAAAAGCTTTAGAAATGGCTTTATAACCTTTTCCAGACTGATGGATCTCAGTTACTTTATTTCTCTTCTGTTCCTGAATTTCTTTGGATCGTAGCATGAGGTCTAGCTTTTGAGGATCTTTTGGTCTACTTCACTTTGTCAGGCAGGTCCTATTTAAGTGATTTCTTTATTGAGAATATGTGTGGCAGTAATCAGGCCTGGGTGTGGCTAGAGAAATTGAACTCAGCTTTCCAAAGATGTGATAAACTACAGTTAATTTATGTTTTAACGGGGGCAATCACTTTTTCACACAGGGCCATGTAGGTTCGGATTATTTTTTTTTTTTTTTTTACCCTTAATAATAAACACCTTCATTTAAAAACTGCATTTTGTGTTTACTTTTATCTTTGCCTAATATTTAAATTTGTTTGATGATCTGAAACATTTAAGTGTGACAAACATACAAAAACATGAGAAATCAGAAAGGGGGGTAAATACTTTTTCACACCACTGTAGGGTGAGGAGCTCAGTTATCTGGGAGAGGCTCAGAGTAGAACCACTGCTTCTCCACATTGAAAGGAGCCAGTTGAGGTGGCTTGGGCATCTGATCAGGATGCGTCCTGGACGCCTCCCATCTTCAGGTGTTTCGGGCATGTCCCACTGGGAGGACACCCCAGGACAGACCCAGGACTCGCTGGAGAGACTACGTCTCCCAGCTGGTCTGGGAACATCTTGGTATCCTCTCTGAAGAGCTGGAGCAGGTGGCCGGGGAGAGGGAAGTCTGGGCTTCGCTGCCTGAACTACTGCCTCTGTGACCCAGACCTCCGGAAAAGTGGTAGAAGATGGATGGATGGATGGATTTTGAGGAAAATGGAAGAAAGCTCAAGCTGAGTTTAGAAGTGGATACCAACAAAGAGGAAGACAAAGATGAAGAAAGTGATTTAGCAGACAGCGGTAATGATGACGGAGATTTGGGAGATTTTGACCCTGAAGTCGACAACGAAAACCAAGTTGGTGCTAACGCTGCAGTCCCTGCAGCTTACCTATGTGAACCGGGTCTAAGACAGCTTGATGGTGAATCCATCCGAGGTTTTTTTTTCTCCACAATCCAGCTGCTCCCTGTTAGCCGTTGGCTCTGGTCCTCCTGCTCAGCTGCTCCTCCCTCATTGTTCTG
The DNA here is from genome assembly GCA_020510985.1 of Pholidichthys leucotaenia. Classification (NCBI taxonomy): domain Eukaryota; kingdom Metazoa; phylum Chordata; class Actinopteri; order Cichliformes; family Pholidichthyidae; genus Pholidichthys; species Pholidichthys leucotaenia. The sequence continues at coordinate 291,124,902 of CM035843.1, forward strand.
CCGCTGCCAGTGGCTGAAACAGCTTTTAAACTTCCACCAAACCAATGTCTGAGTCCACTGGCGGTCCCTCCTTCACCTCTGAGCCCTGGCGATGTGAGCCCCGGGGAGGCCGTTTGGTCCCATGAGCCGCTGGATCAGTGGAGCAACCCAAGTCGGTGCGCCTCCCTCCGGGCTGAACCTTCGTGATAATGAACCAAGACGAGTCGCAGCTTAACCCTAACAACATGTCACGATTTAACCCTTTAAGTGCCCAGATTAAATGGACGGGTCACGCACCCCCAGTGGCACAGTGCAGCAACTGCACGTGTCAACTTATTGACGTCCCCCAGCTATACTGAGAATTTGTACTAATCTCTATTGATCTGACAGTTTAGAAGGTGGCAGACATGCGCCGAAGGAATCATGGCTCACATGGAATATAGCAAAGAAGGAGAAATCCTCATTATTATTCTCCCTTTTTCCACTTTGAGCTCACACACCAATGTGTATGCCTCCATGATCGGTCATCGCGGCAGCGCTGATGATGGAAACTGCATGAAACGGGGAAAAATAGCCGCGTAATACAAACGAAATTCACGTGGGATAATCATAAGAGTTTGTAGATGTGATACACAGGTGTAAATTACTAAATAAACGTGTTACATCGAGGTCGATGTAACAAAAAAAATTTAAAAAAACTGAGCTCTCCGTACCAAGATGGCGGTGCCCACGGGTGGCATGGATTCCCACAGGAATAATGCACCAAACAGAAAAAATAGCCATTTAATACAAACAAAATTCACGTGGGGCAATCATAAGAGTTTGTAGATGTGGTACATGGTGTAAATGGCTGAGCAAACACAGAAACATCGGCTACGATGGACGAAAGCGGACCGGTCACGTGGGCGAGCGAGCCCCCCTCCCGGTAACAGGTAAGAGAGAAATGTGGGTTTTTTTTTGACATTTTATTGATTTTATGGTTCATATACTTTGAAGATTAGATAAAAACATACCCCTGTAGATAAATCGGCGTCAAAAAAACAGGACCATTCTTTATGTAAATGTGTCCAAAGTCCACTTTTGACTGAGTTATGTAATTTATATAGCTGCTGCAACATTATGCAAATTAGATGCGTAAATTTATTCCTATCTGAAACTTTGGATCATATTCTACATCTTTCTAATTGACAGTAAACCATTATCTCTTGTAACTTTTAAGTTATAGCCTTGGAAATCTGAACTATTTTATTGACAAAATTTTTTACCACTCTTGACCACTGGGGGGGGTGCTGGAGTTGTCTTGCGTTTCCCCAGGTGCAATATGGTGAATTTGACAGTTAAAGGGTTAATACCCAGAGGCTCAAATGCAGAGCAAGCAACACCAGATGAACACTCAGACTCAGGTTGTAACGTTTCACACAGTTTATTAAACACAAAAATGCACAACAACGCAAACTTAATGAATACACAAAAACACACCAGTAAAACGCACAACAACACAAACTTAATAAACACTAAACACAAGTGGGCACACTGGAGCAGCACACAGCCTGCAACAGAGGAAAAAGAGGAAATGATTAATACCAAGAACTAGCAAGAAAGAGAGAATATTAAAAGGGAAGAGGAGAGGCTTACTACATAAGCAGAGGGCCTGGCTGTGGACTCCAGTGTGAGATGGTAGTAGCTGGTGGGGAGTTGACCAGCTGGAAGGCAAATGAAGGGAGATGGCAGGATGGAGTAGATGGATGGGTAGACCTGGGTGGAGTAGGAGTTGTCTTGGGGAGATGAATGGTTCAGGTGAGTGTGCGCAGCCCCGGAGACACACTGCTGAGATGGCAGCAAACCTGAGGAGGAGAAGATACACAAAGATAAGACAACTGGGAAGAATAACGCCCAACAATGTTAACATTAGTTGTTTTTAGGCAGCAATACCCAATGGTCCAGCAGAGAAGCATTCACAGACTGGCTCTTTTCTACACTGGCAAACGAGGAAGCAGCAGGTGTATCCAATCACGCAGGTGCGCTGTTGAGCTCCGGAGCTGGGAAACAGAGGGAAAACACAAAGGAGGGGAGGGGGAGCACGCTCACCTGATCGTCATTGTGCCCCCGCCACCCTCCAAGGAGTGCCTCCTGGTGTTCCTCCGAGCTTGTTAGGATGCACCTGATGGAAAGCCTGAACCATGCCCTCGTGGAAATTTGGCCTGGGAATCCATGACTTCTCTTCCGGTCCATAACCCTTCCAGAGGACCAGATATTGAAGACCCCGGCCCCGACAATGGATGTCTAGAATCCTCTGGACGGTGTAGTTGGTATGGCCATCAAGGACATGGGGAGGAGGAGGAGGCTCCGGAGGAGGGCAGAGGGGGCTGGTGGAGAGGGGTTTAATTCGTGACACGTGGAAGGTCGGGTGGATGCGGAGAGTTGGAGGTAACTTGAGCCGAACAGTGACATTGTTGATGATGCGTGAGATGGGGTATGGGCTCAGAAAGCGTGGTGACAGCTTTCATGACTCCGTCTTCAATGGCACCTGTTTGGCAGACAACTAGACCTTCTGACTCACGGTGTGCTTTGGCGCCGGCGCGGTGCACGTCTGCGATTGGCATAGAGGCGGTTCCACTCGGATGAACGGAGAAGAGCATCCCGAGTGGACGTCCACAGACAGCGACAGTGACGAGTGTGGACCTCCACCGATGACTCAGCAATCTCCCTCTCCGCCATAAGTAATAATGGAGTGTACCCCATAGAAGCCTCGAAGGGTGTCAGGCCGGTGGCGGAGGAGACAGCGGTGTTATGTGCGTTCTCCACCCAGGTCAGGTGGGAGTTCCAGGTGGTTGGGTTACAGGATGCTACACACCTCAGGGTGGCCTCCAGAGACTGGTTGGCATGCTTGACCCGACCGTTACTTTGAGGATAATACCCGGGTGTGAGGCTGATGGTGGTACCCAGGGAATGACAGAAAGCTCTCCAGACCTGTGATGTAAATTGTGGCCCTTGGTCTGAAACAATGTCCATTGGAATCTCATGCATGTGGAAAATGTGGACAGTGAGGAGGTTTGCAGTCTCTGCAGCAGAGGGTAGATTGGACTGGGGAACTAAATGGATTACTTTGGAAAAACAGTTGATGATGGTAAAAATGACAGTGTTGCCTTGTGCTGGAGGGAGACCCACAATAAAGTCTACAGCAATGTGAGACCAGAGACGACTAGGGACAGGTAGGGGATGAAGGAGGCCGGCTGGTGGTGAAGAATCAGATTTATTGGTGGCACAAACCTGGCATGCTTTAACATAGTTCTGAACATCCGTCCTGAGAGTCGGCCACCAAAAAACTCGTTGCAGCAGTTCTGTTGTCTGGGAAATGTCAGGGTGACAGGCGAAAAAACTGTTGTGTCCCCACTGGATAACGTCACTGCGGAGGGCAGAGGGGACATAAAGTAGGTTCACCAGGCCTCCCTCAGGGATGGGTTCGGAGGACTGGGCCTGCCGGACTCTCTGCTCGTTTTCCCAAAAGAGGGCTCCTAAAACACAGGAGGAAGGCAGAATAGTTTCTGGAGGAGAAGCAGCAGCTGCAGAGAGAGGAGTCGGAGAAAAAGTGGTGAGAGCGCGTCGGGCTTGACATTACAAGACCCTGGACAGTAGGCAATGGAAAGGTAAAGCCTAAGAAAAAACACCGTCCACCAGGCTTGATGAGAGTTTAACCATCTGGCAGATCTGAGATATTCTAAGTTTTTGTGATCTGTCCAGATTATAACAGGTTGGGTTACTCCCTCTAGCCAGTGCCTCCATTCTTCTAGTGCTAACTTAACCTCTTGCACTCCGTTGTTCCGCGGGTGGGCAAGTCTCTGCATCCTAAGGCGCATGACGCATGATAAGGATATTGATGGTGGTGGTGTAGGTGGTGTGGCCTCCAAGCGCCACTGAAAAAAAAAGCTGCAAACACAGCCGCGAACAGATTAGTTCATCTGATTGACCTCTCATTCGACTAATAAGAGCCTTGAACTGGGTTTCTGAAACCTTGAAGAGCCAATGAATGAAAACCTAGGAAGGAGGACCGGCCTCCCAACGCTTTGAATGCAGTGAGCCAATTGAAGCAGAGAAGTTCGTGAGCTGTTTTTTTTTAAGGCTGGGTGAAGACTGGCTGCTGCAGCGGATCAAAAAAGGACACAGGAAGAGCCCCACAGACCCAGCAGCATGGAGACCATCCACAAATGCAACCTGTGTGACAGGGAGTGCCATTCGTGGATCGGCATGTTCGGCCACAGGCGGTGCTTATTTTGTATTGGTTCCAGCAGAGTAGACGTTATGATTTATTCCATGGTCATTATAGACCGACGGAGGCTGACGAAGGCTGAGTGACACACACGCCTTCGCCAGTCTTTTTTTAATTACTACTGTTATTTGTTTTGAAAAATCGTTCGCCAAAAACCGCAATCATGGAAGCACAAAACCGCAATAATGGAATTATGTTTTGATCGAGTCGCGAGACCAGAACCAGAGCGGACCAGCATCGCGTTCGTCTGACAATGAGGAAGACAAGTTCGCCAAGACTCCGCTGTGAAGAGGTAAGGTGTTATAAGCTAAATTATTCTCTATCCCTGAAAATTGTAATCCAAAAGGACTTTTGACCGATCAGTAAATTACAGCTGTGCGGTTCACGAAGTCTGAAGTTCGTGCGCCGCGGTACAAGGGGTTGCTCGCAGTTTACAGGCTGTGAACGCCCCCCCACCCCCGCTATTCTTCTGCAGCGAGGGGGGGGGGAGCCGCGGTGATTGCACTGCTGTCCTACATCACCACATAAGGCTAATCCGTTGTGTAGCGATGGCTGAAGTCCATCCTCTGTAGCGAGTGGGGGGGGGGACAAACCCCCCCCACACACACACAGTAGCGAGGGGGGGGGGGAAGCCGCTGTGACAGTGTTGCTGTGGAAACATGCAACGAGTGTAATCTGTAATGTAGCGAGGGCCGAACTCTGTCCTTGGTAGCGGGGGGGACGACCCCCCCCCCCCACACACACACAGACACAGCCCTGAGTGTGACCTTTCCTTTGAGCCTAAAATGAAGCTTCTACATTGAATCATTCAAAAGTTACAGACGTTTTTCCAAACTGTGCCATTTGGCATTATTTGGCACAGTTCCAAAACGCCTGGGAACAGCCTGAGAACAAAGCTGTGTAAAATATTCATTTTTTGTGGTATTGTTACCAAATTTGGATCTCAGCTGGATAACACTTGGTTCTACATTTCTGTTGCATTTTCCAGCCGGATCGGACAGCTGTGTGTTATTTGCAAGCATTTGTATCCAAAAAAACACCGTGTCCAAATTTTTTTTCTTCAAGTTCAGTATGTTTAGATAACTGTAACTCAGTGGCCGGAGCACGTAGAGAGATTGTTTTTTTTGCCAAAAAATTCAAAGTGTTTTCTTTTAAATGAGACCAACCCAGGGGTGGGCAGTGAGGGCCATTCCACTGCAGGTTTTCTGTTTCACCCAGTCTCTTCAGCAGGTGTTTTCATTGATTAGCAATCCTTGAAGCTGATAAGAGCAAACACCTGCTGAGGAAACTTGGTGGAACAGAAAACCTGCAGTGGAATGGCCCTCCATGGCACATGATTGCCCACCCCTGGACCAACCCCATGAAGATGCTGCAAAGGGTTGAAGAACAGCTTTCGATTTACTTTGGGCACGTTATTTTTTGGCATTTTTAGGAAAATTGCCTGGAGTGCAAGAGGTTAATGGCCAGCAGCTCACGGTCTCCTACGTTGTAATTCCTCTCGGCTGGGGTCAACCGCCGAGAGAAATATACGCATGGGTGAAGCTTTTGATCAGAGCTGGAACGCTAGGAAAGGACAGTGCCCACCCCCGAATCAGACGCATCGACCTCAACCACAAACTTGGGATTGGGGTCAACCTGGGCCAGAATGGGCGTGTCTGTGAAGAGGGCCTTTAGTTTAGTGAAGGCCTGTTCAGCAGCTTCAGACCATTTAAATGGAATCTTGGTTGAAGTGAGCTGAGTTAATGGCAGATTTACCTTGTTATAATTACGAATAAATCGTCGACGGAAGTTGGCAAAGCCCAGGAAGCGCTGGACTGCTTCCTGGACTGAGGGGTATGCCAGTCTACTTCTGCCTTCACTTTCGCTGTGTAACACTTCACTATTAAATAGGGACTATTACCCTCCCAAAAAAACGGGTTTGACATGATTCCACCATAGACAAGCTAATAGGATTTTTAGTGTGTTGTTATTGAACTCAAGGTGAAAAAATGATAACTGCACAACAAATAATTTCCTTACAAGTTATCCACACCCCAAACTGTTTTAAACCAAACACAACTTTCCAATACAATAGTCGGTCCTTTTTTTATACCCAAATTACCGGCGCCAAACGGTCCGTGGCAATGTCCCAGTCTTCACCGGCACCATAAAAAAAGAGTCCAAATAATACCCCCCAAAAATAACAGGACATTACTGTCTTTCAGTCACCAAAAAAAACAAACCGTGAACTCAGGCAAAGTGCAGTTCATAAATAAGAAGAGGAAAAAATAGGATTGCTCTCACCGGCCTGTGGCCCCGTCGCCCCTCAGTCTGGGTGCACTGTGGGTTTCTGCTACTCCCAGCGTCCAGCTTCCTGTGCAAAACCAACTCCCCGTTCACTGGGGTGGATAAGCCGACTCCCGCAGGGCACTCCTCTGGCTGCTCCAGTTGTCTGAGAAATGGCCTTTCTCTTTTCCTCTCGCCCACGGCTTCCGCCTTCCTTTTAACCTGCAGCCAGCTGCTGGAAATCAGCTGATTGCCCGTCACATGACCCGCTGACGTTTTGACGGCTTGTTTTTTTTCCCAACATAAATTGATGCAACCACATTGTGAAACTTAGCCAGGTAAAGGGCGCAAACAATGAATGGCGTTTTTAATATTGCACCTCATCATTTATGATAACTAGGTACACCCTTTATGTATTTAACATTTTATCCATAAAGGTCAATGCAATAACCTATGTGGCAGCGCTACATAGATTCCCCCCCCTCCAGCCGGAGGCTTCTATTTTAAGACACCATAATATCTTTTTATATCGACTGCATTTATATTATCCTGTTTATTAGGTGGGTTTCTCCATCCTACTTTGTAGTTAACTGGCCCTAATTTTTTTTAAAACTCTTGCTGGACCTTCCCATCGAGGCGTTAGCTTGGCCGAGAATTTGTCACTGGCTTTGGACAGTGGATGTGATCTGACCCAGACTAAGTCACCCTGCTGAAAGTGCACATCTTCACGGCGGGAATTATAATACTTACATGTAGCTTGTCTGGTCTGGTATGCCCCCACTCTCCACTTAACCTCCCCAGCTATCTTCTGCTGTCGTTCCATCACGTTGTATGCTGTTCGCTGGTCAGGTGAGGGTGGTTTGTGAATAAGCCTCTCCAGTGGTCCCTGTAGTTTTCTGCCCAAGGCCAGTTCCACTGGGCTTCGGGCAGTATTGAGTGCAACACGGAACTCCAGAATCCACTGGTCCCAGGCGTTGTGATACTGTCCCACGAAAGAGGCAATCATGGCCTTTATTGTCCTGTTAAATCGTTCTGTGAGGTTAGTCTGAGGGTGGTACCTCGTGGTTAATTTTTACACTACTCCCCAGGATTTACAGAGGTCTGTCAGGAGACTGGCAGTAAATTGTGGTACTCTGTCAGAAACCAGGTACTGCGGCACTCCCCAGCGGGTGAAAATTTCCTCTCGAACAATCTTGACAAGACAAGGTGTTTTACTGTCTCTTAAGGGGAACATTTCCACCCACTTTGTGAAGTAGTCCACCACCACCAGTAGGTAAACATGGGCCTTTTTACTTTGTGGAAAGGGGCCCATAAGGTCAATTCCCATCATCTCCCCCAGAGCCAAGATGTCAGTGCTCTGCAATAACCCAGCTGGCTTGGTATTGTCTGCCTTGTATTGCTGACAGGTTATGCAGGTTTTGGTACGACTCCAGACATCTTTCTGGATGCTAGGCCACCAGGCTACCTCCAAAACTCTCAACAGGGTCTTCAACTGACCCAGATGCCCACCCAGGGGATTGTCATGGTAGTACCAGAGGAATTCCGGGACTAGGGACTGTGATACTACCAACTGGTGCTTCTCTCCTTGGTCTTTTAAAGGGACCTGTCGATACAGCACATGACAGAACTAATGTGGTCTGGTTGTGAGTTGTTCAACTTGTGCTGTTTAAAGTCACATACCACTTGGTCTTTCTCCTGATCTGCCGCAATTTCTGCTCAGGAGGTGGGGAGTTCAGAGTGACTCTGGGTGGAGACCGTAAGGCATGACACAGGCTAGATGGAAAGAGGTTCATACGCTCTGGAGAGGACATCAGGAGCAACGTTCAAACATCCCCTGTGATAGTGAATCTTGAAGTTAAACTGCTGCAGCCGCAGTGTCCATCGAGCCAGCCTTGAGGTTATTTTCGGACAGTTGAAAGTCCATGACAATGCTGCATGATCGGTGAAAACATTGAACTCCACCCCCTCCAAATGATGTCTCTACTTTTCCACAGCCCATACGACTGCAAGGCAGTCTTTTTCAGAGGTGGAATATTTCAGCTCCAGACCTCAAAGAGCTCGAGAGACATATGTGATCACATGTTCTCCCTCTGGTGTGCTTTGGAAGAAGATCGCACCTAGCCCCACTTCACTTGCATCGGTATGGACTTGAAATGGTAAGGATGGGTTGGGCTGTGCCAGCACAAGAGGATTTTGTAATGCTTGCTTCAGGGCATCCATACTAGTCTGTCCAGTTCCATTCAACCCCCTTTCTCTTCAGATGGTTTAATGGAGCTGCTAGGTCCGCAAAGTGGGGTATGAATTTATGGTACCAGCCGGCCAACCCCAGGAACCTCTGTAGGGCCTTCACATCGTGAGGAGCAGGAATATCCCTCACTGCCTGCGTCTTGGCTGGGTCAACCTCAACCCCTTTATGCGACACAATGTGGCCCAGGAATTTCAGCTCGCCTTTAAAAAAGTGGTATTTTTTTCATAGTCAGGCTGAGGTTGGCTGCCCGTAACTTCTGGAAGACTGCTGCCAGATCCCGGTGACGTTGTTCACGTGAGCGTGAGTACACTATGATGTCATTTATGTACACAAAATGGATTGTTCCTCTCAGTTCTGCCAACACTTTCTCCATCAGTCCTTGGAAGGTTGCAGCTGCATTACGGAGACCAAAGGGCATGCAGTTGAACTACAAGACGTCAAGAGATGTTGTGAAAGCTGTTTTAGGGTTGCTTTCCCCTGCCATAGCCACTTGCTAGTAACCCGACTGCAGATCCAATGTGCTGAACCAGGAGGCGCCATCCAGTGATTCCAAGATGTCATGAATGATGGGAATTGGGTATGCATCAGGTAAGGTCTTGGCATTTACCCCTCAATAATCCACTCAGAACCTCTAGGAGCCATCTGGTTTGTTTATCAGTACCACTGGTGAAGCCTATGACAACTGGGATGGTTCAATGATGTTGTCTTTAAGTATTTTTTCCACGTGCTCCTCAATCATTTGCTTTTCCCAAGGAGAGACACAAATTGCTTTATGCCTCACGGGTACCTCATCCTGGGTAAAAATGTGGTGCCTTTCCACAGTGATCTTTCCCAAAATGTCAGATGTGACGGTGGGCCACTCCTGGATGAGTTGTTGGAGTTCCTCTGCGCAGTCAGTGTCATAGGTGGGTGAGGGCTCAGTGCTTGAGGCTGATGCCCAACAGGGTGGGACACCCCCTACAGGCAAGGCATAGTAAAGGCAAATGTCCTTTTGGGAGGTGTACATGGGCGCTTTAAACCACCCGCTTGTATCATGAGTTTGTTGGAGGAACGAATGATAGCCATATCCATCACCTGCTTTCAGCCCATAGACTTTCTTGGCCAGATTTAAGATCACCCCAGTCTGTAAGAGGAAGTTCAACCCAATGATGACAGAGAAAGCGAGGTGGTGGTCCTCCAACACGTGGGTTTCCACAGCCCACTTTCCACCATGCCAGTCCACAAGAAACCTCGTCTTGCCTAGAGCTGGGTGAGCAGTGCCATCCGCCATTACAAATCTTTGTTCCTCGGTGGGTTGGAGGGTCTCACCAACCATTGCCAGCTGCCTCCACAGACTCTTTGATCAGAGTATAGGTACTCCCAGTGTCCAAAACTGTGACCCCCTAGAGCCCTCTAATGGTCACTGGAACCAGCAAGAGGTCTGGGTTCCTGCCGGTCTGGCGTTCCTGGTGCATCAAGGTAACCTCCGCTACACTCTTTGCTTTTTTGTCTGGAACTTTCCTTGTTGACTTGTCCTCATTTGCATGGACCCTTTGCCAGTACCCCTTAGCCCCAGAGCAGTCCTTCTCCACCATAGACCCCACCTTCACTAGCTGTATCACAGTCGACACTGTGCCTCGCAGGCACCCTGCAATCTTTGGGTTAATGTTGTTCAAAATACACCTCACCATCTCCTCTTCAGACATATCGGGTTTCCACTTGAGACAGAGGGCATGATAATCATAGGCAAAATCCCTCAGGCATTGCTGTGGTTTTTGTACCATGTCCCTCAATCTCTCTTCCACTTCAGCCATATATTCCGTGGACAGGAAAGCCCCCATGAACACCTCTTTGAAGGATGGCCAATCAGCGACTTGATCTTTTGCCGCCTTCCACTAACTGCTCACCAAGCCCTTTAAAACTGTGGCCAGGGCACCCATTAATTCAGGATTGGAAAGGGGTCTGAGATTCAGAAAGTTCTCAGATTGCTCAGTGAAATTAAGGACATCTGCGGAGTCAGTGGCGGTGCCAAATGTAGGAAATTCCAGGCACATGGGGAGGTTCAGGGTAGTAAGCAGGTACACCAGGCAGACCAAATGATGGAATGGGAGCTACAGAACTATTATCAGTAGAGACTGAAACTGCTTTCTATACTTTGGGAGTGCTAGCGAGTCTTAACTGACTAAAGGCCCTTTTCCACTAGCACGCTTTAGCGCGACACGGGACGGCTCAGCACGCTTTGTACGCTTTTCCACAAGCCCCAACACGGTTTAACAGCCGCGATTCTCAGCCCCGCTCCAGGGCAGGGTACAGCAGTGCTGAGCTGTGCCGTGTTGTGACGTTAACAGACTGGTTGCCGCTGATTGGTCAGGTCGTAACCGGCGCTGATTGGTCAGGTTGTAACCGCCCCTCTCCTCCTCCTCTTCTACCGAATCTTCACGACCTTCTCAATAAAGTTTTTGGAAAAAAAAAAAAAAAAAGAATCTTCACGACCGCCTTTACTCAGCACGCAACCACTGTTGGCGGTTTCTTTTCAGTGTATTGCTGTGCTATTTTCATTTATTCTCTATCAAAAATGGCTTCGCGTAGTAAGGGTGTTCCATGGACCAATAAGGAGGTGCAGTGTCTGCTCACTGCATTGTCAGACGAACGTATCCAGCACGAGTTAGACAGAGCCGCCCGGAATGAAAAAATATACCGGGAGGTCTCGACATCGGAGTCCTTTAACGGTGAGTTTTAATTTTTTTTTATTGTGCGTTTTTTCGCAAATATATTCGGTAAGACGCTCAGTTTATTTATGCAATAAAAAAGCTGTTCATTTGTGGATGATGATCGCTGCTTTATTGCAGCGCACTGCAGACTAAAGCTTTTATTTTAATTATTCATGTGAACAATACACTGAAATAAGCTTATGTATTCTTGTTAAAAACTATTGTCTTTTCTGTATATCTTGCACTTTCGTGCTGTATTTTATTGTGTGCATTTTCCTTGTAGAATCATCCCACGCGTCCGCCGCGACAGCCCGCACGGATTCATTCAACCGAGCCTTCCTGAACCAGAGCAGGCAGAGATGGCTTCATTCAACCGAAGTCTTCCTGACCCAGTTTGGGAAGCTGGTGTAGAGGCAGTCAGTGGTCGGCGTGTATAAAATGTCGATTAACCTTCATGTTGTGTTGCAAAGTTTTTTTTTTTATTTTAATATTTTGTATATAATAAAATGGAATTGTTTTGGAAAGTGTGGTTTGTCTGTTATAACACTGAATTATAAAACAGTATAATTACATAGAAATTCCATTGCCTAGTCTGATGAAAATGATGCTGATCATCCTGTCAGGGGTCAACCATTGTAAAGGTAATGTAATTTTTAACTAGACCAAAAAACAAATGTTTTTGTAAGCTTTCTGTTCTTTTTATTGAAATATCATAAAAAATTAGCACCAAGTCAAAGTAGGTACAAGTATATGTAAATTGAATGTTCTATCGGCATTCCAAATTCAGAGAATTACAATACTTTAGGAGTGTAGCATCATCTAAACGGAAAATAATAATACTGTTGTTCCAAACGTTGACCTGAAGGTGAAAAACATGAATTTTTTTAATTCAGTACATCCAAAATGCCCTAGGATGTAAAAAATAATACAATTTGGTGTTGGCCAGTGTGCCACTGTCTCATTATTTAATACGAATAAAAACAAGTTTCAGCTCATTATTTCTAGGTCATTTGGCAGTTAATTCAAAACAAAAGTGACTTGTGTTGTTGCAGCTTAATTATGAGATAAAATTAATTATGAGATAAAACCACAGAGCGAGCAAGGCAATAATCCTTGGATCCTCCATTTTTTGTCTCTTGTAAATAAGGACTCAGTCGGGTGCGTAACGTCACGGGAGTGTGGCCCCGCCTCGCTTCTAAAACCTCCTAACACAAACCATCACAGCACAAGCACAACACCGTGCTAATGGAGACAGAAGCATTCCGAGCCGTACTGAAGTGAATCGAGCTGTACCGAGGTGTGCTGTGCTAGTGGAAAACGGGCTTAAGCTGCCGTTTCCATTTTTTTACCCCTTTGTAACAGGCAATTTACAATACTTTTTTCCAACATTTCAAATTTATCATTAAATTTTTCAAAACTACGGTCAACATACTGTTGGAAATTTGTCTCTCTGTTGACAGTACTGCTCATGAAGTCTTTTACTTTAGTATCAAGCTGGATAAACTGTTGTGTCAAAATTACCACCTGACTTTATAGCTCCTCATGCTGTGCAGGGTGTGCCACATCCTCCCTCATTTCGCCACTTTTGTTATACCGTTGTTCAAAATCAGCACATACATTTTCATTGTCACCATGAACAGTATCAGGCTTATTATCAGCTTCTAGCTCTTCACAGACCTCATCCCCATAATCATCATCATCCAAGTACAAAGTACTCAAAGATGAAATTTCTCCTGGAGGATTCCTCCTTGTAACAAAAGGCCCCACAGTGAAATCTGGGTCATTGGGCCTACCACCTTGAACAGCTTCAACATTATATTTTCCAGTTGCCATTCCTAATCAATTTACCACAACTAAATCATAAAGCAATAAATCATTTCCCCATACGGGCCACCATATCAACACTCCACTATTAAATAGGGACTGTTACCAAAAAACGGGTTTGAAATGATTGAGCTGAGTTAATGGCAGGTTTACCTTGCTATAGTTAGTTAAGTTAGTTAATTCCTTTCACACCATGTTGGTGTATGGGGCGGCGCCTATCTCCGTTTCTCTGACCCTAGGCCACACAGCTACTGTAAGTAGTGAAAGCTACAGTGGGAGGTCAGTCCTCTGGTAGCTCTGTGTGTAACTTTACTTTCCCCATTCCATTATGCGGAGCACCACGCTAAAAGGCAGAAAGTACCATTTTTATATGGTCTTTGGTATGACCCGGCTGGGATTTGAACCCCTGCCTCCCGGGTGTGGGGCGGATGCTCTACCAACTGAGCCACCACTCCGGTTTTACCTTGCTATAATTATGAATAAATCGTCGATAGAAGTTGGCAAAGCCCAGGAAGCGCTGGAGCTGCTTCCTGGACTGAGGGGTATGCCAGTCTACTTCTGCCTTCACTTTCGCTGTGTCTGTTGTCCGTTGGCCTCCGTCGGTCTATGATGACCATGGAGGAGAATCCTAAACGTCTACTCTGCTGGAACAGCACCGCCTGTGGCTGAACAGGCCGATGCGCGAATGGCAGTCCCTGTCACACAGGTCGCACTTGCGGGTGGTCTCCGTGCTGCTGGAGCTGTGCCGGTTCTTCCTGCAGGTCCTTTTTTCATCTGCTGCAGCAGTCAGTCTCTCTTCACCCGCCTTGAGCTGTCTGGTCAGGGTGCCTCTCCATTTGGAGCGGTCCATTGCAAGGTCCCCCCAGCGCTCTGTGTTGATCTTCAGGGCCTTCATGTCACTCTTGCAGACGTCTCTAAAGTGCAGCTGTGGGCGGCCAACGTCTCTCCTGCCAGTCGCCAGTTCTCCATAGAGGACGTCTTTGGGGATTCTGCCATCCTCCATACGGTGAACGTGGCCTAGCCAGCGGAGCCTGCGCTGCCTGAGTAGAGTGAACATGGAGGGAAGGCCGGCGCGGGACAGAACTTCTGTGTTGAGCACTTTGTCCTGCCAGGATATGTCCAGGATGCGGCGAATGCAGCGCAAGTGGAAGGAGTTCAGTCTCTTTTGCTGCTGGGCATATGTTGTCCATGTCTCACTCCCATAGAGCAGTGTGCTGATGATGCAGGCGTTGTACACTGCCATCTTCGTCTTGACAGAGAGTTTGGGATTCTCCCACACTCGTGTGGTGAGGCAAGCGAGTGTGGAGGCTGATTTTCCAATCCTCTTGTCGATCTCTGTATCAAGGGAGAGGTTGCTGCTGATCGTGGACCCCAGGTACGTGAACTGATTCACGACCTCCAGCTCGTAGTCGTCAATGATGATGGTTGGTGGTGCTTCCGTGTCTTGCGCCAAGACGTTAGTCTTCTTCAGGCTGATGGTAAGCCCGAAGTCCTTGCATGCCTGGGAGAAGCGGTCCATCAGGGTCTGAAGCTCCTGCTGTGTGTGGGTCGCGATTGCAGCGTCGTCTGCGAACAGCATGTCTCTGATTAGAGCCTCGCGTACTTTGATTCTGGCTTTCAGGCGGGCGAGGTTGAAAAGCCTGCCGTCAGATCTTGTGTGCAGGTAGATTCCCTCTGTTGCTGTGCTGAAGGCATGCCTCAGGAGCATAGCAAAGAAAATCCCAAAGAGGGTTGGCGCAAGTACACAGCCCTGTTTCACTCCGCTGCGTATGTTGAATGGCTCTGAGACGTTGCCGTCGTGCTGCACTATCCTCTGCATGTTGGTGTGAAACAATTCGATGAGGCTTTGCAACTTTGGTGGGCATCCTATCTTTGGCAGGATTTTAAAAAGGCCCTCTCTGCTGACCAGATCGAACGCTTTGGTGAGGTCGATGAAGGCGACGTACAGGGGCATGTTCTGTTCTCTGCATTTCTCCTGGAGTTGGCGGAAGGAGAATATCATGTCTACCGTCGATCGCTCAGCGCGGAAGCCACACTGAGACTTGGGGTAGACACGTTTGGCAAGCTTCTGTAGACGAACGAGAACAACTCGTGCGTAGACTTTGCCAACAACGCTGAGGAGGGAGATGCCCCTGTAGTTGTTGCAGTCGCTTCTCTCCCCTTTGTTTTTGTAGAGGGTGATTATCTTGGCGTCCCTCATGTCCTGTGGTACGGCACCTTCCTTCCAGCACTGGCAGAGGATGTCATGCAATGGCAGCAGTAGGGCAGTCTTGCAGTGCTTGATCAGGTTGGGGGGTATGCCGTCATTGCCGGGTGCCTTGTCAGCGGCCAAGCTATCAATGGTCTTGCTGAGTTCGTCCATGGTTAAGACTGGAAGGAGGATTACACACCCTCCATACAGCAAACCAGGAGGCAACTGCTTGGCTTAAGGACTTTGCATTCGCTAAATAAATTGGCGTCAAGTTCGTCCATGGATGTCAGGCAATCGATGGCATCAAGGGCTGACGGTGTCACGGTGTTCTGTCTTGAGTAGAGGTCGAAGTAGTGCTCCACCCATCTCTCAATTTGCTTGTTCTTTTCTGTGATCATCTCCGCAGTGGAGGATTTGAGGGGGGCTGTCTTGCTCTGAGCCAGACCAAGTGCTTTCTTGATGCCATCGTATATACCACGGATGTTCCCTGTTATGGCAGCGGTTTGAATGTCTTGGCTGAGCTGAGTCCAGTACTCGTTGGCACAGCGCCGAGCAGTCTGCTGAACTTTGCTTCTCGCAGCCCTGAGAATCTGGAGATTCTTCTTGTTTGGGTACTTCTTGTACTCGGCAAGAGCTGAGCGCTTGGCTTCAATGATGGGGGTCATCTCGGTCAACTTGGCATCAAACCAGTCCTGTGACTTCGAGGTCTTCCTCCCAAAGGTAGCTAAGGCTGTGTGGTGGATGGTGTTTCGCAGCTCTTCCCACTTCTGCTTTGCAGATTCTCCTTCTTGTGGTACACCAAGTTCCTTCTCAAAGGTGGAGGCAAACCGCTCAACAAGTTCTGGTTGGGCCATCTTGCTGGTGTCAATCCGTGCCTTTCCAGGCTGTCTAGCACAATGGAATTTCTTCAGCTGCAGCTTGACCTTGCAACACACCAATGAATGGTCTGTGTCGCAATCTGCACTCTGGAACGAACGGGTGATTAGTACGTTCTTCAGTGAGGTGCGCCTGGTCAGGATCAAGTCCAGCTGGTGCCAGTGCTTTGAGCGCGGATGTCACCAGGAAACCTTGTGTTGGGGCTTGGTCTTGAAGAACGAGTTTGTGATGCACAGATCGTGATAAGTGCAGAACTCGAGCAGCCGCTGTCCGTTGTCGTTCATTCTGCCCACGCCAAATGGTCCAAGACAGGAGGGCCAGGGGTTGTGGTTAGCACCCACTTTGGCATTGAAGTCTCCAAGGAGAATGAGTTGTTCAGAGTTGGGGATGATCCTGACAGTTGTTGCGAGATTCTCGTAGAACTCGTCTTTTGCCTCTGGTGTGGCTGTCAGTGTTGGGGCATACACACTGACGAGGGTGACTGGGCCTTGAGTGGTGTTGAGGCGGAGGGTGAGGAGTCGTGCAGAGCCATTGCTGCCCGGTTCCACCATCTTCAGCAAAGTGTTCTTCACTGCGAAGCCCACTCCATGTTTCCTGTGTTCGTCAGTAGAACGTGTAGTCCTCTCTGTGTGCCTGTGTCAGCCAACCGTGTTTCCTGGAGAGTGGCGATATCCACTTCCAGTCTCTTCAGCTCATTATTGATGATGGCAGTCTTCCTGGTGTCATTGATGTCCTTGAGGTTAGCAGCGAGTCCTGTCATCATAGTGCGGACGTTCCAAGTTCCCAGTTTTAGAGTTGGTCTCTTTTGTTTTTTTGTCTTGCCTGGTGCGAAAGTTCTCAGCCTGCCGTTCGGATTTCTCCTCATCCCCATGCACCCAATGAGGAAAGCAGGCTGTGGCGGGACAAGACCTTATTGGCTGGGGGCTGCCCAGCTTGAGGCGGGCGGTAGCTGTCCAGTGAGATCCGATGATCCCTCCCACCGTCAGGAACAACCCCTGGCGCCGCGCTCTACGCCAATTGAGCGGTGGCTTATAACCGGTAACTGTCATTCCCCGTGTTTTGTCTACGCCAAAGGCGAAGCTGGAGTGTCCTCTCCAGTGATCCGGTGTTCTACCTTCCAGCGTTGGGCGTTGGTAGGATTCAAGCCTGGGCAGGAAGATATGGAGGACAAGATGTTGCCCATGCAGCATGTCCCCCCTCTCCACATCACTGATGAATCCAAAGGAACAGCAGGGCTGCTACATTTTTGCACCAGTGCCGTCGCAGGAGCTGCCAGAACGATGTTGAGCACAATAGAGAACTGCCTTAGGGACTCCGACTCCGGATTTTTCCTCAGGGTTGACTCCCGAAGCCTTTCCCGTGACCGGGTGTGCCGCAAGGCAGCAGAGGTTTGAAATCAGGGTTTACCTTCCCCTAGATGGGTTACCTTCCCAGGTTGACGAGCCACCATCTACTTCGCTGTGTAACACTCCACTATTAAATAGGGACTATTACCCTCCCAAAAAAACGGGTTTGACATGATTCCACTATAGACAAGCTAATAGGATTTTTAGTGTGTTGTTATTGAACTCAAGGTAAAAAAAAATTATTGCACAACAAATAATTTCCTTACAAGTTATCCACACCCCAAACTGTTTTAAACCAAACACAACTTTCCAATACAATAGTCAGTCCTTTTTTTAATACCCAAATTACCGGCGCCAAATGGTCCGTGGCAGTGTCCCAGTCTTCACCGGCACCATAAAAGAAAAGTAAAGAGTCCAAATAATACCCCCCCAAAATAACAGGACGTTACTGTCTTTCAGTTACCAAAATAAACAAACCCTGAACTCAGGCAAAGTGCAGCTCGTAAATAAGAAGAGAAAAAACAGGATTGCTCTCACCGGCCTGCGGCCCCGTCGCCCCTCAGTCTGGGCGCGCCTTGGGTTTCTGCTACTCCCAGCGTCCAGCTTCCTGTGCAAAGCCAACTCCCCGTTCACTGGGGTGGATAAGCCGACTCTCGCAGGTCTCCCGTAGCCTCCCTGCGATCAGGCACTCCTCTGGCTGCTTCAGTCATCTGAGAAATGGCCTTTCTCTTTTCCTCTCGCCCGTGGCTTCTGCCTTCCTTTTAACCTGCAACCAGCTTCTGGAAATCAGCTGATTGCCCGTCACGTGACCCGCTGACGTTTTGACAGCTTGTTTTTTTTTTTTTTCCCCCCAACATAAATTAATGCAACCACATTATGAAACTTAGCCATGTAAAGGGCACAAGCAATGAATGGAGTTTTTAATATTGCACCTCATCATTTATGATAACTAGGCACACTCTTTATGTATTTAACATTTTATCCATAAAGGTCGATGCAATAACATATGTGGCAGTGCTACAGCTGGGTTGGCCTTTAAGGTGCCTTTGGCCACAATAAACCCCAGAAAAGAAGTGGAGCTGGAAATAAACTCACACTTCTCGGCTTTCACGAAGAGTTGATTCTCTAACAGCCACTGCAGGACTGCCCGGACATAGACTGTGTGCTCCTCCAGCGTGCGGGAAAAAATGAGGATATCATCCAGATAGACAAAAACAAAGTGGTTCACCATGTCCTGAAGGACATCATTTATCAACCACTGGAAGATGGCGGAGGCGTTGGTCAGCCCAAAGGGCATGACCAGGTACTCAAACTGCCCCAGATGTATTTTAAAAGCTGTCTTCCACTCGTCTCCCTTGCTTATGCGAACTAGATGGTATGCGTTGCGGAGATCAAGTTTGGTGAACACGTGCGCATGCTGAAGCAGCTTGAAAGCCGAATTAATAAGGAGCAACAGATATTTATCTTTGATGGTAGTCGCATTCAGCTTGTGATAATCAGTGCACGGCCACAGTGACCAATCTTTCTTCCCCACAAAAAAGATCCCAGCGCCGAGAGGAGCAGATGACAGACGAATAAGACCAGCGCTCAGGGAGTCTTTGATGTACACTACCGTTCAAAAGTTTGGGGTCACCCAGACAATTATTTTGTTTTCCATGAAAAGTCACACTTATTTACCACCATGAGTTGTAAAATGAATAGAAAATATAGTCAAGACATTGACAAGGTTAGAAATAATGATTTGTATTTGAAATAATATTTTTTTCCAGATACTCAACCTGCTCAAACGAAGGTCAGTTTTATAGCTTCTCTAACCAGCTAAACTGTTTTCAGCTGTGCTAACATGATTGCACAAGGGTTTTCTAATCATCCATCAGCTTTCTGACGCAATGAGCAAACACATTGTACCATTAGAACACTGGAGTGATAGTTGCTGGAAATGGGCCTCTATACACCTATGTAGATATTGCACCAAAAACCAAACATTTGCAGCTAGAATAGTCATTTACCACATTAGCAATGTATATTAGATATTAGAGTGTATTTCTGATTAGTTTAAAGTTATCGTCATTGAAAAAAACAGTGCTTTTCTTTCAAAAATAAGGAAATTTCTAAGTGACCCCAAACTTTTGAACGGTAGTGTAACTCTCCATTGCCTCCCTCTCTGGCCCAGACAAACTGTACAGCCGACTGGATGGCAGTCACGCGTCTGGAAGGCGGTCTATAGTACAGTCATAGGACCGATGAGGTGGTAAAGAGAGGGCCCTAGACTTATTAAAGACCTCCCCAAGGTCATGATAGACGACGGGCAGATCCGACAGCTTGAGCGCTTTCACTTCCGCCCTCCCAAGAGAGCAGACGCTTTTTCCTCTCTCTTGCTCTGACTTCCCCCCCCCCCCCCCCAGCTACTGGATCCCAGCTTGCTGTTGTCTGTCTGCGTCTAACTGCGACCGTCGAAAGAAATTATGGAGTTAATAAGCTGGGCTTTGAACACAATTGACACTATTTTTTTAACAAGGAAAAGTGCTCCGGGGGAAGCTGTCTGCCCCGCAGGAACGGCTCCAGCGGGCTATTTACGTGACACAAGTAATTGGAGGATCTTGTGTCTCACTAATCTCTCTATCGAAGATATTGAAGATTTGTATGTCTTCGTAATAATGGTGATCGGGATCTTTCTGATTGGAGCTGGGATTGTCCTGGTGTACTGCAAATTGCTGAAGATGGATACAACCTATCAAAATGCTGGCCAGGTGAGGTGCATCTATCAAATTGAAAAATTGGAGAAGACCCTGATAGCGACAACTGGAGAACTGTCTCGGAAGGTGGATTACATCATGGTCTCGCTTAGGTCTTTCCACGACGGACTTAAAGCCCCGCAATGAAGGATTAAGTACTGAATCTACAGAAGAAATAAAAAGCCTTCTCTGTGATCAGTCCTATTTGGCTCAATTTCCCCATGAAAATTCCTCTTGGCTGTCTGCAGTCTGTGTTTTCAAAATCATCGAGCACAAGGCCTTGGACAGCACCTGCCCAGATAATCGCAAGGACGATTGGCGGCAGCCAGACAAAACATCTCCTGCCAAGTGCCCTTGTTGTTCTCTTATTGTCATCAACACTTGCTTCAACAGTGCACACATATTGATCCATGAACTGAATAAAGATACACACACTGCTCTCTTGTGTCCTGTGAATCTTGTCTTGCGAATGTGCATCGAGAGCTTTTTTTTTCCTTGTAATCATAATATTGATTGATTATGCAACCAGTATTCTGAATCAATGATTTTTTTGCTCCTTCCTATTGTTCCTTGTATTATTCTTATTCTTATGCTATCTGTACCCTCTCTCCTGTTGGCAGGCGCGTCCCCGATGCAGCCGTGTCACTGGAAATGCAGGTTCATTTTCTGTGTCAAGTCAAATTCTCTCGTATGTTATCAGTGATCTGTTAATGTACTTGGCAATAAATCTTTTTCTGATTCTGATTCTGAGATAGGAAGAGTGAGTGAGCACACGGCTGAGTGGAGGCACGATGAGAGACAAAAGGGACTCCAGGAAGAAATAAAGCCCTGATCCCAGTTAATAATAGGATTGATTATGTTTGCAGAGCCACAGATACCCCAAAATTAAAGGTGTAGATGACCTAGGTAGGACAAAAAAAACTGGATAGTTTTTTTAGTTTAACAAATTTATTTCAAATGTGTCAAAGGACCAGTAGCAGTAGTAGGGAAACTACCCTTTTATGTTTTACAGCAAAGCAACAAATGTCTGTAAAACTACTGTAAAAAATGATGTTCCCTTCTTGTGTGTACTTTTTCTTGTTTTTGTATTTACATATTAGTATATTTTTTTTTATTTAAGTTTTTGTAAAGGGTATACATGTCATTATAGCATTGCATTGGTTACATTTTCATCACGTTCCCTTTTTTTTGTTTTTTGACAACATTGGAAGAATAATTATTACAACACCCTTTTTTAAGTGAAAGAAAAAGAGAAATTAAAGAAAGAACAAAAAAAAAAGAAAAAAAAATGAAAGAGTATCTGAGTAGCGTTGGAACAAAGAGAGGTGCCATTATTGAAATGGTGTTTGTCAAAGATTAGATCTAATGGAAGACACATATGCGATCCAGGGTTGCCAAAAGTTCAAGAACCCATCCATGTCCTGTCTCAGTGCGAATGTCAACTTTTCCATCGAATAAATGTCTTGAATCACGTTAATCCAATCTTCAGGTGTAGGACAGTCCTTCAACATCCATTTTTTTGTTAGAGCTTTTTTACTTGCCAATATTAAAACAGTGAATAAATATTTTTCTCCTCGTCTTTCCAGTGATTCCGGTAGTAAACCCAAATACAAAGTTACAAAAGAAAAGGGGACTGTTATTTTGAATATTTTCCCCAATATTGTCTGTACATTAGTCCAATATTGGTGGATAACTGGCCATGACCAAAACACATGAAAATGATTTGCATTCTCTTCACCACACAAGCGCCAACAATTCAACCCCTTACGAGTAAATTTGTTTTGTGCAGGTGTTCTGAAAAATCTTACCAAATTTTTCCATCCAAATTCTCTCCACTGCAGGGATGAGGTAATTTTCCATTGTTGTTTATTTAGCTTTTCCCATATTTCCAGTTGTAAAGTGAAGTTCCCCTCTTTTTCCCATCTCTCTTTTATATATGATGTGTTGTCTCCTTTTAAGTCTTGAAGACCTTGGTATATTTTAGAAATGTATCTGATCTCTGGGATCCCTTTATATGCCATTAAGAAGACCTTCAGAACACCTGATTGGGCCCTTTCCAAATCCTCCTTTTTAAGTATTTTGTTTATGTGGTGTCTAAGCTGAAAGAACCTGTAAAGGTCTTGATTTATTAGACCTTGTTTTTTCAAATCTTCGAAACTTCTTAAAATTTGCCCTTTAACCACTTGCACTCCGGGCAATTTTCCTAAAAATGCCAAAAAATAACGTGCCCAAAGTAAATCGAAAGCTGTTATTCAACCCTTTGCAGCATCTTCATGGGGTTGGTCTCATTTAAAAGAAAACACTTTGAATTTTTTGGCAAAAAAAAACATAATCTCTCTACGTGCTCCGGCCACTGAGTTACAGTCATCTAAACATACTGAACTTGAAGAAAAAAAATTTAGACAGTGTTTTTTTGGATACAAATGCTTGTAAATAACACACAGCTGTCCGATCCGGCTGGAAAATGCAACAGAAATGTAGAACCAAGTGTTATCCAGCTGAGATCCAAATTTGGTAACAATACCACAAAAAATGAATATTTTACACAGCTTTGTTCTCAGGCTGTTCCCAGGCGTTTTGGAACTGTGCCAAATTGTGCCAAATGGCACAGTTTGGAAAAACGTCTAACTTTTGAATGATTCAATGTAGAAGCTTCATTTTAGGCTCAAAGGAAAGGTCACACTCAGGGCTGTGTCTGTGTGTGTGTGTGTGTGGGGGGGGGGTTGTCCCCCCACCTCCCCGCTACCAAGGACAGAGTTCGGCCCTCGCTACATGACAGATTACACTCGTTGCATGTTTCTACAGCAACGCTGTCACAGCGGCCCCCCCCCCTCGCTACTGTGTGTGTGTGTGTGGGGGGGGTTGTCCCCCCCCCCGCTCGCTACAGAGGATGGACTTTAGCCATCGCTACACAACGGATTAGCCTTATGTGGTGATGTAGGACAGCAGTGCAGTCACCGCGGCTCCCCCCCACCTCGCTGCAGAAGAATAGCGGGGATGGGGGGGCATTCACAGCCTGTACAATGCGAGCAACCCCTTGTACCGCGGCGCACGAACTTCAGACTTCGTGAACCGCACAGCTGTAATTTACCGATCGGTCAAAAGTCATTTTGGATTACAATTTTCAGGGATAGAGAATAATTTAGCTTGTAACACCTTACCTCTTCACAGCGGAGTCTTGGCGAACTTGTCTTCCTCATTGTCAGATGAACGCGACGCTGGTCCGCTCTGGTTCTGGTCTCGCGACTCGATCAAAACATAATTCCATTATTGCGGTTTTGTGCTTCCATGATTGCGGTTTTTGGCGAACGATTTTTCAAAACAAATAACAGTAGTAATTAAAAAAAGACTGGCGAAGGCGTGTGTGTCACTCAGCCTTCGTCGTCAGCCTCCGTCGGTCTATAATGACCATGGAATAAATCATAACGTCTACTCTGCTGGAACCAATACAAAATAAGCACCGCCTGTGGCCGAACATGCCGATCCACGAATGGCACTCCCTGTCACACAGGTTGCATTTGTGGATGGTCTCCATGCTGCTGGGTCTGTGGAGCTCTTCCTGTGTCCTTTTTTGATCCGCTGCAGCAGCCAGTCTTCACCCAGCCTTAAAAAAAAAAACAGCTCACGAACTTCTCTGCTTCAATTGGCTCACTGCATTCAAAGCGTTGGGAGGCGGGTCCTCCTTCCTAGGTTTTCATTCATTGGTTCTTCAAGGTTTCAGAAACCCAATTCAAGGCTCTTATTAGTCAAATGAGAGGTCAATCAGATGAACTAATGTGTTCGCGGCTGTGTTTGCAGCTTTTTTTTTCAGTGGCGCTTGGAGGCCACACCACCTACATCACCACCATCATGCGTCATGCGTCCAAGCGCGCACGAGGGCGCTCTCGTGCGCCCTCGTGCGTCTTAAGACGCAGAGACTTGCCCGCCCGCCGAACAACGGAGTGCAAGTGGTTAAAAAAAAATGGTAATATTTTATCAGTCCGTTCTCTTTCCACTTTTTAAATCTAGTGTCTGTTTTATTAGGAGTAAAGTCTTGATCATAGGCAATCCATTGCAGTAATCAATAGGGTTCT
Source organism: Pholidichthys leucotaenia (assembly GCA_020510985.1). Taxonomy (NCBI): domain Eukaryota; kingdom Metazoa; phylum Chordata; class Actinopteri; order Cichliformes; family Pholidichthyidae; genus Pholidichthys; species Pholidichthys leucotaenia. The sequence goes on from CM035843.1 coordinate 291,149,396, forward strand.
TTAGTTTGATTCTCTCTGACTATCTTAAACCAAATTTTTAGCGGGGTCTCTATCCACGGGTTAGTGTTATTCAAAAGTTTAGGTAAGGCATTGTTCCCTATTATCGCCTGTAGGGGGATGTCACTTGTTATTTGGCATTCCATCTCCTTCCATTGTGCAGTGTAGACTGGGTTACATATCTCTACTAAAGTTTTAATTTGTGTGGCTTTAAAATAGTCCCTGATATTTGGCAGCGTGAGCCCACCTTTGTCTTTGTTTAACTGTAGGGTTCTATATCTGATTCTAGGACTCTTGCCCTGCCATATGAATCTTGAGATCTTTCTGTCCAGTTCTTGCCATGTTTTTTTGGGAGGTTCTACCGGTATTGTTTGGAAATGTATAGAAGACGTGGAAGTATATTCATTTTCACTGCTTCAATTCTTTGTGCGGTACCCAAGAATGGTATCATATTCCATCTTGCTAGATCAGATTTTATTTTTGCCATCAGTGGATCATAGTTTAGTGTTACAATTTTGTTGAGTTGTTTTGGGATATTGACCCCCAGATATTTCATAGATTCCATCTCCCAGTTAGTTTTGAGTTTGCTTAGTAAATATTGATTTGGGTCATAGTTGAATGTTAAAACTTGGGTTTTATGCATGTTTAATTCGTACCCCGATAAATCTCCATACTCTGAGAAAACTGAGATTAGTTCTGGAAAAGAGGTGTCCGGCTGCCCCAGGTATATTAAAATGTCATCAGCAAAGAGTGCTATTTTATGTTCCTTCTGACCAAGTGTAATACCTTGAATTTTTTGATTCTGTCTTATCCATTGGCTCAGAGGTTCTATGAAGATTGCAAAGAGCAGTGGAGACAAGGGGCATCCCTGACGACATCCGCTTTCCAGTTCAAAAGATGATGATAATTTACCGTTAATCCTTATTTTAGCTGTTGGTTTTTTATACAGTGCCTAGATAGTTCTAATGAAGTTGTTATGAAAATTGAAACTGGATAAGATTCTATATAGGAAAGACCAGTCAACCGAATCAAATGCTTTTTCAGCATCTAAACCCAATATGGCTGCATTTAAGTTATATTTTTTTATATGATGAATTATGTGTAAAGTGCGTCTAATGTGTCTTGTGTCTGTCTTTGTCTTATAAAACCTGTTTGGTCTAAATGAATTAAGTCTGTCAGTATATTTTCTAACCTTTTGGCAAGGATAGTGGTAAAAAGCTTATAGTCCTGATTTAACTCACTGATTGGTCTGTAGTTGGAGCATTCTAGTTTATCCTTTTCAGATTTAGGAATGACTGCAATGACCCCTTCTCTCCAGGAGGGGGGGATTTCCCCTGTGTGGAGGACATAGTTGAATGTTTTCGGGAGGAGAGGAGATAGTTGCTGTTTAAAGGTTTTGTACCACTCTGCTGTATAGCCATCTGCTCCTGGGGATTTGTTAGCTTTAAGTTTCGTAATTGCTTTTTCTAATTCTTTAGGTTGTATTTCTGACAGTAGTGTTTTATTTTGTGACTCAGTAAGTTGGGGAAGGTTTAATGTGTTTAGGAGTGCTTCGGATGCGTTTTTATGTTTTTTGAGGGAGTAGAAGTTCTTGTAGTAGTTCTCGAAGCTTTTAAGAATATCCTGAATTCTAAATTTTATTTCCTTTGATACTGGGTCTCTGATTTTGTAGATTGCTCTCTCCATTTGTTGTTTCCTCAATTTATAGGCTAGTAATTTTGCCGATTTGCTGCCTGTTTCATAGTATTTTTGTTTCAAAAATGTAAGTTTCTTCTGGATTTCTATTGTGTAGATCTCATTTATTTGTTTTTTAATTTCCTTAATTTTGAGCGAGTCATTAGAATGAGTGTTGTCTTTGTGCTCTTTTTCTAGGTTCTTAAGTTCTGACTCTAATGTGGTTAGTTTTTCTTGTCTCAGTTTCTTTTGGGTTGCCAGTTTTGCGATAATCTTTCCCCTTATTACAGCTTTGCATGCATCCCACAGTATTAAAGGGGATACTTCTCATTATCATTTTCTTCCAAATATCTGAGAATATCTGATTCCAATTCATCTTTCAGTGGTCCTTTCAGCACATTTGAATTTAACCTCCAAGAAAATGTATTATTTGTGTATTTTTGGATACTAAAGTCCATATAGATCGGACTGTGGTCAGAGAGATCCATCAGTCCTATTTTACATGTTTTTACTCTTCCAATGTCTCTATTAAACATAAAAAAATAGTCGATCCTTGAGTATGATGAATGTGGTGCTGAGTAAAATGTATAATCTTTTACACTGGGGTTGAATTCCCTCCACACGTCACAGATTCACATTTCTTTTAGTAGCATCCGAGTTTTTCTACTTTGAGTGTTATTTTGATGTGGAGAATTACCTGATGCATCCCGGTATGGATTCAGTCTTAGATTGAAGTCTCCACCACATATCACTAAACCTTGGGCTTTATTTATCATATATACATTCAGTAGGGTGATATCTTCTCCCTCTAGCTGCCCAAGTACCATACTGAATCTCCATTCTTTATCTTTGTGTTCTGATTTTTTTTTTCCAAATATAATTTTGGTTGAGATCAATGTCGCTACTCCCCTCCTCCTCCCTGACTTATATGAAGATGAAGAGATCATTTTAAACCCTTGTCTATTGAGTTTAGTGTGCTCCACGTCTGTTAGGTGGGTTTCCTGTAAAAATATTATTCCTGCTTTGTCTTTTTTCATTTTGCCTAGAATCTTGAATCTTTTAACTGGATTCAGGATCCCTTTTACATTATGTGAGATTATTTTGGTTACACCCTGTTTCTCCATTGTGTTGTCTTATTTAGTATAACAGTGTGGTGGCCCTCTTTTATGCTACTCAGAAACTGAAAGAACATTAAGAACATAAAAAACATTAAGAACATAGTATATAAAACTTTAAAACAAAAAACTGACAAAAGATCTTCCTGAGCTGAGGTCTTTTTAGTGACTATGTCACTATGTCAGTGGCGAATGTGAATATAGCTTCACCTGCAGATGAATTTAATAATTTTTTTGTTAACATTGGACCTAAACTGGCCCGAGAAATACCCACTACGGTGCCAACAGGTGATTCAATATGCAATAACACTGCTGTAAAAGACACCATCTTCATAAAGAACACAGACGAAAGAGAGGTCATTGAAATTGTTAAATCGTTCAAAAGTAAAACATCTACTGACTGCGATGGTATTGATATGCTACTAGTCAAAACTGTTATCGAATGCATAGTGAAACCACTGACGTATATCTGTAACCTGTCTCTCCAATCAGGTATATTTCCCAATGCAATGAAAATAGCTAAAGTAATTCCGATTTACAAGACAGGCGACAGAGGGGAACTCTCCAACTACAGACCAATTTCACTATTACCGCAATTTTCCAAGATACTTGAAAAAATATTCTATGAGAGAATTGACAACTTCATACTGAAGAATGATTTATTGTGTGAGCAGCAATATGGGTTCAGACACAAAAGGACAACAGCATATGCCTTAATGGAATTTACAGAAAAAATATCAACAGCCATTGAAAATAAAGAGTATTCAGTTGGAGTATTCCTGGATCTTAAAAAAGCATTTGATACAGTAGATCACAATCTATTATTAAAGAAACTACAAAATTGTGGTATCAGAGGGGTAGCACTGTCCTGGTTAAGAAGTTACTTAAAGAATAGATATCAGTTTGTATGTGTTAACAACAAAAACTCAGAGCTACTGAAGGTCACCTGTGGAGTCCCACAGGGTTCAGTTTTGGGACCATTATTATTCAATATGTATATAAATGATATATGTAAAGTTTCAGAAAAAATGGACTTAATATTGTTTGCTGATGACATTAACCTGCTATGCAGTGGAAACAACTTGGAACAACTTCTGGATACACTCGGAAAGGAATTAGGAAAGCTGAAACTGTGGTTTGATTCAAACAAATTAACGCTCAATTTAAGCAAGACAAAATTTATAGTCTTTAACAACCATCACAACTACCCAGTACCCAAACTCAGTGTAAATGGTGTAGAGATTGAAAGGGTATCCGAAACTAAATTCCTTGGAGTAATAATTGATAACAAACTGTGTTGGAAGCCACATATTAATTATATAAAAGGTAAAGTATCCAAATCAATTGCAATATTACACAGAGTGAAAAATTTGCTGAATCAACCCACACTATACACCTTGTATCATTCATTAATACTCCCATACATGACATATTGTAATGAAGTATGGGGAAATACATATAAAACAAACATATAGCCACTCTTTATGCTTCAAAAGAGAGCTATTAGAATAATCAACAAAGCAGCTTACAGGGAACCAACAAACCCACTTTTTCTTAAACAAAAAACTCTCAAGTTGAAAGATCTGATCGACTTTAAAACCGCAATAATAATGTTCAAAGTGAAGAATCTATCACTGCCCGCAAATATCCAAAAGTTGTTCCAAACAAGGGAGAAACGATATCACTTCAGAGGAACATGTATATTTCAAAAGCCTACAGTGAGAACAACTACCAAGCAACACTGTATTTCAGTGCAAGGTGTCAGATTATGGAACGATTTTGGACCTGAATTAAAATCATGTACAAAGCTTGGACAATTTAAACAAAAACTAAAGGAAGAAATACTCCAAACATATTTACAAGACGACATGTAAACTCACATAAGGATTGACATTTCCAGCCTGTGTTGTGTTATAGCTTAGTTTTTCTTTTTTCTCTGTGACACTATGTCTTAGATTTGTTTTTGAATAGTAACCGCTTAACTTAGACTAGCTCAGTTTTCTTTTTCTCTCAGTCATATTTTGTCTTAGCCTTGTTTTAAATTGTAATCGCTCTTGTCTTGTTTTCTCTTTTTTCTCCTTTGAATTCTTGGATGGAATATGGGTGGGCAATACGTATAAGCTGCGGCTTCAGCCATCACCCATTTTGGATAACTCACGTGGAATTGTATAGTAGAAGGAGTCTTTGTCTAATTTGACCTTGTTGTTATATTATACTGTTTCTTTTAACCTGTAATGTACTATCCGAAATAAATAAATTCATTCATTCACCTTAGAAGAGCCTTGATGGTGTGTTGGCTCTGAGGGAAATTCCTCAGATTCCGTTATGTGCTGAGGGCCCTCTCTTACCCCTGTAAGTTGTCCCATGTTTTTAACATGAATTTCAGATCCCAATCCGAACTTGTAATGATTTTTTTTTAATGCCTATACCCTATGAAATTGTGCGCAACCTCCCACCACCATCATAGCAAACAATCACGTTAATACAGTATTTGTTAGTGTGGAGAGATCATGTGGTTCATTGTCACATTTCTGTTTTAACAAGTTTTTTTTTTTTTTAAGACTTATTTGTTTCTAATATTATGTCTGTTCCATGAAATGTTTTACCACTTGCTGATTCTGTATCTCCTTTAATGTTTGTTACCTTGTAGGAGGAGGGTTGGATGTGCAGATTGACTAAAAATATTGTTATTCCCTCCTGTAAATGGCCAGTTTTTCCTTATAGCGCTGGCGCTGGTTTTCCCGCTGCTGGCCTGTGGATTTTGAGGGTCTCTTGTGGACCACGTTTGAGCCTTGATTCTTTCGATCGGGTCTGCTGCGGGTTTAAACACCGTTACCAGGAGTCCTCTTCTTGCCATATCCGTGGTTGCTTCTTCCGCCGAGTTGTAGAGACATGTCTCATCTCCGTAAAACACCCTCAGCTTTGCCGGAAATGGAGTCTGAAAGCGCAGTTTCTTCTCTCGTAGTACCTTTTTAGCGTCGTTGTATTCCCGATGCTTTTAAAGGACCTCCGGGGCGTAGTCGTGTTCCACGAAAACTTTTCTCTCTTGGTGCATAAATCCTTTTTTCTGCCAAGCCAGTCTTACAACCTCTTCTTTTATTCTGGAGTTTGAGAACTTCACCACCACCGATCTTGGTGGCGCTTCCGCCGCCGGCCTAGGGGCTAATGTACGGTGCACCCTTTCTATCTTCAAGTCAGTGGTTTGGGGAATTTCCAACTTCTCTCTCAGTAAGGATTCCACGCATGCCGCCATTGTGGTGAAACCATCCTCGACTCCTTCTTTCAGACCATGAATTCTTATGTTGTCTCTTCTTAGTCTTCCTTCTTGGTCGGTTAGCTTAGCCTCCAGTCTTGACTGTCGTTTGTGTAGTTCCAGCACGGTATCTTCCAGCCCTTTTATTCTTTCCTCTGCTTCCATGATTCGGTCCTCGGCCTGGTCCACTTTGCTGTTTGTCCTTTTTATTTCGTCTTTGATTTCACAAAATTCAGCCCAACACTCTCGGCGAAATTGTCTTAATTCTTTAAGTACCATTTTTAAGCTAACCTTGTTGCTAGCTTCATTCAGCTCCTTGTCTTCTGAATGGATATCATTCGGATCAGATTCTCCGGCCGATGCGTGTCCTGGCCTGGTAAATGTCGATTTCTTCTGTTTTCCTTTAGGCATGATGACTTTGTCTTTTGATTTTCACTCTTCCAAAAATCCGTTAAATCTGATTTTCAAGGTATTTTCCTGGATTGGGTCTGGGAGCTTCAGCGTTAAGCTGCTATAACCATGGTGTCCAGACCGGAAGTCTGCAGATAGTTTTGCAGTGATTACCGGACAAAATGATGGAAACGGGCTCGGTTTAGAGGGTAACCGTGGCAAGTCTACTGCCAAAAAGGGCTGAGATGTTGATAGGTGACGAGAGGTTCCTGGTGGGAATCTTAAATTTTTGGACCAGACTCTGTAGGATGAAATTTTGCTCAGCTCCGGAGTCAATGAGAGCTGAGATTTTACACTCATCCCCCAATAACTGAATGAGGGCCAGAAGTGTAAAACCGGTAGGGGGATTTGGAGAAGATCCGCCTGCAAGACCCCCCACGGCTACTGACGGGCCGGATCTTTTGGCCGAATGGGGCATTTTGACAGTACGTGTTCAGTGGAATCGCAATACATACAGGCCCCTGCCTTCTCCTGGTGCCGGCGTTCCTCCGGAGTCAGATGAGTCTGACCAAGGACCATCGGCTCCGGTGGAGAGGCCCACCTGGCAGCACGAGAGAACGGGGGAACCAGACGCGGCGCAGACGAGGAAGCAGAAGCCCTCTGCTCCCTCACGCACTCATGATACCGATTATCCAGGGCTATGGCTTACGCAATTAGTTCATCTAGAGAGAAGAGATTAGCATAGATAGCCAGTTCGTCACTAAGATAAGATAAGATAAGCCTTTATTAGTCCCACAACGGGGAAATTCCAGGATTGCAACAGCACAGGGATAGCAACACTCAGAGCAACAATCAGAAGGCAAGAAAAAAAAACAAGCAAGCAAGAGCAGCTAATAAACATATGTACGTATTACTATAAAATATATATATATACACACACACACAGACACACAGTGCAGAGCATTGTAGCTGGATGGAATAATATATGAATATATGAACACACAGTGCAGAGCATTGTAGCTAGATGGAATAAATATGTAAATATATAAACACCCACAATAAATATGTAAATATATAAACACCCACAGTACGGAGCATTGCAGCTAGGTGGAATAAATATGCAAGTATATAAACACACACAGTGCGGAGCAATGTAGCTAGATGGAATAACATGTAGATATATAAATATATAAACACCCACAGTACGGAGCATTGCAGCTAGACGGAACAAATATGCAAATATATAAACACACACAGTGCAGAGCATTGCCGCTAGATGGAATGAAACAGCATAACCGTCTACCCAGCTATCCTGCATGGTATGATTATGTGCCCATACACACTCTCACCCTCCATAGCGACCGGCATGCTCCTAGTTGTATGCCGGAGAGGACCACTGTGTAAGTCTATTGCATCTTCTGCATTCAAAAAACTATTAGTTTGTTACGTCTTTTTTGCTATCTCTGCGAGCAGCCCTGCTTAGGTTGTACAGTCTGACAGCCGTTGGTAGGAAGGACCTACGAAACCTCTCGGTTGTGCACCTGGGATGATGTAGTCTGCTGCTAAATGAGCTCCTCAGTGCATTCAGTATGTCCTGCATAGGGTGGAACTCGGACTCCAGCAGAGATGACAGTTTAGCCACCGTCCTTCTCTCTCCTATCTCCTCCATCGGATCAAGGCGCTGCCCCAGGACAGAGCTAGCTTTCTTAATCAGTTTGTTCAGTCTCTTCCTATCGGCTGCAGTAATGCCACTGCCCCAGCAGACCACTCCAAAAGTGATGGCTGATGCCACCACCGTGTCATAGAATGACTTCAGCAGCGCCCCTTGTACACCAAAAGACCTGAGTCTCCTCAGCAGGAACAGCCTGCGCTGTCCCTTCTTGTAGAGTGCATCAGTATTGTGTGACCAGTCTAGTTTATTGTTCAGATGAATACCCAGGTACTTATAGGATGTCACCATCTCGATGTCTGTTCCCTGTATATTTACTGGTACTGTGAGGGGCTGCCCATGCCTGCGGCAGTCCACCACCAGCTCCTTAGTTTTCCTCGCGTTGATCTGGAGGCAGTTCCGATGGCACCAGTCCACGAAGTCCTGGATAAGCCCTCTGTACTCAGCTTCATCTCCATTGGAGATGAGGCCAACGATCGCAGAGTCATCAGAGAACTTCTGTAGATGGCAGTGTGTTGTGTTGTGTGAGAAGTCCGCAGTATAAAGAGTGAACAGGAAGGGAGCCAGCACCGTTCCCTGGGGGGCCCCCGTGCTACTGATGATCGTGTCGGACACACAGTCCCGGGTTCTCACAAACTGAGGCCGGTTCGTGAGGTAGTCCAGGATCCATGATGACAGGTGCTGGTCCACCCCTGCGCGCAGCAGCTTGTCCTTCAGGATCATCGGTTGGATGGTGTTGAAAGCACTGGAGAAGTCAAAGAACATGATCCTCACCATATTCCCGGGCTTCTCCAGGTGGGACAGAGAACGGTGAAGGAGGAAGATCACCGCATCCTCCACCCCAATGCCATGCTGGTAGGCGAACTGGAGTGGATCCATCGCTGGTTCCACCAGGGGGCGGAGGTGAGCAAGGAGCAGTCTCTCCAGGGTCTTCATCAAGTGGGACGTCAAGGCCACCGGTCTGTAGCTGTTCAGGTCTTTGGGGTGGGAAGTTTTTGGTACAGGTACCACACAAGATGTTTTCCACAGCTGTGGTACCCTCCCCAGTTTCAGGCTCATGTTGAAGATATACGTCACAATCCCACACAGCTGGTCTGCACAGGACTTGAGGAGCTTTGCGCTGATGCCGTCCGGTCCCGGCGCCTTCCTCGCCTTGATCTTCCTCAGCTCCGTCCTCACCTGGGTCCTGGTCAGGGTCAGGATGGGGGGCTGTGTGTTGGGAGTGGGGGGGTGTTGGTAGAGTGGGGAGTGGGCAGCAGGACTTGATTTCTTTAGAGGCAGCAGTGGTTGTTGTGCAGTCAGGGGGGAGGGCGGTTGGTCAAATCTATTGAAAAACAGATTCAGGTTGTTCGCCCACTCCCTGCCCCCTGTGGCCTGGGGGGAGGTATTCTGGAGCCCCGAGATGGTTTTGAGGTTTCTCCAGACCCCGCTGATGTCGCTCTGTTGCAGCTTGTCCTCCATCTTCTTCCTGAAGCTGTCCTTGCCTTCTCTGATCTTTCTCCTCAGCTCCCTCTGTACGGACTTCAGCATCTCCCTGTTCCCTGACCTGAAGATCCTCTTCTTCTCTCTCAGAAGTGTTTTAATCTCAGGGTTGATCCAGGGTTTGTTGTTTGAGTGACGCCGTATGGTCTTGGTGGGAACGGATTTGTCCACACAGAAGCTGAGGTAGCCCGTGAAGGTGTGAATGAGGCCATCGATGTCCTCACCATGTGGATCGCAGAGCTGCTTCCAGGCGGTGGCTTCAAAACAGCCCTTTAGGGTGTCCATTGTCTCCTCAGACCATAACTCCACAGTGTGCATGGCCGGAGGTTGTCTGTGCACTAGGGGTTTGTACACCGGCCGGAGATGAACCAAGTTGTGATCCGATCTCCCGAGTGGGGGTAGTTGTGATGAGGTGTACGCCTCCTTAGTGTTTGCGTAGAATAAATCCAGTGTTTTATTGTCTCTAGTGTGGCATGTGACATACTGGGTGAACGTGGGTAGAATGGGAGACAGTGAAACATGGTTGAAATCGCCTGAGATGAGGAGAAGAGCATCTGGGTGTTCTGTCTGCAGCCTGCTGGTTACTGAATGGATGACGTCACGTGCTGTCCCAGCGTTCGCCGTCGGATTTGCATAAACAACAATGCAGATCACGTGTGAGTGTTCTCTCGGGAGATATGTAGGCCTCATGCTAACAGCTAGCAACTCAATGTCTTTGCTGCAGTGTCGTTGTTTAACAGTGATATGTCCCGGTCTGCACCAGTTGTTGTTAACATACATGATCACTCCACCGCCCCTAGCCTTGCCACTGTCTGGTGTTCGGTCAGCTCGTATCATGTGAAAACCCTCCAGCTCAATGTTAGCATCTGCTGCTAGTTCAGTTAGCCACGTCTCAGTAAACAAAAGGAGAGAGCACTCCCGGTATGTGCTATCATAACGGGAGATAGCCGCTAGCTCATCTAACTTTCCCAGTATCGACCGTACATTTCCCATGACAACAGATGGAAGGGAGGGTCTGTACCTTATATTTTTTGTCCTCCGCCTTACTCCAGCCCGGCAGCCGCGGCGTTTTCGCCTCAGTTCTCTCGGTATGTCGAGTATTTCCAATGGGACCGGGTGGCGGTTGAATGCTAGCAGCTGTTCTCTGCTGTATCGTATCCTGCTATAGACAGTGGCTCCGTCCACCGGCTCAGGAGACATTTAGGACGATCTGTGTGTCCGTGATATAAGTGGGGTGAAAAAAAAAGACGGATCAAAAGAGAGAGGAAGGGAAAAAGACTCGGAATCGAGCCGCTGTTGCAAAAGGCAGCCGACTCGTGTGGCGCCCCTAGTGTTTAACTCCAACTGAAGTTGGAGTTGAGACTCCAGAGGAAGGCGCTGCATAGAGCAATGTCATTCCATCCAGAATCCGCTGCGACAACCCGGAACTCGACCGAGAAATCGGTGACCGACCGACTTCCCTGCCAGAGTCCCATCAACTGGCTAGTGATATTACCCTCGCTCTCCGTATGGTCGAATACCTGGGTGAATTACTGCACAAACCAGTTGTATGCGTACTGGGGCCCTTCCAGACTACTTAAGCTGGACTGGGCCCACTTAAGCACCTGGTCTCGGAGTAGCAGAGTCATGAATTGGATTTTGGATGAATCGTCCCTATATTCTCCCGCCACCTGCTGGAAATAAAGCCGACAGTGGAACAGGAACCCTTTACATCCCCCCACCTCCCCTGGGGCAGGAGAAGGGATGGAAATGGTCCGGCGGGTGGGAGAAGCTGTCGGAGCAGCAGGTGTAGGGGCAGACGCCGCACCAGGAAGTCGGCACAAATGGTCGGGAACTGTGGCCACTTGCTGAGTAATAGTTTGTAGTTGCTTGGACAAAAGCATAACTTGGTGCTCTCTGGCATCCAAATGGGAGAGTGCTGGCTGTTCACTTGGTGAAGCGCCCGCTGAACCTCGATCCTGGCTGGACCGTTCTGTCATGATTTAGTACCCAGAGGCTCAAATGCAGAGTAAGCAACACCAGATGAACACTCAGACTCAGGTGGTAACGTTTCACACAATTTATTAAACACAAAAACGTACAACAATGCAAACTTAGTAAACACTAAACACAAGTGGGCATGCTGGAGCAGCACACAGCCTGCAACAGAGGAAAAAGAGGAAATGATTAATACCAAGAACTAGCAAGAAAGATGGACTATTAATATAATAATTAATAATTAATTAATATTAATATATTAATATTAACACTGCTCGGGAGATGAAGGCGAGTCTGAAGATCGGTGATCAGTTAAGGATGTCTGCACCAGGGGACGCTCCATCGTCGGTGCAGGTGCAACACAGTGGAGGCTGGAGGCTGGAGCAGTGCCATGCACCTCAGACAGGGATGGAGAAGTGCAGCCAGACATGAAGTCCATATTGGACAAAATGGAAGAAAAAGCAGGACATGGAGGCTCAGCAGTGATGGGTGACTGTCACTGTAAACCTCCGTTTAATACCAAGCAAGACTCCTCTCCCATAGGTGTAAAAAGAGAAAAAGGTACTTGCCTGGCCTGCTCTGCCACTCCAGAAGTCACCCCGGGAAATCAGCTGAGGGCAAGGGCACCCAAGTGGGGAATGGAGGAGCCGGCCCTGCAGACATGATGACAGGCAGAGCTGGGGATGAGGCGACAGGATACTCAGCAGCGGGAGGTGACGCCGTGGAGGAGAGGGAAACAGCAGCAACAGATGAGGAAGAGGAAGCTGATGGGATAGCTGGCGAAGAAAAACTTGGAAGAGAGGAGGAAGCTGCTGCGGTGATTCTCTGATACAGCGAAGGAGGAGCTGCTGGCTGAGAGGAAGAGAAGTTCTTCCGGCGGGATGCAGCTGGGGAGCGGCGAAAGGCTGAAGGCCCTCTGTACAAGGGAACACTTTTCCGTTGGCTCAAATACAGCAGGGAATGAGCCTCTCACCAGTCCGCGGAACGTCAGTTGGCAGGTGGAGACGGTTGTCAAAAGTTCCGTGTACTCGGGAGTACTTCTGCAGCCCAGGATGCGCCTCCACTATCCCGGCTGCTGCTTCCACCCTCCTTCCTTGGAGGTACGGGAGGCGAGAGCTTCAGTGACAAAGTCCTGGATGAATTGAGCTGCCTACTGTTCATCCACACTGGGGCCCCCGGCTGCCAACCTCTTTCTGTTGGCTGAAGCCAGGCGCGCTGGGGACATGCTGTCTACTCTCCCTCCGGGAAAACACAAAAACAGGTGGCTGGAAAAAATGCAGATTCACAGCCGCTGGGTCCAAACTGGCAGTGGTCTTCTGTCATAAAGCACCTTCACTAAGGCTTAACAGGGGACACCAATTGCAGACTGCAAGCTTTGCACATTTAATAAAGGAAAAACACACACATACAGAATACAATACAAAAATACAAATACAAAAATATGCAATACACTAACACTTGCGAGTAGTGGGTTGTAAGGGAGCGAACAGCCCGGGGGCTGAGGCATGTAGAGATGCCGGTAAGCTGGGGAAAACCCTTCAGGAAAAATGGAAAGAGATGGGAACTCCATCTGAACATTGAGAATAACTCAGTAGACCGCTGCGAGGGGAAAGTCTTGCCACAGGTCTTAAATAGCCACCAAATAATTGAGATCAGGTGTGGGTACATGAGTGAGGAAAAGTAATCAACAACATAAGTGACAGCTGTGCAGTCCGCGAAACAGTCTGACAGCCAGAAGCTGCACAGGCGCTGTCAAAACAAAAGAACAGACCGGAAACTAAATAATACAAGAATAAAATAACACAACCGCAAAAGATGTAAATAATACCATAAATACAAAGTGACACAATGAATAGACTAGACTATAAGGACACAACTACAAATACAACTCATAAATGAACAGAGACCAGATAAAGCAGGCCATAATAAACAAAGAAACAGACATAAAAAAGACTAAACTCAAACTGTAAATTGAGCACAACCCCCACTCGTGCTCAGGATCATGACAATAGTGATCTCGCCACCGAGTGACCGAGCGATCAAAATCTTCACATGGTCTATTGTCTGCAATATTCGTTTATTTCTACAATTTAGATGCATAACCAAGAGTGCGGGTTGGATCTGCTGGAGCCATTGAGCTTTAAGTTTGTTCAGCTTGTAACATTACCAAAATCATTTGGCAAATACAGAAGTCAGCCTCAATATGGGTGCACAGAATGAAGGGAAAAAAATTCAATTTCTTTTCTTTCTAGACAAAATTAAGGCTACAAAAGTACTATATTCATGCTATGTTCTCAACTTTCGGAAGAGGTATAATATGCTTATTTTAGGATTCTCAATGACCCCTTTAACTAGTTGAACAATCTTGTCACACATTACTGTTACTGTGCTTAAGCTGGATTCATGCTGCACCTCTGCTGTCCATGTACGTGTAACCAGAAACCTCGTGCGACGAAATTGATATCGTCTCAACTCCACTAGTGTCCGCAGTGCTTGACCGCAGACGACTGCGTGCAGCCCAAATTTTGTGACTGTGCCGCCTGCCCACGACCTGAAAGCGTTGAAAAGCGCATGCGCAAGACTGAACATTCCATTCACGAGGTGGCGATATCGGCACAGCATACCAATACAAAGTCGACGAAGAAGACAATGAGGAAGCAGAAGACAAGAATAAACATACATGAATCATACATAAATACTTCAGCAGCAGCAGCATCTTCATGGAAAAGTAGTGAAAACCAGGAAGTCAAGCAGCAGAAAGCAAGCAGCGTTTCTTCGTTGGTGAAAATCCTGGCACGTCAGTGCATTGGCACTACCTATCAGGCGGGAGTGAAACTACAAATGATGGTTGTGCACATGCGTCAACCGCTTGGCCTGGGTAAGATGAAAAAAGTGAGCATGAACAGCGCCGTGTGCGTGCCGGGCTTGTCCAAAGAGCAGGCAGACCAAAGTGGACTAGAGGGGAAATGCAGCATGGGGCTTTACAGGGGAGCTACAAAGCATTTCCTTACATTTTCCTCACTTCTATATTTCCCTCACTGATCCCTCAGCCATCTCTACCTTTGGGGTGGAAAAATTTGGCATTCTTTGAAAGATTGCTGAGCGATCATTGAAAGATCTATGAGATTGTTGTGTGGTCAAGGAGAGCTCAAGAAGTGCTCAATGATCTCATCAATCTCCCAATGATCTCGCTACGATCTTTCAGTGAACGCCAACTTTTTCCGTCCTCGAAGTTAGAGATGGCTGGGAGATCAGTGAGAGATCGTTGAGCATATGGTGAAAGACCAGTAGAGTTCTTTGAAAGATCACTGAATGATCATTTGGAGATCTAGCCATTTTGTCATCACTCAGTGATCTCTCAATGCACTCCACGCCAGTGTAAAGGGGGTATTAGGATATTTTTAAAATCTCAATCAGAGCTGTTTCTGGTTATATGCAGAATACTCAAATGCAGTGGGCCCCCTCAGTAATTAGGGGGTACCCATGCTACAAGTTCAGTCTCAGTATTTTTGAGACAGAAATAAACTTACTTTTAAAAATGATAAAATAAAAGATAAATACATGGCTGTTAAATTACTGTTGAACAACTATACAATTATGTTATTATCTGTAGACGATGCAGTCAGCCTGGCCCTCCACTCCATCCTGCAGCACCTGGACTCCCCGGGAACCTACGCCAGGATCCTGTTTGTGGACTTCAGCTCCGCATTCAACACCATCCGCCCCGCTCTGCTCCGGGACAAGCTGTCCCTGCTCAACGTGCCTGACTCCCTCTGCAGGTGGATCATCGACTTCCTGACGGACCGGAGGCAGCATGTGCGGCTGGGAAAGACTGTCTCAGACTATACTAGCATCAGCACCGGATCACCCCAGGGCTGTGTACTTTCCCCCCTACTCTTCTCCCTTTACACCAACTCCTGCACCTCCAGCCACCAGTCTGTCAAGTTGATCAAGTTTGCGGACGACACCACCCTCATCGGGCTCATCTCCAACGGCGACGAGTCCGCCTACAGGAGAGAGGTGGCCCAGCTGGCGTCCTGGTGCAGCAATAACAACCTGCAGCTGAACGCTCTGAAGACAGTGGAGATGATTGTAGACTTCAGGAAAGTCACTACTCCTCTGCCCCCCCTCACCCTCTCAGGCTCTCCCATCACCACTGCTGATTCCTTCCGCTTCCTAGGCACTACCATCACCAGGGACCTCAAATGGGAGCTGACCATCAGCTCACTCATCAAAAAAGCCCAGCAGAGGATGTTCTTCCTGCGGCAGCTGAGGAAGCTCAAGCTACCCACCAAGATGTTAGTGCAGTTCTACACAGCCATCATCGAGTCCATCCTCACCACCTCCATAACCGTGTGGTACGCAGGAGCCACTGCCAGGGACAGACTAAGGCTGCAGCGCGTCGTGCGCACTGCTGAGAAGGTGATCGGCTGCAAGCTCCCATCTCTCCAGGATCTGTACATCTCCAGGACCCGGAGGCGTGCTGGCCGGATCATAGCCGATCCCTCACACCCTGGTCACGTACTGTTTGCCCCCCTCCCCTCTGGTAGAAGACTTTGGTCCATCCAGACTAAAACCTCCCGTCACATGAACAGCTTCTTCCCCTCTGCCATTAGACTGCTGAACACTAAGTGACTTATTGACTCTCGTGCACCATGTACAGCAGCTCAACCAGACTCATGTCAATCATCACTGTTTTCTTCCTGCATTACCGACTGCACTATATAGTTCTCCACAGTATCTGCTGCTGGCTAATATATATTTTAACTGTTGACCAGTATCACTTAATCTTATCCTACACTTTATTACATGTATAGTTTATTTCTCTTATCTTATCATGTTTAATGTTGCAGCATTGTGTTTTTCTGTCTGTTAGCAACATAACTCTAAAAGTTATGAACGGATTTTGATGAAATTTTCAGGAAAGGTGTATAATGGCACGGGGAACAGGTGATTAGATTTTAGTGATGATCTAAGAGTGCATACCTCCACCAAGGCCTTTGTATTTGTGCAGCAGGGTTACACAAAAACCACTGGATGGATTTGGATGAAATTTTCAGCGGAGGCGGTTCTTGGGCTACAGACAAACCCATTACATTTTGGTGATGATCTGAGAATGCATACCTCAGCCAAGGCTCTTATCTTCCCACAGTGTGTTGGCAACAATACTCCAAAACTAATGACTTTGATGCAGTTTTCACCAGAAGTAGCTCTAGTCCTACACAACAAAGCCATTATATTTTGAGAGGTGATCTATGAGGGATGGAAGGAGCCTTGGTGGAGGTATGCACTCTGAGTGCTTTTCTAGTTATAATTGTAATGGTCTGGACACACTTTGTTTCTTTTGGACTCATTGCCATGATTATCTTCATTATTTGTACTCTCCTGCCCTTGTTTAGGCTGTATTCTACCCCCACTTTTATCCAGTCTGTCATGTTATCTTGTGTATTATTACCTCCGCCAGGCCGAAAAGGCCAGGAGAAGGTTATGTTTTTGCCGGGGTTTGTCTGTGTGTTTGTTTGTCTGTCTGTCTGTCTGTCTGTTGGTTAGCAGGATAACTCAAAAAATCTTGGACGCATTTCCATGAAACTTTCAGGCGTTGTTGGAAATGGTACAAGGAAGAACTGATTAAATTTTGAGGGTGATCCGGTTCACCGTCTGGATACAGGAATTTTTTAAAGCATTTTTCATTCAACACTGTGACATACAGCCATTTTCAACATGTGCGCAGGCGCAATGGAGGGCGCTGGTTGTCGTGTCTGCAACACAAACTCTGCGTTCTTCAACGTTTTAGGCACAAAAGGACGCAGAAAACACTGCTGGCCTGGGCCCGCCGCAAAACCTCACACGGGCAGCTGTCCGCCAACGGATTCTTTGGCAGAAATTCCCCGGCCAGCCATAGGAGCTGCGCATTTGGCACAAATTCACCGGCCAGCCATAGGCGCTGCGCAAAAACGAGCTCTCTGCCGGCGAAGCTTCTAAATTCTCATTTGCCGCGGAGCGCAACCCCCCAAAAAATAATATTGTAGCGAACTCAATATGAGCACCCTACTTGGCTTGCCAAGTGGGTTGACCCTATTGGCGACACAGGTAGAGTGTGGGACTCCGGAGCGGGAGGCGTGAGTTCGAACCTCCCGGTGGGACGTCGCCATGTCGAGCAGCACGTTACAATATAATATAAAACCCACGGCAACCTGTCTACCAAATTTGCATCCGTCAGTGGAGGAGATGGACACAACAGCAACACTTCAGTTTATTACCTCCGCCAAGGAGGCAATGCTTTTACTACTGAACCACTAATCCTATCACTGTCAGATTGATTGTCATTGATTAATTGTGTGTTTATTGCACTGTCCCTGTCAAAGAAACAAATAATCATTGTGAATCCAATTGCTAGTCATGTTTACATGCTCAAGGAATCTGAAAACGTACACACAAACACTGTATGGGGGGAATTGTGGCGCTTGGCGGAGGTCTGCGCTCTCCGAGTGCTTTTCTAGTTATTATGGCCATCATCCCGTCATTTTGTTTCCTTGCTGTGGCAGTGCCTTAATTTCCCGTAATTGGTTCTGTGTAGTGTTAATTATTCACAGCTGCATCTGTTCTCACTGATAACCTCCTACCTTTTATATTCTGCACTCGCCTCACTTTCAGTGTGGCAGTTTACTGTTAAGATCACTGTTTAGTTGACGGTTAGTTGTCTGCTGGAATTATTTGCTGCAATTCCACTTTGTTTGGCACAGCGTTTATTTTTCCCAAGTTGCTCACGGTTTAGGTTTTTGTCACCGTTATCCTGCCGTGCAGCTTAATGTTATTTTTTCCAGCCTCGTGCTGCATTTTGGGTTTTCTTTAATAAATTATGTTTCCTTTTCACCTGGTGAGTGGGTCTTCTCCTTCACCCCAAAGGGGCCATTATGACAATAATGTAGTCATATAATGTAGTCATATTGTTTTGGCCGCCGTTTCTCTGTCTGTTAGCAGGGTCACACAAAAACTCCTAAATGGATTTGGATGGCATTTTCACCAGAGGTGGCCCTTGGCCCAAAGATGAACTCATTCGATATTGGAGATGATATGCGAGTGCATACCTCCACCAAGGCCCTATCTCGCAATGTACAGATGGATGGCGATATGGATGGACAAAGGGACAGAGGGATGCACTCTCTGAGTGCTCTCTAGTTTCTTTTAATTTTAACGGTTATGGCTTATAGCTTATGAAAACCCAAAGTTCAGTTTCTCAAAAAATTACAATATTACATCAAATTAATTTTAAAAATTGATTTTTAATAGAAATGTGTGCTGACTGAAAAGTATGGCCATGTACACACTCAGTACTTGGTTGGGGCTCATTTTAGATAGATGCACTTTAATTGATCCCAAACTGGGAAATTACAGTGTAACAGCAGCAGTAGACAACCAAACAACAGAAACACATGCATGACAAAGGGATTACCCATGGAAAGTAAAACTAACACGACTATAAAACCTATATACATCATAGCTTAATATATGATGAACACATGAATCATCCCGTTGCACAATGAAGGACTATCAGGAGCAGAGTGAAATGTGAGGTACCAGTTAGACTGTAACGTGCAGTGTGGCAGCATAGTTATGACCAGAATACAACATCAGAGTGAGTTATTGTACAGTGAAATGTCATGTGGCAGGAAAGATTTCCTGTACCTAACCGTTCGACAGCGAAGCTGTAGTAGTCTACTGGAGAAAGTGCTCCACTGTCTGTCCAGTGTGTGGTGGAGGGGGTGATCAGGATTGTCCATGATGGATCGCAGTTTATTTAGTGTTCTCCTCTCCACCACTGTCTCAAAGGTCTCCGGTCTGAGACCAATTACAGAGCCAGGCCTCTTGACAATCTTGTCAAGTCTGTTGGTGTCTCTGGCCCTGATACTGCTCTCCTAACAGACAGCAGCAAAGAAGATGGCGCTGGCAACAACGGTCTGGTAGAAAAGCTCCAGCATCCCACTGCACACATTGAAGGATCTCAGCTTCCTCAGGAAGTACAGTCTGCTCATCCCCTTCTTGTACGCAGCATCGGTGTTGGATCTCCAGTCCAACCCGCTGCTGATCCTGACACCCAGGTGTTTGTAGTCCTCAACCACCCCCACATCCTCCCCCCTAATCTGCAGTGGCTGAGAAGGCTTCTTCCTCTTCCTGAAGTGAATCACCATCTCTCTGGTCTTGCTGACATTCAACCTCAGGTGATTCTGCTCCGTCCACTCCACAAATCTGTCTACCAGTGTCCTGTACTCCCCCTCCTCTCCTCCTCTTATACACCCCACAACAGCTGAGTCGTCAGAGAATTTCTGCAGGTGGCGTGACTCTGTGTTGTACTGAAAGTCAGTAGTGTATAAGGTAAAGAGAAAAGGAGAGTGCACAGTCCCCTGTGGAGCTCCTGTATCACTAGCCACAACTCCAGACAAGACACTGCCCAGCCAGACAAACTGTGGCCTGCCTGTCAGGTAGTCAGTAATCCAGGAGATCACAAAACTGTCAACCTCCATCACCGGCAGCTTCTCACCCAGCAGCAGTGGCTGGATGGTGTTAAAGGCACTGGAGAAATAAAAAAAAGTGATTCTCACAGTATCTCCTCCGCCATCCAGGTGCAGATGGGCTCATTGCAGCAGGTAGATGACAGCATCTTCAACTCCTAAATGGAGCTGATATGCAAACTGCAGAGGGTCCAGCCACGTCTTCACCTGCGGCCTCAGGGGGGCTAAGACCAGTCTTTCCAGGACCTTCATCACATGAGATGTGAGGGCAACTGGTCGATAGTTGTTCAGGTCCAATGGAGATGATTTCTTGGGGACAGGAACCAGGCAGGATGGCTTCCACAGCACCAGTACTCTCTCCAGACTCAGGCTCAGGTTGTACAGGTGTTTCAGTACCGGAGCTAGCTGGTTGGCACAGGTCCTCAGGATCCTGGCGGAGATGCCATCAGGTCCCGCTGCCTTCCACTGACAGAGTCTCTCCAGTTGTTTCTTAACCTGGTTTGTAGTCACCATGAAGAGAGGGAGGATCCTGGTGCCCCCTGAGGAGGAGAAGGGGGGGGGGGGGAGATGGAGAGAGGTGCTGCACAGGAGGGTGGGTGGGGAGGGGTGTGTGGGGGTCTGGTTGTCTTGGTGGGGTGACAGACTGAGTTGAACCTATTAAAAAACAGATTCAGTTCCTCAGCTCTCTCCTGGCTCCCAGATGGCTGCCTGACTCTCCCCTTGCACCCAGTTATTTGTTTCATTCCCTCCCACACATCTTTAGTGTTGTTTTGCCTGAGTTTATCTTCCAACTTCCTCCTATAATTGTCCTTGAACCTCCTCAGCATCTCTCTCAGCTCATGCTGCACTCCCCTCAGCTTCTCCTTGTCTCCAGTCCTAAAAGCTCTCTTCTTTTTGTTCAGAAGTGCTTTCAGGTTACTGGTGACCCATGGTCTGTTGTTGAAGCAGTGTACAGTCTGAGCTGGCATGGTCATGTCTTCACAGAATCTAATGTATTCTGTGATGCAGTCGGTCATATTGTCTATGTCCACCCCATGTGGTTCACAGAGTACGCTCCAGTTTGTTGTCTCGAAGCAGTCCTGTAGTGCATCAGCAGCCTCCTGTGTCCACCTCCTCACAGTCCATGTATAAGCAGACTGCCTTTGCACAAGGGGAATGTACTTGGGTGTTAACATGACCATGCAGTGATCTGATTTGCCAATGGGGGGTAGAGCTGTGGCACTATATGCATTTCTGACATTGGCATACAGTAAATCCAGTGTTTTGTTCTCTCTGGTGGGACAGTCAACAAACTGGTGAAAGTTTGGTAGTGTTTTTCCCAGTGAGACATGGTTAAAATCCCCCGTGATGGCCATAAATGCATCTGGGTGCTTCTCCAGTAATGTGGCCGCAGTGGAACTGATGACATCACAGGCCACCGCTGCGTCAGCTGACGGAAGGATGTAGACGATAATAATTAAGGCACAATTCATTTCTCGCGGCATATAACAAGGTTGCATACTCACAGCCAGCAGTACAATGTCCGGGCTGCAGCACTTTTCCTTCACATAAATGTGTCCAGGATGACACCACCGTTCATTAACAAGAAGTGCCAATCCTCCTCCCCTCTTTTCCTGCTGCTTATCACGTCTCTGTCCCCCCGTATAGTCTTGAAGCCAGGTATCACTACGTTACATCTGGGATCTGTGAGTGTAACCACGTCTCTGTAAAACACATGATACTACACTCACGATACTCCTTTTGCGTCCTGACCAGCGCTGTAAGCTCATCTGTTTTATTTCCGAGCGATCGCACATTCCCGGTGATGACCATCAGTAGAGCCTGCTTATGCTTCCTCCTCCTCACCTTCGCTCCAGCCCTTTGCCCGTGGAGTCTCCTCTTTAGCTCATCCGGGATGAGGGGCTTTGCTCCGGGCAGCAGCGCTGGCCTCCTCAGCGCAATCAGCTGTTCATGTGTGTAAACAATGCGTCCGCCCCCACCTCTGTTGATCTCCATTGCCCGAGGAAGAGAGAAAAAAAAACTAGAGAAAGACCGGGCTAAAATAGAGAAAAAGTTGGTCCAGTCTTATCCGAGTCTTCCTACAGAACCCTGGTTAATAAGAGACACACTATATACAGGAATAAGCAGATAGAAACACAAAGACACGAGAGAGTTGCTGCTGGTACGGCCGCCCTGCTTCCGGCGCCATTACTCCTTCAGTGGGGTGCGGAATGGAAGCGATCAGCCTATGGCACTGCTGAGGTGTTATGGAAGTTCAGGTTACTTTGATAGCAGCCTTCAGCTCGTCTGCATTGTTGGGTCTTTTGTCCATCATCCATCTTCCTCTTGACAATTCTGCATAGATTCTCTATGGGGTTTAGGTCAGGAGAGTTTACTGGCTAGTGAAGCACAGTGATACTAAGGTTATCAAACCAAGTTTTGGTACTTTTGGCAGTGTGAGCAGGTGCCAAGTCCTGCTGGAAAATGAAATTAGCATCTCCATAATGCTTGTCAGCAGAGGAAAGCATGAAGTGCTCTACAATTTCTTAGCAGACAGCTGCACTGATTTTGGACTTGATAAAACACAGTGGCTGAACACCAGCAGCCGACATGGCTCCCCAAATCATGTGCCAAGTCACTGCACACAATCAAAGTTGCTTGAGGTCCAGTGTGAAGTTTCCACAATCAGTGAGGATTTGGGGAGCCATGTTATCTACTGGTGTTGGTCCGCTGTGTTTTATCAAGTCCAAGGTCAGCGTAGCCATCTACCAGGAAATTTTAGAGCACTTCATGCATTCCTCTGCTGACAAGCTTTGTGGAGATGCTGATTTCATTTTCTATCAGGACTTGCCACCTGCCCACACTGCCAAAAGTACCGATACCTGGTTTGATGACCATGATATTGCAACACTTCTGTGTTGATGTAGTGGTTCTTCTGAGGGTCGTTCAATAATAAAATAATGCATGATATTACAAGCTCGTTCTGATTACTCTTTTTTTTTTTTTTTTTTTCCCTCCGCTTCTCAGACCGCCAAAACCTCTCTCCACTTCCTGGCTTCCCACCGCCAAACCTTCTGGGAAATGAAGTTCAAAACTGCCTAAACTGATAAAAACCTGTGTATTCAATAACATTACAACTGCAGTCTCAAAAATAACGCATTTGAGTTCCTACACCACTTCCCCCCCCCCTCTGGAAAAAAAAAATGTCCTTGTTTCATGTATGGAGACAAAAAAATTCAAACCAAAGGGGGTTGACACACTCAAGAGCAAAACAAACAAGCTGGCAAATATTTCTTGTCAGGAGATAAAACATAAAAATAAGTTGTAAATGCAACATAAATTGCTGTGCTCATATAAAAGGCACCCTTCTCTGTTTCTTTTTCAACATCAATATAAACATTTCACCGAAACCATGGTGCTAAATTGGCTCTTGAAGGACTTCAAGAAACGGGAGCATAAGTATAAACAAAACACACACAAATATATACTCAAGTGCTGTCTCTGAACCGCTGGGGGGGGGCACACAATACGGCCTGATCGAGTTCTTGGGTGGCTGTGTGCGGATGGCTGTTGTGCAGGAGCTGCACCAATAGGTTTGGAGCATTGACCAGCTCCTGTGGTGTTGAATGGAACCATGAACTTGAATGATGTACCAAATCCTATACTTCCAGCGGCGGGAATCTACAGAAGCATTACTGCTACAGGTACTTGCACACATTCACCTGTTGGATATGATGACCGTGTACCCTCAAACCCTACTGGGAGGGGAATGACTGATGGAAGCAAGAGGTCTAATGCAGTACTCAAGTGTAAACGGCCCATCAAAATAGCAACATTCAACATCCAGACACTTTCAGCACCAACAATAGCACAGCAGGACATTGGAAAGAAAACTGAGGAGCTAACCTTTAACATGCAAAAGCATCAGCTAGAAATATGTGGCATCCAGGAGCACAGACAGGTGCACGAGATGGAACAGAGAGAAGCTGTGATTTGCTGCAATACTGGCTTTGGATACGAGCTGTACACAGTATTGGACTGGAGAAACACAATGCAGGTTAACAGGTGGGGTTGGACTTATGATTGGTAAGGTGGCACAGAAAGCCTAAACAGAAACCAGATGTATCTCTGACAGACTGTTCAAAGCCTTTTTCAAAGGAAACTCCACAATGGCACTTATAATTGCATATGTGCTGTGTGAATATGCAGATAACTCAGAGAAGTCAGATTTCTATAATCACTTGCGACAGCATTGAGGCAGTACCTCCACACCATTTCCTAGTAATCCTTGTTGATTTCAACGCACGTCTTGGCCCAGACGATGCTTTGTTCACCCATAGCAATCAGACAAATGACAATAGCAGGCGACTGCTGGATATGATGGAGGACTATGAGCTGTTGGCCAATGACACACAGTTCCAAAAGAAAAGGGGGAAGTTATGGACTTGGCTATGTCCATACAAGACCATGCATCAGAATGACTATATCCTGTCACAAAGAAAGTGGCATAAAAACATCACCAATTGTGAAGCAATGGGACTTTCTGCTTTCTGGATTCAGATCACCGAGTTGTGACAGCCACAGTTAAATTAAGTCTCAGAGCTACAAAGACACAGACTAAGAAGGTTAATTACATGTGGAGTGAACTACCAACTGATGAAAAATTACAGAAACAATATGGAGCAAGATTAGGAATAGATTTCAATTGCTGCAGGAAGAACTAGAAGAGAGAACCATGACTGCTACCCGCGTTTTGTTGAAGCAAACCAACAAGCAGCAGAGGCCTGTCTTTGGAAAGTTCCAAAGACTCAGACAAAGGTACACTGTTTGGATCTGAAGGTAAAGTTGGCTAGGAAGGAGGTGGAGGAAGCATACAGTGCCTGTGCTGCTAATGATGAGGAGGATGGGAACAAGAGACAGGAATCTAGCTGCAATGCTCCTGCACTGTGTATATATCTGTATACATATGTATATTCATCTGCTGCTTTGGCTAAGCAGTTCCTATTATCTTATTAAATATTGCTCTGAGTGCTGCTATCCCTTCGCTGCTGTAATCCTGGAATTTCCTCATTGTGGAACTAATAAAGGATTATCTTATCTTATCTGAATACCTCAAAAAGAAGGTGGTGTTTTATGCTACATACGGCTGGTTAGAACATGAGAAAATAGCATAGCAAATAAGATAAGATAAGATAAGCCTTTATTAGTCCCACAACGGGGAAATTCCAGGATTGCAACAGCACAGGGATAGCAACACTCAGAGCAACAATCAGAAGGCAAGAAAAAAAAACAAGCAAGCAAGAGCAGCTAATATACATATGTACATATTACTATAAAATATATATATACACACACACACACAGACACACAGTGCAGAGCATTGTAGCTGGATGGAATAAATATATGAATATATGAACACACAGTGCAGAGCATTATGGAATAAATATGTAAATATATAAACACCCACAGTACGGAGCATTGCAGCTAGGTGGAATAAATATGCAAGTATATAAACACACACAGTGCAGAGCAATGTAGCTAGATGGAATAATATGTAGATATATAAAAACACAGTGCGGAGCATTGTAGCTAGATGGAATAAATATATAGATATATAAATATAAACACGCCCAGTGCTGAGCATTGTAGCTAGATGGAATAAATATGTAAATATATAAACACACACAGTGCAGAGCATTGTTGCTAGATGGAATGAAACAGCATAACTGTCTACTTAGTTATCCTACATGGTATGATTATGTGCCCATACATATTCTCACCCTCCATAGCGACCGGTATGTTCCTAGTTGTATGCCGGAGGGGACCATTGTGTAAGTCTATTGCATCTTTTGCATTCAAAAAAACTATTAGTTTGTTACGTCTTTTTGCTATCTCTGCGAGCAGCCCTGCTTAGGTTGTACAGTCTGACAGCCGTTGGTAGGAAGGACCTATGAAACCTCTCGGTTGTGCACCTGGGATGATGTAGTCTGCTGCTAAATGAGCTCCTCAGTGCATCCAGTATGTCCTGCATAGGGTGGAACTCGGACTCCAGCAGAGATGACAGTTTAGCCACCGTCCTTCTCTCTCCTATCTCCTCCATCGGATCAAGGCGCTGCCCCAGGACAGAGGGCTCAAGTTGAATAAGCACATGAAAACTACAAGCATGCACCAAGCTGGCAGCTCATCAACAGTATTTCTGAAAGAAAAGCAGCCCAACCTTCAAAAATTCTGGGCAAAAGTGCTGAAGAGAGACTTGATACATGGTACTCACACTTTAAAGAACTGCTTGGAAATACTCATGAACCTTCAACAAATAATGTACCAATAGAACCGATCTACAGTGACCTCCCCATCTTGGGTTCTTCCCTCATCATGGACTAACATAAGAGAGCTAAGGCATCCATAAAGCGCAATAAAAGCAGTGGTGAAAATGGTATTGTGCCAGAAGTACTGAAATATGTTTCCCTGGATGACACTATCCTTGCTTTCATCAACAATGCTAATAGGTTTAATAGGTTTAGTCAGCCGGGGGACCTCCAGTAATGCACTGGGCCTCACTCCTTTCCTCACTCTCTATGAAATATTTTTTTTTGCTGGTCATTAACATTTGTTTGTTCTCTCCCATAGATTGAGTCCCCATCGTGCTGTTTGCTCTCTACATGTCTGTTCTTTTCTTCTTCTCTATCCCCTCACCCCCCAGCCAGTCGCAGCAGATGACTGCCCCTCCCTGAGCCTGGTTCTGCTGGAGGTTTCTTCCTGTTAAAAGGGAGTTTTTCCTCTCCACCGTCGCCAAGTGCTTGCTCACAGGGGATCACCTGATTGCTGGGGTCTTTCTGCAACTGTGGGGGTTCCCCCTACAGTTGATAGTGCTATGAGATGACTGTTGTTGTGAAATGGCGCTATATAAATAAAGTTGAATTGAATTGAATGCATATGAGACGGGAAGTGTACCAGAACAGTGGTCAACTATAAACATCATTCCAATACCCAAATCTGGGGATCTTACCAATGCTGACAACTATCGGGGGATAACTCAGTGGTGGCCAAGATGTATAACGGAATGATCTTAAACCGCCTGCAACCTGTACTGGATCCCCTTCTATGAAACTCTCAAAATGGGTTCAGATAAGGTCACTCAACTATTGGACAGATCCTTGCCTTAAGAAGATTGCTCAAGGGTGTTAGAGACAATAACCTCACTGAAATAACTACCTTCATTGACTTCAAAAAGGCTTTTGATAGTGTCCCTAGAGCCAAGCTTCTTCAGATTCTACATGCGTATGGTATTCCAGAGAAGGTGGTCAGAGCAATTGGTGCAACCTATGCTAGAACTCGGGCTAAGGTCTGCTCATCCGATGGAGAGACTGACTACTTTGAAATTTCATCATACTTATGTTATGTGATTTCTTAGTTTTTTATTTTTAATGAATTTGCAAATATCTCAAAAAAACACTTTTTTCACGTTGTCATTATGGGGTATTGTGTGTAGAATTTTGAGGAAAAAATTAATCTGTTTTGGAATAAGGCTGTAACATAACACAATGTGGAAAAATGAAGGGCTGTCAATACTTTCTGGATGCACTGTAAATAAACTTTTTGACATGCTAATTTATTAAGATGCACCTTTATAGCATATCTCAATAGTGTATGGATTCAAAATTCCACCATGAGTTTGTATACATTTTCCTCTGTTTTCTGTGAGTGTTTTGATTTCAAGTCATATTTAGTAAACCGTGTGACATCTTTATCTGTGTGGACTGATAGTATACACTGCATTAACTCTACATACCTTGCACACACCTCTTTGTAATGCAGTATTGGGTGGATTGGGGTGGATAGAAATGTGCAATCGGGACAATTATTATGCACAGCCTATTACTTTTGTTTGCCCATGTTTTACCCAAGTTTTGGTTAAATAAAGATAAAAAGATTGCAATGCCACCATGAATCATAATTACAAGACTTTTTCATTTGGTGTAATAACCCAGCCGTGATAACACGACGTATTAGGTTTGAGTGTTATACTTAGCTTGAATGTAATATTGCTTTAATGAAGCGGCGTAACAAGCAGATGCAGAATATAAAACATAATGCGCAGCAGAGTGGATAAAATGAAGTTGTGTATTGGGAATACGGAGGATGAGATGGGGGGCGCTTGCTGTGAATGTTTCTTGGTTAAAGTAGGTTATCCTGCCATATGTATGGGAACACATCAATGCAGAGAAGCAAGAAAGCAGTTCCCAATAACCCTCCATTGTCAGCGAACATGTTCTGTAAACATGGCTGATTGATTGCAGACAAGCTCTAAACCTGCAAACAATCAAATAATCCTGCCACGGTACAAACAAACACACAAATGCACCACACAGAAGCAAGAGGCTGCCGCTGGGTTTTCCACTCAGCTCAGCCTGTCTTCTGAAAGAAACCTGCTTTTATGTTTTGTTTTGGTGTGTGTGTGTGTAACTGCTACATGAACCGTGTGCCAAGCAGTCAGACGGCCTCAAGAGGTCACAGGAATGGACGCAGGGCAGGGCAATTTGAGGAGAGACAGATGGGAATTGTGGCAGTGACAGGTGAGGATGTGGACTCACTGTAGGTGTGAAACATGACGCCGAAACAAACCCCGCGAACAAAGCAAGGACAAAAGGATGAAAGAAAGTGGAGGGAAGAAAAGAGCTGGAGGCTTGTTATCCAGAACAATAATGGGGAGGGGGTTATAGTGAGGAGATTTTTGAACAAGCAAGCCTCACTTTGCATGTCTTATTCTGACACTGCTTGTAATGAGTCATTTTTCTAATAGACTGGAAAATCTGACAGAAATTTACTTTGCTTACATTAAAGGTTGTTATTACAGTTACATGAAAAACTAGTGGAGACGTCGAAGGTAATGATTTGAAGATCAAACACAGGTGCACACGCTCATAGACGCACAGAAATACCAAATGCACTCACAGATAATGTGCTGCTGCAGGAAGCAGTGGCATTAACAAACACAACCAAAGAACACCCAGTAGTCTGATTAGTATTTCCTAGATGCGCCTTTGCTCTTTTATATTAACCTCAGGGGGACACCTCCGCTACAATTACAGAGCTAATCAGTTAACCAGTGATAACTGTGCCTTGGCCTGTAGCCAGAGCACATAGGCAACATCTCTCTCTCCATCGCTCTTGATTTTCCTTTTTAATGTGTCTACAGTAAATGAGGCCAAGTCTGTGGAAGTAAGTGACAGGAGTTTCTTGGGTGATACGAGCAGCTTTTCTGCATGCTGCCAATGGAGCTGGTGTGCATTTGTTGTGGCGCATTGTTGATTTGTTTAGACTGTTTCTCCTCAGGAGGCTGCACTTTCTTGAGAGATTATCATTGACATTTTGTTTACAGTGCAGTCTGACAGGGGAGTGGGGAGACGGATAGGAAGACATTTACAGGGTGAC
This sequence comes from Pholidichthys leucotaenia, assembly GCA_020510985.1. Lineage (NCBI taxonomy): Eukaryota > Metazoa > Chordata > Actinopteri > Cichliformes > Pholidichthyidae > Pholidichthys > Pholidichthys leucotaenia. The sequence continues at coordinate 291,178,874 of CM035843.1, forward strand.
AAGGAGAAGGAATGAGGAAAGGGAAAAAACAGGATGGTCAGGCAACATGGAGTGATAAATTTTACTGTCTTTGGATATTAATTGGTTGCGCTTGTGCCAAGGCTCATTTTCTGAAAACTGTAACATTTCATATTTGCATAGTTAATTAAAGTTGTCTTATCCTGTTTGAAGCCTTCTTTTCCTCAAAGCTGCACTGAACAGTTATAACATTAGATCATTCATCATGGATCAAACCCAGTGAATTTTTCACTCACTCCCAGTGATCGTCAGGTGGGTCTCCATCCAGGTTGTGCTCAAGTTCAAAAGTCAGATCTGGATACTTTTGTCATTTCACAAAAATCACTACTCTGTGCTGTATCATTTCATCTGTGAGAATAACTAATATATATTACGAGATCAAGGAGACAACTGCAAAATTATCACTTTATCTGATTTTACTATTTATATGCATGTGTTTGAGTAAAATGAACAATTTTGTTTTATTCTCTAACCAGAAAAACAACTCACCCAAATTTTTCCTTTTTTTTTTTTTTTTTTTCCTTTGAAAGACAAAAGTAAAATAGAAAGATGTCTTTACCTTCTTTACATGTTTCAACTGCACTGCAGCCTTCATCAGAAGCTTACTTTTGTCTTTCAAAGGAAAAAAAAAAAAAAAAAAAAGGAAAAATAATTGAAAGAAGACAAAATGAACCTGTTTGACGTAACTCACCCAAATTCCAAGTCAAATCATCATTTAGAGCATTTATTTACATGACAACTGGCCAAAACAACAAAAAATATGTTGCTTTTAGATGTGCTTCTAGATCAAATAATGCAAAGAAAACAAGTTCATCCATCCACTCAAACACTGCCATACTTAGGTTTTAACTTGGGAAAATTCAGAAATCTGTATTTGTGTAATAGCTCTGATTTTTATTCATAGCTTTTATGTGTTTTACCATGTAGAGAGTACTGTTTCAGAGAATGCTAGGCTGGAGGATGAACTATCTCTCAGAATGGGAAGAGCAAGCGCTGTGTTTGGAAACTTGAGGGAGAGACTGTGGAACAATCGACATGTGTCTATCCGTGTAAAATGCAAAGTGTACAGAGCGACAGTACTGGTTACTCTATTGTATGGTGCTGAAACTTGGACTGTTTACAGAGTGCAGGTGAAGAAACTCCACGCGTACATAAGACACCTTCAAGCCATAATGAACGTCTCATGGAAAGACGAGATAACCAACATAGAAGTGTTGAAACGAGCTGGTCTACCATCAATGGAGGACATGCTAATACAGATGAACCTGAGGTGGCTCGGACATGTTGAAAGGATGGACCACCAGCGTCTCCCTCGGCAGTTATTCTACTCACAGTTATGCAAGGGCAAATGCAATCAGGGTAGACCAAGGCTCAGATTTAAAGACACTGTAAAAAGAAACTTGAAGAAGTTGGACATCGACAGGAGTTTGTGGCAGCAGAAGGCTAAGGACAGAGCTGAGTGGAGGAATCTGATCAGACCTAAATGAAACGGTCATCGTCGCCCACGACAGACTGCTATGATGATGATGATGATGACCATCATCTAAGGATGTTCATCTAAGCAGTACCTCCTTAAGTAGATTGAGGTGTGTTGGAACTCAACAGATACTCAAATTGAATGGCTGCCATACATGTAGAGATGCTAGTTTAGGAAAGATTTTGCAGTGGTTCAATTCATTTTTATTTGAATAGTGCCTAATCACAACAAAAGTCATCTCAAGGCGGTAGATACATAAGCACAAATCATAAGTAATTCAGAAAAAAACTCCAATGAGCAAATGATCTCTTATGAGAAAGCATGAGGCGACTTCACACTACACACATGCCTAGCATTACAACAGTACACATACTACCGCTACACTACTTGTTACATGACTATGACATGGGAAGTCTAGCAAAAAGCTTTGTCAAATAGGAAAGTTTTCAGTTTTGTCTTAAGGGCAGGAAAGTGTCTGCCTCACAGACCAGGATTGGTAATTGGTTCCATAAAAGAGGGGCCTGATAACTGAAAACCCTACTCCCAATGATATTTTTAGAGACCCCAAGGATTACTAGGAGTCCTGCGGTCTCTTATTTTTTCCATATATATATAAGTCCCTCCAGGATTTCGCTATGTTGCGATCGTGTCAATTCACGCAAAATCAGCCAATCAGCGCGACTATTGCACGACCTTGCAACTTTGTCCAATCACCGCAACTTTCCCACAATTTTGGCCAATCCTCGTCAACTTCCAACAATTTCACCAATCAAATTTGTCTCTGAGTGGCGCTGAAACGCTCAGTCTAACCAATCAAATGTATCGCTGCACCACGTTCACTTCTGTGTTTACAGTGAGTATTAACACAACACACCAGCAAAAACAGTGTGATTTAAAAAAAACACTCACCTGCGAGATTTCCAACACTGTCCCTTCCTCCGTCTCCCCCAGTCTGCTGGGGAACCTCTCGCCACGTATCCGTCCTGACCGCGTGTATGAAGTGCTGGGTTTGTGTTGACAAACGTCCGACTGCCCCAAAAGCACCCCGTCACGGGAGCATACGTGAGGAGAGACGGCATAAAACCACAAACAAAACGATCAAATCTAACACTACAGCCAGTGTTTGATCATTTCATACATCTTTAGAGGTAAAATCATTACTACATCTTGTCAATAAGCTTTAAACCTGTGAATCTCTGGTCTGGACACGGACAAACGCCCCCCTCCCCCCACCGTAAATGAAAGATGTGTGTCTGAAGAGACAAGTATGTGCGTGTCAAGACATGCAACAGATAGACAGGTAGGAGTTAGGCACAGAAAGAGGGATAATATTGTCTGTATTTTTTTTTTTTTCAGAAAAACACAGACTCCAATAGACAGTACAGAGCAACAGAGTAAATTATTTATTTCCTCTCCGCTCAGTACCGAGTGCTTGGGGACCGTAGGGAGTTTTCAAATGAAGGTGTTGCCATTAATTTCCAAAGCTATACTCTTTAACATGCATTCAATGCAGTTTAGTTGTTGTAATGGATATTGTGTTAGTCTGTATTTGCTGTTGCACAAAAGAGTTTTTCTGTATAGCAGAAGCTTCTGCTTAATTTACAAATCACTGTAATAGGAAATTTTTGACAATATAGAATATCACTGTAGTAAACTGGGAAACAAAAACATCTGCTTTAAAATTTCTAATTCTTCTCACAACTTTTAGTGCAAAAAAGCTCTCAAAACATCACAACTTTTATCGCAACTTTTTAAAAAAGCTCCCGTGAATTCAGGCTTTTTGGGCCGCAACGATCATAAAAACATCCCTTGAAATCCTGGAGGGACTGATATACTGTGGTGGACTGAAGCGGTATCTCTCACCAAGTGGGATTTGGGGTTGGAGGGGGTTGCATTTCCTGGTTTTGGAGTCTGGGAGTGTTCACAGTTAGTTGTTCAGTGGCAGTTGAGGAGTAAAGATAAAAACCCACCTTCGTCTCCTGTGTTTCTTCCTCTTGCCACATTGGTGACCCTGATTCGAGCATGTCCGACACAGAAGAAGACTGCATTTCCTCATCAGCCGTGTCACCCCAACTCTCACAGCTGGCTGCTTGCACTGCGGCCGTGAAGCTTCCAGAGTTTTGACAGAGCGACCCGGCTTTGTGGTTCCAGCATATCGAAACGCTGTTCCACCTGCGAGGAATCACTGCAGATGAAACCAGGTATTACTTGGTCGTTGCTGCTTTGGATCAGCAGTCCACACAACGTGCCATGCAGTTGCTTCGCACGCCCCCACAGCACAGTAAATACGCTGCCATCAAACAGTTCTGATCCGGAGGTATAGTCTATCGGCCGCGGAAAGAGCGGAAAAAATCCTGTCCCTTTCAGTTTTGGGTGACATCATGGCTGCAGACCTTATGGACAGAATACTATCGCTGCCTGGAGCGGATGAAGGTGGTCTCCTGTTTCCACACATATTCCTGCGCCAGCTCCTACCGCCTGTGCGCAGGGTTTTGGCTAAGTCCCCCCATGAGGCCACCGCATTTTGTCGCAAGGCGCGATTCCGTTGCTTTCTAAGGTTCAAGCAGTGGCGGAATTTCCCCATCCAGACTCCATTAAGGCACTGGAGGAATTTTTGGGCATGATAAATTTTAACAATCGCTTCCTCCCTCGCGCTGCCCACCTCCTGCAACCACTTTGAGGCTCTGAAGCTTAAAAAAAGCCAACGACCCTGTCACCTGGGCTCCCGAAGGGATCCGAGCTTTTGACAGAGCTAAGTCCACTTTGCGAACGCAGCACTGCTCGCTCACCCTGTGCCCACAGTGCCCATAGCTTTGACAACAGATGCCTCTGACATAGCTGTGGGGGCAGTGGTCAAGCAGCACGTGGCAGCCCCTCATGTTTTTCAGTCGCAAGCTGCGAGATGGCGGGCGTAAGTACAGCGTTTTTGAACGGGAGTTGCTGGCGCTGTACCTGGTGACCCGTCATTTCCGTTTCTTATTGGAGGGCCATTCTTTCACGGCTTGTGTAGATCATAAAACACTGAGTTTGCTATGTCCAAGGTGACCGAGCCGTGGTCTGCTTGTCAACAACGCCATCTGGTGGCAATCTCCGAGTTCACAGCCTTCAAACTTGAGGAGGTGGTGATGCAGGAAGGCGGTCCTACTCTCCTTTTCGACGTCTCCACTGGCTGCCCCTGCCTTGTTGTCCCTGCGACCTGGCGCCATCGAGTTTTTGGTTCAATTCACTCCCTCTCTCACCCTGGAGTTCGGGCGTCGGTGAAACTGGTCGGAGCAAAGTTTGTCTGGCCTTGCCTCCACAGGGATGTCAGGGGGTGGGCAGCCGTACGCCTGGCGTGCCAATACGCTGAAGTCCACCAGCACAAGGCACCCCTAGAGCCGTTTTGGATTCTGGCTAAACGTTTTGACCACATGCATGTGGACCTGGTGGGTCCTCTACCCCTTTCGCAAGGTTTTACGCACCTGTTCACTACAGTAGATCGGACCACTAGGTGGCCAGAGGCGATCCCTCTATCCTCCACTTTGGCTGTGGACGTGGCATGCGCATTTCTTTCTTACTGGGTTGCGCGTTTTTGCGCCCCATCAGATATGACCTCTGATAGGGGCCCCCAGTTTGTGTCGGACCTCTGGTCGGCACTTGCAAAGTCCTTGGGAGTGCAGGTACACCATACTACAGCATTCCACCCTCAGGCTAACGGCTTGTGTGAACGTTTTCACCGGTCGCTAAAAGTGGCGTTGTGTGCTGCGCTCTCCAATGGTAATTAGGTGGATTGTTTGCCTTCGGTGATGCTGGGGTTGCATTCACCTCCTAAGGAAGATCTTGATGCTTCGCCTGCTGAACTGGTTTTTGGTCAACCACTCCGCGTTCCAGGAGAGTTTTTGCCCAAAGGTTCTGCCCCGCAGGCTGGCCCCGCCGTTTACCCTTTTTTGTCCGATGGCACACTCGCTCTGAGCCCCGTTCACCACTGTTTTCCGTGATCGTTTGTGCCTACCGAGCTCAGTGTGGCCCGTTTTGTGCGACATGATACTCACCACTTGCCTCTCCAACCCCCATACAATGGTCCATTTCAGGTTCTGGAGATGGGCCCTAAGAGTTTTGTGCTAGAGATGGGTGGGCGTAAAGAGTGGGTCACGCTGGATAGGCTTAAGCCGGCGCATGTTATGGCGGATGAGCCTACAGTTCCAGCCCAGGTCCCCCATTGGGGTTGCCTCCCCTCTAAGACCCCGGGTAGGTCTGCACTAGATGAGTTTTCTGGTTTCCAGCCTGCTATGGACTGTGTTTCACCTGCCCGTCATCCACGAGGACGCCCCGCGCATGACAGGTTTCTCCGGTGGCTCTGGGTTGGAGGACGGCGCAGCCGTTATGGCAGGCTCATCAGGCCCCCATTGAGAGTCTGATTTTGGCTACGGGAGTCCCCTCTGGGTGTTCTGGGGAGGGGGGGCTGTGTGGCAGACTGAAGAGGTATCTCTCACCCAGTGGGATTTGGGGTTGGGGGGTGTGGTTTGTATTTCCCAGTTTTGGAGTTCGGGAGTGTTCAGTTAGTTGTTCAGTAGCAGTTGAGGAGTAAAGATAAAAGCCCACCTTCATCTCCTGTGCGTTTCTTCCTTCTGCCACAACAGTCATGTGAAAAAATTAGGACACCCTGCAGAAGCCTGTGTGTGTGTTTTTTTTTAACATATTGGGACATATGGATATTTAATATCAATGTTAAAAATACTGGGAGATTCATATAATACAACTAAACAATTAAAAATTATTTAAAAATGAATTAGAGTTTCTTCAAATTTTCTGTAAAATGTAATTCTAAACAAATAGTGAGGAATAAATTAGGACTCCATCCATCCATCCATCTTCTACAGCTTTTCCAGCGGTCCGGGTCGCGGAGGCAGCAGATCAAGCAGAGAAGCCCAGACTTCTCTCTCCCCAGCCATCTGCTCCAGCTCTGCAGAGAGGATACCAAGGCGTTCCCAGACCAGCTGGGAGACATAGTCTCTCCACCGAGTCCTGGGTCTGCCCCGGGGTCTCCTCCCAGTGGGACGTGCCCGAAACACCTCAACTGGGAGGCGTCCAGGAGGCATCCTAATCAGATGCCCATACCACCTCAACTGACCCCCTCATGGATCGTCACCTTATTGTGGTGGAGGGTTTGCGTGCCCCAGTGATCCCAGGAGCTATATTGTCCAGGGCAATTTGCCTCTGATAGGGTCACCCAAGCCAAACTGATCCTGGGTGAAGGGCCAGACTAAGAACGATCCAACAGACTCTCATGATAAATTGTAGATCAAGGATTCAGTGTACCCCTCCCAGTATGGGGTTACCGGGGCCCCACCCTGGAGCCAGGCCTGGGGGAGGGGCTCGATGGCTAGCATCTGGTGGCCGGGTTTCCACCCATGGGACCCGGCCAGGCTCAGCCCGAAGGAGTTACATGGGTCCGCCCTCCAGTGGGCTCACCACCTGCAGGAGGGATCATGGGGGTCCGGTGCTATGTGGATTAGGTGGCAGTCAAAGGCGGAGACCTTGGCGGACTGATCCCAAATTAGGACACCCTCATCTTTTTTTAGGACACCCCCACATTCATTCCCACTTAAAATGGTTAAAATAAATGTTAAAAAATGCAAATAAAAGCAAAAACAAGGTTAGACACAGATATGTGAACATTTTTAAATAAAGAACGGAATATTTAATGGGGTGTCCTGTTTTATCACATGACTGTGTATATATTATGTATTACATATTTATATATATATATACACACACTGTACCCTAGGCCTGTTCAAAGCTGAAATGACATACCCATCCATGTCTTGTGACTTTTGACCTTGAGCACAAACAATGCAGACCCACCTGAGGGTCACTGTGTTATTTTGGGGAACATCCGGGCAACTCCTTAGGAGCAGTAGCAGTTCTCACAAATTGTGGATGAATAGATGGAGCATGGACACAGTGCCTTGGCATCAGCTCATTTTACCTTCATTGGAATGAACTAAACTGACAGCTGCTGAGACTGACTTTTAACACAACTAACATTAGTCACCAGCAGATTACTTTCACAGGCTTACATTTGTATGCACATATATGCTCTTCCAACTGTTGAGATTGGCAGTACAGAATCATTTGTGGCACGATGAAAATTAGACCACCATGGTGATGACATTCATCCTGTAATGTCCTTGTCTGCTGACACCTTTCATGTTTACCCACTGGCCTTCATTTTGAGTTTCTAACAAATTCAATTATACGCTTCCAAGGTGTGACAGTGCATGCTAAAGTGGATGTTACTGATTAGTTTCAGAATAATAAGCTTGAACCTCTGGAACAAGTTTTTTTTTTTTTTCCCTTGCAGATTGATGAAATAAATTCCAGATGATGACACAGCAATGAGTTTCAGAAAGTAGAGGAACAGCAGCCAGCACCAAGCTGACAAAATGATTTAATATCTCTATAACTCCCTAATACCAGATCATTTTGGGATCTCATTAAAGCCTCCCCTTACAGAGACTCTTCAGCACTGAACTGTAAGTGAAGAATCATCTCACAAGATTAAAAGCAGGGACTTTGAGTCATATGAAGGGTTAGACCCAAAATTAAAACCTGAAGCGGAAGAAGATGGATGGATGGATGGGTATGAAAAAATGCGAGACGCACTGTTCCATCAACCCTTTTCAGAATTAAAGCATACTTTCTGTTCCCTTAAATTAGCATTAAGCATTGAGGTGGAGAGCTGAAAGGGGAGCTGGACTAGCAGGGTGGTGGGTAGCAGACATCAGCATCTGCAGGCAGCGGACACTGACGACTTGCAGAGCATAATAAGTTGCTGTGGCTACTTTAAACAGGTGTCTCCCTGTCAACTGGAGGACACGGAGGGAAAGAGAGACAACACATCTGACAACTCAGTCCCAGCTTTCTCTTCATCTCTGCCGTACGTATCAGAGCAGCAGAATAACAATGGCCAGCGGAGAGCAAGCAACAAATGAGTCTATCTCCCACTTCAGATATACCTGTCATTACTGAGCAGGGCCACACACTGCCATGACTGATTAACTTTATGCTAGTTTACTTTCTGATTATCACTCATGGAGAGAACCGGAATGCCTGCTCTACCTAATGCCAATGCATAACAGCATGACTGATGGGTTTCATTTCATTTCATTATATAAAGAAAACAATTCAGGACCATATTTACTCTGATAGTGATGAAGGCAGGTGAAAAATACTCATTCATCTTCTGCTATGTTACTGATCCTGTGGGAAAAATTTTTTTCCACCTGTTCATAACTCATCTTGATAAGATATATGTTCTCTTTAGATCCCTAATTAAGTAGCTTAAGTCTAAATCAGATAGTGATTTCATATTGATCCTCACGAATTACAGCTCTGACATTAGCAGTGCAGATGGTCACTGAAAAGTAATGTTTTGTTTTAAGGAGGTTCATTTTGCAACATTATGACATTTAACATGCAAGCAATTTGTGGCAAGTTGGACAACTGGAAAATAAGTATCAGAAAGAAAGAGAAAGGAAGAATCATCACCTATTGTTACTGAAGCTGAAGAAGGCAAAAAATAAATTGTTTAAACTGGAAATAAATCAAGTGATCGGACAGGACAATGACATCAGTGCATCTCCTCTGGGCTCTGTTCAGCCTGCAGAAATGTTCACATAAGTGATGGTCTTGTCAGCCAAAGGCTCTGCTGTTGGCTGCTCTACAAAAGCTGATGTGTGTGCAGGAAATGGTTTCAAACTATTGGTTCGGCCCAGGACAGCACCACTGTTGTTTTATTTTATATTATACAGTATATCATCATTTCATTTAAGCCTTGAGGTCTTTAAGGAACATAGGTCATCCACCAGAGACTGCCACTCTCTTCTTTATATACATATGTATATGTGTGTGTATATATGTACTGTATGTGTGTGTGTGTGTGTGTGTGTGTGTGTGTGTGTATATATATATATATATACACAGTGGGGCAAAAAAGTATTTAGTCAGCCACCAATTGTGCAAGTTCTCCCACTTAAAAGATGAGAGAGGTCGCCGATTTTCATCATAGGTATACCTCAACTATGAGAGACAAAATGAGAAAAAAAAAAATCCAGAAAATCACATCGAAGGATTTTTTTTTTCCACAATATCTTTATTGAACCTTTTTTTTTTTTTTTAACAAACATGATACAAACAAACACTAACACTAAAGTACTACAAAAAAAAAAAATGCCCTAAAAACACCAACAACCACCAACAAAATCAAGTCTTCAACAATGCTCCTCTGTTTAGTCTAGACAATCCAATACATTAGTATACATATTATGTTCACCAGTTTGGAATTTACAAGGTCCACACACATCATTCACCTTCTTCTTCAAGAGTTATGTTTAAATTTTTTACATAATCAGTAAAAGGTCTCCATATATTCTCAAACACAATTTCCTTTGATTTCAGTATATATGTTATTCTTTCTAATGGAAGGTTTGTTAACATCTGTCTTAACCACTGAGTCACATCTGGTCTATGAGTCTTTTTCCATAATAGTGCAATACATTTTTTGGCATTAAGCAAACTGAGGTCTATGAATGTTCTTTCACTTTTATTGAAATTATGCTTTTCTGGGTACAGACCCAACAAAAACAGTTTAGGATTCAATATGATTTGTTTTGAGATTATTTTTTCAATTGTTACCCTCACCTCCTCCCAAAACATTCTTATTAATCTACATTCCCATAAACAATGAAATAGGGTTCCTTTACTTTCCATGCATTTTGTGCATGTATCTGGTATATTTTTGTTATATCTATTTAACTCCTCCGGTGTAACATACATCCGCATTAACCATTTGAAATGTATCAATTTAAGGCGTGCATTTATTGATTTGGTTTGAGCTTCTGTACAAGCCAGTTCCCATTGTTCCTCTGAAATTTCAATTTGCAGATCTTCTTTCCAGTAGTTTAATCTTTTCAGTGAATTTTCACTTGAAGATAGTGTCAATGAGTTATAAAACTCTGAAATAATACCCTTTCTTTTACTATCTTTCATCATCATTTTTTCCAAGGATGAATAAATAGGTCGAGTGAGAGCTTTATTTTGATTTGATCGAATAAAGTTTCTAAGTTGAAGATATTTAAAAAAATGTGTTCTATTGAGATTAAATTTGATCCTCAGCTCTTCAAAAGACATTATGTTGTCTGCACATGGCAAATATAAATCCTGAATCTTTTGTATCCCTTTTAAATTCCATACTTTAAATACAGCGTCCGCTCTCCCTGGTTTAAAATATTGATTACCCCATATTGGACTAAATTGTGACAATAACTGTGGTTCTTTTAAATAGTTTTTAGCTTCACACCATATTTTGATCATATGCTTTACAAATGGATTTTTAACTTGTTTTTGTAATTTTTTTGCCGAATCTGAGTATATGAATATGGGAAGAGGTAAAGGTAAATTGTATGATTCCATTTCAGTCCAGTGAGGGAGATCATTTGATGAAAAATAATGTCATAGACCTCAGTTGTGCCGACCAATAATACAACATAAAATTTGGACATTTCAGACCTCCACGATCAAATGGTAAATATAATAAAGACAAACGTAATCTAGCCCTCCTGTTGTTCCATATAAATTCCACTAACTTTTTTTTTATTCTTGAGAATAGATCTAAAGGTGGTGATAAGGGAATGTATTGAAATAAATAAAGTATTTTAGGTAAAATATTACTTTTAAGTATATTGATTCTCCCGATCATCGACATTGGTAGTGACATCCATCTCTGAATTAACTCATTGATATCTGACATTAAGGCTTCATAGTTGACACTGGCGACTGATTCTAGCTTAGGCATAATTTGGATTCCTAAATATTTAAACTGATTTACAACATTGAATTGATTTACCTCAGGGGCTGGGTAATTTCTCTGGGTCTCATTTAGCATTAATATTGAAGATTTAGTTTTATTTATTTTATATCCTGATATTTCCCCAAAATTCTTTATTAAATTCAACAAGGTTGGAATTGATTTTTTTAGATTCGACATAAACAAAATTATATCATCGGCGTACAGGGAGATTTTATGTTCTGTTGGTCCAACTTTAATTCCATATATTTGTGAATGTAAACGTATCGCTATCACTAAAGGTTCAATTGCCATAGTAAACAGTAAAGGTGAAAGTGGACAGCCTTGTTGACGTCCTCTATTGATTTTTATTGGTTTTGAAATATTGTTATTTGTTAGGATTTCTGCTGTAGCATTATTGTATATTATTTGAACCCATTTTATGAAATTATTTCCAAGTCCAAACCTTTGTAGGACTTCAAAAAGAAAGGGCCATTCAACTCTATCAAAGGCCTTTTCGGCGTCCAATGATAGGAGAGCTGTATCCGGTGCTTCTTTATTAAAATAAATAATATTAAATAGTCTTCTTACATTATGGAAGCCTTGTCTACCCTTTATAAAGCCATTCTGATCTCGATTAATAATATTTGGTAAAATTTCTTGTATTCGTCTTGCTAAAATTTTACAGATTATCTTAAGGTCGGCGTTTAATAGGCTTATTGGTCTCATATTTTCACATTTATTAGAGGGCTTACCTGGTTTTGGCAGCAGTATAATTAAGGCATTATTTATGTATGATGGTAAATTATTATTTTGAAATGCTTCTAAAACCATTTCCAAAAAAGGTTTTATTAATTTATTCTTAAATTTTTTATAAAGGTCAACTGGAAGACCATCTGGTCCTGCACTTTTTCCTGATTTCATATTATCAATGGCTAGCCCAACTTCTTCTTGACTAATTTTAGACTCCAATATCTCCCTGTTTTCATTTGGAATACACGGTATAGATAGTTCGTTCAAAAACCCATTTAGTTTTGTTAAATCAGGTTCATTTTTGGTATCATATAATTTTTCATAGTAATCTCTAAAGGCTCTATTAATTTCTAAAGGATCTATAACTACCTGTCCGTTACTTATAATACTGGTAATTGGTGTTTTAATTTCCAATTGTTTAATCTGCCATGCTAATAATTTTCCTGATTTTTCACCTTGTTCATAAAAAGATTGTTTCAATCTTAGAAGACTCGAGGCAGCTCTATTCGCTGATTTTTTGTCGTATTCAGCTCTCAAAATCAGTAATTCATTCTCCAACCTTGGGTCACTTCCTGCATACACTTTTTCCTGAAGACTTTTTATTTTATGTTCCAATTTAGCTCTCTCCTCTCGAGTCTTCTTAGATTTTGATCCTGTATAACTAATAATATGTCCCCTAATAAAAGCTTTGAAAGCCTCCCACTTTACACATGCTGATGTTTGTGTAGTATTGATGTCAAAGAACTCATCTATCTGTTTTTCTATATACTTGACAAATTCCTCATCCTGAAGCCATTTATGCTGAAATTGCCATCTACCTGATTCCTTTGTCAATTTTTTATCTACATATATTAGACAACAGGGTGCATGATCAGAAATCACGATGTTATCATAAAAGCAGTTTTGAATCTTGGACCTTAATTCTGTGGAAATCAAAAAATAATCAATACGTGAGAATGTCTTGTAGGTACTGGAATAACAAGAATAGGCTTTAACTTGTGGTTTCATTTCTCTCCATATATCTAACAATCTCAATTCTTTCATAAAATGATTAATAGTCATCCTACATCCAATGTGCGTACAATCCAGTCCTGTTGATCTATCCACACCTGGATTCAATGTACAATTAAAATCCCCTGCTATTATATGTTGCCCTGTAAGTGATGATAAGATGAGAAATAAATTAGCAAAGAACTTCTGATCATCTGTATTGGGACCATATAAGTTCACAAGATTTATATTTTCTAATAGCAAAGAACCTTGAATGATTATATATCTTCCAAATTTGTCTCCAATTATATTTTTCACCTGAAAAGGAACTGATTTATGTATGAGAGTCATAACTCCCCTGGCTCGGGATGAAAATGAAGAGGTGAATACACTTCCCTGCCATCTACTCCTAATTCTTTTAACATCCTCCTCTATCAGATGAGTTTCTTGTAAAAACACAATTCTTGAACCCATGTCCTTTATTTTATTCATAACTTGTTTAAGTTTTTTTAAATTTTGTAGACCTCTGCAATTCCATGAAGTTAAATTAAGATTAACACTTTGGTCCATGATCAATAGAGAGTTTAGGATTACCTTGCAGTGTAAACATGCTCATACAGAGAAGCAAAAACATGAGTGGTTGAACATTCATCCTACAAACTACACACAAACAAATTTCCCCTTCCCACACTTGTGGCAAACCCCCCAAAATCAAAAGAAAAATTCTGTCTCCCGATATAGCCATCGACCGTTCCACACCCAAGGGGAACAGCCTAAGCCACTCCTTCTTCATCCTCCCAATCACCCTAACTCTACTGCTTTTAATGACGTAACATTAACTCTCCTCTGTAGTTTTCCAACTTAACTCCAAAATTTTTAACAACTTTGTACATCATAGTTTTTTTTTTGTTTGTTTTGTTTTTGTTTTGTTTTTTTAATATATAATACAATCTATATTTTGTAAACTTACTATTTACTTCAAGTCAGTCAGATGCCTGTGCAAATGCTTAATTATTCTACCTTATATTTTGTTCATGCTTAGCTCCCACCAGTCTCTTCTTCTTCTTTGATCTTCTTGATGAACTCCTGCGCCTCCTCTGGGGTCTTGAAGATGTGGGTTCTGCCCTCATACGTGGTCAGCAGTCTCGCAGGATAGATTACACCATGACGAATCCCAAGGTTGCGCAGCTCCTTACGTATGGGATCAAACTGCTTCCTCAATTGCTGGATTCCTGTGGCCAAATCTGGCTAGAACCGCACCTGCTGGTCCTGGTGTTTAATCTCTCCTTTAGCACGTGCAGCGTTGAAGATCTTCATCCTGTCTCTGTTGCTAAGAAACTTCATAATTAAGGTCCTCGGCGGTCCCTTATCTCTCCGTGGGCCAATACGATGTGCTTTTTCCAGAACCACTGCTGATTGCAACTCCTCGCTGCCCAGCACCTCCGGAATCCACTTTTCCAGAAAGGAACATACGTCCCGACCTTCTGATTCCTCTGGAAGACCCACCAGCCTCAAATTATTCTGTCTCGACCGAGATTCCAAATCCAAAATATTATCTTCCAGAGATTTATTTTTTTTTTCCAAAGTGCGCACCTTTAATTGAAGACGGGTGACGTCATCTTCAGCACTAGCGAGACGGAGCTCCATCTGCGCCGTTCGTTCTACACAGTCACCCAATTCCTTTCTTATTCCTTCCAACGCTGTCATAATCCCATCAAATCTAGAGGAAAAGTCCGCTCTCATTGAACTCATGGCAGCCAACAGCGCATCTGCGCCATTCCCCGCAGACATCGCACCGCCGCCAGCCTCCTCCGCCATATATGGAGTTTTGTTTGCTGCGTCACAGACCTGAAAGTCCGTTAATTTGGACTGTTTCGGCGGCTCGCTTTTTCCTTTTCCTGGTTTTCCAGCCTTAGGCTTCGCCGACATATCCTCGCCCAAATGCTGGGATACGTTCTGTCCCAAATGAGAGAGTTATTTGCCGATTTTTTTTCTCCAGGAGCAGAGCAGAGCGAGACACGTCCGTCCTACGTGGCAGCCATAACCGGAAGTCACATCAAAGGATTTTTAATGAATTAATTGGTAAATTCCTCCTAAAGGTAAAGGTAAATTCCTAGGGCTGCACGGTGGCGCAGTGGTTTAGCACTGTGGCAGCACAGTTTTACCCTCGGCCGGGGGATCGCGGGAATCATGAGATCGTGGGTTCGATCCCAGCCCCCGACCAACAGTGAGCTGTGTGGAGTTTGCATGTTCTCCCCGTGTTGCGTGGGTTTACTCCGGGATTTCTCCGGTTTCCTCCCGCACACCAAAAACATGTAGGTTTAGGGCGCTCGCGCACGCAGCGACCAGCAGCCGGTGGCTTGTCACCAGACTGCAAACCATGTCTACCTACGGGTACAAATAAGTAACAAAAAAAAAAAAAAAAAAAAAAAAAAATTCCTCGGTAAAATAAGTATTTGGTCACCTACAAACAAGCAAGATTTCTGGCTCTCACAGACCTGTAACTTCTTCTTTAAGAGGCTCCTCTGTCCTCCACTCGTTACCTGTATTAATGGCACCTGTTTGAACTCGTTATCAGTATAAAAGACACCTGTCCACAACCTCAAACAGTCAGACTCCTCCACTATGGCCAAGACCAAAGAGCTGTCAAAGGACACCAGAAACAAAATTGTAGACCTGCACCAGGCTGGGAAGACTGAATCTGCAATAGGTAAGCAGCTTTGTGTGAAGAAATCAACTGTGGGAGCAATTATTAGAAAATGGAAGACATACAAGACCACTGATAATCTCCCTTGATCTGGGGCTCCATGCAAGATCTCACCCCGTGGGGTCAAAATGATCACGAGAACAGTGAGCAAAAATCCCAGAACCACATGGGGGGACCTAGTGAATGACCTGCAGAGAGCTGGGACCAAAGTAACAAAGGCTACATCAGAAACACACTACGCCGCCAGGGACTCAAATCCTGCAGTGCCAGACGTGTCCAGGCCCGTCTGAAGTTTGCTAGAGAGCATTTGGATGATCCAGAAGAGAATTGGGAGAATGTCATATGGTCAGATGAAACCAAAATAGAACTTTTTGGTAAAAACTCAACTTGTCGTGTTTGGAGGAGAAAGAACACCATACCTACTGTGAAGCATGGGGGTGGAAACATCATACTTTGGGGCTGTTTTTCTGCAAAGGGACCAGGACGACTGATCCGTGTGAAGGAAAGAATGAATGGGGCCATGTATCGTGAGATTTTGAGTGAAAACCTCCTTCCATCAGCAAGGGCATTGAAGATGAAACGTGGCTGGGTCTTTCAGCATGACAATGATCCCAAACACACCGCCCGGGCAACGAAGGAGTGGCTTCGTAAGAAGCATTTCAAGGTCCTGGAGTGGCCTAGCCAGTCTCCAGATCTCAACCCCATAGAAAATCTTTGGAGGGAGTTGAAAGTCTGTGTTGCCCAGCAACAGCCCCAAAACATCACTGCTCTAGAGGAGATCTGCATGGAAAACGGGCCAAAATACCAGCAACAGTGTGTGAAAACCTTGTGAAAACTTACAGAAAACGTTTGACCTCTGTCATTGCCAACAAAGGGTATATAACAAAGTATTGAGATGAACTTTTGTTATTGACCAAATACTTATTTTACCGAGGAATTTACCAATTAATTCATTAAAAATCCTTCAATGTGTTCTGGATTTTTTTTTTCTTATTTTGTCTCTCATAGTTGAGGTATACCTATGATGAAAATTGGAGACCTCTCTCATCTTTTAAGTGGGAGAACTTGCACAATTGGTGGCTGACTAAATACTTTTTTACCCCACTGTATATATATATATACAACAAAATACAAAACATAAAACTGCTTCATTCTTTACCGGGGTGGAATGCTGCAGAAGTTTGCTGACAGGCGGCTGGAGATGGGAAAACCAAGAGCAGGAGGGGGCGTGATATGACAGTTAAACTTTCTGTCCATTACTCAGTATAGTCTGTGTCATACCTCGACGCGTCTGAACCGTACCGTGGGTGGCGTACCAAAAAATATGAATACAAGTACCGTCACACCCCTAATAAATATATATAATATATACACTACTCACAAAAACTTGGGAATATTTGGCTTGTGGGTGAAATTTATGGAAAATGTAAAACGTTCATGCTACAGTGAAGTAATATCATGAAAGTAGCGCATTTAAGTAGAAGCATGCAATGGTAATTTCCTCATCTCAATTTATTGAAGCAAAAGCCAACAACAGTGGTGGGTATACCACAACAAAAAATGTCAGTGTCTCAATAACTTGTCATGTGCCCTTGAGCATCAGTTAGAGCTTGACAACGACGTCTCATGCTGTTCACAAGTCGACTTATTGTCTGCTAAGGTATGGCCTTCCACTCTTCTTGAAGGGCAGCCCTCAGGTCATTGAGGTTGTGGGGTGCAGGGTTACGAGCCTCTACATGGCGACTCAGCTGATCCCATAGGTTTTCTATGGGATTTAGGTCTGGAGAAAGTGCAGGCCTCTCCATTTGAGGTACCCCAGCCTCCAACAGCCATTTCCAAATGATGCAACCTCGATGAGCTGGAGTAATGTCTGCCATGAAGATAAAATTAGGCCTGTGTTGTTCAGGCAGGGGCACGATGACTGGATTAATGGTGTTATTCAGGTAGTATCAGCTTGTCACCATTCTGTATTGACTAGACACACCTGCCCAGACTGTAACATGGTGACAACAGTGACTGATGCATCGCGCTCTCCTTGACTTCTCCAACATCGTTGACGGCCATCATTTCTGCTCAACGTGAATTGACTTTCATTAGAGAACAGCACTGAAGCCCACTAGTCCCTTGTCCAGTGTAAATGCTCCCTGACCCATGCAAATGCAAATGATGACGCCTGTGCCTGATGGTGTGGTCAGGTACCCTTGCAGGTCATCTAGCCCGCAGACCATGCTGATGTAAACAGTTTCAAATGGTCTGACGTGACACTTGGGTGCCTCTCACCTCCCTTAAATGTGCCTGGAGTTGAGTGGCATTCATCATCCGGTTCTGCAGGGCACTGTTCACAATGAAGCGGTCATCAGCGTGGGATGTGGCCAAAGGACGTCCACTTCTATGCCTTTCTGTGACTCTTCCAGTCTCTCTGTATCTCTGTTGCAACCTGCTGATGACACTCTGTGACACTTTAAGCTCAGTAGCCACTTCCCTCTGAGAAAATCCTGTTTGAAGCCTCGCAATGGCAAGGTACTGTTGATCAGTTGTTAGGTGTTGTCTTGGTTTCATGATGTCAAAATGTAAACAGCATGATGAAGAGGACTGTTTAAATACCAATTCTAGTTGAACCAGAAAATTTCTTGGTCGATTTATGGATCAAACACCTGTTGTGAATTTTGTCGTTAAACACTTTGTTAGAGAACAGCAAATTATGCAAAAAGTACTGAAATATTTAATAGTTGAACATGTGCATTCAAAAGGTGAGAGAAGGTCAAATTAAGTTCACCTGTAAAGGTTGTAGTGCATTTTGGGTGCATCCTGAAAATTTACCCAAAAGCCAAATATCCCTGACTTTTTGTGAGTAGTGTGTGTGTACACACACACACACATACAGTGGATACAAAAGTCTAAACACACCTGTTCCAGGTTTTTGTGATGTAAAAAAAAATGAGACCAAAATAAATCATTTAAAAACTTTTTTCCCCCATTAATGTTGCCTATAACCTCCATCCATCCATCCATCCATCCATCTTCTACCGCTTTTCCGGAGGTCCGGGTCGCGGAGGCAGCAGTTCAAGCAGAAAAGTCCAAACTTCCCTCTCCCCAGCCACCTGCTCCAGCTCTTCAGAGAGGATACCAAGGCGTTCCCAGACCAGCTGGGAGACATAGTCTCTCCACCGAGTCCTGGGTCTGCCCCGGGGTCTCCTCCCAGTGGGACGTGCCCGAAACACCTCAAGTGGGAGGCATCCAGGAGGCATCCTAATCAGATGCCCATACCACCTCAACTGACTCCTTTCAATGTGGAGGAGCAGCGGTTCTACTCTGAGCCTCTCCTAGATGACTGAGCTCCTCACCCTATCTCTGAGGGTGAGTCCAGCAATCCTACGGAGAAAGCTCATTTCAGCCGCTTGTATCCGCGATCTTGTTCTTTCGGTCATTACCCAAAGCTCGTGACCATAGGTGAGAGTAGGAACGTAGATTGACTGGTAAATCGACAGCTTTGCCTTAGAACTAAGCTCCCTCTTCACCACAACAGACTGGTACAACGTCCGCATCACTGCAGATGCTGCTCCAATCTGTCTGTCAATCTCTCGCTCCATATTCCCCTCACTCGTGAATAAGACCCCAAGATACTTAAACTCTTCCACTTGGGGTAGGAGCCTGTCCCCAACCCAGAGAGGACAATCCACCTTTTTCCAGCTGAGGACCATGGACTCGGACTTGGAGGTGCTGATTCTCATCCCAGCCGCTTCATACTCAGTGGCAAACCGTCCCAGCAAGAGCTGTAGGTCATTGCTGGATGAAGCCAAGAGGACAACATCATCTGCAAACAACAGAGATGAGATCCTGTGGTCACCAAGCATGACATCCTCCATTCCCTGGCTATAACCTGTACAACCCAATTGAAAAACAAACTGAAATCTTTTAAGGGGAAAAATGATTTATTCATTCATTCATTCATGAATGGAATGAATACAATTACATGTACATGAACACAGCCATATCCCCAGTTACAAGAGGGTGTGCATATTTATGCAGCCAGGTTATTCTAAGTTTTTGTTTTTTTTTTTCCCCTTTTATTCATTTTTTTTATTTGAATGAATAAAAGGGGAAAAATAAAAAATAAAAAACTTAGAATAACCTGGCTGCATAAATATGCACACCCTCTTGTAACTGGGGATATGGCTGTGTTCAGAATTGACCATTACATTCAAACTCATGTTAAATGGGAGTCAGCACACACCTGCCACCATTTTAAAATTAAATAAGATAAGCCTTTATTAGTCCCACAATGGGGAAACTCTAGGATTACAGCAGCAAAGGGATAGCAGCACTCAGGGCAATAGTTAATAAGATAATAAGAACTGGTTAGCCAAAGCAGTAGATGAATATACTGTACATACATGTACACAGATATATACATAGTGCAAGAACATTGCCACTAGATGGAATAAACAGCATTATGGTTTAAGTTACTCTGCAGAATATTAATATGTACCCAGACCGTATATTTCACATTTGAATCACAGTGTTGTTGCCATCCTCAGTAATGATTGTTATTGTTCTAGTTGTGCATTGGATGGGAAAGTGCCTCTGATTAACCCCAAATAGAGTTCAGTTGTTCTAGTAGGGTTTCCCTGACATTTTTATAGTCACATCTTACAGCACAAGCCATGGTCCACAGAGAGCTTCCAAAGCATCAGAGGGATCTCATTGTTCAAAGGTATCAGTCAGGAGAAGGGTACAAAAGAATTTCCAAGGCATTAAATATGCCATGGAACTCAGTAAAGACAGTCATCATCAAGTGAAGAAAATATGACACAACAGTGACATTACCAAGAACTAGATGTCCCTCTAAACTTGATGAAAAGATGAGAAGAAAACTGGTCAGGGAGGCTGCCAAGAGGCCAACAGCAACATTGAAGGAGCTGCAGGAATTTCTGGCAAGTACTGGCTGTTTAGTACATGTGACAACAATCTCCCATCTTCTTCATATGTCTGGATTATGGGGTAGGGTGGCAAGACAGAAGCCTTATCTTACGAAGAAGAACATCCAAGCCCGGCTACATTTTGCAAAAACACATTTGAAATCTCCCAAATGCATGTGGGAAAATGTGTTATTTCTGATGAAACCAAGGTAAACTTTTTGGCTATGATTCCAAAAGGTAAATTTGGCACAAACACAACACTCTTCATCACCAAAAGAACACCATACCTACAGTGCAGCATGGTGGTACTGTAATGAAAGCCAAAGGTGCTGCAACAAAGTATTTAGGGGTGTGCATATTTATGCAAGCAGGTTATTGTAAGTTTTTTTTTTTCCCCCTAAAAAAATTTCAGTTTGTTTTTCAGTTGGGTTGTACAGGTTATCTGTCCAGGGTGTACCCTGCCTCTCGCCCAAAGATGCTGGGATAGGCTCCAGCCCCCCCGTGACCTGAAAAGGATTAAGCGGAAGAAGATGTTGAATGAATGAATGAGGTTATAGGTCACATTAATGGTGGAAAAAGTTTTTAAAAGATTTATCTTGGTTTCATTTTTTTACATCACAAAAACCTGGCATTTGAACAAGAGCGTGTAGACTTTTTATATCCACTCTGTGTGTGTGTGTGTGTGTGTGTGTGTGAAGAGTTTGCAAAAACCGATAAATGCCACTAACATGAAAATTTCACTCTTTACATCAAACAACTTAACATTACCTACTTATAGAACTTCAAATCGTTTTGTCTCAAAAGCCGATATGTCATCGGCCTCCGTCGGTCTATGATGACCATGGAAGAGAATCCTAAACGTCTACTCTGCTGGAACAGCACCACCTGTGGCTGAACAGGCCGATGCGCACCGGTGTTCTACCTTCCAGCGTTGGGTGTTGGTAGGATTCAAGCCTGGGCAGGAAGATATGGAGGACAAGATGTTACCCATGCAGCATGTCCCCCCTCTCCACGTCACTGATGAATCCAAAGGAACAGCAGGGCTGCTATAGTTTGGCACCAGCGCCGTCGCAGGAGCTGCCAGAACAATGTTGAGCACAACAGGGAACTGCCTTAGGGGCTCCGACTCCGAATTTTTCCTCAGGGTTGACTCCCGAAGCCTTTCCCATGACCAGGTGTGCCGCAAGGCAGCGGAGGTTTGAAATCAGGGTTTACCTTCCCCTAGATGGGCTACCTTCCCAGGTTGACGAGCCACCATCTACCTGAAGCATCTGGTTTTAAGGCGCCAGAGATCCGCCCTCGCCCCTTCTCCTATTAGTAAAAGCAGTTCCGCCAGGCTTAGAGACTAAACCACACGGGCAGGCTAGGAGTTGGACTTAGTTGTCAGAGGCTTTTCGAGACGCACGCCGTAAGGAGCATTTTATGAGCACTGGGAGCTTAACCCCAGTGTATGTCCTATGTTATAAACACTACAAATTCATGTTTTGTTTTGTTTTTTTTTTCAAAAGCTGATAAACGCCAGGAGCATTTTTTACAAACGCAGATAACTCCACAGGGCAAATCAGCGCTTGGTATTTGGGTCACGTGACTCATCTCGACTGCCTTCTCAGTCTACTCGCTCTGATCGATTTCCCTGGCTGTGTTTGGAATGTTCACTCACTCACTCACTCCCTACTCGCTATATAGTGAATTTAGATATAGTGGACTATACAGTAAACTCATAACAATAAAATTAACTGCTTTCAGATACTATTGGGCTTGTTTTCGTGGCACGGTTAATGACGTTATCACGTGAGACAGTAAAATGCAACAGACTAATGGTGGTTAAAAAAAAAAATTGAATACCTGCATGTAATTTGTAATAAATATGTATTAAATCAAATTGTTTTTGCTGAATTATTAAATATAAATACCTTATGGTAGTTTATGCTGTGATGGAAGCTCTTCTCTCACTGCTCCATTGGCTGCACATTCACTATATAGTACATTATATGGGGAAGGAGTTTCTTTTTTTCCAGCCTTATTCCTTTTCTTTTTATACTGTGCACACCAGTGAAGAGAGAGAGAAATGCCATTTCAATTCTCCTCTGTCCTGTACATATAGTCGTATTGACAGTAAAATCTTTGAATCTTGAATTATACTGTAGCTGAATTATAGCTATAGTATTATACAATTTTACTGAGTGGATATACCTAAATCAGTGTGTCGATCATACTACATTGATGCTTATAGACATTCAAGCATGTTCCAGACAAAACAGCTTGGTTTTCAGGACTTGTCTGTTTTTGCAAAAGAGTGGCTTGTGGACTAATCCGTTTTTGCAAAAACAAAAAGGCCTAATAAATTGCCAAAAAGTAACTGAGTTAATGTTTGATCTTTTTGCTTTATTATGTCTGAGACACTCATATTTCAAGTGACCATGTCTTAGAAGCTGGTTTGGAAATACTAACACCTATAAACCAACAGATGAAAAAATGTTTTTTTTTCTCATCTTGAACACAACTGGACTTATAGTATCTGTTTTTGCAGAAGAACTCTTCTCTCACACACACACACACACACACACACACACACACACACACACACACACACACAACTCACAAAAAGTTAGGGATATTCGACTTTCGAGTAAAATTTCAGGATGCACCTGAAATGCACCAACACCTTTAAAGGTGAACTTAATTTGACCTTCTCTAACCTTTTGAATACACGTGTCCAACTGGTCAATGTTTTAGTACTTTTTGCATCACTCGCTGTTCTCTAAAAAGGTGCTTCACAGCAAAATTCACAACAGGTGTTTTATCCATGAATCGACCAAGAAATTTTCTGGTTCAATTAGAATTGGTATTTAAACAGTCCTCTTCATCATGCTGTTTACATTTTGACATCATGAGACCAAGATGACACCTAACAATTGATCAACAGTACCTCACCATTGCAAGGCTTCAGACAGGATGTTCTCAGAGGAAAGTAGCTACTGAACGTAGAGTGTCACAGAGTGTCATCAGCAGGTTACAGCAGAGATGCAGAGAGACTGGAAGAGTCACAGAAAGGCACAGAAGTGGATGTCCTTTGGCCACATCCCACACTGATGACCGCTTCATTGTGAACAGTGCCCTGTAGAACCAGATGATGAATGCCACGCAACTCCAGGCACATTGGTTTATAAAGTTCTTAATGGTCTTAGTCCCACCTACTTGTCAGATTTGCTTTTAACTTATGAACCATCCAGAACTCTCAGGTCATCAGATTGAGGTATTTTAATAAGTCCCAAAATTAAAACAATAACTCATGGTGAAGCGTCCTTTTCTTATTATGACCCACATCTGTGGAACAGCCTTCTTGAAGACCTGAGAGTAGCTCCGAATGTGGACATTTTGAAAAGCAAACTTAAGACTAACTTTTTTAACCTAGCTTTTAATTAAATCTTATCTTAGTTATTTACTTATTTAACTTTTTTTTCCAAGTGCACTTAGTTTACGTCTTTTGAGTTAAGGAAATTGTTTTTAAATTACTGTTAATTTTAAACTCTGGTTTTAATTTGTTTTAATTATTTTGACGTACAGTATTTAAATGTTATTTATTAATTTATGCATATTTGTGTCTATTTACAGTATATATTGATTGATTTTACTAGTTTTACTAGCTAGTGTTTCCCTATACAAATTGCTGAAAGTGAGATAGCGCTTCCTCAATTTCTCGATTCTCAGTTTGACTGTTTGTGATTCTCAGTTTGTTTTTGATGACTGTTGTTGTGAAATGGCGCTATATAAATAAAGTTGAATTGAATTGTGTCCTCCTTTTAACCCTTAGACTTTGACTGAGAGAAAATGTGCAAGTATATGTGTGTGGGGGGGTTGTGCTTGTTTTTATTTAATGTCTTATGTAAAGCACTTTGTCCTACATATGATTGCATGGAAAGTGCTATATAAATAAAGTCTGACTGATTTAAGAGAGGTGGAAGGCACCCAAGTGTCATGTCAGACCATTCAAAACCATTAACATCAGCATGGTCTGCATGCTAGACGGCATGCCAGGGAGCATTTACGCTGGACAAGGAACCAGTGGGCCTCAGTGCTGTTCTCTGATGAAAGTCGATTCACATTCAGCAGAAATGATGACCTCCAACGATGTTGGAGACATCAAGGAGAGCGCTATGCATCAGCCACTGTTGTCACCAGACGAGCCTTTGGTGGTGGTGGTGTTACAGTCTATGTAGGTGTGTCTAGTCAATACAGAACTGCCCTACACCTTGTGAATGGTACAGTGACAATCCAATACCACCTGAATAACATCATTAATCCAGTCATTGTGCCCCTACATGAACAACTCGGACCTAATTTCATCTTCATGGACAGCAATGCTCAAGCTCATCGAGGTTGCATCATTAGGGAATGGCTGCTGGAGGCTGGGGTACCTCAAATGGAGTGGCCTGCACTTTCTCTAGACCTGAATCACATAGAAAACCTATGGGATCAGCTGAGTCCCTGTGTAGAGGCTCGTAACCCTGCACCCCACAACCTCAATAACCTGAGGGCCACCCTTCAAGAAGAATGGAATGCCATGCCTCAGCAGACAATAAGTCAATTTGTGAACAGCAGGAGATGTCGTTGTCAAGCTGTAACTGATGCTCAAGGGCACATGACAAGCTGTTGAGAGATTGCCATTTTTTGTTGTGGTATACCCACCGTTGTTAGGGATAAGGAGATAAGATAAGCCGTTATTAGTCCCACAATGGGGAAATTCCAGGATTGCAACAGCACAGGGATAGCAACACTCAGAGCAATAATTTAGAAGATGAGAAAATAAGAGTAGTGAATATACATATGTACACATAAATATATAAATATATATACGCACAGTGCGGAACATTGTAGCTAGATGGAATAAACAGCATAACCGTCTAGTTACCCTACATGGTATGAGTATATACCCATACATATTGTCACCCTCCATAGCGACTGATATTGTCCTAGTTGTATACTGGAGGGGACCATTTAGGTCGTAACATTTTTTTGCTATCTCTGCGAGCAGCCCTGCTTAGGTTATACAGTCTGACAGCCGTAGGTAGGAAGGACCTGCGACCCTATGATGTATATAGGTTCTATAGTCGTGTTAGTTTCTTTTTTACTTTCCATGGGTAATCCCTTTGTCTGTCGTGTGTGTTTCTGTTTGGCTGTCAACTGTCATGCTGCTGTTACACTGTAATTTCCCAGTTTGGGATCAATAAAGTACATCTATCTATCTATCTATCTAGAAACCTCTCGGTCACGCACCTAGGATGATGTAGTCTACTGCTAAATGAGCTCCTCAGTGCGTTCAGTATGTCCTGCGTGGGGTGGGACTCTGACTCCAGCAGAGATGACAGTTTAGCCACCATTCTTCTTTCCCCTATCTCCTCCACTGGGTCAAGGCGTTGCCCCAGGACAGAGCTAGCTTTCTTGATCAGTTTGTTCAGTCTCTTCCTGTCGGCTGCTGTAATGCCGTTGCCCCAGCAGACCACTCCAAAAGTGATGGCTGATGCCACCACCGTGTCGTAGAATGTCTTCAAGATCACCCCTTGTACACCAAAAGACCTTAGCCTCCTCAGTAGGAACAGCCTGCACTGTCCCTTCTTGTAGAATGCGTCGATATTGTGTGACCAGTCTAGTTTATTGTTCAGATGAACACCCAGGTACTTGTAGGATGTCACCATCTCAATGTCTGTTCCCTGTATGTTTACTGGTGCTGTGAGGGGTTGTCCTTGCCTGCGGCAATCCACCACCAGCTCCTTAGTTTTCCTCGCGTTGATCTGGAGGCAGTTCCGATGGCACCAGTCCACAAAGTCCTGGATAAGTCGTCTGTACTCAGCTTCATCTCCGTTGGAGATGAGGCCGACGATCGCAGTCTCGTCAGAGAACTTCTGTAGATGGCAGCGTGTTGTGTTGTGTGAGAAGTCCGCAGTATAAAGGGTGAACAGGAAGGGAGTCAAAACCGTTCCCTGGGGGGTCCCCGTGCTACCGATGATTGTGTCCGACACACAATCCCGGATTCTCACAAACTGAGGCCGATTAGTGAGGTAGTCCAGGATCCATGATGACAGGTGCTGGTCCACCCCTGCGCACAGCAGCTTGTCCTTCAGGATCATTGATTGGATGGTGTTGAAAGCACTTGAGAAGTCAAAGAACATGATCCTCACCGCGTTCCCGGGTTTCTCCAGGTGGGACAGAGAACAGTGAAGGAGGAAGATCACTGCATCCTCCACTCCAATGCCATGCTGGTAGGCAAACTGGAGTGGATCCATCGCTGGTCCCACCAGGGGGCGGAGGTGAGCAAGGAGCAGTCTCTCCAGGGTCTTCATCATGTGAGACATCAGGGCCACTGGTCTGTAGCTGTTCAGGTCTTTGGGGTGGGAAGTCTTTGGTACAGGTACCACACAAGATGTTTTCCACAACTATGGTACCCTCCCCAGCTTCAGGCTCAGGTTGAAGATGTGCTCCACAATCCCACACAGCTGGTCTGCGCAGGACTTGAGGAGCTTCGCGCCGATGCCGTCCGGTCCCGAGGCCTTCCTCGCCTTGATCTTCCTCAGCTCTGTCCTCAACTGGGTCTTAGTGAGGGTCAGGTTGGGGGGTTGTGTGCTGGGAGTGTGGGGGGGGTGTTGGTGGAGTGGGGTGTGGACAGCAGGTCTCGATGACTTTAGAGGCAGCAGTGGTTGTTGTGCAGTCGGGGGGGAGGGCGGTTGGTCAAACCTATTAAAAAACAGGTTCAGATTGTTCACCCACTTCCTGCCTCCCATGGCCTGGGAGGAGGTATTCTGGAGCCCAGAGAGGGTTTTAAGGTTTCTCCAGACCCCGCCGATGTCGCTCTGTTGTAGCTTGCCCTCCATCTTCTTCCTGAAGCTGTCCTTACCTTCTCTGATCTTCTTCCTCAGCTCCCTCTGTACGGACTTCAGCATCTCCCTGTTCCCCGACCTGAAGATCCTCTTCTTCTCTCTCAGAAGTATTTTTATCTCAGGGTTGATCCAGGGTTTGTTGTTCGAGCAACACCGTATGGTCTTGGTGGGTATGGTGTTGTCCACACAGAAGTTGATGAAGTATGTGATGGTGTGAGTGAGGCCATCGATGTCCTCACCATGTGGATCGCAGAGCTGCTCCCAGGCAGTGGTTTCAAAACAGTCCTTTAGAGCGTCTATTGCCTCCTCAGACCATAACTTCACCGTGCGCATAACCGGAGGTTGTCTGTGTACTAGGGGTTTGTACACCGGCAGGAGATGAACCAAGTTGTGATACGATCTCCCGAGTGGGGGGAGTGGTGATGAAGTGTACGCTTCCTTAGTGTTTGCATAGAATAAGTCCAGTGTTTTATTGTCTCTAGTGTGGCATGTGACATACTGGGTGAACGTGGGCAGAATGGAGGACAGTGAAATATGGTTGAAATCACCTGAGATGAGGAGAAGAGCATCTGGGTGTTCTGTCAGCAGCCTGCCGGTTACTGAGTGAATGGCATCACGCGCTGTCCCCGCGTTCGCCATCAGATTTGCATAAATAACAATGCAGATCACGTGTGAGTATTCCCTCGGGAGATAGGTAGGCTGCATGAGTTGCAGTGTTGTTGTTTAACCGTGATATGTCCCGGTCTGCACCAGCTGTTATTGACATACATTATCACTCCTCCGCCCCTTGCCTTCCCACTGTCTGGTGTCCGGTCTGCCCGTATTGCGTGGAAACCCTCCAGTTCAATGTTAGCATCTGTTGCTAGTTCTGTTAGCCACGTCTCAGTAAACAACATCATGCTAATCTCTCTGAAGACGCACTCGTAGCGGGAGATAGCCGCTAGCTTGTCAGTCTTATTGAGTAGCAATCGTACATTCCCCATAATAACGGATGGAAGGACGGGTCTGTACCTTATATTTCTCGCCCACCGTCTTGCTCCAGCATGGCATCCACGTCGTTTCTGTCTTATTTCACCCAGTATGTTGAAGTCTTGCGCTAGCATCTTGATCCGGTTAAGTGCTAACATTTGGTCTCTGCTGTAATGTATCCTGCTAAAAACAGTGGCTTCATCTGCTGGCTCAGGAGACATTTGGGCGATCCGTGTCCGTCCGTGATGGATAAGGTGTTGCCAGATCAGAAAGATTAGCAAGAGAAGCCAGATAGTAAATAGAAATAGGAAGAAATTGATCCGCTGTTGCAAAAAGGCAGCCTACTCGTGTGGCACCGGAAGTAGGATAAGGACCTGTACTGACAGTGGATATAAAAAGTCTACACACCCCTGTCCAAATGCCAGGTTTTTGTGATGTAAAAAATTGAAGAAGAAGCAATCTCTATCATTCAGTCCATACAGCCAATCATGTACAGTAGAACGAAATTATGTTTCTTCCATCTACAATAATAATCACATGTAGAATCAGAGGGGCCGCTGCCATGCAATGCGCCACCACAAATAACTTCTCCTTCCCCCATTCTATTATGGTGAGCACCAAGCTAGAAGGCGGGAAGTGCCATTTTTGTATGGTTTTTGGTATGACCCGGCCAGGACTTGAACCCCCAACCTCCCGGTTGTGGGGTGGATGCTCCATCAACTAGGCCACCACTCTAAGACAAGTCATTTCAAAACTTTTTCCACCATTAATGTGACCTATAACCTGTACAACCCAATTGAAAAACAAACTGAAATCTTTTAAGGGGAAAAATACAAAATAAAAAAACTTACAATAATTTGCATAAATATGCACACCCTCCCAGAGAGGACAATCCCCAACCCAGAGAGGACAATCCACCTTTTTCCGGCTGAGGACCATGGACTCGGACTTGGAGGTGCTGATTCTCATCCCAGCCGCTTCACACTCAGCGGCAAACCGTCCCAGCAAGAGCTGTAGGTCAGAAATAGGAAGTGGTGGAGTGGGGTGTGGACAGCAGGTCTCGATGACTTTAGAGGCAGCAGTGGTTGGTGTGCAGTCGGGGGGGAGGGTGGTTGGAAATTGTCCTCTCTGGGTTGGGGACAGGCTCCTGCCCCAAGTGGAGGAGTTCAAGTATCTTGGGGTCTTGTTCACGAGTGAGGGGAAAATGGAGCGAAAGATTGACAGACGGATCGGAACAGCATCTGCAGTGATGCGGACGTTGTACCGGTCTGTTGTGGTGAAGAGGGAGCTTAGTTCTAAAGCAAGGCTGTCGATTTACCAGTCAATCTACGTTCTTACTCTCACCTATGGTCACGAGCTTTGGGTAATGACCGAAAGAACAAGATCGCGGATACAAGCGGCTGAAATGAGCTTTCTCCGTAGGATTGCTGGACTCACCCTCAGAGATAGGGTGAGGAGCTCAGTCATCCGGGAGAGGCTCAGAGTAGAACCACTGCTCCTCCACATTGAAAGTAGTCAGTTGAGGTGGTATGGGCATCTGATTAGGATGCCTCCTGGACGCCTCCCACTTGAGGTGTTTTGGGCACGTCCCACTGGGAGGAGACCCCGGGGCAGACCCAGGACTCGGTGGAGAGACTATGTCTCCCAGCTGGTCTGGGAACACCTTGGTATCCTCTCTGGAGAGCTGGAGCAGGTGGCTGGGGAGAGGGAAGTCTGGGCTTCTCTGCTTGAACTGCTGCCTCCGCAACCCGGACCTCCGGAAAAGCGGTAGAAGATGGATCGATGGATGGATGCACACCCTCTTATAACTGGGGATGTGACTGTGTTCAGAATTAACCAATCACATTCAAACTCATGTTAAATGGGAGTCAGCACACACCTGCCACCATTTAAAGTGCCTTTGAGTAACCACAAATAAAGTTCAGCTGTTGTAGTAGGCTTTTCCTGACATTTTTGTAGTCACGTCTTATAGCACAAGCCATGGTCCACAGAGAGCTTCCAAAGCATCAGAGGGATCTCATTATTCAAAGGTATCAATCAGGAGAAGGGTACAAAAGAATTACCAAGGCATTAAATATACCATGGAACACAATGAAGACAGTCATTATCAAGTGGAGAAAATACGGCACAACAGTGACATTACCAAGAACTGGATGTCCCTCCAAAACTGATGAAAAGTGGACAGGAAAACTGGTCAGCGAGGCTGCCAAGAGACTAACAGCAACACTGAAGGAGCTGTAGGAATTTCTGGCAAGTACTGGCTGTTTAGTACATGTGACAACAATCTCCCGTCTAGAGTGGCAAGACAGAAGCCTTATCTTACGAAGAACATCCAAGCCCGGCTACATTTTGCAAAAACACATTTGAAATCTCCCATATGCATGTGGGAAAATGTGTTATGGTCTGATGAAACC
Organism: Pholidichthys leucotaenia; assembly: GCA_020510985.1. Lineage (NCBI taxonomy): Eukaryota > Metazoa > Chordata > Actinopteri > Cichliformes > Pholidichthyidae > Pholidichthys > Pholidichthys leucotaenia. The sequence continues at coordinate 291,209,822 of CM035843.1, forward strand.
AAGGTTGAACTTTATGGCCATAATTCCAAAAGATATATTTGGTGCAAACACAGCACTGTAAAGCATGGTGGTAGCAGCATCATTCTTTGGGGCTGTTTTTCTTCAGCTGGAACTGGGGCCTTGGTCAAGGTGGAGGGCAATATGAACAGTTCTAAATACCAGTCAGTGTTGGCACAAAACCTTCAGGCTTCTGCTAGAAAGCTGAAGATGAAGAGGAACTTCATATTTCAGCATGACAATGACCCAAAGCAGTGGTTCCCAACCTTTTTCCCAGGAGCCCCCCCGCCTGTGTCACAGAAGTGCCGGGCATCCCCTAGTCCACACGATCATGCCAGAAGAATTAAGTCATTTTAGAACATTTGTTTAGGAAAAAAATAAAAACATCAGTTTTGTTCTTAACCTATTCCATTTGTTTTGAAATGTAGATTTGTTTTCCTTTATACTTAAACTAAATTGAATTATATGAACATGTGTATCACACATAGACAAAAAATAAATGTGGCAAATGACTGCAATGGTATTAAAATATTTGTCCTTTTGTTTTAAGACGGCATTACTTTTAAACATGGCCTTTTTGGCACCAGAAGGCAGTCCTGAGTCTTCATTGTTCATTGTCAGTAACATAAAGTTTTCATCTTTGCCAGAGGTATGAAACAGAAATGTTAACAAGAACATGTCCCTTGTGAAAGCAAAAATTTCTCACAACCAAAATGGTGGGTATACACACATGACGGCATAAATCAGTCAAGGCCTAAAAGTCGGTCAGTATGGGCCTAATGGCAGTAGGCCTAAAAACACCTCTGTCATACACAAAGAACAAATATCCTTGACTGTACTTTCTCATAACACTACCCAGCAATTAACATTGCAAAAAATAATTCAATGATTCTTTGCTTTTTACTCTCTCCAGTCTGATTCATTCATTCATCTTCTTCTGCTTAATCCTTTTTGGGTCGCGGGGGTGCTGGAGCCTATCCCAGCATCTTTGGGCGAGAGGCAGGGTACACCCTGGACAGATCACCAGTCCATCGCAGGGCCAACACAGAGAGACAGACAACCATTCACTCTCACAGTCAGACCTAAGGACAATTTAGAATCCCAAGTTTGATGCCAATTAACCTAAAAAAGAATATTAATGTGTACCTTGAGCTTGCATGTCTCTGACCAGGGATGCAGTGTTTGGAGTGATAGTGATGATAGACAGTCTTCTTCTTTTTTCAGATTTGATTGGCGGTTGGCAACCAGCTTATAGGTGCATTACCGCCACCAACCGGGTTGGAGTGTGGACAAGAGAAGGGGGGGGGGGCTTAATTCTTTTAATTAATCCAGTCGCATTAAAAGTCCTGGTGGACATCCAGCCTGTTCCTTACTTTTGTTTTTATAGTTAAAAGGGCACTGAAAGCTGCCTCAGACAGATACATAGTACCAAAAAGAAGAATGACCCTCTTGATTGCGTGTTTGGCCAGTGTAGAAGCGACAGTGTGTCCTTTGACAATCCAAAACTTTTTGTATCCTTTTTCCTGGAAATATTTTTTTGACACTGAATCAGATTGAAGGTCACACAGCTCATCTTCACAGCCCAAGTATTCAACATCCTTGTGAGATTGGAAATGTAGGGGTCCATCACCCATGCTTCCTTGGGTAAATATTTGTTGATGTCGGCAAAGTGACTCCTCATCTTGTTACACAGCAGGTTCATGTGGCGCGTGAAGTCTGTGTGTAAAGACGTGCGCACGGTGCCACCGGACTGCTTCTGCAGAAGTGGAAACTGCTGTAACTCCCCTTTTGACATTTTAGTGACCCTGTACTCCAGTTTTCGCACAAAAGCGTCCATTGCGTCTTTGCATTGTAGGACATTTGATTCAGGTCCCTGCATCCACTTGTTTGGGGCACAGTCTTGACTTTATCAACTGCTTGTGCTCAACACATTTTCTCCACGGTTTTTAGGCATGCGGGCTTGATCAGCTGCTCACCAATATTGTGCGTCTTTTTTGCCTTCGCAATGACCAGTACACAGTTGAATGATGCTTCAGTAGCTCTGAGTAAATTACTACCTGCCCGTTCAAAAGATTTTCCGATATCCCCGTGTCTTCTTGAAAGCCTCAGGTGCCATTTCCTCTCAAAAAAATCCCAGCTTGCACCAATGGTCTCTCGGTGTTGAGTCTCCTGATGTGGTCTGTTTGCTGGGCTTCATGCTGTCATTAGCTAGCTTTTCACCACAAATGACACATTCTGGCCAAAAAGAGTCTTGTGCTTCTATAAATCCATAGTTCAGGTAACTGTCAATATATTGTCTTTTTTTCTTTTTTAACTCCACGGGGTCCTCCGCACATTTACGTTTCTCAGCCACCCTCTTTCTTTATTTGATGTCATTCAACAGCGATGAATAAATTCCTTGTGTTTAGCGCTAGCTACAATGCGAGACTAAACAGTTCAGAGGTCGTACACATAATATAAATAAAATAAACTTTTTTTCCAACAAATTTTATTAGTTAAATACATACACTTCACAACATGTCCGCCTAGAAATGCGTGGATAAAAAAAAATCCATATAAAATATATGCATTTTTTTTTACCCACACATTTCATGACCTCAAAACAGACGGAGCTCCGTGTCCCCCCTGGGGGAGGCCTAGGTTGGGAGACACTGACCCAAAGCACACATCCAAATCAACAAAAGAATGGCTTCCCAGAAGAAGATTAAGGTTTTTGGAATGGCACGGCCACAGTCCAGACCTGAATCTGATTGAACATCTGTGTGGTGATCTGAAGAGGGCTGTGCACAGGAGATGCCCTCACAATCTGACAGATTTGGAACGTTTTTGCAAAGAAGAGTGGGCAAATATTGCCACATCAAGATGTGCCACGCTGATAGACTCCTACCCAAAAAGACTGAGTGGTTTTATGAAAGCCAAAGGTGCTGCAACAAAGTGCTAGTTTAAGGGTGTGCATATTTATGCAAGCAGGTTATTGTAAGTTTTTTTTTTATTATTATTATTTTTCCCCTTAAAAAAATTGTTTTTCAATTGGGTTATCCAGGTTATAGGTCACATTAATGGTGGAAAAAGTTTTGGAATGATTTATCTTGGTCTCATTTTTTTTACATCACAAAAACCTGGCATTTGAACAGGGGTGTGTAGACTATTTGTACTGTATCTACTGTATATAACACTTTTCCAGTTGCAAAGACCACTCAAAGCGCTTAACTAGTAGGTACACTAACCCTCTATTCTAAGGGTCTATAAGAGACAGATACCTAGGGATAATTTAGAGTCACCAATTAACCTAACATGCATGTCTTGGAGGAAATCGGAGCCCCTGGAGTAATCCCACACAGCACAGGGATAACAAACAAACTCCACACAGAAAGGCTCCCACCCCTGCCAGCCTGGGGATTTGAACCTGGAACCTTCAAGCTGTGAGGCAATAATGCCAACGACTGCGGTTGGCTTGTGTTTCAATAAATAATTTGAGATGAGGAAATCACCATTGCATGCGTCTACTTAAATGCCCTATTTTCATGATATAATATCACTGTAGCGTGAGTATTTGTATTTGCCCCCTTCTTGATTTATTTCTTATATTTTTGCATATGTGTCACACTTAAATGTTTAAGATCATCAAACAAATTTTAATACTGGACAAAGATAACCCAAGTAAATACAAAATGCAGTTTTAAAAGATGATTTCATTTATTCAGAAAAAAGCTATCCCAAACTACCTGGCCCTATGTCAGAAAGTAATTCTCCAGCAGCGATGTAAAACACTCATTGCCAGTTATCACAAACACTTGATTGAAGTTGTTGCTGCCAAGGATGGCACAACCAGTTATTAGGTTTAGGGGGAGGTTACTTTTTTGACATAGGGCCGGGTAGTTTTGGATAGCTTTTTTCCCTTAAATAATAAAATCATTTATAAACTGCATTTTGTATTTACTCAGGTTATCTTTGTCTAATATTAAAATTTGTTTGATCTGAAACATTTAAGTGTGGCAAATATGCTCTTGATCCAGAATGCGTTACACCATCATTGATAGTCACTGAGATGCAGAGCCTTGCCATCTTGGCCAGCTGCTCAACACAAGAAAGGTCAACAAAAAAAAAGCCATTTTGAGCTTTTTGGGGCAAAAGAATCTGCATAGAGCCTCAAAAGTAATCATTAAAATAAACCAGCCATTTAAACTTAGATGAGCCAATATGCATTACTAATAAGTGTAAATGAGCATTAACTGTAATATTTTACCTCATGTGAGTCTAGTGGGATGATCATGATTATTTGAGTTTTAACGTGGATCATAATGAAGATATGTTTATTTCCATTTGACATTTCAGAACACTAATAATAAAAATTGCTTACATTTTTATCAGTTTTATTACTGACATAACTGAACTGTGGTTCATAAGCAGAATAATGTCAGATAAGTTAAGTTCTTGGCATCTCGACATTCTGTGGTAGTTTTTCCTCCAAGTTATGGAGGCCACTGCAGATGGGTAAAAGGACTACATTTGGCTTCAGATGCCAGTGTTATATTATCTAGACATGTTATCATCAATTACACTAGTGTTTTGTGTCTTACCTCCTGATGGATGTCCTTCTTGAAGTGTCTGTCTTAGCTGCTGAATGCTTCTACTGTCAGTGCTGTTGTGTGTTGTAAAAAATTGTTAATGACACAAGGGAGGTGAAGCTGGAATTAAAAAAGAAATGATTAGGGAAAATGCTGCATAAACCTTCAAGTAGTCACGTGAAATGCTATTAAAAAAAGATCATTAATTTAAATTAGGTGTTGCATTGTGTGAAGCATTTTTAACAGAAATCATGTGCTGGGAGGAAAAAGGTTAATTAAAATAGCAAATAACTAAAGACAATAACCTACTTATGGAAGGCCACTGAGCAATCAGAGCATTTGTCTTTATACTTGGAAATTACTTTTGGCCTGATGGGCCCATTCATTATAAGTCTATTGTTGCATACTACTGACGATGTGATTGAGTGCATGCACCCGCCTGTGTGTGCCTTTAAAGTGTTATCAGCGTCCTACATTATCACCTCTGACACCTTATTAAGGACAGTGTTGTTTTAATTATACACTGATACAGGCAAAGGGAGATAATTTTGAGTGGCACTCATTATGTGTTCCATTAGAATTTGAAGACAGACAAATGAGTTCTACTTTGTGAAAGTAGGCTGCTCAGGTTCAGATACGGAAAAAGGAAGGTAGAATGCATAATGAGGAGCCAAGGGTGACTGAGCCAGAGAAAGAGAGAGGCAAAGAAGGAGAGGGCTGCTGTAAAATTCTACCACAAGATAATGTCACCATAATTAAAAGTCTCAGATTCATCAATGGAAATAAAACGGGCACAAAGGGAATCTTAGAGGTGAACCTGGCTTTTGTCACAGCAGCCAGTTTGATGTGTCATGGCAGGAGAGGCATGAATTAACGTGATTAACACCTGTGCTTTTTCTCTTGTGAGAAATCAAAACTTGTACTGTGAAATAACCTGTTGACATAAAACTGTTAGCTGCTTGTTGTACTATCCTTTTGATTTACTAAGGTCTCGGGGGACACTGCATCAGTATATCATTCCCTTCTCGTATTTAAACTGCTTTTGCAAACCAGCTCTCATGATGGCCTGTGAGTAAATATGAATACATTAAAACTTTATAAATTTAATGAATTGCAAAGAATTACAAAAGTGTTAAATCAGTGATTAATATTTCATCTCCAAAGCCCCTGCAAAATTATGAGAACATGTATCATTTATTGTAAGCTTGAATTAGATTATTTTGCTATCATACAGTATGTGAACTTAAAGTACAGGGGAGATCAAAATTAGAGAACAGTGTATTAATACAGTCGGGTAAAAAAGTATTTAGTCAGCCACCAGTTGTGCAAGTTCTCCCACTTAAAAGATGAGAGAGGTCTCCAATTTTCATCATAGGTATACCTCAACTATGAGAGACAAAATGAGAAAAAAAAAATCCAGAAAATCATATTGAAGGATTTTTAATGAATTAATTGGTAAATTCCTCAGTAAAATAAGTATTTGGTCACCTACAAACAAGCAAGATTTCTGGCTCCCACAGACCTGTAACTTCTTCTTTAAGAGGCTCCTCTGTCCTCCACTCGTTACCTGTATTAATGGCACCTGTTTGAACTTGTTATCAGTATAAAAGACACCTGTCCACAACCTCAAACAGTCAGACTCCAAACTCCACTACGGCCAAGACCAAAGAGCTGTCAAAGGACACCAGAAACAAAATTGTAGACCTGCACCAGGCTGGGAAGACTGAATCTGTAATAGGTAAGCAGCTTGGTTTGAAGAAATCAACTGTGGGAGCAATTATTAGAAAATGGAAGACATACAAGACCTCTGATAATCTCCCTCGATCTGGGGCTCCACGCAAGAGCTTACCCCATGGGGTCAAAATTATCACGAGAACGGTGAGCAAAAATCCCAGAACCACACGGGGGGACCTAGTGAATGACCTGCAGAGAGCTGGGACCAAAGTAACAAAGGCTACCATCAGTAACGCACTACGCCGCCAGGGACTCAAATCCTGCAGTGCCAGACGTGTCCCCCTGCTTAAGCCAGTATATGTCCAGGCCCGTCTGAAGTTTGCTAGAGAGCATTTGGATGATCCAGAAGAGGATTGGGAGAATGTCATATGGTCAGATGAAACCAAAATAGAACTTAATTGTAAAAACTCAACTTGTCGTGTTTGGAGGAGAAAGAACACCCTACCTACTGTAAAGCATGGGGGTGGAAACATCATGCTTTGGGGCTGTTTTTCTGCAAAGGGGCCAGGACGACTGATCCGTGTAAAGGAAAGAATGAATGGGGCCATATATCGTGAGATTTTGAGTGAAAACCTTCTTCCATCAGCAAGGGCATTGAAGATGAAACGTGGCTGGGTCTTTCAGCATGACAATGATCCCAAACACACCGCCCAGGCAATGAAGGAGTGGCTTCGTAAGAAGCATTTCAAGGTCCTGGAGTGGCCTAGCCAGTCTCCAGATCTCAACCCCATAGAAAATCTTTGGAGGGAGTTGAAAGTCCGTGTTGCCCAGCGACAGCCCCAAAACATCATTGCTCTAGAGGAGATCTGCATGGAGGAATGGGCCAAAATACCAGCAAGAGTGTGTGAAAACCTTGTGAAGACTTACAGAAAATGTTTGACCTCTGTCATTGCCAACAAAGGGTATATAACAAAGTATTGAGATGAACGTTTGTTATTGACCAAATACTTATTTTACCGAGGAATTTACCAATTCATTAAAAATCCTTCAATGTGATTTTCTGGATTTTTTTTTCCTCATTTTGTCTCTCATAGTTGAAGTATACCTATGATGAAAATTGGAGACCTCTCTCATCTTTTAAGTGGGATAACTTGCACAATTGGTGGCTGACTAAATACTTTTTTGCCCCACTGTACTTGATTTATACTGAAATATTGTTATTTTTTATTGTTCAGAATTTGACAGAATATCAGCTGTGGCTATACCACTGCTGTACTAGCATGTTGTTGTTTTTTTTAAAATAACCAAGGCACTTCAACACAAATATTTATTTTGTAAAAAACAAAAAACAGTGAATAAACTTTGAGAACAGTAACCACTGTGTCAGAACAGAAGATTTAAACAATTTGTTTTAGGGCTACAGAATTCAAAAATTACTAGGAATTAATGCTTTGAATGACTTCAGCGCAACTGCACCCACAGGACATCACTAGTTTCTCACACTGCTCTGATTTGGGGGACAGGATTATGCAAAGACTCAATGAGAATCACTTCAACACTGCAGCTGGAATTATTCGCCAGTTCACTGCTGAACAACATGAGGATCTGTCTCGGCATACATTCATTCAGCTTCTTCCGCTTAATCCTTTTCGGGTCGCGGGGGGGCTGGAGCCTATCCCAGCATCTTTGGGCGAGAGGCAGGGTACACCCTGGACAGATCACCAGTCCATCGCAGGGCCAACACAGAGAGACAGACAACCATTCACTCTCACAGTCATACCTAAGGACAATTGGGGCGGCAGTGGCTCAGGAGGTAGAGCAGGTCGTCTAATATCCCAATGGTTGGCGGTTCGAATCCCGCTTTCCCCAGATATCCTGCCGTTGTGTCCTTGGGCAAGACACTTCACCCGCATTGCCTCCAGTGCCCATAACACTGGGTATGAATGTGTATAAATGTATAAAAATGTTTAAATGTTCGGTGGTGGCCAGAGAGGCCGTTGGCGCGGATTGGCAGCCACGTTTCCGTCAGCCTGCCCCAGGGCAGCTGTGGCTACAGTAGTAGCTTGCCACTACCATTGTCTGTCTGGAGTGAATGAATAATGTATCTACTTGTAAAGCGTCTTTGAGTGTCTATGATAAAGCGCTATATAAATCTGATGCATTATTATTATTATTAATTTAGAATCCCCAGTTTTGATGCCAATTAGCCTACAGTAACTTGCATGTTTTTTGGCATGTGGGAGGAAACTGGAGAAATCCCGGAGTAAACCCATGCAGACACAGGGAGAACATGCAAACTCCACACAGATCACTGTTGGTCGGGGGCTGGGATCGAACCCAGGATCCCCAGGCCAAGGGTGAGTTGCTGTGCTGCCACAGTGCTAACCACTCCTCCACCGCGCCGCCCATACAGTGTCTCGCCATTTAAGACAATATGGACTCAAAGCTCACTCTGCAGTGACCAAACCTTTCATCAGCAGAAAGAATAAAAAGGCTAAACTTACCTTTGCTGAGGAGCATGTTGTGTGGACAAAGGAGAACTGGTCCAGAGTGCACTTCAGTGATGAGAGTAAGTTCAATTTATTTGGGTCTGATGGGAAACAATATGTTTGGTGTCAAACTGTGGAAAGACTGAACCCAAAGTGTGTAAAGAAGTCAGTTACATTTGGAGGAAGAAGTGTCATAGTTTGGGGGATGTTTTCTGCAGCAGGAGTTGGGCCTCTTGTACAGCTACATGGCAGGGAGAATGCAAATGTTTATGTGAAGCTCCTTTGGCAACATGCAATTCCTTTACTGCAGTTGTCTCCCAATCAGCCCACAATTTTCATACAAGACAATGCTGCCTGTCACACTGCAAAATGGGTTAAACAGCTCCTTGAATCTAACAATATTGAAACAATGAAGTGGCCAGCCCAGAATCCAGATCTAAACCCCATAGGGAATCTTTGGAAAATCCTTGGTAACAAAGTAATGACTAAGAAACCCACTACAGTTAATGAACTGTGGAAGAGACTGCAAGAAGAATGGACTAAGATCAAACCAGAGCAGTGTGAGAAACTAGTGATGTTCTGTGGATGCAGATGTGCTGAAGTAATTCAACGCAAGGGCCTCGACATTTCCTATGAATTTTTTAATCCTATCATCATCATTTACAGCCTGTTCGTACCACTACTGGCAGATGGCCTCCACAGCTCCTGCCATGCAACACGTTCTTGTGCAGTTCTCATCCAGCGCTTCCCAACGACTTTTATGTCATCTCTCCATCGTTTCTTTGGTCTTCCTCTCATCCTCCATCCTTGTCTCAGTGTCCATTCTGTTGTTCATTTTGACCACCTGGTATTATTATGCCTCAGTGAAACGGAGAGGCATACGGTAGTCAGTCAGTGCATCTGTTTGTGGCTGTGTGTATCTGTCGGTCTGCCTCTCTGTTTCAGCTCTCTCGGTCAAAATTAAGTGGAACTAAAGGCTTGTATCATTGTATCGCCATATTTTCTCGACTTTTAATTTGCCAAAATTTTGAAATAACACTTTGTTTTTAAAATAAACACAAAAATAGCTCACCTTTACGGTTAATGGAACAGTACTGCGCATGCGCTTGGAAACTCCCGCCAGAGGAAAGTACTTAGCAATCCGCCAATATTGGGTGAGCAAATGTCTCTTTTTGCCCGTCTGTTTTCTTCCTCTGCCACTAAACAGCAAAACCTCCTGTTCATCTTGATTATCATTGTATTCATGTACCTCCGTCGCTTCCGCCATTTAAAACGTCTGCCACTGTACTCTTCTTCTGTATTTGGATTGCAGGTGTTCAAATCAGTTTGGTGGCTCTTGGCTGCCACCGACAGTATGGGCATGTGAACTGCACATTATTTTCACTGCGCATGTGTGTACTCCAAAACTACTGGATGGATTTGGATGATTTTTTTTTTTTTTTTTCTAACCAGAGGTTGTCCTTGGGCTAAAGAGGAACCCATAACATTTTGATGATGATCCAAGAATGCATATCTCCGCCAAGGCTCAGGCACCGAGGCATCAGCACCTTGGTGCTTTCATTTAGTCTTGCAGGATGTCCAGCTCATTGTCCTTTCATATATCGTGTTCTCTCAATGATGTCAATAATAAGGTTGATGATTTTATTTGGTACTTGATGCTGCTCTAGGGCTTTAAAGACTGCTTTGTGTTTGATGGAGTCAAAAGCATTTTCATAAGCAACAAAGGCCATGTATAGTGGCAGTTGGTATTTGCTTGCCAACCTATAGCCCTAAAAAAAAAAATGGTTTAAATCTTCTCTTCTGGCACAGTTGTCACAGTTTTCTAATTTTGCTCACTGTTTTTTTTTTCTTACAAAATAAATGTTTGTGTTGAAGTGCCTTGGTTATTTAAAAAAAAACACAAAACATGCTAGTACAGCAGTGGTATAGCCACAGCTCAGTTTTGTAAATTTTTAGTTGGTGTTTTGTATTTTAGCACAACAGAAATAAAAATAAGTGGAAAAATGGTAATCTTTCACATTGTGGGGGAAGTAGTTTGAGGTCAAGTTGTCATAAACAACCTCTTCAGGGCATTAATGAGGCACCAAATGCCAGCAGTGAGTTTGCTTGTTTATTAACAGAAAAACAAAGTAATGAGCCACATGGGGCAAAACACAAACTAAACGTGAGACACAAATAAAGAACACAAACACCTGCATAAGAGTGCAGTGAGGGTGAAACCTGACTCTGGAAATACACGCTTGCATATAATTGAAGCGAGGGCGAAACCTGATGCTGAAATGAGACTGGAGCCAGACGCAGGGACTCCAGTCTAAGGCAGACGAGATCGCAGCAACGACTACGTCTAGCTGGCAATCTTAAATAGTGAACAGAACTCAAACTACAAACAGGTGTGGAGTAAACGTAACAAAAAGTGCAGACAGCCGTGAGAGGTCATGAACAGATTTGACAGCAGGAAGTCCTGTCACGGCACTGTCAAAATAAAAGCACAGACATAACGAAAACGTAATTAGAAATACATATGGAAGAAAGGGAAATAAACAGGAGACCTGAGCCCAGTACAGAACTGAACTCAGGATCACCACAGTACCCCTCGCTCAAGGGGTGGATCCCCAGACACCCATGGTAACATCAAAAAAGAGAAGAGAATTACCCCCCCCCCCCCCCAAACGGCGGCAACTACAAAACTGAACCGGAGGGTGAGACACAAAACACCATACAAAACCCAATAACCAACATCAAAGACAATATGAAGGAAACTGGATCATAAATAACAAATAGAGAAATAGTTCCGGTAGCCTCCCAGCGTCCTGGCTCTACCTGACCGACCAGTGAAAGAGGCCGGGCGGCCAACCAACACCCCAGAGACCCCGACTACCCGAAAAGAGTTTGGAGGGCCGACCGAAATCCAAGACGTGCCGAACAGTCTTCTTCTTCCGGCATTCAGAGAGAGCAGACGCTTTTCTCCCTCCTCTCCCTCCTAATTCTCTCCCTTCTGATCCCAGCTTGCAATGTTGCGTTTTTGTCTGTGTTTTAGTCGCTTTTCTTCTGGCTGAATCTTAATCCAAACGGAAATTATGGATCTGGAAAGCGGCTTAAATGTGATTGTCGCCACTTTAAAAGAAGATTGGGTCAGGGGGAACCCAAGGGGAAGACTCATGGACATTGGGAACTCATGTGTCTGTATGATTCGACTGGAGATGCAGAAGACATCTATTGGCTATGATCACAGGACTTCTACTTTGGCTTTGGAGTTTCCTGATGTATCAGAAATTGAGGAAGGTGGTGAGCTGTTCAAATGCGGACCCAGGCAAGGTCCTTCACCAAATTCGACCAGTTGGGGAGTGCACGAAGCGGCATGGTGAACTGAATGGTAATTGATTCAGATGGCGGAATACATCTCGAGTCGCTAGTGCTCTCCAGGGAATGTTTTTAAGCCTGTATATGGAAAGAATGAAGCACAGAATCGCATAAGAGAGGAAAATTCTATTCCCTGAGTGCACTGTGCAGATTTGACCTTGTTTTTTTTTTCCACAATATCTTTATTGAACCTTTTTTTTTTTTAAACAAACATGACACAAACAATCAAACACTAACACTAAAGTACTACAAAAAAAAATGCACTAAAAACACCAACAACCACCAACAAAATCAAGTCTTCAACAATGCTCCTCTGTTTAGTCTAGACAATCCATTACATAAGTATACATATTATGTTCACCAGTTTGGAATTTACAAGGTCCACACACATCATTCACCTTCTTCAAGAGTTATGTTTAAATTTTTTACATGATCAATAAAAGGTCTCCATATATTCTCAAACACAATTTCCTTTGATTTCAGTATATATGTTATTCTTTCTAATGGAAGGTTTGTTAACATCTGTCTTAACCACTGAGTCACATCTGGTCTATGAGTCTTTTTCCACAGTAGTGCAATACATTTTTTGGCATTAAGCAAACTGAGGTCTATGAATGTTCTTTCACTTTTATTAAAGTTATGCTTTTCTGGGTACAGACCCAACAAAAACAGTTTAGGATTCAAAATGATTTGTTTTGAGATTATTTTTTCAATTGTTACCCTCACCTCTTCCCAAAACATTCTTATTAATCTACATTCCCATACACAATGAAATAGAGTTCCTTTACTTTCCATGCATTTTGTGCATGTATCTGGTATATTTTTGTTATATCTATTTAACTCCTCCGGTGTAACATACATCCGCATTAACCATTTGAAATGTATCAATTTAAGACGTACATTTATTGATTTGGTTTGAGCTTCTGTACAAGCCAATTCCCATTGTTCCTCTGAAATTTCAATTTGCAGATCTTCTTTCCAGTAGTTTAATCTTTTCTGTGAATTTTCACTTGAGGATAGTGTCAATGAGTTATAAAACTCTGAAATAATACCCTTTCTTTTACTATCTTTCATCAACATTTTTTCCAAGGATGAATAAATAGGTCGAGTGAGAGCTTTATTTTGATTTGATCGAATAAAGTTTCTAAGTTGAAGATATTTTAAAAAATGTGTTCTATTAAGATTAAATTTGACCCTCAGCTCTTCAAAAGACATTATGTTATCTGCACATGGCAAATATAAATCTTGAATCTTTTGAATCCCTTTTAAATTCCATACTTTAAATACAGCGTCCGCTCTTCCTGGTTTAAAATATTGATTACCCCATATTGGGCTAAATGGTGACAATAACTGTGGTTCTTTTAAATAATTTTTAGCTTCACACCATATTTTGATCATATGCTTTACAAATGGATTTTTAACTTGTTTTTGTAATTTTTTTGCCGAATCTGAGTATATGAATATGGGAAGAGGTAAAGGTAAATTGTATGATTCCATTTCAGTCCAGTGAGGGAGATCATTTAATGAAAAATAATATGTCATAGACCTCAGTTGTGCCGACCAATAATACAACATAAAATTTGGACATTTCAGACCTCCACGATCAAATGGTAAATATAATAAAGACAGACGTAATCTAGCCCTCCTGTTGTTCCATATAAATTCCACTAACTTTTTTTTAATTCTTGAGAATAAATCTAAAGGTGGTGGTAAGGGAATGTATTGAAATAAATAAAGTATTTTAGGTAAAATATTACTTTTAAGTATATTGATTCTCCCGATCATCGACATTGGTAGTGACATCCATCTCTGAATTGACTCATTGATATCTGTCATTAAGGCTTCATAGTTGACACTGGCGACTGATTCTAGCTTAGGCACAATTTGGATTCCTAAATATTTAAACTGATTTACAACGTTGAATTGATTTACCTCAGGGTCTGGGTAATTTCTCTGGGTCTCATTTAGCATTAATATTGAAGATTTAGTTTTATTTATTTTATATCCTGATATTTCCCCAAAATTCTTTATTAAATTCAACAAGGTCGGAATTGATTTTTTTAGATTCGACATAAACAAAATTATGTCATCGGCGTACAGGGAGATTTTATGTTTTGTTGGTCCAACTTTAATTCCATATATTTGTGAATGTAAACGTATCGCCATCGCTAAAGGTTCAATTGCCATAGTAAACAGTAAAGGTGAAAGTGGACAGCCTTGTCGACGTCCTCTATTGATTTTTATTGATTTTGAAATATTGTTATTTGTTAGGATTTCTGCTGTAGCATTATTGTATATTATCTGAACCCATTTTATGAAATTATTTCCAAGTCCAAACCTTTGTATGACCTTGTTTTTTGGTGCCCTGTTTACATTCCTCCTCGATGAAGATAAGGTAGAAGAGGCGGCTGGCTTTTCTCTCTGCTAACCCAAACAGTCGACAAACAATTGCTGTTGTTTCAGCAGACTGAACTCTTCAAGAACAGTGTTACCATGTGTCTTCAAAACTCTGCCATCTGACTGCACGAGAGAGATAGACTCTGGACATGTTTATAGATTTTTATTTTTTTTTTGTTACTTATTTGTACCCGTAGGTAGATTTGGTTTGCAGTCTGGTGACAAGCCACTGGCTGCCGGTCGCTGCGTGCGCGAGCGCCCTAAACCTACATGTTTTTGGTATGCGGGAGGAAACCGGAGAAATCCCGGAGTAAACCCACGCAACACGGGGAGAACATGCAAACTCCACACAGCTCACTGTTGGTCGGGGGCTGGGATCGAACCCACGATCTCATGATCCCCGCGATCCCCCGGCCAAGGGTAAACTGTGCTGCCACAGTGCTAAACCACTGCGCCACCGTGCAGCCCAGATCACATGATTATAACATCCATCCACTGCCAGGAGGCATCCTCTGCTGTTCACCAGCAACTGACACACCCACACTACACACTGCATACAACATCACATGATTGATACACATACACTGATACACATACACTGTCTCTCTCAACTTTTGTTTTTGTGTGATCTATATTGTCTGCTAATTGTGCATTGGAGAGTTTTTTTCTATGTAATCACAATTTTGGTCATAAAATGAGCTTTATTTTGATTAACAATGCTTTTTTCTCTCTGCCCATTGTGTCACTTCCCTTTCCCCTCATTCCCTTCTTTACCCTCTACTCCTGACAGGCGCCTCCATGGCTGCCGCGTCATTGAGATGCGCTTATTCAGCGCGCCCAATGTCAAGTCATATTCCTCGTATGTTTGTTTTTTATGTAAACATGCTTGGCAATAAAGCTTTCTGATTCTGATAACAGTCTGATGAAATGAGTCAGGTGGTCTGCCAGAGAATCGAGACTACCTGACCCGGAAGCCCAGTCTTTCAGGCGGCCGGCCAACATTCTTCAGCCACCAAGACCGGAGGGGGAAACCGGGAGGTGGCTTACCCATCAGGAGGCTCACTGACAGGAAGCCGGGCTGGGGGCAAGGAACCCCAATGGCGTCTGGTGGAGGAGCGAGGAGAGGGACCACGACGGCGTCAGGCCGGGGACCAGCAGCCCCTGCAGTGGAACCCGGCTGGGCCAACGTATCATCCACGGCGGCTCCAGGCTGGAGCTCAGAAGCACCCGCGGCGGACCCTGACCGGGCCAACGCTGCACCCACGCTGGACCCAACCCGAGGAGGGACCCAAATGACGGCCTCGGGTAGGGATGGAGCAGTGACCTGAACGACCTCCAGAGACGAATCCGGACCCTCGGGGACGTCCAACAAACCTGGAACGTCTCCAGTGACCCTGGAAGAGGACTCCAGCACAGTAGAGAAACAAAAGGGGCAGCAGCAGAGCCCGGCGAGGCAAGCTCGGATGCAGCGGGCGGCTGCACCCGGCTCTCCTCCCCAAGAAACGGGAAAGATTGCTCCAATATAGAAAAGAGACAAAATAGAGCACTTGCCTGATCTCAAGCTCGGCCGCCGTCCAGGACTCTGGCGAACCAGGCGACAAAGTAGACACAGGCTTGGTCTTCAGGAGGTCGATATCAGGTTCCCACTCAGCTGCAGGGGCCACTGCAGCTGGCATGATGGTCTCAGCAGTCCTGGAACCCCCGGGCACAGTAGTCCACACCGATGGCTCCGTTGGTGTGGTGGCAGGAGGGCCGTCGCTCGCTAGGGCTGGCTTCTGCTCACTGGTGACCCGGGGATGCTTCGCCGTTGGCGCAAGCTCCAAATGGCTGGCAGCCCTCCTCCTCTGTCCATGGCATGGCTGCAGGGCTGGGACCTGGCTCACCAGGGCCGCAGGCTTCTCCCTTGTCTGGTGGTTTAACCCAGGCACCGGCAGACACTCGGGGTAAAGGAGACACAGAGGTAGCGAGGACAATTTCAGTGGGTGCAGCAGGTGGTGGGGACTCAGTGGACTGCAAAAAATGACCCCCCACCCCCCAGATTCAGACAAGGTAATTCATCATATTGTGGAAAAGAATGAAAAAACACTTGCCTGTTTTCCTGGGGTTTGATGGTTCCTGCAGCAGCAGGCTCAGTTCTTCCCTCTCCTGCAGAAATGGTGATGCTGGACTCCTCGGGAAGATGAGGAGGAGCCGCCCCAACAGGATCGGCGACGGGTGGAGCCAGACAAGGGACCACCGGGCTCGCAGCAGCTGAAGAAGGTGCTGAGGAGGAAGGAGGAGCAGCTGAGGCAGTCCGGGGTAGGGAAGCTGGCGAAACAGCAGAAAAAAACGACCCGGAGGCTGAGACTGCTGTCTTCACTCTCTGCAGTGGCAAAGGAGAAACAGCTGGCAGGGAGATGAGGGAGTTCTTCTGGCAGCCCGTAGCAGGATCCAGGCGGGAACCCCGCGGAGGATTAACCCGGTCAGGAAATTCCCTCCCCTTCGGAACGATTGTGTCCCGGGGAGGAGATGGATCACGAGCAGGGTGGCGACGTCTTCTAGCTGGAGGCGAGGCTAAATTTAAATTAGGAAAGCACTTCTGCTGCTCTGAAACTGAAGCCAGCAGCTCGACAAACTCAGGAAAATTGTGAAGCTCAGGATTAGCCTCCACCAGTCTGACAGCAGCCACCACGCTCTTAAGAATCTCACTGTGATGGAAGGCAGAGCGTGCTTCAGCCACACGGCCCCTGATGAGTTCAGCCACCCACTGAACCTCTTCACTGGGACCTTTGGCTGCCCTCCTCCTCTGCTGCGTAGGAAGACGATCTGCCGGTGGCGCAGAAACTGGAACCGAGGTAGAACCCTCATAGAGAGCCAAGGAACGAGAGTGCTTTCCCATCGGCCCCCTCTTGGGCTTCCTGGAGGATTTCTCGTCCAACTCCCGGTTCTTCTGGAGAAGCGCTGAAACTTCAGCCATCCTCTCCCTGCCCTCAGCATGATCAGCAAGGCGAGGGTGGCGTTTGACAGTCACCTCCGTGAGGCCCAGGTACCACAAAGCGCTTTCGGGGGGGCGTTGGCGAGCAATGGATTGGAGGTCATCAATCTCCATTAGAGTCCGGACGAGCTCAAAGCCCAGGCTCATAGGATACCATGTTCTAAATGATGCCATACCTCCTCCCCTAAAAAACAAACCAACACAGGCACCCGGTAAAAGGGAAAAACAGAGCCAAAAACAAAACTCACTGTGGCTGGCACCTCGCTTGGCTGCCATCTACTGTCATAAACACCCTCTTCAGGGCATTAATGAGGCACCAAATGCCGACAGTGAGTTTGCTTGTTTATTAACAGAAACACAAAGTAATGAGCCACGTGGGGCAAAACACAAACTAAACGTGAGACACAAATAAAGAACACAAACACCTACATGAGAGTGCAGCGAGGGCGAAACCTGACGCTGGAAATACACACTTACATATGATTGAAGCGAGGGCGAAGCCTGATGCTGAAACAAGACTGGAGCCAGACGTCGGGACTCCAGTCTAAGGCAGACGAGATCGCAGCAACGACTACGTCTAGCTGGCGATCTTAACTAGTGAACAGAACTCAAATTACAAACAGGTGTGGAGTAAACGTAATGACAAAGTGCAGACAGCTGTGAGAGGTCATGAACAGATTTGACAGCAGGAAGTCCTGTCACGGCACTGTCAAAAGCACAGACATAACGAAAACGTAATTAGAAATACATATGGAAGAAGGGAAAATAAACAGGAGACCCGAGCCCAGCACAGAACCAAACTCGGAATCACCACACAAGTGTCCTTAAAAAGGTCTTTGATAATTTCTTTAATCCTGCAGATGCTCTCCCCTCGAAGATGTGCACAGAATTTTGGTACCAAATACATGAGAAAATAAAAAGAAATCTTCCTATTTAGTTTTATTATTAGTTCATTCCAGCAAAGGCAAAATGAGCAAATTGTACCCCCCCCCCATGAGTAAAGATTTGCAGACAGAGCACACCACATCTAGTACACCTTGTACAATACAAAGTAAATAAACAGAATACCAGATATATAAAATGACTAAACACATGGAATTTAGCTGAAATGCAATTTCCAGTGAAATAAACCTTTGCAATGCCATTTTAAAAACCAGAGCGATATTAATAAAAGCAGTAAAATTTCTTCTTACCTTTGTGCTTATTTATCCATATCAGCCTATAAATTATCCACAGGACCCTCAGCTTGATTTCCCCTGATTCTTCTCTATTTTTGCTCTCATTTTTTTTTAAATGTGAGCTGCTTTTTCTGTGACACATCAGCAATTTGACAGAAGCACGGACACGAAAGTGACCTTGTTATACTGGAAGTACTTCAAACTTGATTACCCCTGATAGAGCTTCATTATCACTGCAGTTCAGTTTTGTTTATATTTTAGTTTTAAAGTGATTCACTGAACATATGGAGAGCTTAGCTGATTCAAATGAAGACACCAACTTTTAATTGTCTCAAAAATGTTGTAGCCTTCTGGGTGAATGCAGCCACAAGGGCTGATGGGAAATGTTAAAAAATAAATATGTCCATGTTAGACTGTCAGTTTAATGTGTGTTACTGCTGTACATTTGTCAAAGCCATTTCTGTTGGGATATTTGTAACTTTTATCTTTGTCACCACCATCAGTGTACATGGTATAGTGGAGATAGACCACCCTTTATTGCAGCCCTGTAAAAGATGGGTGTTGTCCCACTGTGAAATATAAATAAGTTTAGAAAATTACTAAGTTAATGGCTGTAGTTCTTAACACTATGATGCTGAGATCTACATTATAACCTGGGGGGGGGGGGGGGCTCTGCTGCTGGGGGTCCTTAGCATTTGCTTACTTTGCTTAATGGAGGAAATGACTATGGGATATATTCTTCAGGCCAGAATGAGCTATTTCATCACTGGTTGTCTGGCTAAAGATGTGTTTATTAAGGCATGCAAATATATGTAAATAATACACAAGAGTGCATCAGTCTGCATAGAAAAGAGGAATTTATAAAGACTGTGTTTGATTAGCATCTTGCTTGATTTACTGTCAATGAAATAAATGCAAATGTGCCTACACTCTTTATTTAGGTCATTTTATATTTTTAAGAGATGTTTTTAGGTCACAAAGTTGAATCTGGCTGGACACTGAAATATCCAGCCAGTTTTAGAGTGGCAAGAGTGAGCTCTCATTCAAGGAAGATTGTTTAACTTGTACAGTTGGAGTTACAGATACAGTGTTAATACTAATACATTCTTGTCATGTCTGCATCTTGCCACAGCCCACACATTTTAAAACAATGTGTGCAGACTATATCATTTGGACCTAACTTTATACAAGCGGTATTGCACATCTTTAACCTAAGGCTTCACTCCATTTTACACTAACTTTAAGAAGCAGCAGCAATAGGGAGCCGTCTTAGATGAGCTAACATGCTATATGGCTCAGAAGAAGAATTTCTGCCTATGAAACAGCAGCAGGAAGGAAAGATGCCATTTTAAACTTTTCAGGTGTTGTGCGATATTAGTGTCTTCCATCCTGTTTCTGTATGGGGTTTATTGTTTAGTTGTCTTGTCATGTGAATAAGGAAAAACAGCTCAGAGAAATGTTTGCTTTCTATGCCAGCTTACAGCGTCTTTGCTTTAATCACAGAATCAACAGGATTTATATGCCAGTAAAACACTTGGACTTGCCGTGAGGAGTAACTCAAAACAATCTATTACAGAAAATATAAAGCTTTGGAAATTTTAAAGTAAATTAAGTGAACAGGAGCTTAGCTTTTTTTTATTACAATTTTTGCGGCTTCCTTTCTGTCCTATAAACAAGACGGACAAGCTCAGAGTTCAGATGTTGTCAGCAAACATTCACTGCTCTCTAACGCTCAGAGAATGTCAATGTGTTAAAAGTGAAAAGCAGTTTAGGGTTTATGTACGAATCAAAGGAGGCAGCCATGCTGGGGTGAATATTTTATAGGAAGCCAGGGCTATAAAACTACTGATGGACAACAAGTAATACGCCAGCAAAAATCTTTCTGTTACCCTCAAGTGAACTGACTCACGATTAGATGCTTAAGTTTTTCAGAGCAAGTTTTATTTGTGTTGTTTTTCAAATGTGCTGCAATTAGCTGGAGCCTCCCATGCTTTTGCAAAATTTCAGCATGCAGATGCTGCACTGGAAATAGTGTGTGTGTGTGTGTTCATTTTCCCTCTGATTTGTGCAGCAACGAGGGGCTCATCAAGTCATCATTTGATTGCATCGTGTATTTCAATAAAAAAAGAGATGGCATCTCCTTGAATGATGCGTCTCATTAGAGTCGCCTCAGACCAGGTCTCTTCTTGCAGACAGAGAAGATGACTGCAGTTTGTTTTTCTTGCTTTTTTCTCCACCCTTATCTGCCACCTTGAAAACACCTTTTACCCACATGAGGTGCGCAAATGAACACATAATACACAAGATACATACTCCCACTGAACAGCTGAAGAAGAAGACATATAGGGTCTGTGCTTAGGATACAGCAAATCTATAAATGAGCCGTTAGCCTCCCACTATCTTTTTTTAGGTCACCATGGAAACTTCAGCCAGTTAAAAGGTGGTAAAGGGGTGACCGTCAGCTTTCACTAAGTCTTTACACTTGCTGTAAGCTCAGTGGGATTTCTAAAGTAAACCAGTTTCCAGGAAAATTTTCACAACTCAGAACCTTTTTAGCCACCATTTCTAACTGATAAGAAAAATGAGAAATCCCTTAGACAAGAATCTGCTGAAACAATTTAACAAACTGTTTACAGATACAAATCATGTTCAGTTGTATTTATCTCTGATTGGTGTACATATTAAAATTCCCTCTGTCACACTCTGTCTGTATTTGACTTTTTTGTTCTTCCTTAGTTCTAACAGCTGCTAATTACTGCTGAATGATTTACAAACTGACCCAGATAACTCTTCTATTTCATGTTTCACTCAGTCCACACTCCCTCATTCACATCCATCTGCAGTCTAGTCACAGTTCTGTGTGATATTCATATAAGGGTCATTTGCAGCTAAAGGCCACCAGTCTCCACAACTATTCTGACTGATTTGACAGTGTCTACGCGTTAGCCTGAAGGCATGGCCTTCTATATATTTATGTAATGTATCTGGCAGTTTGAATGGGAAAGAACAGTGTCTTGATGTCTGCTACTCACTGTGAAACAATGTTGCTTGCAGCCTTCATGGCTGGAGTTTGCATGTTAACAGTTGGTTCTGGTATTTATTTGCACAATCATTTGATGGATGTCCGAAACGTACCCCACCAACCAATCATATCAGGTTTGAGAAGCTTTAGCCCATTGCAACCCATAGTGGTTCAGAAAATAGGTGTATTTAGATTAATACAACTACATAGTTTTATTTTATATAAAATATAATCATTTTAAGAATATTAACCAAAATATAGAGCACTGGAATTCCAATCTAGAATAGGTAGTTGATTCTCTTTTTATTTCTTTCCATAGAAAGAGGAACATAAGAGATTCAGTTTAAAGAGTACACAATTTATATTTTGTGATTGATTTTAAATCTAAGTGTTTTAGCACATCAGACAAATTCTCTTCTTGTAAAAACATCTTGCATGTGGGAGCATAAACCGACTTCTATTAGTCTGTAAAGTGATAAATGCAGGAGATGCCTTCTAAGTACTGCGTTATTCTGTTACATGACGTTGTAAGTACATAGAGCCATGGACTTGTATACATTTGGATGGCATGAGAGCCCTCCTAAATTAAAACTTGTGCATCTTGATCACCCTCTAGTGGCCAGCTGCAGCAAAACTCTACACTCCATTTTATTCCATTATTGTGCACTGCTCTTTGCCAAACTGAAAACTAAAAATAATACTCAATTTAATTGTTTCCCAAAGATAGTTTCTGTCTTCTTGGGTTGTTCTAATCACATTGATGTATATTCATGTGTTCCTGTTCATTGTTCACTTCATGGTCACTGCTGTGCAAACTCTGGTCATAAAAGATGGTAACAACCAGGAAGTACAGCTTTTTTTAAACTGATGTAAGTAAGTCTCTTGGGGGCCTAGGCAGAAATTCACAGGGGGCCCCTCCATCCTGCGTTCATCACCTTTATATAATAAATTTGTTATTTACAATTTTCATGTAATTATTCTGTGGCAATATGATTTAACATAGTTCCAATATAAAATATTAAACTATGTGCTGAAGCCTGCATTATGGCTCTTGAGGATTACATTTACAGTATGATACAAAGATACAGCTTTCAGTATCATAAAATCACAAAGCCTGCTTGACACTTATGGGAAATACAATGAAATACACACACCACTTGCACACAGTAACTTCAATCAGTGTGTCTTTGTAGTACATTATCCAAATTTCTTGCGTATAAATTCTATAACTTAGTATTCTTAGCTTGACAATTAAGCTTGGCTGGACACAGCTTTCATTTGATAACTAAAGAAAAAGTATTGTCCAAGTTAGCTGTTTTTATTTTCAGCCTGCTAGCTGAGCAAACAAGACGAATACTAGTGTCTTTACCGTGACACTCAGGTACTCAGCACCATCACAGGCAGGCCACACTAAGTTGCTTTAATCTCTTATTCTTCCAGATACCGGGGCTGGGTGTGTTAATTTTTTTTTTTTTTTTAATCTCAGCTGCGTCATAGTGAATTGCGTTAAACATGCTTACAGAAGGCAGTCATGGCTTACATCGTTTGAAAGCTTAGAATTTCGTCTATTTAGTTATTAAAACAGATTTTGGAAAAATGATAACACTGGATTGAAATGTAACTTTTAACCAGGTAATTAGGTATGAATGTGAGAGTGAATGGTTCTGTCTCTCTGTGTTGACCCTGCGATGGACTGGCGATCTGTCCAGGGTGTACCCTGCCTCTCGCCCAAAGATGCCGGGATAGGCTCCAGCCCCCCCGCGACCCGAAAAGGATTAAGCGGAAGAAGATGAATGAATAAATGAACGTTAGCATGAGTTTGAATGAGTGACTTACCGAAAGTAGATTGGTGCACAAATACAGTCCACTTGTATTGCAGTGGGTCCAAAAGGGTCCAATATATCCATCTGAGTAAGCTTTATTGTCCATCTTGATGATGACGGGGAAAACTGACCATTAAAACACCACAAAACTGCCGAAAATCGGCCGAAAAGGGTTAGCTTTGTAAGCTAAAAATATATCACTGCAAGAGGTTGAACTGGAGAAAGAATCTTCCCCATCCGGGTTAGGGATGGATCATGCCCAGGAGAGATTGACAGCTCATTTGACCCAATAGAGCCTCCATTTTGTGATTGATAGCTGTGGAAACCCAATGAGTGATAAAGGTCCATGAAGTTCCAGCATCATAGCAAACGAGAACACAACGAGCCAGTTATATCAGAGTAAGCAAATGGTGAACGTATGGCTTAGCCAACTAATTTCTGAATTCAGGGATACCTCATAAGGCCGTTCAGCTCTATTGCCCCTGCGACAGTGTGTGTGTCGTTGTTGTCGGCCTCCGTTGGTCTATGATGACCATGGAAGAGAATCCTAAACGTCTACTGTGCTGGAACAGCACCGCCTGTGGCTGAACAGGCCGATGCACGAATGGCAGTCCCTGTCACACAGGTCGCACTTGTGGGTGGTCTCCGTGCTGCTAGGTCTGTGGCGGTTCTTCCTGCGGGTCCTTTTTTCATCTGCTGCAGCAGTCAGTCTCTCTTCACCCGCCTTGAGCTGTCTGGTCAGGGTGCCTCTCCATTTGGAGCGGTCAGTTGCAAGGTCCTCCCAGTGCTCTGTGTTGAT
Source organism: Pholidichthys leucotaenia (assembly GCA_020510985.1). NCBI lineage: Eukaryota > Metazoa > Chordata > Actinopteri > Cichliformes > Pholidichthyidae > Pholidichthys > Pholidichthys leucotaenia. Next base: position 291,234,103 of record CM035843.1, read on the forward strand.
CTCCAGAGCCTTCATGTCTCTCTTGCAGACGTCTCTAAAGCGTAGTTGTGGGCGGCCAACGTCTCTCCTGCCAGTCGCCAGTTCTCCGTAGAGGACGTCTTTGGGGATTCTGCCATCCTCCATACGGTGAACGTGGCCTAGCCAGCGGAGCCTGCGCTGCCTGAGTAGAGTGAACATGGAGGGAAGGCCGGCGCGGGACAGAACTTTTGTGTTGGGCACTTTGTCCTGCCAGGATATGTCCAGGATGTGGCGAATGCAGCGCAAGTGGAAGGAGTTCAGTCTCTTTTCCTGCCGGGCGTATGTTGTCCACGTCTCACTCCCATAGAGCAGTGTGCTGATGACGCAGGCGTTGTACACTGCCATCTTCGTCTTGACAGAGAGTGTGGGATTCTCCCACACTCATGTGGTGAGGCGAGCAAGTGTGAAGGCTGATTTTCCAATCCTCTTGTCGATCTCTGTATCAAGGGGGAGGTTGTTGCTGATCGTGGACCCCAGGTACGTGAATTGATTCACGACCTCCAGCTTGTAGTCGTTGATGGTGATGGTTGGTGGTGCTTCCGTGCCTTGCGCCAAGACGTTAGTCTTCTTCAGGCTGATGGTAAGCCCGAAGTCCTTGCATGCCTGGGAGAAGCGGTCCATCAGGGTCTGAAGCTCCTGCTGTGTGTGGGTTGCGACTGCAGCGTCGTCTGCGAACAACATGTCTCTGATTAGAGCCTCGCGTACTTTGGTTCTGGCTTTCAGGCGGGCAAGGTTGAAAAGCCTGCCGTCAGATCTTGTGTGCAGGTAGATTCCCTCTGTTGCTGTGCTGAAGGCATGCCTCAGGAGCATAGCAAAGAAAATCCCAAAGAGGGTTGGCGCAAGTACACAGCCCCGTTTCACTCCGCTGCGTATGTTGAATGGCTCTGAGACGTTGCCGTCGTGCTGCACTATCCCCTGCATGTTGGTGTGAAACGATTCGATGAGGCTTTGCAACTTTGGTGGGCATCCTATTTTTGGCAGGATCTTGAAAAGGCCCTCTCTGCTGACCAGATTGAACGCTTTGGTGAGGTCGATGAAGGCGACGTACAGGGGCATGTTCTGTTCTCTGCATTTCTCCTGGAGTTGGCGGATGGAGAATATCATGTCTACCGTCGATCACTCAGCGCGGAAGCCACACTGAGACTCGGGGTAGACACGTTCGGCAAGCTTCTGTAGACGAACGAGAACAACTCGTGCGTAGACTTTGCCAACAACGCTGAGGAGGGAGATGCCCCTGTAGTTGTTGCAGTCGCTTCTCTCCCCTTTGTTTTTGTAGAGGGTGATGATCTTGGCATCCCTCATGTCCTGTGGTACGGCACCTTCCTTCCAACACTGGCAGAGGACGTCATGCAATGGCAGCAGTAGGGCGGTCTTGCAGTGCTTGATCAGGTCGGGGGGTATGCCGTCGTTGCCGGGTGCCTTGCCAGCGGCCAAGCTATCAATGGCCTTGCTGAGTTCGTCGATGGTTGGCTCGGCGTCAAGTTCGTCCATGGATGGCAGGCAGTCGATGGCATCAAGGGCTGACGGTGTCACGGTGTTCTGTCTGGAGTAGAGGTCGGAGTAGTGTTCCACCCATCTCTCCATCTGCTTGTTCTTTTCTGTGATCATCTCCCTAGTGGAGGATTTGAGGGGGGGCTGTCTTGCTCTGAGTCGGACCAAGTGCTTTCTTGATGCCATCGTACATACCATGGATGTTCCCTGTTATGGCAGCGGTTTGAATGTCTTGGCTGAGCTGAGTCCAGTACTCGTTGGCACAGCGCCTAGCAGACTGCTGAACTTTGCTTCTCGCAGCCCTGAGAATCTGGAGATTCTTCTCGTGTGGGTACTTCTTGTACTCAGCAAGTGCTGAGTGCTTGGTTTCAATGACGGGGGTCATCTCAGTCAACTTGGCATCAAACCAGTCCTGTGACTTCGAGGTCTTCCTCCCAAAGGTAGCCAAGGCTGTGCGGTGGATGGTGTTTCGCAGCTCTTCCCACTTCTGCTTTGCAGATTCTCCTTCTTGTGGTACACCAAGTTCCTTCTCAAAGGTGGAGGCAAACTGCTCAACAAGTTCTGGTTGGGCCATCTTGCTGGTGTCAATCCGTGCCTTTCCAGGCTGTCTAGCACGATGGAATTTCTTCAGCTGCAGCTTGACCTTGCAACACACCAGTGAATGGTCTGTGTCGCAATCTGCACTCTGGAACGAACGGGTGATTAGCACGTTCTTCAGTGAGGTGCGCCTGGTCAGGATCAAGTCCAGCTGGTGCCAGTGCTTTGAGCGCGGATGTCGCCAGGAAACCTTGTGTTGGGGCTTGGTCTTGAAGAACGAGTTTGTGATGCACAGATAGTGATATGTGCAGAACTCGAGCAGCCGCTGTCCATTGTCGTTCATTCTGCCCACGCCAAATGGTCCAAGACAGGAGGGCCAGGAGTCATGGTCAGCACCCACTCTGGCATTGAAGTCTCCAAGGAGAATGAGTTGTTTAGAGTTGGGGATGATCCTGACAGTTGTTGCGAGATTCTCGTAGAACTCGTCTTTTGCCTCTGGTGTGGCTGTCAGTGTTGGGGCATACACACTGACGAGGGTGACTGGGCCTTGAGTGGTGTTGAGGCGGAGGGTGAGGAGTCGTGCAGAGCCATTGCTGCCCGGTTCCACCATCTTCAGCAAGGTGTTCTTCACTGCGAAGCCCACTCCGTGTTCCCTGTGTTCGTCACTGCCCTTTCCCTGCCAGTAGAACGTGTAGTCCTTCTCTCTCAGTGTACCTGCATCAGCCAACCGTGTTTCCTGGAGAGTGGCGATATCCACTCCCAGTCTCTTCAGCTCATTATTGATGATGGCAGTCTTCCTGGTGTCGTTGATGTCCTTGAGGTTAGCAGCGAGTCCTGTCATCATAGTGCGGACGTTCCAAGTTCCCAGTTTTAGGGTTGGTCTCTTTTTTTTTTTTTTTTTTTTTTTGTCTTGCCTGGTGCGAAGGTTCTCAGCCTGCTGTTCGGACTTCTCCTCATCCCCATGCACCCAATGAGGAAAGCAAGCTGTGGCGGAACAACACCTTATTGGCTGGGGGCTGCCCAGCTTGAGGCAGGCGGTAGCTGTCGAGTGAGATCCGATGATCCCTCCCACCGTCGGGAACAACCCCTGGCACCGCGCTCTACGCCAATTGAGCGGTGGCTTATAACCGGTAACTGTCATTCCCCGTGTTTTGTCTATGCCAAAGGCGAAGCTGGAGTGTCCTCTCCAGTGATCCGGTGTTCTACCTTCCAGCATTGGGCGTTGGTAGGATTCAAGCCTGGGCAGGAAGATATGGAGGACAAGATGTTGCCCATGCAACATGTCCCCCCCTCTCCACGTCACTGATGAATCCAAAGGAACAGCAGGGCTGCTACAGTTTGGCACCAGCGCCGTCGCAGGAGCTGCCAGAACGATGTTGAGCACAACAGAGAACTGCCTTAGGGGCTCCGATTCCGGATTTTTCCTCAGGGTTGACTCCCGAAGCCTTTTTCGTGACCGGGTGTGCCGCAAGGCAGCAGAGGTTTGAAATCAGGGTTTACCTTCCCCTAGATGGGCTACCTTCCCAGGTTGACGAGCCACCATCTACCCGAAGCATCTGGTTTTAAGGTGCCAGAGATCTGCCCTCGCCCCTTCTCCTATTAGTAAAAGCAGTTCCGCCGGGCTTAGAGACTAAACCACACGGGCAGGCTAGGAGTTGGACTTAGTTGTCAGAGGCTTTTCGAGACACACGCCATAAGGAGCATTTTATGAGCACTGGGAGCTTAACCCCAGTACCGCTCCTGGCTATGACAACCTTGGAACCAGCGCGTGTGTAACACAAATGCATAAAAGGTAGCGAAACCAGTTTGTGAATCCAAGAAAGAAGCATTGTAACATCACTCACCTTTTTGAAAAATGGCTAAAATTAACGCGGAACATCGAAGAAATTATTAATTACTTGACCCGGTCGTTAGGTTGGAAGGCTAAAGCACTTTGCCGCTGCTGCAGCATTCAATTGATATCAGACATTGCAGTTCTGAAAAAACTATTAATTTATCGTAACCGCAACACTGCTGCTGCACGAGGCTACTATGAGACTGACTGAGACTGCCTGTGATTGCTTTGGGATGGGAAGAGGACAGGAGAGCCTCACGGTACCACCCACTGCTTGTTGAGGATAACTGCAGAGCAATCGTGCACTTTCATGTCAGTGTCCAAAACACCAGAAAAGTCTTTGATAACACCAGGAAAAGCTGTTAGATTTGTCGCTAGTCGCATTTGACAAAAAAAAGTCATCTTGGGGGGTTGAGATGACAAAAAAAAGTCATCTAGGGGCCCCACCCCTACCTCTCACTCCAAGAGTGAGAGGTAGGGGTGGGGCCCCTTCAGAGAGTTCTGCACCAACTTACAACTGTCAGTGCAAACTCTCCACATTGTCACTACTGTAGTGATTCAGAGTTGGTCAGCCCTCAGAGGTGTCCTTCTGGCATGGGGTCCAACCATTTGCCTGTCTTGCCTGCCTGCACGCAGTGCCTCTGAATATAGAGAGGGTAAGAAGGAGCTGGACTGTGTCTTTGTGCATCTAGAGAAAGCATATGATAGGGTACCAAGAGAGGAAGTGTGGTATTCATTGAGGAAGTCAGAAGTGGCAGAGAGTATGTGAGGGTGGTGGAGCACATGCATGAGGACCACAAGATGGTGATGAGGTGTGCTATAGGAAAGACAGATGGATTCAAGGTGGGGGTGGGATTACATTAGAAATTGGCTCTGAGCCCCTTCTTGTTTGCCATGGTGATGGACAGGCTGACAGACGAGGTCCGGCATTATTCTCCATGGACCATGATGTTTGCAGATAACATTATGATCTGTAGTAAGAGCAGGGAGCAGGTGGAAGTTAAACTGGAGAGAGGGGAGGTATGTACTGGAGAGAAGAGGAATGAAAGTTAGTAGAAGCAAGACAGAATACATACAGTATGTGTTAATGATAGTGAGGCAGGTGAAGAAGTGAACAGTAGAGGTAGTGAAGGTAAATGAGTTTTAAATACCTGGGGTCAATCATCCAAAGCACTGGAAAATGTACAAGAGAAATGCAGCAGAAGAAGAGTGTCAGTAGGGTGGAGTGGGTGGAGATGAGTGTCAGGGGTGATTTATGACAGAAAGATAGCAGCTGGAGGGAAAGAGAAGAGTTACAACACAGTAATGAGCAGTGTTTGTCAAGTTACTAAAAAATACTAGCTAATTACAGTTGTTAGTTACTTCTTTTCAAAAGTAATTGAGTTGCTTTACCAATTGTAATTTCCCAGTTTGGGATGAATAATGTGCACCCACCCACCCACCTACCTAGCCACCAACTTAGCCACCTACCTACCTTCCATCCATCCATCCATCCATCAAGTCTACACACCCCTGTTCAAATGCCAGGTGTTTGTGATGTAAAAAAATGAGACCAAGATAAATCATTTCAAAACTTTTTCCACCATTAATGTGACCTATAACCTGTACAACCCAACTGAAAAACAAATGGAAATCTTTTAAGGGGAAAAATTAAAAATTTACAATGACCTGGTTGCATAAATATGCACACCCTGTTATAACTGGGGATGTGGCTGTGTTCAGAATTAACCAATCACATTCAAACTCATGTTAAATAGGAGTCAGCACACACCTGCCACCATTTAAAGTGCCTCTGATTAACCCCAAATAAAGTTCAGCTGTTCTAGTAGGCTTTTCCTGACATTTTTGTAGTCACATCTTATAGCACAAGCCATGGTCCGCAGAGAGCTTCCAAAGCATCAGAGGGATCTCATTGTTCAAAGGTATCAGTCAAGAGAAGGGTACAAAAGAATTTCCAAGGCATTAAACATACCATGGAATACAGTGAAGACAGTCATCATGAAGTGGCAAAAATATGGCACAACAGTGACATTACCAAGAACTGGGCGTCCCTCCAAAATTGATGAAAAGCCAAGAGTCAGGGAGGCTGCCAAGAGACTGACCGCAACACTGAAGGAACTGTAGGAATTTCTGGCAAGTACTGGCTGTTTAGTACATGTGACAACAATCTCCCGTCTTCTTCATATGTCTGGGCTATGGAGTAGGGTGGCAAGACAGAAGCCTTATCTTACAAAAAAAAAAAAATCCAAGCCCGGCTACATTTTGCCTTAAGTTATGCCACGTGCCATCCTGCCTCAAATCCTCCACTATCATCCCTGTCCCCAAGAAGCCACGGATCACTGGACTTAATGACTACAGACCTGTAGCGCTCACCTCTGTAGTCATGAAGTCCTTTGAGCGCCTGGTCCTGTCCCACCTCAAGTCCATCACCACCCCTCTCCTGGACCCGCTGCAGTTTGCCTACCGAGCCAACAGGTCTGTAGACGATGCAGTCAACCTGGCCCTCCACTCCATCCTGCAGCACCTGGACTCCCCGGGAACCTACGCCAGGATCCTGTTTGTGGACTTCAGCTCCGCATTCAACACCATCCGCCCCGCTCTGCTCCGGGACAAGCTGTCCCTGCTCAACGTGCCTGACTCCCTCTGCAGGTGGATCATCGACTTCCTGACGGACCGGAGGCAGCATGTGCGGCTGGGAAAGACTGTCTCAGACTATACTAGCATCAGCACCGGATCACCCCAGGGCTGTGTACTTTCCCCCCTACTCTTCTCCCTTTACACCAACTCCTGCACCTCCAGCCACCAGTCTGTCAAGTTGATCAAGTTTGCGGACGACACCACCCTCATCGGGCTCATCTCCAACGGCGACGAGTCCGCCTACAGGAGAGAGGTGGCCCAGCTGGCGTCCTGGTGCAGCAATAACAACCTGCAGCTGAACGCTCTGAAGACAGTGGAGATGATTGTAGACTTCAGGAAAGTCACTACTCCTCTGCCCCCCCTCACCCTCTCAGGCTCTCCCATCACCACTGCTGATTCCTTCCGCTTCCTAGGCACTACCATCACCAGGGACCTCAAATGGGAGCTGACCATCAGCTCACTCATCAAAAAAGCCCAGCAGAGGATGTTCTTCCTGCGGCAGCTGAGGAAGCTCAAGCTACCCACCAAGATGTTAGTGCAGTTCTACACAGCCATCATCGAGTCCATCCTCACCACCTCCATAACCGTGTGGTACGCAGGAGCCACTGCCAGGGACAGACTAAGGCTGCAGCGCGTCGTGCGCACTGCTGAGAAGGTGATCGGCTGCAAGCTCCCATCTCTCCAGGATCTGTACATCTCCAGGACCCGGAGGCGTGCTGGCCGGATCATAGCCGATCCCTCACACCCTGGTCACGTACTGTTTGCCCCCCTCCCCTCTGGTAGAAGACTTCGGTCCATCCAGACTAAAACCTCCCGTCACATGAACAGCTTCTTCCCCTCTGCCATTAGACTGCTGAACACTAAGTGACTCTCGTGCACCATGTACAGCAGCTCAACCAGACTCATGTCAATCATCACTGTTTTCTTCCTGCATTACCGACTGCACTATATAGTTCTCCACAGTATCTGCTGCTGGCTAATATATATTTTAACTGTTGACCAGTATCACTTAATCTTATCCTACACTTTATTACATGTATAGTTTATTTCTCTTATCTTATCATGTTTAATGTTGCAGCATTGTACCGAGACAAATTCCTAGTTTGTGTACTACATGAACAATGGCAATAAACCTGATTCTGATTCTGATTCTGAATCTCCCAAACACGTGGGAAAATGTGTTATGGTCCGATGAAACCAAGGTTGGTGGTGGCAGCATCATGCTTTGGGGCGGTTTTTCTTCAGCTGGAACTGGGGCCTTAGTCAAGGTGGAGGGAATTATGAACAGTTCCAAATATCAGTCAGTGTTGGTACAAAACCTTCAGGCTTCTGCTAGAAAGCTGAAGATGAAGAGGAACTTCATCTTTCAGCACAACAATGACTTAAAGCACACATCCAAATCAACAAAAGAATGGTTTCACCAGAAGATTAATGTTTTGGAATGGGCTAGCCAGAGTCCAGACCTGAATCCGATTGAATATCTGTGGGGTGATCTGAAGAGGGCTGTGCACAGAAGATGCCCTCGCAATCTGACAGATTTGGAGCGTTTTTGCAAAGAAGAGTGGGCAAATATTGCCACATCAAGATGTGGCACGCTGATAGACTCCTACCCAAAAAAACTGAGTGCTGTAATAAAAGCCAAAGGTGGTGCAACAAAGCATTAGTTTAAGGGTGTGCATATTTATGCAACAAGGTTATTGTCAGTTTTTTATTTTTTATTTTTCCCCTTAAAAGATTTCAGTTTGTTTTTCTATTGGGTTGTACATGTTATAGGTCACATTAATGGTGGACAAAGTTTTGAAATGATTTATCTTGGTCTTATTTTTTACATCACAAAAACCTGGCATTTCAGCAGGGGGGTGTAGACTTTTTATACTCTCTCTCTGCATGATTAAAGTAACTAGTTACTTGGAAAAGTAACTTTCACGTTACTGTTAAACGCATACTTAAATCATCTTGCACACACATAGCAAGATAATTTAATTAATGGATTACATTATGGACTTATTAATGTCAGGCTGAAAACGTACTGTTTCAGACAGAGCTTTCAGAACATGTTCAGTCTGCTTTATCCTACCTTGAGAGCTCTTAATGTGGGAAAAATCTGAAAAAAATAAACATGGTATTGCCTGTAACTTCCTCATTTTGGAGTGAGAGTTGGCAACACTGCATAAAGCTGTCTATGTTTATCTTACCTTTTTGATATGGATTTAATCTGATGTGCAGTGATCCAAAGAAAATGTCCATTATCCATAGTCCAAATGTCTGCTGTGACAGAGATGATCCAGTCCCTCAAATTCCTTTTGGAGATCAAAATCCATTTTTGAGTAATCTTTATCCAGGTAGCAAGTAAATGTGTTTTAACTTCAGTGGGTCACAGTCTCAGCTGTCTGATGGAAAGTGACTGTTATCACGTCTTCAGTCTGTAACGACGTATCTGGCAATCAGTCGGTTTAATTCTTGCTGGGTCACAAACTGTCCAGACGCATACCTGTGCCTGAAATTCAGTCTTGTACAAAAACAAGAGTATTTCCACTTTATATCGAGCCGTGACTGCTCAGAATACAGTAGATCAATTAACACGGTGTTAGTTGTTAGCATAGCTAGCCTTGCTAACAGCTTGTTGCTGTTTTCAAGCACTTCTCAAGATTGCAGTATGTCTCAACCGGCACTTTAGCTTGCAACCCACCAATATGCTTTTGTCCTCAACCGTGACAAAGGAAAAATAATCTATTTCCACAAAAACAAAGTAGCTTCATCTCTTCCCCCTTTCAATAGTGAAGACTCAGCTCTCTGCAACAGGTCATGTTGACTGACAGCTATGTCTCAGCTACGGTAGGGTCAGTTTGTATATTATTTGTGCTAAAAATATATATCCATATTAATAAAATGAGTAACAAGTAAGGCATCTGATCAAATTTCAGTAACTGTAATGCATTACTGAATTTTTAAACAGTAATTTTGTTACATAGCATGTTACTACAAAAGTAGTGGCGTTACAGTAACGTGTTACAGTAGCGTGTTACTTTGTAACATGATGCTCCCAACACGTTAGTGAGATCTGCTGTGATGCGTGGTTTGGAGATGGTAGCGCTGACAGAAAGGCAGGAGGCAGAGCTGGAGGTGGCAGAGTTGAAGATGCTAAAATTTTCATTGGGAGTGACTAAGAGGGACAGGATTAGAAATGAGTATATCAGAAGAACAAGACTTTCGGTCAGCCTCAAAGCAATTCTGGCGACTCAGGAGGGGAAAGCAGCTCCCTGTCCACACTGTGTATGGTGCGATGGGGCGCTGCTGACTTCAACTGGGGATATCGTCGGGTGGTGGAAGGAATACTTTGAGGATCTCTTCAACCCCACTGCCACGCCTTCCACAGAAGAAGCAGGGCTTGTGGACGAGGGGGACGACTCGCCCATAACAGGGGTTGAGGTTGCCAAAGTGGTTAAAAAACTCTTCGGTGGCCAGGCCCTGGGGGTGGACGAGATTCGCCCTGAGTACCTCAAGGCTCTGGATGTTGTAGGGGTGTCATTGTCGACACAACTCTGCAACATTGCGTGGAGGTTGGGGACAGTGCCTTTGAGGGACCACACTCCTCAGCCTCCTTGGGAAGGTCTATGCCAAGTAGGGGTGTGCCATATCATATTGCGCACGATAATAGCAGTATAAATTTTGATACCGGTGTAAAAATATATATTGCGATATTTGGGGTCTGCTGTGTGACAACGTCACACCGCATAGAAATGGCAAAACAAACATGGTGGGAAGCTGCCACTCTGAAGTCAGACCATCTCCAGTTGAGTGGAAATATTTAAGTTTCACTTTCTGTTTCAGACTGCTGTCATGTTTTTAAAAAAAAAAACAAAAAACGGTGCAGCAGTGTGGATAATCTGTCTGCATTTTTTCCTGCATGTCCACAACACTACTGGAGCGGTAGTAACGTTGAACAGTGTGCAGCTCGAAGTGGCTGTAGATTTTTACTTCCATTTTGGCCGCTTTATCTTTATTTTATTCAACCACCCAAAGAGAGAGGGGAAAAAAACATACATTCAGTGCAACGAGAGCCCAAAAACTGCAGGACAGGTCCATGCAATGGTCGGGAGTAATGCAGGTAAAGTGATTCAGCATAAAACCTGACCTCTGTGTGTAGTTAAGATGTAACAGTTTATATCATTTTCTTGTAATATTTGACACAGAACTAAAATAAATTTTAAACTAAATCAGTGCTGCTGTTTATAAAATGGAGAAATAAGTTTTTGTTTTGTTTTTCCTGAATATGTTGAAGGTAAAAAAAAAAAAAAGCTAGCCGGTGGAACTGTCCTTTTTGCATAAATTTAAAAGAAAAAAACCTGTATTCTTCAATATCGTGAAAAATATCGTTATCATGATATAATTTTTAGGCCATATACGCCCACCTCTAATGCCAAGGTACTGGAGAGGAGGGTCCGGCCATCGGTCGAACCTCAGATTCAGGAGGGGCAATCTGGTTTTCGGCCTGGCCATGGCACATTGGACCAGTTCTTTACCCTCTCGAGAATCCTTGAGGGTTCATGGACGTTTGCCCAACCAGTTTACATGTGTTTTGTGGACTTGGAGAAGGCATTCGACCGTGTCCCTCGTGTTTTGTTTTTTTTTTTGTGGGGGGGGGGTGCTTCAGGAGTATGGGGTATTGGGCTTGTTGTTACAAGCTATCCAGTCTCTATACAACCGTTGTGAGAGTTTGGTTCGTATTGCCAACACTCGGTCGGACTCATTCCCAGTGAGAGTTGGACTCCGCCAGGGCTGCCCTTTGTCACCGATCCTGTTCATAATATTTATGGACAGGATTTCTAGGTGCAGCTAGGAAACGGAGGGTGTCATGCTTAGTGACAACAGGATCTCATCTCTGCTGTTGCAAATGATGTTGTCCTGTTGGCTTCATCCAGCAATGACCTACAGGTCTTACTGGGACGGTTTGCTGCTGAGTGTGAAGCGGTTGGGATGAGAATCAGCACCTCCAAGTCCGAGTCCATGGTCCTCAGCTGGGAAAAGGTGGATTGTCCTCTCTGGGTTGGGGACAAGCTCGTGCCCCAAGTGGAGGAGTTTAAGTATCTCGGGGTTTTATTCACGAGTGAGGGGAGAATGGAGCAAGAGATTGACAGACGGATTGGAGCAGCATCTGCAGTGATGTGGATGTTGTACCGGTCTGTTGTGGTGAAGAGGGAACTGAGCTCAAAGGCAAAGCTGTCAATTTACCAGTCAGTCTACATTCCTACCCTCACCGACGGGCGTGAGCTTTGGGTAATGACCGAAAGAATGAGATTGCAGATACAAGCAGCTGAAATGAGCTTTCTCCGTAAAATTGCTGGACTCACCCGTAGAGATAGGGTGAAGAGCTCAGTCATCCAACAGAGGCTCAGAGTAGAACCACTGCTCCTCCACATTGAAAGGAGCCAGATCAGGAAACCTCCTGGGCGCCTCCTACTTGAGGTGTTTCGGGCACGTCCTATTGGGAGGAGACCCCCGGGCAGACCCAGGACTTGCTGAAGAGACTATATCTCCCAGCTGGGCTGGGAATGTCTTGGTATCCTCTCTGAAGAGCTGGAGCAGGTGGCTGAGGAGAGGGAAGTCTGGGCTTCTCTGCTTGAACTGCTGCCTCCCGGACCTCCAGAAAAGTGGATGGATGGATACTAGTGATGTTACGCTCAACACCGCCCACTCGACACTGATTCGAGCAATATGACATCGGAAGTGTCATGAGCAGTGCGTTGAGTGCCGTTTCAGCACGCCCACAGTCACGTGACCATAGCAAGCGAGGCCTCGTTATGTCGGTCACATCACGTGACTTGAGGGCTTGCATGAAGTTTGAGAGGGAATTGTTGTTGGTTTTTTTGTTTGCTTTGTATTATTTGCTCCTGCCATCCAATTTTGAATAGACCTCGAATGGCCAAATGCTCAAAAGAAAGTATTGAGATTTTTTTTTTCAGGTTTTCCACTCAGATGCAGTTCTGACACTCAGTCACCAGATGGCAGTCTTTATTAGATGTTTCATAACACTGTGTCGCTCATGAAGCAGTTGTCTCAAAGTTGCTCATTGTGTCATAAGGCTTCAGTTTCAACATCACTAATGGATACAGTGGTGTGAAAAAGTGTTTGCCCCTTTCCTCATTTCTCATTTTTTTTGTACGTTTGTCACACTTAAATATTTCAGATCATCAAACAAATTTAAATATTAGACAAAGATAACACAAGTAAACACAAAATGCAGTTTTTAAATGAAGGTGTTTATTATTAAGGGAAAAAAATCCAAACCTACATGGCCCTGTGTGGAAAAAGTGATTGCCCTCTAAACCTAAAAACTGGTTGGGCAACCCTTAGCAGCAACAACTGCCATCAAGTGTTTGCGATAACTGGCAATGAGTCTTTTACAGCACTGTGGAGGAATTTTGGCCCACTCGTCTTTGCAGAATTGTTGTAATTCAGCCACATTGCAGGGTTTTCGAGCATGAACCACCTTTTGAAGGTCATGCCATAGCATCTCAGTCAGATTCAGGTCAGGACTTTGACTGGGCCACTCCAAAGTTTTCATTTTGTTTTTCTTAAGCCATTCAGAGGTGGACTTGCTGATGTGTTTTGGATCATTGTCCTGCTGCAGAACCCAAGTGCGCTTCAGCTTGAGGTCATGAACAGATGGCCGGACATTCTCCTTCAGGATTTTTTGGTAGACAGCAGAATTCATGGTTCCATTTACCACAGCAAGTCTTCCAGGTCGTGAAGCAGCATAACAGCCCCAGACTATCACACTACCACTACCATATTTTACTGTTGGTATAATGTTCCTTTTCTGCAATGTTCTTTTACTTTTACGCCGTAATGGTAACGCTGTAATGATGTAATGGGACACACACCTTCCAAAAAGTTCAACTTTTGTCTCATCATTTCACAGAGTATTTTCCCAAAAGTCTTGGATCATCAAGATATTTTCTGGCAAAACTGAGACAAGCCTTTATGTTCTTTTTGCTCAGCAGTAGTTTTCGTCTTGGAACTCTGCCACGCAGACCATTTTTGCCCAGTCTCTTATGGTGGAGTCATGAACACTGACCTTAACTGAGGCAAGTGAGGCCTGCAGTTCTTTGGATGTTGTTGTGGGATCTTTTGTGACCTCTTGGAATAGTCGTCGCTGTGCTCTTGGGGTAATTTTGGTCACCCGGCCACTCCTGGGAAGGTTCATCACTGTTCCATGTGTTGTGTAATGTGTGTGTGTACTGCCGTACCCGCCCACAGTGTGACGTCAGGCGGGCACGGCCACTTGTATATATAGTTCTGAGTTCTGATAATAAAGGTTGGTTGCTGGTTGTTGGTTCCCTGCATGACGAGACTCTGACTCCTTTCCTCATACATAACATTTTGGCGACGAGAAGAAAAATTATGGGAGCGTATGGGCTACCTCCATCACTGCTACTGTTTCTGGAGTACATGGGAGCGCCAGTGATCCTGTGGCCGAAGTGGCAGGCCATGTTCGAGGATTACATCGGGGCGCTGGGCCTAAGTAGACTCGACGGGAGACGACGATGAGCACTTCTGGCCCACCATCTCAGCGTGGAAGGCCGAAGAATTCTCAGTACGTTGGGTGAAACGGAGTGCTATGAAGATGCTGTGGAGCGGCTGGCCGAGCACCTCGCTGAGCAGACAAGGACCACGGAACTGTGGGTGGCGGGAGTGTTGGCGTCAAATAGAGCTAGGCTAGTTAGCTCGGAGAAGCTAACGGCCCACTCATTGTCTATGGGCAAGTTAACCACAAAGCTAACTGTGTGCGAAAAGCAAGTTCCAGGCTACCAGATAGGCATCAAGGTGGGACCGGGGCCGCAAGTGGTGGAGTTCCTTGTCACTGCAGACGGTGGTCCAGCCAAGGAGCACAGCATAGTACGGGACTGTAACGCTGGTGAGTTTGATGGCGCGGTGTGCGACAACAGCAGAGAGGGAGAACATCGACAGGAGTCATCCCCGCAGCTAGAGGCTGGACAGCAGGAGAGCGGGAACATGCAGGTTGAGAACACCGGGGAGAGCAGTGATAGCCGGGCATGGAGACGACGCAGCGGAGCACCTGGGACGAGGGTGCTGAGAGCACTGATGAAGTGCCTGGGTCGGAAAGTGATGCCGACGAGATGGACGCTGAGAGCCCCGGGGGAGAGCAGCTGCAGCCAGGCATGGAGACGATACAGCAGAGCGCCTAGGACGAGGGTGCTGGGAGCAGTGGCAAGGTGCCTGGGTCAGCAGACGAAGCCGGCAAAAGTGATGCTGTGAACCCTGGGAATGAACAACAGCAGCTGTGCACAGAGACAGCGCAGCAGAGCGCCTCAGACAATGGAGAGGAGGTGCCGAGCACTGTAGAGATCGGACAGAGTCTCAGTGCCAGAGCTCAACGCGCCCTGGACGAGGGTGCTGGGCGGTATGGCGAGGCGCCCGAGGCAGCGAGCAGCACTGATGAGCAGGCTTCGTATATCCCTGGAGTTCGGCCACAGGGAGCCGGAGTGTTTGGAGCCACGACAGCGGTGCTGAAAGCAGTCGGGAGCGGACCAACAAGCACGGAGGGACGGTGTGCCAGACAGCAGCACTGCGGGTCCCAAGGAGTGAGGCAGTCGGGGGTAAAGAACAGCACTATTGCAAGAGAGGTTGTTTTTGATCCTGGAGGCAGACAGCAGCCAGGGACGCACATGCCGTGGGGCTGCCCTGGGCCCCTGGGCTGGTTTTACCACTGGCTGCTTGTGGAGATAGGTGTGACTTGAACACTCTTGATGTAAATATGTACAGACATGGACAAAATTGTTGGTACCCCTCCGTTAATGAAAGAAAAACCCACAGTTGTCACAGAAATAACTTGAATCTGACAAAAGTGGTAACAAATAAAAATTCTATGAAAATTAACCAATGAAAATCAGACAGTGCTTTTGAATTGTGGTTCAACAGAATTATTTTAAAAAACAAACTCATGAAACAGGCCTGGACAAAAATGATGGTACCCTTGCTGTAACTTAATATTTTGTTGCACAACCTTTTGAGGCAATCACTGCAATCAAATGATTTCTGTAACTGTCAATGAGACTTCTGCACCTCTCAGCAGGTATTTTGGTCCACTCCTCATAAGTAAACTGCTCCAGTTGTCTCAGGTTTGAAGGGTGCCTTCTCCAGACGGCATGTTTCAGCTCCTTCCACAGATGTTCAATAGGATTTAGATCAGGGCTCATAGAAGGCCACTTTAGAATAGTCCAGTGTTTGGCTCTTAGCCATTCTTGGGTGTTTTTAGCTGTGTGTTTTGGGTCATTATCCTGTTGCAAGATCCATAACCTGCGACTGAGACCAAGCTGTCTGACACTGGGCGGCACATTTCTCTCTAGAATACCTTGATAGTCTTGAGATTTCATTGTACCCTACACAGATTCAAGACACCCTGTGCCAGATGCAGCAAAGCAGCCCCAGAACATAACAGAACCTCCTCCATGTTTCACAGTAGAGACAGTGTTCTTTTCTTGGTATGCTTCATTTTTGCGCCTGTGAACATAGAGCTGATGTGCCTTGCCAAAAAGTTAGTTTTGTCTCGTCTGTCCATAGAACATTCTCCCAGAAGCTTTGTGGCTTGTCAACATGCAGTATGGCAAATTCCATTCTGGCTTTTTTATGATTTGTTTTCAACAGTGGTGTCCTCCTTGGTCGTCTCCCATGAAGTCCACTTTGGCTCAAACAATGACGGATGGTGCGATCTGACACTGATGTACCTTGACCTTGGAATTCACCATGAATGTGTTTAGAGGTTGTTCTGGGCTCTTTTGTTACCATTCGTATTATCCGTCGCTTCCATTTTTCATCAAGTTTCCTCCTGCGGCCACGTCCAGGGAGGTTGGCTACAGTCCTGTGGATCTTAAATTTCTGAATAATATGTGCAGCTGTAGTCACAGGGCAGCGGCGCGGTGGCGGAGTGGTTAGCACTGTGGCAGCACAGCAACTCACCCTTGGCCGGGGGATCCTGGGTTTGAGCCCAGCCCCCGACCAACAGTGATCTGTGTGGAGTTTGCATGTTCTCCCCATGTCTGCGTGGGTTTACTCCGGGATTTCTCCGGTTTCCTCCCACATGCCAAAAACATGCAAGTTAGGTTAATTGGCATCAAACTGGGGATTCTAAATTGTCCTTAGGTATGACTTTGAGAGTGAATGGTTGTCTGTCTCTCTGTGTTGGCCCTGCAATGGACTGGCGATCTGTCCAGGGTGTACCCTGCCTCTCGCCCAAAGATGCTGGGATAGGCTCCAGCCCCCCCACAACCCGAAAAGGATTAAGCGGAAGAAGATGAATGTAGTCACAGGAACATCAAGCTGCTTGGAGATGGTCTTATAGCCTTTACCTTTAACATGCTTGCCTATAATTTTCTTTCTAATCTCCTGAGACAACTCTCTCCTTTGTTTCCTCTGGTCCATGTTTAGTGTGGTACACACAATGTCGACAAACAGCACAGTGACTACTTGTCACCCTTTAAATAGGCCGACTGACTGATTACAAGTTTGTAGACACCTGTGATGTTAATTAGAGGACACATCTTGGTTGAACATGTCCCTATGGTCACATTATTTTCAATCTTTTCTAGGGGTACCATCATTTTTGTCCAGGCCTGTTTCATGAGTTTGTTTTTTAAAATAATTGTGTTGAACCACAATTCAAAAGCATTGTCTGACTTTCATTGGTTAATTTTCATAGAATTTTTATTTATTACCACTTTTGTCAGATTCAAGTTATTTCTGTGACCATTGTGGGTTTTTCTTTCATTAACAGAGGGTTACCAACAATTTTGTCCACGGCTGTATATACTCTGCTGGTGTGCATGTGAGTATGTGTGATATGGGATTAATTTTTATATTTTAGAGGCATGGTCTGATTTTAGTTGTTTTTTCCTTGGATGAATGTGTTAGGTTATTCTTGTGCACTCTTCCCCGTTAGTTCCTTCGTGTACGATTTGGGTCCTAAATTGGAAAGGGTCTCGATTGTGTGTGTGGTCTTACACTTTTGTAAGGAGGAGGGGAATGTTGTGTAGTGTGTGTGTGTGCTGCCGTACCCACCCACAGTGTGACGTCAGGCGGGCACGGCCACTTGTATATATAGTTCTGAGTTCTGATAATAAAGGCTGGTTGCTGGTTGTTGGTTCCCTGCATGAAGAGACTCCGACTCCTTTCCTCATACATAAGACCATGTTTTCGCCATTTGTGGATAATGGCTCTCACTGTGGTTTGCTGGAGTCCCAAAGCTTGAGAAATGGCTTTATAACCTTTTCCAGACTGATCTCAATTACTTTGTTTCTCATTTGTTCTTGAATTTCTTTGGATTACAGCATGATGTCTAACTTTTGAGGATCTTTTGGTCTACTTCACTTTGTCAGGCAGGTCCTATTTAAGTGATTTCTTGATTGAGAAGAGGTGTGGCAGTAATCAGGCCTGGGTGTGGCTAGAGAAATTGAACTCCGCTTTCCAAAGATTTGATAAACCACAGTTAATTTATGTTTTACCAGAGAAGGGGGGGGAAATCACTTTTTCACACAGGGTCATGTTGGTTTGGATTTTTTTTACCCTTAATAATAAACAACATTTCAAAACTGCATTTTGTGTTTACTTGCATTATCTTTGTCTAATATTTAAATTTGTTTGATGATCTGAAACATTTAAGTGTGACAAACATACAAAAAAAGAGAGATCAGGAAGAGGGCAAACACATTTTCACACCACTGTATATCAGAAGAGGGACAGCTCAGGTTGAGCAGTTTGGAGACAAAGTAAAAGAGGCAAGGCTGTGATGGTTTGGACATGTGCAGAGGAGGGATAATGGATATATTGGGTGAAAGATGTTGAAGATGGAGCTGCCGGGCAGGAGTAAAAGAGGAAGACCTCAGAAGATTCACGGATGTAGTGGAGGAGGGCATGGAGAGGGTTGGTCTTACATAGCAAGATGCAAAGGATAGGGTGAGATGGAGGCAGATGATCCCCTGTGGCGAAGAAGAAGAGGAAAAAGAATTTAGACATGCACAACAATCCCTAAGTGGGCCTGAATCTACACTGTGCTTAAGGTTAAGTGATGTGAGCACTCTTGGAGTTATTTCATCAGGTCGGAATGAGCTACTCCATCAATGATGGTCTGGTTATAGTATATATATCTATATCTATATCTATATATATATATAAATTTTGGTTCTATAACCAATTCCAAGGATTTGTAGTTCAGGGGGCAAAAAAATAAACATACCCACTCTCACACATAATAAATTGCTAAAATATGTGCTTTCCCAGACAAGGATAGGATTACTTTTTTTTTTTTTTTGATAAGTAAAGAATAAAACTAAAGCCACCCTTCTAATCAGTCAAGCAATACGCACTCTACTGTTTATACAACCTTATCATGCTCTAAGAATACATTTTAATTTATTTTCCATATGAGATATAGATAGATACATACTTTAT
Organism: Pholidichthys leucotaenia; assembly: GCA_020510985.1. Classification (NCBI taxonomy): domain Eukaryota; kingdom Metazoa; phylum Chordata; class Actinopteri; order Cichliformes; family Pholidichthyidae; genus Pholidichthys; species Pholidichthys leucotaenia. The sequence continues at coordinate 291,253,088 of CM035843.1, forward strand.
TTCGAACAAAAAAGTAAAAAAACCAAAACAAATGACAAGTGCGATAAAAGTGACAGTATACAGTGCTCGAAAGGGATAAGGAAGAAGTGAACACTTAACTCCAACTCCTCTTTTCCATAAATACAACCCATGTGAAATATATACAAATTACCTCATTTAAGACCCCAAGTAGACGATTAACTATATTTTGTACATATCAACATTGACACCCATCCATCCCAACATACATACAGTCCATACATCAAAACCCAGCCCCAAACAATATAGATATACACAGCACTGTCCCACCTACCATTCCATAGTGTCCCAGAGTGAGCATAGTGAATCGTACATATAAATACTACCCTTCTAACATATATTCTTTCAGCAAATAATGTTTATAAGATAAGATAAGATAAGCTTTTATTAGTCCCACAACGGGGAAATTCCAGGATTGCAACAGCAGAGGGATAGCAACACTCAGAGCAACAATCAGAAGGCAAGAAAAAAAGCAAGCAAGCAAGAGCAGCTAATATACATATGTACATATTACTATAAAATATATATATACACACACACAGACACACAGTGCAGAGCATTGTAGCTGGATGGAATAAATATATGAATATATAAACACAGTGCGGAGCATTGTAGCTAGATGGAATAAATATATAGATATATAAACACCCACAGTACGGAGCATTGCAGCTAGGTGGAATAAATATGTAAATATATAAACCCACACAGTGCGGAGCAATGTAGCTAGATGGAATAATATGTAGATATATAAACACACAGTGCGGAGCATTGTAGCTAGATGGAATAAATATGTAGATATATAAACACACCCAGTGCGGAGCATTGTAGCTAGATGGAATAAATATGTAAATATATAAACACACACAGTGCAGAGCATTGTTGCTAGATGGGATGAAACAGCATAACTGTCTACTTAGTTATCCTACATGGTATGATTATGTGCCCATACATATTCTCACCCTCCATAGTGACCGGTATTTTCCTAGTTGTATGCCGAAGGGGACCATTGTGTAAGTCTATTGCATCTTTTGCATTCAAAAAACTATTAGTTTGTTACGTCTTTTTGCTATCTCTGCGAGCAGCCCTGCTTAGGTTGTACAGTCTGACAGCCGTTGGTAGGAAGGACCTACGAAACCTCTCGGTTGTGCACCTGGGATGATGTAGTCTGCTGCTAAATGAGCTCCTCAGTGCATTCAGTATGTCCTGCATAGGGTGGAACTCGGACTCCAGCAGAGATGACAGTTTAGCCACCGTCCTTCTCTCTCCTATCTCCTCCACCGGATCAAGGCGCTGCCCCAGGACAGAGCTAGCTTTCTTGATCAGTTTGTTCAGTCTCTTCCTATCGGCTGCTGTAATGCCACTGCCCCAGCAGACCACTCCAAAAGTGATGGCTGATGCCACCACCGTGTCATAGAATGTCTTCAGCAGCGCCCCTTGTACACCAGAAGACCTGAGTCTCCTCAGCAGGAACAGCCTGCGCTGTCCCTTCTTGTAGAGTGCATCAGTATTGTGTGACCAGTCTAGTTTATTGTTCAGATGAACACCCAGGTACTTATAGGATGTCACCATCTTGATGTCTGTTCCCTGTATATTTACTGGTGCTGTGAGGGGCTGCCCATGCCTGCGGCAGTCCACCACCAGCTCCTTAGTTTTCCTCGCGTTGATCTGGAGGCAGTTCCGATGGCACCAGTCCACGAAGTCCTGGATAAGCCCTCTGTACTCAGCTTCATCTCCATTGGAGATGAGGCCAACGATCGCAGTCATCAGAGAACTTCTGTAGATGGCAGTGTGTTGTGTTGTGTGAGAAGTCCGCAGTATAAAGAGTGAACAGGAAGGGAGCCAGCACCATTCCCTGGGGGGCCCCCGTGCTACCGATGATCGTGTCGGACACACAGTCCCAGGTTCTCACAAACTGAGGCCAGTTCGTGAGGTAGTCCAGGATCCATGATGACAGGTGCTGGTCCACCCCTGCGCGCAGCAGCTTGTCCTTCAGGATCATCGGTTGGATGGTGTTGAAAGCACTGGAGAAGTCAAAGAACATGATCCTCGCCATATTCCCGGGCTTCTCCAGGTGGGACAGAGAACAGTGAAGGAGGAAGATCACCGCATCCTCCACCCCAATGCCATGCTGGTAGGCGAACTGGAGTGGATCCATCGTAGGTTCCACCAGGGGGCGGAGGTGAGCAAGGTGCAGTCTCTCCAGGGTCTTCATCAAGTGGGACGTCAAGGCCACCGGTCTGTAGCTGTTCAGGTCTTTGGGGTGGGAAGTTTTTGGTACAGGTACCACACAAGATGTTTTTCACAGCTGTGGTACCCTCCCCAGCTTCAGGCTCAGGTTGAAGATGTACATCACAATCCCACACAGCTGGTCTGCACAGGACTTGAGGAGCTTTGCGCTGATGCCGTCCGGTCCCGACGCCTTCCTCGCCTTGATCTTCCTCAGCTCCGTCCTCACCTGGGTCCTGGTCAGGGTCAGGATGGGGGTTGTGTGTTGGGAGTGGGGGGGGGGGGGGGTGTTGGTGGAGTGGGGAGTGGGCAGCAGGACTTGATTTCTTTAGAGGCAGCAGTGGTTGTTGTGCAGTCAGAGGGGAGGGCGGTTGGTCAAACCTATAGAAAAACAGATTCAGGTTGTTCGCCCACTCCCTGCCCCCCGTGGCCTGGGGGGAGGTATTCTGGAGCCCAGAGATGGTTTTGAGGTTTCTCCAGACCCCGCTGATGTCGCTCTGTTGCAGCTTGTCCTCCATCTTCTTCCTGAAGCTGTCCTTGCCTTCTCTGATCTTTCTCCTCAGCTCCCTCTGTACGGACTTCAGCATCTCCCTGTTCCCCGACCTGAAGATCCTCTTCTTCTCTCTCAGAAGTGTTTTTATCTCAGGGTTGATCCAGGGTTTGTTGTTTGAGCAACACCGTATGGTCTTGGTGGGAACGGATTTGTCCACACAGAAGCTGAGGTAGTCCGTGAAGGTGTGAGTGAGGCCATCGATGTCCTCACCATGTGGATCGCAGAGCTGCTTCCAGGCGGTGGCTTCAAAACAGCCCTTTAGAGTGTCCATTGTCTCCTCAGACCATAACTCCACTGTGCGCATGGCCGGAGGTTGTCTGTGCACTAGGGGTTTGTACACCGGCCGGAGATGAACCAAGTTGATAAGATAAGATAAGATAAGCCTTTATTAGTCCCACAATGGGGAAATTCCAGGATTGCAACAGCATAGGGATAGCAACACTCAGAGCAACAATCAGAAGGCAAGAAAAAACAACATCTAGTAAACATATGTCCATATTACTATAAATGTATATATATAGACACACAGTGCAGAGCATTATGGTTGGTGAATGTGCAGCAGAAAGTCTAAGCTCTCTCTCCGCGGATGCAGCGGGCCAGCTGGAAGTCTTTGGGCATGATGGTGACCCCCTTAGCGAAGAAGTGACCCACCAGGTGGGCCTCGCTGGTCTCCTGCAGAGCCATGACGGCGAAGCTCAGGAAACGCAGGACGGTCTTGAAGTCCTGAGCGATCTCCCTCACCAGGCGCTGGACGGGCAGCTTACGGATGAGCAGCTCCGTGGATTTCTGGCAGCGACGGATCTCTCTCAGAGCCACGGGCCTGTGACGGCGAGGCCTCTTCACTCTGCCGGTGGCCAGAGCGCCTCTCCGAGCAGCCCTGGTGGCTAGCTGTCTCCTGGGGGGCTTCTTCCTCCAGTAGATTTTACGGGCGGTCTGCTTGGTTCTTGCCATCGCTCTTTATTATTCTGTCTTATATTTCTTGCACGCCGCCTAAACTCCAGCCCGGCACCCACGTCGTTTTCGCTACAGCTCCCGGTATGTCGAGTTTCCCATTAGCACCGGGCGGCGGCCAAGTGCTAGCTAGCACTAGCTCCTCCCCGCTGTAACGTCTCCCGCCGCAAACCGTGGCTCCGTCCGCCGACCCGGGAGACCCCCGGGGCGATCCGTGCGTCCGTGATATATATATACAGAGTGAAAGGTGTAGAAAGAAGAAGGAAGATAAAAAAAGGCTGTTGCAACAGGCAGCCGACTCGTGTGGCGCCGCCGGTCCGGCGGAACCGGAACCGGAAAGTCGGAACCGGAACCGGAAAGTTGTGATCCGATCTCCCGAGTGGGGGGAGTTGTGATGAGGTGTACGCCTCCTTAGTGTTTGCGTAGAATAAGTCCAGTGTTTTATTGTCTCTAGTGTGGCATGTGACATACTGGGTGAACGTGGGTAGAATGGGAGACAGTGAAACATGGTTGAAATCGCCTGAGATGAGGAGAAGAGCATCTGGGTGTTCTGTCAGCAGCCTGCTGGTTACTGAATGGATGACGTCACGCGCTGTCCCAGCGTTCGCCGTCGGATTTGCATAAACAACAATGCAGATCACGTGTGAGTGTTCTCTCGGGAGATATGTAGGCCGCATGCTAACAGCTAGCAGCTCAATGTCTTTGCTGCAGTGTCGTTGTTTAACAGTGATATGTCCCGGTCTGCACCAGTTGTTGTTAACATACATTATTACTCCACCGCCCCTTGCTTTGCCACTGTCTGGTGTTCGGTCTGCCCGTATCATGTGGAAACCCTCCAGCTCAATGTTAGCATCTGCTGCTAGTTCAGTTAGCCACGTCTCAGAAAACAAAAGGAGAGAGCACTCCCGATATGTGCTATCGTAACGGCAGATAGCCGCTAGCTCATGTACCTTTCCCAGTAACGACCGTACATTTTCCATGACAATAGATGGAAGGGAGGGTCTGTACCTTATATTTTTTGTCCTCCGCCTTACTCCAGCCCGGCAGCCGCGGTGTTTTCGCCTCAGTTCTCTCGGTATGTCGAGTTTTTCCAATGGGACCGGGTGGCGGTTGAATGCTAGCAGCTCTTCCCTGCTGTATCGTATCCTGCTATAAACAGTGGCTCCGTCCACCGGCTCAGGAGACATTTGGGACGATCTGTGTGTCCGTGATATAAGTGGAGTGAAAAAAAGATGGATCAAAAAGAGAGAGGAAGGGAAAAAGACTCGGAATCAAGCCGCTGTTGCAAAGGGCGGCCGACTCGTGTGGCGCCGGGAGAGAAAAGTATAGTGGTATTACTTTTGCTATTTTCATTTTGTTTGGAAATGTACCAGTTTGAAATGACAGGTTACAGATGTGGTTGAGTGGTTTAACAAGTGGTTTATACCTATTTTTGAATTGATTTCTGTTTGTACATAGTTTCAGTTCCAGCTCCAGACTGTTCCACAAATCCACCTCACAGACAGATATGCACAGACTTTTCTTAGTTGTTCGTACCTTAGGTTTTATAAAGTTTAAGTCTTCTCTCAAATTATATCATTGTCTCTTTTTTGAATAGTTTTTGTATATTAGTTGGGAGTTGATTAATTGCCCTGTACATTACTTGTGCTGTCTTAAATTTAACTAAATTCATGAACTTTGACATGTGACTTTAAAAACAACGAATTGGTCTCTATATCCAACATTATTTGTTATCCTTATAGCTTTTTTTTGTAATGTGCATATTGGCTGTAGGTTGGTCCTGTAAGTGTTTCCCCAGACCTCTACACAGTAGTTAAGATATGGTAGAAACAGTGAATTGTACAGTAAGAGCAATGATTTATAGTCAAAGATGTGTCTTGTTTTCCCCAGTATCCCTATACATTTTGCCAGCTTGGCCCGGATGTGACTGATGTGAGGTTTCCAGCAGATTTTATTGTCTAACGTCACCCCCAGAAACTTATTTTCCTGTACTGTTTCTATTCTGGTATCATCTATCGTTACCATTATTTCATGATTTATTTTATAATTTCCAAACAACATAATCTTTCTTTTTTTCAGATTTAGAGATAATTTATTTTTGTTGAACCGCTGTGTTAACCTTTTCATTTCAGTTGTGACCACCTGAAACCTGCTGCAAATTCTCACCAGTGCAAAGGATATTTATGTCATCCGCAAACAAAATAAATTTCAGAATTTTTGATACTTGGCGTATGTCATTTATATACAAGATAAAGAGTTTGGGTCCCAAAACTGACCCCTGGGGCACACCACAAGAGATGTTCATGAAGGGTGATTTGTGCTCAGCAATTTGTACAAATTGTTGTCTGCTACTTAAATAACTTTCCACCCAACTCAGTCCGACCCCTCTTATCCCATACCTTTTCCAATTTCCTCAGTAAAATTCTGTGGTCGATAGTGTCAAAAGCTTTCTTTAAATCTATAAATACTCCTACAGCAAACTTTTTTTTTATCTATACACCTAGTAATTTCTTCTATAAGTTCAATCAGTGCCAAAGATGTAGATTTGTCTGCTCTAAAACCATACTGGCTGTCTGTAAGGAGATTGTTTTTTTCAATGAAATCATCCAATCTAGTGAAGATTTTTTTCTAGTATTTTGGAGAATTGTGAGAGTAAAGAGACCGGCCTGTAATTTGTGAAATAATGACTGTCTCCTGTTTTGTATAGTGGGTATTACTTTTGCTATTTTCATTTTGTTTGGAAATGTACCAGTTTGAAATGACAAATGTACCAGTTTGAAACTTTCATCAGTATGTCTCCTGCCCAACCAGGCGAAAAAAGACATTGGACCTGTGCTATGGATCCATAGAGAGGGCCTATAAATCACTCCCCCTTCCTCCTTTAGGATCATCAGATCACAACTGTGTTCATTTGCTGCCCACATATAAAACTGCTCTCAGAAGAGGCAAGGTGGAGATGAGAGACATTGATGTGTGGACAGAAGATTCAGAGCACAGCCTCCAGGAATGCTTTGACTGTACAGACTGGAAGATGTTCATAATGGCCTGCGGGGATGATTTGGACTCTCTGGCTGAGCTCACATGCTCATACATGGCTTACTGTCAAAATAAGATTGTTCCACGTAAACGTGTCAAAATATACCCCAACAACAAACCATGGGTTACTAAATCAGTTAAATCCTGCTTACAGAGGAAAGCACTTGCCTTTAAACAGGGGTCTGTTTCTGCACTACAGGTTGCCACTAAGGAGCTAAAGGCCGAAATTTTAAGAGCAAAACAGAATTATAAATCAGAATTGGAAAGCAAGATGGCAGCAAATAAACTTGGTTCGGCCTGGGCCAGTATGAAAAAAATTGCAGGCCTTCAGAGCACAGAGCGCAGTAATCGTGTGTTTTTAGATGGTTTTAGTTCAGACACAGAGCTGGCTAATGCTCTTAATTGTTTTTATGGTCGTTTTGACTCCTTTGATTTTAGCACAGAAATCCAAGATTTGAAACAGAAACTCAAAGACAATCAGCACTTTAATATTGAGATGCAGGATGTTGAAAGGGAGTTCCGCGCTGTAAAAGTGAACAAAAGTCAGGGCCCTGATAATATATGTGGACGCCTGGTAAAGTCCTGTGCACATGAACTGAGTCCTATATTTCACTACATTTTCAATAAGTCCTTACAGACACAACATGTGCCTAAGATCTGGAAAGATGCCGTGGTTGTTCCCGTTCCAAAATCCAGCTGTCCTAAAACGGTAAATGACTTTAGACCAGTTGCTTTGACTTCAATTTTAATGAAAATTTTTGAAAAACTGGTCAGATGTGAGGTCCTAAAGCAGACTTAACATGCATCCTGGATGCATCCAACATGGATCCTCTGCAGTTTGCCTATAGGCCTCACAGAGGAGTGGAGGATGCCACTGTCACTCTGTTTAACATGCTTTTTAAACATCTGGATTTTAATGGGACACACGCCAGGCTTTTATTTGTGGACTTTTCTTCTGCCTTTAATACAATCCAACCTCATATTTTAGTTGAAAGGCTCCTGCAACAATTTGATTTAAGCAATAATCTGGTGGGTTGGATTCTGGATTTCTTAACCAACAGGACGCAGAGAGTAAGGGTCAATGGCACATTGTCTGACCTAAAGTGCTCTTCTACTGGCTCTCCTCAGGGGTGTGTGTTGTCACCACTACTCTTCATCCTGTACACAAACATGTGTCGGAGCAGACATGACAACAGACACATTATAAAGTATGCTGATGACTCAGTCATTGTCAGTCTCCTCCAGGATGGTGAGAGTGGCCACGGCCCAGTAGTTGATGACTTTGTTCACTGGTGTGAGGATTCCTACCTGCAGCTGAATACAACAAAAACGAAAGATATGATTATTGACTTTAGGAGGAAAACTCCCAGGCACAAAGTCACCATACTAAAAGGCCAGACCACCGAATGTGTACAATCGTACAAATATCTTGGGACGATTATTGATAGTGGATTGAACTTTGAGGTGAACTGTGAAAGGGTGTGCAAAAAGGGTCAGCAAAATTTGCATTGTTTGAGGAAACTTGCACGCTTCCAAATTGACCGAACCATAATGACTATGTTCTATCGGGCTTTTATTGAATCTGTTTTATCCTTTTCTTTAATGTCATGGTTTGGTCAGATAAAACTGAAACAGAGGAAATCCTTGGATCAGGTAGTCAGATGGTCCAGTCGTTTGCTTGGTGAGTCACAGCTGAGCCTGACATCCCTGTACACCAGACAAGTACAGAGGATGGCCGACTCGATTTTAAATGATGACTCCTACCCTTTGCACTGCAACTTTCAGCTTCTTCCCTCCAGACGGAGGTTTGCTGTCCCAAAAAGTAGAACCCAGCGCTACAAAAACAGCTTTGTCCCTGCTGCTGTCAAAGAGTTGAACAAGCTATAAAAATTATATTGTACATATTTTATATTTACCTATTTTGTAAGATGTGTGCCTGTGTTTGTGTCTATGTTGAATGTAATTGTGGCTTGTAAATATGGATGTCACCAACTGCAAAACAAATCTACCTACGGGTACAAATAAAGTAACCTGAACCTGAACCTGAACCTGACAGGTTACAGATGTGGGTGAGTGGTTTAACAATTCCTTCAATTACTTTTTTCACTATTGTCATGTCAGTTTCATTCCAGTCAGTTGATTTTTTGTTCTTAAATTTACTCACAGTCTCGATAACTTCCTTTTCAGTAACTGCACCCAAAAAGATTGTGTTTGGATTTCTATCTTCTATTTCATTTACAGAACCACTGTCGTTTGTTTCTGGTGTCCCTATTAATTTTGCTAATTCAGGACCAACGTTTGCAAAAAAATTATTGAAACCACTGACCACATTCTCCATATTATTTATCAAATTGTCATTTTCAATAAAATATTCTGGATAATTAGCATTCTTTGATCGGTTACTAATTATCCCATTGAGTGCTTGCCATATTCCTCTTAAGTTATTTTTATTATCCTCTAATATTCTGTTGTAATACTCTTTCTTACAAGTCCACATTATATTAGTAAGCTTGTTTTTATATCTTTTATATTTGATCTCAGCCTCTACTGTTCTGCACTTAATGAATTGTTTATATAATGTATTCTTCTTTTTACATGTATTTAGTAACCCCTTGGTGACCCAAGGAATATTTTTGTTTTGTTGTCTGTCACTGTATTATTTTATAGGACAGTTTTTATTGTACAATGATTGAAATATTTGTGAAAATTTATCATATGCTTTATTTATATCATTTTCATCACAAACTGTCTTCCAGTCTTGCATTAATAATTCCTTTGCCAGTAAATACATAGATTCTTCAGTTCTTATTCTTTTATATTTAATATTTTTGGTATACTTTTTCTTCCTATAATCACATTGAGAGACAACAAAAATCGGCAGGTGGTCACTGATATCATTCAATAAAAGCTCACTCATGATATTATTTTCCATAATGTTTGTGAATGTTATCTATTAGTGTGGCACTGTGTGACGTGATTCTGCTAGGTCTGGTGATTGTTGGATGTAAGCCCATACTGTACATTGTGTTGATAAATTCTTCTGTCAGACTATGTTGTTTTGAATTCATAAGATCTATATTGAAATCCCCACAGATGAACATAACTTTAAGAGTTAGTTTTGCATACATTTTTTCCATCCAGTCCTTAAATAAGTCAATGTTTGATCCAGGTGTTCTATATACACAGCTCACGACTATATTCTTCACATTGTCCAGACAGATTTCTATTGTAATACATTCAAATAAATCATCCAGCTGAATGGTGGGCCGCTCCGCTCCGCTCTCGTTTCCCAGTCCGTAGATGCCGCTATTGGCGTCTTAAATCATGCAGGGGTCGAAACTAAGATGTCCAGTTCGTAATCCAAATTCAGTTCTCAGAAGCCAAAAAAAAGTAGTCAAAAACCGAGCACCAAAACACAGAAATCCACCGACTGACAGGTTCTGACAGCAGGTTGACAGGAACTGGAAGTGTGATATTGGAAAATAAATGGATGTTGTAGGGCTGTCATGGTTGACACGCCTCTGCAACATTGTGTGGAGGTCGGGGGCAGTGCCTTTGGCATGGCAAACCGGGGTGGTGGTTCATCTCTTCAAAAAAGGGAACTGGAGGGTGTGCTCCAACTTTAGAGGGATCACACTCCTCAGCCTCCCTGGGAAGGTCTATGCCAAGGTACTGGAGAGGAGTCCGGCCATTGGTCGAATCTTGGATTCAGGAGGAGCAATGTGGTTTTTGTCCTGGCCGTGACACATCGGACCAGTTCTTTACCCTCTCGAGAATTCTCGAGGGTTTTGTGGGAGTTTGCCCAACCAGTTTGTGTTTTGTGGACTTGGAGAAGGCATTTGACTGCGTCTCTCGAGGTTTTTTGTGGGGGGTGCTTCAGGAGTATGGGGTATCAGGCTTGTTGTTACAAGCTATTCGGTCTCTGTACGACCGTTGTGAGAGTTTGGTTCGTATTGCCACACTCGGTCGGACTCATTCCCAGTGAGAGTTGGACTCCACCAGGGCTCCTGTCCATAATTTTTATGGATAGGATTTCTAGGCGCAGCCAGGGAATGGAGGGCATCATGCTTGGTGACCACAGGATCTCATCTCTGTTGTTTGCAGATGATGTTGTCCTATTGGCTTCATCCAGCAATGACCTACAGCTCTTGCTGGGACGGTTTGCCACTGAGTGTGAAGCGGCTGGGATGAGAATCGGCACCTCCAAGTCCGAGTCCATGGTCCTCAGCTGGAAAAAGGTGGATTGTCCTCTCTGGGTTGGGGACAGGCTCCTACCCCAAGTGGAGGAGTTTAAGTATCTTGGGGTCTTATTCACGAGTGAGGGGAAAATGGAGTAAGAGATTGACAGACGGATCGGAGCAGCATCTGCAGTGGTGCGGACGTTGTACCGGTCTGTTGTGGTGAAGAGGGAGCTGAGTTCTAAGGCAAAGCTGTCGATTTACCAGTCAATCTACGTTCCTACTCTCACCTATGGTCACGAGCTTTGGGTAATGACCGAAAGAACAAGATCGCGGCTGAAATGAGCTTTCTCCGTAGGATTGCTGGACTCACCCTCAGAGATAGGGTGAGGAGCTCAGTCATCCGGGAGAGGCTCAGAGTAGAACCGCTGCTCCTCCACATTGAAAGGAGTCAGTTGAGGTGGTATGGGCATCTGATTAGGATGCCTCCTGGATGCCTCCCACTTGAGGTGTTTCGGGCACGTCCCACTGGGAGGAGACCCCGGGGCAGACCCAGGACTCAGTGGAGAGACTATAGGCGCTTTTCCATTAGCCCCGATTAGAAAACTCGACTCACTTCGATTCGGTTCTGCCTCGGTTGCTTTTCAACATTACTGCTGGCACACCTGCGGTGGGTGGGATTTCTTGAACAGCGAGGCGGTGCCACACTCTCGTGACGTGAAACACGTGACCGAATCCTCCACAACAAAGAAAATGGCTGATGACGAGGAGAGAAGGAAGGAGGAAGGAGAGAGGAATGACTGTGACATGAAATTGGTGAAATCTATGGTCCTGACTTGTTGTGCTCTGCACAATCTGTGTGAGATTCATGGAGAGACGTATGACACTACATTGGATGATGCAGTAGATGAACCAGTGGTGGCAGCGGCACAGGGAGCAGAGGAGCAGGGTGCCGATATACAAGATGCTGTGATGCAGTACTTGTCTAGCAATAGGTAGAAATGTAATTTCGTCCACATTTATGTGCATACATATTTCAAAAATGTTTTTTGTAAATAAAATGTTGTGCATGTTCCATCTACCTGTCCTCTGTTGTTCATAAAGCTTATCTGTTAAGGTACGGGTAATTACATACCTGTCAAGGCATACCTCATGCTTCCCTTATTGGGGGGGCTTTCACACCTGTACTGACCTCATGCCTCCCTTATTGGTGGGGCTTTCACACCTGTACTGAGTACTTAAAAACTGTATTTATCGGCAGATGAAAGAAAACTGAAGCAAAAAAAAAAAAAAACCTAAACAAACAGCAACTGCAACATGAACTATTTCAAACATATTTATTCAAATGTACACTTATATGGACACAATCTTGAGCCATAACTTTTTGGTAATGTGAAAATAATAAGCCAAGTAGCACAAAAAAATAAATAAAATAAAAAACGAAAAAAAAAAATGATATTAATAATAAATAAATAAAAATAAAAAATGTTTTTCAAATTTACATTAGCACAAGGTAGATTGCTTAATTTGAAAGTACACAATAAGAATTATTCTGAATATAGTTCTTAATTGTCAGCTAGATACTGTATATACACTTGGAATTAAAGAGTTTTTAATTGTCAGCTTTGTTACACTAATGCACTTGGATGAACTTGAAACAAGAAAATGTTCACTGATGCTGCTTGTTCTAGTTCCAAGCAGCAGCCTTTGCTGACTCTAGCATTTCTGAAGTGGCAGATCAGATCAGGTGGCAGATCAGAAGTGATCTGCCACCAATGGGGGTAGATTGTGCTCTGCCACAAAATGACAAACCATCACTTCTGCTAGTGATGCATTGGATTTGGAAGGCGTCGGTTCTCTCACTGGCTGAAAATGTTCATCCATCCATCCATCGATACGTTTTCCATTTGGCTACACAGTTTTTGTGGCCCTGTGTAGCGAAGTGCGACTTCAGGTCGAAAATCCCCGATGCAGTCACTTTTATGCTCTTCCTACATGGAACACAGAAGGAATGTGTAGGGCCCTCTGGAGAAGCCTTTATCCATCCAGCGATTCCTCTCTGTTCCGGAGCCGCAGGACAACAGAAGGTGCGAGGCCATCAGCATAATGATCAGTCCACACCTCTCACTGTTGTGATAATTGCTCACGCTGAGCGCTCTGCCATCCCCGTACGCTGTGGGGGTCACACACGACGTGTTCCTCCACACTCTCAATAATTTTTTTTCCCGTATATTTTTCTTTTTGGCGTACAGAAATGGCAATACGCCCGTATTTGCTAAAATTGCATTTTCCCCATATTAAAATACGGCGAAACCGTATCACTTGACAGGTATGTAATTACATGCAGAAACACCGCACAGGCCATCTTCACAAAAATCCAGCTCGACAAGTCACTTTTGCTTAGGTGGAAATGCAAATTGAACTATAAATCATGTGCTGATACATGTCATATTCCCATGTAAAGGTCTCCCACTTTTACTTACAAATTGATTTTTAATTTTTGGGAAAAGGGAATATAAATTCTGCACAACTTGTTGGTAGCAACAGTTGTGTGCAACAAAAACACAGTTGTGTGTCCTTGTCCGATGTGTCTGTTATTAGTGCCAAATTTTTGCTAGATTCCTTCTTAATTTATTAAATTTTGACTGGTGATGCAACATTCAATTTACATGTACTTACCTTTATCAGTGTCTACTGTACAAGTTAAAGTACACCTGTACAACTGCTTATAACATAAAAAATGTACCCGTTCAAGAGAAATGGATTCAGCATTGCAAATTTGTTTAAAATAAAAAAAAAAACCTACCAAGACATTACGTTTCGTTGTGTTGTTAAAAATTAAATTACCATTAGAAGGCTATACACCTGACCTGATGAACAGCAGCATGTGGAGTGAACAGAGAATGGAATGTGTATGTAATTATTGGCTTTTCTCATACGGTGTCATAACAGATAAACCAGACTTTTGATGCAAACAATACAATTTTATTCCAGAAGCAAAATTTACAAACAAAAAAACAGACTGGGCGTGGGGAGACATGGTTAGACACGCCGACTGCTAAATGCGTCCACAAGCCTGCCAAATAGGGTCAGGAAATCTCTGTTGAATGTTGACATCTCTGCGAGCTCTTCCCTTCGTAATGCAGCGTCCTGCTCCAGAGCTTCACGCGCATTTGCCCGCACATCTGCGGCCACCTGTCGCAAATGCTGCATGTACTCCTGATGGTGTTCTTGCCGCTGGTTATGTTGCCGTTCCAAGAGCTGCATCTCTTCGTCATGCATGTTGACCATCGCTGATGTAAGGTCAGCGATGGAGTTGTCCCTTTTCCTCTTGCCTAGATGGAAAGACAGAAAGGCATCGTTGTTAAAGCTGGATCACTACATATATTATGGAATTACACTGGTGAAAGTCTGTGGTGGAATGTCACTATTATATTATGCTTCATTGCTGTATATAAGCTGAACTGTCATGTTGCTGCCCCTCAGTAGAGCGGATTTTGCAACACACAGGGTGCTGTCTTCGGCTGCAGCCCCCCTGCAAAACTAAAAAGGATTAAGATTAAGAATATGGATGGATGGATGGGTAATGTTTAAAATAGTTGCTTGTAGTGTGGCCGCAGAAATCTGAATGGGTTAATACAGTCAGCTGACGCGAAGCATTTCAATGAAGCATGTTGATTTCAATGGCAGTTCATGAGCTTTATTTGTTTTTCTAAAACAGGAGTTACAGCAGCACTTCAATCACCACACCTAAAAATGGGACGGGTTGTGGAACACCGATAAGTGAAGACCAGAGAATAACCTTTTTGTACATTTAAAAAGACATTTTCAATTAATTAATATGCAGCTACAGGAAATTGCATTAATCAATTTGGTACATAAATTGTTAGGCTCCAGCCCCCCCACGACCCATAAAGGATTAAGCGGTAGAAGATGGATGGATGGATGGATGGATTTTCGGCCCTGGTTTCCGCTGGACCTGTTTCACAAAAAAAAAAAAAATCGTGGTTATTGTGCCTTACCGGCACTTGAACGTGATCCAGATGGAGCTGGTGATGTGGCTGACATCGGAGTCGATTCAGCTGGCACTCCGGCAGACACAGAGGCAGACGCAGGAGAGTCTGGTGTGTCCATGTCCACTGAGGTGGACTCCTGTCTTATGAACTGCGATTCTAGAAAGAAAATGCACGCAATTTAAAACTTAAAACCAAAGTGCAACATGTACACAACACTCTAAAGTTTTTAACCGGAATACAATAAGCGTAATTCAGCGTTTTGTTCGCGCTAATACTTAACACAAAGCAAGCGTGAATCTGCAGTTGGCTGCAAAACAATAGGCAAGCCTCAGTAACAACCATTACCCACAATCTAACAACCTTCCTATTTCTTAAAAACAGTGAGCTTGGCACAGAAAGGATAAATTGGCGAAAAGACGCGCAATATCAAAACAACACTCACCATCCACTGTTTCCAAGGCCGTGGCCGTGACTGTGGCCATGTTGAGTCCAATGTCACTGCCATTGCTAGCAGGCCTATGTCCATAGATCGCGTCCATCTCAGCAAACCACTTCCACTCCTTCCGATCCGCTCCACTTCGAGCATTGTGGTCCTTCACTGCTCGGTAATCGCTTTTCAGCTTTTTCAGCTTCTCCCAACACTGTTTGGGAGTACGGATGTGCCCTTGGGAACCCATCTGCTCAGACACCTGCTGGTGTATTTTTTCATTTCGAGTAGATCTGTCCAACTTGCGCTGGATGCGATCGTCAGCTAATATAGAAAGAAAATTGCGCACCTCCTCGTTTGACCAGGGGATAGCCTTACGAGAAGACAGCTTCAGAGTGTGAAAATACAGTATTAAAGGGGCACACTGTGTTCACTGGCTGAACAACTACAAATGGCGGTCGTGGAGTAGATTCAGCAGAAAAAGTCGCTTTTGTGACGTTACGACCTGACCAATCAGCGGCGACCAGTCTGTTAAAGTCACATCACAGCCATACTCAGCCCTACTCAGCTCGGTTAGACCCTGCCCTGGATCAGGTACTAAAATAGCGCCTGCTAACCAGTGCTGGGGCTAATGGAAAATGCTCAAACGCAGGCTGAGTGGTGCGGTGTAGGGCTAAGCGAGGCTAGTGGAAAAGGCCCTTATGTCTCCCAGCTGGTCTGGGAACGCCTTGGTATCCTCTCTGAAGAGCTGGAGCAGGTGGCTGGGGAGAGGGAAGTCTGGGCTTCTCTGCTTGAACTGCTGCCTCCGCGACCCGGACTGTCGGAAAAGCAGTAGAAGATGGATGGATGAATGAGATATAGCCTTGCACATCTATCTGTTCAGATTAAAAAGGTAATATCTGGTGTAAGTCTGCAGAGATATCCATCTCATAGTTAGCTCAGCCACACACCACCCCCTCCCCCTGACATGCACGCACTCACATCCAGCCAGCCAGCCCAAGAAACACACAGCATGAGGCAAATAAAACTGGATCGATTCTTTGAAACACTGTGCACAGTACAAAATCAAAGGGTGAACAATGGCTCTTTTCTTTTGAAAGGGCTATAATAAACATATATTTCATTCACAGTTTATTTGGACAGAAAAAAAATATTCATCCAGAGACTAAAAAACCCAGCTTGATATAAATTTTTATTGTTGCCCAAGTATTGTCTTTGCAAAAAAAGGGAAGGAAATGGTGATGTCTTTAATGAAACCTGTCATGGCTCGACTGTACACTTGATGAAGGACTAATAGGAGTTGTTTGAGTTCTGCAGTTAATTCCCTCATCTATCATCTAATTACACCCCATGCTTGTTAAATCAGTTTGACATTGTTTTACTGTTGTTTCGTTTGACAAACAGAATGTTTTGTTGGATCTGTTGATCTTTGTGGATGTGTGTGCTCTCGGTTATCTTGCCTCCCAGCTTGAATCCTCGTTTATTGTCGCCGGGAGATTGAGCAGGTATTGTCGGTGTGAAATTGTTGTGTTTTTTGGAGTTGGAGTTGCTTACATGCATTATCTGAGAAAAGAATTAATCTCTCGGTATTCAGCAACAGCCTGTGACAAGCAGAGAAATCTAAAGCCTCAGCGAATTTCTCTCAGCAGACTGTGAAATTTGTCACAAGAAGGAGGTTCACTGCAGGGGCCTTTTTCCCCGCTGACAGATTTCCCACCCTCCAAACTGCACCAAAAAGTGATATGAGTCCTTGATAATGCACGCATTCATTAACTGAGGTTCATCCCACCTTCACCGAGTGGTGTTTTGGAAAAAGCTTAATGAAAGAGCAGTTTGCTACACAGAAAAGTATTCCTCTCTAGTAGAAGAGTGTGCTTCAGTTGTGCCTGTCTTTTGATGTTTTCTTATTAATGAGGGTGATGGCTTCCTTCTTCTCCTCTAGTGGGATGCAGTCCACTGTGATTAAATTGGTCCCTTAGCAGAAGATAAGAGCTGTCCAGCTTCTGTCTGTTCTAAAGTTTGGTCCCAGCTCATCCCTCAAAAAAGTTGAACTGCTTTCGTACAGCCACTCAGATGTTGAATCATGGTGCTGTTCTTAAAATAAACCTTTGAGTATTGTATTGTGCACACTAGACTGTGTTTTGAGTGGTGTCCAGAGGGATTATGTATATGTCATGCATCACTTGTCAGTGTATCTCCATTACACATCTTCATATGTGCACTGTTGCCCTCCGATACACTGTATTACCATACATCCATACAGCCTTTATCTCATCCAAGAACACCCTGCATTTCACTTATTTATGGTCCTTTTTTCCTTGGATGCTGTCTGACTGTAGGTTGCGTACACAGCATTTCGTAATGTGAAATTTTGTCAAGATTTCATGACTCACAGTAGGGGCATGGAGCCATTATAGAACCTTAGCAAAGCATTGAGGAGAGGAGGATGTAAACTAGTGGAATCGGACTTGATTTTAATGATTTTTTTTTTCAACTTCTGCTTACAGTTAAAAAAAAAAAAAACAACTGAAACTAACAAAAGTGCTATGCACAATTTCATTAAGGAAGTGAAGACAGTATTGATCTAAGTCGGCGTAAATTATGAGGGAAGGCAGGATGGATGCGCCAAGTGAAACATGCAATCTCCAGAGCCTTCTGGGACCATTACTAAAATCAAGTCAGGTGTCAGGTGAAATGCACTGTGACAGCCTTTTGGCTTTCTGAAATGAATCTTTCCCCGAATACTGCTGGAAGCTGATTACAGCTCATTATCACACATTGCATATTATTAGACATGCATCGAAGTGATGTGCACACAAATTTATACATTGGAAAGAACATGCATGTACACACACACATACACGCATGTTGTACCTGCAAACCTCCCCCTATCATCAGCAGCTGTATTTCACTATCTATTACAGCTAATCATAACGAATTCACAGCTAATCTTCAGCCTTGGTGATGGCTAACAGACAGACGTGTGGTCGTCTGACTCTGGAGACTAATTTAGACTTTACAGAAATGACCCATCATAATTAGGCTCCACTCAGGTACAGTTCACACAGACCCACTGTGTGCTGTGGCATTGTGCAGTATGTTTAGACTGCTTCAGTATAACAGAAGAATGTTACAGGCCTCAGTATGATGTGTATAAGAGTCAAATAATCTGGTGCCAACAAACACTCTTGTGTTGCAACATTCAGCATCATTTACAGTCAAACCATGTTAAGGATGTCCAGCATGATGTGTTGTTCATATTTTAAAGTGCTACAGTCTCAAATGCCACCATGAGTGAGGGAAGGTGCAGACTTTAGTTGAATTCATGGCACCATGTCTGTGTCCCAAGTTTGTACAACCACACAGTGTGAGAAATATAAATTTCATCATCTTCCAGACCAACCAGACTGACCAGGCGCAGCCCAAATTTTGTGATCAGGTGGTCGGTACACAAGGGGTACTCGTGTTCTCCTATTCTTATGCAGAGATCAATTATATTTTCCTCCTCATCTGTCAATAACAATAAACAGAAAAGCTCCTCTTCCTCTTCCTCATACTAATGCCATCGATTACACTGGGATAAACACCTTTGTGTTCTTTCTCCTCAATGTAGATTTGATTCTGGGTGTTAAAATCACTTTGCTGGTGCATCACTGTCATCTACTGTGTGAGCATATGAATGTTAGATTCCATTCATTGCACATGCATTAAATGCAGCTGTGTGGCAGACAGCTTCAGTGCCTGAGAACTAATTTGAACAGTGCTGTGTACGCAACCACAGTCCACTCTCTGCATCCGTTTTGTTTCTGCAGCTACCATGAATTCAGCCTTACCATGCAGGTGTGAGTCCCTCTGGTTTCATCCACATACTGAACCCCGAGAGGGCATTGTCTGCAGACTGTTGCTGACACTGTTTCTTTCTTTTCAGCATTTGTTCTGCACATCCATCTTTGTGGTCGGTCAGTTGTGGCAGCTTTAGCTTCTTATGGTTTGATCGCTCAGGTTTTTAGTTAGATGGATCAAAGAAAAAAAACAGGAACATGCTCTCCTGGAGGGGAAATGCTAGTTGACTGATAATGGTGTCTCTCTTTCTCTGTTGTGTGGTAGTGACCTAACGTTTTCTCATCAGTCAGAGCCAATCAGATTTGTCTGCAGTCATAGGCAAGCCATGTCCCCCCGTGCGTCACTCTGCTTTGCTGCTTCCTGTGGTAACTCTCCTGAGGATTATTGCTTTTAATTGTATTTTAATTGCTCCCCCCCCCATCTACCGTCATCTCTCACTTCTGTTTTAACAAGCCTCTTGCACCTGTGTCACCTAATCACCCTCTTTAGCCTTCTGCTCACCTTTCATCTGTGTTTGTGTTAGCTTCAGGTTAGCCACTAGCTATGGCTACTAGCTCTCCTTCCCCTTCTCCTCTGGTGTGCTCTCTGTGTCAGACGTTTAGCTACACCTCTGCCTCTTTTAGTGATAATGGTAAATGTAATAAATGCTGTCTTTGAGGTGCTCGAGGTGAGGTTGTGGGATTTGGAATCCCGGCTCCACTGCATTGAAACACCGTCAGCACGAGTTAATAATGACGGACTCCCCTTAGCTGCAGCGGAGCACCCTAGCATAGGGCCTGTTAGCCGTCCCCTGGCTTCCACCTCTCCTGAGCAGCCAGAAGAGAATGGGTGGGTGACGGTGAGAAGGAAGCATAGTTGCAAGCCCCTGGTTCACCACCAACCTGTTCATGTTTCTAATCGCTTTTTCCCACTCAGCGACACACCGGCTGAGGAAAATCTGATCACTGACGACTCTATAGTCAGAAATGTGAAACTAGCGGCCATAGTCAAATGCATTCCCGGGGCCAGAGCAGGCGACATCGAAACAAATTTGAAAATGCTGGCTAAAAGTAACTGTAAATACTCCACAATTGGAGTTATAATTGTAATAATAATTATTATTATTATTAACAAATTAATAATTTGTAACATCCGACTCCGGCAGTCGGAAGTTACAAAACTTAGTGTGGAATCGGTGTGCAACTTTGCCAAAACGATGTCTGCCTCTGTAGTATTCTCTGGGCCCCTCCCCAATCTGACCAATGATGACAGGTTTAGCCCCGTGTCATCCTTCAGCCACTGGCTGTCTGTGTGGTGTCCTGCAAACGATGTGGGCTACATAGACAATTGGAGCTCATTTTGGGGAAAACCTGGTCTTATTAGACAAGACAGCGTCCATCCCACTTTGGATGGTGCGTCTCTTTTATCGAACAATCTGGCATCATTTTGATCCAAATTTCCAAAACCTTGACGACTCAGAGTTGGGACCAGGAAACATAGTCACAGTCTTACACGCTTCTCTGCAGCTCCTCTTCATCCGCCACCCCTCAACTTAGCCCCTGTCTTCCCCATCAGAGAATCATTGTCTGCTCCCTCCAAAGTAAATACAGTATAGTATATAAGCATCCCAAAGTGATTAAGCAAAAAGTTGGTAAAACTCAAATTAAACATGAAGCCTCTAAATTTAATGATTTGGCCTCTGTCCCTCCTCATAATTTAAAAATTAAATGCGGTTTGTTAAATATTAGGTCTCTAACTCCCAAGTCTCTGCTAATCCATGATCTGTTAATTGATCATCAGATTGATTTAATTTCCCTTACAGAGACTTGGTTAGGACAAGAGGATTATGTTGGTTTAAATGAATCAACTCCCTCTGGTTATTTAAACTGTCAAAATCCCAGAAGTTCTGGTCATGGAGGAGGAGTAGCAACAATTTACCATTCCAAATTACTAGTTAATGTAAAGCAGAAGCATGTTATAATTCCTTTGAGGGCTTGGTCCTCAGTATTGGGCATGTTAGCAATTTTATGTTAAACCCAATTTTATTTGCCATTGCTTATTGTACTCCCTTGGCCTACTCAGAGTTTTTAATCAGAATTTGCCGAATTCTTAGCAGATTTAGTGCTAAGTACTAAGTACTTTGCAAGCAGTTTAATGAAATGGTCATTTAGAGGACAACTCATGCCAGCTTGGACATCGCCCGGGGGTCAGGAGTTCCTGGCTGCGGAGGGTGAGGGACAGAGCTGTGTGGAGGAATCTGATCAGGCCTAAATGAAACAGTCATTGTCACCCCCGACAGACTGCTATGCCCTGACCAACAGTGATCTGTGTGGAGTTTAGTTTGCATGTTCTCCCCATATCTGCGTGGGTTTACTCCGGGATTTCTCTGGTTTCCTCCCACAGGCCAAAAACATGCAGGTTAGGTTAACTGGAGACTCTAAAGTGGCCCTAGGTGTGAATGTGTGTGTGAATGGTTAAGGGATAGCACCGTACCGTGGCTGCTTCATCCATCCAGGTGGATGCCCTCAATTTCCCCTCTGGGGATCAATAAAGTATAAAAAATAATAAAAAAAAAATGATGGTGGCTGGATGGAGCTGAGGTAATGTATCCTAAAAGGTTATTAAGATAAGATAAGCCTTTATTAGTCCCACAATGGGGAAATTCCAGGATTGCAACAGCACAGGGATAGCAACACTCAGAGCAACAATCAGAAGGCAAGAAAGGGGGGGGGGGAGAAAGAGCAGCTAATATACATATGTACATATTACTATAAATATATACACTCACCGGCCACTTTATTAGGTACACCATGCTAGTAACGTGTTGCACCCCCTTTTGCCTTCAGAACTGCCTCAATTCTTCGTGGCATAGATTCAACAAGGTGCTGCAAGCATTCCTCAGAGAGTTTGGTCCATATTGACATGATGGCATCACACAGTTGGCGCAGATTTGTCGGCTGCACATCCATGATGCGAATCTCCCGTTCCACCACATCCCAAAGATGCTCTATTGGATTGAGATCTGGTGACTGTGGAGGCCATTTGAGTTCAGTGAACTCATTGTCATGTTCAAGAAACCAGTCTGAGATGATTCCAGCTTTATGACATGGCGCATTATCCTGCTGAAAGTAGCCATCAGAAGTTGGGTACATTGTGGTCATAAAGGGATGGACATGGTCAGCAACAATACTCAGGTAGGCTGTAGCGTTGCAACGATGCTCAATTGGTACCAAGGGGCCCAAAGAGTGCCAAGAAAATATTCCCCACACCATTACACCACCACCACCAGCCTGAACCATTGATACAAGGCAGGATGGATCCATGCTTTCATGTTGTTGACGCCAAATTCTGACCCTACCATCCGAATGTCGCAGCAGAAATCGAGACTCATTAGACCAGGCAACGTTTTTCCAATCTTCTATTGTCCAATTTCGATGAGCTTGTGCAAATTGTAGCCTCAGTTTCCTGTTCTTAGCTGAAAGGAGTGGCACCCGGCGTGGTCTTCTGCTGCTGTAGCCCATCTGCCTCAAAGTTCGACGTACTGTGCGTTCAGAGATGCTCTTCTGCCTGCCTTGGTTGTAACGGGTGGTTATTTGAGTCACTGTTGCCTTTCTATCAGCTCGAACCAGTCTGGCCATTCTCCTCTGACCTCTGGCATCAACAAGGCATTTCCGCCCACAGAACTGCCGCTCACTGGATATTTTTTCTTTTTCGGACCATTCTCTGTAAACCCTAGAGATGGTTGTGCGTGAAAATCCCAGTAGATCAGCAGTTTCTGAAATACTCAGACCAGCCCTTCTGGCACCAACAACCATGCCACGTTCAAAGTCACTCAAATCACCTTTCTTCCCCATAGTGATGCTCGGTTTGAACTGCAGGAGATTGTCTTGACCATGTCTACATGCCTAAATGCACTGAGTTGCCGCCATGTGATTGGCTGATTAGAAATTAAGTGTTAACGAGCAGTTGGACAGGTGTACCTAATAAAGTGGCCGGTGAGTGTATATATACACACAGACACACAGTGCAGAGCATTGTAGCTGGATGGAATAAATATGTAGATATATAAACACCCACAGTACGGAGCATTGCAGCTAGGTGGAATAAATATGTAAATATATAAACACACACAGTGCGGAGCATTGTAGCTAGATGGAATAATATGTAGATATATAAACACACAGTGTGGAGCATTATAGCTAGATGGAATAAATATATAGATTGTGGTGGACACACATATGTGACCTGCTTTGTGACTCACATTTTAGACCAGAACAAAGGCAGAGCTGCTTCCTTGGAGATTACAGGAAGCTGCAGGAATGTTAGCTTTGGTATTCAAGGCTTGAGGCTGTGGGGGTGTAATTAAAGGATTAGAGAGGGGATGCATTGTAGACAGTGGGGGATATCAGAGAGAGGGGATGCATTGTTACTGTCTATTTTAATGCAACGTGGTCTGTGAGACATGTGACTTGTGAACTGTAAGAGTCCTGGTATTTAAGGACAAGAGTTCCCTATGTGGCTCTCTTACTTCGTTGAGATGATGGTGATGTGAATAAAGCTGACTTGAGAGAAACCTGTCTCGTCATTCTCACATTCCCACACTGGTGACCCAAGACGAGCATGCAGCCAGAGGAGACTTCCCCCGGGCCAGCCTCGCCAGGAGCCCCCAGCCAAGCGAATGCCGCTACAGTCCAGCTACCGGACTTCTGGCAGAACAATCCGCGCCCCTGGTTCAATACGATCGAGGCACAGTTCAACCTCCGGGGGATATCGTTAGATGCCACAAAATTCTACCACGTAGTTGCAAAACTGGACAACAACACGGCCCAGCATGTAGAGAGCCTGATCGACCAGCCTCCGGACAGCGACAAATACGGCACGTTGAAGGCTGCACTCATCCAGCACTTCACCCCCTCGGTGGAGGAGCGAGCAGAGAGGCTCCTGGCGCTGACGGAGTTTGAAAATGACATGCCCGCGAACCTGATGGAGAGGTTGTTGAGGTTGAAAGACTCTGACGACAATCACTTCATTTTCACCCACCTCTTCCTCAGGACTCTACCACCAGCGGCGAGAGCAACCCTGGCCAGTTCGCCACTGTTGGCCCAACGGGACTACCGCGCGCTGGGCCGGGAGGCGCAGCGAATTGTCAACGCCACCAAGCGGCGCGCGGCCACGGCCGCTGCAGCGGAACTCAGCGCGACAGCCGGAGACGACAGGGGGCCAGAGGCAGCGGTACCAGACCCACCGACGACGGTGGTGGCAGGGGCCAGGGAACGCAGATCAGACGTCCTTTGTTTCTATCATCGCCGCTTCGCAGAGAGGGCACGCAAATGTGTACCACCGTGCCAGTTCAGACGTTCGGGAAACGCCAAGACCGGGGGTTGGTAGCAGCCGCGGCCCTCGGGGAGGAGAACAAGCTGCTTTACTTGTTGGACGCACGCTCGGGGTGACAGTTCCTCATGGACACAGGCTCCCAGTTGAGTTTTATCACACCTTCCTATGCGGACAGGCTGGCAGGTTCCAGAGGTCCCGGGGTGGCAGCAGCGAACGGCTCGGAGATTAAGACCTTTGGTGAGAAGACCCTGCTTCTGTCTCTACACGGCCGTACATTTGAGTGGACTTTTGTTGTAGCAGCAGTGAATTTCAATATGTTGGGGGCTGATTTTTTTGTGCTCACATGGTTTGTTGGTTGATCTCGCTAACAGGCGCCTGGTTAATGCATTTTCTTTTGATTCTATCCCCTGTACAGCGCGAGTGGCCTCGCCAACAGCACAAGCCAACGTCACAGCTGCAAGCGGTAAGTTCCACACACTGCTCACTCAGTTCCCAGCACTCACGGTCCCCACATTTTCGGCAACAGTCGCTAAACACGGGGTGGAACATTTTATTACCTCTACCGGACCGCCCGTTTTTGCAAAAGCTCGGCGCTTGGACGCAGTTAAACTGGCCATAGCGCGCGAGGAGTTCACCAGCCTGGAGAGGTTGGGCATCATCAGACGTTCAAACAGTCCGTGGGCTTCCCCACTACACATGGTCCCGAAAGCTGACGGATCATGGCGACCTTGCGGGGATTTCCGCAGGTTAAACAACGCTATGGCGCACGACCGCTACCCAATCCCACATATCCAAGACTTTTCCGTTCATTTGGCAGGGGCGCGCGTTTTTTCTAAAATAGACTTGGTCCGCGGTTACCACCAAGTCCCAGTGCGCGCTGAGGACATACCCAAAACAGCAGTAATAACTCTGTTTGGTCTACTTGAGTTTTTATGCATGCCATTCGGACTTAAAGGGGCTGCTCAGACGTTCCAACGCATGATGGACGCGGTGCTTCGCGATCTTCCTTTCGTGTTCGTCTACTTTGACGATATTTTGGTAGCCAGCGCGTCCGAAGACTAACACGAAAAACACCTGGCCACAGTTTTCTGAAGGTTGGGAGATCACGGGCTAATAATCAACCCAGCAAAGTGTCAGTTCGGGGTGGCGCAGATCGATTTTTTTAGGACACCGCGTCTCCTCCAAAGGAGCAGTTCCGCTTCCTGACAAAATGCGCGCGGTGGCAGATTTTCCCCGGCCGCAGACGGTCAGGGCATTACAGGAGTTTTTGGGAATGGTGAATTTTTATAACCGTTTTCTCCCCCGCGCAGCGCAACTCATGCAGCCGCTGTATGCCGTGCTCAAAAAAAAGAAACCCGCGGATAAGATCGAGTGGTCCCTGGAGCAGGACCAAGTTTTCTCGGAGGTGAAAGCAGCCTTGGCAACGGCTGCGTTGTTGGCACACCCAGACCCAACGGCCCGCATAGCGCTCACCACTGACGCTTCAGATGTGGCCATAGGGGCGGTCGTGGAGCAACATGTAGCCGGGGTTTGGCAGCCCCTCGCCTTTTTCAGCAGGACCTTGCGCGATAGCGAACGTAAATACAGCGCGTTCGACAGGGAGCTGCTGGCTCTCCATTTGGCCATCCGCCACTTTCAGTTCTGGCTAGAAGGACGTTCTTTCACCGCGTTCGTTGACCACAAACCGCTAAAATTCGCGATGGCCAAGGTTTCCGAACCATGGTCAGGCCGGCAGCAGAGACAGCTGGCCGTGATATCAGAGTTTACCACTGATATTCAGCATGTGGCAGGCAAACTGAATGTGGTGGCAGATTGCCTCTCGCGCGCCGTGGTGGCCCCAGTCAGCGTAGGAGTAGATTACGCAGCCATGGCCGCGGAGCAGGTTAGTGACGCGGATGTGCGCGCGCTCCAGTCTGGACCAACAGGGTTAAGGCTGGAGAGCAGGGTGCTGCAAGACGGTATGCCCCCCTAATCTGCGATGTCTCCACTGGATGGCTGTGTCCAGTAGTACCGGCCGCGTGGCGCCGCCGCGTTTTTGACTTGATTGATTCTTTGGCGCACCCGGGGGTGCGCGTGTCGGTCAAAATGGTAGGAGAGAAATTTGTGTGGCCGAGCCTTCGCAAACAAGTTAGAGTGGGCAGCAGCCTGCACGGCGTGTCAACGAACCAAAGTACACAGGCACACGAGGGCTCCTTTGGAGCCGTTTCACATTCCGGCCAAGAGGTTCGATCACGTTCATGTGGACCTCGTGGGCCCCCTCCCACTGTCACAAGGGTGCACACACCTTCTGACAATGGTGGACCGCACCACGCGCTGGCCGGAAGTTTTCCCGCTGGCATCAACCACGGCCGAGGAGGTGGCGCGCGCGTTTTTAACAGCTTGGGTGGCGCGCTTCGGCGTTCCGTCGGACATTACATCCGACACAGGCCCTCAATTCGTGTCCGAGCTTTGGTCGACAATGGCCCGCAGCCTGGGTGTCACAATTCACCGCACAACCGCGTACAATCCGCAGGCTAACGGGTTATGCGAACGTTTTCATAGGTCATTGAAAGCAGCTCTCAGAGCATCACTGACGGATGCAAATTGGGTAGACAAGTTACCGTGGGTGTTATTGGGGTTGCGTTGTGCGCCTAAAGAGGACTTAGAAGCCTTCCCTGCGGAGCTCGTGTTTGCGCAGCCACACCGGCTGCCTGGGGAGTTTCTCCCAGATAACCCTGCGCCAGACACCTCCCTGTCTCAGCTGTTGCGGAGTAACATAGAATCAAGCACGCTGCCTGGCCCCGCGCACCACAGTTTTCCGTGCGTTTTTGTGCCTAAAACTTTGAAGAATGCAGAGTTTGTTTTTGTCTGACATGATGCGCATCGAACCCCGCTGCGACTGCCTTATGATGGACCGTTCAGAGTGCTAGAAACAGGGGACAAGCAGTTTTTGCTAGATTTGGGGGGGTAGGAAAGAGAAAATTGGCATAAACAGACTCAAACCCGCTTTTGTGGTGGCAGATGAGCAAGTGCTGTTGGCAAGGGCCCCGCGGTGAGGTAGACCCCCGCGGGGAGCTTCACAGAGTAATGTTTCCCCAGAACGCCCGCAGGGACTGACAAAAGGTTTTCACCCCCAGACGGAAAACCCCCAGCACGACAGCCCCGCAGAGACGTGGAATCCCAGCTACAGCAGATACGGCAGGAGACTGAAGCCTAGACAGCATGTGGACTAATGTGTATTGATACTATCACAGCATGCATGTTGTTATTCTCTTGTTTGTTCTAAAATGTTGGAGGGGCTCGTGTGGTGGACACACATATGTGACCTGCTTTGTGACTCACATTTTAGACCAGAACAAAGGCAGAGCTGCTTCCTTGGAGATTACAGGAAGCTGCAGGAATGTTAGCTTTGGTATTCAAGGCTTGAGGCTGTGGGGGTGTAATTAAAGGATTAGAGAGGGGATGTATTGTAGACAGTGGGGGATATCAGAGAGAGGGGATGCATTGTTACTGTCTATTTTAATGCAACGTGGTCTGTGAGACATGTGACTTGTGAACTGTAAGAGTCCTGGTATTTAAGGACAAGAGTTCCCTATGTGGCTCTCTTACTTCGTTGAGATGATGGTGATGTGAATAAAGCTGACTTGAGAGAAACCTGTCTCGTCATTCTCACATTCCCACAAGATATATAAATATAAACACACCCAGTGCGGAGCATTGTAGCTAGATGGAATAAATATGTAAATATATAAACACACACAGTGCAGAGCATTGTTGCTAGATGGGATGAAACAGCACAACCGTCTACTTAGTTATCCTACATGGTATGATTAAGTGCCCATACATATTCTCACCCTCCATAGCGACCGGTATTTTCCTAGTTGTATGCCGAAGGGGACCATTGTGTAAGTCTATTGCATCTTTTGCATTCAAAACTATTAGGTTGTTACGTCTTTTTGCTATCTCTGCGAGCAGCCCTGCTTAGGTTGTACAGTCTGACAGCCGTTGGTAGGAAGGACCTACAAAACCTCTCGGTTGTGCACCTGGGATGATGTAGTCTGCTGCTAAATGAGCTCCTCAGTGCATTCAGTATGTCCTGCATAGGGTGGAACTCGGACTCCAGCAGAGGTGACAGTTTAGCCACCGTCCTTCTCTCTCCTATCTCCTCCACCGGGTCAAGGCGCTGCCCCAGGACAGAGCTAGCTTTCTTGATCAGTTTGTTCAGTCTCTTCCTATCGGCTGCGGTAATGCCACTGCCCCAGCAGACCACTCCAAAAGTGATGGCTGATGCCACCACCGTGTCATAGAATGTCTTCAGCAGTGCCCCTTGTACACCAAAAGACCTGAGTCTCTTCAGTAGGAACAGCCTGCGCTGTCCCTTCTTGTAGAGTGCGTCAATATTGTGTGACCAGTCTAGTTTATTGTTCAGATGAACACCCAGGTACTTATAGGATGTCACCATCTCGATGTCTGTTCCCTGTATATTTACTGGTGCTGTGAGGGTTTGTCCATGCCTGCGGCAGTCCACCACCAGCTCCTTAGTTTTCCTCGCGTTGATCTGGAGGCAGTTCCGATGGCACCAGTCCACGAAGTCCTGGATAAGCCCTCTGTACTCAGCTTCATCTCCATTGGAGATGAGGTCAACGATCGCAGAGTCATCAGAGAACTTCTGTAGATGGCAGTGTGTTGTGTTGTGTGAGAAGTCCACAGTATAAAGAGTGAACAGGAAGGGAGCCAACACCGTTCCCTGGGGGGCCCCCGTGCTACCGATGATCGTGTGGACACACAGTCCCGGGTTCTCACAAACTTGAGGCCGGTTCGTGAGGTAGTCCAGGATCCATGATGACAGGTGCTGGTCCACCCCTGCGTGCAGCAGCTTGTCTTTCAGGATCATTGGTTGGATGGTGTTGAAAGCACTGGAGAAGTCAAAGAACATGATCCTCACCACATTCCCGGGCTTCTCCAGGTGGGACAGAGAACGGTGAAGGAGGAGGATCACCGCATCCTCCACCCCAATGCCACGCTGGTAGCTGAACTGGAGTGGATCCATCGCTGGTCCCACCAGGGGGCGGAGGTGAGCAAGGAGCAGTCTCTCCAGGGTCTTCATCAAGTGGGACGTCAAGGTCACCGGTCTGTAGCTGTTCAGGTCTTTGGGGTGGGAAGTTTTTGGTACAGGTACCACACAAGATGTTTTCCACAGCTGTGGTACCCTCCCCAGCTTCAGGCTCAGGTTGAAGATGTACGCCACAATCCCACACAGCTGGTCTGCACAGGACTTGAGGAGCTTTGCGCTGATGCCATCCGGTCCCGACGCCTTCCTCGCCTTGATCTTCCTCAGCTCCGTCCTCACCTGGGTCTTGGTCAGGGTCAGGTTGGGGGGCTGTGTGTTCAGAGTGGGGGGGTGTTGGGGGAGTGGGCAGCAGGACTTGATGTCTTTAGAGGCAGCAGTGGTTGTTGTGCAGTCATGGGGGAGGGCGGTTGGTCAAACCTATTGAAAAACAGATTCAGATTGTTCGCCCACTCCCTGCCCCCCGTGGCCTGGGGGGAGGTATTCTGGAGCCCAGAGATGGTTTTGAGGTTTCTCCAGACCCCGCTGATGTCGCTCTGTTGCAGCTTGTCCTCCATCTTCTTCCTGAAGCTGTCCTTGCCTTCTCTGATCTTTCTCCTCAGCTCCCTCTGTACGGACTTCAGCATCTCCCTGTTCCCCGACCTGAAGATCCTCTTCTTCTCTCTCAGAAGTGTTTTTATCTCCGGGTTGATCCAGGGTTTGTTGTTTGAGCAACACCGTATGGTCTTGGTGGGAACGGATTTGTCCACACAGAAGCTGAGGTAGTCCGTGAAGGTGTGAGTGAGGCCATCGATGTCCTCACCATGTGGATCGCAGAGCTGCTTCCAGGCGGTGGTTTCAAAACAGCCCTTTAGAGTGTCCATTGCCTCCTCAGACCAGAACTTCACTGTGCGCATGGCCGGAAGTTTTCTGTGCACTAGGGGTTTGTACACCGGCCGGAGATGAACCAAGTTGTGATCCGATCTCCTGAGTGGGGAAGTTGTGATGAGGTGTACGCCTCCTTAGTGTTTGCGTAGAATAAGTCCAGTGTTTTATTGTCTCTAGTGTGGCATGTGACATACTGGGTAACCGTGGGTAGAATGGGAGATAGTGAAACATGGTTGAAATCGCCTGAGATGAGGAGAAGAGCATCTGGGTGTTCTGTCTGCAGCCTGCTGGTTACTGAATGGATGACGTCACGCGCTGTCCCAGCGTTCGCCGTCGGATTTGCATAAACAACAATGCAGATCACGTGTGAGTATTCCCTCGGGAGATATGTAGGCCACATGCTAACAGCTAGCAACTCAGTGTCTTTGCTGCAGTGTCGTTGTTTAACAGTGATATGTCCTGGTCTGCACCAGTTGTTGTTAACATACAGTACATTATCACTCCACTGCCCCTTGCTTTGCCACTGTCTGGTGTTCGGTCTATTATTGTGTGTTTCTTTGTTAAACTATTACCTTTAACAACCTTCTCACTAACAAGGGCCTGAAGGTACCCATGTTCTCCAATTCTATTCCAAAATAAGTTGATTAAATTAGTCTTTTCAGGGTTAAAGTAATGCATTTTCTTAAAAATATTGCATCAATGACTGCTCTAAGGCACACTATGTAACATCTGAAAACAGAGGTGTAATATTCTGGCTCCAGAAAGTAAAAGTTGTATCCCACCAGTATTCACTAACCCAGCTGATTCTGATATGAACAGCTCTCGAAGGTGGACGTAAGGAGATCATCAGAAATGAAAGAGTGATTGGGGTGAAGAGCAAGGGAAAGGCATACAGGAAGGGTTACTACAGCTGGGTGTCAAACCAGGGATTGCTGTGGTTGAGCAACTTGCTGTTATAGTAAATGGCGTTCACTTACAGTATATAGTGATTTTTCTCATCTCTGGATGACCAAAGCTATCCACTCATTCATACACACATTCACACACTGATGGCGACGGATTTTTCCAATTTTTCCAAATGAAGAAGCCATACAGTCATTTTCTTAGGGCTGGTTCCTTTATTTTATTTATTTGTTGGGGCTACCTGGGGTGCTCAGAGCGATTCTTAATGCATATTATATTCATATTATAGTGGATGACATCTCAAATGGTTAAATAAATTAGTGGTAGTGCCACATAATTTGCACAAAACTGTATTTTGTTCAGTTTTTACCTTCAGAGCTAGTCCTTTTTAATCCTTTCATTCAAGTCTGCTGCACTGCAGCCAGTATGTGTGTGTCATTTCATTTCCCCCCCCCCTCCCCGCACTCTGCTAGTGTTGCCAGATTGTGCATTAAAAAAAAAACCAAGCATCTCTGTTCCACGAAAACAGGCTCAAAAGAAGCAGTGTCTAAAGAACAAAATTGCGAGAAAAAAAACAGACCTGGCAATAACCCTAGAATGAAACACGGTGCGGGGAGGCGGGGTGAAGTGCCTGAGCATGGTTATGTGAGAGGAGAGAGAAGAATGCCCGAGCTTTGCAATAAAAACATTTTTTGTATCGCGCATAGTCGAATCTATCAATATAATTAATATATTTGTTGTATCGCCCAGCTCTACTTTCTACTCATTTCCCTCAATACTTTTGCTGTACTTTTCCAGTCATCTGGTAATTCTTCTCTACCACCCAGAGCCTGTATCAGCTCCTTCCTGAACTCTGTGCAGCCTTCTTCCTTCCGTAACTTCCCCCACTTAATCTTTGGCTCTGCCTTCACTCGCTTCCTCTTCTTGCTTTCCAAAGTTATCCTACAGACTACCATCTGATGCTGCCTAGCTGCATTCTCCCCTGACACCACCTTGCAGTCTCCTATCTCTTTCAGATTTCTCCTTCTGCATAAGATGTATTCCACCTGTGTGCACGCCTGTAAGTCACCCAATATTCCTCTCTCTTCTTGAAATGTGTTCACCACAGCCATTTCCATCCATTTAGCAAAATCCACAACCATCTGTCCTTCCACATTTCTCTCCTTAAGACCATACCTACCCAGAACCTCCTCATCACCTCTGTTCCCTTCACCTACACGTCCATTAAAGTCCGCTCCAATCACCACTGTCTCCCCTCTACGAACACTGCCTACCGCTTCATCCAACTTACTCCAAAATTCCTCTATTTCTTCCACCTGGCATCCAACTTGTGGGGTATAGGCACTGACAACATTCAACATCACACCTTCGACTTCTAGCTTCAAATTCTTCTGTCTGATTTCCTCTTTACCTCCTGAACACTCTTTACATACTCTTCAATTCAATTCAACTTTATTTATATAGCGCCATTTCACAACAACAGTCATCTCATAGCACTATCAACTGTAGGGGGAACCCCCACAGTTGCGGAAAGACCCCAGCAATCAGGCGATCCCCTGTGAGCAAGCACTTGGCGACAGTGGAGAGGAAAGCTCCCTTTTAACAGGAAGAAACCTCCAGCAGAACCAGGCTCAGGGAGGGGCAGTCATCTGCTGCAACTGGCTGGGGGGTGAGGGGATAGAGAAGATGAAAAGAACAGACGTGTAGAGAGCAAACAGCACGATGGGGACTCAATCTATGGGAGAGAACAAACAAATGTTAATGACCAGCAAAAAAAAATATTTCATTGAGAGTGAGGAAAGGAGTGAGGCCCAGTGCATTACTGGAGGTCCCCTGGCTGACTAAACCTATTGGCAGCATAACTAAGGGAGGGTTCAGAAACACATGATCCCTCCCTAATTGTAGGCTATATCAAAAAGGTAGGTTTTAGCCCTATTCTTAAAAACAGAGATCGAGTCTGACTCCCGAATCCAGATTGGCAGCTGGTTCCACAGGAGAGGAGCTTGATAACTGAAGGCTCTGCCTCCCATTGTACTTTTGGAGATTCTAGGTATTACAAGTAATCCTGCATTTTGGGAGCGTAGTGCTCTGTTAGGATAATACGGTAGTATCAGATCTTTTAAATAAAAAGGAGCCTGATTGTTTAGAGCTTTGTAAGTAAGAAGAAGGATTTTAAACTTGATTCTAAACTCTATGGGAAGCCAATGAAGGGAGGCCAGAACCGGAGAGATATGATCTCTCTTTCTAGTACCTGTTAAAACTCTTGCTGCAGCATTTTGGATCAGCTGAAGACTTTTTAAAGATGTTTTAGGACAGCCTGATAATAAAGAATTACAATAATCTAATCTCGAGCTAACAAAAGCGTGGATCAGTTTCTCAGCATCACTCTGAGACAAGATGCTCCTAATCTTGGCAATATTACGCAAATGATAGAAGGCAGTCTTATAATTCCAAGGTTCCTCACAGAGCTATTAAGAGAAAGAGTAACCGCATCCAAACTGAAAGTTTGATTTGGAAAGGTATTTCTAAGGTTTTTTGGACCAACAAGAATGACTTCAGTCTTATCTGAATTTAATAGCAGGAAATTACAAGTCATCCAAGCTTCGATTTCCTTAAGACAGGCTTCTAACTTGGCTAATTGATTACTATCATCTGGTTTCATTGACAGGTATAATTGTGTGTCATCTGCATAACAACGAAAATGTATACAGTGCTTTCTAATAATGTTGCCTAATGGAAGCATATATAAACTAAAAAGAGTAGGGCCTAGCACAGATCCCTGTGGAACTCCATGACTAAGCTTTGAGTTGAAAGAAAACTCATTATTTACATGAACAAACTGGAAACTATCAGATAAATAAGATCTAAACCACTGCAACGAAGTTCCATTAAGCCCAATATAGTGTTCTAATCTATCAAGTAGAATATTATGATCGATAGTATGAAAAGCTGCACTAAGGTCTAAAAGGACAAGTACAGAAACCAGTCCATTATCAGATGCGATGAGGAGGTCGTTAGTGACCTTCGCTAAGGCTGTTTCACTACTATGATGGATTCTAAACCCAGATTGAATCTCTTCAAGTAAACCATTTCCCTGCAGGTGGTCAAATAATTGCGTAGCAACAACTCTAAGATTTTTGAAATGAAAGGGAGATTAGAGATTGGTCTATAGTTAGCTAAAGCTCCTGGATCTAGCGTTGGCTTTTTGAGTAAGGGTTTAATTACAGCCGTTTTAAAAGCCTGCGGTACATGGCCTAAAGTTAATGAAGAATTGATTATATGAAGAATAAAGCTACCAATAAGTGAGAAGACTTCTTTAAATAACCTGGTAGGAATAGGGTCTAAAAGACAAGTTGAAGGTTTGGATGAGGAAACTATTTTGTCTAACTCACAAAGGTCGATTGGAGTAAACTCATCAAGACAGACATCAGTTGAAGGAGTTGTAGTAGTTATAGTATTTAAGTTAACTGTGGGAAGAATCTGGTTGATTTTATCTCTGATGGATGAAATTTTATTATTGAAAAGGTTCATAAAGTCCTGACTAGTAAGCTCTAAGGGAATGCTAGGATTGACAGAGTCCTGACTCTTTGTCAACCTGGCTACAGTGCTGAAAAGAAACCTGGGATTATTCTTGTTCTCTTCTATTAATGCAGAGTAATAACTCGTTCTAGCTTTTCTAAGAGATTTTTTATAAATTAAAAGATGATTTCTCCAAGCTAAATAGATTTCATCTAAGTTAGTGGAGCGCCATTTTCTTTCTAATTGACGAGTCTTCTGTTTTAAGCTACAAGTTTCTGTGTTGAACCAAGGAGTTAGAAATCTCTCATTAGACTTTTTCTTTTTTAAGGGGGCCACCAAGTCTAGAGTCTGATGCAGAGAAGCTGTAACACTATCCACCATGTTATCAATTACAGAAGGAGCAAGCTGTCTATAGCTTATTTCAGTTGTGTTGACACATGGCATAGAGGAAACAATCTGCATAAATTTGGTAACAGCATCATCTGAGAGGCATCTACTGTAATAATATTTTTCTTTAGGAGCCAAATAGTCAGAAATAGTAAAATCAAAGGTTAACAGACAATGGTCTGACAGTACAGGGTTATGAGGAGACACTACAAGATTTTGTATTTCTATGCCATATGTCAGAACAAGGTCCAATGTATGGTGGAGGTAATGAGTAGAATTTCCTACTGTCTGAGAAAACCCAATTGAGTCTAATATTGAATTAAATGCCACATTAAGGCAGTCACTATCTACATCCACATGTATATTAAAGTCCCCTACTATAATTATTCTATCAGATTTCAGCACTAAATCAGCTAAGAAATCAGCAAATTCGGATAAAAATTCTGAGTAGGTTGATGGGGGACGATAAACTATGGCAAATAAAATTGGGTTTAACCTAAAATTGCTAAAGTGCCCAATACTGAGGACCAGGCCCTCAAAGGAATTATAACATGTTTTTTGCTTTACATTAACTAGTAATTTGGAATGGTAAATTGTTGCTACTCCTCCTCCACGACCAGAACTTCTGGGATTTTGACAGTTTAAATAACCAGAGGGAGTTGATTCATTTAAACCAACATAATCTTCTTGCCCTAACCAAGTCTCTGTAAGGGAGATTAAATCAATCTGATGATCAATTAACAGATCATGAACTAATAGAGAGTTGGGAGTTAGAGACCTAATATTTAATAAACCACATTTAATTTTTAAATTATGAGGAGGAACAGAGGCCAAATCATTCAATTTAGAGGCTTTATGTTTAAGATAAGCCTTTATTAGTCCCACAACGGGGAAATTCCAGGATTGCAACAGCACAGGGATAGCAACACTCAGAGCAACAATCAGAAGGCAAGAAAAAACAAGCAAGCAAGAGCAGCTAATATACATATGTACATATTACTATAAAATACATATATACACACACACACACACAGACACACAGTGCAGAGCATTGTAGCTGGATGGAATAAATATATGAATATATGAACACACAGTGCAGAGCATTGTAGCTAGATGGAATAAATATGTAAATATATAAACACCCACAGTATGGAGCATTGCAGCTAGGTGGAATAAATATGCAAGTATATAAACACACACAGTGCGGAGCAATGTAGCTAGATGGAATAATATGTAGATATATAAAAACACAGTGCGGAGCATTGTAGCTAGATGGAATAAATATATAGATATATAAATATAAACACACCCAGTGCAGAGCATTGTAGCTAGATGGAATAAATATGTAAATATATAAACACACACAGTGCAGAGCATTGTTGCTAGGTGGGATGAAACAGCATAACCGTCTATTTAGTTATCCTACATGGTATGATTATGTGCCCATACATATTCTCACCCTCCATAGCGACCGGTATGTTCCTAGTTGTATGCCGGAGAGGACCATTGTGTAAGTCTATTGCATCTTTTGCATTCAAAAAAAAAAAAAAAAAAAAAAAACTATTAGTTTGTTACGTCTTTTTGCTATCTCTGCGAGCAGCCCGGCTTAGGTTGTACAGTCTGACAGCCGTTGGTAGGAAGGACCTACGAAACCTCTCGGTTGTGCACCTGGGATGATGTAGTCTGCTGCTAAATGAGCTCCTCAGTGCATCCAGTATGTCCTGCATAGGGTGGAACTCGGACTCCAGCAGAGATGACAGTTTAGCCACCGTCCTTCTCTCTCCTATCTCCTCCATCGGATCAAGGCGTTGCCCCAGGACAGAGCTAGCTTTCTTAATCAGTTTGTTCAGTCTCTTCCTATCGGCTGCAGTAATGCCACTGCCCCAGCAGACCACTCCAAAAGTGATGGCTGATGCCACCACCGTGTCATAGAATGACTTCAGCAGCGCCCCTTGTACACCAAAAGACCCGAGTCTCCTCAGCAGGAACAGCCTGCGCTGTCCCTTCTTGTAGAGTGCGTCAGTATTGTGTGACCAGTCTAGTTTATTGTTCAGATGAATACCCAGGTACTTGTAGGATGTCACCATCTCGATGTCTGTTCCCTGTATATTTACTGGTGCTGTGAGGGGCTGCCCATGCCTGCGGCAGTCCACCACCAGCTCCTTAGTTTTCCTCGCGTTGATCTGGAGGCAGTTCCGATGGCACCAGTCCACAAAGTCCTGGATAAGCCCTCTGTACTCAGCTTCATCTCCGCTGGAGATGAGACCAACGATCGCAGAGTCATCAGAGAACTTCTGTAGATGGCAATGTGTTGTGTTGTGTGAGAAGTCCGCAGTATAAAGAGTGAACAAGAAGGGAGCCAGCACCGTTCCCTGGGGGGCCCCCGTGCTACTGATGATCGTGTCGGAAACACAGTCCCGGGTTCTCACAAACTGAGGCCGGTTCGTGAGGTAGTCCAGGATCCATGATGACAGGTGCTGGTCCACCCCTGCGCGCAGCAGCTTGTCCTTCAGGATCATCGGTTGGATGGTGTTGAAAGCACTGGAGAAGTCAAAGAACATGATCCTCACCATATTCCCGGGCTTCTCCAGGTGGGACAGAGAACGGTGAAGGAGGAAGATCACCGCATCCTCCACCCCAATGCCATGCTGGTAGGCGAACTGGAGTGGATCCATCGCTGGTTCCACCAGGGGGCGGAGATGAGCAAGGAGCAGTCTCTCCAGGGTCTTCATCAAGTGGGACGTCAAGGCCACCGGTCTGAAGCTGTTCAGGTCTTTGGGGTGGGAAGTTTTTGGTACAGGTACCACACAAGATGTTTTCCACAGCTGTGGTACCCTCCCCAGTTTCAGGCTCATGTTGAAGATATACGTCACAATCCCACACAGCTGGTCTGCACAGGACTTGAGGAGCTTTGCGCTGATGCCGTCCGGTCCCGACGCCTTCCTCGCCTTGATCTTCCTCAGCTCCGTCCTCACCTGGGTCTTGGTCAGGGTCAGGATGGGGGGCTGTGTGTTGGGAGTGGGGGGGGTGTCGGTGGAGTGGGGAGTGGGTAGCAGGACTTGATTTCTTAGAGGCAGCAGTGGTTGTTGTGCAGACAGGGGGGAGGGCGGTTGGTCAAATCTATTGAAAAACAGATTCAGGTTGTTCGCCCACTCCCTGCCCCCCGTGGCCTGGGGGGAGGTATTCTGGAGCCCCGAGATGGTTTTGAGGTTTCTCCAGACCCCGCTGATGTCGCTCTGTTGCAGCTTGTCCTCCATCTTCTTCCTGAAGCTGTCCTTGCCTTCTCTGATCTTTCTCCTCAGCTCCCTCTGTACGGACTTCAGCATCTCCCTGTTCCCCGACCTGAAGATCCTCTTCTTCTCTCTCAGAAGTGTTTTTATCTCAGGGTTGATCCAGGGTTTGTTGTTTGAGTGACGCCGTATGGTCTTGGTGGGAACGGATTTGTCCACACAGAAGCTGAGGTAGCCCGTGAAGGTGTGAATGAGGCCATCGATGTCCTCACCATGTGGATCGCAGAGCTGCTTCCAGGCAGTGGCTTCAAAACAGTCCTTTAGAGTGTCCATTGTCTCCTCAGACCATAACTCCACAGTGTGCATGGCCGGAGGTTGTCTGTGCACTAGGGGTTTGTACACCGGTCGGAGATGAACCAAGTTGTGATCCGATCTCCCAAGTGGGGGGAGTTGTGATGAGGTGTACGCCTCCTTAGTGTTTGCGTAGAACAAATCCAGTGTTTTATTGTCTCTAGTGTGGCATGTGACATACTGGGTGAAAGTGGGCAGAATGGGAGACAGTGAAACGTGGTTGAAATCGCCTGAGATGAGGAGAAGAGCATCTGGGTGTTCTGTCTGCAG
This sequence comes from Pholidichthys leucotaenia, assembly GCA_020510985.1. Classification (NCBI taxonomy): domain Eukaryota; kingdom Metazoa; phylum Chordata; class Actinopteri; order Cichliformes; family Pholidichthyidae; genus Pholidichthys; species Pholidichthys leucotaenia. Next base: position 291,292,223 of record CM035843.1, read on the forward strand.
CCTGCTGGTTACTGAATGGATGACGTCACGCGCTGTCCCAGCGTTCGCCGTCGGATTTGCATAAACAACAATGCAGATCACGTGTGAGTGTTCTCTCGGGAGATATGTAGGCCTCATGCTAACAGCTAGCAACTCAATGTCTTTGCTGCAGTGTCGTTGTTTAACAGTGATATGTCCCGGTCTGCACCAGTTGTTGTTAACATACATGATCACTCCACCGCCCCTAGTTTTGCCACTCTCTGGTGTTCGGTCAGCTCGTATCGTGTGAAAACCCTCCAGCTCAATGTTAGCATCTGCTGCTAGTTCAGTTAGCCACGTCTCAGTAAACAAAAGGAGAGAGCACTCCCGGTAAGTGCTATCATAACGGGAGATAGCCGCTAGCTCATCTAACTTTCCCAGTATCGACCGTACATTTCCCATGACAACAGATGGAAGGGAGGGTCTGTACCTTATATTTTTTGTCCTCCGCCTTACTCCAGCCCGGCAGCCGCGGCGTTTTCGCCTCAGTTCTCTCGGTATGTCGAGTTTTTCCAGTGGGACCGGGTGGCGGTTAAATGCTAGCAGCTCTTCCCTGTTATATCGTATCCTGCTATAAACAGTGGCTCCGTCCACCGGCTCAGGAGACATTTGGGATGATCTGTGTGTCCGTGATATAAGTGGGGTGAAAAAAAAAAGTGATCAAAAGAGAGAGGAAGGGAAAAAAAACTCGGAATCGAGCCGCTGTTGCAAAAGGCAGCCGACTGGTGTGGCGCCGAGAGTTTAATTTGAGTTTTACCAGTATTTTGCTTAATCACTTTGGGATACTTATATATTATATTTTTATTTACTTTGGAGGGAGCAGACAACGATTCTCTGATGGGGAAGATGGGCTAAGTTGAGGGGTGGCGGATGAAGAGGAGCTGCCGAGAGGCGTGTAAGACTGCGACTCTGCTTCCTGGTCCCAACTCTGAGTAGTCAAGGTTTTGGAAATTTGGATAAAAAAAGATGCCAGATTGTTAGATAAATGAGAAGCACCATCCAAAGTGGGATGAATGCTGTCTCGTCTCATAAGACCAGGTTTTCCCCAAAAAGAGCTCCAATTGTCAATGTAGCCCACGTCATTTTTAGGACACCACACAGACAGCCAGCGGTTCAAGGATGACGAGCGGCTAAACATGTCATCACTGGTCAGATTGGGGAGGGGCCCAGAGAATATTACAGTGGCAGACATTGTTTTTGCAAAGTCACACACCGATTCTACATTAAGTTTCGTGACTTCCGACTGCCGGAGACGGATGTCGTACTCTTCCTTCAAGATTACTCCTAATCCATTTCTCTTCCTAGCTACACCATGGTAGAAAAGTTTAAATCCACCTCCAATGCTCCTAGCTTTGCTTTCCATCCATCTGGTTTTTATGCCCTGTCGGTCGAAGCCCAAAAGGGATTATATAATAGGTAAGTCTGTCCGTCCTTCTGTCCCACTTTTGTGAAGTCAACTCCTCCTACAGTTTAGTTTCAATCATTTTGAAACTTGGTACCATGGATTGATATACTCTGACGATATGCATATTGTAATTTGGTTCTGATCAGGTGATTTTTGCAGGAGTTGTTGTCCCTGACCTATGACCTCATATTTCGCCTCACTTCATATACAGTAACTGTCTTGTGAAATCAACTCCTCCTGCAGTTTTGTCCTGATTGTTTTGAAACTTGGTACCATGTTTGATATACTCTAATGATGTGCATATATGCAGGTTAGGTTAATTGGAGACTCTAAAGTGGCCCTAGGTGTGAATGTGTGTGTGAATGGTTAAGGGATAGTGCCGTACCGTGGCTGCTTCATCCATCCATGTGGATGCCCTCAATTTCCCCTCTGGGGATCAATAAAGTATACAAAATCAAAAAAAAAATTGCAATTTCACTCTCATCAGATGACCTTGAGGTCAGCGATCAGAGGTCAGATTTTCCCTAAATCTTCTAAACACAGTAACTACTGAAAGAAATGATACAGGCTTTTCAAATCGATACAGTAGTATGTAATACACATCTTGGACAATTACACCCTCACCTAACTATGGGTTTGGGGTCAAGGGATCAAAGGTTAATATTGCAGTTGCACTATGGTAAATGATAAATACTACATTTACTATTACTATAAAATGAATACAGCTAGGGCCACCAAACCTGGTACACAGGTTCACCTTAGGATCCTGACCTCTGACTATGGGTTTGGGGTCAAAAGGTTTAGGGTCAAGGTTAACATTCCTTATGCCTTATTACTGTAGAATGAGTAAAGCTAGAGCCACCAAACCTGGTATGCAGGTTCATCTTGTGATCCTGACCTCAGACTATGGGTTTGGGGTCAAAAGGTTAAAGGTCAAGGTTAACATTACCTCTGCCTTATTAATGTACAACGAGTAAAGTTCACATCACCAAACTTGGTACACAGGTTCACCCTGTGATCCTGAAGTGTGACTATGGTTTTGGGATCGCAGAGTCCAAGGTCAACATCAAAATGGCTTATAAACTACAGTATATTTCAACAACAAAGAAAGTTAGGGTCACCAAACCTGATACACAGGTTCACTCTGACCATCATGAACTCTGACTACAGGTTTGGGGTTAAAAGTCAAGGTTGCCACTCTTGAAGTGCTCTTACTATAGAAAGTGTGAAGTCCTCTCGGGTCACCAAACTTGCTGCACGGGTTCATCTTGGAATCCTGCCCTATAACTATGGGTTTTATACTTTGTTGTGTATTCATGGATGGTGGGCTTATCATAATTTGGTTTTGCCACAGTAATTATATTGAAAAGTTGAAAACTGCTCTGTCAGTAAGTATTGGGATCTTCAAAGAAAATGGAGGTGGGGATATTGCACTTGACTTAACCTCTTGCACTCCGGTGTACCGCGGGCAGGCACGTCTCTGCGTCCTAGAGCGCACTGAAAAAAAAGCTGCATTTCCGTTCTTCCACTACAGACACAGCCGCGAACAGAAAGCCAAAGGAGTGCTTTGATTGGTTTAGATGTGATTGACCTCTCATTCGACTAATAAGAGCCTTGAATTGGGTTTCTGAAACCTTGAAGAACCAATGACTGAAAACCTAGCAAGAAGGACCCGCCTACCAACGGCTGCGAATACAGCCAGCCAATTGAAGCACAAAAGTTCGAAAGCTGTTTTGTGTAAGGCTGGGTGAAGAGAGACTGACTGCTGCAGCAGATGAAAAAAGGACCCGCAGGAAGAACCGCCACAGACCCAGCAGCATGGAGACCACCCACAAGTGCGACCTGTGTGACAGGGACTGCCATTCGCACATCGGCCTGTTCAGCCACAGGCGGTGCTGTCCCAGAGAGTAGACGTTTAGGATTCTCTTCCATGGTCATCATAGACCGACGACGAAGGCTGGGTGACACACACACGCGTTAGCCAGTCTTTTTTTTTTACTACTGTTATTTGTTTTGAAAAATCATTCGCCAAAACCGCAATCATGGAAGCGCAAAACCGCAATAATGGAATTATGGTTTGACCGGGTCGCGTGACCAGAACCACGAGTCCGTAACAAGCGGACCAGCTTCATGTTCGTCTGACAATGAGGAAGAGAAGTTCGCCAGGTACGCTGCTGTTGTGAACAGGTAAGTGTTATAAGCTAAATTATTCTTTATCCCTGAAAATTGTAATCAAAAATGACTTTTGACCGATCGGTAAATTACAACTGTGCGTAGTAGACCGCGGCGCACTGGGCGATGTCCGTCCTCTGTAGCGGGGGGGGGGGGGGGCAAACACCCCCCCCCCACACACACACACACACACACAGCCCTGAGTGTCACCTTTCATTAGAGCCCAAGATCAAGCTTCTATATTGAATCATTCAAAAGTTACAGACGTTTTTCCAAACTGTGCCATCCATCCATCCATCCATCTTCTACCGCTTTTCCGGAGGTCCGGGTTGCGGAGGCAGCAGTTCAAGCAGAGAAACCCAGACTTCCCTCTCCCCAGCCACCTGCTCCAGTTCTTCAGAGGGGATACCAAGGCGTTCCCAGACCAGCTGGGAGACATAGTCTCTCCACCGAGTCCTGGATCTGCCCCGGGGTCTCCTCCCAGTGGGACGTGCCTGAAACACCTCAAGTGGGAGGCGTCCAGGAGGCATCCTAATCAGATGCCCATACCACCTCAACTGACTCCTTTCAATGTGGAGGAGCAGCGGTTCTACTCTGAGCCTCTCCCGGATGACTGAGCTCCTCACCCTATCTCTGAGGGTGAGTCCAGCAATCCTACGGAGAAAGCTCATTTCAGCCGCTTGTATCTGCGATCTCGTTCTTTCGGTCATTACCCAAAGCTCGTGACCATAGGTGAGAGTAGGAACGTAGATTGATAAATCGACAGCTTTGCCTTAGAACTAAGCTCCCTCTTCACCACAACAGACCGGTACAACGTCCGCATCACTGCAGATGCTGCTCCAATCAGTCTGTCGATCTCTCGCTCCATTCTCCCCTCACTCGTGAACAAGACCCCAAGATACTTAAACTCCTCCACTTGGGGCAGGGGCCTGTCCCCAACCCGGAGAGGACAATCCACCTTTTTCCGGCTGAGGACCATGGACTCGGACTTGGAGGTGCTGATTCTCATCGCAGCTGCTTCACACTCAGATCCTGTGGTCCTGAGATCCTGTGGTCACCAAGCATGACACCCTCCATTCCCTGGCTGCGCCTAGAAATCCTGTCCATAAAAATTATGAACAGGATCGGTGACAAAGGGCAGCCCTGGCGGAGTCCAACTTTCACTGGGAATGACTCCGACCGAGTGTTGGCAATACGAACCAAACTCTCACAACGGTCGTACAGAGACCGAATAGCTCGTAACAACAAGCCCGATACCCCATACTCCTGAAGCACCCCCCACAAAAATCCACGAGGGACGCGGTCAAATGCCTTCTCCAAGTCCACAAAACACATGGAAACTGGTTGGGCAAACTCCCACGAACCCTCAAGAATTCTCGAGAGGGTAAAGAGCTGGTCCGATGTGCCACGGCCAGGACGAAAACCACATTGCTCCTCCTGAATCCGAGGTTCGACCAACGGCTGGACTCTCCTCTCCAGTACCTTGGCATAGACCTTCCCAGGGAGGCTGAGGAGTGTGATCCCTCTAAAGTTGGAGCACACCCTCCGGTCCCCTTTTTTTAAAGAGAGGAACCACCACCCCGGTTTGCCATGCCAAAGGCACTGCCCCCGACCTCCACGCAATGTTGCAGAGGCGTGTCAACCATGACAACCCAACAACATCCAGGGCCTTGAGGTACTCGGGGCGAATTTCGTCCACCCCTGGAGCCCGGCCACCAAGGAGATTTTTAACCACCTTGGCGACCTCAGCCCCTGTGATAGGCGAGTCATCCCCCTCGTCCCCAAACCCTGCTTCCTCTGTGGAAGGCGTATCAGTGGGATTGAGGAGATCCTCGAAGTATTCCTTCCACCGCCCGACGATGTCCCCAGTCGAAGTCAACAGTGTCCCATCCGCACCATACACAGTGTGGACGGGGAGCTGCTTTCCCCTCCTGAGCCGCCGGACAGTTTGCCAGAATCTCTTTGAGGCCGACCGAAAGTCTTGTTCCATGGCCTCACCGAACTCCTCCCATACCCGGGTTTTTGTTTCAGCAACCACCCGAACTGCACTCCGCTTGGCCTGCCGGTACACCTCAGCTGCTTCGGGAGTCCCACAAGCCAACCAAGCTTGATAGGATTCCTTCAGCTTAATGGCCCCCCTCACCACTGGTGTCCACCACTTGGTTCGGGGGTTGCCACCACGAGATGCACCGACCACCTTGCGGCCGCAGCTCTGGGCCGCCGCTTCAACAACAGAGGTGGAGAACATGGCCCATTCAGACTCCATGTCTCCAGACTCCCTCGGAATGTGGTTAAAGTTCTTCCGGAGGTGGGAGTTGAAGACCTCCCGGACAGGGGCCTCAGCCAGACGCTCCCAGCACGCCCTCACTATACCAGGTCTGAATGGCTTCCTCCCCTGCCATCGGATCCAACTCACCACCAGGTGGTGATCAGTTGACAGCTCTGCACCTCTCTTTACTCGGGTGTCCAAGACATATGGTCGCAGGTCTGATGACACGATAACAAAATCAATCATCGACCTGCGACCTAGGGTGTCCTGGTGCCAGGTGCACATATGGACACCCTTATGCTTGAACATGGTGTTCGTTATGGACAGACTGTGGTTAGCACAGAAGTCCAATAACTGAACACCACTCGGGTTCAGATCGGGCAGGCCGTTCCTCCCAATCACCCCCCTCCAGGTTTCACTGTCGTTGCCCACGTGCGCATTGAAGTCCCCCAGTAGGACAATGGAGTCTCCAAGAGGAGCACCCTCCAGCACCCCAGTCACAGACTCCAAAAAGGGTGGGTACTCTGAAACATCATTTGGTGCATAGGCACAAATGATGGTCAGGACCCGTTTCCCAACCCGAAGGCGCAGGGAAGCAACCCTTTCGTCCACCGGGGAAAACTCCAATATAGAGGCAGCAAGGTGGGGCGATACAAGAATACCCACCCCTGCTCGTCGCCTCTCGCCCGGGGCAACTCCAGAAAAGGCCAAGCTCCAGCCCCTCTCCAGGAGACTGGTTCTGGAACCGGAGCTGTGTGTTGAGGTGAGGCCGACTATATCTAGCCGGTATCTCTCAACCTTGTACACCAGCTCAGGCTCCTTCCCCACCAGAGAAGTGACATTCCACGTACCAAAAGCCAGTTTAGAAAGCTTGGGGTCAGTCCGCCAAGGTCTCCGCCTTTGACCGCCACCTGATCCACATAGCACCGGACCCCCATGATCCCTCCTGCAGGTGGTGAGCCCACTGGAGGGTGGACCCATGTAACTCCTTCGGGCTGAGCCCGGCCGGGTCCCATGGGTGGAAACCCGGCCACCAGACGCTAGCCTTCGAGCCCCTCCCCCAGGCCTGGCTCCAGGGTGGGGCCCCGGTAACCCCATACCGGGCGGGGTACACTGAATCCTTGATATACAATTCATGAGAGTCTGTTGGATCGTTCTTAGTCTGGCCCTTCACCCAGGACCAGTTTGTCTTGGGAGACCCTATCAGAGGCAAATTGCCCCGGACAACATAGCTCCTGGGATCACTGGGGCACGCAAACCCCCCACCACGATAAGGTGACGATCCATGAGGGGCCAAACTGTGCCATTTGGCACAATTTGGCACAGTTCAAAAACACCTGGGAACTACCTAAGAAAAAAGCTGTGTAATATATTCATTTTTTTGTGGTATTGTTACAAAATTTGGACCTCAGCTGGATAACACTTGGTTCTACATTTCTGTTGCATTTTCCAGCCCAGATCTGAAGCTGTGTGTTATTTGCAAGCATTTGTATTCAAAAAAAACACCCAGGCCAAATTTATTTTCTTCAAGTTCACTATGTTTAGATGACTGTTACTCAGTGGCCGGAGCACTTAGAGAGATTATGACTGTTTTGCCAAAAAATTCAAAGTGTTTTCTTTTAAATGAGACCAACCCCATGAAGATGCTGCAAAGGGTTGAAGAACAGCTTTTGATTTACTTTTTACGTTATTTTTTGGCATTTTTAGGGAAATTGACCAGAGTGCAAGGGGTTAAGAGTGCTCTTGTTCATATTATTATTACATGGTGTAATATTATCATGACGGCACAATGGCCACATTCATGGGAAATCCAAAAGGCTAGATTTCACCTGAATTTTGAAATCACCTTTTTGTTCTTTGTTCACATCCCACTCAGTTTGGGTGGGACATCTGCTGCTGAACGATTTAAGATGTGGCTGAATGTGATATAAAACTATTATTCCACCAAAAATATTGAAATGTGCCAATTTTGGTAAGTTCATATTCAAATCTTAGAGTGAAACACAAAAGTTTGGAGGAAATCCTCACAAATACTTTTTTTTTTTTCCCTGAAATGAGATTTGCTAAACAGCGAGACTTCACACGCAACAACAATCGCAGCCAGATAAGTGACTTCTTTGACATGGGGTCAATTAGATTTGAGCCAAAAATTCAGCAAAGGTGAACAATAACAATTAACCTAAAAGTGACTTGTAGATTAATGAAATTTCTAGGGGTGACAACGCTGTAACGCTTGAACGCTGTAAAACAGTCTAGAAAAATATTTGCAATATGAGAGTGAAGTACAGGTAGATTTGGGGTCCATCCCAATTCTCATTTGTATCCTCACCCCTTCCCCTTTGCCTACTCCTACCCCTTGGCCCTTGATAAGAGGTTGAAAATTACCCGTATGAACTGTGACACCCGTTCAGGGCTGCACAAGGTCATTAGTAGTTGCTGAAGGATTTAATCTAAATCGACACTGTTTTCACCAGAAAAAAGAAAAACAAAACTGATGAGGAAAAAAGTCTCATCTTAACCACAGCTGCACTGGGACAAAAAAGAAAAGAAAAAAAAAAACCCCACTATGGTCGGCCAAACAACATCAGCACAGATGGTCCAGTTAAATATGTGCAAGTATTGTGTCATTCCACAAAGTAACGGTAAAGCTAAGAAGTAGGCCACATGCAAAACAGAATAGTCACATGATCACATTCCTGTTTAAAAGATGCCTAACTAGGAATAATTTCATAGCATAAAGCTTCTCCCCTTACAGTCACAGGGATGTGCACACACTTTAGGGGCCGAAGAAAGAGCACCTTCCCACTCTGACTCCCGTTACTTGAGTAATTGCCAGCCTGCTATAATTCTTCTAATATCAGAAGCTTTGTTAATGGCTTCATGTCAACTATGAACAATTTAAGAACCAACATTCAACCATCACACTTAATGGCCTAACAGAGGTCAGAATTATCCCACTTTTGCCTTTGACAAGTGAATCCCTGTGGTTCTGTGTGTGATGCAACACAACCCTTTTAGGCCATTTTTTGACATGAAGTGAACCAGTCTTTGACGGTGCCACACAAAAGAAAGAAGAAAGGAAAATTACTTCATCTATTTTCCATAACTATTTTGTCATGAATGTGCATTTATTTAAAATATTATTATAATATTTAAAATAATGTACTAAATTCACGAGAGAAAAAAAAATGCAAAATTACAAGAAAAACAAGCTTGAATTTAAAAGGTAAGTTACAAATTCTTGGACACAGGAAGTTATTTAAAAGATTTACTAAATTCATTAAGAAAAAGTAAATTAAATTATTGAGACAAAGGTCAGAAAATCACAAGAGAAATGTAGCTCATCTGCAATAATTTTTAAAAAAAAATAAGGGGAAAAAAATCAATGGAAAAATGAGGTAAAATTGAGGCAAAAGTGCAAAGACGGAAGAAAAAAAAAAGATGCCAGTTTGAGACAAGTCACAAATTCAAGAAAAAAAAAAAAAGTCAATTCATGGGGAAAAATTTTTCATGAGGTTTCAATTTTCATGAAGTTTCAAAATTTTGTTAAAAAGTCCAATTTAAAAAAGAATAAAAATCATAAGAAAAAAGTAGGTAATTTATGAAAACTATCCAAATTCTCATAAAAATCACATTTTCAATTTAAAAAAAATCTCTAATTTAGGTTGTAGTCTGAAACTGTACACAAGTAAAAGGTGGTTATCTTTATATATTGTCACTCAGAGTAATTACCCAAAAATAGCTTAAGAAGAAATTCCTGAGCTGTGACTTGTTTGGACAGTTGAGGTTTTTCTTCTAAATTTATGGTAGTTTTATTCTAATTTTACTATTTTTCCTTGTAAAACTAAAATTGAAAGATTTTTCCCCACTTAAATCAACTTTTTTTCCCCTCATAATTTTTAGTGCTAATTTAGGACTTTATTCTTGTACATTTGGGACTTCTCCTTTAAACTTGGGAGTTTTTTCCTCAAATAAAAAAATCAAAAATAAAATTAGCAAAGATGCAGTATTTTCTGTTATATTATAGGCTATTTATAGCCTATTAATAGCCTATTTTCTAACCGCCACCCCAGGTGAAAACCTCACGTACTTGAAACCTAAATGTTTACAGGTATGCATACTACTCTCTTAAGTTCAGACAGACCTAAAAACTATTCATAACTTTACAGACTATTCAAGCTGAGGCTGGCATCATACAGCATTATAAGATGTTAAGGTGTGTGTTACCTGCAGAAGACCTGTAGCGGCCTCCTGTCCCCTCACCTTTCCTGCTGTTGGGACAGGGAGGGCCCAGGGTGATGTAATCTGATGTTGCATTCAATTACACTCAGAAATTTAACTTTATATCGGAATTAGTAGGCTAAAACAGTTTGACACAAGGGGCTTTTTTAATTGACTGTCCTTTATTTTAATAAATTTAGTGGCATCTATTTCTATTTTTTATTTTTCCCCTAATCTTTTCAACTCCACTTTTATGTTTTTATTTGTCCATTTTCATCCAACACTTCTGCTGCCACACAATTTCTTCCACACTAAACTCAGCTCTGAAAGGGGCCGGTGCACACTGGGAAGGAAGGGGTGGGGGTGTTAGAGGTGCATTAAGAGATTTGATTGGCCAGTCCGGTGTCAGTAATGAAAACAAACCAATGGGCTGCTGTCAGTATTTCCAAGGCCGGTGTGCAGCGGTCCTTGAAGCAGTGGTTACATAATTATATTGATGATGACTCACCGGCCCACATATGCGTCAGCCCATCGGGCAAATGTCTGGTATGCCAGATGGCCAGTCCAGCCCTGATCTTAAGGAGAAAAATGTCTCAAATTTACATGAACAATTCTAATCAGTAGAAAAAGTCAGAAATTTACTAGAAAGAATGCTCTAAATTCAGAGAAACTTGGACCCCTGGTGGGCCATTTTTGGCCCGCGGGCCACATGTTTGACACCCCTGGACCATCCATCCATCCATCTTCTCCCGCTTAATCCTTTTTGGGTTGTGGTGTGTGTGTGTGGGGGGGGGGCTGGAGCCTATCCCACCATCTTTGGGCGAGAGGCAGGGTACACCCTGGACAGATCGCCAGTCCATCGCAGGGCCAACACAGAGACAGACAACCATTCACTCTCACAGTCATACCTAAGGACAATTTAGAATCCCCAGTTGATGCCAATTAGCCTAACTTGCATGTTTTTTGGCATGTGGGAGGACACCGGAGAAATCCCGGAGTAAACCCACGCAGACATGGGGAGAACATGCAAACTCCACACAGATCATTGTTGGTCGGGGGCTGGGATCGAACCCAGGATCCCCCGGCCAAGGGTGAGTTACTGTGCTGCCACAGTGCTAACCACTCTGCCACCGCGCTGCCCACCCCTGGACCAGCACATTAAAAATACATAGGTTTTACTTCCATAAAAATGTTGCATATCACAGATATAGATAATCTCTAAGATAAAAGTTCACCTCAGAAGAAGCTTCATTTGCTCTTGACAGCAACATATCAAAATTTAGTCACTTTTTCTCTGTCATACGAAAACTTAAAATTTCCACAGCTGTGGACAGTAAAGGGGAATTTCTTGCTCTAAAAATAATCATATTTAACCACAGTGGTAGGAGTTAATGTGGGGGGGGGGGCATAGGTTATTAACTACTCATGCTGGGACTAAGGGGATCAGGTGCAATTCCCCTGGTGAGCCGATTGCTGAGAGCGGGGACAGGTGTGTTCTCCTGGCTGACTTGTCAATTTGTCGCTTGTTTCTGGCCACAAAATGAACCGACCTGCGGAGTACACCGTCCGCAACTTCTCCTGTGTACTCCGCTGGCAGTTGAGCCAGACTACGTACACAGCGACATGAGATCAATGCGAATACACTGTGTGTGCAGATAGTGCTTATGGGAGTTGTAGTTTTGTAGTCTCACACTGCGATAGGCTTATTTAGATGTCGCTTGAAAAACATGCAAGTTAGGTTAATTGACATCAAACTGGGGATTCGAAATTGTCCTTAGGTATGACTGTGAGAGTGAATGGTTGTCTCTCTGTGTTGGCCCTGCGATGGACTGGCCATCTGTCCAGGGTGTACCCTGCCTCTGGCCCAAAGATGCTGGGATAGAGTCCAGCCCCGCCGCGACCTGAAAAGGATTAAGCGGAAGAAGATCTATGGATGAGAAGACTACAACCCACCAAAGTGGCTAGTGGGAGTGGCTGTGTAACGGAGGCAAAAGCTCCGTAAACAACAAACCCCTCGTTTGGGTGATGCACCTCAGTAAGGAAAACAGCAGGCAATAAGGTTTAACAAGGCTTATTACCAATCACTGTCAGGATGTATGGGGGGGGGGTAAAGTTACAGTCGCTGGGTTTCTTTGACAGTTATCCTAAAAAACACACACTACAACAAAACATGCAATAATGACAAGGTGCAACAATCAACCAATAAAGAAACAAAAGAAAACAGCAAACTCAATTAAAACCAATAAAATACATAAAAGTCCCAAATACTGGAATAAAAGGGTTAAATACACTCTTAAAATGATCCAGCACTCAATGTTTTCCACTCCACACAACCAGACTCCTGACAGGGTAAAACCACACCAATTTCCACTAAAATTTACAAGGCAGGCTAACACAAAAGTATATTTAAAAAAAAAACCCAAAAAACAACCGAACACAACAAGGCACGCACACCCACTGTCCGAGAGTGGCCAGGTCAGAGACAGACCACTAAAATTTGCAGGACAATATCGCTCTGCTCATCCATTACTTGTCTTAAAAGTCAGCTCCCGGCAATTCAGAGAGAGACAGAGAGAGCGAGCAACCATTACATCTTCCCCCCCCCCCTTTTAGATAGCTATGTCCTCATGGCAAATAATGTTCATACTGAGCGGGGAGTCTACCTCTAGTGGTTCTTGGAGAACGCCGTACACCTCACCCAACACCCTCCAGTACCTCAGCATGCTGCAGAACCCGGATCCCCTCTGGGATAGACTGCTGCACTTCCACAGGATCCCCCGATTGTTGCCATGGGAGCGGTACCCCAGGAAGGTTGGTACCTACAACAGGAATTAAACCCCACACCTGCTCTGGCTGTCTCTCCCCCACCCTGTCCTCTTCAAATGTTTCAGGCATCAGTTTATACTGTAGTTCACTGGACAAGGGTGAAGTAAGTTCGGATGCACAACTTTCTGATCCTTGCCCCGTTTCAGGCTTGACAACAAATACAGGCAAATCTGGGTTAGGCTGGTTTACAACAACATATGGTGTACTGTCCCAAACATGGGACATCTTACCTCCTGTCCTTGGCCCTCACTGCCGCAACAGGACCCGTTCCCCAGGAAGTAGTGGCACACTCAATGGGTGCTTGTCATGGCTCTTCTTCAGCTTCTGCTGAGCATCCTCCAGTCCTGCTGCTGCCTGTTGATGGGCCACTTTAAAGTTTCTGGTGATGAAGTCTAACCCAATCTGTTTGAGGCCCTACTTGTTTGCCTTGAATGCCAAGTGTCACATCCAAGGTGTATGATTTTATAGGTGTTTTATTGTTGGTACAAGTATTAATGTACGTATGAATGTGAGTAGGAATGAAGATTTCCTTTCATTACCAACACACATAAGCTTGTGGGGCACCAGTCCAAAAGAATGAACAACTGTATTAATACTGCATTTGTACCAATAATGAATCAGTCTCAAAACTACCCTGTGAGTTCTTGTCTGCTTTTAATCAAGAAGATGGGCATGATATCAAACAATAACTCATATGCTTTGATAGTTTAATAAGAAATTTCAGAATAGATTAACACATTCAGATAACTTTAAGACAGGGAATTCAACATGTATCATGAGCACCAGACTGTTATTGAATTACTGAGCATAACATGTATTGTCAAACATTTGTGGAACCAAAGAAAGCCATAGTTTAACTTGGCAATGTAATGGAAAATGAAAAACCATAAAATAGCATTGGTTAAGAAAAGTGGATGCAATTTTATGAAGACAATTATGTTTAAACTATCTTATAAAAAGGAAAATTGGTGTGACTCTGAAAAGGAACGGAGATTAATGAAAAGACAAATGCATTTGAAGTTCTGAAAGGAGTTTGAGCTATTAGATTTATAGAACTTATACCAGGAATATTTTGAAGAATTAAGTTTAAATTGGACAACAGACCTTCAGCACAGCAGAGTCAGATTGTGTCCCGTTGTAGCAGCAGGCCTCTGGAACCAAACTTGATCTGGATGGGTTTGCGTGGATTCTGTTGAAAAACTGGCAGGCTCTGTCCCACGGCTCGGCCTACTCCTGGGTTCACAGCTAGAGGAGCTGGGTGTCCAGCACGCTGGCCAAGGTCGTCTTATACACTGAAAAGGAATTTAGCCAGGTTGAACAATAAACAAATATCAGGAATTTAGCAATGTTCAATCAGAAAATCAAACTTAAAAGGAATTTCGATTATATTGGCATGTTAGCTCTATATGCTTTATTTTGATGTTAGTAACATAACTATAATTTTTTTGAAAATAATTCCCAGTTTTATATATTTTTAAAAAACTTTATTACGATGTAAATCACCATTTTTGTTTATGTTGCAATGCATTCTGGGTAGTGACGTAGAATGGTTGCAGCCGTTTTTCCTGTCTTATACAAGCCAAGAAGCGACGCTACGAACTACTGCCATTTGTCAGTGAAAATGCCACATTGCGCGGCTTTTGGATGTAATTTCCAATCAAAGGGAAATAAAGAGCGAGGTAAGCCTCTATAGCTTTCCTAAAGAGGGAAAGTTGAGGAAAAAGTGGGGCGGCAGCGGCTCAGGAGGTAGAGCAGGTCGTCTAATAACCCGATGGTTGGCGGTTCGAATCCCGCTCTCCCCAGATATCCTGCCGTTGTGTCCCTGGGCAAGACACTTCACCCGCATTGCCTCCAGTGCCCATAACACTGGGTATGAATGTGTAAAAATGTTTAAATGTTCGGTGGTGGCCGGAGAGGCCGTTGGCGCGGATTGGCCGCCACATTTCCGTCACTCTTTGAGTGTCTATGATAAAGCGCTATATCGCTCAAGGCGCACGCTTGAGCGCACGCTTGAGCATGCGCTTTGAGTGTCTATGATAAAGCGCTATATCGCTCAAAGCACACGCTTGAGTGCACGCTTGAGTGTGCGCTTTGAATGTCTATGATAAAGAGCTATATAAATCTGATGCATTATTATTAAAAGTAGGAGGATGCGGTTGGAAGAGTCCAACTTCCTAAAGACCCGCAGCTGTGATCTCATCACTTTAGCCCTGAGGATTTTGAGGATTTTCATCGCCCCCAGCTCATGAAAGAGCTCACAGGTGTGTCTGGCTACAAACGACGGCTTAATGCAAACGGCATCAAAGCTTTGATGTGCTGTGATACAGGACAGATCTGTAAAGCAGGCATGCATCCTGTTATACCACTTTAACAAGTGACTGAACAAGATACATTTATAGCATCAGGTACCATGGACAGCGGCAGAAATGAAGTGATGCTCTTTGCAACAGGTGCTCTTCTTCTCCGTCGGCATTGTCGAACATTTGCCACAAAAACACCATCCAACATGACCAGCTCTAGCTTCCTCGCGGCTGCTGTCTTCATTCTCAAGTCCATTTTCACTTTGTGTGTCTTCGTCATTGGCGTTACTGCTTTGGCTTTGCACTGGTTCGAACTGAAAAGGCTGTTTACAGACCGCTGCTGATACCGGCCACAACCAATCTACGTCACTACCCAGAATGCATTGCAACGTAAACAAAAATGGCAATTTACATAGTTTTTTAAAAATATATAAAACTGGGAATTATTTTCAAAAAAATTAGTTATGTTACTGACATCAAAATAAAGCATATAGAGCTAACATGCCAATATAATCGGGGTTCCTTTAAAAAAAAAACATCTGTTTCTTCCGATGTGTTGTGGGTCAGAACAAAGATGATTTAAGCTTAGTAAAACTCAATTTTCTTAGCACGGTAATTTAAGGAAATGGAGTAAAATAGGAAACAGTGAATTTTAAAGAAAGGAAAAAAAGGAATTTACACAGAGCAGGGGCCTACATAGAAAAAAGAAAAAAAAATTGGAGAGCAGAAAATCTGCTCCTTCTAAGAGTCGCACCCTGCGGCTAGACTGCCACACTAACTGCAACTCAGGAACAAAGAAAAGTTTTGCCCAACTATATTCAAAGATCAGGGTTGGATCTGCCCATTGGTGTAAACTTTTGACCAATTGCACCAAGTTTCTTTGTTCAGCAAAAGTTGTAAACCTGACTAAAAAGGAAATGCATGGAGATTTGGAGGCTGGTCAGTTCAAGGTTCTGAAAAGTGTGTCTCCCACAGAAAGAGGAGCAAGAATTTGATATTAGAAGTGATTCTCCTAAAATGTGTATCGTTGTCGTTGTCGGCCTCCGTCGGTCTATGATGACCATGGAAGAGAATCCTAAACGTCTACTCTGCTGGAACAGCACCGCCTGTGGCTGAACAGGCCGATGCACGAATGGCAGTCCCCGTCACACAGGTCGCACTTGTGGGTGGTCTCCGTGCTGCTGGAGCTGTGGCGGTTCTTCCTGCGGGTTCTTTTTTCATCTGCTGCAGCAGTCAGTCTCTCTTCACCCGCCTTGAGCTGTCTGGTCAGGGTGCCTCTCCATTTGGAGCGGTCCGTTGCAAGGTCCTCCCAGCACTCTGTGTTGATCTCCAGGGCCTTCATGTCTCTCTTGCAGACGTCTCTAAAGCGCAGCTGTGGGCGGCCAACGTCTCTCCTGCCAGTCGCCAGTTCTCCGTAGAGAACGTCTTTGGGGATTCTGCCATCCTCCATACGGTGAACGTGGCCTAGCCAGCGGAGCCTGCGCTGCCTGAGTAGAGTGAACATGGAGGGAAGGCCAGCGCGGGACAGAACTTCTGTGTTGGGCACTTTGTCCTGGCAGGACAGGATGCGGCAAATGCAGCGCAAGTGGAAGGAGTTCAGTCTCTTTTCCTGCCGGGCGTATGTTGTCCACGTCTCACTCCCATAGAGCAGTGTGCTGATGACGCAGGCGTTGTACACTGCCATCTTCGTCTTGACAGAGAGTGTGGGATTCTCCCACACTCGTGTGGTGAGGCGAGTGAGTGTGGAGGCTGATTTTTCAATCCTCTTGTCGATCTCTGTATCAAGGGAGAGGTTGCTGCTGATCGTGGACCCCAGGTACGTGAACTGATTCATGACCTCCAGCTGGTAGTTGTTGATGGTGATGGTTGGTGGTGCTTCCTTGCCTTGCGCCAAGACGTTAGTCTTCTTCAGGCTGATGGTAAGCCCGAAGTCCTTGCATGCCTGGGAGAAGCGGTCCATCAGGGTCTGAAGCTCCTGCTGTGTGTGGGTCGCGACTGCAGCGTTGTCTGCAAACAGCATGTCTCTGGTTAGAGCCTCGCGTACTTTGGTTCTGGCTTTCGGGCGGGCGAGGTTGAAAAGCCTGCCGTCAGATCTTGTATGCAGGTAGATTCCCTCTGTTGCTGTGCTGAAGGCATGCCTCAGGAGCATAGCAAAGAAAATCCCAAAGAGGGTTGGTGCAAGTACACAGTCCTGTTTCACTCCGCTGCGTATGTTGAATGGCTCTGAGACATTGTCGTCGTGCTGCACTATCCCCTGCATGTTTGTGTGAAACGATTCTATGAGGCTTTGCAACTTTGGTGGGCATCCTATCTTTGGCAGGATCTTGAAAAGGCCCTCTCTGCTGACCAGATCGAACGCTTTGGTGAGGTCGATGAAGGTGACGTACAGGGGCATGTTCTGTTCTCTGCATTTCTCCTGGAGTTGGCGGATGGAGAATATCATGTCTACCGTCGATTGCTCAGCACGGAAGCCACACTGAGACTCGGGGTAGACAGGTTCGGCAAGCTTCTGTAGATGAACGAGAACAACTCGTGCGTAGACTTTGCCAACAATGCTGAGGAGGGAGATGCCTCTGTAGTTGTTGCAGTCGCTTCTCTCCCCTTTGTTTTTGTAGAGGGTGATGATCTTAGTGTCCCTCATGTCCTGTGGTACGGCACCTTCCTTCCAGCACTGGCAGAGGACGTCATGCAATGGCAGCAGTAGGGCGGTCTTGCAGTGCTTGATCAGGTTGGGGGGTATGCCATCATTGCCGGGTGCCTTGCCAGCGGCCAAGCTATCAATGGCCTTGCTGAGTTCGTCGATGGTTGGCTCGGTGTCAAGTTCGTCCATGGATGGCAGGCAATCGATGGCTGACTGTGTCACGGTGTTCTGTCTGGAGTAGAGGTCGGAGTAGTGCTCCACCCATCTCTCCATCTGCTTGTTCTTTTCTGTGATCATCTCCCCAGTGGAGGATTTGAGGGGGGCCGTCTTGCTCTGAGCCGGACCAAGTGCTTTCTTGATGCCATCGTACATACCACGGATGTTCCCTGTTATGGCAGCGGTTTGAATGTCTTGGCTGAGCTGAGTCCAGTACTCGTTGGCACAGCGCCGAGCAGTCTGCTGAACTTTGCTTCTCGCAGCCCTGAGAATCTGGAGATTCTTCTCATTTGGGTACTTCTTGTACTCGGCAAGAGCCGAGCGCTTGGCTTCAATGACAGGGGTCATCTCGGTCAACTTGGCATCAAACCAGTCCTGTGACTTCGAGGTCTTCCTCCCAAAGGTAGCCAAGGCTGTGCGGTGGATGGTGTTTCGCAGCTCTTCCCACTTCTGCTTTGTAGATTCTCCTTTTTGTGGTACACCACGTTCCTTCTCAAAGGTGGAGGCAAACCGCTCAACAAGTTCTGGTTGGGCCATCTTGCTGGTGTCAATCCGTGCCTTTCCAGGCTGTCTAGCACGATGGAATTTCTTCAGCGGCAGCTTGACCTTGCAACACACCAATGAATGGTCTGTGTCGCAATCTGCACTCTGGAACAAATGGGTGATTAGCACGTTCTTCAGTGAGGTGCGCCTGGTCAGGATCAAGTCCAGCTGGTGCCAGTGCTTTGAGCGCGGATGTCGCCAGGAAACCTTGTGTTGGGGCTTGGTCTTGAAGAACGAGTTTGTGATGCACAGATCGTGATAAGTGCAGAACTCGAGCAGCCGCTGTCCGTTGTCGTTCATTCTGCCCACGTCAAATGGTCCAAGACAGGAGGGCCAGGAGTCGTGGTCAGCACCCACTCTGGCATTGAAGTCTCCAAGAAGAATGAGTTGTTCAGAGTTGGGGGATGATCCTGACAGTTGTTGCGAGATTCTCGTAGAACTCGTCTTTTGCCTCTGGCGTGGCTGTCAGTGTTGGGGCATACACACTGACGAGGGTGACTGGGCCTTGAGTGGTGTTGAGGCGGAGGGTGAGGAGTCGTGTAGAGCCATTGCTGCCCGGTTCCACCATCTTCAGCAAGGTGTTCTTCACTGCGAAGCCCACTCCGTGTTCCCTGTGTTCGTCACTGCTCTTTCCCTGCCAGTAGAACGTGTAGTCCTTCTCTCTCAGTGTGCCTGCGTCAGCCAACCGTGTTTCCTGGAGAGTGGCGATATCCACTTCCAGTCTTTTCAGCTCATTATTGATGATGGCAGTCTTCCTGGTGTCGTTGATGTCCTTGAGGTTAGCAGCGAGTCCTGTCATCATAGTGCGGACGTTCCAAGTTCCCAGTTTTAGAGTTGGTCTCTTTTGTTTTTTTTGTCTTGCCTGGTGCAAAAGTTCTCAGCCTGCCGTTCAGACTTCTCCTCATCCCCATGCACCCAATGAGGAAAGCAGGCTGTGGCGGGACAACACCTTATTGGCTGGGGGCTGTCCAGCTTGAGGCGGGCGGTAGCTGTCCAGTGAGATCCGATGATCCCTCCCACCGTCAGGAACAACCCCTGGCGCTGCGCTCTATGCCAATTGAGCGGTGGCTTATAACTGGTAACTGTCATTCCCCGTGTTTTGTCTACACCAAAGGCGAAGCTGGAGTGTCCTCTCCAGTGATCCGGTGTTCTACCTTCCAGCATTGGGCGTTGGTAGGATTCAAGCCTGGGCAGGAAGATATGGAGGATAAGATGTTGCCCATGCAGCATGTCCCCCCTCTCCACGTCACTGATGAATCATACATACAGTAATACATGAATACAAGCTCATATGTAGTCCAGCCACCAATTCTTCTGGTCCTCCTCCAACATGCGTTGAAGAGACAGCAGAGTGCATTTAAAATGCTCACTAACTTTATTCCCTTGTGGATGATGAGTTGTTTGACTTTTTGTGGTTCCGTACAGGCCACACAACTCCTGAAGAACAGCAGATTCAAAATTTGCCCCCTGATCAGAATGGAAATGCTGTGGGCTGCAAACAAAATATATTACATTTTTTTTTCCAGAGGGCCTTAGCTGTGGTGGTGGCTGACTGGTCTCGTGTTGGTATTGCCCAAGCATATCTTGTGAAGTGGTCTGTGATAACATGCACATACTGATGGCCATCTGTTGACACGGGCAATTTGAGAAAGTCCATAGCCAGGAACTCAAGAGGGTATGATGTCACAATGGGCACCAAAGGGGCTTGGGTAGCTCTAACAGGTGCTTTTTGTAAAATGCACCTGGGACACAAAGCACAAAAACCATTTCCTCTGTTTGGGCCAGAAGAACCTACTTCTTATCAGTGTCCGAGTCTTTTCAGGGCCTGCATGACCCGCTTTCTCAAGACATGCCTGCCAGACTTGCTTCTTGTAGACATCTGGAAGAACCAATTGCTGCACTAGAGCCAAAGTCTTTGGGTCCCATATCTGTTGATTGAGAAAGCCATCTCTTAGTTTAAGACGACTCCTTTCTCTGATGAGGCTCAATGCAGTTGGATGTAGGCTTCCTCTTTCCAAGCGGTCTGGCAGTCTTCCAGAGTACAACATCTGTACCACTTGTTTAATGTCTGCATCTTCACTTTGGACATCTTGCCAGTGGTGAGCTGTTATGCCTATGCTCACTTCACTGAGCTGGACCTCCACATGTCCTGAGGGTACATGTTTACGTTCCTGAAACAAGGTCTCTCAATGTCTCCGCAGTACATTCATATCTGGAAGCCCAGGGACATGACACAGGCAGTGATCTTTCACTATCACCACCCCACACTGCTTCACTGTTACAGATCCAATCGAAATATCCAACATGGCGCAGCCAGCATACGGAATGGTGAGACCATTAGCAGCAATGTCATCCATGTCGAAGGTCCAGTCAGGTTTACTCCCCTTTCCCAAACAACTGACGAAATGTGCCATCCCTCAGCATTGTGACTTGAGCCGGTGTCCACAAGGCATGGAATTACCTTGCCCGCCATGCTCACATTGATAACTGGGCAGTCCCCGACCAGATCTTCTTGAAAAGGCTGGTGACTAGCTGCAACCTTGACCAGCCCCACGGTTGGTTGCTCATCCATGGGGCTTAGTAGTTTAAAGTTGGCTAACCAGCTGCATTTCTTGGTTCAGGGTTTTGATGCTGTGGGCAGTACCTCTGGATGTGGCTGGCTTTATGACACCATTGGCAGATTGGACAACCGTGTTCATCGTAACGGTTCTGGTCCTAAGAAGCAGGTGCAGTAAAACTTTGATGCCAACTATGGCCCTGCTGGTGAGATTGTGGCACTGGAGTGTAGCGTTGATGGGATTGCTGTGTGTCTCGACCACCAGCAACAGAATGAGTCGAGTCTGTGACCACTACATTCTTCAATTGTGCTTTTAATTCCTTAATCACCTCTTGGGCCATTATGGATACTTGGCTCTTGATCTCAGCACTCACTTTATCCCTAGCATCCTTTTTTAGCTGCTCTACATTGAGATCGTGTAGTGCCACTGAGGCCTCTCCTGTAGTTTGGTGACAGTGAACATCGTCCATAATGCCTCCGTCATCCCTGTTTTTGGCTTCTTCAACAGTCTCTGCAAAAGTCATGGTAGGGCTGAACCAAATTAATACTTTCATTTCCCTTTGTAGAGTCCTCTCACTTATACAATCAATAAATTGGTCCCTGAGCAGATGGTCTACATCTCCCAGACCAGTTGGATCCCTCTTCAGTAATCTCTGGAAGAGCGCCTGCAGCCTTAAAGAGAAGTTAGCCACTGCTTGGATTCTGCTGCCAGCTGAAATACAAAGAGCGAAGGACAGCGGTCACCATTTTATCTCCATACAAATCATTCAACGCTTGGAAAATCATAGCAGTCCCCTCCAAACAACTAATGACCACATCTGCTAGGGACTGTTCAGGTAAATTGTACATGTAAAACATCATCTTCAGGTTAGCCTGCCAATCACCCACATTTATATCTGAGTTTTTGCCACTAAATTTTTGTCCTCTGATACTACCAGGAAAAAATGGGGTCATGAAGGCAAACTTCTTCCCATGGTGCCCTGCTCTGAATTGCTTGGTGATCCTAATAAGGACATGCTGTTTGTTCAGCTTACTGGTAACTTCAAACACTATCTCACCACTGGCCACCAAAAATGTAATGGGGGCAAAAGCTCCCTAAACAACAAACTCCTCGTTTGGGTGATGCACCTCGGTAAGGAAAACAGCAGGCAATAGAGCTTAACAAGGTGTATTACCAATAACTGTCAGGATGTACAGGGGTGGAATTAGTTACATTCGCTGGGTTTCTTTAAGAGTTATCCTAAAATAACACAAACACTACAACAAAACATGCAATAATGACAAGGTGCAACAATCAACCAATAAAGAAACAGATGAAAACAGCAAATTCAAACCAATAAAATGCATAAAACTCCCAAATACTGGAATAAAAGGGTTAAATACACTTACAATGATCAAGCATTCAATGTTTTCCACTCCACACAACTAAACTCCTGAGGGTAAACCCACGCCAATTTCCACAAAAATTTACAAGGCAGGCTAACACAAAGTATATATTTAAAAAAAAAAAAAAAAAGACACAAGGCATGCACACCACTGTCCGAGAGCAGCCAGGTCAGAGACAGACCACTAAAATTTACAGGACAATATCACTCTGCTCATCTGTTATTTTGCTTTGAAGTCAGTTTATCAAATTACTTGTAGAAATAGTCAAAATACATCACCAACTAGTACCATGTCTCCACCTCAAACACTCTGGGACTTGCGTCTCCCAACTGTGGGGCTCTCTTGTCTGCTGCTGTAATTAGAGGTCCCAATTGATTACAGGTGTGGCACCCACTCACTCAGAGAGAGAGAGAGAGGGAAGTAGCAACCATTACAGTTGTCTTACCCACCACCAGTGAAATCCACCCGCCAATGGGTGTTAATGCCAAGCCCTGGTGACAGCGTTTGCACAAGTAGTCTGTTGGGTCTGTTGTTCTCATTCCCAAAAAAGAAAAAAAAAAAAAAAAATCAGTCCTGAAATGATACTTATAGCACTTTTGCTCTTCTCATGAAAGTAATCTGGTGACTGTTGGACCAAAACAAATTTGGCCAGATGAAAGCATACAGTATGATTGTAACCATTACAGAAGTCACTTTTGAGAGTAAATCTCTACCATTTGAGAGCACTGTCTAACGCCGGGTATTGTGTATTGTCGGGCTGTCCCAGATGAAATAAAAATGATTGTGACACATCTGATCATCTCACACAGCAACAAGCACCTACCAGCAAACTGGAGTAGCACATGTTCATCTTCCAGACCAGTCAGACTGTGTGCAGCCCAAATTTTGTGACCAAGCAGTCAGTACACAAGGGGTACTCGTGTTCACCTATTCTCATGTAGAGATCAAACATTTTTACCTTTTAGCTACGTGTCTATTTTCCTCCTCATCTGTCAACAACTACAAATAGAAAAGCTCCTCTTCCTCAGACTAATGTCATTGATTACACTGGAATGAGCACCTTTGTGTTCTTCCTCATGAATGTAGATTTGATTCTGGGTGTTAAAATCACTTTGCTGGTGCATCACTGTCATCTACTGTGTGAACATACTGTATGAATGTTAGAGTCCATTCAATGCACATACTTAAATGCAGCTGTGTAGCAGACAGCTTCAGTGCCTGAGAACTAATTTGAACAGTGCTGTGTACACAGCCACAGCCTGCTGTCCGCAGCCGTTTTGTCTCTGCAGCTACCATGAATTCAGCCTTACCATGCAGGTGTGAGTCCCTCTGGTCTCATGCACATACTGAACCCTTAGAGGACATTGTCAGCAGACTGTTGCTGTCACAGAGTTTCTGTATCTCTCTTTTCAATATTAATTCTGCACATCCATCTTTGTGGTTGATCAGTTATGGCAGCTTTAGCTTCTTATGGCTTGATTGCTCAGTTTTTAGTTAGCTGTAGTTAGCTGTATCAAAGAAACAAAACAGAAGCTTGCTCTCCTAGACGGGAAATGCTAGTCAGCTGACGTCTAATGCCTGATATTTTATTGTGTGTCAGGCTGCCCAAGATGAAATAAAAATGATTGTGACACAAAAAATGGTTCTACATTGCACAGTGAGAGAAATTCAGAGTTGGTCATTTTAACAGCCAACTGGCGTAGCGCAGGGCCTATTGTTAAATTAATTAATTTTTAAAAGAGTAGAAGGAGATAAGTTTTTTTTTTTAAAAAAATGAATAAAATCTAATTGCGTCATGGATGTGGGTTTGCTTTGTGGGTACGTGCCCCGGGGGTTGGAGGGGGGGTCCGGGCGAGTGCTGTGGTGTGCCACGCTGGCCGCCTGGTGGCCCAGCCTTCCCTGGCCCAGGTGCCTGGCTGTTATGGGGCTTGGTGGCTTGGGGCATTTGTGGTCTGTGGGGGCTACGGATTGCCTGGGAGTTGGGGGATGCTGGCTTGCTTGCTCACGGTTCCCGTGGAGGGGCGTTGCTGCAGCCTGCTACCCTCTTTTTTTGTGTGTTTCTTGGCAAACCACACACACATGCACACTCTTATGCGCGTGTATACACACACACATGTTCATCTGTTCTCTTTCAGGTGCAAATATCAGGCTCATGCTGAGATCTTCACAGAAGCAGCAATTATTTCTTATGTTTTCTCTCCGTTTCTTATTTCTTTCTCTCCCTCTCCCCACTCCCCCACCCCCCACCCCTTCCAACCACTTCAGATCCATTCAGTCCTCCCTCCCCCATTCCTCCCTGTTGGGTCCAGTAAGACAATTTTAGTAAAGTTTTAAAGTTATTACGTAGCAAAAGGCATCTAAAATACTATTTTTATACAGCATACAGTATATATCAAATATGAGCAGAGCTCCTTTTGGCAAAGTAAATCTGTTTGGCACAGTAATAGAAGCAGAATCTATTTTGCTTGCCAAGCTGCTGGACAGGACAGGGTTAAAAAATTCTAATCATGTCATGGCATTAGACTCTTATTTGCATGAGCTTTTCTGTAGTTACCATGTTAAAGGGGCTGTTCCATTTAAAAATAGTGAAGAAGGTCTAGTTGTGTATTTTCCCCATAAAGCCTTTGATAATACTTTCTTTGATGCCATTTCTCATTTACAACTTCTGGATTGTCTGGCAGCTATTGGTGTCAAAAGTACTGCCCTTTTGTTTCACCTCCTATCTTGATAACAGAGAAAAATTCATCATGGTAATAATGTCCAGCTGTGGGGGCATGGTGTTGCATACCTGTCAAGTGATACGGTTTCGCCATATTTTAATACAGGGAAAATGCAATTTTAGCAAATACGGGCGTATTGCCATTTCTGTATGCCAAAAAGAAAAATATACGGGGAAAAAAAATTGAGAGTGTGGAGGAACTCCTCGTGTGTGACCCCCACAGCGTACGGGGCTGGCAGAGCGCTCAGCGTGAGCAATTATCACAACAGTGAGAGGTGTGGACTGATCATTATGCAGATGCGCCTCGCACCTTCTTTTGTCCTGCGGCTCCGGAACAGAGAGGAATCCCGGCGCCAGTAATGCTGCGCCTGATATGTGTGACTCTAATGCAAATGTCCATGCTTTCCTGCTGTATACTGTGATGCTAATGTGCCATGCATGCATTGTCTGTAGCCGGGTATAAGCACCCTTTTAAACTTCAGTTTGCCATGTCCGCCTGCACTTATTTCGATCCTCCACAAGCGCACCTAAGCAGTGTTTCTGTGATTTTCAAAATGGCTTCATGCAGCGTGCCGACGGCGAAGAAAACAAAGCTTGAAGAAAAGGGAAATCGAGGGACTGGACATCACCAAAAAGAATGGGAGAGTCCTAGTTTTGAGAAGGGAAAATACGCTGGATGGATAAAGGCTTCTCCAGAGGGCCCTACACACTCCTTCTGTGTTCCATGTAGGAGGAGCATAAAAGTGACTGCATCAGAGATTTTCGACCTGAAGTCGCACTTTGCTACACAGGGCCACAAAAACTGTGTAGCCAAATTCGATCGATGGATGAACATTTTCAGCCAGTGAGAGAACCGACGCCTTCCAAATCCAATGCATCACTAGCAGAAGTGATGTTTTGTCATTTTGTGGCAGAGCACAATCTACCCCCATTGGTGGCAGATCACTTCAGTGATTTGGTGCCAACATTGTTTCCTGACAGCAAGAGCACTCAATTTTTTTGTGCTACTTGGCTTATTATTTTCACATTACCAAAAAGTTATGGCTCAAGATTGTGTCCATATAAGTGTACATTTGAATAAATATGTTTGAAATAGTTCATGTTGCAGTTGCTGTTTTAGTTTTTGTTTGTTTGTTTGTTTTTGCTTCAGTTTTCTTTCATCTGCCGATAAATACAGTTTTTAAGTACTCAGTACAGGTGTGAAAGCCCCCCCAATAAGGGAGGCATGAGGTCAGTACAGGTACCTCATGCCTCCCTTATTGGAGGCATGAGGTATGCCTTGACAGGTATGGTGTTGGGACTTCGCCACCCAAGGAACAATGGACCGAAAGAGGAGGTGTCACCGGGGGGTACCAGATGGGACAGTAAGGACTATGCGCCCCCCGGGAAGAGGAGTAAAATGCCAGTGCCGCTGGGAGAGGAAGAGTGGCTGCACGGTGGCGCAGTGGTTTAGCACTGTGGCAGCACAGTTTTACCCTTGGCCGGGGGATCGCGGGGATCATGAGATCGTGGGTTCGATTCCAGCCCCCGACCAACAGTGAGCTGTGTGGAGTTTGCATGTTCTCCCCGTGTTGCGTGGGTTTACTCCGGGATTTCTCCGGTTTCCTCCCGCATACCAAAAACATGTAGGTTTAGGGCGCTCGCGCATGCAGCGACCAGCAGCCGGTGGCTTGTCACCAGACTGCAAACCAAATCTACCTACGGGTACAAATGAGTAACAAAAAAAAAAAAAAAAAAAAAAAAAGTGTCGAAGTGGCGCCGGTGTTATGTTATGTTAATGTGCCACACAGTTCTTTGTTCAAACAGCTGTGTTATGGTCGGAAGTCTGGGTCTTGATGCATGGAAATAAAGTTATAAAAGAGGAATGCACAGAGACCCGGTTAGCTCTTTTACTGTAAATATATTGGAGAAAGAATAAAGTACAGTGGTACCTCTACTTACGAAATTAATTCGTTCCGGAAGTATTCTCGTAACGTGAAAATTCCGTAAGTAGAGGCGCGTTTTACATGTAAATGCCGTAATCCGTTCCAAGCCCCCCAAAATTCGGGCATAAATTTTTTATAAATCATAAAAACGCATCAAAACATGTAACAAATACATGTTACAATTAGATTACTGCACAATAAACATAAAATGAGAGTTTAAAATGAGAGAATAATAAAAGAGAATAATAAAAGAGAAAGAATAATAAAAATTATGTTCATTTACCTTTTAACTGCTATCGTCGTCGACGTTGTCACCTTTTGCCTTCTTTGGTTCATGTTCTGTCTCATCAGTGGTTTTTGCCTGACGTTTTGTGAAGAAACGATCCAAGGACGTTTGCTTTTGTCGGCTTGTAAGTGCTTCCTTTTGTTTTAATACCGTGCTGATCGTTGATGTATTACGGCCATATTCTTTGGCGAGATCAACCAAACGCATCCCCTTTTCATACCTTTCGATTATCTCCTTCTTTGTTTGTATGGACAAAAAAACTCTCTTCTTCTTTTCTCCTTTTCCACTTGTCTCCGTCACTTTCTTGGGGCCCATAGCGAATAAATGTTAATTCTGTACTGTACACACACGTAAAACTTTCACCTTGTTCTTAATAAAGTTTTGGGAAAAAAAAAACAAAAAAAAACTTCGTGGCCAATGGGATACCAGGAAGATGCTAGGCGATAGCCAATGGCAGAGCAGCTACAGGTATGTTTACGTTTGGTAAACTACGGGAGCTGCGAGGAGCGCGTACTTTTTTGCCTTTCGTATCCTGAAATTTCGTTCGTAACAAGAGGCAATATTTTCCCGTTGAGGCGTGTCGTAACCTGAAAATTCCGTATGTAGAGACGTTCGTAAGTAGAGGTACCACTGTAACTGTGTCGTCCAGCTCATTGTCTCACCTGCCTTCTTTCTCCACATTGGTGACCCGAAGACATGCCATGGAAAGTGAGCCGAGCACCACCCCGGAGACTGTCTGGAGGGCAATCAAGCTCCCAGGCTTCTGGCTTCACAACCTGACCGCGTGGTTTTTGCACACAGAAACCCAGTTCGCACTTCGTGAGATAACAACGGACAATACCAGGTATTACTACATGGTCGCTGCGCTGGATGCGCACGCCACGCAAAAGGTGACAAGCTGCTCCAGGAGCCACCGGCCCAAGGAAAATATGAGACGCTCAAGAGGATGCTTCTCCAATGCTATACCCTTTCTGACAGTGAGAGGGCAGAGAGGCTCCTAACACATTCGGAGTTAGTGGACAAATCAGCAGTGGAGCTGATGGAGAGCATGTTGGCGCTGAGGGGGAAGGACGACGAATCTTTCCTGTTTGCCTACTTGTTTCTCAGGATCCTACCGGCTACCGCGCCCTGGCACAGGAAGCGAACCACATCATTTTGACGACCAGCACTCTCAGCATGCAGACAGTGACACCGGCATCCATGAGGGACTCCAGCGAGGTCGAGGAGCCGTTTGTGGTTGCCAGGACGGACACCAGAAGATGAAGAAACAGGGCGATCTGTTTTTATCATCGCCATTTCGCCTCGAATACCCAATGCTGCGTGTCACTATACCAATTCAAGAAGCCCGGAAGACAGCACTTTCGGAATTCAGTGGCAGCTACAACTGATGGCGACAGGAACAGA
Source organism: Pholidichthys leucotaenia (assembly GCA_020510985.1). Classification (NCBI taxonomy): domain Eukaryota; kingdom Metazoa; phylum Chordata; class Actinopteri; order Cichliformes; family Pholidichthyidae; genus Pholidichthys; species Pholidichthys leucotaenia. The sequence continues at coordinate 291,321,111 of CM035843.1, forward strand.
CGGCTTTATGTCACGGACACACATTCGGGGAGACGGTTTTTGGTGGACTCTGGCTCCCAGAAGAGCCTCATCCTGCTGGTCAATGCAGACAGGGTTGCAGGATGCAGCAGTCCCAAGCTCACGGCCGCCAATGGATCCACCATCAGGACATTTGGCGAGTGGACACTGACAATATGCTTACACGGACGCAACTTTCAGTGGGACTTTGTGATAGCTGCATGTTCCGATCCCATTTTAGGAGCAGATTTTCAATGTGCACATGGATTGTTAGTCGATGTTGCTAATAGGAGATTAGTGGACACTGTCTATTTTACCTCACTGCCTTGCACAGCTCAGGGAGCTGGGTTGACAACACTAGCTAACATTATAGCTCCAGGGGGTAAGTACCAACATTTGCTCGCACAGTTCCCAGCACTCCCGGTCCCGATTTTTTCAGCTACAGTAATGCATCTACAGTAACGCATACAGTTGGCATCTTCAGGCTCTCCAACAGCCCATGGGCATCCCCACTACACATGGTGCCTAAAGCCAACGGGTTGTGGCGACCATGCAGAGATTTCTGGTGCTTGAACAACGCTATGGAACACGATTGCTATCCTATTCCACACAGCCAGGACTTTTCCGTGCACCTGGCCAGGGCGCATGTTTTTTCCAAAGTGGATCTGGTCCGCGGTTACCTCCAGGTCCCGGTGCGCACGGAAGACGTTCCAAAAACAGCTGTAATAACTCCTTTTGGCCTTTTGAGTTTTTACGCATGCCATTCAGATTAAAAGGTGCAGCACAGACCCTCCAGAGGATGATGGATGCAGTGCTTTGCGACTTGTCCTTCGTTTTTGTCTACTTAGACGACATTCTGGTAGCCAGTGCATCCGAGGAGGAGCACATCGCCCATCTCAGGACAGTTTTCCAGAGGTTGGAAGTGCATGGGCTGATAGTTAACCCAGCGAAGTGTCAGTTCTGTGTGCCAGTGATTGACTTGTTGGGCCATCGCATTTTGCCGGAGGGCGCGATCCCACGCCCTGTGTCAGACTTTCCGCATCCACAGACCGTGAGGGCACTGCAGGAGTTTTTGGGAATGGTTAATTTTTAGAACCGTTTCCTTCCCCAGGCAGCCCAGCTGATGCAGCCATTGTATGCTGCACTTAAAAAAAAAAAAAAAAAAGATACCCGTGGAAGCCATCGACTGGACTCCCGAGTGAATCCAGGCTTTTACTAACGCCAAAACAGTGCTTGCGGAGACCGCGTTGTTAGCCCACCCGGACCCGTCTGCATGGACAACGCTCACTACGAACGCATTTGACATTGACATAGGGGCAGTAGTGGAGCAGTGCGTCTCAGGTTCGTGGCAGCCGCTCACATTTTTCAGCTGCATTTTGCGCGACAATGAACACAAGTACAGCGTGTTTGATAGAGAATTGCTGGCTCTCCACCTGGCGATGCGCCATTTCCAGTTCTGGCTGGAGGGCCGCGAGTTCCCAGTGTTCGTGGACCATAAACCGCTGACGTATGCAATGGCCAAGGTCTCGGAACCATGGTCAGCCAAGCAGAAATGGCAGTTGGCCGCAATTTTGGAGTTTACTGCCGATATTCAACACGTCGCCGGTAAGCCTAACGTCGTGGCCGATTGCCTGTCGCGCGTGTTATTCACCCCAGTCTGCATGGGAATAGATTTCCCCACCATGTCCGCGGAGCAAGCCGGGGATGTGGACATTTGCACACTCCAGTCTGCGCTAATGGGGTTAAGGCTGGAGAGCAGGGTGGTGCAAGAAGGGTGCCCTCTCTTGCTCTACAACGTCTCCACCAGCTGCCCGCGCCAGGTGGTTCCAAGCTCTTGGCACCGTCGCGTTTTTGAGTCTGTCCACTCCCTTTCGCATCCGGGAGTGCGCGCTTCAGTGAAGCTAGTGGGGGCGAAGTTCGTCTGGCCACACTTGCGTAAGGACGTGAAAGAGTGGGCTGCAGCTTGCGTCTCATGCCAGCAGGCCAAAGTGCACAAGCACAAAAGAGCTCCCCTCGAGCCGTTCCAAATCCCGGCCAGGAGGTTTGACCACGTCCACGTGAATTTGGTGGGACACCTCCCGCCGTCGCAAGGTTTTACGCACCTCTTAATAATCGTGGACCGCACCATGCGCTGGCCTGAAGTGGTCCCGCTGGCTTCTACCACGTCCGTGGAAGTGGCGCGCACTTTTTCGTCAGCCTGGGTTGCATGTTTCAGATCTCCATCGGACATCACATCCAACAGGGGTCCACAATTCATTTCAGAACTCTGGTCTGCAATGGCTCAGAGCCTGGGGGTCAAAATTCACCGCACTACCATGTACAATCTCCAGGCTAATGGATTATGCGAGCGTTTTCATAGGTCGCTTAAAGTAACGTGCAGAGCTTCGCACATGGACACAAATTGGGTCGATTGCCTGCCCTGGGTTCTTTTAGGGTTGCGCTCCACACCTAAGGAGAATTTGGCAGCTTTCTTGGCAGAACTCGTTTTTTCTCAGCCGCTGCGGATTCCTGGAGAGTTTTTACCGGAAAACCCCGTGCCCGAGGCTGATCCACCCACGCAATTTCTACACAGTACGGAGACTGAGTGTACCGGACCCGGCCCACCATTATTTTCCCTGCACATTCTTCCCAAAAAGCTTGCAGAATGCCAGTTTTGTTTTTGTCAGGCACGATGCGCATCAGACCTCGCTGTGCCCACTGTACGGCGGACCGTTCAGGGTGTTGGAACCTGGGGTGAATCATTTTGTGTTAGCCTTGGGGGGGACGTAGGGAGACTGTCTGCATCAACAGGCTGAAGCCAACTTTTGTGTTGGCAGACAAGCAGGTGGTGTTGGCCTAAGCTCCCTGGCGCGGACGCCCAGCGTTGGTGGCTCCGCAAGTTGGTGATCCCTCGACAGGGACCTGTGTGCGCGAAGCTGATGTTTTCTCCCCCTCCCTTTTACCATCCACAGACTGACGTGCCCTCCTGTTCACCCTGCCAGCAGGGCGGTTCGACTGGATCGGCGACCCCCCGCTACAGCCGCTATGGGCACCAGCTCAAGCCCAAAGGACGGGGGGGGGGGGGGGGGGGGTGTTAGTGCCCTTTCTGGGTGTTTGGGTGTTTGGGGGGGGGGGCTGTGTGGGGGCATGGTGTTGGGACTTCTCCACCCAGGGAACAATGAACTGAAAGAGGAGGTGTCACCACGGGGTACCAGACAGGACGGTAAGGACTATGCGCCCCCCGGGAGAGGAGTAAAATGCCGGTGCCGCTGGGAGAGGAAGAGTGTCGAAGCGGCGCCGGCGTTATGTTAATGTGCCACAGTTCTTTGTTCAAACAACAATGTGTTATGGTTGGAAGTCCAGGTCTCAATGCAAGGAAATAAAGTTATGAAAGAGGAATGCACAGAGACCCAGGTTAGCTCTTTTGCTGTAAATATGTTGGAGAAAGAATAAAGTAACTGTGTCGTCTAGCTTGTTGTCTCACCTGCCTTCTTTCTCCACACAGTCACAGTTGGCTGCCATTACTCATAGTGTCCCACAGGGATCAGTATTGGGATCATATTTTAAGTTCTTTCCCCCGGACCCATTCTCAGTCAACATGGCATTCTTCCACGTAGTAGCTCGAGTATGTTCATTTTGTCTTCTTTTTAATTATTAGCCTTTTGTTTTCTTATTAAAGACAAGGATAGAAAAATTCATTGAAAAATCCATCTGTTTTCAATACAAAGAATCTACAGACCAAAAAAAAAGGATTTGCAATGGCAGACCCACTATCATCCATCATGAGCAGCTTTTTCATGGAGGATCTGGAAAATAAAGCCATCAACACAGCACCCATACAATGCAAACCCAACCTCTGGAAGAGATGCGGGGACAACATATTGGAGAAAATAAAAAATGGGACACACACAAGAACTCACAGACCATCTGAACAACACAGACAGCCCTGGGAACATAAAATTCACACACGAAGATGAAGAAAATGGTACCATAGCCTTTCTGGACATGGAAATCCACCACAACAATGATGGCAGTATAAAAATCTCAGTCTACAGGAAACCAACCCACACAGATCAGTACCTACTATGGACATCAGAACACCCTGCAGCACACAAACTTATCAGTGGCCAGGACACTATACGAATGGGCCACCATCATCACAAACCAAGAAGACAGACAGGAGGAGGAAAACCACATAAGACATGCACTCATACGTTGCCAATATCCGATATGGGCCATAAATAAAGGGAAACAGCAAGTCAAAAACAAAGAAAACAAACAGAAAACAAAGTCATCGACCAAAAGCTGAAATCAAAAACAAGGACATCATAACCATACCATACATTCGAGGGATAACAGAACCAATCCAAAGGATCATGAAAAAACACATAATAAACAGCGGTAAAAACCACACAAAAAATTAAGACAGTTATTAGTACACCCCAAGGACAAAATGGAACAAAGTCAAAAATGCAACGTAATATATGAAATATGCAGATCATATAACAAAACCTACATCGGAGAAACGGGAAGATCATTCACCACAAGGAAAAATGAACACCAGACGGAATGTGAGAAGGAAACCGAAGGATCACTCACATGATCACAAAAAGAAAAGGCAGAACAAGCAATATTAAAATCAGCAATATCAGATCACTGCAAAAGAAATAATCACATCATGGACTGGGACAACGCAAAAATCATTGGATCGGAGAGCAACAGACACACGCTGGATCAAGGAGGCCGTAGAAATCAGGAAGCGGGGAAAAGACGGCATGAATCAGGATGAGGGGGCATTTATGCTTTCCCACACCTGGGACTACATTCTCCAGAGGCCATTGGGCGGCGAAAGGCGGGGCCAGCCCAGTGGATCTGACAGTTCTGCTGGGCTGGCCCCACCTGGGAAAGCCAGCTGATAAATGACACTTCACAGCAATCAGCTGGCACTTATGATGAACACTGCAGTGGACAGTCGAAACATGTAAAGGTAAAAAAACATCTCCTTTCTATCCTTGTCTTTAAAAAGGAAACAAAAAGGCTAATTGCATTCTTATTCACTGTTATACTGATGACATGCAACTATGTTTCTAACAGACCTGACACTTGCCTTCCCCATGCTGCTGTTTTCAGTTGTCTCCAGCCCATCTAATGCTGGATGTCCAATAATTGTTCTTGAACTCAGCCCTAATAAAAACGAGACTCTTCCTATTGGTTCTAAATCAGCACTATCCAAATCCTCTACTGTCACTGTCTCCATTGATGACACTCTTGTACCTATCTCCTCGTGGCGTCACTGTTGAGAGTTGACTCTCATTTGGTTCTCATTAAGCAGCAACTCAATATTCAAGTTCTTGTTCACGCTATAAGTCACATCTCATATTGATTACTGTAACACCATTGTCTCTGGTATTCCCAATAAAAGTGCTATGAAATGATTGTTGTTGTGAAATGGTGCTACATAAAGTTGAATTGATTTGAACTGAATACTTCTCCATCAACTCCAGATATATTCAAAACTCTGCTGCCAGGTCATCAGTCACCTTAAGCTTTCCAGTCATATCTTCCTGACCCTCATTTATTTGCAGTGACTTTGACTGAAAAAGAATTCAGTATAAAATTCAACTTCTGACCTTCAGACCTATTCATAATGTGCTCCTATTAGTAGATCTCTGACCTCCTACATCACTACAGCGCTTCCATGTTCCTTGCATTGTTCTCAGCAGCTCTCTAGATTGTCCCCACTTTCACATGCAGTATTTTGGGTGCTAGAGACTTCAGCTGTACTGTTCCCAAGCAAAGAAACACTGAATAGATTCCATCCTGCAGTTTAAATCCCAATTAAAAACTGATTTATATAAATCAGTTTAGCTCTTGTAACTTACCATTCTCATATTCTTGTTTGCATTTATGAACTTGTTTTGTATTAATGGTTGCTTGTTTTAACTTGTTTAAGGTGAGCTGAGTTTTTGGTTTTTTAAAGGCATATTTATCCAGTGTAAACACTCACTGAAACATCTACACACAGTGAAACTTCATGTTGTACCAAAGTTTACCAAATCCTTGTTGCACAGCGTGGCTTGCTACAAATTTACAAAAACTGATAAAATCTCACAGCAGGTGAGCTCTTTTTTGGTGCACTATCCATGCTTCATTACCCAAACTTGATGAAAAAGGTGAATGAATTTTCCATGCCAGTCTCTATTGTTGTGTTGAAAGTGCTGCTGAGGAGTATTCTTTCCTCAGGCTTTCACATCCAATAACATGGACCTTTTTTCATGCTACAAAACTGATTCATTAAAGTTCACACTTTGTTTTTCAAACACCGATTTGAGCATTCCTCTCTGAGTCTATATGGTGCATGTTACCATCTACAGTCATTTCATGTGTCATGATGCCGAGCGCGGGTCAATGCCGCACTCGGGTCTTTTTGGTTACCACTCATTTTCTGTATATGCATTTGTGCTTGATTTTCTTCCATTTTGGTTTGTGCTTTTATTTTGACAGCGCAGTCGTGTGACTTCCTCCTGTCAAATCTTTTCACGGGTTGTCATAGCTGTTTGGTCATCTTGGTTATGTTCTCACTCATGAATCCACAGCTGTTCCACATTTTGGTTCTCCCCAGCTGCCTATTTAAGGTCGCTTGCGTGATTCATTCCTCGCAGCGACCTCTGTGCTCTGTCAGGAATCCCAATTTGATTCCTATTAATTCCTGCTCAGTTCTCAGCCTCGCCAGTCTGTTTGTAAGTTACCCTTCGTGGTTATTTTGTGTCTTTTGTAATTGTCCTTCGTGGCTTATATTTGTGTTCTTTATCATTAAATGTGCAAACTCACAGCAGGCGATTGGTGCCTTATTTCTGCCCTGAAAGGGCCGTTTATATCATGTGACTCCTTCACTGTTTTTACACTCATCAATAATACTGTATATTAATAATCCATCATGCATTGTACTGTACTTAAATATACTGTATAGTTGCACAGTCAAACTTGGCATGCAATGACTTATTCCCAATTAACCCAGCTGTGCCATCTGCCACTTTAAATGCGCTTAGTTGTAGTATGGCCGTGCTTCTCTGGCTGCTCATGCCTTAAGTTTACTCAGCTGTGTGGGGGAGAGAGTGGTGCATGCTGAGGTTAAAGCTGAGATAGCTGCTCCTTTGATGGCCTCACTAACTGCTTGGATTTTTGCTCACTGTAAAGAGCAAGTGTGGGTCCTGCGCATGTCGGCACACAAGCTTTACAGGAAGATCTGTAGGCCACAGAAATGATTGAGGCACACAGGGGAAAGGCAGGCAGATGAAGCAGTGTCTCTGTAGATCTGCTGGCCCAAGGGATGTGGAAGCAAGAACATTTTGGAGTAACAGTGCTGAGATTAATGTTGTATGTCACAACTTGCCAGCAGTGCAAGTACTTTCAAACCATCATAAATTTGTGTAATCTCATATCACTGTGCAATAAAAATTAACTGTGTTGCTGCCTCACATAACTGGAACATAGTGGACGTCTCATTGTTCTCCAATAACTATTTACCATCACTCAGCTCCGCTATGCTCAAGGAGAATCGGAGGGTGTTGGCCAGCTGCAGCAGCTTCTACAAAAAATTTAAATAAATGTGAACCAGCTATTTTTAGACTTTAATGGGATACCAAAATTCAAAAGACCATTTCCATTATTCAAAAAAGAAGGTTGTGCTCTGGAGGAGTTTGAAAGCACCATTTTCCAGCTGTCATTTAAAGAAGTATTTCTGCAGAAATCTCTGCCTTCGTGTTGGGTGAGCGGCCTACACATGTGGGAGGAATTACAGGGAGTCTTCCCCCAGGGCGTTATTTCCTCTCAGTGTGTCGTGCCACTTCAAGTCCATCCACCATGGAGACCAGGGATTGCTTTGAAACAACAATTAGTTGTCCTCAGAGACGCACAGTAGCCTACAGGCTCTGCCTGTCTCCACTTGATTAGCTATTGTGTTGTTGTGGATCTGCTGTTTTCTCAGGGAGGGTCTCTGTTTAATTCTTCATTGATTTGGATCCCACTGTGCCACAACTATCTAAATGATAATGAAAGGTTGGTGCCATTTTTTTATATTTTATTATTTGAAATTGAATCCACTTGCCTTTTACTTTATTTAGCAATTGAAAAATGCATCATTTACACCTAAGCAGCAGCCAATGAGTTGAGCATTGTGTTTAAAGATCTATGTAACGTTCCAAAAATGTTTGTACTTAAGAGACCCATGTGTTCATTAAGTGAACTGCAGGCCCAGTCTACCTGCTCAGGGTGATGCTCATACAGTATATCCTCTGTTGGTGGAAGAGGAGGAGCAGTACAAAGCCTTTGTCATTTCCGCTGCACTACGTTTCTGATGGAATAGCTGGCAGGATAATCCGTTCCGGCCATTTCATACCAAGAGCAGATTTTCATTAAAACGCATACATTCATGAAAGCTGTGCTCTGATGATGGCATGTAGCTGATGTTTGCTTACAGAAGGAAGCTGACTCTAGCCACACCAGCTAGCATCACATCTGATGTTCATAAGGAACTTGAAACACCTCATGACATTAAGGGACAAAATATACATGAGCTTTGGGCTAGCATGCCTAAACTGCTCCGCTGTTAGCCAAAAACATTGACTGAAGAGGCCAAAGTGGAAGAAAAATGGAGCTCTGCACGCCAAAAGTGTGAATTGATGTGTGAGGGGAAAATTGCAGGTTTTCTGCCCTGTTGGACCACATTTTCACTTAACATTTTCTGCAGGTTTATGCTTTTAATGGATGCTGGGTTGGAGTTTGTTCATTTTCAGCTATCTCTCAAAGTGAAACGGCAACTTCTGTGTCGGCCCTGACTTTGGGGATTGGGCGCCAATCACGACAGCGTGTCAGGAGTGAACGTGGTATGACATTATCATACAAAAGTGGGCTGAGGCCCTCTGAACAGAGGTTAAACAGAACAGAATAGGTTATTGCTTCTGGTTTACATTAGCAAACACATTTTTTGATAAAAGTGATGGTTTTGATTAATAAAAAAAATGTTCCAAAAATCTCCATTAAATGAGGATGTCTTGTTTCTGTAAGGCGTGAGGGCAGTCGTCACATCCTGTTGTGGGTGAGTATTGTGTTAACCTTCATCATACAAGAGTAAACCTGGCACAGTGTCAAACAGTCAGAGCAGTCTTGAGGCCTTTCACAGCAGTGTACACAGTGCACCTTTGCAACTGACTGTATGAAAGGATCTACTGTAAGTCCATCAAGTGAGTAATACCTGCTCCAGGTTTCTTTTGTTCTGCTACTTTATACTTGACCATGAATAATGACCTCTTCAAATGTTTTAGCTAAAGAGTCTTAAAGTTCCCATACTGCAGTTTTCCAGTGATTAATGTTTAAGTTTTGAAATCCTCAAGGGCATATAGATGTAGTTTTAAAGACATTTTTTATAAAAGCATTTTCTGTGTTGCCTTACAGCTTATTGGAAAAGCTCTGTCTTTAACAGTCAGGTTTCAGCCTGCATATTATTAATAATGAGCCCGCCGCATCCGCGGAGAGAGAGCTTAGGCTTTCTGCTGCACATCTACCAACCACAATGCTCCGCACTGTGTGTCTATATATTTATATTAATATGTACATATGTATACTAGCTGCTCTTGTTTTTTCTTGCCTTCTGATTGTTGCTCTGAGTGTTGCTATCCCTGTGCTGTTGCAATCCTGGAATTTCCCCATTGTGGGACTAATAAAGGCTTATCTTATCTTAATATGATCAGTCCACCCCCAAAAAACTTTACCTAATACAGTTTTTTTTCTCTTCTTCTTCTTAGAGGATTTGAGGGTGGGGCTTGTTGGTTTGTGATGTCATGAAACCCAGGAAGTGTATTCCACTCACTTCTTTAAGCACTTAACTTTATAGGGCCAATGTTTATTTCTTTGTGATGTGAATGTTTTAATATTTTAACGGTGTACATGTGACTCATGATGGTGTTTTACAAGGTTAAACCCCATAAAAATACAATTTTGCACAATATGGAATCTTTAAAAGAGGCCCATTTTCATGTTTTCAGCTTATTACTATATTTTACTAGAATATGAGAATTATTAATCTTTTATTGGGCCTTGGTCCAACTCTACAGTTAATACGCCATTCTCCCTTTAAAGCCGTCTTTCTTTAAGCTAACTCATCTGATTGGCTGCCCCTCACAAACAAGAGGTTGTTTCAGCTACTGTTCTGACAGCTGAAAGCTCTGTTCTTATGTAACATATTAGTATTGTCGGTCATTGAAATCAGATCAGAATCAGGAATAGTTGTTACAAAGTGTGGAAGCATGAAGCAGGCAAAGAGTGAAAGACCCAGTGATGCAGGCAATGTCCAGGTCTAATATTTATTAAATAAAGGGGGGAAAGGCACAGCTGGAGAAACACTAACTACTGTGTATCCAGAAAGTATTCACAGCGCTTCACTTTTTCCACATTTTGTTATGTTACAGCCTTATTCCAAAATGGATTAAATTCACTTTTCCTCAAAATTCTTCTTCTTCTTTTAGATTTGATTGGCGGTTGGCAACCAGCTTACAGGTGCATTACCGCCACGTACTTCGCTCTATATCATCACTCTAGCCTATCACTCTACACACAGTACCCCATAATGACAATGTGAAAAGTTTTTTTTGAGATTTTTGCAAATTTATTAAAAATAAAAAACTAAGAAATCACATGTACATAAAGTATTCACAGCCTTTGCCTTGAGGCTCAAAATTGAGCTCAGATGCATCCTGTTTCTACTGATCATCCTTGAGATGTTTCTACAGCTTATTTGGAGTCCACCTGTGATAAATTCAGTTGATTGAACATGATTTGGAACGGCACACACACCTGTCTATATAAGGTCCCACAGTTGACAGTGCATGTCAGAGCACAAACCAAGCATGAACTCAAAGGAATTGTCTGTAGACCTCCAAGACAGGATTGTCTCAAGGCACAAATCTGGGGAAGGGTACAGAAAAATTTCTGCTGCTTTAAAGGTCCCAGTGAGCACAGTGGCCTCCATCATCCATAAATGGAAGAAGTTTGGAACCACCAGGACACTTCCTAGAGCTGGCTAGCCGTCTAAACTGAGCGATCGAGGGAGAAGGGCTTAGTCAGGGAGGTGACCAAGAACCCGATGGTCACTCTGTCAGAACTCCAGCATTCCTCTGTGAAGAGAGGAGAACCTTTCAGAAGGACAACCATCTCTGCAGCAATCCACCAATCAGGCCTGTATGGTAGAGTGGCCAGACGGAAGCCACTCCTTAGTAAAAGGCACATGGCAGCCCACCTGGAGTTTGCCAAAAGGCACCTGAAGGACTCTCAGACCATGAGAAACAAAATTCTCTGGTCTGAGACAAAGATTGAACTCTTTGGTGTTAATGCCAGGCATCATGCTTGGAGGAAACCAGGCACCGCTCATCACCAGGCCGATACCATCCCTACAGTGAAGCATGGTGGTGGCAGCATCATGCTGTGGGGATGTTTTTCAGCATCAGGAACTGGGAGACTAGTCAGGATAGAGGGAAAGATGACTGCAGCAATGTACAGAGACATCCTAGATGAAAACCTGCCCCAGAGCGCTCTTGACCTCAGACTGGGGCGACGGTTCATCTTTCAGCAGGATAACGACCCTAAGCACACAGCCAAGATATCAAAGGAGTGGCTTCAGGGCGACTCTGTGAATGTCCTTGAGTGGCCCAGCCAGAGCCCAGACTTGAATCCAATTGAACATCTCTGGAGAGATCTGAAAATGGCTGTGCACCGACACTTCCCATCCAACCTGATGTAGCTTGAGAGGTGCTGCAAAGAGGAATGGGCCAAACTGCCCAAAGATAGGTGTGCCAAGCTTGTGGTGTGGTGGACACACATACGTGACCTGCTTTGTGACTCACATTTTAGATCAGAACAAAGGCAGAGCTTCCTTGGTGATTACAGGAAGCTGCAAGAGTGTTAGCTTTGGGATGCAAGGCTTGAGACTGTGGGGGTATAATTAAAGGATTAAAGAGGGGATGCATTGTAGACAGTGGGGGCGATATCACGGAGAGAGGATGCATTGTTACTGTCATTATAATGCAACGTGGTCTGTGATACATGTGACTTGTGAACTGTAAGAGTCCTGGTATTAAAGGACGAGAGTTCCCTGTGTGGCTCTCTTTTTCTGCTCCGAGATGTTGGAGATGTGAATAAAGCTGACTTGAGAGAGAACTCTGTCTCGTCATTCACACATTCACACACTGGTGACCCAAGACGTATCATGCAAGAGGAGAATTCCCCCGGGCCAGCCTCATCAGGAGCCCCCAGCCAAGCGAATGCCGCTGCAGTCCAGCTACTGGACTTCTGGCAGAACAATCCGTGCTCCTGGTTCAACGTGGTTGAGGCGCAGTTCAACCTCCGGGGGATATCGGTAGACACCACAAAATTCTACCACATAGTCGCAAAGCTGGACAACAACACGGCCCAGCATGTGGAGAGCCTGATCGACCAGCCGCCGGAGAGCGACAAATACGGCATGTTGAAGGCTGCACTCATCCAGCAATTCACCCCCTCGGCGGAGGAGCGGGCAGAGAGGCTCCTGGCGCTGACGGAGTTGGAAAATGACATGCCCGCGAACCTGATGGAGAAGTTGTTGAGGTTGAAAGACTCTGACGATGACCACTTCATTTTCACCCACCTCTTCCTCAGGACTCTATCATCAGCAGCGAGAGCGACCCTGGCCAGTTCGCCACTGTTGGCCCAACGGGACTACCGTGCGCTGGGCCGAGAGGCGCAGCGGATTGTCAACGCCACCAAGCGGCGCGCAGCCACGGCCACTGCAGCGGAACTCAGCGCGACGACCAGAGACGACAGGAGGCCAGAGGCAGCGGTACCAGACTCACCGACGACGGCGGCGGCAGGGGCCAGGGAACGCAGATCGGACGTCCTTTGTTTCTACCATTGCCGCTTCGCAGAGAGGGGGGCACACAAATGTGTACCACCGTGCCAGTTCGGGTGTTCGGGAAACGCCAAGACCGGGGGTCGGTAGCAGCCGCGGCCGTCGGGGAGGAGAACAAGCTGCTCTACTTGTCGGATGCACGCTCGGGGAGGCAGTTCCTCGTCGACACAGGCTCCCAGTTGAGTTTCATCACACCTTCCTACGCGGACAGACTAGCTGGTTCCGGAGGTCCCCGGGTGACAGCAGCGAACGGCTCGGAGATTAAGACCTTTGGTGAGAAGACTCTGCTTCTGTCTCTACACGGCCGTACATTTGAGTGGACTTTTGTTGTAGCAGCAGTAAATTTCAATATGTTGGGGGCTGATTTTTTTGTGCTCACATGGTTTGTTGGTTGATCTCGCTAACAGGCGCCTGGTTAATGCATTTTCTTTTGATTCTATCCCCTGTACAGCGCGAGTGGCCTCGCCAACAGCACAAGCCAACATCACAGCTGCAAGCGGTAAGTTCCACACACTGCTCACTCAGTTCCCAGCACTCACGGTCCCCACATTTTCGGCGACAGTCGCTAAACACGGGGTGGAGCATTTTATTACCACTACCAGACCGCCCGTTTTCGCAAAAGCTCGGCGTTTGGACGCAGTTAAACTGGCCATAGCGCGCGAGGAGTTCGCCAACCTGGAGAGGGTGGGCATTATCAGGCGTTCAAACAGTCCGTGGGCTTCCCCGCTACACATGGTCCCGAAAGCTGACGGATCACGGCGACCTTGCAGGGATTTCCGCAGGTTAAACAACGCTACAGCGCACGACTGCTACCCAATCCCGCATATCCAAGATTTTTCCGTTCATTTGGCAGGGGCGTGCGTTTTTTCTAAAATAAACTTGGTCTGCGGTTACCACCAAGTCCCAGTGCACGCTGAGGACATACCCAAAACAGCAGTAATAACTCCGTTTGGCCTATTCGAGTTTTTACGCATGCCATTCGGACTTAAAGGGGCTGCTCAGATGTTCCAACGCATGATGGGCGCGGTGCTTCGCGATCTCCCTTTCGTGTTTGTCTACTTGGACGATATTTTAGTAGCCAGCGCATCCGAAGACGAACACGAAAAACACCTGGCCGCAGTTTTCTGAAGGTTGGGAGATCACTGGTTAATAATCAACCCAGCGAAGTGTCAGTTCGGGGTGGCGCAGATCGATTTTTTTTTTTTTAGGACACCGCGTCTCCCCCGAAGGAGCAGTTCCGCTTCCTGACAAAGTGCGCGCGGTGGCAGATTTTCCCCAGCCGCAGACGGTCAGGGCATTGCAGGAGTTTTTGGGAATGGTGAATTTTTATAACAGTTTTCTCCCCCACGCAGCGCAACTCATGCAGCCGCTATATGCCGCGCTCAAAAAAAAAGAAATCCGCGGATAAGGTCGAGTGGTCCCTGGAGCGGGACCAAGCGTTCTCGGAGGTGAAAGCAGCCTTGGCAAAGGCTGCATTGTTGGCACACCCAGACCCAACAGCCCGCATAGCGCTCACCACTGACGCATCAGATGTGGCCATAGGGGCGGTTGTGGAGCAACATGTAGCCGGGGTTTGGCAGCCCCTCACCTTTTTCAGCAGGACCTTGCGCGATAGCGAACGTAAATACAGCGCGTTCGACAGGGAGCTGCTGGCTCTCCATTTGGCCATCCGCCACTTTCAGTTCTGGCTAGAAGGACGCTCTTTCACCGCGTTCGTTGACCACAAACCGCTAACATTCGCGATGGCCAAGGTTTCCGAACCGTGGTCAGGCCAGCAGCAGAGACAGCTGGCCGCGATATCAGAGTTTACCACTGATATTCAGCATGTGGCGGGCAAACTCAATGTAGTGGCAGATTGCCTCTCGCGCGCCGTGGCGGCCCCAGTCAGCGTAGGAGTAGATTACGCAGCCATGGCCGCGGAGCAGGCTGGTGACGCGGAGGTGCGCGCGCTTCAGTCTGGACCAACAGGGTTAAGGCTGGAGAGCAGGGTGCTGCAAGACGGTATGCCCCCCCAATCTGTGATGTCTCCACTGGACGGCCGCGTCCAGTAGTACCGGCCGCGTGGCACCGCTGCGTTTTTGACTCGATTCATTCTTTGGCGCACCCGGGAGTGCGCGCGTCGGTCAAAATGGTAGGAGAGAAATTTGTGTGGCCGAGCCTCCGCAAACAAGTTAGAGTGGGCAGCAGCCTGCACGGCATGTCAACGAGCCAAAGTACACAGGCACACGAGGGCTCCTTTGGAGCCGTTTCACATTCCGGCCAAGAGGTTCGATCACGTTCATGTGGACCTCGTGGGCCCCCTCCCGCCGTCACAAGGGTGCACACACCTTCTGACAATGGTGGACCACACCACGCGCTGGCCTGAAGTTGTCCCACAGGCATCAACCACGGCCGAGGAGGTGGCGCGCGCGTTTTTAACAGCTTGGGTGGCGCGCTTCGGCGTTCCGTCGGACATTACGTCCGACAGAGGCCCTCAATTTGTGTCCGAGCTTTGGTCGACAATGGCCCGCAGCCTGGGTGTCACAATTCACCACACAACCGCGTACAATCCGCAGGCTAACGGGTTATGCGAACGTTTTCATAGGTCATTGAAAGCAGCTCTCAGAGCATCACTGACGGATGCAAATTGGGTAGACAAGTTACCGTGGGTGTTATTGGGGTTGCGTTCTGCGCCTAAAGAGGACTTAGAAGCCTCCCCAGCGGAGCTCGTGTTTGCGCAGCCACTCCGGCTGCCTGGGGAGTTTCTCCCAGATAACCCTGCGCCAGACGCCTCCCCGTCTCAGCTGTTGCGGAGTAACATAGAATCAAGCACGCTGCCCGGCCCCGCGCACCACAGTTTTCCGCGCGTTTTTGTGCCTAAAACTTTGAAGAACGCAGAGTTTGTTTTTGTCAGACACGACGCGCATCGAACCCTGCTGCAACCACCTTATGACGGACCGTTCAGAGTGTTAGAAACAGGGGACAAGCAGTTTTTGCTAGATTTGGGGGTAGGAAAGAAAAGTTGGCATAAACAGACTCAAACCCGCTTTTGTGGTGGCAGATGAGCAAGTGCTGTTGTCGAGGGCCCCGCGGCGAGGTAGACCCCCGCAGGGAGCTTCACAGAGTAATGTTTCCCCAGAACACCCACAGGTGCTGACAAAAGGTTTCCACCCCCAGACGGCAAACCCCCAGCGTGACAGTGCCGCAGAGACGTTGAATCCCAGCTACAGCAGATATGGCAGGAGACTGAAGCCTAGACAGCATGTGGACTGATGTGTATTGATGCTATCACGGCATGCATGTTGTTATTCTCTTGTTTGTTCTAAAATGTTGGGGGGGCTTTGTGTGGTGGACACACATACGTGACCTGCTTTGTGACTCACATTTTAGATCAGAACAAAGGCAGAGCTTCCTTGGTGATTACAGGAAGCTGCAAGAGTGTTAGCTTTGGGATGCAAGGCTTGAGACTGTGGGGGTATAATTAAAGGATTAAAGAGGGGATGCATTGTAGACAGTGGGGGCGATATCACGGAGAGAGGATGCATTGTTACTGTCATTATAATGCAACGTGGTCTGTGATACTTGTGAACTGTAAGAGTCCTGGTAATTAAAGGACGAGAGTTCCCTGTGTGGCTCTCTTTTTCTCCTCCGAGATGTTGGAGATGTGAATAAAGCTGACTTGAGAGAGAACTCTGTCTCGTCATTCACACATTCCCACAGTGGCATCATATTCAAAAAAGACTTGAGGCTGTAATTGCTGCCAAAGATGCATCATTGAAGTATTGAGCAAAGGCTGTGAATACTTACAGTATATACATGTGAGTTCTTAGGTTGTTTTTTTTATTTTTAATAAATTTGCAAAAATCTCAAACTTTTTTCACATTATCATTATGAGGTATTGTGTGTAGAATCGATGAAAAAAAAATGAATTCTATCCATTTTGGAATAAGGCTGTAATATAACAAAATGTGGAATAAGTGAAGCACTGTGAATACTTTCTGGATGCACTGTAAATAAACTTAACAGAAGAATATAACTAACTAAACACTGGAGAAATAATAACACAAATCATGGAGTACGGAAACCAGGGGAACACAGGGAGATCACAGGAGACACAGGAAACATCCACAAATGGTACAATGACACTGCAAGGCAGAGAAAGACAAGACTAGATTGATAGATAACTGATAATTACACATGGGGAAACAGCTTGGGCGCACAGGGGCAAAGAATCAAACTGAGGTTTCATAACAAAAACGATAAGCTGAAAATCATACCTAAGGACCAACAAGACTGTGATGGGGGATTTATTGTGAAGTGCAGTGTGATGACGCCGCCTTCCGGTTGCGTCATCACACTGCCCTATAATAAGGGGCGTCCGCCATTTGGGCTTCCTCTTTGCCCAGGATGCCTCCGTCTACGGTGTGTTCCCTATAGTGCAACCATCTTTATATTAAAGCTGTGTTCCAGTGCAACCTCCTCATCCGTCTTCTTTTGTACCAGGTTTGTGGACATAACATTTGGCGACTGAGGAGTAAACCATAGAGGCGTGCGTTACACCACAGCGGCCTTTCCTGGAGCTTCCCGGCGAACCACTGGTGCCATGGCCTCACTGGTTGGAGGCCTTTGAGATTGACATTATGGCCTTGGACCTCGGGAAGCTAGACAAGGTGAGGACGTGAACGCTCTTTGTCCACAATCTGGGTATCGAAGGCCAAAGGATTTTGTGGATGCTCGGTGCGACAGACTTGTATGAGGACGTTGTGGAACTGCTAGCTAACCACTTTACCACACCAGACAGCGTGATGGTACGACGGATTTGCTTTTGCCAGAGACGCCAAAGGGTCGGTGAGCCAATTCAACAGTTCGTCGCTGACCTCAGTTAGCTAGTGAGTGCCGTTTTGGGCCGTTGGAGGATGAGATGGTGCAGGACCAATTGGCTGAGCACACATATAACGCTGGGCTATATGCTAGGTTACTAATGACGCCTAATGACTTGACGTTACCTAGGGCTGTCGAGCTAGCTCTCCAGTTGGAGGCCGCAGATAAGGTAGCTTCGAAGCTAAACTGCCGCCAGTCACAGAAGCTGCCGGAGATGATTACGTTGGTGAATGTGGTGGACCCGAAGGACGAAGACAGTATGGATGAGAACTACGAAGCTAATACGGTGAACTGAAGGTCTGCCCCGAGAGGCCCTGTTTGCGGGGGTTGTGGGTCCCCAACACACCAGTTTGAAGTGCGAGTGTGCCCGGCAAGAGGGATGCGATGCAATAAGTGTTGGCGCTTGAATCATTTTGCTCGAGTATGCCGATTTCCAGCACCGTGGAGCACGCTGAAGAAGCCGACCCGCCCACCTGCAACAACCATCCACTCGTTGAGTCCCAATACCAACGAGTATTCTTATTGCATGGTGGAACTGGACAGTACTGCTTTGCCATTACTGCTTGACATGGCGTCAATGTGGTTGATGCTGAATTGAGCCACAGTTAAAAAGTTTTTCCCACATCACAGGATCAGTAGTAACCCAGCGCCGTTGTACAACTATGGTGGTAACAGACTATGGAATGTCGGCACTGTGGAGTTGATGGTTTGCTACAAGACTGAAGCGGTGCACGACTTGACATTCCAGGTGGTGGTGCATGGCGACAACATCATGGGGTGTGACCTGTTCCAAAGACTAGATTTCGCCATTAGAGACAGCACTGGAACCAAATGGTCTGGGTGTGATCATTGGAGCTCGGCAGTTCCAGTCGACAACGACATCGTGTTTTAGGAAGAGGATCTTTGCCTGCTTCAAGCTCAGTGGAGGAATGGGACGGCTTCAGTACCCGCGTTCAGCCGGAGGTAGTTGGGGTGGCTGAGTCGGCGACAAGCGACACCAGGGAGGCACTGGACACCTTCAGTGCCCATGTTGGGTTTTGGCCGAAGATGGGTGACGGGTCTGCTGCAACGACGGTGACTGCTGCATCGCCACAGAGTAACAATGGGGCCAGACGACATGAAAACATGGAGCTGCCACGTACACAGCAACACATCAGACCGAGTAAGGTACCGCTCCAGATCATGGACTGGGTTTGGGTTTGGGCTGATCAAAGACCAGGGTGACAGCCAGCCAGACCACAGCCGGCAAAACATCGGGTGCTGCTGAGGATTGTGGTGAAGTTGGGAGCAGCGTGTTTCCGGCTGTCGGACTGCCCAGTTCGGCATGCGAACCAACTGCGGCGTGTCCAGGTGGTTGCTTTGGGTAGCAAGGCTACGCAGGAGCCGGCGAAGGTGGTGTGGGATCTGGACTCCTGTGTTTCAAAGATCGATTCTTGCCCCGGGGGCCTGCCGCCTCCAGGAGCACGTCTGCTGCAGGGCTGCCACAGCCCCCCCCCCCCCCGCCTGACCCACCATCATCATGGGGGACTGTAAATAAAAGACTTAAAACTGTTTAATTAGGAGCACGGCTGTTCCAGTGCAAGTGGCAGAATAACCCACTTTGCCATGTGGGCTGTGTGGCAGTCTACCGACAGGTCCTAGTTTTAGTGTTCTTTATGATTTCATATTTGCTTTTAATTTAGTGTGTTTGCTTGGGTTCTGTGTTTCCAAATTTGGTTGGGTTCTAATTGGATGTGTTTTTATTTTTTGTAAGGGGGGGTGATGGGGGATTTATTGTGAAGTGTGGTGTAATGACGCCGCCTTCCGGTTGCATCATCACCCCGCCCTAAAATAAGGGGTGTCCGCCTTTTGGGCTTCCTCTTTGCCCAGGACAACTCCGCCTGCGGTGTGTTCCCTGTAGTGCAACCATCTTTAGATTAAAGCTGTGTTCCAGTGCAACTTCCTCGTCCGTCTCCATTTTGTACCAGGTTTGTGGACATAACAAAGACACTACCAAAATAAACCAGGGGATCAGGTTACATGAATCTAAATGAAACCAAAACAAGATGTACTTTCAAAATAAAGCAAAGATCAAATCAGACAAGATAAACACAAGGATAACACAAGGGATGCTTACAAAACCAGACTAGGGAAAGGGGATGATGACTAGATGGGGATGATACAAAGGATGCACAACATAAACCAAGAAATTACATAGAATAAATCATAATAATAAATCAAAATAAACAATAACTCAAGGGGTGGGGCATGATCCCAGTCATACCCTCATGACAATTAATTGATCCCAAAATTGGAACTAGGATTAGCTAAAGTTGATTCAACCAAGAATTCAAAATAACATATTTCTAAAAAATAGAATAAGAATAATAAAGTATGTACTGTAAGTAAAGTGAGTGCATTTTACAAAAAATATTTTCATTATAAAAAAAAATTATAAACATTATCAACAATTTTAACAGTGTTAACGTAAGTATTAATATGATGGTCCATACTGAAAAAAAAAGTATGAATGATGTATTTCACAGTTGAATATTTGTTTCACAAAGTATTATTTTTTTTTCCACAATATCTTTATTGAACCTTTTTTTTTTAACAAACATGATACAAACAATCAAACACTAACACTAAAGTACTACAAAAAAAAATGCACTAAAAACACCAACAACCACCAACAAAATCAAGTCTTCAACAATGCTCCTCTGTTTAGTCTAGACAATCCAATACATAAGTATACTTATTATGTTCACCAGTTTGGAATTTACAAGGTCCACACACATCATTCACCTTCTTCTTCAAGAGTTATGTTTAAATTTTTTACATAATCAATAAAAGGTCTCCATATATTCTCAAACACAATTTCCTTTGATTTCAGTATATATGTTATTCTTTCTAATGGAAGGTTTGTTAACATCTGTCTTAACCACTGAGTCACATCTGGTCTATGAGTCTTTTTCCATAATAGTGCAATACATTTTTTGGCATTAAGCAAACTGAGGTCTATGAATGTTCTTTCACTTTTATTAAAGTTATGCTTTTCTGGGTACAGACCCAACAAAAACAGTTTAGGATTCAATATGATTTGTTTTGAGATTATTTTTTCAATTGTTACCCTCACCTCTTCCCAAAACATTCTTATTATTCTACATTCCCATACACAATGAAATAGGGTTCCTTTACTTTCCATGCATTTTGTGCACGTATCTGGTATATTTTTGTTATCTATTTAACTCCTTCGGTGTAACATACATCCGCATTAACCATTTGAAGTGTATCAATTTAAGACGTACATTTATTGATTTGGTTTGAGCTTCTGTACAAGCCAGTTCCCATTGCTCCTCTGAAATTTCAGTTTGCAGATCTTCTTTCCAGTAGTTTAATCTTTTCTGTGAATTTTCACTTGAAGATAGTGTCAATGAGTTATAAAACTCTGAAATAATACCCTTTCTTTTACTATCTTTCATCAACATTTTTTCCAAGGATGAATAAATAGGTCGAGTGAGAGCTTTATTTTGATTTGATCGAATAAAGTTTCTAAGTTGAAGATATTTTAAAAAATGTGTTCTATTAAGATTAAATTTGATCCTCAGCGCTTCAAAAGACATTATGTTATCTGCACATGGCAAATATAAATCCTGAATCTTTTGTATCCCTTTTAAATTCCATACTTTAAATACAGCATCCGCTCTCCCTGGTTTAAAATATTGATTACCCCATATTGGGCTAAATTGTGACAATAAGTGTGGTTCTTTTAAATAGTTTTTAGCTTCACACCATATTTTGATCATATGCTTTACAAATGGATTTTTAACTTGTTTTTGTAATTTTTTTGCCGAATCTGAGTATATGAATATGGGAAGAGGTAAAGGTAAATTGTATGATTCCATTTCAGTCCAGTGAGGGAGATCATTTAATGAAAAATAATATGTCATAGATCTCAGTTGTGCCGACCAATAATACAACATAAAATTTGGACATTTCAGACCTCCACGATCAAATGGTAAATATAATAAAGACAGACGTAATCTAGCCCTCCTGTTGTTCCATATAAATTCCACTAACTTTTTTTTAATTCTTGAGAATAAATCTAAAGGTGGTGGTAAGGGAATGTATTGAAATAAAGTATTTTAGGTAAAATATTACTTTTAAGTATATTGATTCTCCCTATCATCGACATTGGTAGTGACATCCATCTCTGAATTAACTCATTGATATCTGTCATTAAGGCTTCATAGTTGACACTGGCAACTGATTCTAGCTTAGGCACAATTTGGATTCCTAAATATTTAAACTGATTTACAACATTGAATTGATTTACCTCAGGGTCTGGGTAATTTCTCTGGGTCTCATTTAGCATTAATATTGAAGATTTAGTTTTATTTATTTTATAACCTGATATTTCCCCAAAATTCTTTATTAAATTCAACAAGGTCGGAATTGATTTTTTTAGATTCGACATAAACAAAATTATGTCATCGGCGTACAGGGAGATTTTATGTTCTGTTGGTCCAACTTTAATTCCATGTATTTGTGAATGTAAACGTATCGCCATCGCTAAAGGTTCAGTTGCCATAGTAAACAGTAAAGGTGAAAGTGGACAGCCTTGTCGACATCCTCTATTGATTTTTATTGATTTTGAAATATTGTTATTTGTTAGGATTTCTGCTGTAGCATTATTGTATATTATCTGAACCCATTTTATGAAATTATTTCCAAGTCCAAACCTTTGTAAGACTTCAAAAAGAAAGGGCCATTCGACTCTATCAAAGGCCTTTTCGGCGTCCAGTGATAGGAGAGCTGTATCCGGTGCTTCTTTATTAAAATAAATAATATTAAATAGTCTTCTTACATTATGGAAGCCTTGTCTTCCCTTTATAAAGCCATTCTGGTCTCGATTAATAATATTTGGTAAAATTTCTTGTATTCGTCTTGCTAAAATTTTACAGATTATCTTAAGGTCAGCATTTAATAGGCTTATTGGTCTCATATTTTCACATTTATTAGAGGGCTTACCTGGTTTTGGCAGCAGTATAATTAAGGCATTATTCATGTATGATGGTAAATTATTATTTTGAAATGCTTCTAAAACCATTTCCAAAAAAAGGTTTTATTAATTTGTTCTTAAATTCTTTATAAAGGTCAACTGGGAGACCATCTGGTCCTGCACTTTTTCCTGATTTCATATTATCAATGGCTAGCCCAACTTCTTCTTGACTAATTTTAGACTCCAATATCTCCCTGTTTTCATTTGGAATACACGGTATAGATAGTTCGTTCAAAAACCCATTTAGTTTTGTTAAATCAGATTCATTTTTGGTATCATATAATTTTTCATAGTAATCTCTAAAGGCTCTGTTGATTTCTAAAGGATCTATGACTACCTGTCCGTTACTTATAATACTGGTAATTGCCATTTTAAATTCTAATTGTTTAATCTGCCATGCCAATAATTTTCCTGATTTTTCACCTTGTTCATAAAAAGATTTTCAATCTTAGAAGACTCGAGGCAGCTCTATTCGCTGATTTTTTGTCGTATTCAGCTCTCAAAATCAGTAATTCATTCTCCAACCTTGGATCACTTCCTGCATACACTTTTTCCTGAAGACTTTTTATTTTATGTTCCAATTGGACTCTCTCCTCTCGAGTCTTCTTAGATTTTGAACCTGTATAACTAATAATATGTCCCCTAATAAAAGCTTTGAAAGCCTCCCACTTTACACATGCTGATGTTTGTGTAGTATTGATGTCAAAGAACTCATCTATCTGTTTTTCTATATACTTGACAAATTCCTCATCCTGAAGCCATTTATGCTGAAATTGCCATCTACCTGATTCCTTTGTCAATTTTTTATCTACATATATTAAACAGCAGGGTGCATGATCTGAGATCACGATGTTATCATAAAAGCAGTTTTGAATCTTGGACCTTAATTCTGTGGAAATCAAAAAATAATCAATACGTGAGAATGTCTTGTAGGTACTGGAATAACAAGAGTAGGCTTTAACTTGTGGTTTCATTTCTCTCCATATATCTAACAATCTCAATTCTTTCATAAAATGATTAATGGTCATCTTACATCCATTGTGCGTACAATCCAGTCCTGTTGATCTATCTATACCTGGATTCAATGTACAATTAAAATCCCCTGCTATTATATGTTGCCCTGTAAGTGATGATAAGATAAGAAATAAATTAGCAAAGAACTTTTGATCATCTATATTGGGACCATATAAGTTCACCAAATTTATATTTTCTAATAGCAAAGAACCTTGAATGATTACATATCTTCCAAATTTGTCTCCAATTACATTTTTCACTTGAAAAGGGACTGATTTATGTATGAGAGGCATAACTCCCCTGGCCCGGGATGAAAATGATGAGGTGAAAACACTTCCTTGCCATCTACTCCTAATTCTTTTTACATCCTCCTCTATTAGACGAGTTTCTTGTAAAAACACAATTTTTGAACCCATGTCTTTTATTTTATTCATAACTTGTTTAAGTTTTTTTAAATTTTGTAGACCTCTGCAATTCCATGAAGTCAAATTAAGATTAACGCTTTGGTTTATGATCAATAGAGAGTTTGGGATTACCTTGCAGTGTATACATGCTCAAACAGAGAGGCAAAAAAATGAGTGGTTGAACATTCATCCTACAGACTACACACAAACAAATTCCCCCTTCCCACACTTGTGGCAAACCCCCCAAAATCAAAAGAAAAATTCCGTCTCCCGATATAGCCATCGACCGCTCCACATCCACGGGGAACAGCCTAAGCCACTCCTTCATCCTCCCAATCACCCTAACTCTACTGCTTTTAATGACGTAACATTAACTCTCCTCTGTAGTTTTCCAACTTAACTCCAAAATTTTTAGCAACTTTGTACATCATAGTTTTTTTTGTGTTTGTTTTGTTTTTTTTTAATATATAATACAATCTATATTTTGTAAACTTGCTATTTACTTCAAGTCAGTCAGATGCCTGTGCAAATGCTTAATTATTCTACCTTATATTTTGTTCATGCTTAGCTCCCACCAGTCTCTTCTTCTTCTTTGATCTTCTTGATGAACTCCTGCGCTTCCTCTGGGGTCTTGAAGATGTGGGTTCTGCCCTCATACGTGGTCAACAGTCTCGCAGGATAGATTACACCATGACGAATCCCAAGGTTGCGCAGCTCCTTACGTATGGGATCAAACTGCTTCCTCAATTGTTGGATTCCTGTGGCCAAATCTGGGTAGAACCGCACCTGCTGGTCCTGGTATTTAATCTCTCCTTTAGCTCGTGCTGCGTTGAAGATCTTCATCCTGTCTCTGTTGCTGATAAACTTCATAATTAAGGTCCTCGGTGGTCCCTTATCTCTCCGTGGGCCAATACGGTGCGCGCCCTCCAGAATCACCACCGACCGCAGCTCCGCGCTGCCCAGCGCCTCCGGAATCCACTTTTCCAGAAAGGAACACAAGTCCTGACCTTCGGATTCCTCCGGTAGACCCACCAGCCTCAAGTTGTTCCGTCTCGACCGGGATTCCAAATCCAGGATATTTTCTTCCAGACATTTATTTTTTTTTTCCAAAGTGCGCACCTTTAATTGGAGAGAAGTGACGTCATCTTCAGCACTGGAGACACGAAGCTCCATCTGCGCCATTCGTTCTACACAGTCACCCAATTCCTTTCTCATTCCTTCCAACGCTGCCATAATCCCATCAAATCTAGAGGAAAATTCCGCTCTCATTGAACTTATAGCCGCCAGCAACGCACCTGTGTCGCTTTCCGCAGATACCGCACCGCTGTTCGCTTCCTCCGCCATATTTGATGCATTAACTACTGCGTCACAGACCTGAAAGTCCGTTAATTTGGACTGTTTCTGCGGCTCGCTTTTTCCTCTACTTGGTTTTCCAGCCTTAGGCTTCGCCGACATATCCTCGCCCAAACGCTGGGATACGTTCTGTCCCAAATGAGAGAGTTATTTGCCGATTTTTTTTCTCCAAAAGCAGAGCAGAGTGAGACACGTCCGTCTTACGTGGCAGCCATAACCGGAAGTCCACAAAGTATTATTGCTTTGTGATTATTGCACAAGTATTACAGAGTACTGACAGTAGAAAAAGTTGGGCTATATTATAGTAAACAGTAGTCTAAATGAGATGACAGAAATACTGACAGAGTGGAATTAAAATTTTTTTAGTGTGCCTGAAACCTGAGAATGCAGCATATGTGGATTTCTTTTAAATGAAAACTGTTTTGAAATAGAGGATAGAAAAGAGTTTCATACAGAAAATCTCTTATTTCTTTGTTTTGCTGAAAATGAATGACTGAATAATGTATTACAGCTGTTAATTTCTTTTGGTATTGTTTAATTGATTTACTGGCTCTATCATTATTTTTCACCACTGCTGGCTCCTGTGTTATTTTTAATGCAGGGCTCCCCCTTTAAAGTCAGTATTTTTAGATTCTTGTCTTTCCTAGATAAAGGGTATAAATAATTCCTCCGCTGCTGGACATCATCATAGCGCCTGCATGCAATTCCAAACACCCCCCTAACTTCTGTCTTTCTTTCTTTCTCTCTCTGATTTAGCACTTACCTCAGCTTCACTCTGACCTCCTGTGATGCCTCTGAGGTCAGCACTGTTTGAGGCATCTATAACTTATGTGAATACACACTTCATTTTTTGCTGTGTTTTTTGCCCCTCACTTCCTCACTGGAAGCTCCTGAGGTGCCACTTACCCAACACTATGATGCTATCTTCCTTGAAGATGATAGGTACTGAGAGCCAGGCGGTGTCTGGGAATAGGATGAGAGGAGGAGGACTGTCTCTACTAGCCTGTAAAATATTCATCAAATGAAGCAAGGGTGGGTGGGGAAGTGTGGCAGGAGATGGAGTGAAGTCCACAGAGGAAACGGCACCATAGTTCAGGAGACACAAGGGAACCACTGCAGATCAGAGAGGAAAGAACTAAAGATGAGAGAGAGGAATTTCCATTGTGGTAAAGCTGGTTGAATTCCCACATGTGACAGATGAAAATCTCTTAGCAAAGGTGAAGATCTAATGATATTTCATCTATAAAGCCAGTAATGTAGGTGACTGATGATGGTTTTCGGGAAATATTTGAATTTGACATTTACAGTGACACATTTTCTTCTTTAAGAAATAGAAAAGTTTGATAAATGGATCCTCTCACAAGAACTAGTTGCCCAAACCAGTGTAGTGGCCATCCCTGCCCCAGAGTCTTCACCACCCTGAACTGCTATAGTGACATCACTAAACTTGTCTAAACTTACCTTTTCCCAGGGGCAGGAGCTTAACTGAACTTTCACAGGAGAAAAACAAAGACAAAAGAGTGATTTAGCTCTTGATATGTCTTGTACTGTAAGTCACAAAAAAATGTTAGATATGTTCACAAGAAAAAAAAAGAAAAAGATTTTCACCGGTGTGTCACTTTAAATATTCCTGGAGGCAGAAAACCACCAAAAATATGAGATCGTTTCCTGTGCCGCACACAGACCTCCGCCAAGCGCCACAGTTCCCCCCATACAGTGTTTGTGTGTATGTTTTCAGATTCCTTGACCATGAAAACATATGACTAGCAATTGGATTCACAATGATAGGATTAGTGGTTCAGTAGTAAAAGCATTACCTCCTTGCCGGAGGTAATAAACTAACTACTAACTAACTAACCTGCACTTATATAGCGCTTTTCTAGTCACAAAGACCACTCAAAGCGCTTTCATTAATACTAACCCTCTATTCTAAGGGCCTATAGGAAACAAATATCTAGGGACAATTTAGAACAGCCAATTAACCTAACATGCATGTTTTTGGCATGTGGGAGGAAACCGGAGAAATCCCGGAGTAAACCCACGCAACACGGGGAGAACATGCAAACTCCACACAGATCACTGTTGTTCGGGGGCTGGGATCGAACCCACGATCCCCACAATCCCCCGGCCAAGGGTAAACTGTGCTGCCGCAGTGCTAACCACTGCGCCACCGTGCAGTGTTGCAGTTGTGTCCATCTCCTCAACTGAAAGCAGCACTCAGGGCTTCACTGACAGATGCAAATTGGGTAGACAGGTTGGCGTGGGTTTTATATTGGGGTTGCGCTCCGCGGCAAAAGAGGATTTAGAAGCTTCCCCAGCAGAGAGCTTGTTTTTGCGCAGCCCCTATGGCTGCCCGGGGAATTTCTGCCAAATAATCCGGCGCCGGACAGCTGCCCGTCTCAGCTTTTGCAGCGTAGCGCAAACACAGGCACGCTGCCGGGCCCGGCCCACCACTGTTTTCCGCATGCTTTTGTGCCTAAAACTTTGAAGAACGTGGAGTTTGTGTTCGTCAGACACGACGACCAGCGCCCTCCATTGTGCCTGCGCACATGTTGAAAATGGCCCTATCTCACAATGTTAAAGAATCCTTTAAAAAATTCCTGTATCCAGACGGTGATCCGGATCATCTCCAAAATTTAATCAGTTCTTCCTTGTACCATTTCCAACAACGCCTGAAAGTTTCATCGAAATCCGTCCAAAACTTTTTGAGTTATCTTGCTAACCAACAGACAGACAGACAGACAAAAAGACAAACGCTGGCAAAAACATAACCTCCTCCTGGCCTGTGGCCTGGCGGAGGTAACAAAAAACATCAAAATGAATTCAGTTTTTTGAGTAATCCTGCCGAAAAAAGAAAACGACCCCAAAAAAGCAGACAAACACATGATCCCATAACCTCCTATGCAGAGGTGAAGACAGCAGAGTGCCTCTAGAGTAGTTTAAAATGCTTTAAAGGTTCCATTTATTGCAAAATTGCATTTTAATTGATTTTAATTGTGTAAAAATATGCACATGGGTCACATATATATGAAAATGAAATATCAAAATGATCAGTTCACACACTATATATTTTTAAAGTAAACTCTTATAAAGAAACAAGCAGATTTCACTTCCTGGGTTTTGTGATGTCACAGACCAACAAGCCCTGTCTTCAGTTCTCTAGGTTGTCAGAGCAAACAGAATCTGACTGCTTCATTACTCGTGGCTGGCCTGTTCAGAAAACTTTTACCTTATCAGATGAGGGGATCAGAGCGGCCTGAAAACTGACCATTTCAGACGGTTTACAGACAGCTTTTCTGATGAGCTGGAAAACAACACAGAAATGGTTTTTGGCCTTGCAAAATACATCTAGATGGCCTTGAGGAGCCCAGAATTTGAAATTCATCTCTGAAAAATGCACACTGTGGCACCTTTATAAAGATAATAATTTATACAAAGGCAGTTACAGACAATTGTGAAAAAATAAATACATGTAAGTGGGAAAAAAAACTGTAGTTTAGTGTTTTGAACAGAAAAATCTCGCACAAATTTACAAAAAAAAAAATTTATGAAAAATTTAAATACATTTATGAAAAAGTCTATATTGAGAGGAAAAATAAAGAAAAACCTGCAGAGAAATTATATTAACAGTTTATAGCTACTTATAACTGTTTTGGTTTCATTTTAAGGCTGGAATATGTTTTTTGTGGCTTCTTGCAGATGTAGCCAAAAACTCCGAAAAAGCTTTTTTTATTCTAGCTATTGCCGATCCCTGGACTACATCTTAATTTACAGGTGATTGCTGTTTAAAAATAAACCAGTTTGGAAACCAGTAAAAAAATCAATTCTAACATAAACCAATTAGCTGGGAGCAGGCAGACTCAGTTATTGGTCTGGGATTTTTAATGGAGGTCATTAAAATCAGCCTTGTTAGCCCCTTGTTAGCCACTTGGTGATAAACACCCGCACTTTCAGCTACAATAAATGGGATTTTCAGCAAGACTTTGGTTCTTTGGTTTTCTGTTATTATCTAACCATATGTTAAACAGAACTGTATTTACATTAAGAAGAAGCTAAATTGTCAATAGGATTATGCTGTGGGACACAAAGACTTTTACAATAATTCATGCCTATGCATCTGCATTTTAGTTAAGATATTCAACTCACCTCTAATTTACATATTTTAACCAGTGGCATGTATTTAGTGTGTATCTGTAGTGAGAGTAGGGAGCAGGTGGAAGAGAACCTGCAGAGGTGGAGGTATGCTCTGGAGAGAAGAGGAATGAAAGTCAGTAGAAGCAAGACAGAATACATGAGTGTGAATGAGAGGGAGGCAGGTGTAATGGTGAAGATGGAAGGAGTAGAGGTTGTGAAAGTAGATGAGTTTAAATACCTGGGGACAACCATCCAAAGCAATGGAAAATGCACAAGAGAGGTGAAGAAGAGTGCAGGCAAGGTGGAGTGGGTGGAGATGAGTGTGAGGTGTGATTTGTGACAGAAGACAGCATGACGGTGAGACCCGCGATGATGTATGGTTTGGAGATGGTGGCGGTGACAAAAAGACAGGAAATGGAGCTGGAGGTGGCAGAATTGAAGATGTTAAGATTTTCATTGGGAGTGACTAGGAGGGACAAGATTAGATTTAGATTCCTTTATTAGTCCCATAATGGGGAAATTACTAGTCCAGCAAAAGCTGGCGGTACTCAAATGCTTTGCAAGTAGTTTCGTGAAATGGTCAGTCAGAAAGCAACTCATACCGGCTCGGATGTTGCCCGGGTTAACAAGGTCAGGAGTTCCTGGCAGCGGAAGGCGAATTACAGAGCTGCGTGGAGGAATCTGATCAGACCTAAATGAAACAGTCATTGTCGCCCCTGACAGACTGCTATGATGATGATAATGACAGGGTAGCCACATAAGTGGATGAGGCAGCCACTGGTGCGGCACCCAACCCTACCATTCACACACACATTCACACCTGGGGCCACTTTAGAGTCTCCATTTAACCTAACTTGGATATTTTTGGCATGTGGGAGGAAACCGAAGAAATCCCGGAGTAAACCCATGCAGACATAGGGAGAACATGCAAACTCCACACAGATCACTGTTGGTCAGGGGCTGGGATCGAACCAGGGATCTCCCGGCCAAGTGTGAGTTGCTGTGCTGCCGCAGTGTTAACCACTCCCCCACCGCGCTGCCCTATTAGAAATGAGTACAGGTAAACCTCAAAAAATTAGAATATCATGAAAAAGTTCAGCATTTTTGTCACTCATTTCAGAAAGTGAAACCCATATATTATATAGATTCATTACACAGGGAGTGATATATTTCAAGTGTTTATTTATTTTAACTTTGATGATTATGGCTTACAGCCCATGAAAACACCAAATTCAGTTTCTCAAAAAATTAGAATATTACATAAAATTAATTTAAAAAAAATAGTTTTTTAATACAAATGTTGGCCAACTGAAAAGTATGTCCATGTACACACTCAATATTTGGTCGGGGCTCCTTTTGGATTAATTACTGTATCAGTGTGGCGGGGCATGGAGGTGATCAGCCTGTGTTACTGCTGAGGTGTTATGAAGGTCCAGGTTGCTTTGATAGTGACCTTCAGCTTGTCTGCATTGTTGGGACCAACACCAGCAGATGACCTCTGTTCAGATAAAAGTAAATTTTGCATTTCATTTGTAAATCAAAGTCCCAGCGTCTGAAGAAAGAGTGGAGAGGCGCAGAGTCTAAGTTGCTTGAGGTTTAGTGTGAAGTTTCCACAGTCGGTCATGATTTGAGGAACCATGTCTTCTGCTGGTGTTGGTCTACTGTGTTTTATCAAGACCAAAGTCAGCGCAGTCGTCTACCAGGAAATTTTAGAGCATTTCATGCTTCCCTCTGCTGACGAGCTTTATGGAGAAGTGCATCACTGTGTTTGATTGGCCAGCAAACTCTCCTGACCTAAACCCCATAGAGAATCTATGGAGTATGGTCAAGGAGAAGATGAGACACCAGATCCAACAATGCAGACAAGCTGAAGGTCACTATCAAAGCAACCTGGACCTTCATAACACCTCAGCAGTAACACAGGCTGATCACCTCCATGCCACACCACACTGATACAGTAATTAAGTCAAAAGGAGCCCCGACCAAGTACTGAGTGTGTACATGGACAGACTTTTCAGTCGGCCAACATTTCTATTAAAAAACAATTTTTTAATTAATTTTATGTAATATTCTAATTTTTTGAGAAACTGAATTTAGGGTTTTCATGGGCTGTCATTCATAATCATCAAAATTAAAATAAACTCTTGAAATATTTCACTCTCTGTGTAATGAATCTATATAATATGTGGGGTTCAATTTCTGAAATGAGTGACAAAAAATATTGAAGTTTTTCATGATATTCTAATTTTTTGAGATGTACCTGTACATCAGGGGGACAGCTCGGGCTGAGTGGTTTGGAGACAAAGTAAGAGAGGCAAGGTTGAGATGGTTTGGACATGTGCAGAGGAGGGATAAGATAAGATAAGCCTTTATTAGTCCCACAACGGGGAAATTCCAGGATTACAACAGCACAGGGATGGCAACACTCAGAGCAACAATCAGAAGGCAAGGAAAAAAAAAAAAAAAGATAGTGGATATGTTGG
Organism: Pholidichthys leucotaenia; assembly: GCA_020510985.1. Taxonomy (NCBI): domain Eukaryota; kingdom Metazoa; phylum Chordata; class Actinopteri; order Cichliformes; family Pholidichthyidae; genus Pholidichthys; species Pholidichthys leucotaenia. Next base: position 291,353,313 of record CM035843.1, read on the forward strand.
ACAAAGGATGCTGAAGATGGAGCTGCCAGGCAGGAGGAAGACCACAGAGAAGATTCATGGATGTAGTGAGGGAGGACATGGAGGGGGTTGGTGTTACAGAGGAAGATGCAAAGGATAGGGTGAGATGGAGGCAGATGATCCACTGTGGTGACACCTAAAGGCAGCAGCTGAAAGAAGAAGAAGAACCAGTGGCGTGGGTTTTTTTGTTTGGTTTTTTTTTTGTATTTTGTATACTTTTATTAATCCCAGAGGGAAATTCAGGGCATCCACCTGGATGGATGAGGCAGCCATGGTATGGCACCAAGCCCTACATCATTCACAAACACATTCACACCTAGGACCACTTTAGAGTCTCCACTTAACCTAACTTGCATGTTTTTGGCCTGTGGGAGGAAACTGGAGTACCTGGGGTAAACCCACGCAGACACAGGGAGAACATGCAAGCTCCACACAGAAGAGTCACCAATGGTCAGGGGGTGGGATCGAACCCACAATGGTCAAGGGTGGAATCGATCCCATGACCTTCTTACTGTGCTCTCACAGTGCTAACCACTGTGCCACCGAGCTGCCCACCTAGGCCTTCAGTGGGGTCCTACCTGACTTAATCGAACCCTTAATACCACGCCACAGTTGTAGAAACCATCAATATTATACAAAAAAAACCCTGCAATATAATAAGGTGTTGCATTACAGACAGATTTCAGCACCATAACAAGTATTTCACATATTGAGAATGAATGCCATGACTAAAGCAAGAAACCCAGTTAACTCTACAAGTCTCCTTTCACTACAACCGCAGCTGCGCTATGTACATCATCAAAGCAGAAGCAGGGCTGTTCCCTGGTTTTAGGAGCCTGTCTGCAAGATTTGGCCCCCCCTAGTGCATCAGTCTGGTAACAAGAAGAAAACAGGCTTTCCATTTCCCAGTAGTGATAGGATCCACAGTTCACTAAAACATACTGAATCACTTCCAGTTCGTTCAGTTAAAAAAATCCATTTGAAAGATTCATACACCGAAACACTCAGTGCTGTACTGGAGATCTAACTGCCTACCACTTACTGAAATGACTGTCGCCTGTATGGAGCAGTGGGCAGGGCTCGTTTGCTGCTCTCCAGTACATTCATTGAATGAACTGAGAGTCTGCTGAACGGATCAGCGGGCGGGACTCGTTTGCTGCTTAGGTGGGTGATTCAGCTGGTGATCCCTGGTTTCCAGTACAGTTTTGGTGATTCAGTACAATACATTCGCCCGTAGAATAGAATGGAAAAATATCGGCTCGGTAGGAATATTCATTCCAATTTGAGCCGCTACCATAAAAACTAGTGCTTTCAAACAAATCATTCGTGAATGTTATAGCACTATTTCCCAGCAGCTCTTGTGGGTTATGGGACATGTTGGAAAATAAGCATCATCTCCTTAGTAAGATCGTAAGCGTATTCTGTGTTACTGTTACATATACATACATGTCCAAGGTGTAGATGCTGAGATAGATGAGTTTTAACTTTTATCACCATTGTAACGTCACAGAGCTGAGGCATGCCTTTTGTTCCTCCTCTCTAATTAAGAAAAAAGAACATTTTTTTCAGTATAAAGCCTTTAGTTGTCTACACTCCTCCAAGGAGCCCTGTGGTCCTTTTCTACCTTTTCTTATTTCCCTCTTTACTTCTTTGTCGACCAGTGACTCTGGGTCTGATTCCACATCCTGGACATCATTATTACACAAACGCACAAACCACACGATGCCGCTGGCATTCGGTCTCTCCTGCCTACACTATTTTCTCTTTGGAGTGGCCCTCTATTCCCCCAAGACTTGTTATTAGTGTGTGTGAGTTAGCTATTCATTCAAAACAGAGCAGGCTAGTGTGTGTGTGGTTTGACTCTGATGCTTTTATTTTGTAATTGTCTGAACCTATGTATGGCTCTCCTGAAAGCTCAAAGACAAGGATTACTGAGAGAGTCAAATGTGATTAATTGGGACACATCAGTCCCTCTCGTTTTTCCCTCTGGCATGTATCGTTCCTGTGATTTCCTACCATCCTCTTTGAATAATCATGCATAAAAGCATTTGGATAATTGCGTCAAACATCTCATTGAATTTTTCCTCTCTCCAGCAGGTTTTTTTTTTATTAGAGCTGTGAACAAGTGTTGCCAACTTTCACTCTTTTGGAGTGAGTCTCACTCTTTTACCCCCTCTCTCTCTCACACCACAAACCTTATTTCTCACTCCAAAATGAGGAAATTACTGCCAATATTGTGTTGACTTTATTCAGATTTTTAGACGATACGAGCTCTCATGGCACCATAAAGCAGACTGAAAATGTTCTAAAACTTATTCTGAGGTAAACAAGTGAATGCATTGGGGGAAAAAAAATACCAGTTTATATGTACTGTGTGTATGCACACTCACTCCACCCCTAACACACAGTGTCCCCCGTACACAATTCTCTCTAAATCTCACTCCATGCTCTTCTGAAAAGTTGACAACTCTGGTAAACAATCTTGAAAAAAATGTTTTAAAAATAAAATATTTAAAAAATTATATTCTCAATGAATTTCTTTAAAAAGACACACTGTATGCTGACTGTGATGTGAACTGTAAACTTTCACTCTCATTAGATCAACAGAGACAGACGGTAGTATGCTAACACCTTGCATTAAACTTCTTTTTGTAGCCGAGAGACAAGACGAGATAAGACGAGCATTTCAGCATTGCTGTGCCAATCCCATTAAAGGGATCATTGACTGAAAAATTATTTTGCTGGCTTTAACCTTCTGAAATGTATCTATTGGTTATGTGATTATTGAAAAAAAAAAATCAAAAACACTCACTTCCCTTAAAAAAAAACACACACAGCCTTTATCTCATTTTGTCTACAAGAAGCCTTTTTGAATCTTCCTGGTATTTTCCTGTACTTCAAGAAATGGCAAAAGTCGCTAAAAGGTAATCGTCACCAGCCTTGATACCTGCCCTCTACTCTGTTACTGGCCAGCCTAGCTGTCTGTCATGTAAATGGACGAGGAGCCAAAGGCGTTAGCTTAGGGTGCATTCACACGGCCACTGTTTGGTCCGGACTAAAGGACTATCCGCGGGTAGTTTGGTTTGTATGGTGCCGTCTGAACATGCCTTTGGACTCTGGTGCTCACCAAACAAGCGAAGTCTGGTCTGCCTGAAAACGGGGGTCTCGGTTCACTTGCGAACAAAGTCTGGTGCACATCGCTTGCAGTGTGAATCCAAACAGACTATCCAGCGGACCAAAGGGCGGAAGTGCCCCTTGGCGTTTGTGTAACCATAGCAACACGTAGTCTGAGAAGAGGAAGTGGCGTTTACCGTAGCGCATTTTGGGTAGAAAATAACCATAAAGACAACCGCGTGGATCCAAGAAATCCTTTTACCAGAGAAAGCCAAGGAGAAAAGTTAAAAAATGTCTCGTCTGTGGCAGACAAACAACCCGGCTGAAGGAAACAGATTTCTGTTTTCGGTCCTGGCCAATCGATGAGCCAGATTTTTCTTCTTTGCCGAGATTTTTTTCTTCCTGGTCAGTGGTGGTTTTGGCTACAGCGCCCCAAACGAGCAGCTGTTGTAACTGCATGACATTGTCCAGGCAGTTTGGTCTGCTGCAGTGTGAATGCAAACCAAAGCAAATGAAGGTGCAAAAATTCTCAGCATTCCTCACCCAGTCGAACTGAGACCCCCGGACTATCCTGGTGTGAATGCAGCCTTAGTTAGAGCTAACAGTGCCACTAGGAAGCTCACATTTATATTATTTTCTTTAGATTTAAGTCACCCTAATAGGCATCACTGTTTCCACCTGGTTCACTAATCCAAAATCGATAATGTATCTCGTGTCATTCTGGCTTATTTTGTTATAGTTTCATCATGATACTGCATCATTTGCACCACCACCAAGGTGGCTAGCTAGCTGAAGATGGCAGCTTAGCCACTAGTCTGGCTCATTCACGAATGTTTTTGTGCTAATTGCACTCCAGAGACCGGTCATATCATATCGACCACTGAAACCACACACCCCTGCCCACCAGTGATACATTATTTCATTCATTCATTGAGACAAATTTACATTAGTTGGCCCAGGCTAGAACCGAACTAACCAGCTAATTTTAGCAATAGTGACATAAGAGGGAGGGCGGGTGAAGTTGTTAAGCACTTTGTGCTACATAGTTGTATGAAAAGTGCTATATAAATTAAATTTGCTTGATTGAATGTGGTCTGAGAGATTCAAAGAGACATGCGTTGAAACCAGGCGTTCTCAGAGAAGCTGGAAAAAAAACGAAGAACAATTTTGCTGCAATCATTATGGAAAATTTGACCAAAATATGTCACAAACATTTCATTAAGACCCATGTGAGCTGTTAAAAAGTGTGTGTGTGTGTGTGTGGGGGGGGGGGGTGCAATGACCCCCTTTAATATGCTGCCTTTTTAGAATTTAGCTTCAAGCACTGCCTGCCTCTACAGTCCTGCAGATACACTATGACTGCAGACTCTCATTCTCTCATTAATATTAATCCATTTATTTATTTAATAAGTTCATTCGTGTATGAAGGAAAGCAGTATAATATGAAATTTCCAGTTTTTCCAGGTCAGCTGAAATCCTCATCACATTACAGTCCTCGGTTATTCTATACTGTATGTACAATAAGAGGTAAAACCTGTGGATGACTGATATCTTTTTTTAATATGGTCATCACTATGGCCGGCTGTCTGCTCCCTGATGCATTTAGATAGCAGCTACACAGCGGTGGTTGTTTAAGCATACAGCTTAATGACAGTGAAAGTGTTTGCACTTTGCCGAGACAGCTTTAAAGACTTTGAAAACATCCCCATAAAACAACAGAGCACTAATGGATTGAACTTAGCCTGCTGAGACATCTTTTATCTGCTCACAGACTGCAAGACTGTATTAAGACCTTGGCAAATGGATGGCAAAGTGCATGGATTTGTGATTTAGAGATTCCTTCAAGATTTGATGTGGTTATAGGAACAGAAATGTATAATTATTTGCATAATGATTTATTACAGTAGAAGTCTGCTGAGTAATTTTCAATGCATGGCAATTCATGTTTGAGTGACAGCTTTATTGATCACAGAGCTGTGAACATTATAGTCTGAGTAAACAACAGTCCATAAGTAATGCTTAAAAATCTATGGGGGGAAAAGGAATGATTTGTTATTTAAAGTATCTTAAAGTTTTTCAAGTGTTTTTTATTTTATGTAAACCTCCATAATTAAAGTCTATCCATTTATAATACTCATCACCTCTCACGTTTCATATTTCTGCAGCTGAAAGACATTTTTATTCATGCATAATAATCTGTTCATTGGTCATAACAGCTGCAGTACACATGCCACGCAGACAACGTGCATTATAAATGTTTTGTGTTTCCAGAACATGAGCTGTTTAACAAGAAAAACCCAATTGCATTAATCAAGGTGCTAGTGAACATCATCTTCCTGTCACATGCATGTATTTAATATGTCTGCTATGATATACTGTACATCCGGGTCAGAACCTCACTACCCTTACACATGTTCAACAATCAGGATTCACTGTGATCATTAAGTGTTCAGGGATGTGTGCTGGAGTAAGAGAGGAACTTAAACTGAGTTGTATTTTCCATTTGGAGGGTTTCATCTATTGACAGAGGAATCACTGTGAAATTTTGTGTGGGCATGATTGGTCATCCAAGCAAGTCCCATTTCCCCCTTTTCTAGCATCATATTTAAGTGGACATTTAAGATTTGAACATCTCTTAGGAAGCAAATGAATGGAAATCAATGATTTATGGAGAAGGGGTGGGATTGAATAAGTTTAGACTTCTTCCCACTCCTTTTCGGATATGTACGTGAATTATGTGCGTGGTGAAACTCATGTTTTGTATGGTGACTTATGCTTTCACATATATTTTATTTTATTTTTCAATGTTTTCTACATTACTGTCACTGAATGCTTGATGTTACACATTCAAAATAAATAAATAAATGAAATGAAATCTTATATAATTTTTGAATCCACTGCCAATATATCTGATGAACACCATTTAAGAATAATAGCAGCTTTGGTGAGCCATGGTTCTTATCTAAGGATGGGAGCTTTTTGTCACATACCTAATTTTTCAGCCAAACAACCTTGGCCGTACGTTATGTAATAGTACTAAGATGGTGAAATATTAGCAAAACATTGTGGGAAATCATGCTGCTGATTATCCCTTAACAGTTTTTAACTGTTCAACCCACCAACTGAAGTCCAAAGGGGTTGAAGAGCCCTTTGGGCGAAGGCCGAAGGGGGATTATGTTATGGGTCAGTCCGTCTGTCTGTTCCACTTTTGTAAAATCAAGTCCGCTTACAGTTTTGGTCCTATTGTTTTGAAACTTGGTACCATGATTTGATATACTCTGATGATGGCCATATTGCAATTTGGTTCTGATTGGATGATTTTTGTGGGAATTGTAGTCCCTGACCTATGACCTCCTGTTTCACCTCACTTCATAGACAGTAACTGACTTGTGAAATCAACTCCTCCTACAGTTTTGTTCCGATTGTTTTAAAACTTGGTACCATGGTTTGATATACTCTGATGATGTGCATATTGCAATTTCACTGTCATCGGTTGACCTTGAGGTCAAAGGTCAGGTCAGATTTTTCCCTAAATCTTCAAAACACAGTAACTACTAAAATAATGATGTAGGCTTTTCAAATCAATACAGTAGTTGTATCTAATACACATCTTGGATGACTTACACCTTCCCCTAACTATGGGTTTGGGGTCAAGAGGTCAGAGGTTCAAAGTTAACATCACAGTTGCACTGTGGTCAATGCTACATTTACTGTGGTCAATGCTACATTTACTATTACTATAAAACGAGTAAAGCTAGGACCACCAAAGCTGTTATACAGGTTCACCCTGGGATCCTGAACTCTGACTATGGGTTTGGGGTCAAAATTTCAAAGGTCAAGGTTAACATTCTCTATGCCTTATTACTGTACAACGAGTAAAGTCAGGGTCACCAAACTTGGTACACAGGTTCACCCTGTGACCCTGAAGTGTGACCATGGTTTTGGGATCACAAGGTCAAAGGTAAACATCAAAATGGCTTATAAACTCTATCTCAACAACACAGAAAGCTATGGTTACCAGACGTGATACACAGGTTCACCTTGGGATCCTGACATCTGGGTTTGGGATCAAAAGGTCAAAGGTCACACGTTAACATTCCTTATGCCTTATTATTGTATGAGTAAAGCTAGGGCCACCAAACCTGGTACACGGGTTCAACCTGTGACCCTGAAGTGTGACTGTGATTTTGGGATTGCAAGGTGAAAGGTCAACATCAACATGGCTTATAAACTATATATCAGCAACAAAGCTAGGGTCACCAAACCTGGTACACAGGTTCACTCTGAGATCATAACCTCGGACTACAAGTTTGGGGTCAAAAGGTAAAAGGTCAAGGTTGGCATTCCCTATGATTTCTTACTATAGAATGTGTAAAGCTCTCTAGGGTCATCATACTTGTTACACAGGTTCACCTTGGGATCCTGACCCACAGCTATGGGTTGTATACTTTGTTGTATATTCGTGGATGATGGGCTTATCATAATTTGGTTCTGCAGCAGTAATTATATTGAAAAGTTGAAAACTGCTCTCCGTCAGTAAGTACTGGGATCTTCAAAGAAAATGGAGGATATTGCACTCGCCTCAGAGTACTCTTGTCCCTAAAGTAGCAGTGAGGTCACACTAAAACCAATCTGATATCAGGGCCATGTGTGTAACTGACAGCTTGTTACATTACAGGACACATGTCACTGATGAGGTTTCTCCCTCTAATGTGAAGCCATTACACAGGGTGTGTCCTCTTGTTACTTTTATCACGGTTGGTGAGACTGCTAATCAGGGCTGTTTCCTGCTTTTTGGGGGCCCTATGCAAGATTGTGTTTGGGGGGCCCTATTTTTGTAAAGTAGTGGAAGATAATTTGTAGCAATGTCTAAATCTGGTACACTTTAAGAAGAAAATTAGCTAGACATGTCAATCTAAAATGCAGATTTAAGATCTCAGTTGACTCGAGCAATTTAAACCTACAGGAAAATATTACTAGTGCATCTGAGTTAATTTGAATATTATGATTTGAAATATTTCACCGTGGGTATAACGTATATTGAAAATATTAAAGTTTATCATTTACAATTATATTACAAAAAGCTGACTCTTTTCACATTGATTTTAATGTACTGAAATGCTCTAATAAAAGGTAAACATTGATGATTGTCTGTCTACACCAACAAGTGCAACGGATTTCCCTCAAGAATGCTTATTCTAAATTCAGGAAATACAGTCATTCAATATAAAACATAACAAAAATAGTATTAGATCTACTGAAAGTGTTTCAGGAGGTGCAGAAGAATCCTGTTCTGTCACTGGAGCTGCAATCAACTTCAGCATTTTACCTAAAGACAAAGATCATTTGATTACTAAGCAAACGTCAAACGCAAATATTCATATATCATAATATCAAATACAATATGTCATACAGAAATTTTTCACTTAAATGTGACTTTGAATAGTGCAAAACAGTATCCCTGAATACAAGCATCAAATTTCAAAGTTGTTATGGTTTTCTGCTTATATATCTTTAAAATATTAAAATAGTAATTTGGGAATGAACACAAAATCAAATAGATGGAGATTTATTATGATCAGTGATCAAGACGGAGGCAACTAGTGCATCAAAGTATTTACATGCAGCTTCAATTAAATGATTTATCAATTACAAAAAATGGTTTCCTCATTTATCACATCTAATAACCATTTATTACTAAATTATTCTAGTGCAGCTCAGTAAACTAGAATATTTTGGAAGTTTTTTTTTCTCAGTATAATTTTGAGTTCATATATTTAATGTAATTACATGAAGAGGGAAAATTGTCTCTCTTCCGCTTTCTCCTCCCCACAAGTACAAATACATGCTTAGTAAAACACTTTACCTTCATCCTTAGCACATTTTCTTCTTTTTTTCTTTCTACAGAAGGATAACTTTTTTCATACAGGAGCAGCTGTCAATCATCCCGGTGCTGAAACACACTGGCACACATGCTCCCTGTTCGTTCATTCATTCATTCCCCTCAAAAAATCATACATTAATGCCTAATCTATAGACTGCAACGGTAAGTCCGTAATTAAAATGAGAGTGTGGATGGAATTTAAAAAAAAAACAAAAACTAGTGTGTTATCATCATATATTTAAAATGGCGGTCGATTATGAGTGTTACAAAATCCTGGCTCATGCCGTTTCCGGAGCTGCGTGATGTCAAAACACGCCACTGAAATATCATTAGACAATGCGCTTCTTGACAATAGACTTCCTTTTTCCAGATCCAAAAGCAGATTCTCATGGAATGCATTATAATGGTAATGTGCATTAGATTGAAATGAGGCACCTCCTCCGAGCGCATAGCGGGCGCACTGTCTACTGGTAATTTGATAGTGTGACGCAAGCGTGAAAAGCAGACAATGTGGTGACAGAAAATAACAACACTGGCGTACGGCAGAAAGTCTGTCTGAAAAGTGCGTGGATGACCGTCCGTGTGCGTTCAACTTATTTTTCAGCCCATTCTTCCCCATTTGTTCTTTTTAACATAACTAACTGTGCATCAGCTGTGACTGATGTCTTCCTTATTACCAAGCAGAATTACTGTTGCGTGCAGTTTGGCTCACACACACGGGCTTTGGTCAGTGCAAAACCCGTCTTAAACCGTCATGATCAAAATTCACCTTAGATAATGCGCCTCTTTGCACTAAAGGGATGGGAAGGAGCGCTTTGGATTGGATTATCCAAAACACACCTTTGAATGATTAGACTGGTCTCTTTGCATTATGCGCCGGTGGAAAGTTCGTTTTTACGCTGTTGTGATAAGGAAATGAACTTGGACACACCCATAAACGCGCTCTGCGTCAGTGACTCAGTGACAACTGATCAACCAACGCCGTCATTGTAATACGGCCCTACATGTGACCCTGGAACACTGCAAGTTTGTTTTTTTTGTTTTTTTTTTAAGCGGACATACTGATATCAATCTTCGACATAACTACTTAATCATTTGTGTGTTATCCCCCTGACACTGTATATTTCAATTTTTTTTCATAATTTATAGTGTTGAATGCTTTTTGTAGCTCTAGAACTAGCCCAATGGCACATTTTTTTCTTTCTATACTGTTATTTTTTCTATAAAATCAGTTAGAGCCAGTGTATTGTTCCTTTTTTCCTAAGACCATACTTATGTTCACACAGAATGTTATGTTTGTATATGAATTCATTCAACCTTACAACAAATAAAAAAAGAAAAAAAGGGAAAAAAATATATTTGTTCCAGAATTTTTGAGAACTGAGAAAGCAAAGAGACCGGCCTGTAGTTGGAAAACAAATGTCTGTCTCCAGCTTTGTATACTGGAATTACCTTGGCTATTTTAATTTTTTTTTTCTGGAAATTTTCTAGTAGACAAAGACAGATTAAAAATATGAGTCAAAAATAAAATATGAAAAGAAAAATATGAAAAGTGCTTAGGGTAGAATATGGCAGAATGAAAGCACCAAGGTGCTGATGCCTCAGTGCCAGAGCCTTGGCGGAGGTATGCATTCTCGGATCATCACCAAAGTGTTATGGGTTCCTCTCTAGCCCAAGGACCACTTCTGGTAAAAAAAAAAAAAATTCATCCAAATCCATCCAGTAGTTTTGGAGTACACACATGTGCAGTAAAAATAATCTGCAGTTCACATGTTCCATACTGTCAGCGGCAGCCAAGAGTCACCAAACGTTTTAAATGACGGAAGTGGTAGAGGTATGTGAATACAATGACAATCAAGATGAACAGGAGCTTTTGCTGTTTAGTGGCAGAAGAAGAAAACAGACGGGTAAAAAAATACGGGCATCTGTTCACCCAGTATTAGCGGATTGCTCAGTACTTCCCTGTGGCAGGAATTTCCAGGCACATGCGCAGTTGACTGCGGCCATTTGCGGGTAAGGAATGTTGGGACTTGAGAGTTTTTAGTAAATTTTTAACGAGTTTTACCTTGTCCTTCCTCTGCAAAACTAAATAATAAAACCATCAGTGTGATGAATAATTGGTGTAATTGCTGAATGTATTTTTTTTTCAGTAACTGCTATTTTATAACAGTTCAGCTCCACGTGTTGTAAAAAAAATGCTGTAAGAAAGTTGTACTGCCACCTCTAGTAGCCTGGCATAGTTATTACAATACCTTTTCCCCCGGCTTTATTGACATTAAAGGTGAGTTAAATTTGTATTTATTTTGAGATCTTGGAATTCTCAAGAAAATATGGCGATACAATGATACAAGCCTTTAGTTCCATTTAATTTTGACCAGATGAGCTGAAACAGAGAGACGGACAGATTCACACATCCACACACAGATGCACTGACTGATTACCGTATGCCTGTTTCACCAAGGTATAATTAGGGGCTGATTTTAAGACATTTTTAAAACTCCTGTCACTTATGTTATCTCTGCGGTCTCTCTTCATGTACTTCTTATCCTAGCCACTAGAAGACACTGTTTACCTTGTACCGGTATCTGCCTAGGTATTCTCTTTTCCCACCCTTAGAAAATATGTAATCGAGTGTCGAGTCCCGAGTCGGCGGACGAAGCCACTGTCTACAGCAGGAGACGATACAGCAGGGAACAGCTAGCTGGCACTCAACCGCCACCTGGTGCTAACGGAGAAACTCGACATACCGGGAGAACTGAAGCGAAAACGACGCGGGTGCCGGGCTGGAGTTTAGGCGGCGTGCAAGGAATATAAGACAGAATAATAAAGAGCGATGGCAAGAACCAAGCAGACCGCTCGTAAATCTACTGGAGGAAAAGCCCCCAGGAAGCAGCTGGCCACCAAGGCTGCTCGGAAAAACCCTCCGGCCACCGGCGGAGTGAAGAAGCCTCACCGTTACAGGCCCGGTACCGTGGCTCTGAGAGAGATCCGTCGCTACCAGAAATCCACGGAGCTGCTCATCCGTAAGCTGCCCTTCCAGCGCCTGGTGAGGGAGATCGCTCAGGACTTCCAAGACCGATCTGCACTTCCAGAGCTCCGCCGTCATGGCTCTGCAGGAGGCCAGCGAGGCCTACCTGGTGGGTCTCTTCGAGGACACCAACCTGTGCGCCATCCACGCCAAGAGGGTCACCATCATGCCCAAAGACATCCAGCTGGCCCGCCGCATCCGCGGAGAGAGAGCTTAGACTTTCTGCTGCACATCCACCAACCACAATGCTCCAAACTGTGTGTCTATATATATATATATATATATACAGTATATATATATATATATATATATATAGTGGGGTAAAAAAGTATTTAGTCAGTCACCAATTGTGCAAGTTCTCCCACGTAAAAGATGAGAGAGGTCTCCAATTTTCATCATAGGTATACCTCAACTATGAGAGACAAAATAAGAAAAAAAAATCCAGAAAATCACATTGAAGGATTTTTAATGAATTAATTGGTAAATTTCTCGGTAAAATAAGTATTTGGTCAATAACAAATGTTCGTCTCAATACTTTGTTATATACCCTTTGTTGGCAATGACAGAGGTCAAACGTTTTCTGTAAGTTTTCACAAGGTTTTCACACACTGTTGCTGGTATTTTGGCCCATTCTTCCATGCAGATCTCCTCTAGAGCAGTGATGTTTTGGGGCTGTCACTGGGCAACACAGACTTTCAACTCCCTCCAAAGATTTTCTATGGGGTTGAGATCTGGAGACTGGCTAGGCCACTCCAGGACCTTGAAATGCTTCTTACAAAGCCACTCCTTCGTTGCCCGGGCGGTATGTTTGGGATCATTGTCATGCTGAAAGACCCAGCCACGTTTCATCTTCAATGCCCTTGCTGGTGGAAGGAGGTTTTCACTCAAAATCTCACGATACATGGCCCCATTCATTCTTTCCTTTACACAGATCAGTCGTCCTGGTCCCTTTGCAGAAAAACAGCCCCAAAGTATGATGTTTCCACCCCCATGCTTTACAGTAGGTATGGTGTTCTTTCTCCTCCAAACACGACAAGTTGAGTTTTTACCAAAAAGTTCTATTTTGGTTTCATCTGACCATATGGCATTCTCCCAATCCTCTTCTGGATCATCCAAATGCTCTCTAGCAAACTTTAGATTGGCCTGGACATGTACTGGCTTAAGCAGGGGGACACGTCTGGCACTGCAGGATTTGAGTCCCTGGCGGCGTAGTGTGTTTCTGATGTAGCATTTGTTACTTTGGTCCCAGCTCTCTGCAGGTCATTCACTAGGTCCCCCCATGTGGTTCTGGGGTTTTTGCTCACCGTTCTCGTGATAATTTTGACCCCACGGGGTGAGATCTTGCGTGGAGCCCCAGATCGAGGGAGATTATCAGTGGTCTTGTATGTCTTCCATTTTCTAATAATTGCTCCCACAGTTGATTTCTTCACACCGAAGCTGCTTACCTATTGCAGATTCAGTCTTCCCAGCCTGGTGCAGGTCTACAATTTTGTTTCTGGTGTCCTTTGACAGCTCTTTGGTCTTGGTCATTGTGGAGTTTGGAGTCTGACTGTTTGAGGTTGTGGACAGGTGTCTTTTATACTGATAACGAGTTCAAACAGGTGCCATTAATACAGGTAACAAGTGGAGGACAGAGGAGCCTCTTAAAGAAGAAGTTACAGGTCTGTGAGAGCCAGAAATCTTGCTTGTTTGTAGGTGACCAAGTACTTATTTTACCGAGGAATTTACCAATTAATTCATTAAAAATCCTTCAATGTGATTTTCTGGATTTTTTTTTTCTCATTTTGTCTCTCATAGTTGAGGTATACCTATGATGAAAATTGAAGACCTCTCTCATCTTTTAAGTGGGAGAACTTGTACAATTGGTGGCTGACTAAATACTTTTTTGCCCCACTGTATATATATACAGTACATATGTATACTAGCTGCTCTTGTTTTTTTCTTGCCTTCTGATTGTTGCTCTGAGTGTTGCTATCCCTGTGCTGTTGCAATCCTGGAATTTCCCCATTGTGGGACTAATAAAGGCTTATTTTAATATACACATAAAAAATAGGGCAGCGCAGACGCGGAGTGGTTAGCACTGCGGCAGCACAGCAACTCACCCTTGGCCGGGAGATCCTGGGTTTGATCCCAGCCCCCAACCAACAGTGATCTGTGTGGAGTTTGCATGTTCTCCCCATGTCTGCGTGGGTTTACTCTGGGATTTCTCTGGTTTCCTCCCACATGCCAAAAACATGCAAGTTAGGTTAATTGGCATCAAACCGGGGATTCTAAATTGCCCTTAGGTAACTGACTGTGAGAGTGAATGGTTTTCTGTCTCTGTGTTGGCCCTGCGATGGACTGGCAGTCTGTCCAGGGTGTACCCTGCCTCTCGCCCAAAGATGCTGGGATAGGCTCCATCCCCCTGCGACTCAAAAAGGATTAACCGGAAGAAGATGGATGGATGGACACAGAAAAAAAATAGCCTTTTTGTTCATGTGTACTACATGTTTTCTAATGGTGGGGAAATGGCACACTTCTGTGAATCTTTGTGATACTGGTTAAAATCTCAAGTCTATAAGCATGTACAGTTTAGTCACTTACTCTCCATGATGGACATGCAGACACAAGTGCAAACTTTTTATGGAGTGATGCCTTACATGTTTTGATGTTTATTTTGTACTTGCACCCCATTTATTCTGTCCACAACTCACATTTAGTCACCGTTTGCTTTCATCCCCAAACATAAAAAGATATCTTTTGCATCATTTCATTGCAATACAAATGGCATCTTTATACTGTATGTTGGAAGTCAGCTTTTAGTGGACAGTAAACTTATGAATGAATTTGTATTTTGACAGCAAACTTCATAATGACTTAATTTTTTTAACCTAGGAAGAAATGGCAAGGTTGGAGTGGAAGTTTTTTTTTTCGTTTTTTTTTGTCACGATCTGCATACGGGGGAATTTCACCGTGCGGCGTTTTTTTCTTTTTGTTTTTCCTTATTTGTGTAACTAGTGCATACCTGTGCATGCCCGTAGAGGGGATGCATTAGAACAGAATTCTTGCCAGTTACAGGACAGTTGATATAGCAACACAGCACTAAGTGGCAATCACATGTGATGGCTTTTGTATGCAGCAAAACATAAAAATCACACAAAATATGCCCTGCCATCTGGGGCTGTTTTAAAAACCCTTGCTTGTTACTTTTTCTCCTACCTATCACTGTTCTGTGTTGTCTTCTTCTTTTAGATTTGGATTGGCAGTTAGCAACCAGCTTACAGGTGCATTACCGCCACATACTTCACTCTATATCATCACTGTATATCTTTGTATCAGGAGTTCTTATGAGGAGTTCTGAACAGTTTAAAATCACTATATATATCACCAGCCTTGACCGATCTATCACGAATCGTCCTGGAGTGTTATCACTCTATATATAATTCCTTCTGTGTTATGTTGCTTACCTGGGTCTATATACAGTATGTCTTGTAGGGAGTCATGTGCTCTGTCTATGTGGCGTCATATAGACATCATCTGGTGGGTCTTCTTCGTTCAGACCACTGAAGGGTCTCCTCCTGTCTCAGACAGCTGTGTTGTTCAGTCATGCCTGCGGCTCACTGCTGGAACCTGAGGTGTTTCATATTCACGGCATCCTTTCTGACGTGCAGCAGTTCTCCTCATTCTATTGCTCTCCATCTGGTGGTTTTTTTCATTCACACTACTGGTTGAGGGATAGGTGCGTCGTAATTCCAGTTCATGGACACGATCCTGAAAAAGTGGCTTTCGACCCTGTTCAGGAAGGCCCATGCATGCCCGTAGAAACCAAGAAACCGGAGCACCCAGAGAAAATCAGTGCTTTGCTTGGCATTTTACACATTTGTAGTGTAGACTGGCATTCGTCAAGGTTACACATTTGCCGTCATGTAGGCATGGCAAGTTGTCCTATGATGCCTGAGTTCATAGGACGCGCTATGATGATGAGGCAGAGATCATAGGCTGTCTTACGATGTCCTAGAAACGTGCTTTAACATCTTGTCATACCCTATGCTAGTGAAGGGGTGTCCTGTCTCAGATGGGTGTGATTAAGGTATTTAAGATGACTTAAGGTATTAAGATGGCGGCAGCACGCACGGACGCAGCGGCCCCTCTTGGCATCAGCGAGTGTGAGAGTTTTGAGTGTTTTGATCTTCCCAGACGTACATTCTGTAAAACTTACAACCGTGAGACCTTATTAAACATCAAGGTACTGCACGCTGCAAGAATCGCGGTGATTGGTTGTGACTTGGACATTCTACGCCAGCATGGAATTCTGGCGGAGTCCCCACTGGAAGCTACCCGAGAGAGGAGGAGGCGTAAGCGGAGCGAACACAAGCAAAAGCGTGGAAAAAGGGCCGGGATCCATGCTAGGCTAAAGGCTAACCCCTCCAGACCAGCGGTACCGTCGCTCCTTCTCTCTAACGTCCGCTCCCTCGAAAACAAGCTGGACGAGCTGCGTCTGCTGAGAGAAACCCGGAGAGAGTGGAGAGACTGCTGTGTGCTTGCGTTCACGGAGACATGGCTCCACGGCAACATTCCTGATGAGGCCATTCAACTGGAAGATATGGCGATGTTCCGTGCCGACAGGGAAACGGCGAGCTCCGGTAAGAGCTGGGGGGGTGGGCTATGCATCTATGTTAACAAAAACTGGTGCGTCAATGCCACGTTAGTGTCTAAACACTGCTCTCCGTTGGCGGAGTTCCTTATTGTAAATTGTCGGCCATATTATTTGCCGAGGGAATTCAGCAACGTGTTTGTAGCTGGTGTTTACATAGCGCCGAGTGCTAATGCTAAAGCTAATGCTAAGAAGGCACTCAGGGAACTGCACAATGCGATTAGTGAAATCCAAACTTCACACCCGGACAGTTTTGTGGTGGTTGCGGGAGATTTTAACCACACCAGCCTAAAGACTGTGGTCCCCAAGTTTAAACAATGTGTAGACTTAAGACCAGAGGAGAGAATATGTTGGACTTAGTGTACACAAACACAGATGCATATAAGGAGATACCCTGCCCCCATCTCAATTCAATTCAATTCAACTTTATTTATATAGCGCCATTTCACAACAACAGTCATCTCATAGCACTATCAACTGTAGGGGGGACCCCCACAGTTGCAGAAAGACCCCAGCAATCAGGCGATCCCCTGTGAGCAAGCACTTGGCGACGGTGGAGAGGAAAAACTCCCTTTTAACAGGAAGAAACCTCCAACAGAACCAGGCTCAGGGAGGGGCAGTCATCTGCTGCGACTGGCTGGGGGGTGAGGGGATAGAGAAGAAGAAAAGAACAGACATGTAGAGAGCAAACAGCACGATGGGGACTCAATCTATGGGAGAGAACAAACAAATGTTAATGACCAGCAAAAAAAAAAAAATATTTCATAGAGAGTGAGGAAAGGAGTGAGGCCCAGTGCATTACTGGAGGTCCCCCGGCTGACTAAACCTATTAGCAGCATAACTAAGGGAGGGTTCAGAAACACATGATCCCTCCCTAATTGTAGGCTATATCAAAAAGGTAGGTTTTAGCCCTATTCTTAAAAACAGAGATCGAGTCTGACTCCCGAATCCAGATTGGCAGCTGATTCCACAGGAGAGGAGCTTGATAACTGAAGGCTCTGCCTCCCATTGTACTTTTGGAGATTCTAGGTATTACAAGTAATCCTGCATTTTGGGAGCGTAGTGCTCTGTTAGGATGATACGGTAGTATCAGATCTTTTAAATAAAAAGGAGCCTGATTGTTTAGAGCTTTGTAAGTAAGAAGAAGGATTTTAAACTTAATTCTAAACTCTATGGGAAGCCAATGAAGGGAGGCCAGAACCGGAGAGATATGATCTCTCTTTCTAGTACCTGTTAAAACTCTTGCTGCAGCATTTTGGATCAGCTGAAGACTTTTTAAAGATGTTTTAGGACAGCCTGATAATAAAGAATTACAATAATCTAATCTCGAGCTAACAAAAGCGTGGATCAGCTTCTCAGCATCACTCTGAGACAAGATGCTCCTAATCTTGGCAATATTACGCAAATGATAGAAGGCAGTCTTAGAAACAAATTTAATATGTGAATTGAAGGACAAATCCTGATCAAAAATAACTCCAAGGTTCCTCACAGAGCTATTAAGAGAAAGAGTAACTGCATCCAAACTGAAAGTTTGATTTGGAAAGGAATTTCTAAGGTTTTTTGGACCAACAAGAATGACTTCAGTCTTATCTGAATTTAATAGCAGGAAATTACAAGTCATCCAAGCTTTGATTTCCTTAAGACAGGCTTCTAACTTGGCTAATTGATTAGTATCATCTGGCTTTATTGACAGGTATAATTTGTGTCATCTGCATAACAATGAAAATGTATACAGTGCTTTCTAATAATGTTGCCTAACGGAAGCATATATAAACTAAAAAGTGTAGGGCCTAGCACAGATCCCTGTGGAACTCCATGACTAAGCTTTGAGCTGAAAGAAAACTCATCATTTACATGAACAAACTGGAACCTATCAGATAAATAAGATCTAAACCACTGCAACGAAGTTCCATTAAGTCCAACATAGTGTTCTAATCTATCAAGTAGAATATTGTGATCAATAGTATCAAAAGCTGCACTAAGATCTAAAAGGACAAGTACAGAAACTAGTCCATTATCAGATGCAGTGAGGAGGTCGTTAGTGACCTTCGCTAAGGCTGTTTCAGTACTATGATGGATTCTAAACCCAGATTGAAACTCTTCAAGTAAACCATTTCCCTGCAGGTGGTCGAATAATTGCGTAGCAACAACTCTTTCTAAGATTTTTGAAATGAAAGGGAGATTAGAGATTGGTCTATAGTTAGCTAAATCTCCTGGATCTAGCGTTGGCTTTTTGAGTAAGGGTTTAATTACAGCCGTTTTAAAAGCCTGCGGTACATGGCCTAAAGTTAATGAAGAATTGATTATATGAAGAATAAAGCTACCAATAAGTGGGAAGACTTCTTTAAATAACCTGGTAGGAATAGGGTCTAAAAGACAAGTTGAAGGTTTGGATGAGGAAACTATTTTGTCTAACTCACAAAGGTCGATTGGAGTAAACTCATCAAGACAGACATCAATAGAAGGAGTTGTAGTAGTTACAGTATTTAAGTTAACTGTGGGAAGAATCTGATTGATTTTATCTCTGATGGATGAAATTTTATTATTGAAAAAGTTCATAAAGTCCTGACTAGTAAGCTCTAAGGGGATGCTAGGATTGACAGAGTCCTGACTCTTTGTCAACCTGGCTACAGTACTGAAAAGAAACCTGGGATTATTCTTGTTCTCTTCTATTAATGCAGAGTAATAACTCGTTCTAGCTTTTCTAAGAGATTTTTTATAAATTAAAAGATGATTCTCCAAGCTAAATAGATTTCATCTAAATTAGTAGAGCGCCATTTTCTTTCTAATTGACGAGTCTTCTGTTTTAAGCTACGAGTTTCTGTGTTGAACCAAGGAGTTAGAAATCTCTGATTAGACTTTTTCTTTTTTAAGGGGGCCACCAAGTCTAGAGCCTGATGCAGAGAAGCTGAAACACTATCCACCATGTTATCAATTACAGAAGGAGCAAGCTGTCTATAGCTTATTTCCGTTGTGTTGACACATGGCATAGAGGAAACAATCTGCATAAATTTGGAAACAGCATCATCTGAGAGGCATCTACTGTGATAATATTTTTCTTTAGGAGCCAAATAGTCAGAAATAGTAAAATCAAAGGTTAACAGACAATGGTCTGACAGTACAGGGTTATGAGGAGACACTACAAGATTTTCTATTTCTATGCCATATGTCAGAACAAGGTCCAATGTATGGTGGAGGTAATGAGTAGAATTTCCTACTTTCTGAGAAAACCCAATCGAGTCTAATATTGAATTAAAAGCCACATTAAGGCAGTCACTATCTACATCCACAAGTATATTAAAGTCCCCTACTATAATTATTCTATCACATTTCAGCACTAAATCAGCTAAGAAATCAGCAAATTCGGATAAAAATTCTGAATAGGTTGATGGGGGACGATAAACTATGGCAAATAAAATTGGGTTTAACCTGAAATTGCTAAAGTGCCCAACACTGAGGACCAGGCCCTCAAAGGAATTATAACATGTTTTTTGCTTTACATTAACTAGTAATTTGGAATGGTAAATTGTTGCTACTCCTCCTCCACGACCAGAACTTCTGGGATTTTGACAGTTTAAATAACCAGAGGGAGTTGATTCATTTAAACCAACATAATCCTCTTGCCCTAACCAAGTCTCTGTAAGGGAAATTAAATCAATCTGATGATCAATTAACAGATCATGGACTAACAGAGACTTGGGAGTTAGAGACCTAATATTTAATAAACCACATTTAATTTTTAAATTATGAGGAGGAACAGAGGCCAAATCATTCAATTTAGAGGCTTTATGTTTAATTTGAGTTTTACCAATATTTTGCTTTATCACTTTGGGACGCTTATACATTATATTTTTATTTACTTTGGAGGGAGCAGACAACGATTCTCTGATGGGGAAGACAGGGGCTAAGCTGAGGGGTGGCGGATGAAGAGGAGCTGCAGAGAGGCGTGTAAGACTACGACTCTGCTTCCTGGTCCCAACTCTGAGTAGTCACGGTTTTGGAAATTTGGATAAAAAAGATGCCAGATTGTTAGATAAATGAGAAGCACCATCCAAAGTGGGATGAATGCTGTCTCGTCTCATAAGACCAGGTTTTCCCCAAAAAGAGCTCCAATTGTCAATGTAGCCCACGTCATTTTTAGGACACCACACAGACAGCCAGCGGTTCAAGGATGACGAGCGACTAAACATGTCATCACTGGTCAGATTGGGGAGGGGCCCAGAGAATACTACAGTGGCAGACATCGTTTTTGCAAACTCACACACCGATTCTATATTAAGTTTCGTGACTTCCGACTGCCGGAGACGGATGTCATTAATGCCGGCGTGAATAACAATTGTGGAGTATTTACAGTTACTTTTAGCCAGCATTTTCAAATTTGACTCGATGTCGCCTGCTCTGGCCCCAGGAATACATTGGACTATGGCCGCTGGAGTCTCTAGGTTCACGTTTCTGACTACAGAGTCGCCAATGATCAGAGTTTTTTCCTCAGCGGGTGTGTCGCTGAGCGGGGAAAAACGATTAGAAACGTGAACAGGTTGGTGGTGAACCGGGGCTTTGCGACTAGGCTTCCTTCTCACCGTCACCCACCCAGTCTCCTCGCTGCTGAGGAGAGCCGGGGAACCGCTGACAGTGGGGCCTAAGCTAGCTAGCTCCACTGCAGCTAATGGGCGTCCATCAAGATTAACTGGCGCAGACGGTGTTTCAATGCAGCGGAGCCGGGATTCCAAATCAGACAACCTCGCCTCGAGTGCCTCAAAAAGACAACATTTATTACATTTACCGTTATCACTAAAAGAGGCAGAGGTGTAGCTAAACATCTGACAGAGAGAGCACACCAGAGGAGGAGAGGAAAGAGAGGTAGTAGCCATAGCTAGTGGCTAGCTAGTAGCTGGAGAGCAAACCACACAGGCAGACAGCAAAACAGGAAGTGACGATACGTTACCACAAGGAAGTGACGATCTCCTGACGATCTCGGCCTTTCTGATCACATGATCCGTGATGCTGCTGCCTGCCTACAAACCTTTATTGAAGCGCAGCAGGCCAGCAGTGAAACAAATTAGAATTTGGCCAGAGAGTGCAACCTCTGCACTGAAAGACTGTTTTCTGCACACAGACTGGGAGGTCTTCAAAATAGCAGCCTCCCAGGAAGACAAGACAGATGTGGAGGAGTATGCTGATATGGTCACCAGCTACATTGCGAAGTGCACAGAGGATGTCACTACAGTGAAGACCATCACTATGTGGGGTAACCATAAGCCCTGGATGACTGCAGAGGTGCGCACGCTGCTTACAGCCAGAGATGCAGCCTTCAGAGCGAAGGACAGGATCGCCCTCCGCTCAGCCAGGTCTGCGCTCTCAAAGGGAATTAAGGCGGCAAAGCGCGCCTATGCGGAGAAAATCCAGGGACACCTCTGTGACACTAGGAACACCAAGCAGATGTGGCAGGGAGTTCGGACACTGACGGGCTATAAGTCTAGGCAGGGGGTTGATGATGACGACGCTTCGCTTCCAGACAGGCTTAACGACTTCTTTGCACGTTTTGAAGCATCAAACTCGACAATCAGAGGGAGGGCTGGCCCACCCCCACCATCGGTCGGACCAGCTTTTACCATCAACACAGCAGACACACGGAGGACCCTAACCAGAGTCAACCCACGCAAAGCTGCAGGTCCGGACAACATTCTGGGACATGTGCTCCGAGACTGCGCGAGCGAGTTGGCGGATGTCCTGACTGACATTTATAACATCTCCCTGAGTTAGGCCATCGTTCCCAGATGCTTCAAGACCTCTATCATTGTACCGGTGGCAAAGAAACCAGTTGTGTCCTGTTTGAATGACTATTGTCCTGTTGCACTGACACCAATTGTGATGAAGTGTTTTGAACGGCTTGTCAAACCACACATTACAGCCTGCCTCCCTGCATCACACGACCTGCTCCAGTTTGCATATCGTTCAAACCGCTCCACGGAGGATGCTATAGTCACCACCCTACACTCTGTCATCACCCACCTGGACCAGAAAGACACCTACGCCAGACTCCTGTACATTGATTTCAGTTCAGCATTCAACACCATTATTCCCCAGAGACTGATGGAGAAATTACTCCTTCTCGGTCTGAACACCGCCATATGTCTCTGGATCCTGGATTTCCTGACTGAGAGACCTCAGTCTGTCCGGGTTGGAAACAACATCTCCAACTCTCACGCTGAGCACCAAATCCCCTCAAGGCTGTGTACTCAGTCCACTGTTGTTTACACTTCTAACACATGACACATCCAGACACAAGGGGAACCAGATTATTAAGTTTGCAGATGACACCACGGTGGTGGGACTTATTCAGAGGGATGAGGAATCAGTGTACAGGGAAGAAGTGAGACCTGGAGGGCTGGTGCAGGGAGAACAATCTGGTGCTCAACGTGGACAAAACGAAGGAGATGATTATCGACTTCCGGTGGTCACAGCCTGAGCACGTCCCCCTCAGCATCGGCGGCCGTTTAGTGGAGAGAGTGGAGAACATCAAGTTCCTCGAAGTGAAGATCTCGCAGGACCTGACCTGGAGCAAGAATTCCTTGGGGATCAGGAAGCGGGCTCAGCAGAGACTGCACTTCTTGAGGAAACTCAAACAGGCCTCTCCCCATCTGAATCCTCAGGACCTTCTACAGAGGTGAGATGGAGAGTGTTCTGACGTACTGCATTGCTACATGGTACTCCAGCTGCAGTATGTCAGACAAAAAAGCCCTGCAGAGGATAGTCAAGGGGGCTGAGAGGGTAATTGGAGTCTCCCTCCCCTCTGTCCAAGAACTTTTTCAGAACCGTTGTAGGAGCAGGGCACTGAACATTGTCAAGGACCGTTCTCACCCTCTGCATAAACACTTTGAACTTCTTCCATCTGGTAAACGATTCCGGAGCATCAGAGGCAGAACCACCAGACTGATCAAGGATAACAGTTGACCCGGAATCTCTCATACACACTACTGCACCTATGGACATTTTGTATATTATTTGTATATTATAGTTAGTTTTTTCCCCAAGTATGTCTCAGGGATGTGTGAATGGATGGGAGGGTGGGGGTGGGGGGTGAAGCTATGTGTGAGTGTGTCTTAAATCATGCTGCTTCTATTTATATGGATGCCGAGAGAAACGCAATTTCATCTTGCCTGCACTACAGTTGTATGTACAGCAATATGACAATAAAGTTTGATTTTATTTTGATTTGATTTGATGTACTGCTGGAACCTCAGGTGTTTCATCTTCATGGCATCTTTTCTGACGTGCAGCAGTTGTCGTCCAGACAAATCGTCCTATGAACTCAGGTATCCTATGCACATAGACTCTGTGTGTCATCATAAAGACAAATTGTCCTATGATCTCTGCAGTCTGTGACATCATAAAGACATCTGTTGACACAGACAAATCTATGCATGACATCATAAAGACAAATTGTCTTATGATCTCTGTGGTCTATATGACGACAAAGACAAATTGTCCTATGATCTCTGCAGTCTATGTGACATAAAGATACATTTGTCGACACAGACAAATCTATGTGTGACATCAAGACAAATTGTCCTATGATCTCTGCAGTCTGTGACATCATAAAGATACATTTGTCAACACAGACAAATCTGTGACATCAAGACAAATTGTCCTATGATCTCTGCAGTCTATGTGACATCAAGACACATCTGTTGACAAATCTATGCATGACATAAAGACAAATTGTCTTATGATCTCTGTGGTCTATATGACATCATATAGACACATTAGTCGACACAGACAAATCTGTGTGACATAAAGACAAATTGTCCTATGATCTCTGCAGTCTGTGACATCATAAAGATACATTTGTCGACGCAGACAAATCTGTGTGACATCATAAAGGCAAATCGTCTTATGATCTCTGGTCTATATGACATAAAGACACATTTGTCGACAGACAAATCTATGTGTGACATCATAAAGACAAATTATCCATGATTTGTGGTCTGTGACATCATAAAGACACATTTGTCATCCTATGATGTCTGAGTAGACACATGGGTCTCTGTGGTGTGTGACATCATAAAGACACATTTGCGTCATATGCCTGATCTCATAGGACATCCTATGATCTCATAGATGTCTCATAGACGTCCTTTGACGTCCTATGACGCGTGACACAGAGATTTCTTGCTAATAGAGTGATGATGTATTCTGAGGTCTTGGCCTGTAATGTTATTTCTAGCTTGTTTTCTCATATTCAGTAAAAGAAGCAATACTGATGAGGCGTCATGCGTTTCGACACATTGCCAAACTGTATCGATACTGTGTCACTGAATACTGACACCTGCTGGACCTTAAAAATCCCTACAGGCAACCTAGTACTGATTTGATGACCAAGCAACACTGACAATCAATTTCACATGCTGTTGTGTGATTTTGTTGTCAGCACATTCAACTATGTAAAGAACAAAGTGTTTAATATTTCCTTCATTCAAATCTAGGATGTGTATATTTAGTGTTCCCTTTATTTTTCTGAGCAGTATATAATTTAAGTCATTGTATTTTATATTGTATCATTTCATATCTTCATTTTAATTTAAAATATCGTTGATATTTTTGGATACAGTCAAATAATGTGAACATGCATCATAACGTGAAAATCTAAGTGAACATATTGTGAATGAGGATGCTTGTGGACTGGGATTTTTTTTTTTGTTTTTACAAATTTTTATTCCAAAATATAAGTTTTTCCAACATTTTGAAATTCAGTCTGTTACGCTTTTTTGACAACTTCTCCAGCTGTAGAAAACACCCGCTCACACGGCACAGATGAGGCTGGAGTGCAGAGAAATTGTAAGGAAAGCTGAAAGAGGTTTGGATAGATGGTCTTTTGGTTGTCCCAGTATCTCATAGGACCCTGGGACCTGGCAACATTGCCCTCTGCCAGGTATCTCTGCACCTCCTGGATGGCATCAGCTGTGGCACTTTTGGTCTGCCTGCCCACTTCGATGTCGAGATGTTGCCAAAGGTTATCTAAAAAACAACAAATTGGTATTTTAGTACATTATTTCCAAACAACAACAAATAATGCTGATTAACATGCCTGAAGTGGGTGCAGACAGCTGTTGTGAAGACGGTCCTGTCTAAATTGAGACTATGTGCAATGCAAATTGAGTGCTGAATTTGGAGCTGTCTAGTGGATGCAATCATGTTTGGTGCTGCGTCGGTCACAAGACACTATTGGTTATGGCCCAGTCCTCCATCATGCCCCTTTTGACTTGGGCCAAATTGTCAGCAGTGTGACTTTGTGGAAAGTATTGCACTCCCAACACAGATGTACACAACTGCAGATTCTCAATGTAGTGACAGGTAAGAGCCAAGTACGCCTCCATGTTCACAGATGTCCACATGTCAGCTGTTATACTCACTGCCACAGCTTGCTGTACTTCCTTTTTCACTCGTTCCCGTTCCTCGTACTTTTGGGCCACCATTTGTTTGATGGTCTGAAAATTACACCAAGTCAAACCAAAAGAAAATCCATATATTTAAATTAAAGATTAAATAAACTGGATATATCAACTTTAGATAATTTCCACACAAACCTTTCTGGTGGGCAAAACATATGAGGGCTGAAGGGCCTGAACCAGTTCCCTGAACCCTTCACTCTCCGCGATGCTGAGGGGCTGGCAGTCCTTCAGGATGACATTGAGCAGAGCCTCATCCAGCATCTGCTTCCTGGAAGCTTGATGGTTAAAAATGAAGTAAAGAATAAATTAATAGAAATTAATTATCAATAAAGCCAAAAAAAACACAAAAAAGCAAAAAAAAAACAAAACAAAAAACACCACCCCTAAAAAAAAAAAAAAGTGCTGCTGTCATTATCTTTATGCTTGTACTCCACTAGTTTAAAATCCAAGATTAGCAAAAATGAAACAGCATTCTTTTTCAGCTTTTATTTAAGAGGGGGGAAAAAATTTAACGTGGAAACGGCGTCAGTTAAAACATGCAGCCCTCCTTCACCCTGCCTTCACCAATAAAGCAACTGTGAGTAAGTTGTAGAATGGCTGTATACCTGAGTCTATCCTGGGTGTATCCGGGACTTCACTGTCATGCCTGCTGGCCCTATAATGCCTCAGCATTGAGGAGGTGCTTTTGTTTAAATATGAAAGTTCGGTCAAACAAATGCGACATTTTAACCTGCAGAAAATAATATGAATAGTAAACTAAGAGTCACTTTGAAATGAATTGGAATTCAGATAGATCAAGTGGAAACTCAGGAACAGGATGAAACAACAAGGAAATTAAAACAAATACCCTTATTTTCTGACATGAGATCAAAAGCCATCACTCTGATGAACTCCTAACATTCACCTAGTCCTACCTGTTGCTGTACTCATGACTTTTCATCCATTCTTACATTGCACATAACTCTCACACTGCTTTTTACTGCATTCACATTATATCACTGAATCTGAGTTCACATTGAAATACTGTATGACTGTACATTTTTTCATATATTTCTGCAAAGTGTGGATAGTCTGAGTAAATAACTGCATATATTCCTGTATATATTTGCATCCTTTTATAGAAATGTGGACAGACTGTAATTTACTGTACATACTCTGTTGTCATTGAATCCTTATTTAAATCTTATTTAAATCCTCCACCTGAACAATGAGAGCAAGTTTTTAGCCAAAGTCAAATTCCTTGTATGTGTTGTGCATACTTGGCCAATAAAGCTGATTCTGATTCTGAAATGGTCCCACACGACGGAAACCTTTTTTAGCCTGAGGCTGCTCGTGCTCCATAATTCTTGAGGAATTTGCCGATCAACTGTCTGCAACACATCAGAGATTCTTTGGGCAGACACATCCCATTGACAGATGCGCTTCCTTATAAATGCTGGCGCGTCAGTGTTTCGTCACGTGACCGATACAGTACCTGTATCGGTCACGTGACTTTCTTAAAGCGATACGCACACCGACACAGGGTTTTGCTCTATGAGCTCAACGCATGCGCCGACGCATCGGTGTTGCCGGACCCATCACTACTACTTTGTATGATTTATTTTTCCTGTTTATGTTCAGTGTAGATTTGTTCTTATTTGCTTCTACTTTATTTTTGCCTGTGTCTTTTCTTTTCTTTCTCTCTTAGGAGTTACAGTTGCCAGGAGTGCTTCTGGGTTTTTCTCTGGTGGTGGGCAGTGCTCCTGTCAAACTGTCAGCTCCGTCTCCCCTCCTCATGACTCACAGCTGATTGTCATTTTCTCCCAGCCCGCTCATGTGATTCGCACCTGTCATCATTTGTTTCATTTGTTTAGCTGTATTTAAGGGCTGTTGTGTTCATTCCTCCTTGCCGGAGTCTTTGGTTATCAACCCTCATCTCCACCAGAACCCAGCCCTTTTTCTGGGGTGGTGACTTGTAAGTTTTCTTTGTTTGCCTTTTGGATTTAGTTTTGAGCACGGGTTTGGATGTTGTTTGCTTTTTGTAATAAATTCGCTAACTGCAGTCCTGCGTGTGGGTCTCTCCTCTCTGCCCCGAGGGGCAATTCATGACATTTTTGTAGCTTTGCAAGGATTTTTTTTTTCCTTTGTAAATTTTACTTTTTTTTAAAGTAAATTTGTTTTTTCTCAAATATTTACGTTTTTGTAAAATTGTATCATCTATTCAGAATTTTATTTCCCCATTCCCATGCCATAGCTACGCTTTTTTAAGCTTGTGTGGTTCATAACCCCAAAATGAACATGAGTGTTCACCCTGATGTCTGTGCTGTTGGCACCGGGACATGTTAAGGTCCAGTTAAAGTTTTGAATAGGCATGCTTTGCTACCAAGTCTTGTTTAGATTGACATCAGTGACTCAGACGTGGACTCCAGCTTGTTAGGTTAAATATGTAGTTATTGATGAGCATTTTCAGTCTGCGGTGAAAGACTTTCATGCTGTTGCACTTGTTTGTTCGCAACTTACCTCCGCACAGCTGGCCGATGACAGTGTGAGGTGGGTGTGAGGGTTGCAATGACTGAGAGATTCCTGTTGGTTTGTCAAGCACCATTTTTTTTTTTCAGTCTGTTTCACATTGAAATAAATTCAGATGTGTGTCTGCATATTATTTGTGGCTTTTTGTTTTTAGTGCAGAATGTGATTTTTCCTTTTCAGACTGATGGCTGCTTCTGCAACCCTCAGTGAGTTTTTTGTGATGGATGGCCTAAGTGCCTAAATTGCTCTTGGCAAGACCCAAACTATTTCTCAGCAATTACTTGGTTGGTTTGTTCTTTCTTATTGTAGGTATGTCATCCTGTGCCAGTGTGCTGAACAATAGCTAGCTCGGAGCTTTAGCAGCTATGGCCTACTCTGGCTGTCTCTTTCACTTTGCATCCTGGCCCTCAACTGCTCCCTTCCTCCCTGCATGAGTTATGTGACTCACACAACACCTAAAACTCTAATGCAGGATTAAGCCCTGGCCAAAAACAGCTCAGTATTGTTAGATTTCTGTCTGTTTACCATCAGATGCTCCAGGCAGTGTGTCATATATGCTTTTGCTGTTTAATCTAGCATTCATCTTGAGTCTTCTTTAAAATTACGGTGGCATTCTTCCTAGCTGGGGTATTTGATCTCCATGGTAACATCAGGTCCATTATAAGTTCCATAAAAAGCATGTGAGGGAATGTTAAATCTCCAGTCTGCCACTCTCTATCACCTGAGTTGATTGTGTAACTCCCACACCCACGGGAATACCTCTCTTTCTCCTTTTCCCCCTCCTCTGCCTTCTTTTTAATTTCCTTCTTTTTTCTCATCTTTCAGCCACACATTGCCCTCTCTTCTTTTCTCCCTTATGGTCTCAGAAATACACATGCTCACACACACAGACACATGCACATCAGAAACAGAGTGAAACACTGACCCCATTTGGTAAAACAACGTTAGGTTCTCTAACAAGATGAAAAACCTAATTAAAGATGAAAAATGTCTTTCATGTGTCTCTCAGGTCTTCACTCGCTATGGGAAGTGTTACACATTTAACGCCGGCGGTGATGGACGCACTCCCCTCATCACCACCAAGGGAGGTATGGGTAATGGACTGGAGCTCATGCTTGACATACAGCAGGATGAATATCTGCCAGTCTGGGGAGAAACAGGTAAGAGTAACCTTGTTTATGTGGCTCATGTAGTTATGGTGGCTAATGCGGTGTGCGTGGGGTGGTTGGTGTGTGTGGGTGGGCTTTGATAACTCAAAGAGACAAATCTTTTCTAAATGTCTAGAGTTGTCAGTGAAACACCTTGTCACAGTGATTTCACACTCTTTGCCTTCCTGCAGATGAGACTTCATTTGAAGCTGGAGTCAAGGTCCAGATTCACAGTCAGGATGAGCCATCTTTCATTGACCAACTCGGGTTCGGAGTGGCCCCTGGTTTCCAGACATTTGTCTCCTGCCAGGAACAGAGGGTATAAAACTGCTGCATGTGTGCGTGATTATGTTTACATATACAAAATTAGAAAGCACTCAGAGAGTGAAAACCACCGATAAGGCTAATTGTCTCATTCATATTTTAATTTCTCATAAGAGCCTGTTAGCTGCCAGCAGACAGCGCCCTGTGCTGTTGACCATTAAAACATTTGGCAAGCATAGAGACCCCTTTGGAATCTTAAAGGGGTCACTGACTGTAAAATTGTGTTTTTGTAGGTTTTAATCTTCTGAAATGTATCTACTGGTCACCTGATTATGGAAAAAAATATCAAAACACTCACTTCCCTTAAAAAACACACAACCTTTATATGATTTTTCTCTCCAAGAAGCCGTTTTATCACTTTGGGGTACGTCAAGAAATGGAAAATGTCACCAAAAGGCAAACGTCACTAGCCTTGAATAGCTTCCTGCTGCTCTGTTATTGGCCAGCCTAGCTGTTTGTCATGTAGACGGGTAGGGAGCCAAAGGCGTTAGCTTGAGAACTAACAGTAGATGCTTGTGTTTATATTGTTATTTTCTTTAGATTTCAGTCACCCTAATAGACATCCCTGTTTCCACCTGGTTCACTCACCCACAGTCAACAATATACATTCCTCACAAAAAGTTAGGGATATTCAGCTTTTGGGTGAAATTTCAGGATGCACCTAAAATGCACTATCCTTTACATGTGAACTTAATTTGGCCTTTTCTAATCGCTTCTGACTGCACATGTCCAACTGTTCAATGTTTCAGTGCTTTTTGCATAATTTGTTGTTCTCTAGCAAGGTGCTTAACAGCAAAATTCACAACAGGTGTTTGATCCATGAATCCACCAATAAATTTTCTGGTTCAATTAGAACTGGTATTTAAACAGTCCTCTTCATCATGCTGTTCACATTTTGACACCATGAGACCAAGACATCACCTAACAACTGATCAACAGTACCTCGCCATTGCAAGGCTTCAAACATGATGTTCTCAGAGGGAAGTGGCCACTGAGCTTAGTGTCACAGAGTGTCATCAGCAGGTTGCAACAGAGATACAAAGAGACTGGAAGAGTCACAGAAAGGCATAGAAGTGAACGTCCTTTAGCCACATCCCACGCTGATGACCGCTTCATTGTGAACAGTGCCCTGCGGAACTGGCTGGTGAATGCTACTCAATTCCAGGCACATTTAAGGGAGGTGAGAAGCACCCGTGTCACATCAGACCATTCGAAACCATTTACATCAGCGTGGTCTGCGTGCATCCTTGGGCCATTTTATTCAATCGAGTGTTCTGCACTCCACTCTCTTATGTACATAGTTCCATCCATGAAGCCACTACCAAACCTGTGGGCTATTTTTATTTTGGTCGTATGTTTCAATTGTGTATTCTGTAACTGTGTTTTATCAAATCCTTCTCTTACTTTATTGTGCAGTAGCCTGGTGGAGCACCCACAATTTTGTTGTACTGTACAACTGTACAATGACAATAAAGACTATTCTAGATGATCTGCAAAGGTATCTGACCACACCACCAAGCACAGGCGTCATCGTCTTGTATGGGCCAGGGAGCATTTATGCTGAACAAGGGACCAGTGGGCTTCAGTGCTGTTCTCTGATGAAAGTTGATTCACGTTCAGCAGAAATTATGGCGGCCAATGATGTTGGGGGAGACATCAAGGAGAGCACTATGCATCAGCCACTGTTGTCACCAGACAAGCCTTTGGTGGTGGTGGTGTTACGGTCTGGGCAAGTGTGTCTAGTCAATACAGAACTGCCCTACACCTTGTGAATGGTAAAGTGACAAGCCGATACTACCTGAATAACATCATTAATCCAGTCATTGTGCCCCTGCATGAACAACACAGACCTAATTTCATCTTCACGGACGACAGTGCTCCAACTCATCAAGGTTGCATCATGAGGGAATGGCTGCTGAAGGCTGGGGTACTTCAAATGGAGTGGCCTGCACTTTCTCCAGGCCTAAATCCCATAGAAAACCTATAGGATTAGCTGAGTCAATGTGTAGAGGCTTGTAGCCCTGCACCCCACAACCTCAATAACCTGAGGGCCACCCTTCAAGAAGAGGGGAATGCCATGCCTCAGCAGACAATAAGTCAATTTGTGAACAGCATGAGACATCATTGTCGAGCTGTAATTGATGCTCAAGAGCACATGACAAGTTATTGAGACACTGACATTTTTTGTTGTGGTATACTCACCACTGTTATTGGCTTTTGTTTCATTAAATTGTTTGAGATGAGGAAATCACCATTGCATGCTTCTACTTAAATGCCCCACTTTCATGAGATATCACTGTGGCGTGAACTTTTTACATTTACCAGAAATTTCACCTGAAAGCCAAATACCCCTAACTTTTGTTGAGTAGTGTATGTTGCATCATTCTGATTTATTTTGTTATATTTTTGCTACACTTAGCTGTTAGCACCACTAAGGTGACTAGCTGAAGCTAGAAGTTTAGCCTCTAGTCTTGGCTCAATCACAAATGGTTCTGTGCTTATTGTACTCCAGGGACCAATGCATTATTTCATTCATTCCTTAAGACAAATTTACATTAGTTAGCTCTGAACTAGGAGGTAGGATCTAAGATCGCCAGCTAAGATTAGCAATAGTGACTAAGAGGGAGGGTGGAGTTAAATATGGCCTTAGAAATTTATAGAGACATCCACTGAAAATAGCCGTTCTCAGAAAGGCTGTAAAAGATGAACAATAATTCAGTTTTATATAGCGTCATTTCACAACAGCAGTCATCTCACAGCAGAATCAAACATAGGGGAAAACCCCACAATTGCAGAAAGACCCCAGCAATCAGGCAAGCCCCTGTGAGCAAGCATTTGGCGACGGAGAGGAAAAACTCCGTTTTAGCAGGAAGAAACCTCCAGCAGAGCCAGGCTCAGGGAGGGACAGTCATCTGCTGCGACTGGCTGGGGGTGAGTGGAAAGAGAAGAAGAAGAAGAAAAGAACAGACATGTAGAGAGCAAACAGCATGACAGGGACTCACTATGGGAGAGAACACACAGATGTTAATGACCAGCAAAAATATTACATTGAGAGCAAAGAAAGGAGTGAAGCCCAGTGCATCGTTGGAGATCCCCCAGCTGTCTAAACCTATTAGCAGCATAACTAAGGGAGGGATCGGGGTTACCTGATCCCACCCTAACTACAGGCTTTGTCAAAAAGGAAAATTTTAACGCTATTCTTAAAAACAGGAAGAGAGTCTGACTCCCAAATCCAGATTGACAGTTGGTCCCAAAGGAGCGGAGCCTGATAACCGAAAGCTCTGCCTCCCATTGTACTTTATTACAAGTAATCCTGCACTTTCGGAGTGTAGTGGTCTGTTAGGATGATAAAGTACTATCAGATCTTTTAAATAACAAGGGGTCTGATCATTTAGAGCTTTGTAAGTGAATTCTAAATTCTATGTGAAGCCAATGAAGAGAGGCCAGAACCGGAAAGATATGATCTGTCTTTCTAGAACCTGTTAAAACTCGAGCTGCAGCATTTTAGATCAAGTGAAGACCTTTTAGAATAGGCTTTATTGTCATTGTACAGTTGTACAGCACAACGAAATTGTGGGTGCTCCACCAGGCTACTCTGCAATAAATTAAGAGCGAAGAATTTGAATAAAACACAGTTACAGAACACACGATTAGCCATATGACTGAAATAAAAATAAAATAAAAAATAAATATAGCCCATAGATATATGCACAGGTATGGTAGTGGCTTCACGGGTGGAACTATGTACATAAGAGTGCGGAGTGCAGAACACATAATTGAGTAAAATGGCCCAAGGATTATGGAGAGTATGTACAGTAGTGATTTCACGGATGGGTCAGTATACATGAAAGTGAGGAGTGCAAAGACAAGTGAGCTACTGTGATAATTAAAAGGTCCTCAGGTCAGTGCATGTGAGCATACAGACGGAGGGGGTGGGGCCTCTGACTGTTGGCAGTACGGATGGCCCAGCGGAAGAAACTGTTTGTCAGTCTGGAGGTGTGGGACCTGATCGATCTGAACCATTGTCCAGAGGGAAGCAGGTCAAACAGGTGGTGGATGGGATGTGAGGGGTCTCCTGTGATGGCCTTGATCCTTCTGAGACAGGAGGCTCTGGAGATGTCTTCCAGGGAGGGCAGAGGGCTGCCAATAATTTTTGGGGCAGTGTTGATGATCCTCTGCACAGCCTTCCTGTTCTCAGCTGTAAAGCCGGTGTACCACACACCCAGACAGTAGGTGAGCACGCTCTCTACTGAGCAGCGATAGAAGGCCAGCAGCAGCTTCTGGTCCAGGTTGTTCTTCCTCAGGACATGGAGGAAGTGCAGCCGCTGCTGGGCTTTCTTCACTAGGGCGTTGGTATTGACAATCCAGGAGAGATCAGAGTTGATGTGGGTGCCCAGGAACCTGAAGGTGGGGACGTTTTCCATGCGGTCGCCATTTATGAGGAGAGGGGGGGTGGCCCTGTCTGTTCTTCCTGAAGTCCAGTATGAGTTTTTTGGTTTTTTGGACATTGGGTTTCAGGTTGTTTGCTTGGCACCACAACAGCAGATTCTCTATCTCCGCCCTGTATGCCTTCTCATCGTCGTCTGTGATGAGCCCAACCAAGGTGGTGTCGTCCGTGTACTTCATGATGACGGTGGTTGGGTGTTTTGGAATGCAGTCAAAGGTGTACAGGGAATACAGTAGAGGGCTTAGCACGCAGCCTTGGGGGATCCAGTGCTGAGGGACAGTGTGGAGTAGTGGTGGGGGCCAAGTATGACTGTTTGTGGGCAGTTGGTGAGAAAGTTCTTTATCCAGGAGCATGTGGTGGTGGTGGGGGGATCTGGGGGAGGTGCAGTTTGTTGATCAGGATGTCCGGATGGTGTTTTAGAGATGTTTTAGGGACAGCCTGATAATAAAGAGTTAAAATAATCTAATCTACAGCTAACAAAAATGTGGATTAGTTTCTCAGCATCACTCTGAGACAAGATGTTCCTAATCTTGGCAATATTACACAAATGATAAAAAGCAGTCTTAGAAACAAGTTTAATAATGGTGCAATAATTAAATAATGAGAGAAAATTTTTCCAAAATATATGAAAAACATTTCATTAAGACATGTGAGCTGTTAAAGGCCCTTTAAAAAAAATAAAAAATAAAAAAAAATCCTGGAGGCTGATAGTGGCAGGCAGATGGGTTTGTGTTCATCCTTGGAAAATCAGTCTACAAAGAAGGCAAAACATATCATTAATCAACCTGACCATGTTTTGTCATTTGATTTCAAAAAGTTGCCCTCATGTCATCGTTATCTTTAACCAAAGAGCAGAACAAAGACATACTCAAAATCTTTTATTCTGTTGGTTATTAGTTTACTTAATTCTAACAAAGGTTATTTGGATTAATTCTTTTAAAGATCTTTTTCATGTACAGTATTTTGATAAATTTGATTATTCATAGTTATTTACTTACCTCATTGTTTGTCAATCTGTGGTCTGATACATGACTGTGTTTAAGGTTCTTATATTGTGTGAGCATGTGTTGATTTATGTTTAAGTGTTTGGGAGCAAGCTGCAAATGAATTGCCCTTTTTAGGATAAACAAAGTTTTCTGAATCTGAATTTTTTTTAAGTATTAGAGCGTCACTATTTTCTCTTTCTGGTCAAATTTGACACTTCTCATTTCCTTGTGTTTTGTTCATGGAGCACTCTAGTTGTGATGCCCACTTTTATCCAGTCAGCATTGAGTCAATCCTAAACCCTGCACAGCAGTTTTCGGGGGCCACCCGGAGGTACCTACACTTGACCAGGGTCTTATTTTGGTCGAGTTCCTGAAAACTTCCCCTTCCTTTCAGGGAGGTTCTTGTAGTCGAGACACACGCCCCAAGGGAAGTTCCTGTAAAATTGGTTCCTTTAATGGAAATGGGGCTTATGCATATGGCACAAAAATAAAATAAAACAAAATCAAAACTTACCAAAACTATTTTTTTCATTCATTATAGTAGTGAACTTGATGAGTCTTTGACTTATTTCCACTAAGTGAGATTATGCCAAAAATCTTGGAAGAAGTGATATTTTAACAAACCAAGATTATCTACAGATGTGACATCAGTCATGTTACTTCTATTCATACTTCATATGACACATTTTGCTTCAAAACACTGACTTTAAAAAATGCTGGTGATGTGTTGTCATTGCAGCTGATATATCTCCCCCCACCCTGGGGTGACTGTAAGGTGACGCCCATGGATTCAGAATTCTTTGATAGTTACAGCATCACAGCCTGTCGCATCGACTGTGAAACGCGCTACCTGGTGGACAACTGCAACTGCCGCATGGTACACATGCCTGGTAGGAGACTCCTCTTTCTCTGAGTTACATCAATCACGCTGCAGCAGAGAAATTACTGGAGGCACTTCAAAGAGGGAAAAAAAAGAGAAAAATTCATTAGTGTGAGTGTGCTGCTTCTATTGCAGGCGATGCCCCCTACTGCACCCCCGAGTTGTACAAAGAATGTGCTGACCCAGCTCTCGGTGAGAATGAGACTTCATCCACATCTGAATCTTTAAAGAACCACTACAAGCAGTCTTTTTTCCCTCCATCAGTTCAGAAGCCTTACAATGAGTTACATTAAACTCCTGCAAACTAACTTTTAAACCACCTCTTTATGGAGAAATGTGATGGTTTATGAGGACTTGTTTTTGTTCACCAAAGAGGCTGTTGCACACAGATTTGTCCTCCAAGGCATGAGTAATACACATACACACACATACATATCATTCCTTGTCAACCTCAGCTGCACTGATCCAAAAGTCAAGCTGTGCTCTGGGTTTCTTCTCTCCAGATTTCCTGGTTGAAAGAGACAGTGATTATTGTGTGTGCGAGACGCCGTGCAACATGACCAGATACAGCAAGGAGTTGTCCTTCGTCAAGATTCCCAGCAAGGCCTCTGCAAAATACCTGGCCAAGAAATACAACAAATCGGAGCAATACATTAGGTATGTTTTGTGTGAAATGTGCAGAAAATGCTGTAGGTCATAATTAAATAAATAAAACATACAGTAAATAAGCACCAAGGTAAAATCTTGGGTTATGTTTTAAAAAGTATTTATTTTACAATTTAAAAATGGCTGCAAAAAATTCAAAGGTCATTATTACCCAAACCAACTTGAACTGCATGGTACCATCTGCAGCTGGCCAGTAGGATATCCGGCTATGCCTGTGCTCTACAGGGAATGAGGCTATGGCCACCAAACTTGGTACATAGGTTGATCTTGGGACTAGTACCTGTGACTAAACTTTTGGGGTCCAAAGGTCAAGGTCACAAAGTCATAAAAGGTCAAAATCCATTTTGGACTATAGTGATTCCATCATTGCAACTAGGGGCAAGAAATTTTAATGCAAGTTAGAATTGGGTCTTTGACACCTGGTGAAGGTCAAATGACTCTGACCTTGAAGACTGGTAGGGTGTAAATTTAGGTTACTAGGTCAACAGGTTTAAAATAATTAACTGTATGGCTTATTACCATGATTATTGTAAAGTAAAAACAAATACTTTGAAATTTAGGTTAGCATTTTTTTTATACCCAAAGGAAGTGCTAGGAGGAGAATTAGGCATTGGTTCCAATTATGCTTTTGAATTCTACTGTATATACATTCTGTAAATCCAGGCCTGCAAAAGGCATGGGTCTGAGTGTATTCTAGTTAAGAGTGGAGTCTCTTTAATGAATTGCTATGTAGTTATATGAGGTTCAATGATACACAAAAAGATGTAACTGTCATAACTTTAAAGTAGTTTAGTGGCTATGAAACTCTATCGTAACTATAAGTATTAAAGAGGCAAATTTGTCAAGTTAGTGTAATAATCTTTAAATTAACATTGCTTTGCTAAAGGTGACCTAGGCAGTATTTTCATCAAAACAACAATTTAAAAAAAAAAAATACAGCAACAAAATATTTAGAAAGGTGCAGAATTAAAGCCATTATATTCTTCAAAAAATAATATATTGATGAAAATAACACTTCAGTCTATCTATCTATAGTCATGTGAAAAAATTTGGACACCCCTTAAAATATTCAGTTCTTTATTAAGAAATGTTCACATATCTATGTCTAATCTTGTTTTTGTTTTTATTTGCATTTTTTTTTTACATTTAGCCATTATGAGTGGGAATAATGTGGGGGTGTCCTAAAAAAGATGGGGGGTGTCCCAATTTATTCCTCACTATTTTTTTAGAATTACATTTTACAGAAAAT
This sequence comes from Pholidichthys leucotaenia, assembly GCA_020510985.1. Lineage (NCBI taxonomy): Eukaryota > Metazoa > Chordata > Actinopteri > Cichliformes > Pholidichthyidae > Pholidichthys > Pholidichthys leucotaenia. The sequence continues at coordinate 291,391,650 of CM035843.1, forward strand.
TTGAAAAGTCTTGTAGTTGTATTACATGAATCTCCCAGTATTTTTAACATTGATATTAAATATCCATATGTCCAAATATGTAAAAAAAAAAAAACAGGCTTATATATATATATATATATATATATATATATATATATATATATATATATATAGACGTGGATAAAATTGTTGGTACCCCTCTGTTAATGAAAGAAAAACCCACAATGGTCACAGAAATAACTTGAATCTGACAAAAGTGGTAATGAATAAAAATTCTATGAAAATTAACCAATGAAAATCAGACAATGCTTTTGAATTGTGGTTCAACAGAATTATTTTAAAAAAACAAACTCATGAAACAGGCCTGGACAAAAATGATGGTACCCCTAGAAAAGATTGAAAATAATGTGACCATAGGGACATGTTCAACCAAGATGTGTCCTCTAATTAACATCACAGGTGTCTACAAACTTGTAATCAGTCAGTCGGCCTATTTAAAGGGTGACAAGTAGTCGCTGTGCTGTTTGGTGACATGGTGTGTACCACATTAAACATGGACCAGAGGAAGCAAAGGAGAGAGTTGTCTCAGGAGATTAGAAAGAAAATTACAGACAAGCATGTTAAAGGTAAAGGTTATAAGACCATTTCCAAGCAGCTTGATGTTCCTGTGACTACAGTTGCACATATTCAGAAATTTAAGATCCACGGGACTGTAGCCAACCTCCCTGGACGTGGCCGCAGGAGGAGACGGATAATACGAATGGTAACAAAAGAGCCTAGAACAACCTCTATAAACACATTCATGGTGAACTCCAAGGTCAAGGTACATTAGCGTCAGATCGCATCATCCATCATTGTTTGAGCCAAAGTGGACTTCATGGGAGACGACCAAGGAGGACACCACTGTTGAAAACAAATCATAAAAAAGCCAGACTGGAATTTGCCAAACTGCATGTTGACAAGCCACAAAGCTTCTGGGAGAATGTCCTATGGACAGACGAGACAAAATTGGAACTTTTTGGCAAGGCACATCAGCTCTATGTTCACAGACACAAAAATGAAGCATACCAAGAAAAGAACACTGTCCCTACTGTGAAACATGGAGGAGGTTCTGTTATGTTCTGGGGCTGCTTTGCTGCATCTGGCACAGGGTGTCTTGAATCTGTGCAGGGTACAATGAAATCTCAAGACTATCAAGGTATTCTAGAGAGAAATGTGCTGCCCAGTGTCAGACAGCTTGGTCTCAGTCGCAGGTCATGGGTCTTGCAACAGGATAATGACCCAAAACACACAGCTAAAAACACCCAAGAATGGCTAAGAGCGAAACACTGGACTATTCTAAAGTGGCCTTCTATGAGCCCTGATCTAAATCCTATTGAACATCTGTGGAAGGAGCTGAAACATGCTGTCTGGAGAAAGCACCCTTCAAACCTGAGACAACTGGAGCAGTTTGCTCATGAGGAGTGGGCCAAAATACCTGCTGAGAGGTGCAGAAGTCTCACTGACAGTTACAGAAATCGTTTGATTGCAGTGATTGCCTCAATCACTGCAATCATTGCCTCAGATCCGTCCTCTCGGCGCCACACCAGTAGGCTGCCTTTTGCAACAGCGGCTCGATTCCGAGTTTTTTTTCCCTTCCTCTCTCTTTTGATCACTTTTTTTTTCACCCCACTTATATCACGGACACACAGATCGTCCCAAATGTCTCCTGAGCCGGTGGACGGAGCCACTGTTTATAGCAGGATACGATACAACAGGGAAGAGCTGCTAGCATTTAACCGCCACCCGGTCCCACTGGAAAAACTCGACATACCGAGAGAATTGAGGCGAAAGCGTCGCGGCTGCCGGGCTGGAGTAAGGCGGAGGACAAAAAATATAAGGTACAGACCCTCCCTTCCATCTGTTGTCATGGGAAATGTACGGTCGATACTGGGAAAGTTAGATGAGCTAGCGGCTATCTCCCGTTATGATAGCACTTACCGGGAGTGCTCTCTCCTTTTGTTTACTGAGACGTGGCTAACTGAACTAGCAGCAGATGCTAACATTGAGCTGGAGGGTTTTCACATGATACGAGCTGACCGAACACCAGAGAGTGGCAAAGCGAGGGGCGGTGGAGTGATAATGTATGTTAACAACAACTGGTGCAGACCGGGACATATCACTGTTAAACAACGACACTGCAGCAAAGACATTGAGTTGCTAGCTGTTAGCATGAGGCCTACATATCTCCCGAGAGAACACTCACACGTGATCTGCATTGTTGTTTATGCAAATCCGACGGCGAACGCTGGGACAGCGCGTGACGTCATCCATTCAGTAACCAGCAGGCTGCAGACAGAACACCCAGATGCTCTTCTCCTCATCTCAGGCGATTTCAACCACGTTTCACTGTCTCCCATTCTGCCCACTTTCACCCAGTATGTCACATGCCACACTAGAGACAATAAAACACTGGATTTGTTCTACGCAAACACTAAGGAGGCGTACACCTCATCACAACTCCCCCCACTTGGGAGATCGGATCACAACTTGGTTCATCTCCGACCGGTGTACAAACCCCTAGTGCACAGACAACCTCCGGCCATGCACACTGTGGAGTTATGGTCTGAGGAGACAATGGACACTCTAAAGGACTGTTTTGAAGCCACTGCCTGGAAGCAGCTCTGCGATCCACATGGTGAGGACATCAACGGCCTTATTCACACCTTCACGGGCTACCTCAGCTTCTGTGTGGACAAATCCGTTCCCACCAAGACCATACGGCGTCACTCAAACAACAAACCCTGGATCAACCCTGAGATAAAAACACTTCTGAGAAAGAAGAAGAGGATCTTCAGGTCGGGGAACAGGGAGATGCTGAAGTCCGTACAGAGGGAGCTGAGGAGAAAGATCAGAGAAGGCAAGAACAGCTTCAGGAAGAAGATGGAGGACAAGCTGCAACAGAGCGACATCAGCGGGGTCTGGAGAAACCTCAAAACCATCTCGGGGCTCCAGAATACCTCCCCCCAGGCCACGGGGGGCAGGGAGTGGGCGAACAACCTGAATCTGTTTTTCAATAGATTTGACCAACCGCCCTCCCCCCTGTCTGCACAACAACCACTGCTGCCTCTAAGAAATCAAGTCCTGCTGCCCACTCCCCACTCCACCGACACCCCCCCCCCACTCCCAACACACAGCCCCCCATCCTGACCCTGACCAAGACCCAGGTGAGGACAGAGCTGAGGAAGATCAAGGCGAGGAAGGCGTCGGGACCGGACGGCATCAGCGCAAAGCTTCTCAAGTCCTGTGCAGACCAGCTGTGTGGGATTGTGACGTATATCTTCAACATGAGCCTGAAACTGGGGAGGGTACCACAGCTGTGGAAAACATCTTGTGTGGTACCTGTACCAAAAACTTCCCACCCCAAAGACCTGAACAGCTACAGACCGGTGGCCTTGACGTCCCACTTGATGAAGACCCTGGAGAGACTGCTCCTTGCTCATCTCCGCCCCCTGGTGGAACCAGCGATGGATCCACTCCAGTTCGCCTACCAGCATGGCATTGGGGTGGAGGATGCGGTGATCTTCCTCCTTCACCGTTCTCTGTCCCACCTGGAGAAGCCCGGGAATATGGTGAGGATCATGTTCTTTGACTTCTCCAGTGCTTTCAACACCATCCAACCGATGATCCTGAAGGACAAGCTGCTGCGCGCAGGGGTGGACCAGCACCTGTCATCATGGATCCTGGACTACCTCACGAACCGGCCTCAGTTTGTGAGAACCCGGGACTGTGTTTCCGACACGATCATCAGTAGCACGGGGGCCCCCCAGGGAACGGTGCTGGCTCCCTTCCTGTTCACTCTTTATACTGCGGACTTCTCACACAACACAACACATTGCCATCTACAGAAGTTCTCTGATGACTCTGCGATCGTTGGTCTCATCTCCAACGGAGATGAAGCTGAGTACAGAGGGCTTATCCAGGACTTTGTGGACTGGTGCCATCGGAACTGCCTCCAGATCAACGCGAGGAAAACTAAGGAGCTGGTGGTGGACTGCCGCAGGCATGGGCAGCCCCTCACAGCACCAGTAAATATACAGGGAACAGACATCGAGATGGTGACATCCTATAAGTACCTGGGTATTCATCTGAACAATAAACTAGACTGGTCACACAATACTGACGCACTCTACAAGAAGGGACAGCGCAGGCTGTTCCTGCTGAGGAGACTCAGGTCTTTTGGTGTACAAGGGGCGCTGCTGAAGTCATTCTATGACACGGTGGTGGCATCAGCCATCACTTTTGGAGTGGTCTGCTGGGGCAGTGGCATTACTGCAGCCGATAGGAAGAGACTGAACAAACTGATTAAGAAAGCTAGCTCTGTCCTGGGGCAGCGCCTTGATCCGATGGAGGAGATAGGAGAGAGAAGGACGGTGGCTAAACTGTCATCTCTGCTGGAGTCCGAGTTCCACCCTATGCAGGACATACTGGATGCACTGAGGAGCTCATTTAGCAGCAGACTACATCATCCCAGGTGCACAACCGAGAGGTTTCGTAGGTCCTTCCTACCAACGGCTGTCAGACTGTACAACCTAAGCAGGGCTGCTCGCAGAGATAGCAAAAAGACGTAACAAACTAATAGTTTTTTTTTGAATGCAAAAGATGCAATAGACTTACACAATGGTCCTCTCCGGCATACAACTAGGAACATACCGGTCGCTATGGAGGGTGAGAATATGTATGGGCACATAATCATACCATGTAGGATAACTAAATAGACGGTTATGCTGTTTCATCCCACCTAGCAACAATGCTCTGCACTGTGTGTGTTTATATATTTACATATTTATTCCATCTAGCTACAATGCTCAGCACTGGGTGTGTTTATATTTATATATCTATATATTTATTCCATCTAGCTACAATGCTCCGCACTGTGTTTTTATATATCTACATATTATTCCATCTAGCTACATTGCTCCGCACTGTGTGTGTTTATATACTTGCATATTTATTCCACCTAGCTGCAATGCTCCGTACTGTGGGTGTTTATATATTTACATATTTATTCCATCTAGCTACAATGCTCTGCACTGTGTGTTCATATATTCATATATTTATTCCATCCAGCTACAATGCTCTGCACTGTGTGTCTGTGTGTGTGTGTGTATATATATATTTTATAGTAATATGTACATATGTATATTAGCTGCTCTTGCTTGCTTGTTTTTTTTCTTGCCTTCTGATTGTTGCTCTGAGTGTTGCTATCCCTGTGCTGTTGCAATCCTGGAATTTCCCCGTTGTGGGACTAATAAAGGCTTATCTTATCTTATCTTAAAAGGTTGTGCAACAAAATATTAAGTTAAGGGTACCATCATTTTTATCCAGGCCTGTCTCATGAGTTTGTTTTTTAAAATAATTCTGTTGAACCACAATTCAAAAGCATTGTCTGATTTTCATTGGTTAATTTTCATAGAATTTTTATTTATTACCACTTCTGTCAGATTCGAGTTATTTCTGTGACCATTGTGGGTTTTTCTTTCATTAACAGAGGGATACCAACAATTTTGTCCACGTGTGTGTGTGTGTCTGTATGTATATATATATATATATATATATACTGTATATATATAGTGATGGGTCCATGAGGCGTCATGATGCGTTTCGACACATTGCAAAACTGTATTGATACTGTGTCACTGAATACTGACACCTGCTGGACCTTAAAAATCCCTACAGGCAACCTAGTTGACAGACTCAACTGACACTGATTTGATGACCTCGTATATACAATAATATACTGCTCCAAAAAATAAAGGGAACACTGTCCCTCAAAGTGTCCACTTAGGAAGCAACACTGATTGACAATCAATTTCACATGCTGTTGTGTGATTTTGTTGTCAGCACATTCAACTATGTAAAGATTTAATAAGAATATTTAATTCAAATCTAGGATGTTTAGTGTTCCCCTTTTTTTTGAGCAGTATATAATTTAAGTCATTGTATTTTATATTGTATTATTTCATATCTTCATTTTAATTTCAAATATCGTTGATATTTTTAGATACAGTCAATAATGTGAACATGTATCATAACGTGAAAATCTAAATGAACGTGTTGTGAATGAGGATGCTTGTGGACTGGGATTTTTTATTTATTTATTTTTTTACAAATTTTTATTAAAAACAAAAAAGTTTTTCCAACGTTTTGAAATCGAGTCTGTTATGCTTTTTTGATACAACTTCTCCAGCTGTAGAAAACACCCGCTCACACGGCACAGATGAGGCTGGAGTGCAGAGAAATTGTAAGGAAAGCTGAAAGAGGTTTGGATAGATGGTCTTTTGGTTGTCCCAGTATCTCATAGGATCCTGGGACCTGGCAATATTGCCTTCTGCAGGTATCTCTGCACCTCCTGGATGGCATCAGCTGTGGCACTTTTGGTCTGCCTGCCCACTTCGATGTTGATGTTGCCAAAGGTTATCTAAAAAACAACAAATTGGCATTTTAGTACGTGATTTCCAAACGACAAACAAATAATGCTGAATAACATGGCTGAAGTGGGTGCAGACAGCTGTTGTGAAGATGGTCCCGTCTAAATTGAGACTGTGTAATGCAAATTGAGTGCCGAATTTGGAGCTGTCTAGTGGATGCAATCATGTTTCGTGCTGCGTCGGTCACAAGACACTTTATTGGTTATGGCCCAGTCCTCCATCATGCCCCTTTTGACTTGGGCCAAATTGTCAGCAGTGTAACTTTGTGGGAAGTATTGCACTCCCAACACAGACGTACACATCTGCAGATTCTCATTAATGTAGTGACAGGTAAGAGCCAAGTAAGCCTCCATGTTCACAGATGTTCACATGTCAGCTGTTATACTCACTGCCACAGCTTGCTGTGCTTGCATTTTCACTCGTTCCCGTTCCTCCTTGTACTTTTTGGCCACCATTTGTTTGATGGTCTGAAAATTACACCAAGTCAAACCAAAAGCAAATCCATATATTTAAATTAAAGATTAAATAAATTGGATATATCAACTACTACTTTAGATAATTTCCACAAACCTTTCTGGTGGGCAAAACATATGAGGGCTGAAGGGCCTGAACCAGTTCCCTGAACCCTTCACTCTCCACAATGCTGAGGGGCTGGCAGTCCTTCACGATGAAATTGAGTACAGCTTCATCTAGCATCTGCTTCCTGGAAGCTTGATGGTTAAAAATGAAGTAAAAAATAAATTAATAGGAATTAATTATCAATAAAGCAACTGTGAGTAAGTAGTAGAAGGGCTGTATACCTGAGTCTATACTGGGTGTATCCGGGACTTCATTTTCATGCCTGGCCCTATAATGCCTCAGTATTGAGGAGGTGCTCTTGTTTAAATATGACAGCTCTGTCGAACAAATGCGACATTTAGCCTGCAGAAAATATGAAGAGTAAACTAAGAGTCACTTTCAAATGAATTTGAATTCAGATAAATCAAGTGGAAACTCTGAGAGGAACAGGATGAAACAACAAGGAAATTAAAACAAAGAAAATAGTATTTTAAAAATACTATTTTTAAATACCTTATTTTCCGACATCAGATCAAAATGGTCCCACACGGCAGAAACCTTTCTTTTTCCTTGAGGCTGCTCATGCTCCATAATTTGTGATAAATTTGCACAAGGACCGTCCGCAACACATACGAGAGTCTTTGGGCAAATGCATCCCGTTGACAGATGCGCTTCCTTATAAACGCTGGCGTGTCAGTGTTTCGACGCGCTAGCGTCACGTGACCGATACATGACTTTCTTAAAGCGATACGCACCGACACAGGGTTTCGCTCTATGAGCTCGATGCATGTGCCGACGCATCGGTGTTGCCTGACCCATCACTAATATATATATATATATGTGTGTGTGTGTGTGTTACAGTGGTGTGAAAAAGTGTTTGCCCCCTTTCTGATTTCTCATTTTTTTGTATGTTTTGTCACACTTAAATTGTCATGATCTGAGCGGGGGGGGGGGGCGTGTTCCACCGCGCTCAGTCTCATTGTCTTTTTCTGTATTTGTACATTTGTTGTATTTTTGAGTCTTAGTTTCCTGTCAGTTTATCCTTGGTTGGTTTTTATATAGCTTGTATTGTGTCTTAGTTCCACTCATTTTCCTGTCATGGTTATCGCAGTCTTATTTATATATTTGGCATTTGCTTGCACCTTTCCTTCAGTCTGTTGTCATTTTAGTTCTTGCTTATTTGTACTTTTGTGTTCTCACGCTCTCTCTCTCTCTCTCTCTCTCTCTCTCTCTCTCTCTCTGGGGCTGCAGCTGTCAGTGGCACTTCTGGGTTTTGCTCTGTAGTGGGCGGTGCCCCTGTCAAGCTGTCAGTCCCATCGCCTCTCCTCTCATGACCCCCAGCTGATCCCTATGTTTTAATCACTGTCACCTCCTGCCTGCTCACGTGAGCCACACGTGGTATCATTTGCTATGATTGATCTCCTGCCTTATTTAAGACTGGTTTTTGCATTCACTCCTTGTCAGAGTCTCATCCCACATCTCCCAACTCCCATCAGAACTCTCCCTGCCCTGACGTGTGTTCCTGTGCTTTCCGTCGACTAGTCTTTGTAAGTTTATGTTTTGTGCACTTTATGGATTTTGTGTTTCTTTTAATAAATACCACAAACTGCAGTTCAGTGCCTGGATTCTTCTCTCTGCCCCAAAGGGGCAATTCATGACAGTAGACTCTGACCAATTTGAGACCCAGCTGTTGCAGTTTGTGTTTTTTTTTTTTCCCCTCCACTCACCTGTTTTTCTCCAGTGCGTTTTTCAGCATGTTCCCCACCTATACCTCTTCTATTGGTGGGCGAGAATACCCAATGCGCCTGCGATGGGAGGTCTGCAAAACATTGGAGAGTGATGATTTGGTCTCCCAACGCCTGCAGGGCTCTTACGCCCAAAGACGCCCTGTGGTACCTGGGCCTGGTGGAGGCAGCTGCTCGCCGGTGCCATCAGCTCATGGAGCATGCTGAGGGGGTGGAGAGAATTTTGCTGGTGGCGGCTTTGCAACATGAGAGCCGTGGGATGGTGAGGAATTCTCCAAAGAAGCCTGGGTCAATGCTGAAGGGAAGGCAACCCCGAGCCTCTGTATTTTCGGCTCCTCACCAATCTCCAGCACCAGTTCCTGCTCCCACTCCACCTGCTCCGGAACGCCGCCCTCCAGTGAAATCTCGCCAAAAGAACACCACCACCTCTCAGTCAGCAGTTTTTTCTACATCGAGACAGACAATCCCCGCAGCAGTTCCTTCTCCCTGTTCTCCTTTGCCAGCTGTCCTGTCAGCCTCCTCTTCTTCCATTGCTGCTGCGACTCCCATCTCCTCGACGTTTCCTCCCGCTGCTGAGGGTCAGGATGTTTCCTCTCCGGCTGCGCCGGTCGCCGTGCTTACAGGGGCGGCTCCTCTACGTTCCTCTGAGGGGCCGTCAACCACCGAAGTCAAGGGGAGGGCTGATTATCAACCAACTGCAGCAGACGACATCATGCCCTGGGAACTCAGGCAAGTGTTTTTTTTCATTCTCAATCTCCAAAACATGAATTATCTTGCCTGATTCACGGTGGTGAGACACAGACTATGCAGTCCTCTGGAGTCCTCGCCGCCTGCTGCAGCTATAAACTTTTTACCTGCTCTCTCCATGTCTCCTCCTTTGCCCCTTGAGTGTCCGCTGGCCCCAGGATTGAGCCGCCACACGATGGAGAAGCCTGCGGCCCTGGAGGACTTGGTTCCAGCCCCGCAGCCGCGGTCCGGATGGAGGGAGAGCGCTGTCACTAAGCTGAAGCCTGTGTTGACGATGGAGCGTCCCCTGGGTTCAGCGGTACAGGGTCCAGCGCCAACAGGGAGCCGACCTCCTGTCGCCATGCCGGGCGAGCTACCTGCGTGGGGCACTTCTCTGGGGGGTCCTGGGACTGCATCTACCACCATGCCTGCTGCAGGGGCCACTGCAGCAGAGCCGGAGCTGGACCTCCAGAGAGCCGGGCCCGAGACATCACCGCCTGGATCGATGGAGTCCTGGTCAGCGGTGGAGTTTGAGTTCAGGCAAGTGCTCTCCTTTGTTTTCACTATTTCTGTTTTGGAGAGATCTTGTCTGGCTCTTGCTGGGGAGGACCAAGTGCAGCCGTTAGCTGCACCTGAGCTCACCTCGCCGGGCTCCACTGCCTCCGGTGACCCTGACCCTGTTTCTCTGCCTCTTCTGTCGGAGTCTTTCCCCAGAGTCACCGAGGATTGTCCAACTTTGCCAGGGGTCTATGTGGGTCCACCCTCACCATCTGAGATCACCGTGGGTCCAGCTCCTCCAGCTGAGGTCATCGCGGGTGCGCCGTCCCAGCCCGGGGCCTCCATGGATACAACTCCTCCTCAGTCTGGGTCCCCGTGGGTATTTTGTCCCAGTTGAGAATCGTCATGGGTGCGGCGCCCCAACCTTAAACCAACGTGGGTGCTGCGCTCCAGCTTGGTCCACCATGGGTGTCAGGCTCCAACCCGGGGGCCACCGTGGGTGCAGCTCTGTCCCAGTCTGAGACCACCGCGAGTGCAGCTTTGGTCCAGTCCAGGTCCACCGCAGTTGCAGCCATGCTCCAGCCCGGAGCCACTGCGGGTGCAGCCACACTCCAGCCCGGATCCACCATGGGTGCAGCTACGCTCCCGTCTGGAGCCACTGCGTGTGCAGCTTTGCTCCAGCCCAGAGCCACTGCGTGTGTTGCTTTGCCCCAGCCCAGGGCCGCCGTGGGTGCTGCTTTGCCCCAGCCCGGGGCCGCCGTGGGTGCTGCTTTGCCCCAGCCCGGGGCCGCCATGGGTGCTGCTTTGCCCCAGCCCGGGGCCGCCGCGGGTGCTGCAGGCCAGTCCGCAGGTGTCGCAGTTCCCTCTCCTCTGCCTGATGTTGTTGTGGCCCCCTCTCCCCTGCCTGACATCTTTGTGGTTCCCACTCCTTGGCCAGACATCATCGGGGGTCCCGTTCCCTTCCGTCCTCTACACCACCTATTCTTCCCATTGGGTGGCTGCCTCCTGGACTACCCCTGCTCTTCGGGTGGTTAAAGAACTTTGGAAGACCACCCGACAGACTGCGTCACTGGGGCAGGTGGCCCGAGTTCTCCGGGAGGCCTTCTGACTCCTTCCATCCTGCCATCTGCCGGGCCTGAGACTCTGGCCGCCCGCCTGAACTGTCCAGCTTTCCAGTCCAGGGGGTTTAGGTGGTTTGGTTTTTGCCTGGTGTGGGTCCTGGGTGGGTTTCTTTGTTTCTTTTTTGTTCCCTCCTAGACTGTTCCCCCCCACCACCCGCCCGGGGTGGTTTATTGTTCTACTCCTTTTATTTTTTTTTGGGGGGGGGGTCCTTTTTTCTTTTTTGATGTCTCTTATTCTGGGTGTGAGTCATGAGGGTTTTTTCTTATATTTTCTTTTTTTCTGGGTTGTTTCGGTCCCTCCGTGCCAAGGTCCCCCTCCTCCCACCCAGGGTGGGTTTTGTTTCCTTGCTTTTTTATATAAGGTGGGTCTTCCATGTGGGTGGGTCCTTTTTTCTTTTTGTTTGATGTTACCCTGGGTGTCTGGAATTCACCCCTTGGGGGGGCAGGGGGCTCTGTCATGATCAGAGCATGGGGGTTCCACCACGTTCAGTCTCACTGTCTTTTCTGAATTTGTATATTTGTTGTATGTTTGAGTCTTAGTTTCCTGTCAGTTTATCCTTGGTTGGTTTTTATATAGCTTGTATTGTGTCTTAGTTCTACTCATTTTCCTGTCATGTTATTGCAGTCTTGTTATTTATATATTTGGCATTTGCTTGTATCTTTCCTTCAGTCTTAATTTGTTGTCATTTTAGTTCTTGCTTTATATTTGTACTTTTGTGTTCTCTCTCTCTCGCTCTGGGGCTGCAGTTGTCAGTGGCACTTCCAGGTTTTGCTCTGTAGTGGGCAGTGCCCCTGTCAAGCAGTCAGTCCGTCTCCTCTCCTCTCATGACCCCCAGCTGATCCCTATGTTGTAATCACTGTCACCTCCTGCTCGCTCACGTGATCCACACATGGTATCATTTGCTATGATTGATCTCCTGCCTTATTTAAGACTGGTTTTTGCATTCACTCCTTGTCAGAGTCTCATCGCACATTTCCCAACTCCTGTCAGGACTCTCTCCCTGTCCTGACGTGTGTTCCTACGCTTTCCACTGACTACTCTTTGTAAGTTTATGTTTTGTGCATTTTATGGATTTTGTTTCTTTTAATAAATACCACAAACTGGGACTTCCGGTTATGGCTGCCACGTAGGACGGACGTGTCTCGCTCTGCTCTGCTCCTGGAGAAAAAAAATCGGCAAATAACTCTCTCATTTGGGACAGAACGTATCCCAGCATTTGGGCGAGGATATGTCGGCGAAGCCTAAGGCTGGAAAACCAGGAAAAGGAAAAAGCGAGCCGCCGAAACAGTCCAAATTAACGGACTTTCAGGTCTGTGACGCAGCAAACAAAACTCCATATATGGCGGAGGAAGCTGGCGGCGGTGCGATGTTTGCGGGGAATGGCGCAGATGCGCTGATGGCTGCCATGAGTTCAATGAGAGCGGACTTTTCCTCTAGATTTGATGGGATTATGACAGCGTTGGAAGGAATAAGAAAGGAATTGGGTGACTGTGTAGAACGAACGGCGCAGATGGAGCTCCGTCTCGCTAGTGCTGAAGATGACGTCACCCGTCTTCAATTAAAGGTGCGCACTTTGGAAAAAAAAAATAAATCTCTGGAAGATAATATTTTGGATTTGGAATCTCGGTCGAGACAGAATAATTTGAGGCTGGTGGGTCTTCCAGAGGAATCAGAAGGTCGGGACGTATGTTCCTTTCTGGAAAAGTGGATTCCGGAGGTGCTGGGCAGCGAGGAGTTGCAATCAGCAGTGGTTCTGGAAAAAGCACATCGTATTGGCCCACGGAGAGATAAGGGACCGCCGAGGACCTTAATTATGAAGTTTCTTAGCAACAGAGACAGGATGAAGATCTTCAACGCTGCACGTGCTAAAGGAGAGATTAAACACCAGGACCAGCAGGTGCGGTTCTACCCAGATTTGGCTACAGGAATCCAGCAATTGAGGAAGCAGTTTGATCCCGTACGTAAGGAGCTGCGCAACCTTGGGATTCGTCATGGTGTAATCTATCCTGCAAGACTGCTGACCACGTATGAGGGCAGAACCCACATCTTCAAGACCCCAGAGGAGGCGCAGGAGTTCATCAAGAAGATCAAAGAAGAAGAAGAGACTGGTGGGAGCTAAGCATGAACAAAATATAAGGTAGAATAATTAAGCATTTGCACAGGCATCTGACTGACTTGAAGTAAATAGTAAGTTTACAAAATATAGATTGTATTATATATTAAAAAAACAAAACAAAAACAAAACAAAAAAAAAAACTATGATGTACAAAGTTGTTAAAAATTTTGGAGTTAAGTTGGAAAACTACAGAGGAGAGTTAATGTTACGTCATTAAAAGCAGTAGAGTTGGGGTGATTGGGAGGATGAAGAAGGAGTGGCTTAGGCTGTTCCCCGTGGGTGTGGAACAGTCGATGGCTATATCGGGAGACAGAATTTTTCTTTTGATTTTGGGGGGTTTGCCACAAGTGTGGGAAGGGGAAATTTGTTTGTGTGTAGTTTGTAGGATGAATGTTCAACCACTCATGTTTTTGCTTCTCTGTATGAGCATGTTTACACTGCAAGGTAATCCCAAACTCTCTATTGATCATGGACCAAAGTGTTAATCTTAATTTAACTTCATGGAATTGCAGAGGTCTACAAAATTTAAAAAAACTTAAACAAGTTATGAATAAAATAAAGGACATGGGTTCAAGAATTGTGTTTTTACAAGAAACTCATCTGATAGAGGAGGATGTTAAAAGAATTAGGAGTAGATGGCAGGGAAGTGTATTCACCTCTTCATTTTCATCCCGAGCCAGGGGAGTTATGACTCTCATACATAAATCAGTTCCTTTTCAGGTGAAAAATGTAATTGGAGACAAATTTGGAAGATATGTAATCATTCAAGGTTCTTTGCTATTAGAAAATATAAATCTTGTGAACTTATATGGTCCCAATATAGATGATCAGAAGTTCTTTGCTAATTTATTTCTCATCTTATCATCACTTACAGGGCAACATATAATAGCAGGGGATTTTAATTGTACATTGAATCCAGGTGTGGATAGATCAACAGGACTGGATTGTACGCACATTGGATGTAGGATGACTATTAATCATTTTATGAAAGAATTGAGATTGTTAGATATATGGAGAGAAATGAAACCACAAGTTAAAGCCTATTCTTGTTATTCCAGTACCTACAAGACATTCTCACGTATTGATTATTTTTTGATTTCCACAGAATTAAGGTCCAAGATTCAAAACTGCTTTTATGATAACATCGTGATTTCTGATCATGCACCCTGTTGTCTAATATATGTAGATAAAAAATTGACAAAGGAATCAGGTAGATGGCAATTTCAGCATAAATGGCTTCAGGATGAGGAATTTGTCAAGTATATAGAAAAACAGATAGACGAGTTCTTTGACATCAATACTACACAAACATCAGCATGTGTAAAGTGGGAGGCTTTCAAAGCTTTTATTAGGGGACATATTATTAGTTATACAGGATCAAAATCTAAGAAGACTCGAGAGGAGAGAGCTAAATTGGAACATAAAATAAAAAGTCTTCAGGAAAAAGTGTATGCAGGAAGTGACCCAAGGTTGGAGAATGAATTACTGATTTTGAGAGCTGAATACGACAAAAAATCAGCGAATAGAGCTGCCTCGAGTCTTCTAAGATTGAAACAATCTTTTTATGAACAAGGTGAAAAATCAGGAAAATTATTAGCATGGCAGATTAAACAATTGGAAATTAAAACACCAATTACCAGTATTATAAGTAAGGGACAGGTAGTTATAGATCCTTTAGAAATTAATAGAGCCTTTAGAGATTACTATGAAAAATTATATGATACCAAAAATGAACCTGATTTAACAAAACTAAATGGGTTTTTGAACGAACTATCTATACCGTGTATTCCAAATGAAAACAGGGAGATATTGGAGTCTAAAATTAGTCAAGAAGAAGTTGGGCTAGCCATTGATAATATGAAATCAGGAAAAAGTGCAGGACCAGATGGTCTTCCAGTTGACCTTTATAAAAAATTTAAGA
This sequence comes from Pholidichthys leucotaenia, assembly GCA_020510985.1. Taxonomy (NCBI): domain Eukaryota; kingdom Metazoa; phylum Chordata; class Actinopteri; order Cichliformes; family Pholidichthyidae; genus Pholidichthys; species Pholidichthys leucotaenia. The sequence goes on from CM035843.1 coordinate 291,406,785, forward strand.
ATAAATTAATAAAACCTTTTTTGGAAATGGTTTTAGAAGCATTTCAAAATAATAATTTACCATCATACATAAATAATGCCTTAATTATACTGTTGCCAAAACCAGGTAAGCCCTCTAATAAATGTGAAAATATGAGACCAATAAGCCTATTAAACGCCGACCTTAAGATAATCTGTAAAATTTTAGCAAGACGAATACAAGAAATTTTACCAAATATTATTAATCGAGATCAGAATGGCTTTATAAAGGGTAGACAAGGCTTCCATAATGTAAGAAGACTATTTAATATTATTTATTTTAATAAAGAAGCACCGGATACAGCTCTCCTATCATTGGACGCCGAAAAGGCCTTTGATAGAGTTGAATGGCCCTTTCTTTTTGAAGTCCTACAAAGGTTTGGACTTGGAAATAATTTCATAAAATGGGTTCAAATAATATATAATAATGCTACAGCAGAAATCCTAACAAATAACAATATTTCAAAACCAATAAAAATCAATAGAGGATGTCGACAAGGCTGTCCACTTTCACCTTTACTGTTTACTATGGCAATTGAACCTTTAGCGATAGCGATACGTTTACATTCACAAATATATGGAATTAAAGTTGGACCAACAGAACATAAAATCTCCCTGTACGCCGATGATATAATTTTGTTTATGTCGAATCTAAAAAAATCAATTCCAACCTTGTTGAATTTAATAAAGAATTTTGGGGAAATATCAGGATATAAAATAAATAAAACTAAATCTTCAATATTAATGCTAAATGAGACCCACAGAAATTACCCAGCCCCTGAGGTAAATCAATTCAGTGTTGTAAATCAGTTTAAATATTTAGGAATCCAAATTATGCCTAAGCTAGAATCAGTCGCCAGTGTCAACTATGAAGCCTTAATGTCAGATATCAATGAGTTAACTCAGAGATGGATGTCACTACCAATGTCGATGATCGGGAGAATCAATATACTTAAAAGTAATATTTTACCTAAAATACTTTATTTATTTCAATACATTCCCTTATCACCACCTTTAGATCTATTCTCAAGAATAAAAAAAAAGTTAGTGGAATTTATATGGAACAACAGGAGGGCTAGATTACGTTTGTCTTTATTATATTTACCATTTGATCGTGGAGGTCTGAAATGTCCAAATTTTATGTTGTACTATTGGTCGGCACAACTGAGGTCTATGACATATTATTTTTCATCAAATGATCTCCCTCACTGGACTGAAATGGAATCATACAATTTACCTTTACCTCTTCCCATATTCATATACTCAGATTCGGCAAAAAAATTACAAAAACAAGTTAAAAATCCATTTGTAAAGCATATGATCAAAATATGGTGTGAAGCTAAAAACTATTTAAAAGAACCACAGTTATTGTCACAATTTAGTCCAATATGGGGTAATCAATATTTTAAACCAGGGAGAGCGGACGCTGTATTTAAAGTATGGAATTTAAAAGGGATACAAAAGATTCAGGATTTATATTTGCCATGTGCAGACAACATAATGTCTTTTGAAGAGCTGAGGATCAAATTTAATCTCAATAGAACACATTTTTTTAAATATCTTCAACTTAGAAACTTTATTCGATCAAATCAAAATAAAGCTCTCACTCGACCTATTTATTCATCCTTGGAAAAAATGATGATGAAAGATAGTAAAAGAAAGGGTATTATTTCAGAGTTTTATAACTCATTGACACTATCTTCAAGTGAAAATTCACTGAAAAGATTAAACTACTGGAAAGAAGATCTGCAAATTGAAATTTCAGAGGAACAATGGGAATTGGCTTGTACAGAAGCTCAAACCAAATCAATAAATGCACGCCTTAAATTGATACATTTCAAATGGTTAATGCGGATGTATGTTACACCGGAGGAGTTAAATAGATATAACAAAAATATACCAGATACATGCACAAAATGCATGGAAAGTAAAGGAACCCTATTTCATTGTTTATGGGAATGTAGATTAATAAGAATGTTTTGGGAGGAGGTGAGGGTAACAATTGAAAAAATAATCTCAAAACAAATCATATTGAATCCTAAACTGTTTTTGTTGGGTCTGTACCCAGAAAAGCATAATTTCAATAAAAGTGAAAGAACATTCATAGACCTCAGTTTGCTTAATGCCAAAAAATGTATTGCACTATTATGGAAAAAGACTCATAGACCAGATGTGACTCAGTGGTTAAGACAGATGTTAACAAACCTTCCATTAGAAAGAATAACATATATACTGAAATCAAAGGAAATTGTGTTTGAGAATATATGGAGACCTTTTATTGATTATGTAAAAAATTTAAACATAACTCTTGAAGAAGAAGGTGAATGATGTGTGTGGACCTTGTAAATTCCAAACTGGTGAACATAATATGTATACTAATGTATTGGATTGTCAAGACTAAACAGAGGAGCATTGTTGAAGACTTGATTTTGTTGGTGGTTGTTGGTGTTTTTAGGGTATTTTTTTTTTTTGTAGTACTTTAGTGTTAGTGTTTGATTGTTTGTATCATGTTTGTTAAAAAAAAAAAAAAGGTTCAATAAAGATATTGTGGAAGAAAAAAAAAAAAATACCACAAACTGCAGTTCAGCGCCTTCATCTTCCTCTCTGCCCCGAAGGGGCAATTCATGACATAAATGATTCAGATCATCAAACAAATTTAAATGTTAGACAAAGATAACACAAGTAAACACAAAATGCAGTTTTTAAATGAAGGTGTTTATTATTAAAGGTTAAAAAAAAAATAAAATCCAAACCTCCATGGTCCTGTGTAAAAAAGTCATTGCCCCCCCCCCCCCCGTTAAAACATAAATTAACTATGGTTTATCACATCTTTGGAAAGCTGAGTTCAATTTCTCTAGCCACACCCAGGCCTGATTACTGCCACACCTGTTCTCAATCGTGAACTCACTTAAATAGGACCTGCCTGATAAAGTGAAGTAGACCAAAAGATCCTCAAAAGCTAGACATCATGCTGCAATCCAAAGAAATTCAGGAATAAATGAGAAACAAAGTAATTTTGATATACAGTGGGGCAAAAAAGTATCTAGTCACCCACCAATTGTGCAAGTTCTCCCACTTAAAAGATGAGAGAGGTCTCCAATTTTCAACATAGGTATACCTCAACTATGAGGGACAAAATGAGAAAAAAAAAATCCAGAAAATCACATTGAGGGATTTTTAATGAATTAATTGGTAAATTCCTCAGTAAAATAAGTATTTGGTCACCTACAAACAAGCAAGATTTCTGGCTCTCACAGACCTGTAACTTCTTCTTTAAGAGGCTCCTCTGTCCTCCACTCGTTACCTGTATTAATGGCACCTGTTTGAACTCGTTATCAGTATAAGAATCAGAATCAGAATCAGGTTTATTGCCATTGTTCATGTAGTACACAAACTAGGAATTTGTCTCTGTACAATGCTGCAACATTAAACATGATAAGATAAGAGAAATAAACTATACATGTAATAAAGTGTAGGATAAGATTAAGTGATACTGGTCAACAGTTAAAATATATATTAGCCAGCAACAGATACTGTGGAGAACTATATAGTGCAGTCGGTAATGCAGGAAGAAAACAGTGATGATTGACATGAGTCTGGTTGAGCTGCTGTACATGGTGCACGAGAGTCAATAAGTCACTTAGTGTTCAGCAGTCTAATGGCAGAGGGGAAGAAGCTGTTCATGTGACGGGAGGTTTTAGTCTGGATGGACCGAAGTCTTCTACCAGAGGGGAGGGGGGCAAACAGTACGTGACCAGGGTGTGAGGGATCGGCTATGATCCGGCCAGCACGCCTCCGGGTCCTGGAGATGTACAGATCCTGGAGAGATGGGAGCTTGCAGCCGATAAAAGACACCTGTCCACAACCTCAAACAGTCAGACTCCAAACTCCACTACGGCCAAGACCAAAGAGCTGTCAAAGGACACCAGAAACAAAATTGTAGACCTGCGCCAGGCTGGGAAGACTGAATCTGCAATAGGTAAGCAGCTTGGTGTGAAGAAATAAACTGTGGGAGCAATTATTAGAAAATGGAAGACATACAAGACCACTGATAATCTCCCTCCATCTGGGGCTCCACGCAAGATCTCACCCCGTGGGGTCAAAATTATCATGAGAACGGTGAGCAAAAATCCCAGAACCACATGGGGGGACCTAGTGAATGACCTGCAGAGAGCTGGGACCAAAGTAACAAAGGCTACATCAGAAAAACACTACGCCGCCAGGGACTCAAATCCTGCAGTGCCAGACGTGTCCCCCTGCTTAAGCCAGTACATGTCCAGGCCCGTCTGAAGTTTGCTAGAGAGCATTTGGATGATCCAGAAGAGGATTGGGAGAATGTCATATGGTCAGATGGAACCAAAATAGAACTTTTTGGTAAAAACTCAACTTGTCGTGTTTGGAGGAGAAAGAACACCATACCTACTGTGAAGCATGGGGGTGGAAACATCATACTTTGGGGCTGTTTTTCTGCAAAGGGACCAGGACGACTGATCCATGTAAAGGAAAGAACGAATGGGGCCATGTATCGTGAGATTTTGAGTGAAAACCTCCTTCCACCAGCAAGGACATTGAAGATGTAACGTGGCTGGGTCTTTCAGCATGACAATGATCCCAAACACACCGCCCAGGCAACGAAGGAGTGGCTTCGTAAGAAGCATTTCAAGGTCCTGGAGTGGTCTAGCCAGTCTCCAGATCTCAACCCCATAGAAAATCTTTGGAGGGAGTTGAAAGTCTGTGTTGCCCAGCGACAGCCCCAAAACATCACTGCTCTAGAGGAGATCTGCATGGAGGAATGGGCCAAAATACCAGCAACAGTGTGTAAAAACCTTGTGAAAACTTACAGAAAACGTTTGACCTCTGTCATTGCAACAAAGGGTATATAACAAAGTATTGAGATGAACTTTTGTTATTGACAAAATACTTATTTTACCAAGGAATTTACCAATTAATTCATTAAAAAATCCTTCAACGTGATTTTCTGGATTTTTTTTTTTTATTTTGTCTCTCATAGAGGTATACCTATGATGAAAATTGGAGACCTCTCTCATCTTTTAAGTGGGAGAACTTGCACAATTGGTGGCTGACTAAATACTTTTTTACCCCACTGTATATAATCAATCACTTTTTCACACAGGACCATGTAGGTTTGGATTTTTTTCCACTTAATAATAAACACCTTCATTTAAAAACTGCATTTTGCGTTTACTTGTGTTATCTTTGTCTAATATTTAAATTTGTTTGATGATGTGAAACATTTAAGTGTGACAAACATACACAAAAATGAGAAATCAGGAAGGGGGCAAACACTTTTTCACACCACTGTATATCTATAGCCAATAAGGATGCCACAGCTTGTCACAAACAATAGCATAACTGGACTGATATCACATGTCTCTACCAACCAGTTGGGGCATGAGTAAGTGTGACACCTACTGGCCAATGTTGTCTCTATCAATTTTAAAGTTGGTAATGTGAACCTACAGTATCGTTCTTTATTTTGTAAAGGTATGGTTGCTAGTACACAATTTCATCGTATTAATAAATGAAAATGATAAACGCAAACATATTTACAATGTAACCTGACAGAAATAGTCTGAGACACTGTGGAGGTGCCTTCACCTCCTGCTCCACTTTAAACTCAAGCTGATATAACCCTGATAACATACGCTGACTTCAGGGTCACATTTCAGAGTTTGAAACTGTTGTTCCACAGTCACTGTTGTGTCCCAGCATACAGTCAAGCTATGCTGTGTGGGCACCTTAGCTAATCTGTTGGTGTAAAGACCTAACATTAATGTTAGTTTTTTTCTTGTCTCTACAGGGAGAATATCCTGGTTTTAGATATCTTCTTTGAGGCTCTCAACTATGAAACTATTGAACAGAAAAAGGCGTATGAAGTGGCCGGACTTTTAGGTACAGCTACCCCACCCCCACCCCGCTATGTCTTTTAGTTTGCCCTGGGTGATTCTCAATGGGCTTAAACTTTTTAATGTATTCCAGGTGACATTGGAGGTCAGATGGGTCTCTTTATTGGGGCGAGCATACTAACTATTCTGGAGCTATTTGACTATCTTTATGAGGTAAGAAAAGGAAACTCGTGAGACCCTAGTTAGTTATAGCATCAATTATTTCTGTTGATGCAGTAATGGGAAGAGGCAAAATTACAAAATCCTTGAGACCATACACAAGAGGTTACTCAGAAATGGAACATTAACTTATTACTGAATGGGGGAAAAAAAGATGTCCAAGTAATGAAGCAGGCCTTGTGTATGTGTGTGTTTCTTATCGTCAGCTGAAGGCTACTGCATAAATGACATTCATGTTTTACAAGGACATATGACCTGAAATTTAGGCATTAATGGTGAAAACTGGAAGCTTCTAAGATAAGATAAGATAAGCCTTTATTAGTCCCACAACGGGGAAATTCCAGGATTGCAACAGCACAGGGATAGCAACACTCAGAGCAACAATCAGAAGGCAAGAAAAAAAACAAGCAAGCAAGAGCAGCTAATATACATATGTACATATTACTATAAAATATATATATACACACACACACACACACAGACACACAGTGCAGAGCATTGTAGCTGGATGGAATAAATATATGAATATATGAACACACAGTGCAGAGCATTGTAGCTAGATGGAATAAATATGTAAATATATAAACACCCACAGTACGGAGCATTGCAGCTAGGTGGAATAAATATGCAAGTATATAAACACACACAGTGCGGAGCAATGTAGCTAGATGGAATAATATGTAGATATATAAAAACACAGTGCGGAGCATTGTAGCTAGATGGAATAAATATATAGATATATAAATATAAACACACCCAGTGCTGAGCATTGTAGCTAGATGGAATAAATATATAGATATATAAATATAAACACACCCAGTGCAGAGCATTGTAGCTAGATGGAATAAATATGTAAATATATAAACACACACAGTGCAGAGCATTGTTGCTAGGTGGGATGAAACAGCATAACCGTCTATTTAGTTATCCTACATGGTATGATTATGTGCCCATACATATTCTCACCCTCCATAGCGACCGGTATGTTCCTAGTTGTATGCCGGAGAGGACCATTGTGTAAGTCTATTGCATCTTTTGCATTCAAAAAAAACTATTAGTTTGTTACGTCTTTTTGCTATCTCTGCGAGCAGCCCTGCTTAGGTTGTACAGTCTGACAGCCGTTGGTAGGAAGGACCTACGAATCCTCTCGGTTGTGCACCTGGGATGATGTAGTCTGCTGCTAAATGAGCTCCTCAGTGCATCCAGTATGTCCTGCATAGGGTGGAACTCGGACTCCAGCAGAGATGACAGTTTAGCCACCGTCCTTCTCTCTCCTATCTCCTCCATCGGATCAAGGCGTTGCCCCAGGACAGAGCTAGCTTTCTTAATCAGTTTGTTCAGTCTCTTCCTATCGGCTGCAGTAATGCCACTGCCCCAGCAGATCACTCCAAAAGTGATGGCTGATGCCACCACCGTGTCATAGAATGACTTCAGCAGCACCCCTTGTACACCAAAAGACCTGAGTCTCCTCAGCAGGAACAGCCTGCGCTGTCCCTTCTTGTAGAGTGCGTCAGTATTGTGTGACCAGTCTAGTTTATTGTTCAGATGAATACCCAGGTACTTGTAGGATGTCACCATCTCGATGTCTGTTCCCTGTATATTTACTGGTGCTGTGAGGGGCTGCCCATGCCTGCGGCAGTCCACCACCAGCTCCTTAGTTTTCCTCGCGTTGATCTGGAGGCAGTTCCGATGGCACCAGTCCACAAAGTCCTGGATAAGCCCTCTGTACTCAGCTTCATCTCCGCTGGAGATGAGACCAACGATCGCAGAGTCATCAGAGAACTTCTGTAGATGGCAATGTGTTGTGTTGTGTGAAAAGTCCGCAGTATAAAGAGTGAACAGGAAGGGAGCCAGCACCGTTCCCTGGGGGGCCCCCGTGCTACTGATGATCGTGTCGGAAACACAGTCCCGGGTTCTCACAAACTGAGGCCGGTTCGTGAGGTAGTCCAGGATCCATGATGACAGGTGCTGGTCCACCCCTGCGCGCAGCAGCTTGTCCTTCAGGATCATCGGTTGGATGGTGTTGAAAGCACTGGAGAAGTCAAAGAACATGATCCTCACCATATTCCCGGGCTTCTCCAGGTGGGACAGAGAACGGTGAAGGAGGAAGATCACCGCATCCTCCACCCCAATGCCATGCTGGTAGGCGAACTGGAGTGGATCCATCGCTGGTTCCACCAGGGGGCGGAGATGAGCAAGGAGCAGTCTCTCCAGGGTCTTCATCAAGTGGGACGTCAAGGCCACCGGTCTGAAGCTGTTCAGGTCTTTGGGGTGGGAAGTTTTTGGTACAGGTACCACACAAGATGTTTTCGACAGCTGTGGTACCCTCCCCAGTTTCAGGCTCATGTTGAAGATATACGTCACAATCCCACACAGCTGGTCTGCACAGGACTTGAGGAGCTTTGCGCTGATGCCGTCCGGTCCCGACGCCTTCCTCGCCTTGATCTTCCTCAGCTCCGTCCTCACCTGGGTCTTGGTCAGGGTCAGGATGGGGGGCTGTGTGTTGGGAGTGGGGGGGGTGTCGGTGGAGTGGGGAGTGGGTAGCAGGACTTGATTTCTTAGAGGCAGCAGTGGTTGTTGTGCAGACAGGGGGGAGGGCGGTTGGTCAAATCTATTGAAAAACAGATTCAGGTTGTTCGCCCACTCCCTGCCCCCCGTGGCCTGGGGGGAGGTATTCTGGAGCCCCGAGATGGTTTTGAGGTTTCTCCAGACCCCGCTGATGTCGCTCTGTTGCAGCTTGTCCTCCATCTTCTTCCTGAAGCTGTCCTTGCCTTCTCTGATCTTTCTCCTCAGCTCCCTCTGTACGGACTTCAGCATCTCCCTGTTCCCCGACCTGAAGATCCTCTTCTTCTCTCTCAGAAGTGTTTTTATCTCAGGGTTGATCCAGGGTTATGCTGCTGAAAAATCACTTATTTTATGTTGTTTTTTTTTTTTAAGGCACGAGGCTGCTTTGGTTGTCATTCAGGTCATACATAGATCATACAGAAAGCCATCAGGGTCAAAGACATGGAAATTTAATGTGCAAACATGCAAACAACCTCTCAACTACATTCTCAGGGTGTGGGTTGGGCCCATGTTCTTGCCTTAAGTTCTAATTTGTATTTTGTTGTTAAAGGGACATGTGTTCAGCCCATGTCCTCGCTTTGCGTTTTGTTTTATGAAATTCTCTCTTCTTTGTCATTGGTGTTTTTGGTTCATGGTCTGTGTTTTATGTTTTTGACTATCCTTGCCTTAGTCCTAGTTTAGTTCTCAGTGGTCCTGTTTGTTGTTATTATTATTATCATAGTCATGGTTATGTTTTATTATCCTTGCATTAGTTTTCCATTATCCTGTTTGTCATTATTATAGTCATGTTTATGTTCTTTGTTTTGGTCTTGGGTTTGAGTTGATGTGTGTTTATTTCCACCATAGTCTAACTTGGTTTTTGCATTGTTAATCTCCTGATTATCCATGGCTGTTTGTGTTTCGTTAATTAGTTGTTCCATTTAAGGAACACCGCCCCTTACCTGGGCGCTGCATCCTTGTCATTGTTTGGCGTGATTGCACGCTTCTGTCTCGCCTTGTTCTGTTCAAGCCTTGAGTACTCAATTTATCCTAGCCTTGTGAATTACCTGCCTTCTGTTTGACAACCCTCGTGCTGTTTTGTTTTCATGTTTGGTGTTTAAGTAAACATCATGCCAATCGCTCGCTACGCACCTGAGTCCTGCTTCCTGCCCATCCTGGGCACCCACCATGACATGCATGCTGACAAACAGGGCTGGTCCTTGCCATTTTGGCACCTAGGTGAGATTAGGATATCCCCCCCCACACACACACATGCACACACACACAAACACAACCCCAAACATTATACCCTTTCAAGCCCTGAAGTCCACGATACCAGCACCAGACCAGGAAACTCACTTTATTGGTCGTTAAAAAAAAAAAATCACATAAACCCCTTTCAATCAAGGCTTGCCACTATTATCTGAATAGGGTTACACACGCCAGATGACCCAGCTAAATGACTCTGTAGGCAGCGTGAGTCATTGACCACCTCACCTTAGTTCAGCAGACATTTGAATAGGAAACAGGTTCACGGGCAGAGACAAAGAAGAAGACAATTTTATTGTCATTCAATCCATACAACAGAACGAAATTGTTTCTCCTATCTACAATGTTACACATCTAGAATCAGAGAGGTAGCTGCCATGCAAAGCGCCACCACAAACAACTTTTTCCTTTCCCCATTCTATTATGCTGAGCACCAAGCTAGAAGGTGGGAAGTACCATTTTTATATGGTCTTTGGTATGACCCGGCCTGGGCTTGAACCCATGACCTCCCGTTTGTGGGGCAGATGCTCTACCAACTGCCAAGTTGAAGCGTGGAAATGAATCAGAAGGCTGTCTGTCATTATTCTGACAGATTATATTCATTTCAAAGCTGCAACAGACAACTGTGTGTGCCACAAATATCACAGTGGCTAGCCTCAGCCAAAGGTCAGAGCTTCCTGCATCTCTTACTGTCCCCTGGCTACTGTGGATCAGATACAAGCCTATCCTGTTCCAGTAAGGGAAAAGCTCTGTTTAGTTCTACTCTGTGCTCGTTCATACATCGCAGTTCACCTCACATTCATTTATCCTTTGCTAATTTTTTTCATGACAGCCCCCTCTGAAATAAAATGTCCCCCACCTCCTGTGGTGCTTGAAATGCAACGCAGCACACAAACACACATCCTCACCAAATAAAACTACAGCCTGCATGCACACAAACACACACAAGAGCAAAAACAAACAGCCACTACAATACATTTTGTCCTACCTTTGCTGTTTTGTCATTATAAATTATATTTGAGAGGCAATACACAGGACCGTAGCTGGAGCTGTTTGTAGTCGGAGATTGGATCCACAGGATCGGCCAGTCAGAGGTGGAATGACTGCTAACAGAACTCGCACTGGTTCTGCTGCTAGAGTTTGTCACAGCGGTCATCTGGTGGGTGGAGAATAAGCAAAGCTGGACTCTCTTCTGTCTTTAGTCAGCCTGCATATTTATTTAATTTTACAAATCTCAACAAGTTCCTCTCTGCAATGTGTTGACTTAAGAGGCGCACTGGGTGGGTCAGCCACACCAAACTGCAAACTCTCCACACTGTCGCTGCCTAAGTGATTCAAAGTTAGTCAGCCCTCGAAGGCCCCCTACTGGCCTGGTGCTGTAAGCATTTGTCTGCCTTGTCTGCTAGCACAGTGTCTCTGACTATTAGGAATGTTATTTTATTAATTAAAAAAAAAGAATTGAGGGCTTGCAGCTGCGCCCCCTCCAGCAGGTGGTGCCCTAAGCAATCGTCTATATAGCCTATGCCTTGGGCCGGCCCTGCTGACAAAGCGTTGTTATATGGTGGTTGTTTGCATGTAGACAACAAGTTAGCATCTAAAAGAGTTATCATATAGTTTCACAATTATGAGCCATTCAGCCAGTTGCTACAGTTTGAACTACAGAGTGTGGAAATTCTAGGGCTGCCCTGAATGCCAGTTTTTAAGGCTTTGAGTGACTATCCAAATATTCTGTGCAGTCTTTTCTAATCCTTTTAAAATGTGACTTTTGTTATATATTTGGAAATTTTATGTGAATTTGAAACTTCTTTCCTTAAATTTGCAGTTTTTTTGTAAATGATACTTTTTTTTTTGTAAATTTACAGGTTATTTGTTATAAATATACAACTTTTTCCTTGTAGATTTAAAGTTTTTTGTTTAGCTCATTCTGGCGAAGCCAAAAGGAACTAATGCGATGATGCAGCATCCATCATCCAGCTATCCATCCACAGTTCACACACATCACTACTCCTCCTAGGCATTTCCCCCGATGGTCACCAAACTGACTCACCGTGATCCTCAGGTGGGTCTGCATCCAGGCTGTGCTCAAGGCCAAGGTTAAAGGTCAGGAGATCACAGCACTTACATGATTTTATGAAAATTGTTACTCCTCCTAAGCAATTGCCCTAATTCTCAACAAACTCAGACACAATGATCCTCAGGTTTGTCTGCATCCAGGTTGAGCTAAAGGTCAAGGTAACTGTCAAAGGTCAGGAGATCAGGGCATTTATGATTTCATGAAAAATCATTACTCCATCTAGGCAATTTCCCCAATGTTCGGCAAACTCTTGCATCATGATCCTGAAGTGGGCCTGCATCTAGGCTGTGCTCAAGGTCAAGATCAACAGTCAGGAGATCTGAGCACTCTCTGGGTGATTTTCTTCATGCTGGAATGAGCTACTCTATCACTGACAGTCTGGGGGTTTTTTTTGTTTTGTTTTGTTCCCCCCCCCCCCCCCCGAATTTTGCAGCATCTCTTGCAAATCTCAGGACTTTTATTTATTTATTTTCGGTACATTTTTGATTTTGTCATGAAGTTGATATTTTTTTTTCTTGTAAATTTATGAAGCTTTTGTCCTAAATTAACCTTTTTTTTTGTAAATTTGGTAAATTAAAAGAAATTCACCTTTATTAAAAACAAGCAATTTGGGCAAAAACAAATATATGAATACCAACTTTGAATACCAGTGTAATGAATGAATATCAGGATAACTGAATATGGGTACAGCCCTAGTTATTACCTATTGGTTATTGAGCTTTGGGGTTAAACCATTTCGATGAGGCAAGGGGGTGCAAAAAATAAGACTGTTATTTTTCTTTTTTTAAAATTGAATATAGAAACCCAAATTAATGTATAAAATGAAATCAAAAGCCATGATAATGATAACCATTAATAATATTAAGATAAATGAGCTAATTTATTTATTTATGAGCATATTATTTATTTTTTAATTAAAATAAAAAATAAGGGAATAGGTGCAGACACACACCACACACACAATTTATTTTTATTTTAGTCTTAACACATGTTTAAAATGGCATCATAGATCATTGTAGGTAACTGTTAGTCATATCAGGATTAGAATGTTACAGAAAATACACCTCAACAGTGCACCTAAAGCATTTTAAAAATGTAAAAAGTAAAAAACTCCAAATATTTAAAGTTTGAGTCTGGGTGACACTTGTTTCTTCTATTTTCTCCTTGCTGCCATTTTTATCCTCTCAGGTTATCAAGTACAAGCTGTGTCGCTGCTCTGTTAAGAAGAAAAAGCACAACACCACCGACCAGGGAACGGTCCTGAGTTTAGATGACGTCAAGTGTCATGTCAGTAACTTTCACTGAACAGCGAGCCGCTGCTCTTTCTCATCTTTGAGTGGATTTGTGGACTTTGTCCACTGCAGTTTATCGACTGCAGGAATAACAGAGGGAGTGTGTGGAACAGTGCCTGGATTGTGGGCAACAAGGTGAAGATGGTCTCCTAGCTAAAGTATGTGGACTGGCGCACGGGTCTGAGGACAGCTGAGAGCAGAGATCAGCATGTTGTGATGAATTCCAAAATATCAGAATGACTACACAGTCATCTGTAAACACATTTTCAAGACATACCAACAGATGCCATAAAAAGTGGTTGAGTTCATAGCAGGTTCATACAGTATATGTTCAGTGACGCTTCTATCTGAAGGAGTTTTATGTAGAGCAGTTGTTTAATCTGCAGAAGTTTCATATATCTTCTCTGCACAAGCTTCTCACTTCTTTCCCACCGACCCTCGTTGCTGTCATGAACCACATTTTAAGGACTGTCTTTCCTCATTAAACGCAGTGCATTCCACCAATATACTGTACTACCTCATCCCACAGCTTGACAGCACCATGAAGAATTCATGAGCCAAGAAAAACTGACTAACAAAAAATAGAATTTTTCATGTAGTGGAGTAGGCTGAAAAATGGTGACATTAAAGCAAGCTCAGCAATGTCTTGAGCACTTATAGGTTGTTAACATATAAAAAAACATCACGACGTGTCAGAGTGGGAAAAGGGAACCCATTATATTTAGTTGTTTGAGTTTCAGGTACAGGATGTCATCATCATTGCTTACTGGGTAAATGTAAATAGTCACTTTTTTCTACTATGCTGAGTTGAAATACTGCAGTAGAACATTACTAAGTATTGTAACATTACCATTGATAGAAAGTATGACTGTGACAGTGAAACTCCAGAGTAAGTTAGGTTTGCTTTCACTTTCTGATTGTTACATAAGAAAAGAAATAACCCATTTATAAGACATAAACACTCACCCCAGCAACCAAACAGGTGGGGGTAACATTTTGGGACTGGCCATTAATTTAATGCAGCTGACTGAGACGACAGATATAGAGACACTGGTGACTGCTCGCACTCTCGTTGAAATTTAATTAGTTTATATTGTTGATGTGCAAATGGAGGAGAAGGCCAACATCAATGCAGAAGAATGTCATACATGTTTACGTGGTTGTCCCTGACAGGGATTCCCCTTCAGCTGAACAGATTAGGTCATCAGGATGAATATGTTGAATGTGTTTTTCCATCTTCTAGGGCTGTGACTTGCATGTAGCACTGTAAAGGCGTCTAAAGCCCACAGCTGATCCTCTCGTCTGATGAACGCTGCAGTTTGTTGCATATTACAAGCATGTGTTTAGTTTGTGCTTTTACAGTGTTGGAGACTGGTAAAGGAAAGAATCCTTTTGCCCTCAAATCTAAACCTGACGCATGTTTTATAGCTCTCCTTCTGACTGTGATTACAAAGATCAGATCGTGTTGGAGATTCTTAAATGATTCTGAACTCTGTGATATCTGAGCGGGGAATGGGAATTGTGATGTGTGTAGGTGTGTGATTTACTATGAAGCACAATCATGCCATCAACTGTAATTTATTGTAAATATTGCAGTGAGTGTTGATAATAATCTAACCGTATCAGTTTAGTGTGGTCTGGCTAATGTACTTATTGGGATTTATTTAATATAGTATAGCTCTGTGTGTGTGTGTGTGTGTGTGTGTTATTTTTCTGTACATATTATATATATTTATTAATGAAAAGTGACAGCTCTAAAGTTGAAGGCCTTTTTACTTTTTTTCAATATTGCTACAGTCACAGCAGCTGCCAGATTGTTGGGTGTCTGCTGCATGAAGTTGTCCTGCCTTCTGCTTTTGTTACTGCCTACATTTCTAATGGAGCATTATATTTAAAATGAAAGAGTGTCTGTTTTCAGTCTGGTGATGTATAGTTAAGAAATGGACCTAAACAAGTTGTAATATTAAAGACTACATGCTAAACTGGTGTACCTTTTACTCATTTGAAGGGTTCCTGAGCAATTTTTTGCACTCATGTTGAGAAATGGAGGGCCAGCGAGGTCCTGAGCAAAATATCTCAGCAATGTCTTTTGAAATCCTGAGTATTTGTAGTATTCTGAAGAACTCCACCTTTAAAGCAATGAACGTCCTCTGTCCCTAGTGCTCCCCTCTGCTACACCTCTACCACCCTTGCCGGCACATTCAAAACAAATATTAGTTTACAAATTAAAAACTCTGAAAAATTATATAATGATACAATTTGTATTACTGTCCAACTTTTGCAAATTTAATTTTGACAACTACCTCAGAAGAGAAAGCTTCACAGCCCCAAGGACTCTGAACCCTGGAAACCACAGCTTTTAGGCTGCGTGTCCACCAGGGGCGGTTCTGGGATCAGAGCTTTAGGGGTGCTGAGCACCCAATGATCACCACCACCACCACACACCCACTCTTTTCACTCTCACACACACACACACACACACACTCAAAGACGGGGGGAAAAAAAAAACAAAGAAAACCTCTAAGCCATCCCCCTCCCTCAGTGAGGTGAAGGCAACCCACCCTGTGCAACACTGTAGTTGTATGCTTGTGCATAGTACATACACTTAACAGCATCCTGCTAAGTAAATTTTTGAAAAGGGATGCAAACTCATGCAAATATTTGAATAGCAACAGCAAATACAGACGATTGTGACAAAATTAAAAACCAAAGAACTGGGGAAAAAACGTGACAGATTAGGCTACAAGTCATCCTGGTGATCAAAGATCAGGATTAACAAAACAATTTTGCAAGACGCATGATGGAGGGGGGGAAGAAAAAACAGTTAAGAACAACGGGGAGTGGAGAACTAAAAATGAAGCCAGGACACCCTCAAAGACAGTCCTGCAATAATAAAGCTATTATGAACTGGAGAAAGAGAGGGAGTGAAAAATCATCTCTAAATGGTCCAAACCCCAAATAATTCAGGATAAGCGGTAGCACATTAACAATATTTCGGATTGACATTAATTATTGAGGGGCACCATGACAGTAAAATGTGCAAGAAAATCACACGAACAATCAGAGCACCAAAGTTTAACACATTTAACGTTTAACATTAACTCTTGGCTTGAGACACTTTGAACTAGTGGTGTAAAAAGTAGGTGCAGTACCTGAGAGTTATCTGCAGTGTCAGTGGAGTCCCCCGTGGTGATGAACTTCAGCGCTTCTGAAGGGCTTGTAAAGCTGACCCGATCATTGTTCCACATGAAAACCAGACGAGCGGGATGATAAAGACGAAAAGAGATGTTAGCTTGATGAAGCCTGCGCTTCACCGTGTAGATTTTCGTGAAATGTTGGTACCTTTTTCACCTCTTAAAATTCTGGTGTTCTGCCAGTGGGACGTTGCAAATTTTCTACTGCCATTCAGTGAAGAAGGAATTTGATTTTCTTTGCATATGCTAAATTTAAGCATTTTTAGGAAAATTGGCTTGAATGCTAAGAGGTTAATAATGAAAGGTATAGAGGTTTTAGAGCAGCATATGCTCTCCACTGGACGTCTTTTTAAGAGAAGGCCTTGCATTTTTCAGCAAACCAATGCTACGCTGCACACTGACTCCATCACAAAAGCACGACTTTTTGGTAGAGGAGTCTGGTGCTAGACTGGCCTGCCTGCAGTCCAGACTTCTCACCAAATGAAAAACATTTGGTGCCTCATTAAACAACAAATATGACAAAGAAGACTCAAGACTGTTGAGCAGCCATAATCCCATATCAGACAATAATGGGACAAGATTTCTGTCACAAAGGTGCAGCAACTGCCTCCTTAGCTCCCAGATGTTTATATGCTGCTGCAAAAGCAAAGGGGATGCGGCACAGTGCTAAACATGGTCCTGTCCCAACTCTTATGAGATGTGTTGCTGCCATCAAATTCGAGGTGAGCTAACATTTTTTTCATGAAATGATAAATTGTCTCACTTTTTTAACATTTGATATATTTTCTGTGTTTTATTGTGAATAAAGTTGTGGTTTATAAAATCTGAACATCATTCCATTCTGTTCTAATTAGATTTTACATGGCATCTCATCCTTGTTGAAACTGGGGTTGTGTATCTAGCAAAGAAAATAATAATAATACATTCTCATGAAAAGAAGGCTTTTTCTTTGCTAGATACCCAACCCCAGTTTGTACATCAAAATATACATGTACAGTGGTGTGAAAAAGTGTTTACCTCCTTCCTGATTTCTTTTTTTTTTGTACGTTTTTCACACTTATATGTTTCAGATCATCAAACAAATTTAAATATGATACAAAGATCACAAGTAAACACAAAATGCAGTCTTTAAATAAAGGTGTTTATTATTAAGAGTAAAAAAAAATCCAAACCTACATGGCCCTGTGTGAAAAAGTGATTGCTCCCCACTGTGGTTTATCACATCTTTGGAAAGCTGAGTTCAATTTCTCTAGCCACATCCAGGCCTGATTACTGCTACACCTGTTCTCAATCAAGAAGTCACTTAAATAGGACCTGCCTGACAAAGTGAAGTAGACCAAACAATCCTCAGAAGCTAGACATCATGCTGCGATCCAAAGAAATTCAGGAACAAATGAAAAACAAAGTAATTGAGATATATCAGTCTGGAAAAGGTTATAAAGCCATTTCTAAAGCTTTGGGATGCCAGCAAACCACAGTGAGAGCCATTATCCACAATTAGCGAAAACATGGAACAGTGGTGAACCTTCCCAGGAGTGGCTTGCCAACTAAAATTACCCCAAGAGCGCAGCAACGACTCATCCAAGAGATCACAAAAGACCCCACAACAACATCCAAAGAAGTGCAGGCCTCACTTGCCTCAGTTAAGGTCAGTGTTCATGACTCCACCATAAGAAAGAGACTGGGCAAAAATGGCCTGCATGGCAGGGTTCCAAGACGAAAACCACTGCTGAGCAAAAAGAACATAAAGGCTCATCTCAGGTTTGACAGAAAACATCTTGATGATCCCCAAGACTTTTGGGAAAATACTCTGTGGACTGACGAGACAAAAGTTGAACTTTTTGGAAGGTGTGTGTCCCATCACATCTGGCGTAAAGGTAACGCAGCGTTTCAGAAAAGGAACATCATACCAACAGTAAAATATGGTGATGGTAGTGTGATGGTCTGGGGCTGTTTTGCTGCTTCAGGACCTGGAATACTTGCTGTGACAAATGGAACCATGAATTCTGCTGTCTACCAAAAAATCCTGAAGGAGAAAGTCTGGCCACCTGTTGGTGACCTCAAGCTGAAGCACACTTGGGTTCTGCAGCAGGACAATGATCCAAAACACACCAGCAAATCCACCTCTGAATGGCTTAAGAAAAACAAAATGAAGACTTTGGAGTAGCCTCATCAAAGTCCTGACCTGAATCTGATTGAAATGCTGTGGCACGACCTTAAAAAGGCAGTTCATGCTTGAAAACCCTCCAATGTGGCTGAATTACAACAATTCTGCAAAGATGAGTGGGACAAAATTTCTCCACAGTGCTGTAAAAGACTCATTGCCAGTTATTGCAAATGCTTGAATTGCAGTTGTTGCTGCTAAGGGTGGCCCAACCAGTTATTAGGTTTAGGGTGCAATCACATTTTCACACAGGGCCATGTAAGTTTGGATTTTTTGCCCCGTTTAAAAAAATGCATTTTGTGTTTACTTGTGTTATCTTTGTATAATATTTAAATTTGTTTGATGTGAAACATTTAAGTGTGACAAACATACAAAAAAATGACAAATCAGGAAGGGGGCAAACACTTTTTCACACCACGGTATCCCTGTCACTGGCGAACATTTATTTGAACCCTGCTGCTTGGTTAGCCAGACCAGAAGGCCTCTTTATTTCACAACAAATTTCTATTTCACCAAATCAAGTCAGCCACTGCTGAGTAAGTCAAATAAAATAATCTGATAAGAAAAGCTCTTAGCTCATTAAGTGTGACTGACTTTGCGATCATGCACAGTTTTCAGCAAAGTAAGCTGGTTTCTCTGTTTATTTCTCCTTTTAGAAACCAGACTGCTGAGCGTAGTTCCTTCCTACACAGCATGCTCCTCTTTTGTCTGGGCCCTTTGGACTAAATAATTTCTCAAACATAGATGCTTCTTTGTTTGCATCCTCCAATTTTTTATTGTTCTATATTTTGTACAGTGAAATACAGTCCAACACAGTAAATTCAAGGAAGCACAAAAGAGAAATTAAGATGCTTCAAAAACATATGACAAAATTACACTATTTCAGTTTGTTCTAGTTTGATTTATCTTACTCTTTTGTAATATTTATGTCTATACTTACTAAAGATAATGAGATTTGTTTATTAATTTGAGATTTTTTCCTCATAAATTTGCACTTTTTTCTTGCAGTTTTCCAAATTTTCTTATGTATTTCTAAGTAGCATTTTTTTCTCAAAAAGTTTACTGCTAATTTTTTTTTCATAATTTTGGTACTTTAGCAAATGTATGCCTTTTACTCTAAAATGTATTTTTTTCTAATTTTTTAATGTTCACTCATAAATTAATTTTTTCTTATACATTAAGTTTGTAACATTGTAATATCTTGAGGAAAATTATCCAGTTAGTTTTTTGAAAACAACATTGGTTATCTCAAGATAATGACATGAATAACTCGGGATCACAGGAAAACAAATGAAATTAATTTGTTATGACAGGAAAACAAAGAAAATATATTGTATGAATGTATGGCTACTTCGGGCTTCCGTGGTTTTTCATTATAAATAACTTTTTAACTACATTTGTGTTTTTCCCTTAAATTCTGAGGTTTTGTTATAATTTTTTTTTTTTTTAAATTAAAGCCCTTGTGAGCCACCATTTGGGGGTGGAGAAGTGCATGTGGCTCCAGAGCTGCAGGGTTGCCAAACCGTGGAACAGAATAATCTGACAGTGACAGTCATTATTTGTGGTTAGATGTAACAGTTTAACTGGTTTTCCCTTTAGCCGAAGTTCAAGAGAATTTCCCCCCTTTCTGAGTCTGCTAACCTCTGACCAGCCTTGGCCTTCGCTCCAGTGGGCGGGCCGCTGTCTCCCCCTCGGACGGGCCAATAAAACCAGGGTGTTGTATAACCAGACTGCAGTCAGGGAGGGCAGGTTCACGCCACGCTCTTTCATCATGGCAGCTCCCAAGAAAGTCTGCATCGTGGGCTCTGGAAACTGGCAAGTCATCCGTGTTCACGTTATGAATCGAGTCGGGTTACGTGTTAACATCAGATCAGCTAACGTGCTACATGAACCGTTAACTAGCAACACTCTCCATAGCAACGCGAGGGAAGTTTGAGCCGCCGCAGCGGCTGCAGGGCGCTTCGCTAGGTCGGGTTTTGGTTTGGTTCCTGTCCTGCTAGAGTTTACAGAAGCTGATCACCTGATAGACTTGTCTGCTGGGAGTTATCTCGGCTGTAGTTAGCAATAATGTCTCTCCAGCATGTTAGCTCTCTCCCTTTAGCAGGGATGATGATGCGAATGAAATAAAAACGTCTATTCAGCTGTAAAGTAGATTAGCGTTGCCATGTCTAAAATCCCAAAGGGATGACTGATTATTTTAAAGTCAATGACACACTATTATAATGCTACATCTTTGCTCTAGTTTATCAACATTCATTATATTTAATCATCTCATTCTAACGCGCGTACTGTTTGCGTGTGTAATTTATAATCTAACGTAATATTGTTTGGTTTAAACTGGATCAGTCCGATAAATATTAAAACTGTGTTTAAAGTGACTCGTTTCTCCAACAGAATTATGCAATTTAATGTGACAAAATCACAACAGTTCATTGTGGAGCCTGGTGCACTCTAGAGGAATTCACTGTACATATTAACATGCAGCATCTTGTATTCCTTTGTGCAGCCTACCAGGCCAGACTCCATATTTCCAGTGTTTGGCTTTGGCTCACTTGTAGGACCCATGATGCCTTGCATGAATTATGGTACTAACTTCCGGTACTAGTTTAGAACGTATTGTTGTCACTGAAACGGGACACTTTTCTTGGTTAAAAAACAGTGACTTTGGCATCAAAAATGCGGGAACACAACCTTTTGCACCTCAGAAACAGTAATATAATCATACACATCCCACGACTATGGAGGGATGAGAAGATGACCTTAAAAAGTGTCCAGTAGCTCCGTTAGTTAGCTTCGCTGCTAACATGCTAATGCTGTAAACAAATAAAAGCTCTGAGATATATCGTTTTCACCGCAATAAAGTCGGCTGCATTTTGTTAAAATATGTTGGACATAATGAGATTTACCTCAGAGCAGACATAGTCTAGTCAGAGCCACAAAGAACCACAACACCGTGCTTGGGCATTTTAAATTTGGGGTAAAATGTCAGATCTGTGACGTTCATACAAGTGAAAACATACCTGGTGCTGCTGTGTCTGTACCACCGATCACACGAACAATCCTTTAGTTTTCGGTGCATGATCTACTCATTGCTGTTGAAACCACAGATTTAGCTGTGCTTATCTGTGAGGAGCCTCACACCACGAACAGCAGCAAGTACCAGAACTACGCAAAAACATTCAAAAATACAAAAACTAGAAGAGCTGAAATTAGCTGCCACTTGAGTGCAAAACACGTGGACTATACATTAAAATTAATTTGAAAAACTTTTAAAAACGCTATTTTAAATGCCCCTGCTATTCCACTCTTACTGACTGATTTAACATTAAGTCAGCTGAAACCGGAAGCTCCGTCCATAATCTTTCCTACAGCGGCACCCCCAGGAATAAGGTGGATACAACATTAAACTCAAATATCTGTTTTTATCTGCTACAAAGGATTCACTCAAAATAATTATTGTTTTGGTTCCTATGTGCAAAAGAGTGGCAAGAGAAACTATGTAAACCCTTTGGAATTATCTGGTTTTCTGCATTAATTGGTAATAAAATGTGATCTGATAAACATCTGAGTCCCAAGTGCAGTGGTATGAAAACGAGTTCGCCCCCTTCCTGATTTCTCATTTTTTTGTTTGTTTTTCACAATTAAATGTTTCAGATTATCAAACAAATTTAAATATTAGACAAAGATAGCACAAGTAAACACAAAATGAAGTTTTTAAATGAAGGCGTTTATTATTATGGGTAAAAAAAAACCAAAAAAAAACCACATGGCCCTGTGTGAAAAAGTGATTACCCCAGTTAAAACATAAATTAACTGTGGTTTATCACATCTTTAGAAAGCTGAGTTCAGTTTCTCTAGTCACACCCAGGTCTGATTACTGCCACACCTGTTCTCAATCAAGAAATCGCTTAAATAGGACCTGCCTGACAAAGTGAAGTAGACCAAAAGATCCTCAAAAGCTAGACATCATGCTGCTATCCAAAGAAATTCAGGAATAAATGAGAAACAAAGTAATTGAGATATACAGCATCAGTCTGGAAAAGGTTATAAAGCCATTTCTAAAGCTTTGGGACTCCAGCAAACCACAGTAAGAGCCATTACTCACAATTGTGAAAACATGGAGCAGTGGTGAACCTTCCCAGGAGTGGCCAGCCGACCAAAATTACCCCAAGAGCGCAGCGGCGACTCCTCCAAGAGGTCATAAAAGACCCCACAACAATATCCAAAGAACTGCAGGCCTCACTTGCCTCAGTTAAGGTCGGTGTTCATAACTCCACCATAAGAAAGAGACTGGGCAAAAATGGCCTGCATGCCAGAGCTCCAAGATGAAAACCACTGCTGAGTAAAAAGAATGTAAAGGCTAATCTCAGTTTTGCCAGAAAACATTTCAATGATCCCCAAGACTTTTGGGGAAAATACTCTGTGGACTGACGAGACAGAAGTTGAACTTTTTGGAAGGTGTGTGTCCCATTACATCTGGTGTAAAAGTAACAGCATTTCAGAAAAGGAACATCATACCAACAGTAAAATATGGTGGCGGTAGTGTGGTGGTCTGGGGCTGTTTTGCTGCTTCAGGACCTGGAAGACTTGCTGTGGTAAATGGAACCATGGATTCTGCTGTCTACCAAAAAATCCTGAAGGAGAATGTCTGGCCACCTGTTGGTGACCTCAAGCTGAAGCGCACTTGGGTTCTGCAGCAGGACAATGATCCAAAACACATCAGCAAGTCCACCTCTGAATGGCTTAAGAAAAAACAAAATGAAGACTTTGGAGCGGCCTAGTCAAAGTCCTGACCTGAATCCGATTGAGATGCTGTGGCATGACCTTAAAAAGGCAGTTCATGCTTGAAAACCCTCCATTGTAGCTGAATTACAACAATTCTGCAAAGATGAGTGGGCCAAAATTCCTCCACAGTGCTGTAAAAGACTCATTGCCAGTTATCGCAAACACTTGATTGCAGTTGTTGCTGCTAAGGGTGAGCCAACCAGTTATTAGGTTTTGGGGGAAATCACTTTTTCACACAGGGCCATGTAGGTTTGGATTTTTTTCCCCTTAATAATAAACACCTTCATTTAAAAACTGCATTTTGTGTTTACTTGTATTATCTTTGTGTAATATTTAAATTTGTTCGATGATGTGAAACATTTAAGTGTGACAAACGTACAAAAAAATGAGAAATCAGGAAGGGGGCAAACACTTTTTCACACCACAGTATAGACAAACACAATGTGCTGAACCTAATACCACCAAAACAGTATTTCATGTCTTCATTGGATGCATCCATTAGACATTCACAGTGCTTGTAGGAAAAGTAAGTGAACCCTTATGCTCATGACTTCAACAAAAGCCAGGAGTTGCCAAACCTGGAGTCCAAGCAATGAAACAAGATTGGAGCAATGCAGAGCTACTTTGACTTACAAAAAAACATACCAGACTTTTTGAGTTTGCTATTCACAAGAAGCATCTGTTGATGTGACTGGGTGCAAAAAGAGATCTCAGACCTATGGTAAAGAATTTTGGATTTGCATAAAACTGGAAAGGGTTGCAAAGTAATCTCCAAGACTTTAGGTATTCACCAGTCCATAATTAGACCGTCTACAAATGGAGACAATTTAGTACTGTGATTACTCCCTTAGAAGTGGGCAGTGAGCCAAATTGATCCCAAAGGCACAATGCAGAATGTGCAATGAAGTTAAAAAAAAACAAAAAACAAAACAAAGAACCCTAGAGCAACGGCTAAAGGCTTGAAGGAATTATTGGAACTGGTTAACTTCTCGGTTCATGAGTCTGCTGTATGCAGCTCACTGAATAGGCATGGTGTCCACGGAGAAAGCCGCTGCATGCCTGCAGTTTGCCAAAGAGCACCTTGACATTCCACAATGATACTGGGAACATATTTTGTGGACTGATGAAACTTGGTTGAATTATTTGGGAAGCACACTATGTATGCCATTAAACGGGCACTGCATACCAACCTGAAAACATCTTACCAATGGTAAAGTACAATCTTACCATCCTAACCTTGGATTTACATTGGCTCTGGATCTGGTCCGTTAGGGCTGTGATCCGGACTCCGCAGCATATAGTTCCCATTTTCGTCAATGTTTTAATCCCCACCTGGTCCGGACTGTTGGGATCACTAATGAAATGCAACATGTCTATTTTTGACGGATGCCGGATCCAGTCCGCAAGGAAATGCCACAGTATCTTGCGGTATTTAATAGCTGCTTCTTCCTTAAAAATGATTTAAGGATCGTCCGTTATTTTGTGAGGTCTACTCCTTCACCACTGTGTCAGAGAAGATAAAAACTTTGAAATAACATACAAGCACTTAATAGAATTAAAATTAATGGGCTACTTTTCCATATTCTTGAAAGCACCAAAATCCAGGTGGAGAGCCGGTACATCATGCTTCCTTGTTATCACATGATCGCAATCTGTTCTCCTTTGTGTAACAATCAATAGTACCAGGTATACCACTGCTGATTGGGGGTTTGGGTAACAGGGTAACACCCACTAACACCTGCGCTCGCCAGATTTTTGTGTGTAACCCTTACTAACACCCACTCACCCTACGCACTTTAGGTGTAGTACCCTTTTTGGTAGTATTGTGTTATGGCAATGTAGTTACCTTAACTTTTCTACCTGGGCAGAGGGATAATTGGGCCAGGTCAGACCGACTCTGGGTTCGTAGGAGCCTGGGAGGTGCAACAACAGATGACACACACACACACACACACGGTGTATGGAACTTGCAACTATGTATATTATTTACAAATAGGTACACAAAAATAAATACACAGCGCGATAAAAGAAAATACAATTCATAAACTCAAATTATATTTACAATATTCACAGTTCTTGTTGTATCAGCTCCAGGTGACCAGTTGGGTCACCTCTAGCAGTCTCTAGGGTTCAGGCTTCGGCTCGCCATCCAGATCTGAAGATCCACGCTCATGCTAAGTGGCTCGTGCGTCAATGGGGTTCCCGCGCTCAACGGCGTCGGCAGCCTTTGGATCCCAATCAATTTCAAGGATTTTATCCAGGCAAAGGCTGCTATTAGCACGTTAGTGTCGCCATATCACCAAGGACCGTCTCTCCCTCTGGTCTGTGTCTTTCATCGTCTGGCGTGACTGAGCCAAAAATGCAAGTCTTCCCAGACCCAGGGAGAGAGCGCTTAACCCATTGGGTGGCGTGACCCAGCAACGGCACAGCCATTGGTTATTCAAAATATCAACACACAACACTAGGAACTTTATCAGAACCTTCTAGAAAATGTTCCTATTTATGAATATATATTTATTTAAATATTCATATTCAAATTATGTATTCCAATTGTAAAATGGGTGTTTTTCTTTTTAAAAGGGGTATCAATATTTCTAATTTAATTCACGTTAAACTATCTACTCCCAGTGTGAAATGAATGTCCCCCCCTTCTTCTTAAAGCGGTATCGACATTCATAATTCCATCCACGTTTTTAACACTGGGTTACATTAGTCTCACTTGGGTCTTTCTCGAGATCTCGCATTATTTTATACAATTATCATGTGATCTTGTATTTCAAACCTTGTTCTTATCCATGCTGCTTCAAAACACAAATGGAGCTGGTAGGGATGGACGCAAGGCTCCATCTGCACTGCATCTGTATTGGACTGCATCCAGAGTCAGTGTAAATCCAGGGTAAGAATATGTCTGAGCTGAAGCAGTTTTGTAAGGAAGAATGGTCAAAATTCCTCCTGAATGTTGCGAGGGTGTCATCAGCAGCTACTGGAAGCACTTCTTTGAGATTGCTACCAAATGAGGTTTGACCAGTTATTACACTCAAGGGTTCACTTACTTTTTCCTCTAGCACTGAGTGTGTAATGAATGTGTTCAGTAAGACCTGAAATATTATAATTGTTTATGTGGTATTAAGTTAACCACGTTGTCTGTACTTGGGACTTCGATGTAAATCAGATCACATTTTATGACCAATTAATGAAGAAAACCAGGTAATTCCAAAGGGTTCACATACTTTTCTTGCTGCTGTAACTGTCTACAAGTCTGCACAAAGTCAATTTTGTATGTAGCTGACTGATAAAAACTGAGAATTTCATTCCCAGTTAAACTGTCAGACTTCTCACAGCTTATAAGTGTTATTTTTAAAAAAATTTTTTTTGTTTAATTGGTCCAAAAAATGCAAATAATTTGCTATTGCTGTTCATTGGTGCATGGGTGCCTACAGAACCCATGCACAACAGCAGATTATTTTCAGTTTTTTGGACCAATTAACAAGTGAAATTGGATAATTCCCACAGAAAACTGAAAGTACCAGGGCACCCTGGTTGAAAAACACTGCTCTAAGTGGAAGTTTACTGGGCAAATTAAGTTCCAGTAAACTTTGACCTACTGTTGCAATCTGAAACACGCAGTGCAGTAGCCAGCATTTTTGTAAAACAGTGTTGATAAATGGTACAAAATTGGTTTTTGTACGAGACACATTTCTAAAGTTTGGCTAGGATTGTGGAAAACCTCTGTATATTTTGACCAGTTCGACATAATCGATAAAACAATTCTTCATTGTGGTGACACAGGCCAATAAAGGCTGAATTTTGAAATGCAACTATGAAATGTTTTAGGCACCTTGCTACCTTTTGCAAATGTGCAAATTGAATTTTAATGTACAATGAAACTGTTATGACAGTTGCAGGTTTAGAGAATGTTATGACTGCTTTGAAAAACAATCTAAAACTATTGAGGAAAAACTGTAAAAAGGCAGGAAATCCCAGGATACTCAATTGTGGTGTTGCTAATTACATTTTGTCATGCATCACATATAAAACCCTAATTGGTAACTGTTCACAACACAGGGGCTCTGCCATTGCCAAGATTGTGGGTGGCAATGCTGCTCAGAACCCAAAATTTGACAATACGGTGAAAATGTGGGTGTTTGAAGAGGTGGTGAATGGCCGTAAACTGACTGAAATTATCAACACTGAGCATGAAAATGTCAAGTATTTACCCGGACACAAGCTACCAACAAACGTGGTAAGAATCTTTTTTTTTTTTTTTTTTTTTTTTTTTAAATAATTATATATATAATTAGTGCATGTTGAATAGAAGGTGTCATTTCCTTGAATTTTTTTTCTACAATGAATTCAGCACCTTTCATGTCACCTTCTGAAGCAGCAGGTTGTTGCATACTATCTTCAAATGGGTTATATCAGACGTTTAATGTATAGCCTGTCTCTTGCATCACCCTCCCCACTCAGCTGGCGGTGCCCGACCTGGTGGAGGCATCCCAAGACGCAGATATTTTGGTCTTTGTGATCCCGCACCAGTTCATTGGGAAAGTGTGCGACACCATGAAGGGCAAGATAAAGAATGAAGCACTGGGGATATCTCTCATCAAGGTTCGTCAATGCTGCATCGTTATAATTAGATGTGAATTTCTCCCCGCTTTTTTTTTTCCCTTCCCCTCTGAAATCTTGTAGCCTCAGTAATGTAAATGCACTGCTTGTGTTTGCTTCTCAAGGGTGTCGACGAGGGACCTGATGGACTCAAACTAATTTCTGACGTGATCCAGGAGAAACTTGGTATCACCATGAGTGTGCTGATGGGGGCCAACATCGCCAATGAGGTTGCTGATGAGAAGTTTTGTGAGACCACCATTGGTTAGTCTGGTTTGCTGTGTTGCCTTCAGTGCTATTATTTGATCACAACTGCATTTTTGCACTCTGACAAAGAATCAAACACGCAAATATGCAGGTTTTGATCTTGAAGCAGGCTTTTTGTGATCTTGGGCTTTAATCTTTGGTTGGACATTTGTTTCCACACTTCGCAGGATTTACTGTCATAATATCCATCTATCCATCCATCTTCTTCGGCTTAATCCTCTTCGGGTCGCGGGGGGGGCTGGAGCCTATCCTAGCATCTTTGGGCGAGAGGCAGGGTACACCCTGGACACATCGCCAGTCCATCGCAGGGCCAACACAGAGAGACAGACAACCATTCACTCTCACAGTCATACCGAAGGACAATTCAGAATCCCCAGT